>BTHU01000004.1:122532229-123772229 GCA_036184795.1 Tokudaia tokunoshimensis
CCCAGACAAACAGCCCTAGGTTCTAGTCATGGTTCTATACTACCTGTGCAAATTTAAGTAAGTGAGCTAGCCCTTCAGACACCTCATCTGCAGAGTAGATTTTATGATACACCTACTCCAGACAAATGAAGTGCTGTGAATGACTTGGGTGCATGGAAAATTCATTGAGTGGTATTTCTTAGTTATAGATGCTCATGCTCTATTACAGTGCTTCTCAACCTCCCTAATGCTGTGACCCTTTAATATAGTTCCTCATGTGATGACTCCCCAATCATAATATTATTGTTGTTGCTACTCCATAACTGTAATTTGCTACTGTTATGAGGTAAATATCTGATATACAGAGTATCTTACATGCTACTTGGGGGGTGGGGTCACAACCCACAGGTGGAGAAACACAGCTCTATTACCTCATTGTCTGGAACACATTGAGTCATGCTATGACAGCTCGAATCCTACCAGATATGCAGAGCCTGTGAAGATGCAGTCTTTTGTTTTCTACCGTGCCTTCCCAGGCCTCTGACATTTAGGGAAACCAAACTGCATTCAAATCATACCTCCTGCTCAGGGAACTTGGGTTAGCAAAAAATGCTCTATCTTAGGGACGAGCCTGGTGCCAGCTTGGCAATAGTCAGCAAAGTCTGTCGGGCTCCTTCTTCCAGGAAATGCTATGGGATTCCCAGCCCTCTGCAGTTCCCTCTGATTTCTACCCAAGGGTCTAGATCCTGTCTGCTGTACTCTGTTGACAGTTGTCATCTCTTGCCTGATCTTTCAGGAGGCAAGAAATTGGGTTTTTTTTCCCATAAATATTATCAGTACTTGTTGGCTAATTAAATGTTTTGCTGAATGAATGAATGAATGTGTTTTACATTTCTTTTTTTTTATTTTTTTTTTAATTTACATTCCAAATCACTTCCCCTTTCCCATTTCCTCCCTCCCCGAAAGTCCCATAAGCCCCCTTCCCTCCCTCTTTTCTCCATTCAACCCCCTCTCGTTACTCTGTCCTGGCGTTCCCCTACATCCAGTCTTTCCAGGACCAGGGGTCTCTCCTTCCATCTTTTTAGAAATCTATTGATATGCTGATTGTGTCTAGGGTATTCTGAGATTCTGGGTCAATATCCCCTTATCAGTGACTGCATACCATGTGTGATCTTTTGTGATTGGGTTACCTCACTAAGGATGATATTTTCAAGTTCTGACCATTTGCCTAGGAATTTCGTGAATTCATTGTTTTTAATTGCAGAGTAGTATTCCATTGTGTAAATATACCACATCTTCTGAATCCATTCCTCCGTTGAGGGACATCTGGGTTCTTTCCAGCTTCTGGCTATTATAAATAAGGCTGCTATGAATATAGTGGAGCATGTGTCCTTATTGCATGCAAGATGGAGGCGCACAAGGAGACAACACAAAAATCGCTTAACGAGATGAATCAACGTGTTTTACATTTCTAAAGCCCTAACTGTGCTGAGTTCACATTCACTATCAACTAATGTTCTCTATCCTACTGGTGTGTGTGTGTGTGTGTGTGTGTGTGTGTGTGTGTGTGTGTGTGTGTGTGTGATGGGTCAGGTTTGTAGGCTTTTCTTTCACCCTGTGGAAGTTCAATGCTAAGAAACCCTCTAGGTACCTTGTCAGCACTCCATATTCCCTGAGTCCTATGGCTACTGATGTATCTAGCCTCTGGTCAAATATTGAATGCTGGCTGGATTTCTTTGGCAGAAAGGCCAGGGCAGGACTCAGGGTGAGAAGCTTCAGAGTCTGCAGTTAGAGGTTTAGCTACTGAGATGTTCCTAGTTGGGAGGACAACCTTCTAAGACAATGGTTCTCACTAATTCTAATGCTGCGACACTTTAACACAGCTCTTTATGTTGTGGTGACTCCCAACCAGGAAATTATTTTTGTGGCTACTTCATAACTGAAAATTTGTTTCTGTTATGAATCATAATGTAAATATTTTTGGAGGTAGGAGTTTGCAAAGCAGTCATGACCTACAGGTTGAGAACCTCTGTTCTAAAAGGATGATGGTGCAGATGTTGCTGACTCTTACTCCCATGTACCTGTCTCAATCCTGGTTCTTCTCTGTGTAGGTTGGTACCTTGTGCTATAGAAAGACAGCACAATTATCCTGTCTGGAGTACCTTGTCATGCACAGGGTTCATGACATAAAGCATTACAGTAATGACTAATCAGTTGTAAAGTCATTGGCATAATGGATAATATAAGTGAATGGTTGGCGACTTTGTTTTAGGCAAGAAGTGTTTCTGACATGGTTTAAGTGCCATCACTGGAAAATGAAGGTGGTATTGCGTTTCCTATTTATCACTCTTGAATTCTCACAGACTCACATTAAGGGAAGGTGAATGGAATTCACACACAAGGTCTTGAAGCCCCTGGAAGTTTCTGGCTTAACAATAGTACCACTTTATTCAACAGACTCCTGGTCATGTGATGCCAACAACTAGGAAAGAAACTTACAACTGAGGCACTTAATCTGTATGAAGTTATTTAATTCTTACATTTAAATCTAAGAACTGAATTCATTCAATGGAGACTTAGGAGGACATTTTGAACAGGTGAATTGTGGGACCTGGACAAATGTCAATTTTCTAAAATCCATGTAAAGATGAGATTTTTTTTTTTTATAATACATTGTCATCTTAATTGAGAAATGCTGTAACTGTGGAAATCAGTAGGTTTTAGAGACTTGGTGTTAAAAAAAAAGCATGCGAGATTTTAACATGTGTCATTGATAGTTCTGAAACTTGATCACATATGGAAATGATAAGGGATAGAGTATGCTGTGCTATATATCATTTACAATGGATTAATTTCACCTGTTTTCTTTTACTTTATGAAGTGGCCACTGGAAGACTGAAGCAGCCTCTGTAGCCTGGGTTGTTTCTCTGCTATAAGATGCTGTTCCAGAACCAGAGCACTTTGGGAGAACTAGAGAAGTGAGGCTCTGGCCCCACCCCGGTGTCCTTTCACTTAAAAGTTCTCTCTGCGCCAATGTAGGTTTCTCCCATGGACCATATTTACTTCCTATTTCTCTCTGTGTTTAATGAGATTTGTGTGGTGCCAAATGCAAGCATGATTTGTATGGCAGGTACAGTTGGTGTTGTCATGATTGTCTCCTTAGATTCAGTGCTTTCAGGGGACTGACTGCTGGGTATTTTCATACAGCTGCATGTTCTCTTAGCAATCAACTCTATGGGATAGGTCTTATTATTATACCATCTTAGAGAAAGGGAAATGAAGGATGAGGTAACTCTATCGGAAAATGTAAGTTGAATTCAATTTTATCTAGCTCAAGCCCTTCAATAATATTCCTTCTTATAAACACAGGACAGTTATGAAATCAGCAAAGCTAACAGATACAATTATATCCAATCCATAGACCCCGTTTAATCTTTTCTGTTTCCCCAGTGCAATGTCCATTATTGAGATGCTAGAGTTCTCTCACAAATGCTACAAAGCAGGTGTCATAAAAATCAACTACAAACACTCTTTAAGTGAATGAAAAAATAGAAAACCTAAACCAGCAAAGAGAAGTTACTTGAACAGAAACTCACTTGAGGAATTTAATAGTAGTGAAGAGATGAAAGAGAAGGATCAGTAAAATTAGAGACAACTCCAAAGATATTTGTTTAACCTAAATATCAAAGAGATAAAGTGGAAGATGAAGAATATAATCAAATTTACTATGGGAAAATAAAACCATGTCATCAGAGTCAAGAAAAAGAGGAGAAAGAGAGTGTGTGAAAAGAAAAAAAATAATAGATGAAAATCTTTCACATTTGAGAAAAGAAATAAAATATTAAAGACTCTGATCAAACCCAATACATTATGAAACAGAACTTGCTGCTCAGGCACACACACAGTTAATAAACTGCAATGAAATGCTAGGATCTGACTTACCTGAGAAACTGGGATCCAGGAACAATGAATCAAGATTTCAAATGCAGAAAGAAGGACGGTAGGAAAGCATTTCATACCCAGTAAAACTGTGCTCCTGGAATGAAAGAATAGTAAGAAATCAAGTGTAGATGAAAGTAGACATTCCATCAAATGCTAACGAAAAGATACCTGAAAGTGTGTATTTCACCCTCAATTGCCAGTAATAGAAATATTATATAAACATGAAGCAGACACTTAACAAGAAGTCATAAAAAGACTTGTACATGCAAAGCTTCAGAATGTGCAAAGTAAAACTAATATAACTAAGAGAATTGAAAACCTAGACAAATCCTTGTCAGACATTTCATCTCCCCAATAACTTATATGATATAGATGGAAAACCAGTGATACTTATCATATTATCTAAGTCATGAAATAACCTCACCCATGGGTAAATGCATAATGAAAATGTAGTGCATATATTCCCAATAATGTTTTATTCATCCATTGAGCACAAAAATCACATTGTTGCAGGAAAACAGACAGAACTAGAGATTCTTACGTGATGTGAAACAAGCCAGATTCAGAAAGGCTTGTTTAGGAATGGCTTTATTCAGGAAAGCTGATAATCATCACTAATCCTATTTCTCTCTCATGTGGAATCCAGATATCTAGATTATATGTACATACACACACACACACACACACACACACACACACGTATTGCATAAAAAGAAAGGGATACTATTAAAAGACTACAGTAGAAGAGGACATGCATAAAGATTAAAGAGGGGAATTGGGGTAAATTCAGTGATAGAAGATTACATACACAGACAAGAACATCTAGAAGAAACGCACCATTTTGCACAATTAATGTATGCTAAGAAGAATGTAGACTGAAAAACACTGTTAAACAACTCAATCAGGTTGACATGCATAGTCAGTGCTACTGGCACACAGCAAATACATACTCTGCTTAAATGTGCAGTGGCTAGTTACCAAGTCAGATCACATCATGGGTCAGAAAACACATCTCAGTAAATTCAAACAGATTTAATTGTTCAAAGTAACAAATATTATGTGACCACAAATATCATGAACATAGAAGGAAGTCATTTGCCCTATGGAAATTAAACCACACATAACAAATACATGAAAGACAAGGTTTCAGGAGAAACATAAAAAATACACCTTGATCTTAATGAAAGCAAAAATAAAGCATATCAAATTTTTGAGGAACAGGCAAATCAGTTTTCAGAAAAAGGTTATAGCATGCTCAAAGAAGAAAAAACAGCATCTCTGAAGCCAATAGGCAGAAAGGAGTTCAAGAGAAGAATTTAATGAAATTGGGTAGAAAATTAATAAAAACAAAAGTTGGTTCTTCTAAGAAATCCTAGTAAGTTGATGGACTTCTAGCAAAACTGACAAAGCCAAAATAAGATAGACACAGATTTTCACCCTGGAGATGAACATAAGGAAAGTTCTAGGCTGAGGACAGCAAAAGGAGGTGGGGACTTGAGATTCTGGAAACAGCTCTGACCCTTCACGTTGCATGGAAGGGAAGAGATGCTGCATTGACTGAAAGATTCCATCTCTGCCTTCTGCCCCACATCACTGACTTCCTCTAGGCCGCTGATCCTCCTCCACCTTCCTGCACCAGTTTCCAGACAACATACCCCCAGGTGCAGATTGCTATACAGCTGAGGAAGCCAATCTGAGTATGTTTGGAATGGAGAGGAAAGGTATGTAAAAATCAGGGACCACCAATAAATCTCTTGGTACAATTGTTGGTCCAATCCAATCCCTGCACTGTAGGGGAGATGCAGATGGGGCGAACCACTCAATGTCCACATGGGCAACCAGGCAAATGTGGATAGCCAAGGCCGTCAAGGAAATACTTCTATAAGTACAGTGTCTCCTGCTATCCTCTACATCATCTTGTTCACTATGTTTTTCTTTAAGAAAACATTAAACATTCCTGTAAGAGTCAGGAATGGTGGGGCAGCTGAGTTTTGCTAGGTTTTTTTTTTTTGAGTGCATTATTTTCCACTCTCAATGGTAGATTAAATAGTTGATGTGTCCCACAGTAGCCTCTTCTATATTTATAGATAAAAGGTTTTCCACCCTTTTAGAAAAATGGTGTCAATTTTCTATCTTGTTTCAAAACAGCAACAAAAAAACAAAAACAAAACAAAACAACAACAACAACAAAACACAACAGAGACCTGGAGGCAGATATCAGACCAGTCCGGGACAGAAGAATAATTAAGTGTTCCCCTTGTCTGTTTTCTATCTTCTACCCTTTATTCTTCCCAACCCTCATGGGGCATCAGGATGAATCTTAAGAGTTTGTGAGACTCAGGGCATCAGTTTGGATGTCATTTCGCATCAAAATATCATTTAGCATTCAGACTGGGTCAGTTAGGGGAATAAAAGAAGATGCCCTTAACAAGCTTATTCTGGGAAAAAAGCTTACTTAGGGGCATTCCTGGTCAACTTGCTAGGAGACATGGTCACTCTAGTTACAAGGTTGGAATGAGAGGAAAGGGCCCCTGTTCTGTCACCTGCCAGCTGTGCATCCCGAGTAAGCTACTTAACCTCTCTAAGCTTCAGCTGTCCTCCTTTGTGTGCGTTGGATGGGGAACACTTAACTACTTCAGTGGACACTTGCAGAATCAGTTAGGAAAGTGCTTTGTCAACCAGAAGACACAATGAAACTGGTGGTTTTTATTATATGAAATAACTGATATAATTATGTTGACGCTAACAATATGGTTGTATTTAATTCTACACAATAGACGAATTCTCAGAAAAAAAGAGTATGAATAGGCGTTGTGTAAATCGCCTCTTGCTTAGAAAGCTCACATTAGACCCAATTCTCTGAGAAATTCTTCTATAGCGGTCAAATTTGGGGGGGGGTGATAAAAAACTCACTTTCTGCTTACATCTTAAATCTCAACATTTGCTTTTAAGCAAAGCACATTCCTCGTGACTCTCTAGCTGGACTGGGATGATGAGGCCTCCCCTGATTGAGGGTTACCTGGTTAAGATGCAGCCCGGGGCTACAGCAGGGAGAAGGGATTCTGGCGCGAACCTTTTGGGGGCCCAATGTGGCCGCGAAGAAAAGAATATTAAAAAGAAAACATAAATTCTTGGAAAGCAGGGCCCCGTTGATTTAATGCATTTCACATTGTGCCTCCGTAGCATCGGGCCCCGGCAGGCTAATGAATACGAGTTGCAGCTGCAAAGGAGCAAAGCCTTGGCAGTGCCCGTTGTACAACTGGCATCCAAATGATTCCTCTCAATTGGCTCACTGTGAGGCTTCCAGCACGTTCTGTGTGTCTGCAGCTCCTGTCTGGCCAGCCTGCCTCACCCTCCTGGTGGACACAGGAAACTCATCCTGCACATTTTAGCTGGGTCATGTGTGGCTCTTCCTTTCCTCTGCGTCTGGGCCACCATCTGGGACGACTTAGCCATTGTCTGTTAGAGCCTTTGAAGCTTGATTATAGGCGAAGGGAAAACATCGCCCTCAGTGGAGCAGGCAGTACTGTTCGGGACATCAGTGCAATCTCTTTTTCTCTCTTCTTCTTCTTTTTTTTTTTTTCTCCAATTCGCATATTTTTGATCATCTTCACATAGGGTGAATGCCAGAAATAGAATACATTCTAGAATCATTCCTCTTGAAAGGAATGAACCCTCTGCTTTCCTAGCCCCCATAAAACCAAGTTTACAAAAACAATCAAGTTGATCACAATGGAGTCCAGTCTGCTAGACCTATTTTACTTCACTGACTGCCCAGGTGATCAAAATCACCGTGCCCCAAATGAAAGTACAGAGTCTGACAACCTAATCTCTGCAATTCTTTAGTAGTTCATTTCCACCTCAACACCTTTTTCTGTGCATAAGTGGTCAGGGATGGAAACATGGCTAATTGTTTTCCATAGCAAAACTCTGATCTCCAACTATGGACTCATCAAAAAAAAATAGTATGTTTGAATAAATATTAGCAAAGTTACTGTGCAAGTATTATATTTCAACTGAACCAAAATCTATATATTTTTTTCATTGTGTATGGAGAGGGTGGCTAACTTACAAGGCTGTTTTTTGTGATTTCTGTTTTCTTTTTTTTTAAGTATATGAGAATAAAATTATATCCTTAAGCACCTGTGTCACCACTGCTGTGGGGTGAAGGCTCTGAATTTTTGCCCTTCCTTTACCCTCTCTTATCTTTCTCTTGGCTTATTAGAATATTTAAATTATTGTGCTGGGACTTTGTATCAGATTTTTAATAAAAGCTACCAAATAAAGATGTCTAAAAGCATGAATTCTAATAAGTTTAACATGTTTACACGCAGGTATAAAGTGACAGGCAACAATCAAGGTGCTGGAGACAGTTCAGCATGGCAGAGAACAGGAAATGGAGAAGAAAACCTTCAAACAATTTCCCAAAACAGATGCTAATAGATAACGAGCAGCCATTAGAGGGAGAATTCTGTGTGTATAGTGAAGGATCTTTCAATCTTCAGGACTTCTAAGGACAAAATAGGAGAACCAGTGTGGCAGGGAGTGTAGCTCTTCAGGCGGCCTCTTCTCCTGATGCTAACCTCTGTATCTTTCACTGTTTCTTGTACACTACAGATGATGGTGAGATTTAACACAGCTCCCACATTGAGGATGAAGTTTGGCTCCAAGATACCACCAAGGATTACCTGTGCCCCAGCTCTGAAGCAATAGAGATAGACTTTCATCCTGTGTAAGCTACCATTTGTAGAAGTTGGTTATCATCGTTGAACCAGTGTCCTAGTTAATATGTAACAGTCCTATGTAATAATATGTAATGTAATATGTCCTATGTAATAGTAGATAGATGTTCCCTGTTCTACAAAGGAGCTATGTCCTCACAAGCTCATTGTGTGCTGAAAGCAGCTTAGGCCACAAATGCATTTAATATACTTAACGAGACATCCCAGTTGAGCAACATGTCACCTATGGAGTGTCTGCACATTGTTCCTGCAGAGCTGATGTAGAGAAGTGACTTGTTGCCACTGCCCAGTAACATAGAGTAAGAACCACATGTTGATGATTAAGAAAAAAAAAAGAAAATTCAATATTTGAAGTGGGATTTCTGCTGAATGTATATGGCTTTTTTTTTTGCACTGTTGTAAAACTGAACCATACAAGTTCAGAACCATCTGCATTATCTCAGTACAATTTCATAATGTACTGTAGCAACATAATTTTGTAATATGTAGATAAATAGATGGGTAGACAGACAGGCACAATGGACCCCACTCTGAAACCCTTCTGTTACTCATTCTCCCCCCCAAACACACACAGCCTACAGGAAGCTCCTGCCTCATTTTTCAGTCTATGCTAGTGGCGCACATTGCTAGGTCTGGGTGCTCTTGTGCTATCCCAATTGTCCTGAAACCCCAACGTGAGTTCTTCACCTAGCAGATACATAAAGGAACAAAATTGTCTCACAACATCATAAGATAACATTTCCTTTATTTTAGCAATTTATTTTGATAAAGTTCAGAAAATGAAGTATGAATACCTAGGTGGCCTTCTAGGGACTGTGAGAGGTTTACTGTCTTTACAGGTCCAACTGGAGAGCACAGGGTAACAATAGACATCCACAAATCAGAGAGAGTACACAACAAAGAGACAGAGTTTGCAAAGAGGGAAGAAAACAAGGGGCCAGGGAAGGAACTGAGAAGGGAAACCCTACCTAGTCCCATCATACAGCTTGCCACAGAGGCAAGAAAAGTACCAGTCTTTAGGGAACATGAAAATGAGGGTGGCTTGTCTGGCTGAAAGAGAATTCATGTGGGAATAAATGGAAGGAGGGTGCTGGACCACCCTCATATATGTTTTTTAATTCATAGTGTCATTTAGTGACACTGAAGGTTGAACTTAGGCCTTATACATGCTGGACAGGCACTCTGTCACTGAACTATATCCTTAGAACAGAGGTTCTCAACCTGCAAGGTTGCAACTCCTTTGGGGGGCATCAAAAGACCCTTTCACAGGGTCACCTAAGACCATTGACTGTTTCAGATGTTTACATTACAATTCATAACAGCAGCACAGGGACAGTTAAGAAGCTACAGCAAGGAAAATTTTATGGTTGGGGGCCACCACAACACAAGGAGCTATATTAAAGGATCAGAGCATTGGGAAGGTTAAGAACAACTGCCCTAGAACCTCTCTCGCTTTAAGAAAAAATAAGGAGACAAAGGTAAACTAAGTTATCCAAGATAGCCTTGAATTTACACCATGGCCCGCGTGCTTCTGCTTCAGCCTCCAGAGCACTGGGATGTTGGGTTTTGCTTCTGAGCTCACCTTATTGTAGCTCTTTTCAGTAAGCCCAAACGCTTCTTTATTCTCTGACAAGCTCATCTTCAGAACTGTGATGGAACACTTGGCTCTGCAATCCTTCTTTCATGCACAGTCCCCAAACTGTGGATGTCCTTAGCTTTGCTTACATGGTGTCAAAACAGGAAGGTCAGGGCATTGCTTGCACAATAGACCCCCTCCCCAAAAAGGTGAGCATCTTAATCCTCTGGTTTTGGCAGGTTCTTTTTCTTAATAAGATGGTGGCTTGATATCTAGTTCCTATTCCAGGATGGAACGCCAACAATTATCCAGTCATAGCTGCCACCAGATTTCTTTGCTTATCACATGACTGTGAGACCACGCCACCATTTCAGAGACTGAGGGTCCCAAACCTGCTGTTCAGGAGCCCCACACTGTGCTCAATCTGGCTTCATGCCACCCATCACAAAGTCTCTTTTTTATCTTCAAGGGTGAGCAGGGGGAGGAGGGATGGGATACAGGATTTTCGGAGGGGTAATGCAGAAAGGGGATACCATTTGAAATGTAAATAAAGTAAATATCTAATAAAAAATAAATACAAAAAAAAAACAAAAAGAAAAAAAAAGAAAAGAAAACTTGTCTCTCCAGTGCTACGGCATGTCACCAGGGACTGTGAAGGGCTAGAAAGACATTCAATGTGTGCACATTCTCTATCAGACCAATAAAATTTCTTATATAGGAATGTCCGTGTGAACCGCTCAGGTCTGTTTTGCTCTAGGATACCAGATAGGGGCACTGTTTTGTGTTTATGATGTATGTATATTTGTATCCTTGTTTGCAGGTGTGTGCAAATGTGTATGCAAAGCTTTCAAGTCAAGAGTTGTTTTTTTGTTTGTTTGTTTTGTTATTTTCATTGTTTTGCTTGTTTGGTTTTGGTAGCTCTTCACCTTATTCAACGACATAGGATCTCTCTTTGAACCCGGAGTGTGAATGAATATAAAGCTATTATGACTAGCTTGCTCTGGGATTGCCTGTGTCTGCATTCTAGAGTGTTGGAATTACAACTAGGCTGCCAAGGCCACTTGACATTTATATGGGTGTGAAGGATCTGAACCCAGGTCCTGAGACTTGCTTGTCAATCACTTTATCCACTGAACTATTTCCCCATTCCTAAAGCTGGGACAATTTTGATGAGTCAGTAGCTCAGGGTTAGTAGTGTTGCTTGAGACCTTTCTAACACTAAATGTTTTCCATGGCTGCTCTTCAGGGTGCAATTCTTGAGTTTAAAGGCAGTGTGGTGTTGCAGTAGCATCCCCTGTGACTATTTTGAAGATGGACACTAATAGTAGACATGCAATCAAGCATTATCTTACTGGTTCACTTTTCCCTTCCAATAAATCTAATGTAGACAGTGAGTTTCTTTCATTTTTAATTTGGAGACTGCATCTGCCTGTGTGTCCCAGGCTCAGATAGGATTCAAACACATGATCTTCCTGCTTCGACCTCTGAGTTTTGTGTTTATTGCATGAGCTCTGATGCCAATTTTGTCACAGTTTTATAGATGTGACTAGGACATGACCTGCTATGTGCTTAGGGTCACAGTAGGTCAAGAGCCTAGGCATTCAGAGATGAGACAGAATGCCATCTGCACACATGTTCCCTCCAAAGTCAGATGTGAACATGCTGTCTCCATCCTGGTGAGACGTGACTGGTAGAAGCTACTAGCTTTCACTTGCTCTTGAACCTACTAAGGTTAAATTCTCATGTGGGTTTCTGAACAGAGAGAGGGAATACCCCCACCCCTTACACCTTGAAGACTTATTATTTTCATGACATTGCTTCAGAATCAAGCATAAATTCTTAATATATATAACTATCCAAGATTTTTGTATGTGTTTTCTGGGTTCCTATGTCCCCCTCCCGTTTCCCAGAATATAGAATTTCCTAGAATATTCCAAATCCTACAGGACCTGTATGTATTTTACACTTTTCCCCAAGGCATTTTTTTTCATCCTCAAATGGTCCTCCTTTCTGTACCCATTTCCGCACCTTTAATTCAACTGAATTACATCCTTCATCAATTCCCAATGTGACAGTCAAGTTCTGGTTACACTGAGACCATGATTCCTGAACCCCCAAATTAACCATGGAAGACCTGGACCATAGAACTTTTACTCTGGTCACTTCTAGCCATATGCATCGTACTTTCTACTTGCCAAGCAACTGGCCTAGAGCGTGAATTACAACACACCCAGACTGCCTTGATTGAGGTCGGCAAGCAGGGGAATGTGGCAGGTCCCTTCTTTCCTCCCCCTCTGACTTGTCACAGCTCTAGCAGTGGCTGACTTGTCTCTTAAATGGGAGCATGACTCTGGGACTCTTAGAGTCACAGTTACTACCCAGGACTCTTAGGCTTTCCCAGCCTGTACTGGATCCCCAGTCTTCAAAGCCATCTGTCACTGCTCCCTTGTCAATATTGGAAACATATAGGTGAATTCCTAACTTTTCTAGGACCCTGACCAATATAAAAATCTTCTCCTAAAATTATGCCTTCCAATTCCTAGTGACTACCAACAGCCTTTCCTATTCACATAACCTGGTCACCACTTAGATGCACACACAGTGCAGCTCCTAGAGTATTGAGACTACAATGAAGACTTAGTGCTGGCCAAATTATCAGAAAGGCATAGTGAATTCTCCATTCCTTTTTCACTAGACTGTCTCTGTGTCAGGTGGCAGGTGGCAGGTGGCAGGTAGCAGGTGTTCATACATCACAACACTGGGTCACCCAGGACATAAAGTGGGGGCGCAGGATAATTTTCATTCTTCTCATATCCTGTGATTGTTGATGGATTTGCTTCATTAGAAATCTATTTGGTCTCTAATAGAAAGCATGGGTTCTCCAGGACTAAGCCATAGCAGATGCTTCATGAGTAGGTGAGTGAATAAATGCATTAAAAAAAAAAGAAAGAAAGCTGGTAAGAGTTGGGGGTCATTGTATAGCTACAGAACAGGTAAGTGGGACTGGTTCTCTATCCTGATCCTCAGAACTTTTAAACAGAACCTTACACTTTCCAGAACTAGCAGCAATCCAGAGGGTGGGTTCCTACCTGGACATGCTTAGCTCTGTGTCATGGTACAACCTGGCAGACAAGGAGGCATTGAGCTCTTCACCCCAGCTGGGTAAGCAACTGAATACAGAAGCTGGGGTTCCAGAAATCCCACTCACTGCTCTCTTGACTAAACCACATGAGCTGTTTACCTCTGTCCTTCCTGGACCACTTGGCTCTTCTTGACTCAGATACTACTGATTTCTTTCCCAGGATATATACACCCACTTATTCCCTGGGGGTCAAGTTTCTTAAGGCATGTGGTTTTTACTGGAATTTCCAGGTACCTCAGAGCTTTGGCTATTCATCCCAGAGCAAAAGAATTTACGTAGATAAATTCCCACCTTGAGGGGCCGGTGGGTCTCCTCGCTCTCAACATGGTCCAGAGACTGTGGTTTTCCGCAACTAGTCTAAGAAGTATACAGTAGACAGGATACAGAAAGCCAAGTGTGCAGAAGATAACCCTTCTCCATAGTAAGTCTAATCTGGAGCTAAGCACAGAGAGCTGGGAGCTGACTTAACTAGTAATTGCACAGATCTTAAGGGAAGCAAATCCCATTCTCACTCACGTTCCCTCATCTTCTCACTCCTCACCATCCTCCACCTCACCCAACCCTGTAGTTCTTCCTTCTTATTTTCAACAAACCAGTGATCTGCTGGTGTATACAAAAGCAAACAAAGGATGAATAAGCTGTGTAATTTGGAGAGAAAATTTTAAGCTGAAAAAACTGAAGAGGAGGGCAGAAAGGGCACAAATTCAGAGTAAATAGTTAAGGCAAACAAGTTGGACCAAAATAGCCAGGATCTTGTAGCTAAGAACCAACTTCATTGCTGGTAAAGAGGCTAAAGTGGATTAAATGGACCAAAACTGGGTTTGGAACTACTAAGGAATTTCAGTTTTTGTTGTTGTTATTTTGTTTCACAAAGGTGTGATAGAAGGTTAGGCTTTTTACTGAGAGATGATTTGAAGCTTTTCACCCTGTTGCTACTGTTTCTGTTATTTGCGTTTGAAGTTGGTGTGTTTAATGTGTGCTTCTTGGTATATATATGGAGAGAAAGAGGGGAGAGGGAAGGAGGGAGACATACACACACACAAACACACACACACACACAGAGAGAGAGAGAGAGAGAGAGAGAGAGAGGGAGAGAGAGCTTTCCTGCTGAACCATGATAGTAAAAATGATTAGTGGAGTTGAAATCTGTAGCAATGCACCGAGCATTTGCTGCAGTGTTTAGGAAAACTGAAATATGCAATAATTGATTTTAACATGCATTGTAATTGGTTCCACATGCATCGCTGTCAACTGTGATACATCATAATTAAACTGACATGTTCAAAAACTGGCCACTGAAATGAGCGCTCCCCGAATTCTCCAACTGTGCACAGCTTGCGGCTTCTCTGCTCCCCCCTTTTCCAATCAGGTTCTGAGTCGCCAAGCTTCACTTTGTTGCTTGTCCCCTCCATGATTTTTCTTCTGTCCACCCCCCTCAAGTTTTAAATGAATGTCTGTAATGGATTCAGGGCTCTTTCCTCACCTTCATTTTCAGATGGTCACATATCTTAGCAGTGATAGTCTATGCAATTTCCTACGTCATCATAAATCAGACCTAAGATCATAAAATATGGTCAAGAATTTGAAATAAAATAAGACACAGCAGTAGATCCAAAAGAGTTCCATATTTTAGTCCCTTCACTCCCAACTAAATCATTCTTGAACTTTAATTATGCTATTCTCATAGATAAAAAAAATTTAGGGTATGTGGAACATCGGTATCTGGTCTCCCGTTATGTGCATTATGATGCCTCCTATCCATTCTGTTCCTTCCTATGGCCACCAGGGTGCTTATGCACATTCAGGATAGCCTCTTCTCAGTTTTCTGATCATGCAAGTAAGAGGAAATAGAACTAGGGTGTGGGGTGCTGGTGTTAGGTCCTAGCTGTCTTATATTTGATGTTATCAGCAAAGCTGTCTACTGTCATCTTTCTCCTTGGTAAAATAGGAATGACACTGAGATTTGATGGTTGCATTATGGCTTCCAACAGTAGGATAGCTTGTAAGTACAATTGTCTAGTGTGCATCTCTGTACTTAACTTTCCACTCTGAGTCATCATGAGCCATGTCTCTCTTTGGAGTTTATGGTACCATTTTTTTTTCTGTTACAAATAAGGAATAACTGTGCCCCCCTCTCTCTGCCCTTAGATGGTGGAATGGCCAATAACAAAGATTAGCTCATTATGTATACATGATCAAGGTCTTCCATTGACTGCAAGGCTTCAGAAACAAACTCCATGAGAAGGAACATAACAGTGCCCTGCTCCCCCCCCCCAACCTTTGGATACATTAGTTCACTTACTTCAATCACATGTCACTACAAATAAGCTGTGAAGACATAAGCCTGGCAAGTGATACTCTACCACAAGAAGAAAACCACACTCCCCACCAAGTTATAGAAGGAGATATTGAGGTCCATGCATGAAAGGAGAAAGGCTGAGAAATGTCCTATACAAACCCGACCTACTACAGTCTTATACTTGTGTGAAATTCCACAAGGGACCAACTATCTGAAGATACAAAGTAACTGTGAAAGAGGTGTCCATTGCCTTCTGTCTTCTTTTCTTTCTTTTCATGGGGAAAAAAAAAGGTCTTGGTTATATGGCCAGGATCTGAGCAAGAACCTAGCCACTGTTTCAGCAGCCACTCTTTCAGGAATCTGAGTTCTGTTTTCTTTTCCTCTTACTTTACACCATTACCCTTTATTGGCTCATACCTCCCCTGACAATATAATATTTCTTTCCACTCTGTTGACTCTTTGGCCAACACAGCCTCGGGGTGGCAAGACTTGTCTGCTCTCTTTGAGCAGCTGGCAGATAGCATGTGGTGTGTATGCAGAGGGGCTCAGACTCACCTTGCCCCTACAACCCTGGAGAGTACTAAAAGCAGAGGTTGCAAGCTCTGATGGCTTGGTGACTCTGAGCCAGCAGATTTGGTTGGGATAGGGACTCTACATTTTTCATCAAGTCCTCTGTTATGCTTCCATATAATCTGCTGCTTGTGTATGGATCTGACTTTGAGCACAGCTGTAGTTATGGATATGAAATTACAGAACAGCTCTACTACCCGGATCAATCCTGGCTTTTAAGCAGCTCATTCCTATGGGTCTCCTTTCCCTCACATGTAAACTGGGAGTTTTGGTCCAGGGAATCGTTAAGTACAGTCCTGTTCTTTCTTAACTCTAACTCCAATCTTTTGCTTCTCTGTGTGTCTTGCTCTTTGATAACTCTGAGCTTCATAAGAATAGACTTTTACTTCCATCAACCTCTTCTCTTTTTGGTTTTGCTTTGATGTTAACTCCTTGTTCTAGTAATGAATTAATTTTCTAAATCTATCCAATAAATATGGTAAATGTTTATGGTATTTAAAGGAAAAGTAGAAGAGGAAATTGAAATAATTGAAATTTTCTACAGGTGAGAGAACCAGTTTTTTTTTTTTTTAATTTTAGAAATATCTGGATCCTCTTATGAAATAATAATTGGTGAACTGTTCAACAAAATGCTAGGGCCTCTGGACCTCTCCTATCATAGGGACAGACACTGGGAAGCAGAGAACCACATACTCCTGTAGAAGCTGAGAAGCATTTTGGTAAATTCTCTAATCTGTTGGTTATGAGTATACTTAGCCCTTTCCGTAAAAAAAAAAAACTACCGAGAAAACTGCCTTCTAGAATAATTGAACTTGTCTTGGGAAGACAAGTCTTCTGGCACTTTGTCCGTCACACTGGAGTCGTGACTTTGCTGAACACTGAACGCCACAGGGCTATGGAAAGGCAGACAACTGGCCACACAAACCATATTTCTCGAAAGCTGAATATGCCTACATACAGAGATCCATAAAAATGAAAGGTAGCTTGGAGAGAGGCTTCATCTGCCTTTGAATTGCTCATAAGCTCGGGCATATCCATGGCATGTTTCTTCAGGTTTCAGAACCCGTCAGGCATCACTGTGTCATGGTTTGGATATCACTAATCAGAAATGGGTATTTTCTGTTTTAAATTTCTTAAACATTTTGCTCTCAGCCCCAGAGCTCTCAAAGGAACAATCAGATTTGGACCAAATTTGATATATAACTAGGGATGTATCAAGTTACAAGATGGTGTACTAAGTTACTTAGACTAATATTTTGTGAAGAGTATTCTGGAATTAAGATGAGTGTGGGCTTCAGGATGGAGATTTACTCAACCTTTGAACCTGTGATCAATAAGGGTAACCCAAAATGTTCCTTAAAATAATTCAAAATGTTCCTTAAAATAATTCAAAATGTTCCTTAAAATAATTTCAGAGGAAAGAAAATTTGAGTAACAGCTAATCAAAATTCAGGCATAAAGTGCACTGAGAACCTTCCAGACATTTTCTGACCTGTGAGGCATTTCTAAGGCACATGGTAGTTTCTCTCTCTCTCTCTCTCTCTCTCTCTCTCTCTCTCTCTCTCTCTGTCTCTCTCTCTCTGTCTCTCTCTCTCTTTCTCTCTCTCTCTCTCTCTCTCTCTCTCTCTCTCTCTCTCTCTCTCTCTCACACACACACACACACACACACACACACACACACACACACACACACCAATTCTCCATGATTTTCACTGCATGTGAGTTAGGCTAGGTTTTTGTTTTTTTTTTTTTAATTCTCCAGCTTCTTTGGATCAGGAAGGGACTGAGTTTCTGTACAAGTGGCAAAATCCCGGTATATTCAGAGAAGTCTACAGAGTAAAAGTTAGATTATGGTAGCCCTACAGAAGAGGCAGTATGAAAGCAAGGGCTCCTCTACCTAAGAAACAGAAAATTCTGTGGTTCCATATTAGGTTATCATCCTAGATGAGGATGATAAAGCAGCTCCTTTACTAACCAAGTTGTAGTCAGATATTTCCACAGGACTGCCTTCAATGTCAAACCTGACTATGCCATTGCTGGCTAGATGCTTATATCTATGTGTCTTGTGGTTTCTATTGCTGTGATAAAACACCATGACCAAAACCAACTTGGGGAGGCTACAGTTCATTTTATCTTACAGCTTGTATTTTGTCATCCAGGAAAGTCAAGGGAGGAACTGAAGCAGGACTTAAAGACAGAAACCTGGAGATAGGAACTGAAGCAGAAGCCACAGAGAAGGCCTTCTTACTGGCTTGTTCCTCTTAGATTTTTCAGTCTGTTTTCTCATAGCACCCAGGACCACAGTCTACAACGAGGTGGGCTCTCCTCCATCCTATCAAGAAACTTCTCCCACAGGCTTTATCATAGGTCAATCTTATGGGGACATTTTCTCAACTGAGATTCTTTCTTTCAAAATGATTCTACCTGTGTCAAGTTGACATGAAACTAGCCAGCACAGTGTGCAAAGTCAGAGCTCAAGTAAGTCTCATGATGGAGGTAATAGAGTGAGGCTCCCTGAGTCTTTCCAATGGCCCGTTGTCTTCGTTGGGGCTTTATTACTGTGAAGAGACATCATGACCAAGGCAACTTTTATAAAGGAAAACACTTGGGGCTGGCTTACAGTTTCCGAGGTTTAGTCCATTATCATCATGGTTGCAGGGCAGCAACCAGACAGACATGGTTCTGAAAAAGGAGCTTAGACTTCAACATCTTGATCTGCAGGCAGCAAAGAGAGACTGTGTATTACACTGGGAATAGCTTGAGCATATAGTACCTCAAAGCTTGTCCCTACAGTGACATACTTTCTCTAACAAGGCCATAGCTACTGCAACAAAGCCATACCTCTTAATAATGACACTCCCTATGGATAAGCATTCAAATGCCTGAGTCTATGGGAACCATTCCTATCAAACCACAACACCCATATTTGTTCTAATGGGCACATGGTACTTGGTGCATAAGGTCCAGGAGGAAAGCACTGTTCTCCCAGAGACCAAACCTCCACTGTCTTAGTATCTTACAACAGCAATTTAACATGTCTATGAGTAAGTCCAAAACTAAGAAGAAAGCAACAGGAAGTAGCTCAAATTAACCCTCATAGACAGAAAGACTTTATCAAGTCTTCTGTTCATCGCACTTAGCCCAATCAACCTCCACAAAGACCTGACTACCTAAACTTGCCTGTTTCTTTTTTCCACCAGAAAGAAGAGAAAAAGGAAAACTAAGTGATATTTTCCAAAATTCAGTGTGCACCCAAAGCACCTGTATCCTTGCTTAGGGGTAGCTTCTGATTTAGTTGTTTGTCTTGAGGCGGGCCCTGGAATATGCATTACTAATACTTCCCATGTGGAGTTGGCATTATCTTACCTACTTCTGAGTTCCATAGGAAGGGCACAAAGGCTGGGGAACCCTCTCAGTCACCTGCAGAGGCAAGAATGAGGCTCTCATCTGGGTCCACTCTGACTCCCAGAGCTGATATCCATGCAAAGTTAGACATCTCTGTGTTAAGCATGAAGACTTGTGGGTCCAGCCAGAGAGTGGCATTATCTCGCCTTGGTGGCTACAGCAAAGCAGAGGCAATCACGGGTGGTTGGGAGGTCTCCAGTGTTTGCTGATATTTGTGCTAATAATTTGCAGAAAGAAGAGGAACTGCTAATTATGGAGGAAGTGTTGCAAAGAGAGAAGAAAGGTAAACCCAGCCCTGCCAGATCCCATCCCAGCCCTTTGCAGGCAAGTTATGAGCTCTTGGGCTAACTTCCAAGTTCCCAAAGTTCAAATGTGGAAAAATCCAGCTAATCTCCTGGAAAATCTCCTGACATGTACTTTTCTTTAAGAGTCTAGGCGGACGGCAAGCCCCTCCTCCGCTCCTGCACTCGGCAGGCTTCTCACTGAGGATGGGCTCCCCTCCCTGCCTGGGTATTGATACCAGATACACAATGGAATTTGTCAGGGCAAGGCATGTCTTACTGCTGACCCATTAACTCAGTAAGTGCATTAGGAGGGGGAGTGCTGATTCTGCACATTTGATTTGGGCTGTCAGGCCTGATTTGAACTTATTTCTCATCGAATATTCCATATCAAAGGCTGGGATAATAGAATTACAGGACATTAGGATTTTCAATCTGGAAGGGACCCTGGAGATCATTTAGTGCCGCTTGCTCATTTTACAGATGAGGAAACTCTTATTTTTCACTTTCAGGAACTCAAGTAACTACTCGGCTTTGGATATGCACTTGAAATCACCAGCTCCCATGTATGAGAGCTCTGTGTACAAGTGAGGTGAGCCAAGAACAGAGCCTTCCTATTGAGTTATACTTGATGTTGGCTTCAGTTTCATCAAAGTCTGTCATGCACACCCTTCTGGACAGCACACGCTCTCCAGGAATATATAAATGCCTTGGTTCTGACAATAGCTGGGAAAAGAAGTGTGGTGTTTTTACTTACAGGACACTTTATACAGCTTAATAGCAAAGGCATCCCTGGCGTCTGCAGCAGATGGTACCCAGGGCAGGCAATTTTTTTCTAAGGAATCTAGCTGGATTTTAGCTGATGAAATTTTCTGTATCATTTGGCGATCATATTTCATTTCAGACTTTTGAACAGGACAGATTGTCCACCTGGATCTCATTTTGCCACATTTTATTGATGGTCTGAGTCAGATCTTTCACATTTGTGCTAACTGACCTTGAAGGAGTAGCTTGTTGCTTAACTTTTATGACATAGACAAGCAAACTGCTTGCAAATTATGCAACACAATGGTGACGAACAATGAATTAGAACTCTTTATTAATATTTATTGCCTACAATTAAAGAATTAGTGAGGACTGTAGATCATACCCATCTATTGAACAAAAATCCTAAATTAACTTTGATGTAAGTAGAAATATATAGAATTTACTATGCTTTTGTTGGAAAATCCTGGGTTTATGCAGTGATACCACATTCACCTTCTTATTATTGCTCTAATTTGGTGAATATTGGCAGCTTTCTCCATTCTAACTTTGTTGTTCTGAGTAATTTTCAGAGGCCACCACAGAAATCAACATGAGTTCATCTTCAGAAACATAAAGGGTAGGAACTACAAAAACTAGACTAATCTGACCTTGAGAAATACATCCAACCAATTCACAAACTTATGGACATTCAACCTACAAAATTCTTAGCTCTGAATTCACAAGCTGGTCATAAAAGCAGAAGAGAGTTTGAGGTGTGGTTAGTCTGGAGAAGGCTCAGTATAGAAGATTGTCAAGATCTAATGTGAAGTCTTCAATAAGTTTCTGGAGTAGAGAAACTATATTAGAGGGGAACTCAGGCAACTCAAAGCGTGGACCTTTGTTTTGAATGATATATCCACTTCAGTTTCTAAATGGTAACAAAAGATTCCATAGATATAAGAAACTATCAGTGAAGGACACTTGTCCCAGTATAGATGGGCTAATTACTATAGTATTTCCAAAAGCCTAAGATTTATAGGATATTAAAATAATATTTCTTAAGTCCATTTAGCATTTTTGGTATTACCTATTTTGAAATATAATAATGAGAGCCCTATAAACTGAGTTTGCCTTCATTCTCATAACTTCATCAAGAACTCAGAACAATTCTGCAAGGCACTTATTTAGATTTTCAATTAGCAGCTTTGGAAATAAATGGAGTTCAACCAGAATGGTTCCTTCTATGTTCACTGAGATCCCCTGACTTAAAAAACGGCAACTGTGTTCCTTCACTTCCTGGTTTGCTTGATTCTAAAAACAGAAGTTCCTTTCCCTTCCTCACTTGGTTCTCAGAATTTGGCTTCCAGAGATGGGCATACACTGGGAAAAAAATAGATTGGCACAGAAGAAGCAGGTTCAGAGGAATTCAGAGTATCATATGTGAATGCTAGTGTCATGGAAGTTCACCAAAGAGTCTCCTTTTGCCTTTGTTTCAAAGAGGCTGGAGTTCAGTCAGCTTTGGGCAGATCACCTTATTCCTTGGATTTGACTGACACATGAGAATTCCCTCTGTTGTGGTGTGATGGGCATGGCCTCAGTCAGTAGGCAAGGAGCCGCTGCAGATCTGGGGTAGCATTGACTCACCTGTAAGAGCAGACAGTGTTACCACACAAATCCTCCTTACCCTTTGTATATTTGGGTCTCTGGGAGCCTAGAAACATGGAATTTAGGTGCCTGGAAACCTTGGCTCCATAGCTGAGAGGAGAGCCTGAAAACCTATATTTCAAATCATTCATTGGTCCCTGATTCTCTTTTCTGATTCCAAATTTCAGAAGACTGAGTTTTTGCTCTTATTTGTAAAAAACGTAAAACCCAGGCTCAATGTTTCTGGCTCTTGGGTGGGTTATCAATTTACTGCTGAGACCAGAAATTCATAAGATGACTCGTTCAATCTGCTGGCCTGCCTGACGTTGTTAGTGTTTTTAGTAGCTTGCTAAAACATAGCGACCTCATTTATTCATGTATATATGTATCTCCTTCTTACTCTTGTGGTGGAGTGTTGTCAATCCATATGGTCTATGCATTCACATTTAGTCACAGTAAGGGAAGGAAGTCACAGTAAAAGATGCTGAAATTTTAGTTTAGTCAAGAATCTTCTGTGATGCTGTGTGTGTGTGTGTGTGTGTGTGTGTGTGTGTGTGTGTGTGTGCATGTGTGTGTGTGTGCATGTGCAGGTTCATGTACATAAATATCTGGGGTATGTACAAGCCTGTGTGGGGGTATGCAGAGGCCAGAGGAGGGCATCAAATTTCTTACTGTATCTTTCCAGGAACTCTAACTGAACCTAAAGTTTGTAGTCTCCGCTAGGTTAGCTAGCCAATGACCTGGAACCCACCTGCTACTTCTCCCCAAATGCTGTTTGTCCATGTCTAGCTTCTATGTGGGTGCTAGGGATTAGAACTCTGGTCCTCACACTTTCGCATCAAGTGCTCTCACATAGAGCTGTCTTCTCAGCTATGATATCTATTATTAAATGCTACTCTTGGTCTTACTTAGTAATCTTGACTGGAACCTAGGAAAATGGTACTTAGCAGTGCTTTGAATCATACATAGTCTAATTCACAAAGAATATTGGCCTTGACAACAGCTAGACCTGGTTCTGATCACCTCAGAGGAGGCCTGCATATGTTTAATTATTGTTGAATGTTATGTTGGGATCAAAGCTTATAAATCAAAACAAATATCAATGTTTTGCTGAATTTGGCCCCTCTCAAATTCATATGTTGAAGTCCAAACTCTTATTACAACTGAATTCCAAAACAGTATTTTAAGGGCTTAAAATTAAAGGACGTCACATGGGTAGGGCTCTAATACAACTGGCATTCTAACCAAGCTTGAAATACCGCAGAGACCATGCACTCTGAGTGCAGAGAGAGAGGCTCTGTGACATGGTGAGAAGCTGCCACTGCAGTCCAAACACAGTTCCCACCAGAAACCAGCCCTGTTGTCACCTTGATCTTGGGCTTCTACTCTCCACTACCCTGGAAAAAATACCCATTCTGGGGTATTTGGTATGACAATGTGAATTGCTTAGTGCAATCATCAAATTATAGAAATGAGAAATTCAGATGAAAGAAAGATGTTGCCTCTGTTTCACTCCAGCTGTGAATAGAGCAGAGGGCCTGCCCAAGGGTCAGGTGGAAACTGAGTAAAGCTGAAAAGCAATATCAGAAATTTTGCTTTCTGAGAGGTTTTAAGGACTTCACTGGGGATAACTGACATACACTAACCCCCTCTAAGTTGTGCAAATGATGTAGTCTGACACCTGAAACTCTGCTCAGAAACCAAACAACAAACGTATCTATCAGTAGCCCCCACATTTCTTCACACCCCTCAGCATTCCTCCTTTAATCACTTTCTGCAACTTCCCTGTTACTTAACATGAAGCAACCACTGATACCATTTCTGGCACTATAGATCTGTGGATTAATGTATATGTTCTATAATTTTCTATACATGGATTCATTCAAGGTTCACTCATTCTTTAACAGACTGTAATCATTCTGCCATTCACCAGTCCCATTGTTCATATCACTATTTTGTATTTTTATATTGTCAAGCAATTTTCTGGACTGTATACTCTACTGTTAATGGCCATTTGTTTGTTTCTAGGTGTTTTTTTTTTATTTTTAGAGACTATAAAGTAGATAGGAAAGTTCAATCACAGAGTTTTGTGTGAATATATGGATTCATTTTTACTGCATCTAATGGAAAACATGTGTTTAATTCTTTAGGAGACTGTTAGGCTGTTTTGCAACTGACATGCCATTCATATCATTGTTGGTCATACACAACAGCCCTTGCTTCACAGCCTTGCCAGCACCTGACAGAGCCAGTCGTCTGTATTTTTGCCCTTATTAATAGGTGTTTTGTGCAATGGCATATCACTGTAGTTTTTATTTGTGTTAGCACTGATGGTCTTCTAATGTGTTTAGTTATCATATAAGTGCATTCTTAATGTGTATGTTTATGCATGTGCACGTTCCTGTGTGTGTGTAGAAGCCAGAGGACACTTTCAAGTGAGTTGTTTGATAGGAACTGTTCTCCTTGCTTTTTTGAGGCAGGGTTTCACCCTGGCCTGGAAGTTACCAAGTTGGCTACCTTGGCTAGTGAGTAAGTCCCAGGAATCTACCTGCCTACTAAGTTGTTTTGTTTTATTTTTAAATAGTAATTATTCTTTTTCATTTTAGTTATAATTATTTCATTTTGTTTATAATTAATAAGGACTCAGTTTCCCATAATGTCTCCAATTAGGCATTTAATTACATATATTGTACTTTATGAAAGTTATTAAAAAATGTAATTGTCCTGCCCAACATTATATCAGAGAGGAGAGTACAACTCACAGCATGCTCTTATTAATGTGCAACTGCATATGACTTGCTAAAATGTTCCCTGAGAATTTAACCACTAAAGGAGATGTTTGTTGTTTACACAGTTTCTATGACTAAGACTTTCAGTGTGCATTATCTGAGGGTTGACTCATCATATGTGAACAAGTGAACTAAGGGGCTGATAATCATATTCACGTCACAAGAATCCAACAGCATTGTAAACTTAATCTGTTCTCTTCTCTTAAGTTCTGGAAGAGACCCAAATTCCAATTCCAAGGGATCCAGTGCCCTTTTTGGCCCCAGCAAACATGTGGTGCACATAAAAATGATTTAAAACTAAATATAAGATAAACTAAAATATATGCTTTGTATGTATTTATTTTAAATTAGGAAATATCTATGCATTTGATATATATGCCTTTAATATACAATAACATTACATATAATATATAATATAAATGTATATACATTTAATTTAGATTAGGAATGTAGGAGGAACTACCAAATTGCTATAACTCACAGGAGTACTCACTAGATTAGAGATGTCCAGCGATGTATTTCTAAGACCTCTTCTTTCTCATCCTATTCTTCCCCCTTCATCTTTCCTCTCCCCTTCCTTTCTGCCTTCCATTCCTCTTCTTTCCTTCTCCTCTCTTCTTTTGTCCTCCTCACCCCTTCTCTCTTATTCTTCCCCCTTTTCTTCTGTGTCTGAGTCTCACATTGTATCTCAGGCTGGCCTGGAACTAAGGACGTAGCTCAGGATGACCACACTATGCCCTTGGCTCAGCACTAGGACTACAAATACCAGCCCTGGGTGGAGCAGGACTATTTTTCTACCAATGCAACAGCGTGTGTGTTTGTAATCAAAAAATAATGATACTTGCTGATAAATTACTTTTTTTTCAATTAGCCCCCCACTTTTAAGAGACTCTTTGAACAGAACTGCTTACTTAGACCAACCCAAACGGTCTCACAAGATGGTCTTCCAGAGCTGTTTTACAGAAGTGGCTACATCTCCATGCATCTCAGGAGCAGAGGCAAGGGGTTTGTAGGGTCAGTCTGCTTTTCTGATTCTACTGTAGCCTAAAAACAAAGAGAGAAGGAAAAGCAATATAATATCCTGCTTAGAAGATCCAGATTAGCTGGGCAGTGGTGGCACACGCATTTAATCCCAGCACTTGGGAGGCAGAGGCAGGCAGATTTCTGAGTTCGAGGCCAGCCTGGTCTACAGAGTGAGTTCCAGGACAGCCAGGGCTACACAGAGAAACCCTGTCTCTAAAAACAAAAGAACAAAACAAGAGAGAGAGAGAGAGAGAGAGAGAGAGAGAGAGAGAGAGAGAGAGAAAGAAGAGGAAGAAGAAAAAGAAGAAGAAGAAGAAGAAGAAGAAGAAGAGGAAGAGGAAGAGGAAGAGGAAGAAGAAGAAGAAGAAGAAGAAGAAGAAGAAGAAGAAGAAGAAGAAGAAGAAGAAGAAGAAGAAGAAGAAGAAGAAGAAGAAGAAGAAGAAGATCCAGATTCTATGAGAAATTCAGAGTGCAGCAGAGCCACTCTAGAAGGGGATTGGGCATTTCAGAGCATTCATGGGAAGCAATTGTTCTTAAATTGTTTTGAAAAACCAGGATCCTTCAGCAGAGAAATTTCTTAGAATTCAGAGAAAGCCCTGAATCCGGTAGAAATAGGATATTCCTAGACAATTTTCCTTAGGAAAATGGAAGGTCCCATCCCTTCACAGCCCCATTTTCCATTCCTCCTTAGCATCTCCTCCAGGTATGCCTGTGGTGGATGAGTTCTTGGGCTCTAGTTAGGAAGGTACACATAGGCTGCTCACAGTGGCCTCAGGCAAGGCCGAACTTGAACTACATTAATCATCAGCATCTTTTTTTTTTTAAAGTAGTACAAGAGAGACAAAAAGCTGAAATTCAGTTTAGTAAATTGAAGAATTCTTTTGATGACTTTCCAGAATTTCATTCAACCAGAGGCTTTGTCAGTGAATGGCACAGGATCAGGGGATATGGGGACAAGAGTTGTCATAGAGGAAACCATGTGGTTACAAGGGAATGCAACTACTTATTCCTTTTGTCTTTCCTTCCTTCTTTCCTTCCGCCCCTCCCCCTTCCCTTCCCCCATTCATTTCCCTCTCATAGTGATTAAACCCAGGGCTCTGTGCAGGCTGGCTCAACCCTCTACAATTGAGTTACACTCCAGCCCACTACTTCTCCATCTTGCCCTCTCTCTATGTACCACTTCTATGAGCTCAAGTCAAGAGTGACTAGTGTCAGATTTTCACCATTATTTGTGAATTCACAAGGTTTTCATTTTTGTTGTTGTTATAGTAAGAACTCTACTTAATTCAGCTTATTTTCATGTATATTTCAGCTTAAAACTTCTGGCATATACTCATTAATCTTGCTCAGTAAGGAGTTATATGACATGCTTTCTTGTGAAAGAAATGGTTGCAAAATATCAGCTAAAGCTTTCTATAGCCACCATGACACAGATATACTTGTGTAAATGAGATTTCAAGGTTAGCGGATGAATCCGGACCCTGTTGGAGTATGTATATATATAAACATAAATATATATGCATTTGTTGAATAGTTTCCTTCAAAATAGCACAAAAGGTTTACACATATGTTGGTAGGAATCACTTGGAGAACCAAATCGCACATAAAAGACTCCATACAAAGAAGGACGGTTATGCTATAAATAGTTCAAGATGAGCTTCCCTTTGAACGACTCTGTTTTGTTATCTGGTATTAAGCAGTTTTTATTCAGCAACTTCACTTCTGTTCCTTATTACCAAAGACTTATTGTGTTTTCACTTAAAGTAAACTTGACTTTTAAAAGGAATAGTCAGAAGGAAGTTTTGTTGCTGTTGGTTTCCTTTTGTAAATAAATATTTACTCAAGGCATGAAATTTCTCTTTGAACAATGAAGGCCTCCAATGGGAGAGCTCCTCCAACTTCAGCATATTCTTGTGGTACAGTATGATTACACGCTCAAATGTCATCATAAAACATGTGTATTGTAATAATAATTCCAAAATCAATCTGTAAATAAAACAACATCTATAAATTCAGGCACATGCAACTCATGTGCTGAGATTTTGTTTAAGTATGTGGGACATCTTTTAAAACATTGAAAATTTACCAAGAATGGCCACTTTAGAAGTAACTAATGATGTAGGCCTGTTCTGTGATGCAATTTGATTGTTGGGTATGCATGATCTTTTTCTTCTGGGATGAATTATATTTGGTTATTTATCTAAAAAAAAGTAAAGACAATAGAATGCTATACACAAGATGCTATAATTAGGACAAAGTCATACAAGTGTTTAATAAACTGAAAGAGTTACTAATTGGTATGATGTGGTTCATGTTAAACTTTGCATCTATTTAGCACAAAGAGTAATGTTTAAAAGGTTATCTTCCAAGTGTTTTTAAAATTTCAGTTATAATACTGCTTATTTGGGGCCTAATATAGGAGAAAAATTGGAAGCATAAACATTCAAACTAGAGATTTATGTAGAGATTATTGTAGAAGATAACAGTCATCATAAGTAAAACACAGACCCTACCCTCAAAAAGCAGATTCTATACCTTTTTTATCCATTATGATTTTTATCTGCAACTTTTAGTATTGTGTTTGATGTCTAATTTCTAAATTAAAAATTCATACGTGTAAATCCATACACGAATGTACATGTTATATGTATATACATTGCAAGTATATCTAATAGTTTACCCACATGATTTTAAAAGTGATATAAATTGTACATATTCCTTAACAAAAATTAGAACATTGGAAATGATGTGAGATTTTGTGTTTCTAAGAAGCACAAAGAGAAAAATTTATGAGAAAACCTCCCATAGATGTGTTGTGCCACTGGACAATGGACGTTTGTTATCTAATAATTTGGGGCCACCCTGCATTCTAAAAACACTAATTTGTTAATTTTCTTAGTTATTTTCTGACTGCACTTGCTAATTAAAAACTTTCTGTGCTCAGCAGCTAGTGTGTGTAGTGTGTGTGTGTGTGTGTGTGTGTGTGAGTGTGTGAAGCACACCTGCAGGAACATATGCTGAGGGTAGAGGAACTGCTACCTTTAGGAAGGGATGGAACTCAGGTTGTCAGGCCTACATGCAAGCACCTCCATCTTGCTGTCCCATCTTGGCTTTTACTTCCTATGTTTCATGCCATCTTGTGTTTCTCCTCACATCTTTCCTTTGCATCTTTCTGTAGTATTATTTAGTTCATTTAATGACTTTTAGTATATTTATCTCTTCATATCTGTGATTTCTTTATCCAATGAGTCAACCAACTATGAACAAAGAATACCAAAGAGCGGGGTATGGCTCACATCTGCAGTCTGAACATTCATCAGGCTGATGCAGGAAGAGAATGACTACAAATTCTAAAGTAACAAAGCCCCATCTCCCACTGGGGCCAACCATCGATTTTCTTTCGTTCCTTAGTGTTCTCATGTATTCCGTTTGTGTGTGTGCTTCCAGAAGTAGTTTTGAATTCCCCATAATTTTCAGCACTTGCATATTTAGTTGAGGGTCATTTGCAATTTCAAACAATTTGTCATTTCAACACACACACATAAAATATACCTGCATTATATATATACTCATTATGTCTGCACTTGGTTCAAATTTGCACTGAATATCCTCAGCAAATTTTCAAGTTGTAATTATTGTACTTTTTTTTTAACTCTGGGATTTCCACTGCCTCTCTTTAGGCATTTCCCCTCTCTATTGGGGTTTTGTTTGACCCAATGCTATAGCATACTTTATTCACGTATTGTTGTCCTTCTTTGAGCATAGTTATGGATATCATGAAGCTTTGCTCTTCACCCTGACTTTTCATCTCCTGCTATGAAGCATGTGGTTTCTTTGCCTTTCTGTGCCTTTACCTTGAAACTGAACATTTTCAATTATGTCTTGTAACCCTGTGAATGGTTAGCCCTGGGCTTTTATCACTATCTGTTCACCTTTGAGAGACTGGGTGAAGTATTTCAGTGAACTCTACATACCCTAGTGCTGGTCGCCTGCTGAGGCTGCTTCAGGGGTAACTTTCTGTTACTCTGGTTGTATGATCTCATTTATCTATATTCATGCCTTGGATTAATTTCTTGTTTTTACCATGATATGTTTGAGGCCCTCATAGTACTTTTTTTTCATATTAGACATTCTGCTTTTCAAAGCCAGAATTTCCATTTGTTTCTATAAATGTATCTCTTTATTGATACTGTGCATTGAGAAATCACTGCCATTTACTGTCCCTTGGTTTTCTAAATTTTTGCAAACTCATTCATGGTAACTCCTTTGGCATTTCTGGATCCTGCATCCAACATCTGGCTCCTCTCAAAAGCAGTTTCTGTTGCCATGTTTTCTTGTTTCTTTACATGTCTTGTGTTTTGTTCTTGAAAACTGGACATTTTAGATCATATGTTGCAGCAATTTCAGGTTCTGGTTATTCCTCCCTTCTCAGAAGCCTTTAGTTGTCTCTGGACGTTGTTAGTTCATCTGTTTGGCAGTGTGACCAGACTGACTGTGTGACTCGGACGTCCTCCACTGAGTGTTAGCCTTGACTCACTGCCTGGGTTCTCACCTCTGTTTTAAGTTTAATTTTGGATTTCTAGCAGCCACCACTAGCTCAGCCTGGCTTAAAATTCATCAATGACTGAGCAATTTGTAAATTTAAATTTACACCTCTCCTGCTGCAGGTGGATCTGTGAGCAGTCAGGGACACTTTCGAGCCAATCCCACTCTTTGGGCACAAACAGTTCCCAAGCAGGTGTTCCTCCACAGCTGCAACCTCACCCATGTACACAGCCTTTGTGATCTTCATAAATAAATCTAACCAGGCCATCCATCTCTCTCCCGATTCTCCATAGTGACTTTCTGGCTGGTCAGCCATTTTGCTTATTGTAACTAATCTTGCAGTCTCCTCTCAAATGTTTAGCACTAAGATTTCTATTGCTTTCCCCAATGCCTCAAGATGTGAGTTTCTCCAAATCTTATTCCAAATAATGGGACACTGACAACAAGGAGGCAAAGCTTCCAGGATGTTGCTGTTGCCTCTCATCCTGGGAAGACAGTCTATTGCTGTTCTCTACCAGGGTAACCTAGTGAGAGGTAAGAGGAGTGTCGGTCTGTACCACATTTCTTTCTTTTCTGAGCATCGCTAGAACTCAATATATTTTGAATTTTGTTTTGTTTTCTTTTTCCCTTGTTAATACTACAACTCTACTAGTTTGAGCTCTGTTGCTGTGATAAACACCATGACTGAAAGCAACTTGGGGAGGAAAGAATGTACTTCATCTCATACTCTACAGTACACCATTGAAGAAAGCATGGATAGGAGTTCAACCAGGACCCTGGAAGGAGAAGCAGAGGCCATGGAAGAGTGTGGCTTGCTTTCCTGGCTTGCTCAGCTACTTTTCTTATGTAACTCAGACCCACTTGCCTAGGAATAGCACCACCCACAGTGGGCTGGCTTCTATCGCATTAATTAGCAATCAAGAAAATTCCCCACAGACATACCCATGAGCCAATCTAATGGTCGCAGTGCTTCAGTTGAGGTTCTCTCTTCCGAGGTGGGTAAAGTTGACAGATAAGGCTAACCATCACCATAACCCAGAAAACATACTGTAACAACATGCAGAAACAGTGCCAATTCTTTGTGGCTTATTTTCTATTTTAATATTTTTGCCTCTGTGTTTGTGAATGTCCATGGAACTGACTTGAGTTGGTATATGTTGGAATGTGCAGCTGTGATTTTTTTTTTACCTACTCTAGTCTCTAGGATCTTGTCTATTAGAGTTTGGGACCCTGAATGTCTTGAATGTTTGGTTTCACAGCTCATGGCACTATTGGCAGGTGGCACAGCCTAGTAAGAAGAACTTAGGTCATTCAAGATATCTCTCTCCCTTGCCCTCTATCCCCCAAGAGGTGAGTAACAATGATGGAAAACCCCATCACAGACCCCAAGACCACCAACCATTGGGTAAAAATCTCTGAAACTGTGGAGCTAATATAAATGTATCCTTCTCTGTGCATTCCTATGAGTGTGTACAGGTGCATGGGGCAGAGGACAACCTCAGGTGTTAGTCTTCAGGTGCTGTTGTCTCTCATTTCTCGTTGGCCTAGAACTTGGCTAAACTGGCTGTCCCGAGAGCTTCAGGGGTCTACTTGTCTCCATCTCCTCAGATTTGCGATTATAAAGAGCATGTCACCGTATCGGGTTTTGGGGGAAGGACTCTGGGGGATCAAACTTAGGTCTTTATTCTTGCAAGGCAAGCATTTTTACTGACTGAGCTATCTCCCAGCCTGGCACTTTCTTCTTAAAAGTTGTGTGTATTAGGTTCTGTGTCGTAATAACAGAAAGTTGACTAACTCACTGCTCAGCCATAGCAGTTTTACAATGACTCTTTTTATGTCTGGGACACCACCCAATGTCCCAGTTAGCAGAGTCACAACTAAGAATGCACTTTATCCTCAAAACTGATAGGTTTGTAGTAATTAAAAGCTTTCTTTGGGACTTTTTTTTTACCCCCTGGACAAATCTGTGTTACTTTATTTTAGAAGTTGGAGTAAGTGAGTCTTTGTTGCAATCTTGAAGCAACACTAAGAACTAACTCCTAGAGTCCACCTCCAGTAGAAATACAGGACATCAAGTGGAGAGATGGAGTTGCCATCCCACAGTCAAAAACCCTGACCTAGAGTTGTTCCTGTCTAAAAGGGACAAAAATGGAGAAGAGATTGAGGGAAAGGCTGTCCAGTGGCTGGCCCAACTTGGGATCCATCTCAAGGGGAGTCTCCAAGGTCTGACACTGCTATGTTATGGTGTGCATACAGACAGGAGCTAGCATGGTTGTCATCTGAGAAGCCCAACAAGCAGCTACAAGAAGCAGATACTTAACACCCAGCTAGACTTAAGTCAGGGACCCCTGTGGTTGAATTAGAGAAAGGCTGGAAGAAGCTGAGGAGGAAGACCAGCTAAACCTGACTCATGAGATCTCTCAGCCACTGAGCCACCAACCAGGCAGCATACACTAACTGTGAGAAGATGAGCCTAATCTTCAAGACACTTGAGGTCCCAATGAGTGGGGAGATCTGGTTGGGGAGGGGGTATCCTCTTGAAGACAGTGGAGAGGGAAGAATAGGATGAGGAACTGTGGGAGGGGAACCAGGAAGGGAGCAACAACTAGACTACAAAATAAAAGTAATAAAAAATTACTTTAAGATGAGACACCTCCGTTTACTTATGAGCTTGGTACAAGAAAGAGTTGAGTTCAGTGTATTTTTGCATCTGGGCAAACTTTCTGGAAGATTCCTGGATTGTCTTCTCAGTTCCTGGACAGGGTTCCTTTGTTCTACATTCTTTTCTTTGTTTCAACTCAAATGAAAAGCTAATGTTGATTCAACAGGCATTTTCTCCACTTTATCCACTGAGCCATCTCTCTCCAGCTCTTTGGTGTTTTGAATGCTTTAGAGAGGAAGGATTTCCCTCGCTTTAGACAAGCCAGTTAAAGAGAGGGTTGCACCAGGGGAAGTGGCCTCTGTGGCACCCAGGACCTTGTGTCTAATACTGATGCTGATGACAGAGAAATGAGGGAATGGAAAGCTATGGTCACTGTTCCCAGGAAGTCGCCAAGGGGTTCTAAGCTCTATCTACTGAGGGTGGGGCATTTACAAAGCAGTGTGTACTAAAGTATGGGGTTAGGGTGTGTTGCTCGGTAAAAGTATTTACCCAATATGTGCAAGGCCCTGGCTTCCATCTCCAGTACTTCAGAAAAAAAAGGGGGGGTGGGGTGGGGAAATAGGTTGACTCTATCCGTCCCAGAACACGGTCTGCTCTTGGTGTCAGTCTTTTCCTCACCCTTCCACCTGTAGAAGCTTCTCCAGGGTATTCCTTCTCTGTGACAGACTTGATTTTATATTTCTTTCCGGTCACCTTTATATTTTATTCTTGAGTTATTTCCATGTAAAAGAGTGAGAAATTCTCCTTGGCATTTGATAGCAGTTGAATTCATGGGGAGATCTTTCAGCTTGTCTGCCAACACTGAGGATCCTGCCTGCTGGCTAAAGACGAAGGAAGACTGTGAAATGCCTTCACAGCCTATGCAAGAACGGGAAATGAGTGTTACTGGCCCCAGGAGGCCCTCGCTTCCCTAGCCTCTAAATTTTCCTCTAACTCTGGCTTTAGCTTTCAACAAACCTTAGCTGGTAGCCAAGAAAAATACTTTTAAGAACACCCCTTCAAAACCAGAAGGGGAAGATTTATAAATTTAAAAATAATTACAACAAAGCAGGAAGTTGAACTGTATGAATGAGTCTTTCCTGTCACCTGTAAAGGAGCTTCGTAGGTAGAAGGTGACTGCCCCTATCCAAGGATGCTCTACTCCTATCAGACCTTAGATCATTCTCCATCTTCACCAGAGGCACGTTCCTGGACCGCAGGCAAGTGGCATGGTTTAGAGATGGAATAAAAGAAAAAAAAACTGGCTTGCACTCCAGACCTCTCAGTCCAAATGGAGAGGAAACTCTGTACATAAGCGTTGGTTCCCCAAAGGAGAGAAAACGAGAAGGCACTTCCTATCCATTAAAGTATCCAAAACATTGCCGAGGGAATATTGAGCTGCTCCAGATGCTAAGCACGTTAAGTCTGAAGAAGCCAAAAACCCATGTGAGGGGTGTTCCTCAAGCAACCATTTCCTTGAGGAAACTCAGGGTTCTCTAGTCGGTTCCTAGAGCAGGCGGTACACTTACTTAACGACATTACAAGCTAAGATTAGGGTCCTGGTTGAGCAAGTCTGTTCTATTCTTCTAGCTCACACATTGTGCTTGAATGGAGGTGGAAGACTGACCTAGGAGAAGCAACTACAAGCCTGGACCACAGTGTATCCTTGCAGCTTTAGATACTGCCATCAAGGATGGGGGCTACAGAGAGAAAAATCCAATGATGCAACAAATCATCACAAATAGTATTTGCTATTATAATAAGCAAGAGATTTTCTATAAAAAACAAATGTACAAATAACAGCAGACATATTTCCAGAGCTCACTAGCACAATGGATGGATTCCATACTAAAGGCTTGACCGATATCACTGGCAAAGCAACACAATATATAGTTTTTCATCTTTATGACTCATTTTGACAATTGCGCTATTAACCTATGACTGGATAGCAAGAAAAGGAGTTACTGAAACACGTCACAGGCGTGTGGATGTGGAAAAGAGTGTAGGAAGAGCACTGGGATTCTGTCAAAGTCTGCACTAGGAACATGCCTGTTGCTAGGTGTGTGCATCTCGAGGGCACTTCCTAGCACAACCTCCCATGTAAGTGCTACTGTGAAAGAATTTCCTAAGGCTGCTAGTGTGCCCACATGAATATATTCTAGATAATACACAGCCATTCCCTTTCAAAGTGGGTATCGTTTAAAAGATAGGATTTTGTTGTACATAGACGAAAGTAGGTTGTTTGTGAGAATCTTATTTTTAGCTTCCATTTTAAGGTGAATATTCAGAGTGTATCTCTGTTTCTAAAAAGTTCAATCTTGTGTGTTTTCTTGATGAACGTGTCTCCTCCTCACTTCTCTACCTCTTCTCAGATCTCTAGCATGTCCCTTTTTTCCATTCCTCTACATCCTTCATTTCCTCCCTCCCCTCCCCTTTCCTTTTCATTCCTTCTCTTCTCCTCTCTCCTGTTTCCTTTTCCTCTCCCCTCCTCACTTTCCTGATCTCCTTTCCTCCTCCTTCTCCTCCTGCCCTCATATCTCTTCCTTTTCTTATCTCTTTCTCCTATTCTCCCTTTCTTTCCTCTCCCCTTCCTCCTTTAGTCTCTTCCTGACTTCTGTTCCTCCTTCCCTCTCTTCTTCTTCTCCCTTCCCCTCTTCTCCCTTCCTCTGCTCTTCCCTCCCCCATCTCTCCAATAGGTACAGGAGTCCTGTCTGAATTAGTAGACTCCAGATTAATGGTATCTATTGTAAAGATAATCCTAGAAAGGTGTGACAGGATCCAGGCTTCCATGTGAGGTATCCATTTTCATCTCCTGGTGTATTCTCAACTTTTATTGCTTTTTACTTAAAAAAAAAGGAAAAGAAAAGAAAAAGAAAAAACCTTGACTCTCTGCTTAATTGAGTTGGTACTTACAGTGGACTATATCATGTTCAAAGACAAAAAATTGGTATTTGTGCCTGATTTTCAAAATAGAAAGTTCTGAGCTCTCTGTATAGTATTCATTACAGTTGAACTGATTTTGGGTGGGTTGGGGGAATCTGTATTGTGTTTGTGTAAAATCACAAAATATCAGTAGCTTAGATCTGATGTTCTACTCATATGTTCTTCCTAATTTTCTTTTTATTATCCTTTGCAAAAGTGTAAGGCAATAAATTCAGCCTTCTAGTAAGAGAGACCATTGGCAAACATAAACAACAACCAAACTCTAGTGGGCACACATCGCCTCCTGCGCCTCGGTCATTGCACTGCTCATAGGAAATGCTCCCCAGCTTATTCACAATTGTAGAAGCACAGGAAAAGGGCAAACAGAGCCCAAGGGACAGCAGTGGTGGCCAAGTCTACTGACCCGTCTGGGAAAGTGAGCCCCTGCAGTGCAAGGAAGAAAACAAAAGGCATTCATGGTTGGATCCATTGGCCACATGGTCAAGGTCAAAAATCTAACCACCTAGGGCCAGATTCAATAAAGACCCGTCTGGCTTTCATGCCAAGCCACGGAGGCCTGGAAAAATCAATTTTCTGGAACTTGTAAAGTCTCCCATAGTCAAAGCAAAGTCAGCATTCCTCTCTGTTCTCACTGCTGCTGAGACCATGCAGAGGCTTGGGTCGGCCATGACCTTGGCTGCCTTCCGCAAGTCACAGTAGAACCATGCAGAAGGAAGGAAGGGGGTATTCCTCTATGCTGAGCACTGGCACACTGCAGGCTGCCATGCTTAGAATTATGCCACGTCATTCACCCATTTGCTTGTTTTTTCATTAAGCAATGTAGGAAAGCCAGCTCTGTGCTGGATGCTGGGCTAGAGAAGGTCAGTAAGAATACATGGTATTTATGTTCTGTGAGACCTCGGAAGGAGATAATCCCAACAGAGGAATGCAGAGAACCCAAGAGGGACATAGAAGGGTAGCATTTCAATTTGGTCTAGAAGACTAAAGCTCTGTTATCAAGGGGTCAGAATAATGTCAGCCTTGAAGAAGGAAGAAAGCAATGTTCACCCACTATATGTGAACATCAAATGCAATAATGTAGAAATGAGTGGGAGTGTCAGAGAGGGAGGGAGTGAAAGAGAGACATAAAGTGATAAAGAGAATGCAAAGACATAGATGAAATCGCAGAAAAGGGAAAGGATGAACAATGAAAGGAGAAGAGGAAGAGAGAACACATGAGAGGAAGAGAAAAAGAAGGGGGTTGCTACACCCTACATGGTTTGATCCTGGATATCTGCAAGGGCTATGTGAGCATGAAGACACAACAGACTCTGAACAAATGGCAGACACACATACAGGAAAGCTGGGAAGAGGAGGGATGTACTACTCACTCTGATAGAGAAAACTCAGCACATTTATTATGTGTGCACAAAGAGGATGGATGGGTCAGTTAGCCTCAGTAAAAAGACTCTGTAGGGGAATGGTCTCAGGTTCTAAACATCCCAGAGAAAAAGCTATGGCAGATGCTTTCCGCACACACTGTCAAGCTTGGTACTTGGTCCAGAGAAAGGCTTTGCCATTTACCTGAGCCAGGTCATGGGTAAGAGCTTGAGGTCCTTGACATATCAGCAATAAACATTCACTCAGAGCTTCTTCTGCTCTCCACAGTGGATTGAAGGAAAGAGTACAAAGAGAAAGTGGAAATGGAGAAGAGGGAATATGGGAAAGAGGACAAGAAGGGATGTGACAGAGCCCAGTCCTAGCCATTACACCACTGTGGAGCAAAGAAGAGATATGAATTTGAACTAATTCTCCAGGATTGGGAAAGCCAAAGCAACCAAGATTTTTTTCCTCTGAACAAAAGGGATAATGTTGGCATCTCATTTTTGTCAGAGCATGCAAGTATATGGATACATTGGTGTAGGGCTGGACAAGAGACTAGGATAGTATTGGAGGCTCCTTTACCAGTCATTGTCGATCTTAGAGAAGGAATGGGGGAATCTTAAGGTAGTAAGTTGATAGATAGGACATGGGATCAGAAGATCAAGTGAAGAGATGGGGGCATGTAGGGTAATGATCTACATTTTGGCTTTGTTGATTGGGTTAGGGGCAGGGACATGCATTAGGATGCAGAATAGAGTGGAGGAGACTATAGAATGGAGGTCTTGAAGGATGAGGTGATTTTTGTGTAGGATCATGGGTTAGAGTGACTCAGTGATTATCATGCAATATGATTCAAGATCAAAGGCAAAATGAGCATCACCAGTCTGCAGGTTATGGTGGCAATTAGGGATGAAAATGAAGAAAAGTGACAAAAAGAAAAATCAAGTCAAAATGTAAAGAGAGCACTAGAGGCAGCTCAAGGCAGGAGGCTCAGAACTTTATAGAGTGGCCTGAGAGAATAGGGTCACTAAACATGAGGGTTTTTACGACCTCTAGAATGGTCAAGTGAGGCAAGCACAGTGTAGCCGTCCTCATGAGGACTGGGTCATCATGATCAGTTCAGTGTCATGCATCCCTGTGAAGTGTGAAACAGGGAGGCCATGTGATGCCAGCACTAAGGACAAGTGATCTGGAAAGGGTGTCTGAGGACACTGGATAAGTCCAGACAGTATGGCCTCTTTGCTTAGGTGCAGTAATAGTTGCCTGTTTAAGTAAGAATCCTTAAACCAAAGGAATAGTGGTGTGTATAATGACTTTTGTATAAGTCATTCTTCTGCAAATGTAAAAGTGACCTTTGTGTGCCACTTTAACCATGTTCCAAGCATTATTTCTGCCTTTTGAAATAATTTTATTTTTGATTAGCATAGTTAATCATGCACATTCACGGGGTCCTGTGCTGTACTTCAACACATCATATAGTGTGGATTGGTAAAATCTGACTATCTTATCTATCCCGCTTCCAACACCTTCTAATCTCTGGTTACCACTGTTCTGCATTCAATTTAGTTTTTTTTTAAAATGCATGTGTATATGTGTGCCATATGCATGCCCGATACAGGAGAAGGCCAGCAGATGGCGTAACATCCCCTGGAACTGGAATTACCGATGGTTGGTGCTGGAAAACTGAGCCCAGGTCCTTAGCAAGTATGGTAAGCATTCTTAACTACTGAGTCATCTCTCCAGCTCTATGTTCCAAATTTTACTGGCAACATCCAGTAATTCGTTGCTGTTGTTCAAGTATGTTCTCCTGTCCTGCCTTAGGCCAGTATGATGTTCCCATCTGCACTCATGTCTGTGTATCCTTGGCCTTTATCTTGTCAGGTCTGCTTGAATTCGTTAGAATCCTAGGTGTTTTCCCTAGCCCATCCATGGCCTTAAGACATTTATAGCCATTGTTAATTCTTCTAATTAATGCCAGGCCAATGGACTTGAGAGAACATTGCACCTTTCTAGCTCCCACTTGGAATTCAAGGCCCAGATAAGGTTACTGTGTACTCTTTGATCTTTCTTTACCCTTCTTTCCAACTGCTAGAAAGCTCTATGGTGCATGTGAGCAAAGCAAGCAGTGTCATACCCACTCTGAATAACACTGAACTAGTTTCAAATGTGTGCTATGATATAAAGTTCCCAACTTCCTTGATGCCTCTTGATAGAAAAATTGAATTTTGTCCCATAGATATAATGTATATTTAATCCCTGAAGTTTGATCTCCATGCTGACTTTGTGCTTCTTTCAGCAAAAATGTAGTCTAGGATAGCCACAAAACTGTTTACCAGATCACCAAGAGAAAGGTTGCTAAGAATTCTAAGATATACACTCTACAAGATGGAAAGCAGTGTTATATTGGTTTGAGTGGAGGAAGCGAGAAGCCAAGTTTGTAAGAAATGAGTAGGACAGATGTGTGTGTGTGTGTGTGTGTGTGTGTGTGTGTGTGTGTGTGAACACATATGAGCAGTTAGGGTGAAGAATAATTAATCATAAAATAGTATGAGGAAATTTCAGGCATAGAGCTGAGTCACATTTGGTGAAGGCCTTCAGCTCAACAACCTGTCTGATTCAAGCAAGTCATCTATCGCTATGTTTGGGGTGCATCTCCAGAATTCTAGTGTTGAATACTGGGTCCCAGTGAAGTAGGGTTGAAAGTTGAGATGTTTGGGAGATGATTGGTTAGGAAAGCTCTGCCCTCATGCCCACAGGCTATTAGATTAATGGATAGCATCAGTGTGACTTTGTTCTTAAAGAAATTCCACTATGCTTACTCTCCTTGTCTTGGGATACCTTCTTTTAGGTTATGATGCAGCATGATGATGACTCACACTAAATGCAACTTCCAGGACTTTAAAGAGTATTTTCCCCTCTAAAAATGATCCTGTTTGTGCTTATCATTTAATCAATAGCAGAAGAATCAAACAGGCAGCACCAAGATCAAGAGTTGTAGAGAGATCATTTGGGCAATGCCTGTTTGTTGTAATTACAACATAGGGAGCAGCAGATGATGGGCAATAATATCATATATGAGCACCACCCTTCAAGTCTATGAATGGAGACCATTATTCCTACATGGCAATCTGTTCTTTCTCTGTCATCCTTGCCCAGTCTACCTCCAAGGTAACAGGGATGTTTTGTCACTTACCCCATGGGAAGCTGGTGCTGGGAAAGGTGGCCAGGGTACTCTTACCATAAAATAGGAAGCTCATGACACCATGCAGACCTTTCTCTCCCACTTTGGGCTGACTTCAATTTGCTGTAGCAGTCCAAGGCTGATAGCTCACTGTAAAGCTCAAAAGAACCAGAAAACATTTGTTCAAAGATTAGCAGGAGATGCATTCCTCTGGCTTTCTAATGTAAAGGGTAGGAAAGTTCTGGGCCTCTAAACACCTCAAGCCAGAAACAGGAGAATACAGTTCAGGTGAGGGATGCGTGGGTTAGTGCAGAGAGTAGTGATTGCCATTTCCTATGCAAAGCTCCTTGCTTCAGAAGACCCCTTCCTCTCTCCACTACATACAGATCAGCTGAGGGAATCAGGTGGGTAAAGTCTGCAATCATTGACCATTTTGTATTTGTTCATAGTGTGACCCACACTTTGTCACTGCAGGGAGTACCCAGTAGGCTTGTCTGGCACACTTGTCTTGAAGAGCTGTGAAGACTCAATGAGTGAACTACCTGGGTCACCTTAGCATCTAGATGCTGAGAAACCTTAGCATCTAGACAACTGTATTAATGCAATATCGCTAATCCACAACAATAGTGAATTGTTTGGGTTTAAATGTTTAGGTCAATATTAGATGCATTTATTTATGTGTATGTAATATTTTGTGTTATTTCAGATTTTTTGGTCATGAAACATTTGCACTATGTTCTATGACTTCATGGCACCTGACCTCATATCTCATGCATTTCCCCTGTGCACAAAGCAAAGCAAACAGATGGAGTATTGCACTGGGGGCAGGTATTACAGTGATCTACTTGGTTTTCTAACTAAGTGTTCGGGCATACACAGGAAAGTTACTATACCTCTGTTGCTTTTCATTTCATTTCTCCCAAAGTGAGACTAGACAGTACTTGAGTGATGACTTGCATGTTAGTGGGTCCTTGACTCTTATCTCCTAAACATGCTCTCCTGAATAAACAAGCACCTGTATGCTGGCTATTGGAGGTGAGTCACAAACATACTTGAGGAGCAAGAGATGGCAGAGTAAATGACATCATCACACCAAACTAACCTGTTTTAGAATTGATCCTGCAGGCGAAGTTCTGACTTGGAGAGGGAGAACTGCAGAGGGAAGCCGGGAGTCACTGGGAGCAGTTCATGAACTGTGAAAAGACTGATGAAGAAGCTGTGCTCAATAGAGTTAGCTAAGGCTAGGCATGTTTCAGCAGTTGAGAGAAGTGCATGGAGATGGGGAAAATGTGATCACTTTGGTAACTCTTATTTTTACATGGTTTCAATATAAAGAAAACATGTGGTATGTAAAAAAACATTTTTACTGAATATTGAGAATAATTTGATGGCACTTCTTCATGACCCATGTTTTCTCTGGATCCCCTAGGATGTATTTCATAAAACTTGCGCTCTTCTCTTGTAATTACAGGACCATTGTTGTTGGGAACCACTTTCATATTCTTTATTATAAAGACACAGGTGAATGCCATGTTGTAATGAGGAATCAGAACATACATATTTTTTACTTAGCATGTGCACACTGTTAAGGGCTTACCCATTCTGGGTTAACATCCCCTCCTAGACTAGATGCCCATGGAGGATACAAGGTTAATATGGGCAGACATTAGTTCAACTCAATGGTTCAAGAAATTTCTGAGCCCAGACACCCAGGGGTTAAGGGAAGCATGAAAGGGTAATAAAAGAAGACAGACATCACAAGTTTCAGAAAGATGGTTCACCAGCTGACCAGAGGAGCCATGCTCCCAAATGACTGTCTTTGTTTACTCCTTCTACCTACATGATCCGCTGACTGGAGATGTAATGAAGTCAGATTTTTAGGATGTCAATCCACTGTCTTCTGAGATTGCCAGATTTTTGAATAAGTGCAGTTTTAAAGATTCGATTCCTGTCTCTTCTCATTGACATCTGCACAGGGCAGGCAGCAATGAGTTCTGTAGTCAGTTACACTACAAGAGTCAGAAATTAGACATTGTCTAACCTCTAGCTCTCATGCAGATATTGTAATGGGCTCCAGCAATGTTCTATATTGCAGAATTGTTTCCCTAGTCCAGCATCTAATCAAAGATCAGGCACAAACATTGAATCATCATGTCTATTCAGTGTCATTTACTCTGATTAGTTCCCAACCATGACTCAATCTTCTCAAATGGGATGTTTTTGAGCAAAGCCAACCAGTTATAGTAGGGTGTTTCCTTTGAGTTTGTCTGATGCTCCCCTCAATGTTATCCTCAGGCCAAGCCATTTTGGCAAAAAACAGAACATGAGGTAGGGTGTGTCCTGAACATCAACCCAGAAAGGCAGTTTGTCCCAGTCAGGGTAAAAGTCATTTTCCACTTGGTTAAGTATTTTGGTTGTTGTTGTTGTTTTTCTGTTTTAAACACTGCATCCTTGAGTTCAGTTGGCTGTGTGCTAATAGTTACTCCTCCTTTCCGACTTCACTGTAAAGACAGCCTCACTGCAACAGTGCCACCTACTGAAACAGGGAGTGATGTTCTCTTACTGAGATGCTTATCTTGATGCTTTCCAAACACCATGTAACTTGTAGTTAACACTAATCTTCCCAGACACCCGGCTAGTAAAAGGGTGAAGGCTGAGGTCAAGTCTTTAGGGAAGAGCATTAGGGAAAACATGATGTGGAAATCAAACGTGGAAAAGCAGCTTCTAGCACAGTCCTGGGAACCCACGCCCTTTGGAGCACCACCTTGGGAAAAGTTACTGATCATGAGATTCTCTCTCTCTCTCTCTCTCTCTCTCTCTCTCTCTCTCTCTCTCTCTCATCTCATCTCATCTCAAAAAAAAGTGTTTTGATGGGGTGAGTTGAAATGGGGGTGTACTCAGAACTGAGTCCTGCTAGCACTACCCAACCAAGACCCCACCGCCTTTTTTCCTTTCATCTTTGCAATGTGGATCCTTATAAACTTTAACTTGTTCCAGCATTTGCCTCATTGTTTGTCTGGAAATAATAAGAACAGTTGGTCTCGCTCTCTAATTTGAGAGAAAATCTGGCATTCCCCTCCCACCCTGGAGAACTCTGGGATGCTCTCTATCATCGTCCCATCACGCTGGTTGGCCAATTCTGCTGCTCCTTCAAACAACTGTTTGATCTCCTCATTACTAATCAGAGGTTTGAACCTGAAACTCATAGAAGAGAAATGGGCCAGGTCTATCCTGATTATTTTGTCTATCTGTTCCTGTTAATGTAGTATTTCTAGAAGTCTAGAATAATGGCAGTCAACTTTAGACCACGTTGTTCTCCTTTTGGTATTGACTATGAAGAACACAGTTGGAGGTCAGAAAGATAGGTTATCAGATAAAGTCATGTGCTGCACAAATGGCTGTATATAGCTATATACATTGTATTGTTCACAAATACTATAGAAAACAGTCCAAAATTTGCACCACCATCCCCCAACTGCTGACCAAAGGAAGAACTAACACAAGTGAATTAAATCTCCAGGGTGATAACTGTTACTTTATTATGATTAATAAAGCTCATTTCTAGGAATGTGAGCCAGAGAATAGAGTAGAGTGATTGGTGGAATGGAGTTTCAGGAAAGATGTGTGACTAAAGTACATAGCCTATAAACATCTTTAGATTTCCAAGAGATCAGTGATGTCTAGATGCCTTCAGCATCTAATCCACAATTTGATCTAGTCTATGAATAGCGTTTGAAACTTTAAAGACTGTTCCAATGGCATAGATCAGGGGCTAAAGGAGCCTGCAGCCAAGCCTAATAACATCAATTAGAGCCTTGAGACCCACATAGTTGTGGAAGGGGATTGTACTCCTGTCAGCTGTCCTCTAGTTTCTACACACATATTGTGGTACATGTATGTGCACACATACACACACACACACACACACACACACACACACACACAAATACATGAGATACTTTTAATTAGAAAATGATTTAATTAAAAGTAATAGTTTTTAAAAGGAAGTAAAATATAGTGGGTTAAGTTTTTTCATCCAGTTCTAAACTTAACATCAAATGTTGATATTTGATTTGTTAGCCCTGAAAGTTATGGGACACTCAGAAGACGCTCATTTGTCAACAGAAAGGCAACCTTTTTAGGGACAACCTTGGGTTAGAAGAGTTTAGTACTAAGTCCGTGGTGTGTATTCACTAAATATTTATGCACAATCCCTGTGTGATGTAATTCTGTGTTCAGAATTACCTGGACTCTCTGGAGTTGGGTATTTGTATTAGCACATTGTAGCCCAAGGATAAATCCACAATGAGGAGAAAAGTAAGCTGTTTATGAACATTTTGGGTTGCTGTTAGGTTTTGTCACATGAAATCAATATTTGTCAGTTTCTTGGTTAAAATACTTATTGAAAAATTCAGCTTCACTGCGACTGGTGAGAAGTAATAGAGAAAGAAGCAAGGCGCAAGTTACCATTTATGCACCTCCCCACAATGGTAACATCTCACAAAACTAAAGTACATATCAGGTTTAAGTGGTCCAACCTAATATATTAGAGATGTTTGGCAAAACTACAAGTTTGTTGGATAATCTTAAACTCATAAAACAGAGTAAGTCTGATGACATTGAGACATGAACCATTACTGTATGCATTTGGGTTCATGCTGTGAGAAAGGAGGGGAGTCAGGGGAGAGCCAGCAATAAGAACTGGGCTGATGGCTACAGTTTAAAAAATGCCAGAGGGTTTTAACCGTGGGAAGTGTGCTGGGACCTCAGTGGGGATGCAAAGTGTTGACACAGGCACAACATCAAGGTCATAGAAAGCAAGAGAGGATAAGCTAATTTGAGTGAGTACAGGCAGCCCACAACCTAGTTAGAGTGGTCTGTCCTGCTCCTAAGTTGAGGGGAAGCTGCTCATGGAGGTGGTGAAATTGTAGTGTCCACAAAGTTGAAGGCACAGAGTGATGAGAATGAATAAAAGAGTCTCTTTTGAAAGACAAGGAAAAACATTTACTGTGTGAAAAGAAAGAAGGATGGATGAGAGCATCCTGGCAGTCATAAACGGGAAGGGACACTCTGCAAATTCCTCTGGGATCTTAGATGTCTTAGAACAACACCATTTGTACTTTTAGTGTATTCCATTTCATGCAGAATGCTGAAATTTAAAGAAATGAAATCAGGGTTGGTCTTGATGAAATTGAGGATGAAGTCATTTTCAAATTCACCCTTAAAAGCCTGAAGATTCCATGAATAGATTAAAAAACAGGAAAAACTCACCATGGAATTTTTAAAAAGGCAAAATAAATATTCTAACTGTTCTCATATCATTCTGTTCTTTGACAAATACAATATGATGTTGGAACAGGTTTCGTCAAGTCCAAAGATAAAATGGACTGTAAAGGAGACAGACAGGTTCCTCTGAACACAATACCTGTGACAATGGCCCAGCTTCCAGTGAACAGCAGGGGGGGCCATGATGGCCATGTGCACATCCAGAGAAACCAGTGGATGCACTGCCCCAAACAGAGTTAACTGGAGGAATAATGACATTCTGATCAGGACCAAAAAGACCATCACTCCTTGCACTGGCTGGCTGACTACATGTGGACCAGAGTCTTTCTTCCAGATCCCATATTTCAGAAGAGCAGGGACAAAGGAAAGAGAATACAGGTGAAGGACAACAAAGGGGGATGGCTACTGAACTAATTGGATATGAATATATAGGTAAGGAAAGGAGACAGACAGAACAAAAAGAGGACATGCTGTGATGGCTTACAGAAATGCACCTGTGGGGAACTTAAGCAAATAAGAATAAGATAGTTGAAACAGAGTATCAGACCTGACCTATTATCACCCCACTACTCTGAGTGTAATCAGGGGCAGTTTATAGTTGTTTAGGTTGAAAACTTTACCTTGTACCATCACCCGTGTTACTTCAGCGATTTTCCAAAACTCATAACCCTGGTGCCCTGCTCCACCTGAAGATACTTGGATGTTCTATATGTGATAGTCCCAACATAAATGTTTATCAAATAAGGGAACTTATAAAACACAAGCCATGCTTCTCAGACTGTATTCCACAGACTGTCCAATTCCCTCGTCCTCTCCCCATTGCCTCTGTTCCTTCCTTCCTTTACCCCATTCATTTGTTCCTTCCATTCTTCTCAACCTACACTCTTCATCAACATATTTCCTTGTTTCAAACCATTTTACTCAACACTGCCTTCCACATGCGACGTGTGCAATGTAAACTAAGGACAGATGTGGAGCTTACCCTCGTGGAGCTTGAGGAAAAGCTAGAAGTTGTCACTCATTTCTCTTTATTACCACCATTGTTGTGCTTTCTGTTCTTTTGTGTTCTTATGGTGCCGATCTCCATGGTTTATTTTATTTTATTTTATTTTTTTTAATTTACATTCCAAATCATTTCCCCTTTCCCGTTTCCTCCCTCCCCAAAAGTCCCATAAGCCCCCTTCCCTCCCTCTTTTCTCCATTCAACCCCCTCTCGTTTCTCTGTCCTGGCATTCCCCTACATCCAGACTTTCCAGGACCAGGGGTCTCTCCTTCCATCTTCTTAGAAATCTATTGATATGCGGATTGTGTCTAGGGTATTCCGAGATTCTGGGGCAATATCCCCTTATCAGTGACTGCTTACCATGTGTGTTCTTTTGTGATTGGGTTACCTCAATAAGGATGATATTTTCAAGATCTGACCATTTGCCTAGGAATTTCGTGAATTCATTGTTTTTAATAGCAGAGTAGTATTCCATTGTGTAGATATACCACATCTTCTGAATCCATTCCTCCGTTGAGGGACATCTGGGTTCTTTCCAGCTTCTGGCTATTATAAATAAGGCTGCTATGAACATTGTGGAGCATGTGTCCTTATTGCATGCAGGTAAAGCCTCTGGGTATATGCCCAGGAGTGGTATAGCCATATCCTCCGGGAGTGTCATGCCCAGTTTTCTGAGGAACCACCAGAATGCTTTCCAGAGTGGTTGTACCAGCTTGCAATTCCACCAGCAGTGGAGGAGTGTTCCTCTTTCTCCACATCCTCGCCAACAACTGCTGTCTCCTGTGTTTTTGATCTTAGCCATCCTGACTGGTGTGAGATGGAATCTCAGGGTTGTTTTGATTTGCATTTCCCTAATGACTAAGGATGATGAACATCTCTTTAGGTGCTTCTCAGTCATTAGATATTCTTCAGATGAGACCTCTTTGTTTAGCTCTGTACCGCATTTTTTAATAGGGTTACTTGCCTCTCTGGAGTTTAACTTCTTGAGTTCTTTGTATATATTGGATATTAGCCCTCTGTCGGATGTAAGGTTGGTAAAGATCATTTCCCAGTTAGTTGGTTGCCGCTTTGTCTTTTTGACAGTGTCTTTTGCCTTGCAAAAACTTTGTAATTTAATGAGGTCCCATTTGTCTATTCTTGATCTTAGAGCATAAGCTATTGGAGTTCTGTTCAGGAAATTCTCCCCTGTGCCCATATGTTCAAGGTTCTTCCCTAGTTTCCCTTCTATTAGTTTCAGTGTGTCTGGTTTTATGTGCAGATCCTTGATCCACTTAGAATTGAGCTTAGTGCAAGGAGATAAGAATGGGTCAATTTGCATTCTTCTGCATGTTGACCTCCAGCTGAGCCAGCACCATTTGTTGAAAAGGCTATCTTTTTTCCACTGGATGGTTTTAGCTCCTTTGTCAAAGATCAAGTGACCATAGGAGTGTGAATTCATTTCTGGGTCTTCAATTCTGTTCCATTGATCTACATGTCTGTTACTGTACCAATACCATGCGGTTTTTAACATTATTGCTCTGTAGTACAGCTTGAGGTCCGGGATACTGATTCCCCCAGAGGTTCTTTTACTCTTGAGAATAGTTTTAGCTATTCTGGGTTTTCTGTTATTCCAGATGAATTTTTGAATTGCTCTTTCTAACTCTATGAAGAATTGAGTTGGGATTTTGATGGGGATTGCATTGAATCTGTGTATTACTTTTGGTAAGATGCTCATTTTTACTATATTAATCCTGCCAATCCATGAGCATGGCAGATTTTTCCATCTTCTGAGGTCTTCTTCAATTTCTTTCTTCAGAGACTTGAAGTTCTTGTCATACAGATCTTTCACTTGTTTGGTTAGAGTCACGTCAAGATATTTAATATGGTTTGTGGCTATCGTGAAGGGTATTATTTCTCTTACTTCTTTCTCAGCCTGCTTATCCTTTGAGTATAGGAAGGCTTCTGACTTGCTTGAGTTGATTTTATATCCGGCCACTTTGCTGAAGTCGTTTATCAGCTGTAGGAGTTCTCTGGTGGAGTTCTTTGGGTCGCTTAAGTATACTATCATATCGTCTGCAAATAGTGATAGTTTGACTTCTTCCTTTCCAATTTGTATCCCTTTGACCTCTTTTTGTTGTCTAATTGCTCTAGCTAGAACTTCAAGTACTATATTGAAAAGATATGGAGAGAGAGGGCAGCCTTGTCTAGTCCCTGATTTTAGTGGGATTGCTTCAAGTTTCTCTCCATTTAGATTGATGCTGGCTACCGGTTTGCTGTAAATTGCTTTTACTATGTTTAGATATGGGCCTTGAATTCCTGATCTTTCCAAGACCTTTAGCATGAAAGGATGCTGAATTTTGTCAAATGCTTTCTCAGCATCTAATGAGATGACCATGTGGTTTTTTTCTTTGAGATTGTTTATGTAGTGGATTACATTGATGGATTTCCTTATATTGAACCATCCCTGTATCCCTGGAATGAAGCCTACTTGATCGTGGTGAATGATCGTTTTGATGTGTTCTTGGATTCGGTTGGCAAGAATTTTCTTGAGTATTTTTGCATCGATATTCATAAGAGAGATTGGCCTGAGATTCTCTTTCTTTGTCGGATCTTTGTGTGCTTTTGGTATTAGTGTAATTGTGGCTTCATAGAACGAGTTGGGTAGTGTTCCTTCTGTTTCTAGTTTGTGGAACAGTTTGAAGAGTATTGGTGTTAGGTCTTCTTTGAAGGTCTGATAGAATTCTGCACTAAAACCATCTGGACTTGTGCTTTTTTTGGTTGGAAGACTTCCAATGACTACTTCTATTTCTTCAGGGGTTATAGGACGGTTTAGATGGTCTATTTGATCCTGATTTAATTTTGGTACTTGGTATCTGTCAAGGAAATTGTCCATTTCCTCAAGATTTTCTAGTTGTGTTGAATACAGGTTTTTGTAGTAGGATCTGATGATTTTTTGAATTTCCTCAGTTTCTGTTGTTATCTCTCCCTTTTCGTTTCTGATTTTATTAATTTGGATACTATCTCTGTGCCCTCTGGTTAGTCTGGCTAAGGGCTTATCTATCTTGTTGATTTTCTCAAAGAACCAACTCCTCGTTTTGTTGATTCTTTGTGTGGTTTTATTTGTTTCTACTTGATTGATTTCAGCCCTGAGTTTGATGATTTCCTGCCTTCTACTCCTCTTTGGTGTATTTGCTTCTTTTTGTTCCAGGGCTTTCAAGTGTGCCATTAAGCTGTTAGTGTATGCTGTCTCCCGTTTCTTTTTGGCGGCACTCAGGGCTATGAATTTTCCTCTTAGCACTGCTTTCATTGTGCCCCATAAATTAGGGTATGTTGTGCCTTCATCTTCATTAACTTTCAAAAAGTCTTTGATTTCTTTCTTTATTTCCACCTTGACCAAGTTATCATTGAGTAGAGCATTGTTCAGCCTCCATGTGTACGTGGGTTTTCTTTTGTTTTTGTTGCCATTGAAGACCACCCTTACTCTATAGTGATCTGATAGGAGGCATGGGATTATTTCTATCTTCTTATATCTGTTGAGGTCTGATTTGTGACCAATTATATGGTCAATTTTGGAGAAGGTACCATGAGGAGCTGAGAAGAAGGTATATTCTTTAGCTCTAGGATGAAATGTTCTATATATATCTGTTAGTTCCATTTGGTCCAAGGCTTCAATTAGATTCACTGTGTTCCTGTTTAGTTTCTGCTTTCCTGAACGATCCATTTCAGAGAGCGGGGTGTTGAAGTCACCCACTATTATTGTGTGCGGTGCGATGTGTGCTTTGAGCTTTAGTAAAGTTTCTTTTATGAATATGGGTGCCCTTGCATTTGGAGCATAGATATTCAGAATTGAGAGTTCTTGATGGTGGATTTTTCCCTTGATCAGTATGTAGTGTCATTCTGTGTCTTTTTTGATGACTCTAGGTTGAAAATCAATTTTATCTGATATTAGGATGGCTACTCCACCTCGTTTCTTGGGGCCATTTGCTTGTAAAATTGTTTTCCAGCCTTTTACTCTGAGGTAGTGTTTGTCTTTGACACTGAGGTGCGTTTCCTGCATGCAGCAAAATGCTGGGTCCTGTTTACGTATCCAGTCTGCTAGTCTATGTCTTTTAATTGGGGAATTGAGACCATTGATATTAAGAGAGATTAAGGCATAGTGATTATTGCCATCTGCCATTCTTGACGCTATCTTTATGTTTGAGTGGTTATCTACTTTTGGGTTTGATTCAAGAAGGTTATTATCTCATTTTTTCCAGGGTGTTGTTTCTCTCCCTGTATTGGAGGTTTCCACCTATTATCCATTGCAGGGCTGGATTTGTGGAAAGATATTGTGAAAATTTGGTTTTATCATGGAATATCTTGGTCTCTCCATCTATGGTGATTGAGAGTTTTGCTGGGTAGAGTAGTCTAGGCTGGCATTTGTGCTCTCTTAGTGTCTGCATGAGATCTGCCCAGGATCTTCTGGCTTTCATAGTCTCTGGTGAGAAGTCTGATGTGATTTGGATAGGTCTTCCTTTGTATGTTACTTGGCCCTTTTCTCTTACTGCTTTTAGTATTCTTTCTTTGTTTAGAACATTCAGTGTTTTGATTATTATGTGACGGGAGGTATTTCTGTTCTGGTCCAGTCTGTTTGGAGTTCTGTAGGCTTCTTGTACGTTCATCGGCCTCTCTCTCTTTAGGTTAGGGAAGTTTTCCTCCATAATTTTGTTGAAGATGTTTACTGGCCCTTTAAGTTGCAAATCTTCACTCTCATCTATAGCTATAATCCTTAGGTTTGGTCTTCTCATTGTGTCCTGGATTTCCTGGATGTTTTGGGTTACACGTTTTTTTGCATTTTGCATTTTCTTTGATTGTTGAGTCGATGCTTTCTATGGAATCTTCAGCACCTGAGATTCTTTCTTCCATCTCTTGTATTCTATTGTTGATGTTTGCATCTATGACTCCTGATTTCTTCCCAAGGTTTTCTATCTCCAAAGTTGTCTCCCTTTGTGATTTCTTAGTTGTTTCTACTTCCTTTTTTAGTTCCTGGATGGATTTGCTGAGATCCTCCACTTGTTTGTTTGTATTTTCCTGTATTTCTTTAAGGTATTTTTGCATTACCTCTTTCAGGATTTCTTCCTGATGACCCACGTTCTCCTGCATTTCTCTGAGCGATTTTTGTGTTTCCTCCTCATGGGAATCCATCTGTTGATCCATTGTCTCCTGCATTTCTTTAAGCAGTTCTCGTGTTTCCTTTGTAAGGGCATCTATCCGTTGATTCATTTCTTTAAGCAATTGTTGTGTTGCCTCCTTATGGGCATCCGTCTGTTGACCCATATTCTTCTGCATTTCTTTATGCAATTTTTGTGATTCCTTTGTGAGTGCATCTACCCGTTGATTCATCTCGTTAAGCGATTTTTGTGTTGTCTCCTTGTGAGCCTCCATCTTTTGATCCATGTTCTCCCGCATTTCTCTAAGCGTTTTTTGTGTTTCCTTTGTAAGGGCTTCTAACTGTTGATTCATGGTCTCCTGTAATTCTTTATGAGATTTATTTGTGTCCTTCTTGTGATCCTCTAATAGCATCATGAGAAGTGACTTTAAATCCAGATCTTGTCTTTCGGGTGTGGTGGGGTATCCAGGACTTGCTGCTGTTGGAGAGTTGGGTTCAGATGGTCCCATATTACTTTGATTTCTGTTAGTAACATTCCTACGTTTGCCTTTTGCCATCTGGATACCTCTGATGTTAGTTGGTCCTGCTGCCACTGGCTGTTGGTTGGACCTCCTGTGAGCCTGCAAAGCTATTTCTGCACCCCCTGGATTACCAGGATTCCCCTGGCACCGATTTCTGGGGCCTGCCTGCTCCTGAGTGACTTTGGAGCCCTAATGTGCCTTGCCCCAAGTTATCTTATATTGGGGAGGCCTTGCGCGTCCAAAGGCTCAGCCTAGTGGATTCCTGGAGCAGAGGTCGCCAAAGGGAGGCTGGTAGGCTCTGCCCTGTGCAGGGGTGTGTGATCTCTCCTGGGGGGGGGAGGGGGTGTCCCTCTGCCAGGCAGAAGTCCCACAGCAGAGCTAGCACGCTGGTTACTGCAGATCCGCCCAGCTCTTGGGAGCCAATTGCACACAATCCGCCCAAGACCCAAGTAATATTATGCCTGTCTGTCTCAGAGCTTGGCTGTCCCAACTTCCCGGCCACTGGAGCAAAGATGGCGGAGTGCACTCTGCACTCTCTCCGTGGTGCTGCTCACCCTGCAGACGCGATGGCCTGCAGATCTGGCACCCAGACGACCACAGCGCTGACCCATTCTTGGGCGCAGACGGAAGCCCCAACAGGCGGTGTCCCAAGTGATGTTATATTGGGGGAGAGCCTGGGTACCTGTCTCTTCAGTGCAGTCTGGGGGAACAGAGGTCACGGAAGGAAAGCTGGTAGGCTCCCGCCCAATGGGGGGTCCCTCTGCCAGGCAGAAGTACCACAGCAGAGCTGGCGTGCTGGTTACTGCAGATCAGCCCAGCACTTGGGAGCCGCATACACACAAGCCGCCCGAGACCCAAGCGATATTATGCCTGTCTCTCTCAGAACCTGGCTGTCCCAACTTCCCAGCCACTGGAGCAAAGATGGCGGAGTGCCGATCTCCATGTTTTAATGAACACTTTATATGTACTAGGAATGGCATGTATATCCCAGTTCCAATACATTTTATCTCCTGGGCATCTCCCTCTTCTGACTGCACCATCTTTTCTAGAATTAACCAGGGTTTCCAGTCCAAGTAGTTCAATGGCCTACCTTGACAAGCATGGAATCTGGGAGTGCCCTTTCTGCCTTCATTGTTTTAGCAATTCCAGTCAACTTGGGTGCTGCTAGATCATAGAGGTGAGTGTGGATGTATGGTGAGGTCTGACAAAGTCTGAACTTTCACTTTGGCTATCTTTTGTCTAATCTTTTTTTCTAATCAGAAACAAAATTATTGAAAGTACATCATCGATAAATCAAGTTTCTGTCAGTTGACATTTGTGCAATTAACCTTTCTCCATAACCTTTGTGATATATTGTATACAGTGGGGTTTTATAGACAGGAAAGCTGAAGGGTTTCTAGATCAAAATTGAGACACATTTGCATTAATAGAGGTATCTAACTCATTCTGTCTTATTGTATAAATTAAGAATTTGATCACTGTTATTTAATTTGTAACCTTTTATGTTTCTTGAATGAATTCAGATGGAATCCATTGGTTTTATTTCTTTTTCTTAGTGTTTCACTGTCAAATCTTCCAGTGGTCATACATTTTCATCCATAGGTGCCATTCTGTAACAGATCATTGCCTTGTGATAGGTGTACCTTTGCAGATTCCATAGTATTCTTCTTCCTTCCCTCCAGGTTATCATCACTTCTTTGCTTCAAGATTTCTTACTTTCTTCCACATACCTGTCTGTAATATTCTCTTCCCCAACACTGTAAGGGAAAGGCAGAAGCAAAACACAGTATGAACATCACTGTCCTCCATCTTGCCAAAGTCAAGGATAGGCTTTAGCCCCTCATCTTAGTGACTTCTTAGCTATATTTGAGACTGTTGATATCTTTCTGCTTAAAATATCTTCACAAAGCCCTTGGCGTTGTTCCCGATCAGAGGATCACCCTTGGAGTTCAGAGGATCTGAGTTCCACACTCTCATGTGCATTCTCTAATCTCTTAATACTCTTTGCAGTCTATAACTCCCTTCATTTCATGCTTGAGCTTGTGAGATGTACGTGGCACTCCACTATTTTGTGGTCTATCTCTTGGTAATTGTTTATCTTTAAGGTCATCTTTTCACTGATGTTGCTCAAGCCACTCTTTCTAGTTCCAGTCCCCTCTAAGTCTAAACTCTTTCTGAACATCAAGGTTGTAAAGTCTCAGATCCAATATTGCAAACATTTTTCTGGGTTTCCTGTCCTCAAATGCCTCCCTGAAGTCTCTCTTGGTTCTTCAAATGGTGTCACCTTCATCAGAAATGTAAGAGTTACCTTTTCAGTCGCCCTTTCTCAAAAAAGTCACCTGAACACATTGCATTTCTGAATACATCCAGAAACTGTCTACTTTATTTCGTCTTCACTGTTATACACCAAAACCAGATTGGTACCATTTTTGTTGGAATCCTGATAAAGCAACACCCATCCCCACAGGGTTAGTTTACTCAATAAACATTCATTGAATTATTACTATGTGACTTATGTTTTTAGGTATGAAGGACACATTAGTGATTAAACCATGAAAACACCTCCAGTCAAAAGTGATTAGGTTTTAATGAATGGAAACAAGCAAATAACAGTAACAATAACAATAACCATACCATGTGCATATGTGTTACATGAACTTATATGTGTTATATAAAAAATAAAGGAAACAGAATAAAGAGGAACCTTGGAGAAGTTGTAGTTTGAAGAAAAATGGTCATAAGTATATAACTCTAATGAAAATATTTACATTAAACTATGAAGTGGGCAAGAATCTGTGATACATGGACCTTGGAAGCACCTGAGTGATCCCAGTTGAATTCTGAAGGAGCCACAGAAAGCTCCCAGGCAAACACTTAGCTCTGTGAAAGGGCCGAGGAGAACAGAACTGGCTGAGCATGACTGCTGGTGGGGAACACGAGCAGTGTGTACTGAGTGGGGAGACCGGACACGGAAAAGCATTTTATTTTTGTTTGGTTTAGCGTCCTTAAAATTCAAATAATCTTTCTAAAGAATAGTTTTGTGTTTCTAGAAGTCCCCAGAAATGATCACTTGTTTTCTCCTGCTCTTGATGTCTTCTCTGACCATGGCACCTTCCTCTTGACTAAGGAAAGAACACTGGCATGTTACCACTATCTGAACTCTGCACTGAATTCACCTTTTCTTTCTTGGATTCCCCTCTTGTCGCTCCAAGATTCTGTCCAAGGTGATCTGTCACGTTTAGTTGCCATATAACTTTAATCTCTATAGGCTTCCGTTGTTTTGGATGATTTTGACAATCCTGACATATTGTGGCTAGCAGTCATAAAGTAGTCTTCAATTCATGTTTGTCTGCTTTTTTATCATGCTATCAGACTACTCATGGTTAGCCTGAAGTTTTATGAAGAGGACATTGACCACAAAATACATGAAATTAGAATAAGGGGGGGGGAACACAGCAAACGCAACCTTTAGAAACCATAAAGTGTATTTAGAAAGAGATTAAAAAGAAAATCAAGGTCGTAAATATCATATCACAAAATAGCTAAAACTAAAGCACACTGCAAGAAAAGTAACAGTATAAACATATCTATGCTGTACTTACAAAAAAAACCCAAGAATAAATTATCTAGTGTTTACGAGGTAGGACAAAACTGAATCAGATAGAGGAAATTTTTAAAAAATACTGAGTAAAATTAGAGTTGATTTATAAAGACAATGATCCTCTATTGCTAAGCTAAAGCTATTATAGTCTCCTGCACCAAGCCCCTAAACTTGATGCTACAGTGTGTCTTATGTGCCTCCATAAAACCAAACAAAGACTTTTCCTCTCTAAAGCCAGTCCTGAAGTATGCAAGGAAGACTCTAATTTTGTCCTACAGTACTAAGCAAAGGACTATAGCAAACATCTAGTAACTGGACAGAAAGAATTGGCAATACATGAATTTCCTAATGGAAAACTGAGGGATATAATTGTTTCAGAGAAACTCAATGAGCCTTAAAGGAACACAAACAAACAGCTTATCATCAGGCAAACAAGGAACAGATAGTCCAAATGATGAAAAACAGATTTTAGAACAGAGGAAATGCGATGACAGAAGTTAAAATGCACTAGAAAACTTCAATAGTGGATGTGAACGTCAAGGCAGGTGACTCATGCAGTCAGAGAAGAAAGAGGAAGGAGGAGGAAAGGAGGAGGTTGCAAGGTACAATCAAGAGCAGCAACACCTTAGAAGGGAAAAAGAGCTGAACAGGAAGCTTATCCAAATGGGTAGTGGCTGGAAATGTCTCAAACCTAGAGATGAATTCAAAACCTTCCAAGAAAAATCACACACACACACACACACACACACACACACACACACACACAGAGAGAGAGAGAGAGAGAGAGAGAGAGAGAGAGAGAGAGAGAGAGAGAGAGAGAGACTTTATCAAACCCTTTTATTATTTATAATAAAAAAGATCAAAACTCAAAGAAGAAGAGAACTTTGAAAGCAGCAAGAGAAGCAAAGCATAATCCATACTTGGAAAGTTGGCTGAGGCTGTCAGCAGTTTGAGGCTGAAGCTTTGCAGGTCATCTAAGAGTGGGTGATACAATCAGAATGCCCAGAGAAAGAAAATTCCACCTGACCACACTGTCCTTCTTACATGACTTAAAGGCTTCAACAGACAGGTGAGATTTAAAGGGATCAATTACCACTAGACCAGCCCTCTAAAAAATATGACAGCAATTATTTAAGCTGAAACAAGAATATACTAGTATAAAATTTCACGGGACTGCATAATCAAAATCAGGATATTCTACTATATAACAATGGCTTTTGAGCTATTCATAACTTTAGAATGAAAGTTAAAAGACAAGTGTATTAAAGATAATATAAAATAAATACACTGCATAAAATATTATATAAAACTATAAATGCATGATAGTATATAATATCATAAAAATGCTACAGCCTCCAGTATTTACTAATGGTTATGTAATATAAAAAGACCTAAATATTCACTTCAAAAACATAACATCTGTCTATGGAGCAATGAGAGTATGGAGTCCTGGTGTGCACTAGAACTAAAGTTTTTATCAGAAAAATAGATAAGTTGGGGTGTGGGGGAGACATGGTTCTGGATGCTAAACAGCTCAGGTTTAAATTTCAATGCTGTCATGTTGACAGGGTGAACTTTGAGCATGGCATTCTTACTGACTTCATTATTTCACGGATGACCTGTATCTCTCTTCTTTCTCCACCCCGTCAGTTCCCCTCTCCTTCTTTCTATTGTTATCTCCTAGCTCTTCCTACAATTTCTCTCTCCTCCCTTCCTGTTTCTCGCTTTCCCCTTTCTCTTCCTCCTTGTTCTCTTGCTCAGTCTTGGCCACTCGCTTCCATATGTTTTTGTTGCTGTTGTAAATTATCCTAGGAAATCCAGCCTACCTTGCTGTGGTCATATAAAATGTGCTAACGATCTTACACACACATTTAAGTGGATTTTTTTTCCAACAGAGAGATCATGAACCAAGTAAAAATGATGTGAACAACAGTCAAACGTGACTTCAAATTTGATGAGAAAACACATATTCCGAAACTAACCTACATTATAATGGTTACTTCTAAAGCACTTTTAAAAAAATGGCCAACAGTGGTCCTTCTGTTAAGAAAAATTTTAAATGTAAACTGAGATTCATAGTGAATTAGGAGTAGCTGGCAGCAACCTTTCTGAAAATTCATTTAAAAAAACCAGCATGGATCTGTAGGTATATATTAATACACATTTTGCTATTGTTTTATATGCGTTCATGTAACAGACATTTCTGGTGGTGGCACTTTGCCAAGTTGTGACTCTAAGGAGAGCATAGAGACAGACGGACATTTTCCTTCTGGGATGTGGCTGCTGGGAAAAATAAAAGGATGCTGAGGGAGGGAAGACAGAGCCAAGGGAAACTCTTGCAGCAGCTATGGCGTGGATTTCTCCTTCAGAAGAAGATATTGCAACAGTGCTCTATGATTCAGGTCTTGGAGAATAAGCATCCAATATAGGAAGAGCTGTCAGTGAGTGTCTTGGATATCTGAAATAGGGGAAGAGCAAGGCTTCATGTAGCTGGCAAACACAGTGATTGGAGTGAAAGGCTAGTTTAAAGCTAGACCCATCTTCATAACTATTTCTCTTGGTGGTGGGGGGGGGTCAGGTTGAGTGCTTTGTAGCTCTTCTTTCTGTCCCCAGACAGTTTAACTTTCTAGGATATTTTCTCCTTGGTACACATTCAGGTATCACACCTGTATATAGCCATATCTTAATCACACTTTTGCTTCAGGTCCAACCAAGGCTTCTAGAATCAGAAGAAAAGTTACGCTATAACAATAATACTATAATTATTATTTTCAGGGTGGATTTCTTGTCCTGAAAAACCCTGGTCTCCCATAGAGATAAAAGCTTTAAATTGCAAGTCACAGTACATTGAAACTGCATGCCTTCTTCAACTTACTAAAATGACTGTACGAGGAAAACATCAGAAAATACACACACACATTCATATATTTCTTCAACCCATTTTGGCCATGACTAACATACATCTTACTCTCCAGCCTAAAATGCTGTCAAAGCTTTTCAATATAAACAATCATTGTGATAAAACTTAGGAGGATAAAGTTATTAAGCCTAAAAAACCAACAACAGGTAACAAAATGCTTGGAAGAAAATGAGGTAGGGTTTTTCTTTTAATTTGTTTTATTTTTATTTTTTCACCTCAGGAGGCAAGAGGGGTGTAGGCTGTGTCTGTGAAAAAGTCTGTATACTGAGTGGTGAATTCTAGATTCTCCACTCCATGGAGCCTTCCCCATGGTTTAACTGCCAAACCACAGGCTCTTGTGCACTTAAAACTCCTGTTTGGTTTTCATTGAGTTAGGAACACAGAGACCTTATCAGCCACTTTGCAGAGTTTTCCACCCTGAGCTGAGTGGAAGTGACTAGGTGCCCTTTCTGTTGCTTGATGGATGTCAAGCAAGGGGAGCACTAAATCAAAGTTCTTAGCCATGGCATTCTCTATAATTGAAAATCCCATGCAAAAAATAAACTATATCAACAGTTCCTGCTGCCTGCCTTGCAACCCAGAGAACCCTGGACGTTGTGCATTTTCCCTTCAACTTAAAAGAATTATAAGCATGGAGATTGTGAGGGGAGCAGCTGGCTTGCAAAGCTGCTTGGGGTAAACCTGTCAAAACCCATGAGTAAACAGAATCTGAACACAGAGGCTGTGCATAAGGGAAATCAATTGCTTTCTCTATAAAATAAAAGGAAGAGTTTTGCTCAGGGCAATGTGAGGACGGCTTGTGAATGCTCTGCATTAGCTTTGCATTAGCTCTCACTTTCTTCTTGCCTTCTCATTGCCCAGTTTTACTTTCTTCTACCGTGAGCCGTTGAGGCTGTGTATTGCACACTGGGAATAGCTAAACTGGAAATAATTAGAATATATATTTCTTTTCTAGTGGGCCTTATGTGAGGAGAAGTCACGATTGCCACAGCTTCCTGAGCGTATGAGTTAATGATGTGTTCTGCATTTTCTTAATTTTCCACATTTTAACTGCCTCTGTTCCTTATTTGGAAATAGGGAGCTCTGAGAGGCACAGGATACGGGCTCACTTGGAGCAGCAGCAGACTATTATTCTCCAGATCATGAGAGGAAAAAGACGGGGGCAGGCAGTTAATTATCAGGTTACTTGATATTATTTTTTTTTCTAATCTTCTCTTCAATGCTAGAACACTAGCTTGTCAGCAAGGATAGACTTCAAACTAGAGATTGATTTGGGACTATTGTAGGATATGAGGGGAAAAGATATTTTCAAAATAGAGTTCTAGAAGTTATTATTGAAAATTAAAGAACAAACTTACCATAGAAGAAAAAGTGTGTGTGTGTGTATGTTTGAATGTGTATATGTGTGTGTATGTGTGTGTGTGTGTGTGTGTGTGCGCGCGCGTGTGTGTGTGTGTGTGTGCGTGTGCGTGTGTGTGTGTGTGTGTGTGTGTGTGTGTGTGAGAGAGAGAGAGAGAGAGAGAGAGAGAGAGAGAGAGAGAGAGAGAGAGTATTAGAGAATTTCAAGTATAGTAGATGCATAGCTGTGGTGAATGATGTCATTGGTAGAGCAGAGGCAACTACCCACTTCTGAGATTTAATTAGGACATCATTTTGATGGAGACTAAGCTAGCATAAACACAACCAGAAACTGGGCACAAAGGCTAAATTGACTATAAATCTTAGAGTTTGCTTATATGACTGCATTGCATGACTGAGACTTAAAGAGAAAAATAGTGTCTTACTTAGATTTACTAGTTTGTTTTTGGTCATGCATTGCTATAAATAGAAGAAATATGAAAGCTATTTCCAAAATTATTTGGGACAGGAGCTCTGTAGGGGAATGCAAGAGGTCAGAGGCATACTTATGTGTGACATTTTCAACTGTACAGGTTCATTATTTCTAGACAGAGCTGATTCAAAATTAACTCAAAATGGTTAAGTAAATCTTGTGAGCCAAGAAATAGGTAGTGAAGGACTTGGAGCACTTTAACCAAGATAATGACCATACCATTTGTCACAAGCTGAAAATGCATTGTGCCAAACAGCCATCTTCAACCTCCAGATCAGGGTTATCACAAAAAGGGGTTACTGATTGCTTTGCTGACATGCTTGATGTCCATGTATCAGACAATAGACTTCTCTAAAATTATCTTCTGACTTTCCAATCTTCTAAAAATAAATAAATAGGATGATCTGTTCACCTTACTGAATGGAATACAAATTTGCTAAGACTGGTTAGAAAAATGAGACAGTTTCTGATGGTAAAAAAAAATGAGGTAGAGAAAAGATTGTATTCTATCTAGAATTTCAAGTATAGTAGATACATTTGGTCTATTGGGAGATGTGTTGGTCAGCTTTCCATTAAGCTTAGAACATACTTGAGACAAATAAAAACAAACAGTATCATTAAGCTCAAGTTTGAACATGCCAGTCCCTGGCCAGCTAGACCCATTGCTTTGGAACCTGTGATGAAACATTGTATCACGATGGGAGCATGTGATATTGTAATCGATGATCTCATGACAACCAGAAAGCAAAAAAGAGGGGAAGAGGAGCCCTCAAGGATGCATCCTCCGAAAGCCAAGATCTCCCCGCTATGCTCAGTCACCTAAATGATCCACCACTTCTCAATAGTTCCAAACTAGGTATTGAGCCTTTAACACACAACCTTTTGTAAAACATTTAAGATCCAACATGTATCAAGAGGTGGTCTTTGAACATACTGCAGAGAAGAGGAGGTGTGACAGGGCCAGAAAAGGAATCAATAGAGAATTCTAGGGCTCAGTTTTTCATAGCATCTTTGGGAAGCTGTGTGACAGACCTTCCAGTGGTGTCCCACATAAATAATAAAGAAACTGGAATCTATTATACATGATATCTTACCTACTGATGTTTAAGGTCTTCTCCCAAGAGCATCAAGCTTGGATGCCTCAGACTTTACCCAGAGAACAGGTCATCTCTGGCCAGAGACAGTTCACAAACATCAGTCACAGTGGTTTGAATTAAAGCTATGATTCTGTACACAGTCCATGAATATTTTGGGATATGAATGGGACTTGGATCACATCTATGAGAAACTTCCTGATATTGCTGTCATTCTCCCTTACAAACCATAAGCTGCAGGGAGCAAATGCTACCATAATCAGGTATGGCCAATTCTTATCCTCAGATTGTTTTGATTAAGAAACAGCTAGAGCACATTGTGTGTGTGAGGGGGTGTCTATGATGGCTCAATGACTTCATTAACTCCCAATAGATTCATTATGGGGTGTCTTTTTGGAGGTGGTAAAAGGGCAGAAGGTTCAACCTCAGTGCTCTGATGTACTAAGACCCCTGAAACTGTGAAGTTAAAGAAATAATTCCCCCTTAAAGGTATTTCTGTTTGGTATTTACACACAGCACATAGATAGCTAATAAAGTTCTTCTCTCATCTACTTCCCTGTACTTTTAACAAACTGTTTATGGGGGGGTGTATATTTTACTCCTTTTAATCAGCAGTGCAAGTAGCCCTCACAATATGAGTGGCATGGCAAGGGACAATCCTGGTTGATTGCTGGATTCTAGGATATTGTTTGGGAGGAGAGAATACTGGTGTGTTTATTAGGCGAATGAATCTTGGCCCTCCAATTCCCAGAATAGGATGATTCATCCTATGCCTGTCCCATCCATGCTGCAGGTGAATGCTATTTGTTGCTTTTAAGATATACCATAGAAAGCCATAGTTTTAAAACATCATTGTAGTTTTTCAGTCAGAGTAGCCATCTCACCAAAATGACCAACACAAAGAGAAAGAGGAAGGGCACTTGCTATATGTTTTCTAGGCCTTTTGGGAAACATGGAGTTGTTCCTTTGAACACATACATGCAAATCTACAATAAAGGTGATATTGTAGATATCAAGGGGATGGGCACTTTTCAAAAAGGATTGCCTCATAAGTGTTACCATGGCAAAACCAGTAGAGTCTACAATGTCACCCAGCATCCATAGGCATCATTTTAAACAAGCAAGTTAAGGGCAAGATTCTGACCAAGAGGATCAATGTGCAGATTGAGCACATCAGGCACTTGAAGCAGATGAAGGAGAAGGCACATAAGTAAAAGGAAGCCTAAAGAGAAAAACACCTGGATTCAGCTGAAGAGCTAGTCTGTGCTGCTCAGAGAGGCATACTTTGTGAGGATGAATGGAAAGGAGTCTGATCTGCTGGATCCTATCCATACAAATTCATGGCCTAACGTACAAAAAATAAGTAAGTAAGTAAGCAAGCAAGCAAGCAAGTAAGCAAGTAAGCAAGTATGTAAGTAAAGAACCTGGACTGCAAAGTGTTAAAAGAAATTATTGTATCTAGTAAGGCTGCAAAGGGTTAAAAAAGTTATTGTATCTAGTAAGGCAGGTTTTCATATAAAATTTATACCTCACTAATGTGAATCAAGCATCAGATTTGCATACAGACAACTCATCCTTCTAGGCACTCCTGTTATCTTTAAAAAATTATTTTATTTACTTTTATGCATATTAGTGCTTGCCTGGATGAATGTATGTCTGTGTACCATGCAGTGTCCATAGAGGCCAGAAATGGGCATCATATTCCTTGGACTGAGTAACATCATAAGAATTATAGAAATAGACAAAATTGGATGTACTTTTAAGCAAATATTACATAACCAGATTTTACATTTATAGAAGTCTTTATAATCGATACTAAGTTGAAGTTATAATCTCTTATATTGGTTCAGAATTTATTTTATGTAAATTTAAGGTTTTCAGTGGTATAAATTTATTATTGACATAAAACTGGGATTAATATTGTTACTCCTGTATAGGCATTGTGCCTATATAACACATTTAAGAATACAAGGCTTAGACCCAGTCCTTCTATAACTGCTATTATAAACTGTTTTTAGATGATTAAGTAATACAAGTTAAGGGCTAGATAGCAAACTCATGGCTGTGAGTTAATTAAAAGGGTGTTCCTGAGTTATTTCAATTAGAAATGGCTGAGAGTAGTCAAGGCTTAACAGTTCAGAGATGCTTTAGGTAGATAGATGGTCTTCAAAGATGTCAGAAGCCAACAGAATGACATTTATTTACATTTCTTTATTAAAGATCATTTGACTGGAGACCTGTCTGCTCCTGACAGCACCCCTTTCTTGAATTCAAAGAAGTTGAGCATCAATGGAGTTGCTTCAGTTGTGGTGAGACAGTCACCAGGCAAGAATTGCCTCATTTCATCTACAGACAAATACTGTCCAAAAAAAGGACACACTATGCAGAATAGTCAACTGATAATCTCTGCCAAGACAGAATAATCAGTCCTTCAAAATTCTGCATTACCAAGTTCTGTCAGATGATCCTGGGCTAGAAGGCTGAAGACTGATGCTCCAACATTTTGAATTATGGGCCTGTCCAGGTGATCAATGGTCTCTATAAATTGGCTAAGTTTTAGAAGCTATATTTTGTGATTCTCATACTTTCAGGCAATACTAGTCGTCTTATAGCCAGTCCAAGCTCTTTAGCATTTAGAAAGATGATACAGATTTGAGAGGATGGTTTTTAGATGGCTTACAATCTAAAGCCAGGACATAAGTCAGGTGCAGAATTATCAGTCTTTTAAGTTTGGATAGATGACAGAGGTACTATTTAATTGATAAAAATTGATGACCTGGGTGTTAGGTCTATCCTGTACGTTATAAATTACAAAATGGTAATAATTGCACTCAACTGATGTCTGAGATAAAAGAGTCTTTTAATTGAACAGAAAGGGGAAAGTGTTGTGAATAGCCCTGGGCTTATATTTTGATACTAATTCCACTCCTGGGAGAGGCTGCAGATGAGATGTTAGTCATGTGTACAAGTGCCTTGTGAACCTTTTCCCCACCTTAACTTTTCAAATAAAGGCTAGAGCCAATGACTGGGCAGGAGAAAGGAGAAGGAGCTGAGAGTTTGGGGGAGGAGAAAAGGATCAAAAGGGAAGGGGGAGAAGCTACAGAGGATCAACGGGAAAGGGGAGGAGCTACGGAGGATCAACAGAGAGGCTCGAGAGAAGTTCGCGGCCTGGAGAAACCGCAAGTACATAGGATAATATAGATGGGAATAAAGTAGTGTAGTGGGAGATCTGCCCCATCTAGGCTTATAGCTTGTATTGTTACTGACTAAGTTGAGATTTCTTTTACCGGGTAATTGGGTTGGAAAAATAGAGCAACAGGACTGGAATCACAAACAGTTGTGAGCTTCCATATGGGGTACTGGGTTTTGAACCTGTGCATTCTGGAAAGACAGTCACTGATCCATCCCTCCGATCATAGCCACTATTCTTTGCAATGTTCTTTGATTATGTTGTGTGGGCTTAGAGCTACTATAGCAGCTTTGGTCTACAGTCCGTTGACAGGTAGAATCTGATAGCATTTCCCCTTAAACCTGGACTTGTCCAGTAGAATCCGGTGGTAGCGATGCTCTGCTGCTCCCATTCAAAGCAATAAGCAGCTACCAAAGCAATAAGCAGCTACCAAATTAAAAAAAAATGCTTTCCTTGCAGGCACCGTACCACATGCCAAAGGCACCAAAGCTACATAAGAAGTTGAAAGTGATATTTTAGACAACACATGCAGTGTTGAACTCTCATTCCTATGTCCTGGCAACAAAACATCTAAAAATAAAAAATTAAAAAAAAAACTGAAAAAAAAAACAGTGAACGTGAAAAAGGTGAAGTATTTTCTGCCTTCATAATTGAGCCAATGGCAACTTTGATTTATACCTGTCTCAAAGATTTTTCTATGACAATGAGCACATTCCATAGCTATGAGAGTAAGGAGCTGTTGTTTGAGTTATTTCCTAGTATCATTTGTAATTCAACAATATAGCTGGTTACACTGTTTATTGGTTTCATTTTTGGGTTTTTTTTTTTTTGACTTTTCATATTAATGGGACTGCTCCCTTATGATGGTTCTCGTCAGGTTCTGTCCATTTGGGAGATAACAAGTAAGATTACATGAATTCCATTTTATTTCTTTTGTTATTGTGTCATGCTTTGAAGGCTTTGGTAAACATTTGAAATCAAATTTAATATTTTTATGTTAAAGACTATTTGAGAAAGATCTTGCAATATGTGCATTTCTGTGTACTAAACCTTTTCTGCTTGAACATGTCCTGGCTGCCTGATGATCTGATGGTCTTCTAACTTGCTAAATTATGAACTGGCATAGGCTGTAAAGGGCATCCGCTGGACACTGTAGCGCCAACCTCTGATGTGGATGGAGACTTATGGATAGTTGAAATACTGCTTCTTCTTCTTGAGATTGTCTTCATCACACTGAATTTAACCAATAAAGGAAAAGATATTGCCATTGTAGATGGAGGCTTGTAGACATTTAAAGCATCACTTCTTCCTCTGGAAAGCTCGTTCACTGCACTGAACTGAGCCCATACAGTCTATTGCAGTGGTTCTCAACCTTCCTAATGCTGCAACCCTTTAATGCAGTTCCTCGTGTTGTGGTGACTTCATTCATAAAATTATTTTGATGCTACTTCATGATTGTAATTTTGTTGCTATTATGAATTGTAATGTAAATATCTGATATGTGGTCCTGATTCCCAAAGGGGGTCTATAGGAAGAGGACAATCAATCAAAACCCCTGCTAAGGTATGTTAAAGTAACCTTTTTGTACATTGTGTGAAGGTTCATTATATTCAGATATTGATTGTTGTTCTAGCAGAAAGCTGAGCACTGGCCAGACTTTGGTACTAGTACTCTTTGACTCATCACCTGCCTCAATATTTTGGAAACACTCTTTTCACCTCACCTGTTTATTGGTTTAATAAAAATATGACAATCAAAAGCTAGGCAGGAAAGAGAAGGCGGAATTTCAGGACCGAGAGAGGGTCTCTGTGGGAAGGATCAATCAGGGAGGATTTGTCAGTGGGACACGGAAGTGGTCAGTTGTACTGGGACAGAGAGAGAGGTAAAGAACTAGCCAGTGGGTGTGTTGAGTTGTAGGCTAGGATAAAAAGATGTTAGACGAGTTAGCTGGTAGGTAGTTCAAGCTAAAGGCCTAAGCTCTTACAAACATTAATAAGTCTCTGTGTTATTATTTAACTGCTGACGGGTCCTGAAAATCCCATTATAAAGGTACTTTCTGCATTGTCTATTTTTGCTATATGTTAGGTCCAGACCACTGTGTCATAGGATTCCAAACTGAAATGCTTGAACCAAGTAGACCCTCGGGAGACTCTTTGTGGTTTCTTTCATCATAACATATTTCTATGACTCAAGAGTGGCACCATTAGTTAGAATACCAGTGGAACTGGTACAGTGCTATGAAACTAGTGGCTATCAGCCATCTGCTACTACTCGCTGCTAAGTGATTATTCAAACATGTAACAACCATAGTCACAGGGTAACAGAACCTATTAGTGGAGGAAACTGTCTTTATCTACCCAACCGATTTTCAAGGACCTTATAACAAAGGGGTAGAATTGAATTTGGGATTCAATTCTTATGGTTTGAATATTACAGCAGTCTTACTAAACTCAGCAATTTACACATTCTTTTTAAATACCATAGGGTACTACAGCAGTCAAGCTTCTCAAGAGAAACAGGAGAGTGGGATAACATATAAGTTTTATGGTGGAGATCGGCTTACATAATTACTGAGAAGTTTCATGATATTTCAGTGGCAAGCTGGGGAACCACCAGAAAACCAATGGCATAAACTTTGAACCAATAGCTCCACACCAAGGCATTCTGATCTCCGAGGACAGGAGATGATGTTCCAGGTTAAGACCACTGCTCACCCTTGTGCCAACCTTTCATTTTACCGATGGCCTCTGCAAACAAAGACCTGGCACATGTGAAGATAGATCTTTACTTGGTCTCTCAATTCAACTCTTGGGAATACCTGCACAGACAAAGTGAGAAGTGATGTTTCATGGGCTATCTGGAAATCCCTTAGCCCAGTCAAATGGGCATACAAAATTAACTATCGGGGCAGGCATGCGGACAAGCCACTTAAACCATGGAGTTTGCTAACTAGCTGTTAGGAGTAACCACTACACGGTTTGAGGCTGCGGCACTTTTCAAACTTCCCCCATGTTTGCACAGAGTCTTCATAATTACTTTGCTGCTGAAGTCTGAGGCTTTTCCCCATGTGGCTCTCCTTTTCTTCCCTCATTCATTCCACAGCTCTGACTCTTGTGTTGTTCTCTAAAGGTTCTTTTTGACTGCTCCTCCTCCTCCAAGAGATCCTGTCTTTTCCTGGAAGGTAGAAGGCAAAGACACATAGCTAAGATTGTCTTCTCGCTCAGACACGTACTAGTACTCACACACACATTTTTTTTATTTTCTAAGTTTTTTTTTTAATTTACATTCCAAATCATTTCCCCTTTCCCGTTTCCTCCCTCCCCGAAAGTCCCATAAGCCCCCTTCCCTCCCTCTTTTCTCCATTCAACCCCCTCTCGTTTCTCTGTCCTGGTGTTCCCCTACATCCAGTCTTTCCAGGACCAGGGGTCTCTCCTTCCATCTTCTTAGAAATCTATTGATAGGCGAATTGTCACACACACATTTATGACACACAGAGATACACATACATATACGCACAAAGATAAGAAGATATGCATATTAAAGGTATACAATCTTTCATATTTGTGTACACTTAAGTGTTTAAATCAGGGTAAACCTCTGTCTTCTCAAATACTTAGGATTTAGGGGAAAAACTTCCACTGTCCTTTCTTACATTTGTTTTCCTAGGTTACACAGAACATTATTGTTATCTGTAGTAAGTGCACTACACACCCTTATTCCTTACCAACTCTGACGTAGTGTCTGAAAGTCTGTCTTAAATAAAATGTCTCAGCAAGGAATCTTGGGAATTCACAGGCAATGCATTTTGTTGGATAAATCATTAGAGGTTCTTTCCAGCTTCTGGCTATTATAAATAAGGCTGCTATGAACCCTCAATGGAGGAATGGATTCAGAAGATGTGGTATATTTACACAATGGAATACTACTCTGCAATTAAAAACAATGAATTCACGAAATTTCTAGGCAAATGGTCAGAACTTGAAAATATCATCCTTAGTGAGGTAACCCAATCACAAAAGAACACACATGGTATGCAGTTACTGATAAGGGGATATTAACCCAGAATCTCGGAATACCCTAGACACAATTCGCATATCAATAGATTTCCAAGAAGATGGAAGGAGAGACCCCTGGTCCTGGAAAGACTGGATGTAGGGGAATGCCAGGACAGAGAAGCGAGAGGGGGTTGAATGGGGAAAAGAGGGAGGGAAGGGGGCTTATGGGACTTTCGGGGAGGGAGGAAACGGGAAAGGGGAAATGATTTGGAATGTAAATAAAAAAAACTTAGAAAATAAAATAAATCATTAGAGGAATGGGCAAATTGCTGATGTTTTGGACTCTGAAAGTACCTAAATTCTGACTTCTATGGAGCAGTTGATACATGTTTTTGTAGTACTCTTAGGACCCAGAAAGCCCCACTAACTGCAAAAATGGGTCAAACAAAAAGACAGCAAGGTACACAAGGTGCTATAGTTATAAAATTAACAATTAGGAAAACACATGAACACACTGATAGCTAAGACATCTGACCAAATATAGATCATGATCTATTTGGCAGTTTTGAGTTTATATTACAATACAGTTTGCATATAGTGACAAGGGTTAAACCCTAGCAAATTTCTCAAAGATTAGAAATTCTAGGAAATAAAGATCCTAGAATAAAAATTCTGTGTGGTCTTCAGCAGGCTAATGAGTATCTCATGGCTCCTGTCCTCTGGAAGCAGAACGACCCCCTTCCTTAGACACAGTGGTGATTGTGAGTAGAATGACTGCAGACACCAGAAAGGTTCAAACTTATGTGAGTATTTTTCTCACTACCCATTTGTTTATTGAAAATATTTTAAAACTAAGAATGCAGAAGAACCTAACCTAGTCAAGTCCTAATTATTATCATAAATTCTGAGCCATGGAGATTCATTTAATAAGGTCAAAGGGTACACTAAGAATCTATAAGCTGATCATTAGGCGCACATGAAGTATTTACTGTTGCTTTAGGTGAATTGTAGTGGTTAATGATATGCTACTTAGATATTTGTGAAGTAAACATAGTTACATTCCCCTAAGTCTCCAGTGTGTTCATAAATCCATTTGCAACTATTTTTTTTCTTCCTTTTTCCAATTCAGAGAAGAAATCTGAAGATTATTGAGACAGAGCCAGATAGTTAGATCCAACTTTTCCCAAACGTGAACAATCATAATTTACCTTATCCGGAATAAAAATAAAAATAAAAAATAAAAAAAAAAGTAGAGGTCAGGGAAAATGGCTTCCAAGAATACTAAGTCCACATTGTCTCAGGACTTTGTATTCTGTCAAACATTTCATTAAATGACACAGAGTATACATATTTCCTATTATTTCGATTTTTAAAACAACCATTTGTGTTGCATTAGAAGAAAGTACTTTTGTTATGTCACTTAAATTATTACCTGGAACAGCGTTCTCTCACAATAATCCTTCCATTGTTTAAGGCAATGCAAAGACTTTTCTTTACTAACATCAACACAATTGATGCATTTCAATCTTTTAGGTAAAACTTTTAAACTCTGAAATCACTTTCAAATGTAAAAGATGTGTTTGGCCTTTTTCATTGTAAGGAACATTTAAAAGATGATGAATGAGGAACATATAGTAGTCAAGAGATAACTAATCTGGTTTCATAAAAGAAACGTGGACTGGGGTAGCAGAAGAATTGGGAAATGTGTTATCTAAATATGTCACAGGATATATCGACTCTAATCTGTAACATATGTGAAGTTTAATCATTAAGCCATGAATTCCTTTCTTTAGGTCCGTATGGTAAATATCAATGAATATAATATTTTGGGACCTGAATGATATGCCTAAGACCAATATCTCAAGGCTTAATTACCCACTTAAAAGTCTCTGGAGTCCTTAAAGGAAGGCCTGAGACCAATAGATCATAACCGTTGATGGAAGCTGTGTACTGCAAGAAGGGCGGATGGTGAAACCAGTACCTTTTGGGCAGCCCTGTTTGGAATATTAAAGGGACTGATCAGAGATCAGAGCCCTCACTCCACCACAGCATTCTGGAGCCCACTGTGTGCCACAGATCTTACCTCTTGAAAATGATAATAAAAATCATAGTTACATAATACAATTCTAGCTGTTTCCAATTAGTGACTGTTTGCTGTATATTAGACCCTATGTAATATATACAAAGTGAACTAACTCTAAAATCCACACTATTTGTTCACTCTTTTAATGAGTTGTTATTGCACATTTGTAATAAGTCAGGACTTAGGTGAAAGCAGACCTAAGACTACAGTGATTTAAGACCAATAGAAGACAGGTATAAGCCAGCAGTGATCACACTAAGATCATATCTTGGTCATGTAATAGAGAGAAGTGGAAGATGGGTTGAGTACATGTTAGAAGTCATGAGATATCACTGGAGGTAAAGGACACAGTATAGCTTCCCCAAGGAAGCAATAAGTAGCATTTCAAAGTGCAATAGATAATGGCAGGTGGAGGATAAAGAAGGTCACTATGACCAGGTGTGGTATGTAGAAGCTAGGTTATGAGAAGCTGGTGTTTGGGTTGTGAGTTGTTGCTAGATATAAGAACCTATGCCTGGGTTTTTGTATGTGACAGAAGAGCTGCTGGAAACTGGGAAGTAACAGGAATCACTTCATGATTTTTAAAGGTTCCTCCATCTGTAATACAAGATGGATTTGAGGAAGGTATTGAAAGAGCAATGGATGGATTTGCTCTTAGGAATTCCCTGGTACCCAGGCAAGCAAGACAGTTATATATGGACCATGGGATGCCAGTGTAGAACAAAAGTAAAACATGATTTAGAAATGAAACTAACATGAGCACTGAAGTCAACATAAAAGAGGGGAGGAAGAAGGATGTGGACATTGGCCAACTGGATGGTGTGTAAGAATAAGGTGATGGACAGGGTCTTCAAGTATCAGACTCAGGAGATTCCTTTTAGATATATTAGTTCTGAGATAAAATTTGAGCATCATTTGGGGTTTCAAGCAGGAAGATTAGATACAGGTCTATGATTTCTTACCCACAATTCAAAAACCTATAAATCTCTAAGAAATGAGATTCTTTTCATAGCTATGTCATCAGCTACCTGAACCACATTGGTGCCCTGGAGACAGCCTTGGGTTTATCCCTCTGAAACAACTCATCTACAAGTACCAGACCTTCCAGTTAGACACCAATGGGAGATGTCATGAGCCTTCTTCATTCATGAGGTTCATTTTTCTAAAAGATGAAGCATGCTTGTGTCCCCTTTTCCTACTGCAGAGTTTTATGTATAGAGCTATGAGTCTAGAGGTCAGTGGCAAAGGTCATGGTAGAGATGGACAATTGAGAAATGGGCTTATGGTGGAGGAGAAACTAGCAGAGCACTTGAAAAAGTTGTAGCTTTTCTCTCACCTTCATGGGGTTGTCAATAAAAAAAAAAACTCTTCCTTGAAGGCTCAGTATACATTGAAGAGTGAGGTGAATTGCCGGGCTTTACCTCAGGACTCTCAACAGGGCAATAACCAAGCTATGTGTAGTAGACTGATGTATGTAACTGCCAATCTAGCAAGATAGTGTTGTGGTCCTGATTTTAATGGGTTAGCCCTGACTTTTGTCTAGAGTTTTCAGGGACTGCCTTTTTTGAATTATGGCTATTAATTATAGCCTAGAAATAATTTTATTTTATTAATGCTTTTTAAATTTATTATGACAGGCATAAATTTTTCCATGACATTCAGGTATAAAAATGTCATAGTTCTTTATATGTAAGAACTATCAAATTAAATACAGCTTGAGCTCCCCTTTGCAGGCCTAGATAAGAAATTCAGAATCTGTCAAATGGCAGAGTTCTCTTACACAATCTCCCCCATCCTAGATCTCCTAGTACAGATCCTATGGTCCCTTGAAGGATGGTTAGCTTCCTCCTTACCAAGGACTGCCACTATGACAGTTGAGGGCCTGCAAGTTCTCTAGTCATGTAGGCTTATGGATGAAGTCTGGTCTGATGGTCTTGACCAACAGACACCATTCTTCTGTCAGTTCAGACCACCTTTCCTGATGATTGGCCTACAATTCTTCAACTACCAACCTCCTCATCTCCCTCTATGGTCTTTCTAGAATTTGAAGACGAAGGAAGTCCATGGGAGGGCCATAAATACAAGACATAAACAGGTCCCTGCCTGCTGCAGACTAGACAAAGAAGCAAGATGGGGTCTCTGCAGGTGTCCTGATATTCTCTCAAAGTAGAAAACAAAAGCCACTTGAAGAATTGAGATGCACAGAGAAAGGGGGAACAAACTGATAGTGAAACCTGGGTGGAAGACTTTCAAATACCATCACAGAACCATTCCATAGGTTGAGGCATTGGCATTTGGGAATACAAGGGGATGCTAGGATGCTGCCAAGGAATCTTCATTCCCTGTGCAAGGTGTCCATTTAGGGTTGGTCGATCACAAACACGCTCCTCTTCCTCAGAACCACATCCTTCTGGTAGGACAGCCTTTCCAAGCATGCCAATAGTAAATGAGAGTGCAGCCTAGATTGGTAGGCCCACCTTCTTGATGAAGGACTTTTGTTGCTATAGATAACTTATCTCTAACCTTATGTACCTATGAGGCCCTTTGCATAGAGTTAGAAAGGTGATAAATGATGGAGCTAGTTGGAACACCAGAATCTGGTCAGCTACTCTCCTTTTAATCACCTCAAACTATTCTCTTGGTCATGCCTAAGGTCAGACAGCTGGGTCTTCACACTCCAAATGTTTCTGGTGTGTGTATGCATGAGCACGTGTGTCCATGTTTGCCCATGAGTGTCGAGGCTGCATAACAGTCTTGAATGTCATTCATCATTCTTCAGTCACTGTCCATTCATTTTAATTTTAAAGTTCATTGACCATTGATTGTGTAAGAGAACTCATCAAGTAGGCTAGGCTAGCCAGCAAGTATAAAGGGCTCCTCCTGTTTCTGCCTCTCTAACACTGGGGTTACAAGTGAGTCCCACTAAAGAGGCTGCATTTATAGACGTTGGGAATTGTGCTTAGGTCTTAACTTTTACACCAACTGAACCACCTCTCCAGGAAGACAGAGTTCATTATACAAAATAGTCAAAGCATGACACCAATCACAGTACATTTCATTTTTTAAAAATGCAGTCACCACAGGATTATCTAAACATTCCACTCAGCAATTGCATTTATTGTCTGGCTTCCTAATTTACCGAAATTTTGTGACATCCAAAAGCCCAAAGTTATGAACTGTGATTTAAACAAAAACAAAAACACACCAGAAACCATATTCTTTGGGGTTCTCAGAAAACGTCCCTTCAGCCAATTCAACTGGGCAGAATGTTAAAAACAACAAGCATTTGAATGAGACTTTAACATTCTTAACATGTTAACGCAATCAGAGAAGCCAGTTCCTTTGGGATCGTTGCTGTTTTCAAACATCCCTCCAGGGAACTCCAGGGATTTAGCCTTAATCTAACTGTAGGTGTTCTTTTGAAATCTAGAAGGCAGCTCCCTCTTCCAAGCCTGAAGAGGATGGACACATGGCAGTAAGGCATGGACTGGAGAATAGAGAGTCATCTTCATGCTGCCCGAGTCAACCCTGTTGTGTGTTTTGGCCCTTGACTTGGAGACATATTTATTCAATCTCTGCAAAAGCTAAAAGTTGATTTAAAGCCAAAGGTTCAGAAATAGACCGAGCAGGCATTTACTGTTCTTCATCCCACTTTTTGTACATCATGAAAATCATTCTAGACTGATGGACATCCCATTAAAAACTTAAGACAAAAACCATGACTTTGACTGAAAGCCCCTTGACAAGCCCTATAAGAACAAATTAAGAAGAAATGTGAGTAGTGGTTACATATAGCACTAGGATCCAGTGTGTTGCTGATGTATTTGTTCTTAGACTTTTATGTTGAAATTATCTCTGGCTAAACAGAAAGTAATTGAAAATGGTTTGGTTGGTTTGTTTGTTTTTTAATGCCCTTCTACTTGTCCTTCCAAATGACAGCATTTTAACTCCCTTTTATCAACCTCCCTCCAGGTTAGAAGTCAAGATGTCTATGGTTTGAATATAATTGGATTGTATATTGCCCCATTTGTGTGCTGAGAGTGTGGCCTTAGTGAGATGGTTCTTTAAGAGGCAGAACCCTGGAGAGAGTTTCCCTCAAGAGCACTACCTTAGGAAGGGACTAATGTAGTTGCCTTGGCACTGGGGATGTTTTCAAAGATCAGGTTGTCAGAAAGTGATCCCACGCATTATGCTGAACTTCTTCTGTACATGGCTGGCTCTCTTTGTACTTCATGATGTGTAACAGGCAGGGAGAACTTCATCATGAAGAACCATGTTGTTCGGACACTAAGGTAATCATACAGAATTGTGTTATTCTCGACCCCAAGATAATGAGACAATCAGTGTGTTTTCTTTCTAAAGTGACCAGGTCCAGATATATTGTCATAACAACTCAAATCAGATAAGAACATTTTGTTAGGTAATTGTGCTATGACATTAAAATAAAGAAACAAATTTTCAGGGAATGCAATGATGTAATTCATGGCTCTTAATATAACATTGCCAGGTGAATATTTTCCAGCCCCACCATGGTCCAGGTGGCTATTTTCACCAATAACAGAACAAATGAACCCCATGTGATTCTCTGATGTTTGATTCATAACTCCCAAATCTCTGTAATGTACCCTGACAGGCTAACATGGTACTTACTATGTAGAGCAGGCTCTCTCTCTCTCTCTCTCTCTCTCTCTCTCTCTCTCTCTCTCTCTCTCTCTCTCTCTCTTTCTTCCCTCCCTCCCTCTCTTTCCTCCTTCCTTCCTTCCTTCCTTTCTTTCTTTCTTCCTTCCTTCCTTCCTTCCTTCCTTCCTTCCTTTCTTTCTTTCTTTCTAAATGATAGTCTTCATTATTATCTTGGGCTGGAGAGATGGCTCAACAGTTAAGAGCACTGACTGCTCTTCCGAAGGAAGGTCCTGAGTTCAAATCCCAGCACCCACATGGTGGCTCACAACCATCCGCAATGAAATCTGACTCCCTCTTCTGGTGTGTCTGAAGACAGCTACAGTGTACTTAGATGTAATAATAAATAAATCTTTTTTTTTAAAAAAGGAATGATAATCTTATTGAAAACAAGTAGGAGTTAACAATTCAAAGTCAGCAGAGATCAGCTGCTCCCTCAGTCCATGAAGATGAGAATTAACTTTATGATTTAGTATCAATAGGTTGTTGGATGCACTCCTGAGAAATTCCATAAGTACTATTAATGCTGATAAAGCCTTCTTCTTTAAAATCTTCTGACATCATCATGTCAATGTTCAGTAACATGAGCTTCATAAGTTGACACATAAAGATTAACTTTGTGGCTTACTAAGTGAGCAAGATTCCAGGAAAGTAAACCCAACTAAAACTTAGGAAAACTTACTGCCATCTGTTAATATATCCACGCTTTGCTTCTTTGACCCACACTGCTTTTAGAATACAGTTTGCTTTCAAGTCTGAGACAGCAACTTCCAGGTATCCCATGCTTTGTATAAATCCAAGTCCTGTGGGTAATGCCACAAGAATGTATGTACAGAACTAGGACATTCAAACTATATAGCAGATCACACAGGTCAGACTAAAATGTTACCCAATCACTACATGCCTGCCTTTTTGCAAAAGGGCACCTTGCAAACAGTCACATTTGTACAGTGCCACTAGTACATTTAGGGACATGTATATAACATTGAGTGAGATTTTTGAGATATTCTCTGTTTTTATTTAATTTGAATAAAAAATAAATAATAATCTATCTAAAGGTAGTCATATATGAGCATTTCACATGAAATACCACAAATCTCTTTAATGAGAAGCTTGAAACTCTAACTTTTCACAGAATTTATATTCCGTGTGACTTCATAGAATTCTTCATGAATCCAACTCTTATATAATTTGAGATGAAGGGGAGATGTCTTAGTTAGGGTTTCTATTCCTGCACAAACATCATGACCAAGAAGCAAGTTGGGGAGGAAAGGGATTATTCAGCTTACATTTCCACATTGCTGTTCATCACTAAAGGATGTCAGGACTCGACTCAAGCAGGTCAGAAAGCAGGAGCTGATGCAGAGGCCATGGAGAGGTGTCTCTTACTGGCTTGCTTCCCCTGGCTTGTTCAGCTTGTTTTCTTATAGAACCCAAGACAACCAGCCCAGGGATGGCACCACCCACAATGCCTCCCCCTCCCATCACTAATTGAGAAAATGCCCCACTGCTAGATCTCATGGAGGCATTTCCCCAACTGAAACTCCTTTCTCTGTGTTAACTCCAGCCTGTGTCAAGTTGACACACAAAACCAGCCAGTACAGGAGACTTTAAGACTAAGATCAGAGATTCTGGAGAGATGGCCCTGTTGTTAAAAACATGTACTGCCTTTACAGAGAACAGGAGTTGGTTCCCAACACCCATATCAGGTGGCTCACAAATTCTTGTAACACCAGAGGATCAATTCTCTCTTCAGTCCTCTAGGAACACTTTCACACACATACATAAACTCACACAATACATGTAAATACAATTAAATTAAATTTAAAAAATAGAAATTTTCAAACCAAACTTTGAGTACAAAAAGCATTTATTTAAAGAGTTAAGAGGTCAGATTAAATTGCTGGATTGGAGGTTACACATACCTTCTCTCTCCCTCCCTTTTTCCTTTCCTTCTTCCCTCCCTCCCTTCTTCCCTCCTTCCCTCCCTCCATCCTTTCTTCACTTCGTTCTTCCCTCTCCTTTTCTCCCTTCCTCCTGTACTCCCTCCATCTCTTCCTCCCTGCCTCCCTCCCTTCTTCCTGCTTTCCCTCCCTCTTTCTGAGACAGGGTCTCACTATATACCTCTGATTGTCCTGTCACTTACTACGTAGTCCTGACTGGCCTCAAACTCATAGTGACCTGCCCACCTCTGGGATTAAAGGCATTCTGCTCCATTTCAAGTCTCTTTAGGTCTCCATCAGAACTTCTCATGCAAAAAGCATCCTGCTTAAAATCTTCCTTCCATGTCCTGATCCAGAACATTTTTTTAAATCTGAGCTACAATGGAGGTCCACATCAGACAGGTATCAATGAGTCCTGCTTCCCCTGGACAGCTATTTTGACAACTCCAACCAAACTGCCTTGTGGTCACATCCAATCTGCAGCTGAGGAGACAGAATCATACCTGTTCCATGACCTGTGGGCAAGGCCTTGCCATTCCAGTGGGCTCAGTCAAAAGCCATAAACTTGGGCTAGAGAAATGACTCAGTGGTTAAGAGCATTGATGGTTCTTCTGGAGCCCCTGAGTTTTATTCTCAGCAGCCACATGACCAAAGCACAATAGTCTATAACTCCAACCCCAAGGATCTAATTCCATTTTCCACCCTCCATAGGCATTTCACTCACACAGTGCATAGACATTCAAGCAGGTGAATATCTATACATTATATATATACACAAAATCCCCAAATAGCAATAGCCATGGGCTGTCAAAGGCTGGAGCAGAGGTAGATGTTTTTGCAATGCAATTCTAAAAAAAAGCAATAGTCAGAGAAACGGGCACAGAAGTAAATCAGACATAGAATAGATTGCCAACCCTGTCCCTGAGACAGGAAAGCTGTTGGTTTTCAGTGGTTCACTTTGCTGCTCTTTATATAGCATCGAATGCGGCTCAGGGCAAACACAGGGAGCTTGGACAAATCACTTTGGTAAGCCCATTCCATCATGCGTACAACCAGCTTCACAAGAATTCCTGTCTTGCAGTTGCTATGAAGATCAAATAGAAGAAGTTCTTTGTGAAGGGCTGGGGAAGGTTCTTGTTTATTTTTTCTTTTCATGTGGCTGTAGAAATGCCCGGTGTTTCAAGTTCACCTATAATAGGCCATCGATTAAATGCTGCACGTTTTTATTATTACAACTCAGTTAATTCCAGAAACAAACATCTGATCTGGCTTAGCCCCTTAAAGAACTAGCATTGAGGGATTTGTAACACCAAGTCTCCCCCTTCTTCTGTCAGAGCAGTTCTCAATATATCAGGACTATTTGAAAGAAAAATATTAAGTCATATCATTGTAACCTAAAATTACATATAAGAGCAAGAAATTTTTATCTAAATAGTAGTTGAGTTCCTCACAGATCAGTGACACATACTATACTTGGGGTTGTGTTTGGATTATTTTATTGATATATGTCACTTAGCTCTGAGAGGGTATTCCCCTTCTGTTCCCCTTCCTGCGTGTCTAACATGGCACTGCCCCCCTCCCAGGTCCTTCCTGAGGAGAATACAAGGGCTCAGGAAATCTTTATCCCCAGCACTAGCCTGGGTTTATGTAGGCCTCCTGCAGGTTTCCAGGCTCTTTGCTGCTGGGTAGTGTTTTCTCTAACTTGCCACAACTTAATAGCCAAACCTCATATTTAAAATATTACGAATTCAAAAAGAAGATAAATCATTTCTAATATCAACTCACTAAGATGTCGCAGCCTTGTCAGCTTGTAATTGCAGACGCTCGTCAGTCGTGTGAGCTGTCTGCGGTATAGCTCAGGAGCAGAGAGTAGGTTTTCCCCAGCTAGGAAAGTCTCGAACAGCCACCAGTTAGAGATTGTGCCATCAAGACCATTAGGAATTGTACTAGAATCTCTTGGAATACCCTAGACACAATTCGCATATCAATAGATTTCCAAGAAGATGGAAGGAGAGACCCCTGATCCTGGAAAGACTGGATGTAGGGGAATGCCAGGACAGAGAAGCAAGAGGGGGTTGAATGGGGAAAAGAGGGAGGGAAGGTGGCTTATGGGATTTTCGGGGAGGGAGGAAACGGGAAAGGGGAAATGATTTGGAATGTAAATAAAAAAACTTAGAAAATAAAAAAAAAGGAAAGAAGAAAAGAAAAGAAGGAATTGTACTAGAGGGCTAGAGAGATGGCTCAACCGTTAAGAGTCCCGACTGCTCTTCCGATAGGTCCTGGGTTCAAATCCCAGCAACCACATGGTGGCTCACAACTATCCATAACGAGATCTGACTCCCTGTTCTGGAGTGTCTGAAGACAGCTACAGTGTACTTACATATAAGAATAACTAAATCTTAAAAAAAAAAGGAATTGTACCAGAAATATGCCCCCATGGCACCCTCTTCGGGTGGAGCCTCTAGCGAAGGTGAGGCCGAAGTGCAGGAGTTGAGAGGGTCCTGGGAGACCCTCTCTATCCACAGGTGTTTACAGACCTTCCTAGAGGGGTGCAGGAAAATAGAGGGTTCTCCACCATAACCAAGCCTTCTAGAGCCTTCTGCTAAGTCTCAATGGTATATTAGAGGAGAGTAGGTATACAACGAACAGAAGAAGGTAACCATGGGATTTTTTTTAAAAAGCATACTTTGAGGAAAAATATGTACACACAACACACACACACACACACACACACACACACACACACACACCGAGATTGAAAGTGAAAGCAGGTAAATTATGAATAAAATACAAATTCCATATCTGTAGGCTCATTGCCCTTTTTGGTGTATTTTTCCATGATAACTGATCTTGTTATTGGTGAGGGAGTATGTGTCTGTGTAAGGTATGGGTATATATGAATTGTTCAAGCTGGAAGAAATCATATTCCAAAGTTACACAGGGTGAAATGATTTTTCTTCATCGAGTAACTTTCTTCCCGGCAACCCTCTTGAAACATTTTCCATCTGCGACTTTACCTTTAGAAGTTTTAATTATTTTTAATTTCTCCCCTTGATTTTGTTGAGTGCTGCAGCGATGGATTCGGCTGGCGAGGGGCCAGGTTTAATCAACTGCATGCGGCTTCTGTAACCTTTGGTTTGGGAAGTAAACAGGAGGAGGGCGGCAGCTCAGTGGCACATTCTCCTCTCTTTCCAACATATGTTCTTATTTAATACGTTCTCGCTCAAATAAAACAAGCCCGCAGTTATTGGTGGTCAGTGTCATGGAATACGAGCTACTATAGTTTTCCCATTAAAAAAATAATATAAGGCTGCAGTAAAGCAAACAGTGAGTCACTTTATTAGGTATGAAGTAATAAACCGGTGGTTAGAATGATAGCTTCTATGATGTGCCTTAGAAGAAAACAACCTTGGTTGTTAGGTTTGGTTTGGAGCGAGACTCGGGCTTAGCAGTACAGAGAGCCAGAGTATGATCTGGGTCTGCTATTCTGCTCTGGGCTATCCCAGCAGCTAGAGATGTTAGAGATGTCTTTCTCTGCTGCGATTGCAAACACAAGTAATGAACGAAAATGTGGAAGGTGTTGTGCTATATCAAACCCATCCATGCTCAGCATCCAGGCTCTCCATCCACAGCTGTCTGTCTCCCGCATCCAGATTCTTCAACCTTAGCTGTCCTTCCTCTTCATTCAGACTCTCCAAATGGTCCGGGTCTTTTCAGTTTGTACAGTTGGAGTCTGTTCTGATGTTTGACCAGCTTCTGGAGGGAAAGGAGGAAGGAAAATTTTAGAGAAAAGAAAAGAAAAACGGAAAGGAAGAATGAATAACTTGGTAAAGAGAGAAAGAAAAGAATGTAGAAAAGGACAGAAGAAAGAGAAAATGACTGAAAAGAATGGCAGCATTCATTTTGAGGGGGCTTACTGTCCCACCATGTCCGTTATTTACCTTTGATACTGTCTATATTAGGTGGGTATTTTTAGCTTTGCTTATCTTTGTAAGTTAAGTGTGTGCCAGCGCTAATAAAGTACTTCCCAAACACAGCCTCCTCTGCTGAGCCATGCCTCAGCATGAAACACAATATTCCTCCACATCTCCCCGATATGCAGAGACAGTAAACGAAAGCAAAGGTATTTCAACCGTGAAAGGCTGCTGAGTGCTGGGTGTTGAGGAGCGCCCCCCCCACCCCCAGATCTTGGCACAATCACACCACTGCTGGGAAGCCACTGTGGGACACAGCCTGAGTATCAGAGACTGAGACTGAACTTCATTACTCCCGGCAGGAGTAATGTTTTACAGATACCAGAAGGCTGTTGTTGGATGCGGGTTCTAGTCCCCTGGAAGTGATATTGAACGCCCAGGGAATTTCTCTTAAAGATGTCATAATTCACAGCTGGACATTAACCAGATCTATGACATGCAGCCTTGCCAAATCATCTTCTCATTCTGCTGGCTTTTACCCACCCACCCTTTCTAATACAGCAGGGGTGTTCAGTGAAATACGACTTTCTGATTGAGTGAATGCCTGAAAGTCTCTGTGATGAACAGCAAGCAGTTGAAGCTCACTGTGTCTTACAAGGAGGGATATGGGCCAAAATCTCCAGATGAGTTAGTTCTCTCTCTCTCTCTCTCTCTCTCTCTCTCTCTCTCTCTCTCTCTCTCTCTCTCTTTCTCTCTCTCTCTCTCCCTCCCTCCCTCCCTCCCTCCCTCTCTCCTGACTCTGAAAAATCATTTCTATAGGGTAAAGATTAGTTTTGCTTTCTGCTTTGTATGAATGTCTCTCATTTTCTCTTTGTTCTCACATGTGAAGCTATATTTGACTTCAAGCTTTTTAATGGAAGGAAATTTTAAAAGAAAAATGACAGTCATAGAATTGGTATAAGCCCATTTTGGCCCAGATTGAACTCTGTGTACCTTATCTCTTTCACTGCCCATCTTTGGTACTTTTTGGGTACCAATGGTTGCCCATCCTTTTGTTACCTATTTGGGGACCTATGGCTAACATATTTCATTTTCTACCAGTGTATTTTTACAGGCCTAAATCTGTGCTTTTTTTAGGTCTACCTAGAAAATTTTGAGTTACATCATTTGCACAAATATGTTGATGTTAACATTGAAAAACCTCTTTGCCTGAACTTGTATATTTTATTTGGCTAAAAATGGCTCATGTCTAATACATTACATGTCCTCTGGTGATACTATTTAAGCCAGGAATTCCAAAACTCACAAATACCGAATAGCCAAAAGTTCCAAAGTTGTGCACGAACACTAAACACGCAATATATCTCTTTCTTTTCCAAACAGAAATAGATTTCTCTCTGATTCGTTTGATAAATTTGACCCAAGATTTCCATTTGGAGTGACTGGAGTTCCTACTGTTTTTCTGCGTGTTGGTGGGCCAAGGCCTAATCACCTCGAGGCCCCATAGAGGCCATAAATTACCACGATGAGGTGAGCTCTGTACTCCTGCGCCTGCAGAAGAAGGCCATTTCCCTGCAGCCTATTTTGACAGGCATGAATTTAATTCATTGTTTTATGACAGATGGGGAAAGTGTACGCGCTCGTAGTCTTGATTTATGGTCATTTGGGTCTGGAGGATTCTATAATTTGCAGCTAATGTGAAAACAGATGGATAGGCAGACACCAAAGGTTAGGGTGACCGCGCGTCCTGAGATGCTTACAAATGGCGTCCATATGTGATGAGCCGCTGGGTGAGGTCTATGCTGGGATGCAGAGGGCCCGGCCCGGCGAACCTGGTCCTTTCTGTCCAGAGTAAGTCAGTGAAAATGGGATGACATTTCTAAGACTTTGGTGTTTCGAGAGACGCTCTGAACCTGTGGGGTTCTACTTTCCTTTTAAGAAAAAAGGAGAGAGGGAGAGAGAGAGAGAGAGAGAGAGAGAGAGAGAGAGAGAGAGAGAGAGAGAGAGAGAAAGGAAGGAAGGAAGGAAGGAAGAAAGGCAGAAGGGAGAGAGAAAAGAAAAGGAAAGAGAATGAAAGAAAGAAAGAAAGAAAGAAAGAAAGAAAGAAAGAAAGAAAGAAAGAAAGAAAAGAAGGAAGGAAGGAAGGAGGGAGGGAAAGAAGAAGGGAGAGAGAGAAAAGAAAGAAAAAGGAAAGAAAGAAGAAAGAAAGAAAGAAAGAAAGAAAGAAAGAAAGAAAGAAAGAAAGAAAGAAAGAAGAAAGAAACCAAAACAGCTTTGTGAAAGGTGTATGCATGTTCGTGATGAAACAAACACGTGATTTCACCTCAGGGCATCAGAGCTGTTTTCATTTCAATTGACAAATTTATTTTAATAGAATGATTGATTGAAAATCAGCAGTTGGGGAATTTCAAAGGAAATTCCTTGACTGGAGATGACTTTTTTTTTTTTTTAGAAATGTGTTTGCGCTTAAATAAGTGAGCTCTACTTTTCAAATCATTTTGCTTTGGGGGAGGCAGATAAATGAATTATCAGGTGAAATTACTTAGCTCATGCTAAAGTATTTAATTCATCTTTGACTATTAAATGACCTTGCCAGAGTAATCAGCAACAGTTCCATTTCCCTTAAAATAAATAAATAAATAAATAACTTTTAAGCCTTGAGAGCAAAACAAACTAATACAGTTAATTCCTTTTGAATTAGTACTTAGATTAGTAAGACATGTTAGAGACACCATGGGTCTTTCTATTGATAACACAGGCACCGATACTGATAATCAACTTGGTTTATGTAATCTAAATCTTAAAGGCAAATTTGTCATTAATCTCAGTGCTGGTAGCAAAAGTTGTATTCTTCCATTTTGAAAATTAGGAAGTATGGATTACTGTTCCCTAAATAAAGCAAAAATGCAAAGTAGTTAAGAGCTTGGTTACTCTTGATAAAATCAGTATTTTGACACTAAAAGTCAGAAAACAATGTTCTGAAAATTGGAACTATTCTATTAGAGCTTGACGCTTCACTTTTACCAGTCAAATGACTTCTTCTGAAGGCTCAGTAGTTCAGAACTGTGTGGATTGATCTGATCAGCAGGATGTTTTCCTCTTCACATAGTGCTGTGTGAACAATGCTAATTGATTTCATTTGGTACTTCAAATTTTGTACCATTTATCTTAGTAGGGGAAAATTTAGACACTGTTAATTAATTGTAATTAGCATCTAGAAAAAAATAAACCTCACAAATGCATGTTTTTCTTTTAGGTGTGGTATCCTTAAACAGGAAACCCTTTTAATGAAAGAAAAAAAAAACACAGAATGCATTTTCCTACACAGCACTTCAGGCTGGAGATGTCATGTGTTTGCTGGTCACATGGGCATAATCTTATTTCAAGGCACAAACAAAGTTATGTGGAAGCCAGTGAGATGAGACATGCTGGTACCTAACCACAGGGGCTTCTCTTGGCTTATCAGTCTGTTTGTTTGTTTGTTGTTAATCTTCATACCACTGATTGCAGAGCAGTATGTGGACTAGTGAATTGTTTCCAGAGGGGATGCTTGTTCTTTCCTGCATGTGGTACCATGATCCTGACCAGGAAGGAAGACTCTGCCAGAAACTAGTACCCTGGACTTCCATGATTATCAATGAAATAAGACTCTTGTCTTTCTAAAGACTGACCTAGTCTCTACTGATTAACTGCAGCAAAAGGAAACAGAGAAAAAATACAATGATATTTGACATAGAAATAAGTAGCATGTACTTTATAGTTTTTGATCTGGCCATGGTGGATGTCTGTAATCTACTCAGATCCATTGTAGATGTGGGGTCAAAGTTCAATAAGGGCAGCCTCTGAGTCACTTGGCTTAGGCATCTCCTGTTTGGCTCTCAACCATTTTGCACCTTCCCTGGCTCTACCTTACTTCCACTCCTGCCTAGAGATCTGTGTCCTCAAACTCTAATAAGTTACCCTTGTCCTATGCTAGAGGTTGGCAGCGATCAAGAGCTCCAGACTACAGCTTTCCCCAACCCTTGACAAAATGAACTCCTTGCATCCCATAGCTCCCCTTGGTATATATCTTTTCACTCTACAGCATTGCCAAATGATTTGGTTTTGGTGGAATTTTTTACCTTTTACTAGGAGACTAGCTTGACTCTATTAATACTTGTTAAAATCCATTATCTACTTGAATGTCTAGAGTATAACAGTTGATCAATAAGAATTAATTAAAACTAAGGGCCTGGAATGAAACCTGGTGATAGAGAGCTGGTCCAGCATAGGCAAGGCCCTGTGTTCAATCCCCACCATCCCAAAATATGAAAGAAAATTAATCCTTAAGATGATATAATGATAAGATTACTCTTATTATGAAGAAACTAAAGGCAAATTTCTAACTATATCTAGTAATAAAGTTGCTTCATAGAGACAATAACTCTATTAAGGGATTAGTTTCATAAACTTCTATTTTATGTCCTTTTCTGTTTGCACAAATATTCAGAAAATTCCTCACTGACAGCATTTCTGACAGTCCACATAAGGTCAAAATCAAGTTCCCTGGCTTTCTGTTCTTCCATCTTTTCTGTTCTGAAGATACTCAGTATTAACAGTTGATGAATAGCCTTAAATCCTTTTTTTCTACTTATCAAAACTACGTTGCATATAGATAAATAAATCTTTCCTAGTTTGTGTTTGTGTGTTGGGTGTGTTTAAATTTAAAGAATGGTAGTCCTGATTTTTTTGAAGCATTTTTTCCCTAAGTTGATCGATTACATGGTTGGCACTCTTGGTACATTAATCTTGGGCATGAGAACACTAGAGCCCAGAACTCACTGTAGGCAGTGAGCTGCACTCAAGGCAGGATCCTAGCCAGATCCAGACCCACACTCAACTGTTCTAGACTGGTAGGGACTAGATACCTAGTGATTGAGTTCCAGAAACATGTATGCTAAAACTGAAACAGCATACATGATTAGCAAGGGCTAGACTCTGAACCTTCATGAACTACTGTGCAATTTCCCCTGTTACTGAGATAATTCTCTTCGCCTTTTTGTAAACTACATTTACTTGATTGTTTGTTTGTTTGTTTGTCTGTGTGGAGTGGGAGGATATATACCATGGTGTAGGTGTGGAGGTTAGAGGACAATTTTTAGGAGTTGATTTTCTTCTCTGACCATGTGGGTTTCCAGGTTCAAAAATAGGCCATGAGACATGAAAGCAATCATTCTTTATCACTGACTCATCTCATTGGCCCTCCATGTCTTTGAGAAATAAACTCATTATTTGCAGTTATTAAGTGATATTCCAAACCACAAACACATCTTAATTTATTGTCATTGTCATATCTATGAATATTTAAGTTGATCTCACTTTTTATCATTGTAAACTCACACAAATGCCCTGGCATGCTGTTCATGATTAAGTGACCAGTTGCTACAGTATATTAATATGTTTTGTAATGTTTAGATCATTCTTACCCACAGGGTTATTTTGTATAAGCGTTTTAATTTATTAGCTGCTTCAGTAACAACAATAGGATGCTATGAGTGATATCAAATTAGCTTAAACTTATAAAAATAAATTCATGCCTGGGTTGTGATTGGGATGGGCACACATTATTCCTTGTGTAAACATTTGCTTGTGAAAATATGATGAAATATTTTAAGACTATTATAATATCTAGATGCTTCAATATTGTATGTTGCAGGATATTTGATCACACTGTAAATCCTGAGATTGTGTTATTTACTGAATAAATGTGTTTCTAGGTGTGGTGTGGCTCAGTCTTAGCACACACCTTGAATCCCTCTGACTGGAATACAGACATGCTCTTTGTACACATCTCTAATCCCAAACAATGAAAGTAAAGTTAGTTTGTAGAAGGAAGCACTCCTGTTTGAAAGTGATGTCTATTTGAGTGGCAGAAAAAGTGATGAATCAGAAAAAGATTTGACAGAATAGAAGATGCTCAGCTCTCACAAGAACAGAGAAGAAAGAGAGGTGACTTAAGAGAGAACAGTGCAGAGGAGAGAGGTCAGTTTTACTGGGTCAGTAGTACAGAGTCAGGTTGCAGAGAACAAGATAGACACAGGTGAAGACAGAACAAGCCAGAGAATGAGAAGGAGTCAGAAGATTAGGCCAAATTGCCAAAGTTAGTATGAAGAGGCTGAGAGAAAAGCCAGATTGAATCAGTCCACTTGGAGAGGAGTTTAAGCCAGAAGAGCTGAGTTGAGCCAGCCTGCTACAGTTTTGAAAGAACTAGGAAGTGGTGAGCATATTCATCAATAAGTCTCAGATTCTGAAAGCATTTGAGGTCTAGGTAAGATTGCAGCCCCATGGGAAGAACAACAGTGTCGGTCAACTAGACAACCCAGGGCTCCCAGGGACTAAGCCATCAACCAATGGGTACATGTGGTTCCAGCCAAAAGATTGGCAGAGGAATGCCTCATCTGGCATCAGTGGGAGGAGAGGTCCTTGGTCCTGTGAAGGCTCAACAGAGGCCCCAATGTGGGGAAATCTAGTGGGGGTCATGGGAGTGGGTTGGGTGGAGGAGCATATTCTTGGAGGCAGGGGTTGGGAGAATGGGTTGGGGGTTTTGGGGGAGGAGGAAAACTGGGAAGGAGTATAATATTTGAAATGTAAATGAAGAATATATTCAGCAAAATTAAAAAAAGATTGTACAGAGGCTAGAAGCTTTCAGGACTAGGTCTATGTTCATAGACTGAGGCAGTAAGCCTAGGATATGACAATTATAACAGAAGAATAAAAAATACTTTTACAATTATAGTTTCTTTTCACAACCATATCCAAAAACAAAATCCAAAAGCAGAATCAAAGACAATAAATCTATGTTTTATAATTCTCAGAAAAATAGTATCCAAAAACTAAGGATAACTGAATACATTAAGGTCCATTTCCAAACTGGAATATTTTTTTATTTAGTGCCATGTTATTTGTTCTGTAGAGCTAGTGCTGAAGCCACCTATGTTCTTGGCTAAGTGTTGATGGCTTCCAACCTTCTGAGAATGGGGGAGGCTCATTCTTCTTGGTCACCTTGTGCTTAGGTGGCAGTGAGAGATGTGCTTTGCAGTGAGTCATGAGCACGAGTGTCATCCTTTATCCCCAGGCCAGGCCATGTAAGAGCTAGCAGAGAGATTAATAGCATTTGGAATAAAATGGCTCACTGCAAATATAAGCTGAACACTTCTGCTGACCAGAGGTAGAAATACAGAGGAGAGAGAAACAGTCTCACATCGTGTGAAGCCACCACACACAGCCAGAGCTCTTGATTAATGCAAAAAAGAAAGAAAGAACTTACAACATAAAAGCAGGCAGAAATATGTGGAGATGTTTGGAGTTATGAAGTCAGTTTTTCATGGGGGAAAAGAATATACCAAGTAATATAAAAATACTAGAAATAAAAGAAAAAACACCCTAGTTTTGTTTTTATCTGTGGATGTTGGGATTATAAAGATATTTCTTCAATTTTTACCTTAGTTTTCTGAAATCAATAAATTCTGTTATATAAAATGTACGTTTAATGTCTTTGTAAACATAATTTACAGTGACCATGTGATGTTTCAACCTGTGACTACAGAAAAGTTGGTTTCTATTGTTAGAAATTTAAGTAGGATACAATTTTTCACTAGTTTCAAGAAAGGGGAAATGCCATTGTGCACAACTGTTTGAGGTCCTGGGGAATGAGCTTCATGAATGCCAGGAAAGGATGCTCTAGAGACACCTATGCAGCCATTCAGTCATTCAGGATCAGATAACATTACTAACTGTACAATGGCTCTGGGTAGCTTAGGACTACATCAACCCCATTAAACTGTATCCATCAATGTCACTTACCAGTTGCACCATTATTAGTAAGAGTGACTGTTTTTCTGTAAAAATAATAGGTGTATTATTTCTTTTGTAATTTGGTAACTTGACAAGAAAAAAGTCTTCTAAGTATCTACTTAAATTTAGTATGTCTTCACCCATGTGTGATAAAGTAGCTGTATTATATTGGTTTCCTTCTTGTGGCCTTCTTTATGGGCCTATTCTGTGTGAAGAACACCTCAAAAGGCCCCTTGGTAACTTCCGAGAGTGTGACTTCATCTAAACTCACCACACCTTCATCAAGTCATGCTTACCCTGGATATCTGATTCCAAGGCAATGGCAAATTACTCCTAAAGTTGTCAGTGTTTAGATTTAGTTCCTGTATTTGTATGGGTTGATGACCACATAGTTTGAGAATCATGCAGATTCTCAAATGCAGATCACTCTTGAGAGGAACTGGTTTGTACCTTCGATGTTCAGTTAAGTAATTAGTATATTATCAACTTTAATTTTTCTTTCTCTCCTTCTCTCTCCTTTGATTTTTTGATTTGTAGTTCTCACTCTCTGTAGGCATCTAAATCACTAAGAACACTGTCTCCTTTTCAGTGGTCAGATGAATTGATGCATTTGTGGATTCCTTTTTGTGTCTCATCTTAGTATGGAAAGCATAGGAGAGCCAGTGCTGTGGTGTTAGCAGTAAACTTGTGGGAAGTATGTACAGCACAAACAGAGAGCAAAAGAGACCCACAGTAGAAATATTGATATCAAACAAGACAGACTTGGAGTGAAGAATTGCTATAAGAGGAATGGCTTCAGCAAAACAGAATAAAAAGGCCTGTCTCATCCCTGTCTGCTTCTTCCTGGGAGGGAAAGAGCTGGCTGAGGCTCCCACATTCTCTGTAGCTGGCCTGGTGTGTGCGTGCCTTTCCCAGGACACTAGCTCATGAAGCCTGGGAGAAATGCCTGATTGTCTAACGGACAGATGCAAACAGGAAGTAAAGAAAAAGGAGGAGTCAGTCAAAGATTCTCCAAAGGTAATAAGATAAATTCCAGAAATGGACTCTTTAAAATGTGACTATTTACCTAGTGAGGAATTAAAAATAATTAAAGACAGTCCCTCAGGTCAAAGAAGACTAAATGAGCAAAGGGAGAATTTCAACAGAGAAATGAAATAAATTTAAACACTAAACAAATATTAGGGTTGTTAAAAACAGTCACTACATTGAAATTCTCACTAAAGGGTTCTCTTAACAGGATAGATGGAGTCTATGGACCCACAGATAGGAATAGGAAAAAATCATCTGTAACAGCAAATATGACAATAAGAAACAAAGAAGGAAAACATACATTGTAAAAGACAACCTATCATGAAGAAATAATAATCATAAATATATGTGCATCTAACAAAGGATTTCTGAGATCTCTGAGGCAAAGCTCCAATATCCAGATATAAGTAGGCCCTGGACACACAGAGGGGTCCATGTGGAGAGTTACTGAATGCCTTAAGAAAACCCCAAATCTGAATTTTTCAAGTGAGTCCTATCTTTTAGATAATTGCCAATTCTAACTTTTAAATATTTCCCTTGGAATTACATAAAATGATTTATCACTTTCATTCTGCCACTAACAATATAACTCAGCACCTCAATGATGCAGTCGTACTTGCAGATAATTGCATTTTCGAGATACCCTCCAAATCTAAATGAATCAATCCACAAACAGCCAAGGAGTAAGGAGTGCACTTGTGGACTGAGCTCAGTATGTCTGTGTTCTCCTCCACACCATGCTTGGGGCTTAACACAGATGATAGATTATTTCATGCTTCATTACACTTCCTGTTTCTGCCTTATTTATAAGTAGCTTCAAGATGATTTTTCTTCTAGCGGTTCTCTGTTCTGTCCTTGTTGTTCTCTTTTTCAAACTTTGTTTCTCTTAGCCCCCTCGTCTCCAGCTTTATTTATTTCCTTAGGTTGCAAAACAGAAAATGACTAAATGAAAGCCATTAGCCAAGATTCTAGCCCAGCGCGGCTATGACACACACAGTGCCAAAGCCGGGGGGGGGGGCGGGGGTCGGGCATGTGACCCCAACAGTCCACAGGCGGGAACTTCTTATCCTGTCTTTAAAGTCTTAACATTGCCTTTTGCAGCATGATTTTGTTTCTTATTTATTCTTTGTAAATAATCACCATGTCCTCAGATCCTCTTGCTACAAAACCTCAATGAGGATGATACCCACAGAGTTAATATTTAGAAATATGTACATATTTTGCCCTTAGGTGGAAAGATGGACATAGATGCTTTTTGGTTTACTATGAATGAGAAAATAGTAAAAGTCACGACTATTTCTTGGGTGACTGTAAACCTTTGTGGAATAAAAATCTAGTGTCATTATTTAGACAACAGTCTGATCCTGGGGACAAATCCAACAGGATTTCTTTGTTCCCGGTACAAGCTGAAAATACCAAAACCAGCATTTCCAAATTTAAAACTTTTTAAGCACTGATGGTATGCATATGAAAAATTCCACCCCCTGACTTCATGTGACAGGTTTAACTCAAACATAAACACACCAGCAGTACTGTGTGCAAACTCATCTTCAGGCTACTCAAATAAAATGGTTGTGATACATAGATGGATTCTGTGCTTAGATTTGGTACCATTACTAAGATACCTCATTATATCTCTACAAATATTGTGAAATCTGAAGCTTTTCTTTTCTTTTCTTTTTTTGCTGGTAAATAAAATATTTTTTTAATTTTATTTTATTTTCTAAGTTTTTTTTTATTTACATTCAAAATCATTTCCCCTTTCCCGTTTCCTCCCTCCCCGAAAGTCCCATAAGCCCCCTTCCCTCTCTCTTTTCCCCATTCAACCCCCTCTCGCTTCTCTGTCCTGGCATTCCCCTACATCCAGTCTTTCCAGGACCAGGGGTCTCTCCTTCCATCTTCTTGGAAATCTATTGATATGCGAATTGTGTCTAGGGTATTCCGAGATTCTGGGTTAATATCCCCTTATCAGTGTTCTTTTGTGATTGGGTTACCTCACTAAGGATGATATTTTCAAGTTCTGACCATTTGCTTAGGAATTTCGTGAATTCATTGTTTTTAATTGCAGAGTAGTATTCCATTGTGTAAATATACCACATCTTCTGAATCCATTCCTCTGTTGAGGGACATCTGGGTTCTTTCCAGCTTCTGGCTATTATAGAGTTTTTGCAAGGCAAAAGACACTGTCAAAAAGACAAAGCGGCAGCCAACTAACTGGGAAATGATCTTTACCAACCCTACATCCGACAGAGGGCTAAAATCTGAAGCTTTTCAAGTAAGATTGACTCAACAGTACAGTTTAATAAATATTTTCAAAGTAACAGTCCCTACATTTGTAATAATTCAGTGCTCTCTGTCTTTACTGAGTCCTATCTCTGCTTAGTATAGAATTGAAGGACTTTTAAAATCAAATCTAGGATAGCAGCTGATTTCATTATGGTGAAACTGTGTACACATGACTGTGAGTCATGGTTTACTGAAGAGACAGAGAGATGGAACTAGGGCTTTGAACTCGATTCCCCTGCTCTAATATGGAAAACATCACCAAACAATCTCTATGAGATTCAGATTTCAGTCAGCAGCTGGTCCAACAGTTATTTTGAGAATAGATATAAAATGTAGATTCAAGAAGATATAAATGTTGGCCAATAATTCAGTAATTTTTTTCAAAGAGCTTTTCTGAGCTCAATATCATTGACTTTTGATTATATTTCCTGAAAAAAAAACAAAACCCATCAGAGGTTGTTATACTTTTCTACTAATTAAACCATAGTAACTACTTTACAAGTAGGAGATTGTATTGCATCATCTCTAATTATGCTCAGCGAACTATTGTATACTGAGCAGTAAGAGGTGTGAAGAAAGCAAATTAATCTTTTAAATGTAGAAGGGTATTGTAGAATAACGTAAGTCGAAGTATTCAACCTTGCACCATTGCTGTTGAATGTAAATATTCACTGTTTTGTCTTCCTGGGTAAGAGGAGCTGTTCCCCAACTCTAGTGTCAGATTTGGTCATGTGTTTTGCTGTGCCCACTGGAAGGAGAGGACACATACACAGTGGGCTTAGATCCAAGTGTAAGATGTGGCTTCCTGAGCCTTCTGCACCTTTCCCCTACCTTTGTAAGAAGAGCCTTCTCTAGAGATGGAGGGCTTCTTCCACATGGGTCCCAGAAGAGACAAACACCCATGAGGTGTAAGTATCCCCGTGGTTTCCAGGTGAACCAGTGCAGCTGGTTTTTTGACAAATACATGACAGTCACAGTCCTCAGACACTAAGATCTGGGTGGGGGTGGGGACAGTACAGCAGCATTATCATAGCGAAGGATGAGTGAGTTTTTCATATATGCAGCGCTGTCTCAGCCACAAGATTTGTGTGGATATTTAATATGCTATTGACCACTGTAAAGCCCCAGATTAACTGACTGTAGACTTAGGTGTTCTCTGAAATAATTCCAGTAAAAGATAGTGTTTATACTGATTTTCATTTAAACCCCATCTTGTCTCTTTAAAGCCAGACAGTGTTAAAGTCACAAATATGAGGGCCTTCACAATCCCTAGTAGCCACTGTGCTTTTATTATTACGCATGAATGTTAACTGGTAACAGAACTTGATCAGAAAATTTCTTTGGGGATCTGACAAGCTTGAATCTAAATCCTTGTCCACCACCTAAGAGACATGAGGCTCTGCGAAGTTCTTGTACATTCTTCAGCACTTCCGTGTTGCTACACTGGCATCATGTTCATAACTACATTATAGAGTAGTTATGGGGACTGATTAAACAGGCTTAACACAATGCCTGACCCACAACATGAGCTAGAGAATGCTAACAGATGTCGTTAGTTTTGAAAAGGTCATTTCCATAAGCTCCTCTTGGTGAAAGTGGAAGTTAAATAATAGGGTAAGGAAGAGAGGATAAGTTGATTTTAACCAATGAACAGATTTCAGGAGAGACTGCCTCCCCCTCTTACCACCACCCCCATTTTGGGTTGAATGCAGCTGTCCGGTTTCTAAATAACTGTTTTGTGTTACTGAATTCAAATTTTCCTAATCTCCACCCTTCTCCAAAACCCTGCCTCAGCCCATAGCAGAAACTCGGAAAGGCTGACAGCTGGTGCTCCCCCTGTGTTTACTTATGCGAGTGGGTGCCAGCCTGCTTTGGTGACCCCTCCTTTGCCACTGTACCTCTCAACACCTGCTCAGTCTAAACCAGCATCCACAGGACAGAGCTGGACTTTCATATTCCATGGGAAGTTTCTGTACTTCAAAGCACGAAGTGGAGCTTCTGAAGCCCCCACTATGACCCTGGGAAAGAAATGTTGTTTAAAAGGTGGTGTAAGGGAAAAATCTGGTCTTCTCCTAGGGTAGAGGCAGGGACAAGTCATTTCCCTAAAGACCCCTTCAGGCTCTGACCTTCCAAGATTCCTTCACTATACCAAAGAAGGAAATGGACCTACAATTGCTCATTGGGGTAATATTTAAGTCAAGGCTGGATTTCGAGTTCAACTTAAATGCCCCATTTTAACGTATTTAAGAAGAAAAATTTGCCTGTGAAAATACTGTTTTTCTTACAAAGAGAACCATAAACATGTTTTTGACAACTATGAAGTGGATTAAATGGTGGGGGAGGTGTTCCTAAATGGGTGTGCTTTGAGTCAGGGTGAGTAAGCTGGGCAGCTTCATTCATCTTCAATATATTTATTTATACTCTCCTTAAAATGCACTGAGAGTCTCTGTAATTTCTAGTTATTGTTTGTTTGTATGTTGGTGAATTTTTGCTCCCACATTCCCACCCTCTCCCCAAAAAATAAATAAAACACCAAAGGCAGAATAAAGTGGGCAAGCGGTGCAGGGGGTTATAAATGTCACCCACCTCACCCAGGGCTTACAAAGCAGACAGCTCTAAAGGCACATCTATTAATCCACCAAACCGTGACGCATCAAGAGCAAAGTGGACGATTTCAACTCTCACGGAGCTCTCTGCTGTTAAAGTATTTCTCAGCATCGCCTTCCAACTCCTAATATTTTTTTTTCTCTCCAGCAGGAAATTTGTCATATCAAGTCCCACAGGAAGACAGAGGGACATTTACCAGAAAGTCAGCGAGCCAGGTGGCAGCCGGGATGTGTCAGAATACAGAACTTATTTTCTTAGTATGGTAAAATATATGTAATACAGATTTAAGGGTTTCCACTGTGTTTGAATGTGCAATTCGGTGAGGATAAGCACAGTCAAAGGTTTGTGCCGCCACCGCCATCGTCCACGCTCGGGACATTTTCATCTTCCTCAACTGAAGGCCAGGATGAGTGACACTAGCTCTCCAGTCCTCCATCCGGCCGCTCGCTGGTGAGCACCGTTTTACTTTCTGTTTCCCTGCGTTTGGCTGGGCGAGGTACCTCACAGGAGTGGAATCATTCGGTATTCTTTTGCCACTGGCTTATTTCACTTGGCATATGTTTTCAGTGTTCAGCCACACTGTTCCATGTGTCAGAGTTCCCTTCCTTCTTCAGACTGAACAATATCCCATTGTTTTTATTATGCTTAATCATTCTTCTGTCAATAGAAACTTGGATAGCTTCCACTTTTGGGGGCCATAATGAATAAGGCCGTTGTGAACATGGCTCTTATAGACACATGGTTCAGTTCTTGCTTTGGATTGTCTTAGGCATACACCGTAAGTAGAATTGCTGGCTTATATGATGATTCTCTGACTTTTTGAGAAGTCATTATAGCAGACAAGGAAGCCTCATGGGTTTGCATTTCTGCCAATAACACAAGGAGGTTCTACTTTCTCCATATCCTTACTCGACACTTTTTATTTCTTCTGTGTTTAAATTTTTATTTATTTTACATGTGTGGATGTTTTGCCTTGTATGCATGTTTGTGTGCCTTGTGTTTCTTGTTCCCACAGAGGCCAGAGAGGGGTGGCTGATTCCATGGAACTAGATTTTGGACAGTTGCCAGTACCCATGTGCATACTGGGAATTGAACCCAGATACCCTGGAAGAGCAGACACAGAGCCATCTCTCCAGTGCCCCCCCACACACACACCTTTAAAATGGGGTCCATTTTAATGGGAACTCTCATGATGGCATTGATTTGTATTCTCTCAGTGATTCATAATGAGCCATTCAGACACATCTCTGGAGATATAACTATTCAAAGCCTTGACTGATTTTTAAATTTTATTTGTTTTCATTTAACTTGCTACCCAGTTAATTAAACTTAGAGTCATGGTTTAATTATGATGGATGTAATTACCACCTCAAAATGTGTATGTGGGGGAGACAGATATGTATTTTTAAAAGCTACTTTATAGTTGAAATAGTTATTGAATAAAAGATATATTTTTCCAGTAAAAAGAGTTTTATGTCAAACACTTTATATGAACCATATAGTTTCATATTTAATGAAATTCATTCCATTTCCAAATATTTCTTTTGGACTTTCACAATTAGTAGGGAAAGTAAAGAAGACCAGACTTTAAAATACTGCAGAAATTCATTGCACAAGGAGATGGCTTCACTGTGCTATCTTCTTACAAATATATTGTGTACTTTGACTACCCTTCCCTGTTCCCCCAGGTCCTCTCCATTTACTCAACAGTCTCTATTTCTAGGTTGTGTGTGTGTGTGTGTGTGTACATATACATATATACACTAAATATATATATATATATATATATATATATATATATATATATATATATATATATAGTGGGATCATCATGTTAAGGGATATATATATATGATCCAAGTTCCACTCATTTTCCTGTAGGTGACATAATTTTGTCCTGGATGGCTAAACAAAGCTCCAGTGTGTTTATATACCACATGTTCTTTTTCTATTCTGTTGATAGGCCGAGTCCATGAAGTGGGTGCTGTGAGTAGTGCAGGTATCTAAGAAAAGCTTTTCCGTGTGTTTGTCTCTTTCCTATATTGTCCATTCATCGTTCCTTGTGGAACAGTATGGCTAGTAAGGAGGACTTTGTCTGTTTGCGGTATACACTGGCGAGCCTAGTTTGCTTAAGGCAGAGGATCATGCAGGCTTCTCTTCCCCTCTAATTTCTCTACTCTGACTCATTACTATTCCAGTTCCTCAGCATCCAGTGACCTCACCAGAAAGTTTAAGCTGCATTTCTATGGTTCTGATGCACTACTCTTGGGTTTTGCACACATTAACTCATTTTTACGCTTCCAACATGTCCCATGCAACCTATGACTGTTTCCATTTTACAAAGGTGGATACAGAAGTACAGAACAAAATCTTTTCCTGAGATCATGCAGTTAGTACAAGTGGAAGCCTGGCCGACCAGCTGCCCCTGCTTCCTGACTACATTGTGTGTCTCTGGGACGAGGACCAGTTCCCTTATCTGGCACTGGTGACCTATAGGTCTTTCTCCTTGCTCAGTCTCAACGGTTACCAACTGTGCCTAATTTTAAAACAAGTCACCTGGAAATATTATTATCCCCTAGTAAGAAATTTAAGATGGTATGTCTTATGTAAAACATGGCATCATCATTCTCCAGAAAATTAGACACAGAATTGCCATGTGACCCAGCAAGCCCCTGTCTTGGCATACTCCTAAGCAAACTGAAAAAAAAAAGACTTAAACAGATACTTGCACATTTCTTCATGGCACTGTTATCCCTAGTAACTGAGAACAATGCATCTTTTTATTCAGGAATGTACTTCTAGTCTCAAACATAAAGTTTGGTCCTAAGGGTATTGTTAGATCTGTCTCTCAGCTTCACCCAATTAGCTGTCATTTCTGTCTGATATTCTTGATGGACACACTGTCAAGAACTGAAGAGAGTGATCTAAGTGGGGTCAGTCTCTCTGCAGACTGTTGCTTGATTCTGTTCTTCCACGAAATGAGGGTATTAGTAGAAAACCATGAGGATGCCTGTATATGTCCTCAGACTAAGACCACAAAGTTAAAATATGTTTTTGCTCATCTTGTTTCCAGAGAGAATTAGTAGGAATGAGGAGGAAGAATCTCTAAATAACAGAATAGTCTACCATTGGCATTGTCTAGATTCTAGACTCTAGAATATTCACCTATGGCCATACTATGAATGCATTTTTCCCCCAACCAATCCAGCATAGCTTATACACCAGACTCCTTAAAATCGCTATGTTTCACCCAAGAATTTCCTGCACCTTTGAAAAATGAGAAAAATCTCAGTTCTATAAACTACAACAGAATCTCAAGTCTTATCTTTAAGTCCTTAATTTTGACCTGAATTCTTTGGAGGGAGTTTCTAGCTCCACTGTGTAGACAGGCAACTACTTCATCTTTAGGTAATAGAAAAAAAAGGCAAGCGATTTCAGCCAGGCAGTGAAAATGTGGTTCAAATGATGGAGAAGATGCTCCTGATCCATGGAAGATGTCACATTGTCACATGAATAGAGCAGGAAGGGAGGGATGTGACTGCTGGTGCAGCCGTGAATTATAGGAAGATCTTCTCAGTGACTGAGAGAAACTGAGGCACTGGGCAGAAGATGGAAATTAATCAGCGAGTGGCAGAAAGAGAATGTGAGGAAAGGGTTATAGCTTTCCTTTTTTTTTTGCTTTTTTTTTACTCAGGGTGGCTTCCATTATTTCTCCTTCCTGTGTATTTCTTTATCATGTAGCTGATCCACAGGGGCTACAGTCATTGCCATCCACAGGGGCAGAAGTTAGTTTTCATTCAGCTCACCTGGGAAATCAGTTAAAACTTCAGAATTAATGCTAAAATCAAGTAGCTTTTCAAGCACACGTAATAATTTATTCAAAAATGTGAGAAATGCCTGAATAAAGAAAAAGAAAAGATAAATACTCCCCAACCACTCAAGACCCTCATATGACAAAAAAAAAGTACTTTTGGGGACAGATATGCAAAAGCAGACCATTAAAACACTAACATTTCCCAAACAATGCAATAGTCTAACACCTGTGATCAAAATCTTGATGAAACTTTGTTTATAAATATCAAAGAGAATTTTCTGGAAAGTTCCTAGTAAAATAGTCAGGGATAAAAAACAAAAACAAACAAACAAAAAACCAAAACAAACCAAAACCAAACTCGCACTGAGCGTGTATATGGCTCTTAGCAGATCTGAAATCGAAGAGGAGAGGGGGTGGGGACAGGAGCTGCTGTTTGTAACCGATCTATAGCAACCAGTGTCTTTGGTGACACTGGTTTTCCCTTGAAAATCTTGCACAGGTCCTCCATATATTTTCCAGCCTTGGGCAGGAGCCAGAGAGTTTACCACCTCATCATACCATCAGCCAACTCAAAGGCACTGCACAACTCCAGACCTCATCAGTTTACACACTGTGCCAAAAGCTACAAGTACAACAGTCTTATGTCGGTGGGTGATCAATGCTGGATGAAGGGCCAGGAGTGGGGACCTGCATTGTGTGCCTTGAAGGACCCAGCACAACATATAATACTGTTTAAAATTTTCTTACAGACTTTTGAAAAAAAAATGAAAACAAAAGAAACAATAAACAAACAAACAAACAAAAAAACCCCAAACAGAGCAACAAAACAAAGCAATTCCTCCTTTTTCAACATGAAGGAGTTTCAAGAACAAAAGTCATAGGAAGTTCTGCACCTAACTAAAGCTCAGTGTCTAACCTAAATAGTTAACGTGGAAATAAAGTGTGTATGATCAGCAGAGACAGTGCTTGTATTCTATGTTAGAAAACTTATCGAGTTGATTCCCTACCTGTCCTTCAAGAATTATTTCAAGGAAAATCATCATTAATGACGTGAGAGAAGGAAACAGAAAAGAAAGTGGGGCGGTGTAACAATAAAACCCAACTCAACAGGGAAAGGGTTTTACAAGCCTCATCACTCTGAATCATAGGGCCACTGCTAACCCTCCCTGCCCTTGGGAGCTTCTGAGACAAGAGCTTCAGAGTCAGGGGAAGCGGGTAACAACTGTCAGATTGTGAACCAAACCTTCAGCCAAGCTTCTGGGGGAAGCAGGATCACGAGACGTACTTTCACGTGTTTGATTCCTACAGTGTTCGAGTTCTTCCACAAGGAAGATAAATCACATTTATAATTAGAACAGGAAGGATAAAATGAAACCAAAACGATGTTCAAAATGCCCCGTGTAGCCTGATTCTGGGTACATCTCTCTACATAGAGACTTAAGTATATCAAAAGCCACGGCAGTTATTTGAGGGGAATATTGTCAGCGAAGCCCGCTATTTCTTTGTTTTAACTACTTTTCATACTTTCCAGACTCTAACTTGTCATTTCAGTTTTCTAATAAAAACGAAAATAAACAGCAAGCTAATGTAAATATAGGAGTTTAAAATCGTTCGGCTTCCCCCGCTGCCCGCGAGCACAGTTTCTGTTTGATTTTGTTGCACGTGTGGACAGCTTTTCAGAGACTTGCTTCTCTGGTTTAAATTATACAGAAGCTGCTCTTCTTCCCTCTGTAAGTGTCTCATTTAAATCCCCAGGTGTGGGTAGGTGCTGTGTGAACTGGGAGGAGGGGGACCCTTTTCACTTCCTGGTGCCCTTGCCACTGTGAGAGGGAAGCAAGCTCAATACAGTGGGGACAGCCCCAGCCTGGCCAGGGCTACCAGTTTCTCTTTACTTTCTGGTTCTGAACCTTCCCAGAGGAGTGAGTGTCTGTTTGGATCTGGAAGTTGTGACCTTGATCCAGCATTGATGTTTATTGTCCAAAGTTTATAATTTTTATAAAAAAGCAAACAGAAAAAAAAAAGTAGCAAAAAGCGAATAGAAATTTGCACCCATTTTCCATAATCCGGCATTTATAAAACTGTCATATCTAACAGAAATTCTAAACACAGGCTGATTTTTCTTTCAGGAATACACATTCTGATGCTTTCTGAGTATATTATGATAACTTTTTAATGTGATAGTCATTTTCTTGAGAACCTATTTGGGTTGTCAGCAAAGTAAACAGTAAAAATTAGATATAAGGTATGCACAGACTAGTATACACAACATTGAAATGTAAATTTATTTTGACATTCCTAGTAAAATCAAAATCTCCTCTGTGTTATCCCAGTGCTTCTTCACAGATACGATAAGGAAAGCAAGAAGACAGCTAAGAGAAGCGGTGCTTCCCGGAGGACAGCCGGACCATTTGGCAGTTCCCTCTTCCGGTGCTAGAGACAGGTGAAGTTTGTTCCCGGTACTTGGGCTGGGTAGTAAGAAGGGATGTGGGCATAGGCACGTTGGAACGCCTTTCTGAAATTTCTAATGCTGATGTTTGCATTTGAAAATATCATCTAAAAAAGAAAAAAGAAAGAAAACACCGTCTTACAGCACTTCCTGTTCTAGTTTCTCGATCTCCACTGAAGACTGTCAGAACAAAAACAGGGTTTGTGGAGTTCTATGAACAGCAAATTGCGGCGAAGATGGTCTCCTCTCAGTTCCCTAGCACTTGTCTCTCAGCATATTAAAAATCCTTCCCCCGCTTTTTTTTACAGCCCATATTTTCTTCTGCCTTACACCCTGAGCTCTTTTTATGGCCGTTTCTTTTCACACCCTGCTAACTCATGCCTTACGTGCCCCCCCCCCTTTTTTTTCAATCCAGCTGTGTGACTGAAAAACCTCAAAGTCAGTAGGTGGTCATGGACCTGTGCCCCGAATCCTGTAAGGCAAGTAGATGTGGAGTTGACAGGTCTCAGGACAGGATCTTTCAGCACCAGACACGGGAGCTTCCAGCTTGCAGAGCACGCGTCATATCTTCCTCGTGGAGCCCTCCTAGGGCAGACAGCACCTGTGAACCATAAGGTAGGCTTCCTCCCTGCCCTGCTGGACTGAGTCCTGTCAACCAATGCGGGGCAAAGATGTTTCCAAACGTAACCTTCCACTGAACAAATCAGCTATTTTCTGTCTACACAGCGGTAGGATTGGCAGCCTGTCTTTCTAGAGCTCACTGATATACCACTGTGGCTGGCAGCCAGGCCTGGTTCAGCTAAATCACAAGTCTGGCTGAAGTCCCCAACATCTGTGTATGCTCACTCGCCACTTGGTGAGCACCATGAGGAAGGGCCTTCTCATTTGGGGCTGCTCATTAGCTGACAAAGCAAATGTTTTGTTTTCTACTGTGAGCTGGGTGCCAGCTCAAAGCTAAAGATTTATATTTTGACACCCGCTCGCACACATCTGCATATTCTTCTTATAAGTGATCTGAAAAATGGTTAGAAATGCTGTTTACAAGCCAGCTGGCTGGAAGGGAGAGGCCAGGGTTCCAGTCTGGGAAGACGAAAGATAATGCAGTAAATTATTTGAGCAGCATGCCCTTTTCAATGTAGAATACATTTAAAGTACTTTAAACTTTGGCAAATCCTTTTACTACACCTATTTAAAAAAATGCATAGAAAGTAGAAATCTATCTTTTTTTTTTCTCTCCCACAGAAAATGAAAGAAAAATATCAGTAGACAGGGATAAAAGGAGCTTTCTCCTAAGGTGTAGGTGTGGTCTCAAATCTTCCTGTGTATTAGGGTTAGAGATATCTTTCAAATATCCTGACGTTCAGGCTCTTCTCAAGATCTGACCATCACGAACATGGCCATTTGAAGTTCCATAAAGCACCAGCGGGCAGGGGCCCAGTTTGAGTTGCAGGGTTCTGTTAACCTCTCAGGTGACCTTGATGCCTCGACGCCTAAATCAGAAGCTTGTGTCTGAGCATGCGGAGCTGCTCTCCTCATTCCAGCAAGTGTGCAATACTCCCTGTCCATCTTCCTGGGGGAGCACCCAGGGCTCACCTCTTACTGCCTTCAGCAGGAAGCCAAGACTGTTCTGGGTGCCCTGGATGGCCACGGTAGTTGGTCATTCTCTTTCTCTTCCATTCCTTCTCATCTTTTAGAAGGTCCCTTTGGGAACAAGGACTGAGTGCCTTATTTCCATATTCTGCTATAAGCTGTACATTTTTAAGAAGTGTGTCCAGACCACGTTTTGATTCTTAAGCGAATGGGTACATGAATTCACAAGCCTACATGAGTGTAAACCCGGCCATGGCACAGTAGGATGGCTGTAGATATTAGTAGTATTCTGTATATTCTCAAAAGCTAGAAGAATTATTCTGAGTGTTTTTACCAAAAAGAAACAAATAATTGAGGGGATAGAGATGCTCTCACTGATTTGACCAAGACACACTATACATATATGTGGCTCAGATGAGAACCCACAACCATAGACTTTATGTTTTCAAGTATCTGTTCAAATGTAAATTTGAATTAAAAATGTTCAATTGCCAATATCAAGTTGTTTCAGTTCAGTGCCTATTTTATTAAGTTCCTGTTTGGGACCTACCTGTCGGCAGATATAGGTTCCGAGGACTCAATTCTGAACCTGCAGATGTTGCTGTTTTCCCTGTGGATCCCTTCGTGCAGGATCCTCATCTGTCTTAGAACAAACCTACCTCTTGCTTTCCCTTCTTTGTGTCTTTCTATTACACAGTGTCTTCACCTTCCACTCCCCCATGGAAAGTGTATATGAAACTGAACGTGGTCCAGCGAACTCGGGCTGGAAGGGACTGCTTAGTTTTAGCACGTGTTGTGTACCTTCAGGGGTCTCCCTCCCACTGGGCTAGCTTCTGAGCAGAGAGCAGAGCTATTCAGAGGGGGCCCAAACTTAATATAAACATTCCTTCATCCACAGAAAAAAATTTAACTGACACTAGTGCAAAAGCCTGGTCTCTAACTAACTGTAAAACCGGCTGTTGCAATTTCTGAATTCAGAATTCTCTCCCTCTTCCCAACCTATGATTAATTTAGAGCTAGGGTTGAAAACATGTTCAAACTTCTGCTCTAAATCAGTCAGTGGGCAAGTATTTCTTTACCTAGTACCATATATTCAAATTGTATTTTTATTAGAGGGAAAAAATCAGCATAGAGCTGATTGGGGGTCATAAGAAACACCCAGGTTGGTGTCAGGCTCCTTCCTGATCCCCTGTCTTCCTCCAGGAGCTCTGGGACTTTGTCACAGTTCCAAGGGTACTTTGTTTGACAATACATTCTTGTCTGAGCAGAGGCATTAAACTAAGATGTTGGTTTAGAGAAAATGTTTTCTAAAGTTCTTAATATGAAGGAGAGATGTGAGGCTTAAAGGAAAGCAACGGTTTCCCTTTTGCATGGCTTTGAAAGAAATGCCTGTATTTCAAATTCTAGAATGTTCTCTCTGAGCTAACCTGATGCCAACAGGGATTTCCCAAAAGCAGACGGATATTGGTTCTAAGATGTGTGGAGAATAATTTTGTTAGCAAAGCCTCTGGTTTCTTTTATATTATTTATTTACCATTCACTTGTTCATTTGTGCTACTGGGGCGGGAGAAGGCTGTTGAACCTGGCACATACCAGGCAAGAGTCCCACTTACACTAATGCCCTAGGCAGCTTCTGTTGAGAAAGTCACCCAGTGTTGTATTATTCCAGCTCTTAGACCCTTTTCTAAAATCATCTAGGAAAATTCTAAGTCTGGATAGAATACTCTTTGGTCTCAAAGTATTGTAGGAACATGTGTACTATGGGCAACAGCTCAACCTCTGTTTGGCTTATTTGAACATGTTCTGTTGTCCTCCTGAGTTTCACCCTACCTCCTGATGCCCTTGCAAACTTGACTACAGAATGTATTTCATTAAATCCTGCAGGAAAGAAGATGGTGGAACTGAATTATGTTGAAATGGTAAATAAAAAGTATTTAACATCTAAGAAAATCCACGAATTAAAACTGTACTTAGGTCACTCAGAAAAAAACCCAAGTTTACTTCCCAGCACCCATGTCTGGTGGCTCACAATTGCCTGTAACTCTAAATTCACGAAGATGCTTCTGGCCCCAAAGGCTACCTATACTTAGATATATGAACCCACACAGAGACCCACATAAATAATTATAAAAAAAACAAAATATTAAAAAATATGATAGCAGTTAAAGATTAAATGATTCTTTGTGGTCCATGATACATGCAATTTTCACAATCTTTTTAAACTGGGGGGGTTATCTTTATTGAACAGGTGAAGAAATGATTATTCTCATTGTTGTCAAAACAATGTCATAGTAAATGTACATACATTACCACTGTATAGCATATTATAAATAATCTAGAGATGGTTTAAAGTATGTAGGAGAATGTGTGCATGTAAGACCATGCCACTTCATACCAGAGCCTTGTGCAACTTCAAAGCTTTGATATTTTAAGGGAGGAGTGGGATTTTAGAACCAATCTACCATATATAGCAAAGGACATCTGTCTAGCTGTTCTCGACAGTTGACTGTGTTGTGTCTGAGAACATCAGGGAATAAATTTTGCATATGGTACCTGAGTTGACTTACGGTAACTCATGATTTCTGTCAATGAACTTGAAGATCATGCTATTATACCTTTTAAATTCTGAGGATGTTTATAAAGCAGGTTTAAATAAATAGTATAATAAGATTTCCAGATTGTTCAAATTTTGTTTCAATATTAAATATCATACTAGGTCTTAGGCTTCTTAGTATTAATAGTTCAGAGTGAGATGAAGTATGATGTCCATCTATAGCTCAGGTATATGGAACATAGAAGAAACAGAATAGGTAGAATCTTAGTGGGAGTATAAATGACGTAAGCTCACCAAATTAAAAGCCATTTTCTGTCATAGTTTTTGATGCTTATAGCAAGTCACTACATACCACTATTAGAATCTAGAAAAATGGCAACCAAAATTTTCTTTGGAGGAATAAAACTAACAACACATCAGTGCATGATGTATTTTCTCCATACACCGGAGTTAAATGGTTGCAAATGCAGTTTAAGAGGCATTTGTACTCTCTCTTGAGTCAGCTGTCTGTCAGGCAACACCATTTACATTTTATACCTTCTGCACTCTTCACAAATTTTATATGGGAAATTTGGCTGACCAAATGGGTTTCAGAATCAACCTATGAACCATAATACTCATTCATAATTTCAGTGTTCCAGAGGCAGGGGTGGAGATGCTAATAATAATTTTGCCTTAATGAATGTCTGATAATGATAATTTAATCTAAAAATGGTATAAGACTCAGGTAAGGGTCCATAATGTCTTTAAATGCACGTTTATGTTACTGGGTTTTTTTTCCCTCTCTTTTCTTTCTTGTCACTTTTTCTCTCCCTTTCTTGCTGTTCTGGGCCCTGAATCTAGGGCTTTGAATGCAGAGGGGAAAAGCTGCACCACTGAGCTGCATGCCCAATGCCAAGGCTTTGGCTGTGTTTGTGTCAGTCCCAACAGAACCACCATAACACGACACACTGTACAGAGGATTGTTTGGATAGCTGGTTTAATTTTCAGTACTCCTCAGAAGGTAGACCGTGGCCAAAACCATTCCTATGACACTTCTGAGGCAGTGCTGAGACTTGCCTCTCTGTGTAAGAAATAGGAAGCACACAATCACATACCCAACAGTGCTGAATTGAAATTTCTCATATATATATATATATATATATATATATATATATATATATATATATGTTTCATAATACATATTGCATAGATTGTAGCTACCCAGGCATGTTTTTCTTTAAAAATCCTGATAGACACTCTCTAAATTGAAAGAATATACTTTTTCTTTGTGTGACAGAAGAAATCTTTAATGTCTTTAAAATATCTCTAATAATATGTATTTTGATAAATAAACTTCAAGATTTTTATACTTATACAGGTACCAAAATGTGCTATATCTAAAGACATATATATGTGTATATATGTATGTATATGTATATACACACATGTACATGATGTATACACATATATGATACTTAAAGAATTTTACAGTTCTAAGCAATATAAGTTTTTGAAAACTTCCACACACTGTGAAGAAAATACTTTCAATCTTTCATCTACTTGACAAGCCTTCAACATGCATTGGATGTGGGGTTAATGTGATTTTGAAACCAAGCAATATCACAGATTGGGCTCCTAAAGCCATCTTTTAGTTCTGCTTCCCCCAGACCCTGAGTCCCCACTTTCCACTCTACTGCAAATTCGCCCTTGAGAAGCACCTCCCTGGGCTCCTGAGAGTGAAGGCAGAAAGGTCAGCAACATGTAAGAAGCTTGAAAACGCAGTCTCAGCTGGGTTGTGCCCTCCTGAGTGGCAGTCCTCTAGTAGGAGAATGCTAGAAAAGGTAAGTGGATTGGAGATTTTGAATCATGAGTGTCTCGGCTGAAATCTAGACTGCTTGGTGCTTGAGGCTTTTTTTTCCTCTGCTCTCTCAGAAATGCTCTTGTCCATTAAAACTGCTGTTTTAAAATGCTGTTGAAAGGTGAGTGACTGTTGTTTACAGAGATCCATACAAAATACATCTTCGTCTTTCCCCCCTGAAAGAAAAGGCAGGTTGAACATAAAATTTAGCACTGATGGCATTTACAAACAAGAATTTTAACATAAAATGTGTCCTTTGGTTGGTGTTTGTGTGTGTGTGCATATTTGTGTGCATGTGTGTATAAGCTTGCGCATGCATGTCTGGGAGGCTGAGCAGTCTCTATTCCCACTGCTAACTGCCAATAAGTCAATGTAGAACAGAAGCCGGGATGGAGGAGACAAATCTCCCACACAGACGTCTGAACAGATCTCCTTTGCTCTACTCACAGACAGAGAGCATCATCTGGAAACCCATGGATCAGAAAAATAGACAGGTGACCTGCTCCTGGTGGTAATGCTTGGGGTGTATAAAGAAATTCAGAGGCACACCCATCCTGCTTTCGTTATTTTATCTCTTACATGTCTAAATAAATGAAGTCCCAATTTAGAAGCCCATTTGTTTTAAGAGAAAGGATTAAAGCTACAGTGGATGGAGAGAATCCCAACACTGCCACCTCCACCTGTCTGGTCTGAAGAAGCCATTCCCGATGGCTCTGCTGTTGGTCTTCGCGTCATTGTTTCGTGTGACATGGGTACCTCCGCCTGAGCGGAGTGGTGCCTCCGCATGAGCGGAGTGACTAACCACTGAGTTATTTTTCTTGTAGTGACTTTAGTGTTTTATGAGTCTCTCCACCTTATGTCTCATGAATTAACCTTACCCCACCATCTGAAATAGCACAGTTTGATCAAAGAAGTAAATTAATAAAGCTGAAATCGCTTCCACCGAGGCCAACACCTTTCTCTATGCTATGCTTTTATTGCTCTTCCCAGCTGATATTTATAATCCCGCCATATGTGGTTATAAAGATTTATTACGAGCCAGTGGAATAAGTCCTGCGAATGTGTACAGTAAATGTCCAAGTTTGACTCTGTAAGCCTTGGAGATTTCTAACACGATGAAGCCATTTTGATCGCGAGCCAAGCAGCGCGCAGTTGGAGCGGAGCCTCGTATTGACAAAGGGTTTAGCTCTGTGCCTTAGACTATACTAAGGCCGTGTGTGGGTTCCCTATGAATATTTGCAAAACTCAGGTAGGTAAGTTTCTTGTTCCTCACTCTCCTCATCTGAGGAGAGTTGAAGTTGGAGAATCTGTTGACCAAAAGTCGAAGTGGAAAATTTTAAGACCGCAAATAAAGGTCTGTAAAGGCAGGACAGAGCCGAACCAGGAATACTGTGAATGGGACATCTGTATGTCCATCCTAACCAAGCACAACAAAATTACTGAGCAGGTCTTCTGAGTCCATGGGGAGAGAGAATCCTGTAGGCATCAACTAGTATGAGCTCCTTCTGCCTCCATAGCAGTAACTCCAGACAGGACTCTGCTTGTCTCCTTACACACCCGTCCTCCATGTGCTCAGCTTCTCTTACCCTTAATATATGCGTATATTTTCTCATTAAAAAAGTATGTGTTATTCAAGTAAAGAGTTGCTATCAGAAAGAGAACGGTCTCTTACTCTATTCTGGGCTGCTAGAACAGAGTACTGTAAATTGGGTAGTTTATAAACAACAGAAAAGTATTTTTCACAAGTCTAAAGGCTAGACATCCAAGATCAAGACACAGCTTCCCTGTCTGGTGACAGCTCCCCACCTGCTGTATAATGGCGCCTTTGTGTTGTGGCTTCATACAATGGAAGCAAGAAATTCATTTTCTCAAAGACTTATCTCAGTCATAAGGGCTCCATGCTCATGATGGAACTGTTGTACTGAAACCTTATTTCTTTCTGCTATTACCTTGGGGGTTTAGACTTCAACACATCAATCTTGGCAGGAGGCAGGTAGCACATATCCAAATATAGTAATATTCAAATTAATCAACAGAGTGGGCTATCTCCCAAAATTTTACATGAGGTTTCTCAATACCCAGGGAGTTTGTCACCTAGAAAACTTTTAAAAAATAGTAGAAAATGTATTTGTCCTCTCTAACCAGGGACATGGGACTACCTGGGCGTGACATTTTTTAAACAGAAGATCTTAAAGGATTTTTATAGGTAGCCTGGGTTACAAACTAGTCTAAGCCAGTGCACTTTGCTTCATCCCGGGGATTGACTCACGTTTTGTGATAGTGGGTATCTGCACTGGTGAGCAATCTGAGCATCATCCCTTGCTGCAGCTTTGATATTTTTCTTTGGGTGGTGTTAATGACATGACACTCTGTCTTAAGTCTTGGACATCTGAATAAATGTCTATTTGAAGCAAATTATGAAAATAATTTGGAGCCAAGAGAAGTGCAAAATCTATGTGTTCTCCTTACATGTCCAAAAGTGATGTCATTCACACCACGGTCAATCACCTATTGTTCATGACTAAGAATCATGAAGATGGAGGCACGCCTCATTGCCCTTTCTAAACTCTTACAGATCTTATCACTTGCACAAGACCACCAGCACTTAGAAGCCTAGCTCATTTGCAATGAACAATTTATGTCACTGATTCATATTTACGAAGACTTAGCTAAGTCAAGATAGTGCTGATGAACAAGGAACACAGGGTTTAAGGAGGAAGGTGGTTCATGAACCAAAGATATAGGTGGTGGAGGACATCTAGACTTGAAAACAGGATAGATCTGGTTATAGGATGGTAGGTAAGGGTGCACAGGCAAAGGGGCCCAAGAGACGAGGGAAAAGGGGACCAGAAAGCAGAAAGAAATTAGACTGGGGGGGGGAAGGTGAAGATAATGCTAAAGGTGAAGATAAAGCTAAGTAAGGCAGGTATCAGTGCAACAGGCAGCATTAGTACTTGCTTAGATGGTGTCTGTTTCTGGGACAATACATACTCCTTTCTACAGGAGTCCAGTTCTGACACATTTCTAGTAAAAATTGTATGAATGTTCACTAACAGAATATGCCAGAATGTTTGTGGTGCTGCCAGATCTACACTTATTTGATTGTTTGCTAGGAATACTGCAAAAAAAAGTACCACAGACTGGGTGCCTTAATCTGGACACATTTATTTTTTCACAGTTAGAGTAAGACTGGAAATCTGAGATCAAGGTATCAACAAAGACGGTTCTAAGATTCCTCTTCTAGGGTTGGAGATGGTTGTCTCTTCCTTGTCATCACATGATTTCCCCCCTCCCGCACCCCCCGTGTGGGTGTCTCTCTGTCGTCTCTGTGTCTCTGTGTCTGTCTCTGTCTGTGTGTGTGTATGTGTGTGTGTGTGTTCCTTAATACACCATTTCTTATATTCTAGTTAGGGTGCATCTAAATTTCTTCATTTTACTTTATCAACCTCTTTTTAAAAGCCTATCTCCAAATACCGGTCCATTCTGTGTAGAGGGAGCTAGCATTTCAACACGGAGAAGAATGATACACCTTTATAATATAGAGTACTTGGTTGACAATGAGACTACAATGACAGGGAGCAGTGTGGTTGAATCTCTTGAGAGTCAGACTGAATGATATGTAAGACCAAAGCAAGTGAAGACAGCTCTGTGTCCACGGAGGTCTTGAAGAGCAGAAGTGGTCTACAATGAGGTAATTAGAAACCAGAACAGTGGTTCTTCTGGAGGCGGCTCAACTTCATCACTTCCGGGTGCTGATAATCCTTCATAGATGGGCACTCTTCATGCTGGTGTCATTAATTGGTGCAGAAATACCAGCCTCTGTACTTAACAAGGCAAAGCATGTTTTCAGTGTGAATGTTACTAAATTTTATGTTTGTAGAATGAAAATTATGATTACTGTGTTTTAAGTGGTCGCTCAAACTATCAGCAGATAATGGAAGATTAACCTTTGTATGCAAAATAAAAGAGCTGCTAGAGGTTCCAAGAAGGAAGGGAAGTAGAAAGGTGCATTAAGACACTGATAAAATGGATAATGGCTAATTGACTAAAATTAAGGATAAAAGTACACTGTAGCTTTCTGATTTTGTTTCTGTTTTCTGACTGTGCAAGGGATTGAATCCAGAGCCTTGCTTATACTGGACAAATGGGCTACACTAAGCTTCACTCTTGACCCCTGTTCAAAAGGTACAATGGTAAATAAAAGTAAAAGAAGTAAGTACAATTAATACCACTGTAACCAAACACCACCATGAGGATGGAACAATAAAAAGGAACCCATTTCCTCCATGGGAAAGAATCAGTGGAATTCTGTCTAACTCCATTAAATATTCCAGAACAGAGAAGTCACTTGCTAAATCATGGGAAGTTTGAAGTAAGCCATGATGAGAATGTTCACATCACAGGAAGTGACAGAAATTAACTAAGAAGCCACCAACCAACCAAGACAAGAACTGAACTGGCTGGTCCCTGGCGTGTGTGTCTATCTCATAAACATCTGTCTTAGCAAGTATGAAAACTCATTAACTAGAAAATAATCATTTGGAGAAGTAAGAAATGACCGCATCAAATTTGGTAACATTTTTCCTTTTGATGATTCTAGTAATTGGTGGTGTTTTGTAAACAACAACTACAAAAAAATAGTAGTCTACATTTTTCCTAAAACTGAATATATATTTGAGATTCCAGTGAAATGTTTGTCAGATATTAAAAATGGGGGGGGGAGATGGTCTTGGCTAATTTCACTCCAAAGAATGCTCATCTGAGGTGCTTTCTGTCCCTACTGTGGTGTCAGCCATTCTTCAAGGTGAGACAAAGTAAATTAGCCATTGTTGTCCCCTTACCTCTTTGTCCCTGGCTACTGTGTACTGGATGCTCTGCTCTAGCCGCCTGCTTGTGAACCCATCCCAGATATTTTTTGATTTCCATTCCCAAACCGAACAGGTCCCAGGTGCCAGCAACCCCCCCTTCTCTCCAGGCTTCTGAGTTTCTGAGTCGCCAGTGGGGTCAGAGAGCTGTCCCCTGCTGTGCTCCTGAAGTTTATATGCTGAATTTGTGAGCTTGTCTGAGAAACTCCCGCCCACGTGGGGTCCGTTCCCAGAGTCTATTCTAAACCTCAACTATATTAGTTGTGTGAGACACATTAGAAAAATAAATGATTCTGGGTACCCTGGCCTTGGAATTTCCTTTAAGATATTTGTTTTTGAAAGGCAAAAGGGTAGCAGTAAGCAGAGTGGTTAGGAACACAGGGCCTGGACTTCATTTTCATCTGCCCTTTGCACTATTTAGAGGACACGGTTTACCTTCTCAGAGCCTCAATCACTCTGTTTGGGCTGGGGCTGCATGTCTCTTCAGTGGGTCAACAATGGGAGGGAGATGTCCTACAGAGTTCTGTGTGGATCAGCCTCCACAAGTGGCTTCTGCAGTCAGCACAGGAAGCCAGGAAGCAGAGAGCGTTAGGCGAGCTTGTACTCTCAGAATTGGAAAAGGTACTTTAAACTGACCCAGTCTGTCCATTCCCTCATCCTACACATGAAAAATGGTCAGGTTTACCTAAGCAGGAGCTTTTTTCATTAGAACAAAAGAAACCTGTTCTTCTTTTTTTTTCCTTCTTTTCGTGTGTGTGTGTGTGTGTGTGTGTAAGAGAGGCAGAGACAGACAGACAGACAGACAGACAGAAAGAAAGAAAGAAAGAAAGAAAGAAAGAAAGAAAGAAAGAAAGAAAGAAAGAAAGAAAGAAAGAGGCAGAGAGAGAGAGAGAGAAACTGAGAGAAGTGGGGGTGGGTAGGGTATGTATGTGCTACTGTGTGTATTTGTATGGAGGTCAGAGGACAACTTTATAGATTCTGTCTTTGTTCCCACCTTATGTTTGTGCATGAATGGAGCCCAAGAGCATCACCTGACTAGACCATCTCACCTACTCAAAGAAAAGGTAACTAGAATTGGGGGGCATGTTTTTATTTGTTTTGTTCAGCGAAACCAAATTAAAGCTTGGCATGACAGCTGTAGTCCGAGTTGGACAAAGCCGAGGCAGGAGGACAGCTACCAGGTCAAGTTCAGCCTGGGCTACAAAAATCCAGAGGAAACCAAACCATCTGGGTTGAACATAGCCCATTATATCTGATGTCAAGTGTTTCTGGTTTACTCTAGAGACTTCCTCAAACCAACAGAGCTAGCAAACATCAACAGATTTTGGCCAGGTGAACTTTTTTTTTTCTAAATGTCACAGGCCAAAGAAAAGTCGCTCAATTCCTAAATGGTTCTGAGTGGACCAGTTTGACCCAAGTCAGTTATATTGCAAACCTCAAATTCTCTGCCTATTTTAAATTTGAATGTTAATTCTAAAGCTGAGGCGAAGAAGTGTAGGTGGCATTTGAATTTAAAAGGCAAATAGAAAAGACACTAAAGAATTGAAAGATAAACATTTGGGTTCTCAAAGGAAAAGAAGTCTTCATTCTATTTTACAGCCAACCGTAACTGGAAGATGAATGACACTTTTTGTTAGTGTCATGCTTTTCAAATGACATAAAAACCTGGTTTTGCATGAGAGGCTCTGGTAAAGCAGCCATTGTCAACATCTGGGCCTGACTCTGCTGCACACTGTGTCCTCAAACTTTCACCGACTTCCTCTAGAGCCCAGCCTGGGTACCCAGAGTGCCCCGAGGTCTACACAAAGTCTGACTCTGAACTCTTAAGCTGCCACCGCCCCAGAAAGTGACACTTCTTACCCTACACTCCCCACGCAGACCACCCCCAGCACAGGGTGAGTCACTGCTGTTAAACAAGGTGGAGAACTCATCGATCCCAAGAGTTCCTCATTTCATTCCAACTTCCATAACTTAAAAAAAAACTAAACTTAATTTTTTAAATTTTACTTTATGTGTATGGGTATTTTGTCTGTAGGTATGTCTGTGCACTATAAGCTTGCCTGATATCTGGAGAGACCAGAAGAGGGTGTCAGATACCCTGGAAATGGCCAACTCCCAAAACTTTTTGTCTATCCTTCATAAATTATTGTTGGAAATCTGTTTCTAATTAAAAACTAACTTTGCTAGGATCCCAAATGATAAGATCAGTTAAATGTTTCCTAAGATAGATAAAATCAATAAAGGGAAAAATAAATGTCTACCTGGGAGAAGTGTGTTAAAAAGTTGTTATACTTCATTATGGTTGTACTGCAGTCTACAGTCTACAGGGATCCCCATGTGTGTTACATACACACACACAGACAAACACAGACACACACACACACACACACACACACATACACACACACATGTATACTGGTTTTATTGTATATTAATCTGAGAGGAAAAGCTTTCAAATCCTCCCTCATGCTAGGAAAATTCAGAATTGAAAAACTTTTTTCTGGAAGTTGTTGCATGGATTTGTGAAGGTTATCTGTGATACTTTTATCACAGAAGACCCAGGAAGATTCTAACGTAGAACTACAGATCTGATCAATGCCCTGTAGGAGATGAACAGTCTCTGTCACTGCTTGGGTAGTATGGGTGGCAGCATAGCTGCCTCAAGGTCACATGGTCCTAGGACCCTCCAGGGACTGCCACACTGAGAGGGCAGCTTCTGGGGAAACCTGTGTGCCTAGGCAAGTTTCCATGGAGCCTTTCCTATGGCAAGACTGATGTCTTTTTGTGAGGAATTTCTTTCTGAGGTCTTGGTTTCAAGAAGATGAAAAACAAGTAATTTGATCTCATTTGGTGATCAAATTACATTCTGGGCTTGATACTAAACACAGTGCTATTTTCTTTTAGCTCTAAAGCTAGAATGACATATCTGATGAGTAAAACAAAATAAATAAAAAAAAATAAAAGGCTGTAGATGGACACAATGCAAAGAAGAACGGCTGACTGGCGCTGGAAGTGCTAGTCTACACTCACTGTTTCGTTTATCAATGGAGGATACTTTGTCCTTGCTATTACCCTTTCCATGTGCCAAGGAAACATTCGAGCCATACAGCACACAAAATATTCACAAGAACCTGGTAGCAGATACAGTTTCTCCTGTGCACTTACTTCTGATGGTTACAGGTAGAGAACTCCAAGCCACTGGGGTCTCTTGTTGGCAGCTTCCTTCTTGCCAGTCAAAAGCAATGACAGACAGGAAGTCATGGATTTTTTTATTCCTTGTGGGGCCTCTGCTCCTCCCCCAGTACCACACAGAGACTGAGCTCCCATGACTGCCCAGTGCTTTGTAGCAGACCTTTTTCACTTTCCCGGATGTCTGTAGAGATCTCTTTCCAGGACCAAGAATTTTGGGGGTCATGTCCATTTTAACGACTTGAACTTGAATACTAGCTTCCAGGTATATATCTTGAGGAACACAGGCCAAGGTATAGTTTTGTATGAGATACATACATTCCCTCTCTCTCTCTCTCTCTCTCTCTCTCTCTCTCTCTCTCTCATGCACGCACACACACACACACACAGAGAGTCTTCCTGCTTGCCCACTCCCACAGGTCTCAGAACTTGCCTCAGAAATGGTCTCCAATGCTGTGATCCATCTCTCAAAACACATAGGTCTGGGGTTGGGCTTCTTCTCTTCCTTCTTTGAAAGCATAGTGCCAACGATGACCACAGAAATCAGCCTTTGCAGTCAGAAAATCTAAATGCTGGTGTCTGTTAGAGTAATCTGTAAGTAGGTCTGGTTTTCCTTCTAGAATATCTGACCTTTTGCTTCCAATATAATGATAACCAGCTTTGAATGGAGAATATTTGCATCTTGCAGACTGTGTCCCATGGCAGCCAGGGAGCATCCTTTTCTGCAGGCTGCTGAAAGATGGGTGCTAAGATAAAAGCCCAGGAGAAGGAAGGGAACAAAGGAGAGCCAACAGATTGCACACAACACTGCAAGAGTCTCCTCTAGGAGAGTTCTTAGAGGAGAAGAATGGTAGGTGAGAGGACACGCCCCCTGACTGACTCTCCTTTGAACTGGGGAAGCAGAGATGAAGTTGTTAATCAGAAACATGGCCAGGGGTGTTGATTTATACCAACCTGCTGTGCCTGCCTTGTGGCATGATGAACTGAATCAGGATTTAAAAGAGCTGTTACCCATGGCACTCACCCCAAGACATAAACACACACACACACACACACACACACACACACACACACACACACACACATACATGCCAATGTTTAAAGTGCTAGGAATCTGTTGAAGAGTTTCTACATAACAGGCAGAGAGATAAAGTCCACTAAGGACAGATGACTCAAGAATTCCTTCCAAGACACATGCAGGGCATCTGCACGGCCCACTCCCTTTCCCCATCCACCTTCAAGACCATGTGGATTGCATCCACTCTAGCCTCCATCAGAGGAGGGTATAGTGGCTGTCCTGTGGAAAGCTGGAGGAAGCAAGTCCTGAGTTCCAGAGGAGTCAGCATCTCTTGATAGTTGAAATGTGGCAAATACTCCATCGCTGCCAGTACTCAAACTCAGGTCTTATGATGTCAAGTTTAGTCTCATTTCTATTCCCCTGTATCACTAGCAGGAAGCTCGTTTTCCTCTTCCTACATGCATATAGCCTTGTTCCTTTCTCAGTCTCTTCCTACCTCACACCCTGGCGTCATAAAATACCTGGCCCCGGTAACACACCCAGAAGCCCACACCCATCTGTGATTCAGAAAGATGCTCTATGGTGAGTTCTGAAAAGAATTTCCATTCTATGTCACCCAGAAGGAGAGCACACCTACCTGTTGCCCTTTTAGACCATTAATTAATTAACACATACTGGTTTGGGGGCACTTAGCTGGGCATGCAGGTCTTCAGAAACAAATGTGAGGTGTAGTATATTGTCCTGACACACTGACCCCCATAGCAGAGATGGATATTAAACAAACGAAAACATGACATTAGCCAGTATATAACTCCAATTACATAAGAAGGGACACAGAGGAAAAGACTCTGAAACTGATTTACTATGGTAGACCTGGAAAGCTACCGAGAGTAACTAAGATGAAACAAGACCCCGTTAGTTTGATAGGGAGAAAAACATATGCCAACCAAAGAGAGGATGTGTGGGTCTACCCAGCAGTCATCGCCTGTGGTCCATTCCCACCAGGAGAGGAAGAGTCTAAGAGCATGTTCCTGCCTAGACTGCCTAAGACCTATTTTAGTAGGGTTACTGGGGCAAACTTCAACATGCCTACTTTCCATCCTTCCCATGGACAAGAAATTAAGGCAAACCAGTACCCAGGCAGGCAAAGAACAGAACTGGTGCCAAAGCTAACAAGATATCAACAGTCAAGGAAACACCAGGAGGTGACAAAGGTCAGGATCCAGAATGAGTCGGGCAAGGAGGGGATGGGAAGGTGGGGTGATCAGAGCTAAGCCTGAGGACCAGGCATGATTTGTGTCCTGTTTGTAAATTTATTTAACATCATATGTTATAAAAAACCAAGTGGGCTCTCGGAAGATGCTCACTAGGCACCATGATAAATAGCCTTACTCAAGGTGGCCAGCACCGCCCGCCTTGCACCCTGGGAACAGGACTTGACTCTAATTACCTCCAAAGTGGAAAGGAAAAAAAAGAGTTCTCACATCCTGACTCTAAAATTCTCTCTTCACCCTGTGAGTCAGTACATAAACTTTAATTCAGACATTGGCAGGACTGTCAGCAGCTCATACGTCATGAGCGGAGAGTCTCTGTGGTTCTATGTACCCAGGAGCAGGCTGCGGCTGCTACCATTGGTGGAGGTCAGGGTTTCCTTTAGTTGTAGAAATCCCAGAGATAAGGTCTTGCTCCAGGCTGGGGGAAAAAACCTGAGACACATTACTCTGCCTCAGTTTCTATTTGGGGTTTGAGCAGTCTAAGCCAAATTCTTTATTCTTATTCTTGCTCTTAGCATCATACAGATCTCTTTACATACTTAGTGAGTAGTGTAAAACCAGACCATTTGATGCCCTAGATGCGCCTTGCAGAATAGCACCCATGCTGACAGCCCCAGGTTCAATGAGTCAGGCTAGAAGAAACTACAGAATATTAGACTTAATTGTTGTGAACTCAACAGCTAATGGCAACAGCATGACAAACTTGTCTTCCTCTGCTCTTTAGTCAGTAGTCTGGTTCTCCGTGGGACTCATGTCTGAATTAGATTGTGATAACATGGAGGGCGAAGGGTAAGATGGGGAACTTGAATGGCAGGAAGTGAAGTGGAGAACAGAATAGCAGAAGATGGAACTGCTTGGCAGAAATCCCCGTGAAGAACTCAACCTTTTCCCATGGGACTCAAGTCTCCATCTCCTCTCTCTCTCTCTCTCTCTCTCTCTCTCTCTCTCTCTCTCTCTCTCTCTCTCTCTCTCTCTTTCTCTCTCTTGTTTGTTTGTTTCTAAGCGTTGTTCTACGTAATAGAGAAGCATGCCCTGCCCATTAAAGTAAAGCTCAGCCCACACTGTTAATGAATCGAATTCATGCCATACAATATGACACTAAAAACTCAAAACAGATCTGTCAAACCGAGATGGAAAGTGTGAACTCCAGAGAGTGCGCTCTAAGGTACTATATCTTGGATGTTGGACCCTTGGTCTCCATGTGGCAGTGCTATTTGAGGAAGTTGAGGAAACTTTAGCTGAAGGATGTAGGTCACTAGGGGCAGGGATTTTCAAAGCTATGCCTGATTCCCATCCTAATCCCCACATCATACTTCCTGTCTGCCCTCTGCCATATTCTCCCAACTCCACGAGGTTGTGTGTTACCATGAGCCCAGAATCAACAGAGCCAAACACTGTGGATAGAAACTTCTGAAACTATAAATAAATCTTTCCTCCCTTAAGTTATTTATATCAGGTATTTGTCATAATGACAAAACCTAGCACACTAGCTGAAGAAATCAGTCAAATAAAACCACCCTAAACTATTCCTAAATGTGAAATGGGATTGCTGTTGTAAAGTGATACTGAAGAAAAACATAATCATTTTTAAGATTTTGAAACATCTCATTATATCTGAAACGGCTTTAGTTTGGTGCTATATAGTTTATGAGTCTGAAAATGAAATTACAGGACATAAAAATTTTTTAAAAATCCTAGTATCATATAACCAGGAAACTTGGAACATGAAGGGATTTTTCATGTGTTACATTTAAGGCTACAAACACCAGATTACGGCTGTGGGAGGGGAGTCAGTTCATATTTTCTCTGTCACCTTGTCCAAGTGTAACTGTCCTTGTGGCAGTTGATGGCCCACCCAACTCCTACGATGTGGGTCCCCCCACCCCGTTCTCTCCTTTTATTCTTCTTGACTGAGAATGAACTCTGTGCAGTGAGTGGTTTCTTTATCTTTTGCAATTGTGAGAGTTTCTTGATGGCATTGAATCTGATATCTGCCAACAAAGAAAAGAAAATGCTTTCTGCTTTCTTCATTGTAAGAAATAAGATGTGAACATCTACCCATCTATCCCTCTGCAGCCAACAGGGAATAAGAGCATCTTCAGCTTGGGGCTTTGATGAAAAGCTTAGTAACAAATGCCAACTATTATGGTGCCTGGATATTTGATCTTAGACAAGTACTTCCCTAAATTTCAGTTTCTTGTGCTAAATGTAGAGGTAGAGTTCTACTCAAATGATAGAAAGACCCAGAGATTCATACCCTCACTTCTTTATGACTTCTATTTCTCATTCTTACTTCTTAAATGACTCCCTAATTTCTGTTATCTTGATCATTGACATTATACAGCATTTTCATGTCAAAGCTAAGCCTCAGGAGTACTACATAGTCTCTCCTGGAGCAAGGCTTATTAGGTCCAAGAGAGCCAGACGGTGGGCTGGCTAGATAGCTCTGTGCCTAAGAGTACTCATAGCTCTTGAGGAAGATCCAGGTTCAATTTCCAGAATCCATATGGGAACTCACAATCATCTGTAACTCCAGTTCCAGGGTATCTGATATTTTCTTCTGGCCTCATATGTGTGTGTGTGTGTGTGTGTGTGTGTGTGTGTGTGTGTGTGTGTATGTGAATTCAAAAAATACTTACATATAAAAATAAATGGTTTTGTTTTTAAGAGATAGTTTGATGCAGGTTGAGTATCTTTCATCAAAATGTCTTGGATGAGAAATGTTTCAAGTTTTACAGTTTTTTATATTTTTACAATAATTTCATAATTTTATTGCCAGTTTAAATATCTGAAACCTGAGTGTTCCAGAAATGTGTTTTGTTTGCAGGGATGGGGGATGTTGGGGGGGGCATCAGAAAGAAGAGGAATGAGGAAAGATGAGCTTACAAACAGAACCTAACCTATATTGAAAAAGGTAATAAGTGCAATAGAAAAAAATTCTGGAGATATTGGTTAGCACAGATTGTCAGGGATCTCAGAGGTAATTTAGAGTTCAGGAACAAGAGTGTTTAAACAGAGGTTTTCCATAACAGAAGAGATTCAGCTTGTGGGAAGGAAGAAGCTGTGTAGACACAGTGAAGATGGTGTTATACATTAAGGGTCTGCACTTAAGGGAGGGAGAAGAGGAGGGAAGAGGGCAAGAGACAGAGGGAGGGGAAGGGGAGAGAGGAAGAGAAGAGGGAGAGAAGACTCAGTTGGAGGTAAAATTTCAATGGTTCCATGCACTAGTGTGGTAGTGGCTGGTTTTGTGTGTCAACTTGACACAAGCTGGAGTTATCACAGAGAAAGGAACCTTCCTTGAGGACCAGCTGTAAGGCATTTTCTCAACTAGTGATCAAGGACAGAGGGCCCCGCCCATTTTGGGTGGTGCCATCCCTGGGTTGGTAGTCCTGGGTTCTATAAGAAAGCAAGATGAGCAAGCCAGGGGAAGCTGGAAAAGCAGCATCCCTCCATGTCCTCTATATCAGCTTCTGCCTCCAATTTCTTGTCCTGTGTGACTTCCTGTCCTGACTTCCTTTGGTGACGAACAGCAATGTGGAACTGTAAGCTGAATAAACCCTTTCCTCCCCAGCTTGCTTCTTGGTTATGATATTTTCTGCAGTAATACAAACCCTAAGACAAACTGGTACTGGGAGTGGGTTATTCCTGTGACAACTTGACCATGTTTTGGGGAAGAATGTAGAAGGACTTTGGAAATCACTAAGGTGAAGTCTTCAGGAAAGTGTTTCCTGAGAACACAGAGAAGCTATGTTCCAGAGGCAGTCTCAGTTGTACCTCATGTTTGCAGCCAGACTTGGTAATGTATAAGGGTCACCCAGGTGGTACTGGTTTTGAAACATGAAGGGGTAGCAGCTGATGCTTGGCACTGTGAGAGGTCAGGAAAGGTCATTGGTGGAGGTGCAGCCTCAGTGACAATTTAAGGCCCAACATTGAAGTGGCCATACAGAGAAGTTGAGGCTTAGCACCATGAAAAGAGCCTATGAGAGGCTATTTGTGAAAGTACAGTCCAGTTCAGCAGAAGACAGCAGTGTTTGGGAGATGCCAGTACCATGAGATGACCACCAAGAACGGCAGCAGCAGTGGAGAAGAGACAGATGGAATCTAGAAGACAAGGTGTGTTCTACAAAGGGCAGAGCTAGAGAAGTGACCCAGGCCCTTGGAGGAGCCCAGAAGATAGTGAGTGGATCCCAGACATTGGACAGTTAGAGTTTGATTTTGCTTTTGATTGTGCCCTGATACTTTTCCCTCTTGAAGTAGGAAAGTGTTTTAGTGGAGCCCACAGTTAAGAAACTTTAAATTGTAAAAGTACTTTGAATTTCAAAAGAGATTGGATATTTTAAATGTGTAAGAATTTGTAAAGACTGTGGGACTTCTAAAGTTATTTAGATCTTGGGCATGAATAAGAAAGTAAGGGTTGAGGCTTAATAGTGATGGGTTTGTGTGTCAAGTTGACAAGGGCTCAGTTGTACTGGCTGGTTTTGTGAGTCAGAAGCTATATATACCTTCTGATTCCCACACCCCTGAGTATGGATGGGACTGTAAAAGGCCATTTCTCCTGTGATTGAGTTTCATTTTTTAAGGCTACACCTTGCCACACTGCTGAGAACTATATGGTCCTATAGCCTAGGATAGAGAAACCCCATGCGGTGACTCCTAGCTGTTCAGAGTGGTCCCTGCCTACAGCAAGAAAACCATACATAATGGTAATAGCATTTCCAGGCTCCTGCTCCATGGATGTGTCAGCTTCTCTCCTCAGTTCTCCTACCCATGCATGTGACCACAGAGAGTCACATGATTAAGTTCTCTTAGTGTCCCACACTGACCTGTGCTGACACAAAGTCCAGTCACACCTAGCTGTAAGGTTAAGTAGGGGCCTCAACTCACAAACTTAGGAAAGAAAATCAAATCCTGTCATTGGATCCTCGTGTTTCATTTTTACTTCTGACTCCTGAATGCCTGGGATTGGCTAGCAGGAGATACAGCATCAGTTATTACTTGGCTAATTTTGGACCCTAAGGTCTGTTAAAGAATGTGGGGAATCTCAGATGAGCTCAGCAAAATACTTTGAAGAACCTCTCCACCTTCAGGCAACACTGGTCACTTTGGTGAGATACTCTGTCAGTTTACATGCTCCCACAAAGTCTGCAGGTATGGATAGACTGAGAGTTCAGATACCTTGAACCCCATGCATTAGCACCCACCCCCTGAGTTGCCCCCCATAATCATTATCTGGCTTTATGTTACAGGTTTTATCATGAATATCCACAAAAGCTCATGCATCAAAGGCTTTGTTCCAGGCACAAAATATGATGGGAAACAGTGGACTATTTAAGAGATGAGGTTAAACAGGAAGAAAATGGGCTTGAAGATCAGCATTAAGCTGAAATCAACTGAGTGGACAGACATGCACACTTCCTTGATAATGTTGGGTAGAATCCTGTCTCCCTTTCTTGGAAACAGATATTTAATTAGATCAAGAACAGATGATCAAAAACAAAACACCAGTCCCCCCAAGGCTGGGGTCCCCTGGAAAACCCCAACTTGTTTCACAGGAAAGCCTAGGAGAGGTCATGAATTAGGCACAAATAGCTTTTTCCTCTCTGTCTTCAAGAAAGGGTCAATTCAAGTCTTAATATAAGGATCATTTAGTGGAACCTACTGAAGATATGCTTATTTTATGTAATTTGGTACTTTTTTGCCTTATGGTTTATTTAATGTTCTTTCAAGTGGAAGAAAAGAAACAAATGATATTTCAAAAGACGGTTTCCATGTTTTAACGTTGTATGATGGTTTAAAAGTTTCTTTTCTCAGTTCAGAAGGTAAACAATGGTCCCATCACATAAGAGCTTCCCTTCAGCATAACCACAGAGCGTTTGACAGCACAGCACCGTGTACTTGCCACTCATAAGATTTCTTATATCCTTTCTGAGGTACTGGGGATTGGAGACAATCTCTCCTACCTTGAAATTTACAGACCAGCCTTACCTTTTGTTATAATTAATCTCTAATCCCACCTCTTAAGCCTTATTTTGATATTTATTTATTTATTTATTTATTTATTTATTTAAGTGTGTGTGTGTGTGTGTGTGTGTTGTGCACGAGAGTGCCCTAGGCAATGTTCTGTGAACTGAATTGGTCTCTGGAAGAGCAACAAGCGCTCTTAACCACTGTGCCTTCTGTCAAACTCCCTAATCCCACACCTTAATCAGCTCTAACTATGTCTGAAGTAACATTGGCCCTGCAGAGCTTCCTGTAATTCTTTCTTTGCCAACTTGGCAGGCAGTTGTGCTTGCACACCTCAATATGCCTAGCATCCCGAGGGACACTCTTCCCTACTGACTCTTCTTTGATCTTATCTGAGGACCAAAGGTACTTTAATAAAAGAAATCATCCTTTATGCTAATTTGGCTTTTCTCTCCTAAAAAAAAAATACATGAATAGTTTGGACTATTTAGCATCTCCCAGCTCCTGGCTCTTTAATTTCTGGGAAAAGAGGGTCTATGTCCAGTGCTGTGGACAACCTCAGGTAGATCAGCTGGTCCTCTGCTTCCAGTACTCTGCCAGGCTGGGAGATGTTTTTCCAGATAGGCTAATTCTCCAGAAATATCAGCACACATTTCTCCATCAATTCTTCTCCAAGTTCAACAAGTAACAGAAGCCAAGTGTGAAGAGAAGTCCTATCTGCAGGAACCTTCCAGCTAGATCAGAGGAGGAGGCAGAATGAGGAAGCAGACAATGAAGAGGCTGAGGCTGTGCCTGAAGGGGGCTGGCAAAGGCCTCATGGCAGACACTGGCATGTTGACAGTTGCTCAGCAGATCACTGGGCCCTATGCACACATGTATGGCAGTGTCCGACTTTACCACAGCTGAGATTTGGCCCTGTAGGGGAAGGGTTTTAGGAGCTAGGAGTGGGCTCCATCCATCGCTAATAAGTATGCACCAAGGATCAGAGGTGGTGTCAGGGTTCTATTCCACCCACAGCTTGGGTTTTGGAAATCTGACTGGGACAGTGAGGGAATGGCGAAAGAACAGTCACACAGCCACACATACAGAAATCCTGGGGCCAGGTGGATCATCCAAATCTGATGGAATGGCACTAACTATCACCAAATAACCTAGAATCTTAGCATTTAACTATTAAGTTCAGCTCAGGGGTGGGGGCAGGGCAGTTAGCCAGTGTTGGTGGAAGGTGTCTGTATGCAGTCTCCGACTGAAAACAACCAGGAAGAAGACATTGCTGATTTTTGCATATAGTGGTCAGTTATTCAGAGGAAGGCATTGCCTTTCTGAATTTGACCCAGGTAGGGGCAGGGAGGACTCTGCCAATGTCCCATGGGTCTGAGACTGTCTGTTGACATGGCGAGCAAGCTCATAAACAAGTCTCTTGGGACTTCTTCATGCATTTTCTAGAGGGTTTCTCCGCTTCCCGAGCCAGTTGCCATTTTTTGTCCTGATACATGTCCTTTCTGTTAGCTACAACCCCCCTTTTACGTATTCATAAAACAGGGCCTAGTATAAGCAGTCACAGTTTTGTTTGACTTTGATTTCCAACACACTGCTGGTTTGTAAGTTGCTAGGAAGTTCTTGTCTCCTTTGAAGCTCATGGGTCAAATAGAAAATACCAGTTAGGTCAAGCATATAGTAGAGGGATCTCTAATTCTACATTAAATTAGACCCAGAACGCGTGGTTCCATGGGACAAGTGTTAAGTGCTTTTATAGTTTTACATGAGAAAAGTGACCACTGAGAAAAGACTGTTAACTTGATTTTATGTGACCTATTAAATGGTCACATTCTAAAATTAAATACCTATGCTCCATGTCCTTAGGAGGTAGAGTCTAAGAGACTAGCCTTCAGTAAGCCGCAGTTTGTGATCATGGCGGGAGAAAAGACTTGAGGGAGACCCTCACACAGTATACTATGTCCCCTCCAGCAGCATGGCTCAGGCCTGCCTGGCTCAAGCAGAAAAGTAAGAAGTAATTTTATCATTCCCTTTGTTTTGAGATGTGGGTCTTATACTGAGCTCAGGCTAGCCTGGAACTTGTTATGCAGTCTAAGCTGGCCTTGGATTTGAGACAATCCTCCTGCCTCAGCTTTCCAAGTACTGGAATTACAAATACAGTCTGTTGTCATACCTACCTTCCAAGCTTCTTAAATATTTACAATACATGAATAAGCCAAACAATTTTAAGTGAACTGTTTGTCAATACACTCTAGTAAATCACCACCTACAAAAGTCATTTGCATCTCAGATTATTTAGTCGATTTTCTAAGTGTACAGCCTACAGACCTTTTGTTCTTCCCTACTTCCTATGTTAATTAATTCACTGCAGCAGGAGTGTTTCTAGAACACTGTGATTCCAGTTTGTACAGCGAATCACTCTAGATATGTTCACAACTTCAGAATCCTACACTGATTCTATAAGTTAGCATATTGTAGGATGTTAACAATTTCATGGGTAGTTCCGCACTCCATATGGATGGTACCATCTTTGCCATGTCAAGAGTATCTCAATACATACAGAGCCTACTTCATATTATCAGTGTCCCATTGACAGGGTTCCACATAACATCTAATTTCCTTTCTCTCAAATATCTTTATATATATATATATATATTCTTTCAAATATCACAAATAAATGACTATATATAATAAGCCTTTATGCATTGCTCTCTTTGAACAACTCCTGAATGTAGAGTGGTTGATTGTCGATCATTGACAGAGCTTTTTATTGCCTGTTTGTTCTTTGTGTAGAACTGATATGTACGACTCCTCTCCCACCCAGCAGACATCACAGGATACCCTAAAGACCCTGAGAATAATTTGATAGGGGCTGCTGAACTGTCCTGACCTGAATGGTGGATGAGTGTATGGCAACTATATACCCTTTCCATAAAGGCATGATAAGTTGTGTGTGTGATACAAGGAATAGAGCCCAGGACCTCAAGCATGCTAGGTGCTAGGCAAGAACTCTTCTATTTAGTTCCACCGTAGGTCCCAGACATGAAAAAAATGATAGATGTGGTAATTTCACTGATTTAATCATAATGTAATGTATACATGTATCAAGACATCACATTGGCCCCCAAAGTATGTACAATTACTATGCATGTCAGAAGTCACTTTTTAAAATTAGAAGAAATCAGTTCTAGCAATGTGCCACTTCTAGGCTCTGTTGTTCTTCCTTCTGCCACACCCAGGTGGATCACTTTCACCCATTCTCTCCATGAATGAATCCCTAATGGAGAGATCTCAGGGGTTTTTTCCTGCAGGAAAAGCAAGTTGCCCACACAGCTGCCCGGTGGGATTGGCTCATACCAGGCCTGCCTAGCTCCAATATTTTCTATTTACTGCAATCCATTCCTTCATCCAATCTCTCCACCTGTGGTGGCATCTGCTCTGGGCTCTGGGACCACAGCAGAAGGTCAGAATCTGTTCCCCAGACTCAGGTGCCTTGTTCTTCTGCCCTAAAGAGAAAAAATCTGAAGACAAACAGGGTAACAAGTCAGTGGAAGTATAAGGGAAACACAGAATCATCCAGAGAGGCAGGGAAGGAGTAGAGATCATCTGCAGGGTCCAGAAAGTCATAAGAGAGGTAACACTGTATTATCTAAAGAGAAATATGTTTGACTATGAAAGAACCATGCAGGAAACCAGAGCCTAATAGAAGCACAGAGCTCACCAACGAACCCTAGTGTATCTGAACCCTGAGCATTCATATCAGAGCCAGGCATGTTGATACACAACCACAGTCCCAGCACTGGGAAGGTAAATATTCAAGATTCCAGGGCTCAGGACAGCCTCCAACACATTGTGAGGTTCAGGCCAACCTGGGCCCTGTTCCTGAGACCCTGTTTCCAAAAAAACCACAAAAGCAAAAATCAAGTAAGCAATCAATCAGTAAAAATTCAATAGGAAAGACAGATATGCATATATACAATGGGATTGTAGTTTACTTGTGTGCCTTCCTTTGATCTGGTTTTCCAGTTCAACAATATAGCATGGGCATCTTAGATTTATACACTTATATCCTCTTTTAAAAGATATTTAAAGGCAGCAGTTGTCTACATCATATATAAGGTGTTTTTTAAAGTTATAATGATTAAATTATGGCTTTTAGGCCAGTCTATCCTCTCTTATCCTTTCAGATACTCTACTTTGAGACTTTGGAGGAATTTCCTTTCTCTTGTAATGATATTCTGGTATTTGAATAGATCATTGACTTTCTAAATAAGCTGTCATAGAATCAAATCTGAAATCTAGCTCAGAGAAGCTGGAGTTTTCTCTGGGGAACCATAGTTTACAATAACTAATGTTAAGGGTAAGACTACTAGATACTACTAGATATAGTTTCCTGCAGAATGTTCTAGATTTCAAAACACTGCACCAGGAGCCCTTCCCAGCAGCTTAACTACTGCTGACCTCTATTGGCCACATAAGGCACTGCACCAAACCCCTTTGAAGGTTGGGAACTGGTTATTTGTGGTTCATCCAATGGCGGCTGGGAATTCCTGAGACGTTTGAAAAGGTGCTAAATTGTCTCTTGATTAAAGAGTGGCATGGCATAGATCCAGTGCGTTTTGCTTCAGATGGAACCGCTTAGCTTTTGGCTGGAGCCAATGCTGATTATTTTCGCAGATGCGTGATATTGTATATAGCGCACATATACACTTTGAAAGGGCCCCATGAACTCATCCGCCAGTTAGATCAGAGCTTGTATTAATTCTGTGGCTTGAGACCCCCCACTGATTTCCAGCCAGGCATCAGCAGCTACACCCTAGAAATGCCTTGGACAATCCAATGCCAAGCTGATATTGACAGTCAGAAATCCTTCAAGTTCAAAAGGCCAAGAAGCCCTCTTTCCCACCGGGCAGGGTCTATCTTAGAGAGTCACACACAAGAGGCTCACAGGTAGACATGGGTGCTGAAATCATCATCTAAACTTGGAGGAAACAAAGTAGCTAGTTATCTTAGTAACGAGAAAATGGAGTCCTGAGAAACAGCCCGTTTATTTCCATCCGTAATGTGTGTGAGTGCCTGCGTAAGATGTGTGTTTCTGTGTGTTCCCTCTGTGGGTGTGAACTTGTGGACTTTTGTGCAAGTGTAGTTATCCAGAGTCTTCTTCAGTTAACTCTTCCACCTTATTCTTTAAGGCAAGGTCTCTCAATTAAACCGAGAGCTTGCTGACACAATCTCACAGACAGCTTGCTCTGGGGATCCCTGTCCCTGCTGAATTATAGGCAAGTGGTCATACCAACCCAGAATTTAAAGGGGTTGTGAGGAGTCCAAACTCCTGGAGATCTGAACTCTGGTACTCATACTTGTGTGGCTAACACTCAACTGCTGTGCCATCTCTCCAGGTTCCCAAAGAAGGTATTTCAAGTGTTATCACCACCTCTGCTACATAGTTAAATCGATTGTTATGCTAATTAGTCCAATTTGGTCATTCACACTGCATATGTGTATGGAGATGCCACATTCTATCTCACAAAAGCAAACAATTGCTGTTCTTTTCTCTTTAGGAATGAAACTATGAAATGTTTAAAAATTAAAATGCTATCTAGATGATTAGAATTATGCTGGTGATTCTCTGGATGGGGATGGACATTATTCTAGGTCTGAGGGTGCTGGGCGTGTGCAAGACAAGCAAAGCCTGGTATTGCATGGAACTCCCTGGAAGGGGAGACAGGGAATTAAAAGTGAAGCATGAACCAGACTGAGGTTTCTGGAAATAGTTCAGCCGAGAGAAATGGCTTCAGTGGAGAAAGGGGCAGACAGTGATACATTTTTATAAAACTCATTTTCATAAAACGTGATGACATTTTAGTGAAGTGAGAACTCGTTTTTCTCTTCCAAAACTTGAGGGTAAGACCACCTGAATTAGTTTTCTGGGGGTTTTGGAGGTTTAAAAAGTCATTAGCACAGAAAGAGGTGGGGAATGGATTTCAATATTTCAGCAAGTGTGGCCACGCTTAGACACCAGGAGGACAAAATGAAAGGCACAGTATGGAGTGTAACGTCCACCATTTTCTGGTGCTGAAAAGGTCATTGCAGCAGACAAGGAGACCTTGGCCTCTACCTCTTGGAGTTTGCTTGACCCTCCCAGTTGGTTTTCACTTGGGAGAGGAAGGAATTACCTACTATGTGCCTACATGACTAATCTTGATACTTGAAAATGGACTTTTGGTTTCTTTGGCTGATTGTTGTTTTTGAGACAAGGTTTGGCTGTGTAGTCCAGGTTTGCCTTTACCTCAAAATTCTCCTGCTTCAGCTTTCTGAGTTCTGGGATTACAAGTGTGTGTCACGACATCTGACTCTTATCTTGGGTGCTTAAATAGTGTTACTTTGTTTTATTTTGGATGCTGAGGATTGAACCCAGGATTTCACACATGCTGCAATCAAACCACATCTCCAGCCCTTATTTGTCTTTTAGACTTCTATTTTCTATTTAGCCCTTCTATTTTCTCAGCACTGGGTTTGGAGGCTCGGGCCTTGCATGGCCTAAGCAAATGCTCTACCACTCTGAGCTGCGACCCCAGCACTGAGGTGCACTTAAATGCCAGGGACTTGTGAATACATAAATATACGCATGCTGTATTTTTAGTAAGTAGTATTTACATGTAAAAACATACATACTTACTGTAGAAAATTTAGGTAATTCTTCAAAATACAAAGGAACAATTAAATCACTCATTTCCTTATGATGAGATGTAATATTTGGCAGGTAGTCTCCCAATTCTCTTATTTATTTATGTCTATTTCTATACTAGCATCTACATCTAGAGTTGGAAATTGAGTTATCCTTTATGCTTAACAAAAGCAGTGAATTTTGCTTTAAAATGGTAAAGCAGTTTCACAGATTCTGATGACTCAAAGGCTTATAATAGTCTGTTAAGAATCACTATGATATAGCCATTATTTAGATCGTTTTCATTAATAGTTGACAAAATAACATAATTTTTTCTTCACTTATTTTATAATTTACTAATAATTAAGAATCACCAAAAAGAAGCCGGGCGGTGGTGGCGCACGCTTTTAATCCCAGCACTTGGGAGGCAGAGGCAGGTGGATTTCTGAGTTCGAGGCCAGCCTGGTCTACAAAGTGAGTTCCAGGACAGCCAGGGCTACGCAGAGAAACCCTGTCTTGAAAAACCAAAAAAAAAAAAAAAAACATTTAGGTGCTGGAGAGATGGCTCAGTGGGTAAGAACACCTGACTGCTCTTCCAAAGGTCCTGAGTTCAAATCCCAGCACCCACATGGTGGCTCACAACCATCTGAAAAGTAATCTGACGCCCTCTTCTGGTGCGTCTGAAGACAGCTACAGTGTCCTTCCATAAAATAAATAAATCTTTAAAAAAAAAATAACAAAAAAAAAAGAATCACCAAAAAAAGTTGAAAGACACTGATGATCCCCACCATTAATGAAGAGTTTCATTAATTCACCATTAAGAAGTGTTAAGAAGGCTTAACACTTGCAGAAGACTGCACAGGGCAAACTCATTAATGGTCCCAAGACGAGTCAGCTGTCCTAGACTGTGTCTGTTGCTGTTTTATTTGTTTTCCTGTTTATTTGTTTTGGGGGTTGTTTGTGTTTTATTTAGCTGACCAAGCTGGGGAGCACAAGGTTTATGTGACTAACAGGTTATAGTACATCACTGAGGGAAGTCAGGGTGGGAACCAGGAGGCAGGAACTGAAGTTGAGATTACAGAGGAGCCTGCCTTACTGGCTTCCTTCTGGGATCACTGTCAATTATTTTTCTTATATCTCCAAGGAATGTTTGCTCAGGGCTGTCACCAACCATAGTGGTATAGGCTCTCTCGAATCAATCAACAATCAAGAAAAATGCCACACAGTCATGGCTACTGGTCAGCCTAATGGAGGAATTTTCCTAATTGAGATTCCTTCCTCCCAAGTGATTCTAGTTTGTGTCAAGTTGACAAAAACATCATCAACAACGTCAAAAACACTAGTCAGTACATGATCTAAAATATTATCTTCTTAGAGAGTCAGTTGGATGTTGAGGAAGAAATGTTCCCCACGTTCAGAGTCTGCACCTGGATATTCCTGCTAGCTCTGAGACTCAACAAGCCTGTGGGCCTAACACTTTGCCATGTGGGCTGGGAAAAAAGCTTGCCCTATAGGCTGTTGTTATCATTTTATTTAACAGGAACTGTGGGGACCTTCCTACCCAAAACCTTCCTAAGAGAGGACCAAGAGGCTTTCTTGGAAGATGTTCATGGAACAGCCTTACAGTTAACTTTGAAAGGGAAAAGGGGAGACACTGACCTCTCCGTGATCACGTTTCTGACAAAGCCAGTGAGGGAGAAAGAAGCCTGCATTTTCCTATTTGTGGACTCCTGCTCCTTGGAAACATCCCTTGAGCAGTTACGTCATCCATCCATTTCATCCTCATTGGACGGACATCTTTGCTTTGGTCCTCATTTAAAGCTCAAGCTGAGAGTATATCTCAGTGGATGCCTATATAGCATGCTAGAGGTCCTGGGCTTGGTCTTCAGGGCCACAAAAAAATGCATATATAAAACATAAAGGTCAAGACCTGGCCTCCTCACATACTTTAACAAAATCTGGCCTCGGTTTGTTCATTTGCCACTGTGAAGCCTTATGCAGGGAAGAGAGGCATGTGCCCACCTACAGGACAGAGGTTTTCAGCAGGTGGGCAGTCCTACCCCATTATCACAGCAAGCCTGAGTGAGGAGCTGCCCACGGGCCTGCAGATCTCAGGTACCCTGGCATCATTATGAATAAAGGAACACAGGCTCTCAAAGTTAAGCGATATCCATTACCAGCTACAGATATTGGTGCACGACTGAGGGACCTGGGTTGACCTCGATGTGTGGACGGCCATTCTTAGAAATCAAAACAGATCCAATGTTAGTACTTTTGTGTGGACCACAATAAATCTCTTCTCTGTGGCACTACTGGGGAAAAGACACTTGTTTCAATAAATGCAAACATTATAAATCAGAGAAATCACATGACTTCCCAAGGCATGTCTGTGAGGGCATTTCCAGAGAGGATTATCTGAGGGAAGACCAACCCTGAATAAGGGCAACACCGTGATGTAGGACAGAGGTCTAGAAGAGAAAGAGAGACATAGGATGAAGTCAGCTGAATGTCAATGTCTTTTTCTCTCTGCTTTTCATGATGCGATGCGATGCGAGTGCCCTTCTCTATGAGATCACATTCTCCCATTGCCACCATGTTCTGCCCAAGCACATGGGCAGACTAAGTGTGAATCGAACTCTTTAAAGCCATGAATAACAACAGCAACAACAACCACAACCACAACCACACACACACACACACACACACACACACACACACACACAAAACCCTCCTTCTTCTTTTAAGTTCTTTCTGTCTAGTTTTTGTTTTTTGGTTTTGGGGGGGTTGTTTGTTTGTTTATTTTTATAGTGTATCTTAGTTAGCTTTTTATTGCAACAGTGAAAAGCCCTGGCCAAGACACCTTTTTAAAAATGTGTTTAATTTGTCTTATGGAGTCAGAGGGTTAGAGTCCATGATGGTGGGATGAAGGCCAGGAATACCTGAGAGTTCATGTCTATAAGAGAGAAAGAACACTGGATATGGTAAAAGTTTTTCAAAACCACAAAACTTACTCCCCACACACTGTGATATGCCTCCTCCAACAACGACATACCTCCTAATCTTTCCTAAGCACACCTACCCCACCAACTGTGAAATATATATATATATATATATATATATATATATGCATGTTCCTGTGGAGGCCATTCTTATTCAAACCACCACATGGTGGTAAGGAACTAATACTGATGATGAACCAATTTCAAACACCCCTACAAATTGTAAGGCTTTTTACTAAATTGCGAGAGAGAGAGAGAGAGAGAGAGAGAGAGAGAGAGAGAGAGAGAGAGAGATGACTACATGCCTATCAGTCAGACACAGCATAGAATTTGGGAGAGCTGGGCCCATTTGATGCTATTGAGCCTCTCTCTCTCTCTCTCTCTCTCTCTCTCTCTCTCTCATGCTTAGCCATATGCTTATGACTGGTGTGCACTCAAATGATTTTATTACAACTGCAGGTTTGCCATGCTGTGACAAAGCACCTGACCCAAACAAAGGAAGGCCTCTTCGTGACTCACAGGTTCAGATGTCCCAGTCTGTGTTACCAGGCTCCATTGCTTTTAAGGCTGTGGAAAGGCAGCAACATCCCTGCAGAGGAAAGTTTCTCTCCTCATGAAATCCTGGAAGCAGAAGGAGGAAGAGAAAATGGCCAGGGACAAGATATATCCTTCAAAGTCAATGCCCCAGTAAGCTCCTTCCTCTAATGCAGCTCCACACCCTGAGATCTCCTTCAGCTTCAGACTCTGCATAGATGAGCCCATGAAAGATCACATCAGCTCTCCCACAGCACCACCAGCTGGGAACCCAGCCCTCAAGGCATGAGCCTTCTTCATGGACTCTTCATGTACAAACCATGACAGAGTCCCAAATTTGAACATATAAAATATACAATTTATTTCACTAAAATAAGGAGATAAAACTAAGAATAAAAGCACAGACTTTGAATGAAATGGATTCAATTCTGTTGCACCATACTCTATCTAACATTGTTTGACACCTTGGTTGTATTAGCAAATGATACAACTTTTCCATAAGTTTCTGTTTCAAACTCTGCAATGTGGAAATACTTTTATAGCTATTGTAAATATGCTGTGAAAGCATATAACATATAATTAACATCAGTGTGGATCCTTGGATACATAAATATCATGAATTAGAGGGAAAAATGCACTGTAAGATTTGGAAATCAAACCAATTCAGGTACTCTTTGGAAGGGCTGATATATCAGTTACTTTGTTGATGCTGAGATAAAATATTGTGACCAAAAGCAGCTTAAGAAAGAAAAGATGTACTTGGGCTTCTGGTTCTAGAGACGTAGAGTCCATCATCATTGGAAAGATATCACACAGGAGTAGATGCTGGAAACTGATCGTGTGTCCATCCTCATGCAGTAGGCAGAAAGTGAGAACAGACAGTGGAATGAAGCTATAGGCCTTCAAATCCCCAGGCATATTTCTGCCAGCAGGTTCCTCCTACAGCTTCCATAATCTCTCCATGAAGTAACACCCGATACGGATCGAATGTTCACATAAATGAGCCTATGAGGCACATTTCTTATTTAAACCACAATAGTTGGGAACATTTATATGGGCAATCCAATACACTATGTCCAGATACAGACCACTGGTCCACACTATTAGCTGTGGACCATCATCAATCATCCATCATTTCTAGCATCTTCCAGACAGTCTCTTTCCATGTAATGTTTAGCAAAGCTTTCATGAGTAATTTTATCATTTTGTAGACAGGCTAAAGAGACTTTTAGTTATCTCACTTTTATCCATATTTTCAGACTGTGTAAAACTTTCCAGAGGACAAATAAGAAAACCATCTTGCCTTCCTGTTTGCAGAATCTCGGCCTGGAAGTTCCCCAAAGACCTTAGCATTAATATATGGTTTTACTGAATGTGGAAATTCACACATCCACTGTGAACTTGGGCATAGCTCAGCAATGAGTAGGTGACATTTCTTGATACTAGTTACCATGGTGCTGTTAGTCTCACCTTGGTATCAATTATCTCATTTGATCCTTAAAACAAGTCTTTACAGTAGGCAGGACAACCTTCCAGTGTCACACAAAACAAGAACCAGAACAGGGCCCTGGAAAGACAGCTTCATCAGCAAAGTGCTTGCTTGTTTAGAGAACATGAGGATCTGAATTGGATTCCCAGAACCCGCATTTTTCAAAAGCCAAGTGTGGGTGGCATGAATTTGTCCTGTTAGCAATGGGGAGGCAGAAAGGGGCAGATCCCTGTGCCAGCCAGCCAGCTTGCCTAATCTAATTGGCAAGTTTCAGCTAGTAAAAGATCCTCTATCAGAAAAGAATAAATAGCCGCGACCTCTGTTCCCGCGGACTGCGCTGGAGAGACCGGTACCCAGGCTCTCCCCCCAGTATAACATCACTTGGGACACGGCCTGTTGGGGCTTCCGTCTGTGCCCGAGGGCGGGTTGGCGCTGTGGTCGTCTGGGTGCCAGATCGGCGGGCCATCGTGACCACAGGGTGAGCGGCGCCACGGAGAGTGCCCTCTGCCATCTTTGCTCCAGTGACCAGGTAGTTGGGACCGCCAGGCTCAGAGACAGACAGGCATAATATCGCTTCGGTTTCAGGCAGCTTGTGTGTAACCTGCTCCCAGGTGCTGGGCTGATCTGCAGTAACCAGCGCGCCAGATCTGCTGTGGGACTTCTGCCTGGTGGAGGGACCCCGCGCAGGGAGGGAGCCTGCCAGCTTCCCTTCCGCGACCTCTGTTCCCGCAGACTGCGCTGGAGAGACCAGTACCCAGGCTCTCCCCCCAATATAACATCACTTGGGACACGGCCTGTTGGGGCTTCCTTCTGTGCCCGAGGGCGGGTTGGCGCTGTGGTCGTCTGGGTGCCAGATCGGCGGGCCATCGTGACCACAGGGTGAGCGGCGCCACGGAGAGTGCCCTCCGCCATCTTTGCTCCAGTGACCAGGTAGTTGGGACCGCCAGGCTCAGAGACAGACAGGCATAATATCGCTTCGGTTTCAGGCAGCTTGTGTGTAACCTGCTCCCAGGTGCTGGGCTGATCTGCAGTGACCAGCGCGCCAGATCTGCTGTGGGACTTCTGCCTGGCAGAGGGACGCCCCCTCCCCCCCCCCAGGAGAGATCACACACCCCTGCACAGGGCAGGAGCCTGCCAGCCTCCCTTTGGCGACCTCTGCTCCAGGAATCCACTAGGCTGAGCCTTTAGATGTGCAAGGCCTCCCCAATATAAGATCACTTGGGGCAAAGCACATTAGGGCTCCAAAGTCACTCAGGAGCAGGCAGGCCCCAGAAATCGGTGCCAGGGGAATCCTGGTAATCCAGGGGGGGCAGAAATAGCTTTGCAGGCTCACAGGAGGTCCAACCAACAGCCAGTGGCAGCAGGACCAACTAACACCAGAGGTATCCAGATGGCAAAAGGCAAACGTAGGAATGTTACTAACAGTAATCAAAGTAATGTGGGACCATCCGAACCCAACTCTCCAACAGCAGCAAGTCCTGGATACCCCACCACACCCGAAAGACAAGATCTGGATTTAAAATCACTTCTCATGATGCTATTAGAGGATCACAAGAAGGACACAAATAAATCTCATAAAGAGTTACAGGAGACCATGAATCAATGGTTAGAAGCCCTTACAAAGGAAACACAAAAATCGCTTAGAGAAATGCGGGAGAACATGGATCAAAAGATGGAGGCGCACAAGGAGACAACACAAAAATCGCTTAACGAGATGAATCAACGGGTAGATGCACTCACAAAGGAATCACAAAAATTGCATAAAGAAATGCAGAAGAATATGGGTCAACAGACGGATGCCCATAAGGAGGCAACACAAAAATTGCTTAAAGAAATGAATCAACGGTTAGATGCCCTTACAAAGGAAACACGAGAACTGCTTAAAGAAATGCAGGAGACGATGGATCAACAGATGGAATCCCATGAGGAGGAAACACAAAAATCGCTCAGAGAAATGCAGGAGAACGTGGGTCATCAGGAAGAAATCCTGAAAGAGGTAATGCAAAAATACCTTAAAGAAATACAGGAAAATACAAACAAACAAGTGAAGGATCTCAGCAAATCCATCCAGGAACTAAAAAAGGAAGTAGAAACAACTAAGAAATCACAAAGGGAGACAACTTTGGAGATAGAAAACCTTGGGAAGAAATCAGGAGTCATAGATGCAAACATCAACAATAGAATACAAGAGATGGAAGAAAGAATCTCAGGTGCTGAAGATTCCATAGAAAGCATCGACTCAACAGTCAAAGAAAATGCAAAATGCAAAAAACGCGTAACCCAAAACATCCAGGAAATCCAGGACACAATGAGAAGACCAAACCTAAGGATTATAGGTATAGATGAGAGTGAAGATTTGCAACTTAAAGGGCCAGTAAACATCTTCAACAAAATTATGGAGGAAAATTTCCCTAACTTAAAGAGAGAGATGCCAATGAACGTACAAGAAGCCTACAGAACTCCAAACAGACTGGACCAGAACAGAAATACCTCCCGTCACATAATAATCAAAACACCGAATGTTCTAAACAAAGAAAGAATACTAAATGCAGTAAGAGAAAAGGGCCAAGTAACATACAAAGGAAGACCTATGCGAATCACATCAGACTTCTCACCAGAGACTATGAAAGCCAGAAGATCCTGGGCAGATCTCATGCAGACACTAAGACAGCACAAATGCCAGCCTAGACTACTCTACCCAGCAAAACTCTCAATCACCATAGATGGAGAGACCAAGATATTCCATGATAAAACCAAATTTTCACAATATCTTTCCACAAATCCAGCCCTGCAACGGATAATAGGTGGAAACCTCCAATACAGGGAGAGAAACAACACCCTGGAAAAAATGAGATAATAACCTTCTTGAATCAAACCCAAAAGTAGATAACCACTCAAACATAAAGATAGCGTCAAGAATGGCAGATGGCAATAATCACTATGCCTTAATCTCTCTTAATATCAATGGTCTCAATTCCCCAATTAAAAGACATAGACTAGCAGACTGGATACGTAAACAGGACCCAGCATTTTGCTGCATGCAGGAAACGCACCTCAGTGTCAAACACAAACACTACCTCAGAGTAAAAGGCTGGAAAACAATTTTACAAGCAAATGGCCCCAAGAAACGAGGTGGAGTAGCCATCCTAATATCGGATAAAATTGATTTTCAACCTAAAGTCATCAAAAAAGACACAGAAGGACACTACATACTGATCAAGGGAAAAATCCACCATCAAGAACTCTCAATCCTGAATATCTATGCTCCAAATGCAAGGGCACCCTCATTCGTAAAAGAAACTTTACTAAAACTCAAAGCACACATCGCACCGCACACAATAATAGTGGGTGACTTCAACACCCCGCTCTCTGAAATGGATCGTTCAGGAAAGCAGAAACTAAACAGGGACACAGTGAATCTAATTGAAGCCTTGGGCCAAATGGAACTAACTGATATATATAGAACATTTCATCCTAGAGCTAAAGAATACACCTTCTTCTCAGCTTCTCATGGTACCTTCTCCAAAATTGACCATATAATTGGTCACAAATCAGACCTCAACAGATACAAGAAGACAGAAATAATCCCATGCCTCCTATCAGATCACTATGGAATAAGGGTGGTCTTCAATGGCAACAAAAACAAAAGAAAACCCACGTACACATGGAGGCTGAACAATGCTCTACTCAATGATAACTTGGTCAAGGTGGAAATAAAGAAAGAAATCAAAGACTTTTTGAAAGTTAATGAAAATGAAGGCACAACATACCCTAACTTATGGGACACAATGAAAGCAGTGCTAAGAGGAAAATTCATAGCCCTGAGTGCCGCCAAAAAGAAACGGGAGACAGCATACACTAACAGCTTAATGGCACACCTGAAAGCCCTGGAACAAAAAGAAGCAAATACACCAAAGAGGAGTAGAAGGCAGGAAATCATCAAACTCAGGGCTGAAATCAATCAAGTAGAAACAAATAAAACCATACAAAGAATCAACAAAACGAGGAGTTGGTTCTTTGAGAAAATCAACAAGATAGATAAGCCCTTAGCCAGACTAACCAGAGGGCACAGAGATAGTATCCAAATTAATAAAATCAGAAACGAAAAGGGAGAGATAACAACAGAAACTGAGGAAATTCAAAAAATCATCAGATCCTACTACAAAAACCTGTATTCGACACAACTAGAAAATCTTGAGGAAATGGACAATTTCCTTGACAGATACCAAGTACCAAAATTAAATCAGGATCAAATAGACCATCTAAACCGTCCTATAACCCCTGAAGAAATAGAAGTTGTCATTGGAAGTCTTCCAACCAAAAAAAGCACAGGTCCAGATGGTTTTAGTGCAGAATTCTATCAGACCTTCAAAGAAGACCTAACACCAATACTCTTCAAACTGTTCCACAAAATAGAAACAGAAGGAACACTACCCAACTCGTTCTATGAAGCCACAATTACACTAATACCAAAAGCACACAAAGATCCGACAAAGAAAGAGAATCTCAGGCCAATCTCTCTTATGAATATTGATGCAAAAATACTCAATAAAATTCTTGCCAATCGAATCCAAGAACACATCAAAACGATCATTCACCACGATCAAGTAGGCTTCATCCCAGGGATGCAGGGATGGTTCAATATAAGGAAATCCATCAATGTAATCCACTACATAAACAATCTCAAAGAAAAAAACCACATGGTCATCTCATTAGATGCTGAGAAAGCATTTGACAAAATTCAGCATCCTTTCATGCTAAAGGTCTTGGAAAGATCAGGAATTCAAGGCCCATATCTAAACATAGTAAAAGCAATTTACAGCAAACCAGTAGCCAGCATCAATCTAAACGGAGAGAAACTTGAAGCAATCCCACTAAAATCAGGGACTAGACAAGGCTGCCCTCTCTCTCCATATCTTTTCAATATAGTACTTGAAGTTCTAGCTAGAGCAATTAGAAAACAAAAAGAGGTCAAAGGGATACAAATTGGAAAGGAAGAAGTCAAACTATCACTATTTGCAGACGATATGATAGTATACATAAGCGACCCAAAGAACTCCACCAGAGAACTCCTACAGCTGATAAACGACTTCAGCAAAGTGGCCGGATATAAAATCAACTCAAGCAAGTCAGAAGCCTTCCTATACTCAAAGGATAAGCAGGCTGAGAAAGAAGTAAGAGAAATAATACCCTTTACGATAGCCACAAACCATATTAAGTATCTTGGCGTGACGCTAACCAAACAAGTGAAAGATCTGTATGACAAGAACTTCAAGTCTCTGAAGAAAGAAATTGAAGAAGACCTCAGAAGATGGAAAAATCTGCCATGCTCATGGATTGGCAGGATTAATATAGTAAAAATGAGCATCTTACCAAAAGTAATACACAGATTCAATGCAATCCCCATCAAAATCCCAACTCAATTCTTCATAGAGTTAGAAAGAGCAATTCAAAAATTCATCTGGAATAACAGAAAACCCAGAATAGCTAAAACTATTCTCAAGAGTAAAAGAACCTCTGGGGGAATCAGTATCCCGGACCTCAAGCTGTACTACAGAGCAATAGTGTTAAAAACTGCATGGTATTGGTACAGTAACAGACATGTAGATCAATGGAACAGAATTGAAGACCCAGAAATGAATCCACACTCCTATGGTCACTTGATCTTTGACAAAGGAGCTAAAACCATCCAGTGGAAAAAAGATAGCCTTTTCAACAAATGGTGCTGGCTCAGCTGGAGGTCAACATGCAGAAGAATGCAAATTGACCCATCCTTATCTCCTTGCACTAAGCTCAATTCTAAGTGGATCAAAGATCTCCACATAAAACCAGACACACTGAAACTAATAGAAGGGAAACTAGGGAAGAACCTTGAACATATGGGCACAGGGGAGAATTTCCTGAACAGAACTCCAATAGCTTATACTCTAAGATCAAGAATAGACAAATGGGACCTCATTAAATTACAAAGTTTTTGCAAGGCAAAAGACACCGTCAAAAAGACAAAGCGGCAACCAACTAACTGGGAAATGATCTTTACCAACCTTACATCCGACAGAGGGCTAATATCCAAGATATACAAAGAACTCAAGAAGTTAAACTCCAGAGAGGCAAGTAACCCTATTAAAAAATGGGGTACAGAGCTACACAAAGAGTTCTCACCTGAAGAATATCTAATGGCTGAGAAGCACCTAAAGAGATGTTCATCATCCTTAGTCATTAGGGAAATGCAAATCAAAACAACCCTGAGATTCCATCTCACACCAGTCAGGATGGCTAAGATCAAAAACACAGGAGACAGCAGTTGCTGGCGAGGATGTGGAGAAAGAGGAACACTCCTCCACTGCTGGTGGAATTGCAGGCTGGTACAACCACTCTGGAAAGCAGTCTGGCGGCTCCTCAGAAAACTGGGCATGACACTTCCGGAGGATCCGGCTATACCACTCCTGGGCATATACCCAGAGACTTTACCTGCATGCAATAAGGACACATGCTCCACTATATTCATAGCAGCCTTATTTATAATAGCCAGAAGCTGGAAAGAACCCAGATGTCCCTCAACGGAGGAATGGATTCAGAAGATGTGGTATATTTACACAATGGAATACTACTCTGCAATTAAAAACAATGAATTCACGAAATTCCTAGGCAAATGGTCAGAACTTGAAAATATCATCCTTAGTGAGGTAACCCAATCACAAAAGATCACACATGGTATGCAGTCACTGATAAGGGGATATTGACCCAGAATCTCAGAATACCCTAGACACAATCAGCATATCAATAGATTTCTAAAAAGATGGAAGGAGAGACCCCTGGTCCTGGAAAGACTGGATGTAGGGGAACGCCAGGACAGAGTAATGAGAGGGGGTTGAACGGAGAAAAGAGGGAGGGAAGGGGGCTTATGGGACTTTCGGGGAGGGAGGAAACGGGAAAGGGGAAGTGATTTGGAATGTAAATTAAAAAAATAAAATAAAATAAAAAAAAAAAAAGAAAAGAATAAATAAATCCAGGTCAATGAGATAGCACAGCTGGTGTAGACACTTGCCACAGGACCTGACAGAGTTCCAGTCTCAGAATTCACGCTGTGGAAGGAGAGAACTGATGCCTACAAGTTGACCTCTGACCTTCATCTCCGCAGTAAACACAAAATAAGCAAATAAATGTAAAAACAAAAAAGCTTTAAAAAGTGGATGGTATCTGAGAAAAGACACTCAAGGTTGGCCTTTGACCTTCACATGTTCTACATACATATGTACACATGCACAAAAATGTGCGCACGCACATACACACACACACACACACATACACAGAGGGAGGAGCAGAAACCTAAATCCAGAATGCTCTGGTGACCTTCATGCTCATAATATTTAAATATTTCCTTTTCCCAGTGACCCACCATTATGTCAGCTCTGTTCTTAACAAAAGGCTGTGTAAGATGTTGTTTATTAGGTACATACACAGATGTACATCCACACACAAAGGGGGCTTGCTATCAACGTAGGCTGCATGATTAAAAATCAAAAGCCAAAGTAGATAGAGCCCACCTTTCTTCTATACAGTTTGCATGTGTGCAAATATCACACAATAGGCTATGAATAAGTAAAATTGTTGTGTGTCAACTAAAATTTTTTTAAAGAAAATGCTCATTGATGCACTGTGGAAAAATAGTGTTTCTTGAGAAAAGTTCAGGTTTATTTGGGAGACATTACCTATAAATAAAATTTTATTTTGGATGCCAATGCAAGTCCAGGATGTTGGCGCAGGCCAACCTTCAGACCATAAGCCTCATTTCTTAAGGAACACAAACAAGATGCATGCATGCTTTCTGATGAATGTAAAGTGATTTACCAATTTCACGAATAGGAAAATACAACCTACTCATACCAAAAAAAATCAACGAAATGTCAAATGAACATCAATTTGTCTTCATGATTGATTTAATAAAGTACTATTTGATGAATGCACTTTTTTTAATATCCCTAGAAATTCTAAAAATAGTGATGTAATACATATGCTTCTAAATAGCATTGGGTGTTTTTGTTTTGATCATGGCACCAGTAGGCAAAGGTAATTTGTACTTCTTGTCCTCTCTAATTATGCATGGCCAATCAGACTTTAGGAAGAAATAAGAAAAAGGCTGATGATGTCAGCTCAGAAGGAGAGCACTTGTTGAGCATATGAGACTGGACTTTGGTCCTCCCTATCTCAAGCAAACCAAGGAACCCCTCAGTAATGGAAAGGAGTGTGATCCCCAGACTGCTATTGAATCCCTTTGATCCCATGGTTCTAGGTGCCTAAGAGAGATGAGCTGTAAAGATTTCATTATCAAAACCATAAAGCAAGGAGGACACAGGCCTGCTGGAGCTCACACAGATGACTACACACGGTGGGTGATGTAGGAGTTACTCAAGAAAAACATCCTCTATGCCTCACCTTGCTCAGCTTTCAATGGGACAATGGCATGACTATGCACTCAGCCACAATGAAGGGCAGCCAGCTAGGACACCAGGTGGGAACGCTTATGTGTAGATTCCTGACTCTTGCTCTCTCCATGTGCTGCTGCTGGCCACCCATGCTTGAGAGATGTTTGGGCTACTTTCTCATTGATGAGTTTCCAAAACCCTGCCAAGGGCAGAACCTACAAGTTGGATTGTCTTCTATTCTGTTCAGACTTGAATGTTTTTCCTTCCTCACCTGATTGATACCTGGCAGAGTCAAACTTCTGTTCCTCTGCTCAAACCTGGAGGAAACAGTTCTTCCCTACTGAAGATAGAACCAATCCCAATTTGCTTTATAGTGCTCTTGCTAAAGATCTGGTCTTGCCATGGTGTGACTAGGAGCTTCATAATAGAAACAAAGAGGAACGTTTGACCTGAACTTTAAAAAGGACAAATCATTAGTCATGTTCGACATAGGAGTGTGATTACAGGCACACAGGTCTGATGGAAGACATAAGTGTCAAACTGAATGTCCTCCCACAGTGGAGAAGGGAGAAAAAAAGAAAGACGAAAGGACTCAGAAGGTGATTCACCCCACAGAGCAGCACACCTCCAGAAGCTTAATTCCACAGTCCAGTTTGCTTTTCTTATCTTCTCTCAAGAAACATGCTTTAAATTATTCAATGAAGAAAGGTAAGACTTTGAACTTCAGGAAAATCATAATGTTACAGTTCTGAGAGGCTTGTGCAAAGAGTTAGGGAGGGGGGGCTAGTGTCTGGTGAATAAAAAACAGCTTTAAAGCAACCTAGGCAGCCAAGTTGTTTGTCTTTTATGAAGGTAATCTAACGTGGCAATAGATAACACAGCTCAGCGTTTAGACACTGAATGTCATTCAAAACAGTATGTGGTCTGGCCAGGGCTATTCACCTCCACTAAATAACCCAAATATACAAATTGAAATAAAGTGAGATTTTTCCAGAGTTAATGAAAGGTTCCTGTTTGTGAATTTGGTGCTTTGAAGTCTGAGCCTTCTAAACAGCACAGGGAATTTACTGGTGATTTATGACTATTTGGACAAGTGGCGAACAGAGAGATACTCTATGGAAGACCAACATTCCCTACCTGTCAGGGAGGCTTTTCTGAGGCTGTGTGTGCTACCCTGGCCACAGCTCCTCCCAGGGCCCTGCCCCAGACATGTCCCTATAGGCTGCGATTGGTTTGGCCTTCAGCCTCATCTCTCCTGGGCAGATGTCACCCACCTTCATTTTCTACCCTTTAAACCTCCCTGTTCTCTGTCTGCACAGCCCTTCTAATCTATGTTACCCTCACCATTCACTGGAGAACCCTCACGAAGCTGATTGCCTCTGTCCACAAGTTGCTTCTTTGTGACTCTCAATTGACCTTGTGAGTCATTCAAGGGCCAATATTGTTCCTTGTATACAGTGGGTCTGAAGAGATTGGCTTGGGTCTTCCCAGTTCTTTCACATTGCTGTATCCAGGCAGCAAATGGTAGTGAAGAGTAGGATTGGGGTCAGGAAGGAAGGATTGCCTATGTCAGGAAGTGGAGAAGAAGGATTACATAACAGGTCTTCATCTGACTGTGTGCCCAGAAAATATGCCTTGGTTTTGAGATTTTATAGAAACATACCATTCATTTAAGGAAGAAGAAGAAGAAGAATGAAATTGTGTGTCCTGGGTGAGATATTTAACATCACAGGTATCAGCCACAGTTTTGCCTGGTGACTCTAGGAATTGGGGAAAATGCAACCTTTTGACGTTGAATGGTAGTGAGAGGGAAGAAACATCTTCAAACAGAGCAGTCCCAACCTTTGGCTGAAAGTTAGCTCTACGCAATGCTCACCAGAGCATTTCCCCTGTCTCAATTAACAACTCCCAGAGCAACCAACCAAATATCAGCTGCCCGAAGCCGAGGAAGACCAAGAGCAGTGCTGAGAGAAAAATCATAAAACACCCTGCGAAATTGTGTTTTTATGTGATCCTCAACTGGAAACATGTAAATCCCTGAAGCTGCAATGAGACTGGAAGCTGAAGGTAGGTGCTGAGCAGATCAAGTATAAATGACATCAGAGCAACTGAATATGAAGTTGCAAGATGTACTTACCTACCTTCCTGTGTCCAAACATCTAGAGAATCACAAGAATGTTTTCTTAAGTGAGGTGGCTCATTGGGTACCTCAAAGCCTAGAGATCTGAGTTCAGTCCTGGGCAGCAACATGCTCAAAAGAGAGAAGCAGCTCTCATGAGTTTTTCTCTGACCTCCACAAACACACCACGGTATATGTGATAACAGGCACACACATGTAGGCACATACACACAAAGCTAAGATAAATAAATGCCTGGCTTGAGCTTGTACAGGTCTTGCTATCACAATTGTGAGCTCATATGTGCAACTTCCTTGTTGTATCTGGAAAACAATGTTTCTTTGAAGCCATCCATAATCTCTGGCTCTAATATTTCTGCCCTTTTTCCTTTAAGATCCTTATGCCTTGTGGGGAAGGGTGTAATATGTTCATCCCATTCAGGGCTGAGCCAGACAACATCCCAGTTTAGAGATGAGGAGGTGGCCATGAAGTCTCTCCATTATCCAAGGAACTCGTGGCATTTGATAGCTGAAGAGGGCAAGTCGGTTTATTTACATGGTGTTATCCCTGGTAGCCCTGGTAGAGCATACTACAGGGCATACTGCACATCCAAGACTAGCTAGGCAACACAAAGTAGAATTTATAGGTTTGAAAAAACATTTAAAGAAGAGAACTCAAAGTTTGGTGGGTAGGGAGATGAGGATAGATTCTTGAGGGAGCAAATGTGATCAAAGTACATTGTAAGAAATTCCCAAGGAATTAATAAGATGTTATTAAGATAACATTTAAAAAGAAATGATATCCACTTGCATTCTACACATTGAAATTTTGCCAAAACATTCTTGAGCTTTTGGTTAGGAAGCAATAGAACAAACATCTGGGAATCTGGGCAAGACAGAATGCACACACAACCCTGTACTAGACTCTCTCACTCCTCACCAAATGTTGTATCTGGCTTCGCTTTGAGTGTGAAAGATAAATACTTTTCAAAAATTCTCACTGCTGTCCAAATGACATGTGCTAATACATCCAAGTTACCACTTACCCAGCTGTTTCCACACAGTGTACCAGCGTTGCTGGCCAGAATAATTTTTCTCTTTATGCTTCTATGCACTCGTTTATCTTGTCATTCCCACAGATAACACAGACAAAAGAAGCATGGTGAGATTAAGAGATGCCTTAAAACACCCTGATCTTTCCATCAGCATCAATCCCACCTTGCCTACAGTTAACTCCAAGTGACACAATCATGACTGTGATATTCATCATCTGTAGCAGGGCCACCCACAATTTTTCTAAGGTTCTTTGATTCCTTATTTAGACAGAGCCAAGCTAGGGAGATGCCATTGGAAAGTTTGCTATAGCTATATAGGTCACTGTTTCTCCATAGGGAACTCTGCAGTTGTCCTTGAAAAGAATGGTAGTAACTTTCAGAAGCCTTAAAAAACACAGAAATATTAGGTTAGCATTTGAAATAAAATTCAAGGAATGTTCACCCATTAATTGAAGCCATAGCATGAATGAGGTCATGAAGAAAGATCTAGGTCATAGAATTGTCTAGAACTAAGAGCAGAAAAATTATGTGACTCAGCATGAAATTCAACAGTGCAACATTATCTGTCTGATATAGTATCATGTCTGTGATGGCTTAGCACAATAAAGACATCAAAATGATCCTGGAGAAACTGACATCAGATACTGAGAGTAAGAGAGGGTGATAAGAAAGAGAGGAGGAAATTGTGAACTGGGTCTGCCCAGTGCTCCTTACCACATAGATGCTGAAATGGCTAATGTTCTACCATCTAAGGTCAAGTCCTTGGTGGGCATCCTTGGCTCCCTCTGAAAGGCAAATCAAGACCATCAAGCCCTGCTTTACTTTCAGGAACAGTACACATCTCTCACTATTATTGTAACTTCCCACCAAAAGTGGTAGACCTTAGAATCAACAACAGGACAATTAAACACCATAAAGCTAATCATATCACCTGCTATTCTCAGCAAGAGTCTATGTTGCCAAGAATATGAACTATAGTTTCTTCACCATGGAAATTTCATATATTGAAGCAATGCTCAAATATTAAATGACACATGTCCATGAGTCATTCTGGCTTCTTATGATGGAACCATGTATTTTAAAGAATTTGCAAAAAGGGGCCAAGAAACTACTACAGTCATCCACACTTCACAGGATTCCAAAGACACTCTTGCCTTCATTTGGTCACAGTCTAGGCCTGACGTTTCCTAGGGCACTGGCTTTCAGTGCTACACTGGCTAGCTCAGGCTTTATCTCTTCTAGTTCACGTTTATAGCTCACACTGGTCTACAAGTTTGAGGTGTGACACTGAAGCTGGTGTTTGCAATCACCTGGTACGGTGGTTCTTTATCAAGTTCCGATAGTACTGTTAGAGATTTTTATAATGTCCCAACTCCTTTATGATGATTAGTTGCATATTAGTCTGTGCACAATCCCTGTGATTCTCTGTATCTATCATCTATCTACCTCCCTCCCTACCTAAGCTTCCTACCTATATGTATTTGTATACATATGTGCAGATGTGTATACTCTTGTGTGTATGTAGAGGCTACAGGAAGACACCAGGTGTCTATAAGGAAGGGCACAAAGAAACTACCAAACTAGTGTTGCATATAGCTTTTGCTACCCTGTCTAAGCTCCGGGAACATGCCATGCTACCAGTCCCCACCCAGATTCCCTTGAATCCATGGATAAAAAACACAGACACACATGTTGCTCAATTTCATCTTGCCTTTGTGACACGATTGCTGGGTGCTACTTATCTCACACCTGGAGAAGCATGCCCTTATCAATACTCTTAGCTCCACACCTCTCCACCTGCTCTCAACTTTAGTTGCTCAGTTGCATCTAGTCCCAGCTAAACACCTCCAGCTGCCAGCCTGTAGGAGTGGCCTGTGTGGCCAGTCCATCAGAGATCGCTCATATGCCTGGTCACATTTTCTCCCTCAGAAGCATGGTGATCTTACTCCCTTTCCCTCTCCCTCTCCCTCTCCTCTCCTTGCACCTGGCTCTTCCTCACTTTGCATCTGTCTCTTTGCTTCCAGGGACCTGGAAGTTGACCCATAGCTTCTTTACTGACAGATCAAGAAGGAGCTGGGGAATAGGACCTTAGCATCTGAACTAGACTACTCCAGGGATGGAAAGAAAGGTTTATTTGGGGAAGTTCAACATTCCCATGTCTCTCTCAGGGAGTGTAGGTGGTAAGGGGAGAACAACAAAAGGGAGAAGAAAATCTTGCAGAAAGTCTTTGCTTTTCCACTAGCAATCCTTCTGTTTTCCTGGTTGAAGTCCAGCCTAAGCTGAAGCCAGACTGTCGTTCTGGAGGTTAGGGGCCCATTCTGGACCTAACAGTGTCCTCTTCTGTCACTCTTCACCTTATTTCCTTGAAATAGCATCTCACTGAACTTGGAACTCAGTGTTATGTGACTAGGCTGGAGGCCAGCAAGCCCCAGAGACTCCTCTGTTTCTAATCTGCCTCCCCTGAAGTGTTGATATTACACTACCCATGGAAATGCACGGCTTTTTACATAGTAGTTGTTGGGCATCTTAACTCAGGTCCTCACCCTTGGATGAGTGCTCTTACCCGCTGAGCCAGTCTTCTCTCTAATTGTACTCTTTACGTATGGGAAACACAGCCAGTGGAGGAATTGCTGTCTGCCTTCAAGTCATGCCTCAACATCAATCACCTGCTTGCAAGGTCTTTAGCCATAGCATTTGAATTACTAAAGCTGATCGTGTTTTCTAAGTACTATGTGGAGAGGAACATCTTGTAAGGGTCTTCAACAGTGCCTCAGCCTGATTGTACATCACAGTCATGGAAAAGCTCATTTGAAATCCCAAAGACTCTGGAGCATCCAAGTATTTAAGATATGGTTCTCAGCCCCTGTTGCTTGTGCATCGAAGATACAGAATTGACTAAATGATGGGATCATGCCAGGGGATGAACACACATGGTTTGCAGAACATGCTGATGCTGCCAGACACACCCGCTCGGTGGGGAAACTGTCTCTGTGACAATGACCACCACACAGCTTATGGAGATGAGTTTTTACTGTCGTCACCTAGGAGGACATGTGGGTCATAACAGAGACACAGGGGGTTTTAGGAAGCCCCACAGCGTCCAAACACATGCCTACCAGAAAACTGAGACCTCGAGGGACAGACTCAAGATTTGTCAGAAGGTCACCATTGCCTCCTTTTGGTACTGTGAGCTTCATGATGGGGATCCATCATGTGGCCAGTTAAGAGCAAGAAAGTGAAGGATGCAGCCCTCAGTGGGTTGACTTTTTGATTAGCATGGACAGAGTTCTGGGGTCAGTCCCCAGAATCTTATAAACCAAATGCATAATCCCAGTATTCAGGAGAAGGAGGCAGGAAATCAGAAGTTCAAGATCACCTTTGATTATATAGGAAGTTTGAAGTTAGCCTGAGATACATGAGACATGGCCTTAAAAAAAAAAAGCCGGATGTTATCCCTGGCCTAGTTGCCTGTGACTTCTTCACCAGAGGTGATTCAAGAGAGCCGGTCTCACCCATACCAGTCAAGCCTCTTTTTATTAACAACAAAACTATGAAGTGCCAGTCCCCCTTCAGGCCTGGCCTAGAAGTACCTGCACCCAATCCCCAACCTTGGGAGAGCGCTAATCCCTGATCTCCTTGATTTGAAAATCACTACCTTGGCTTTCGGGTTAGAATTTTTGCTGGTTTCTGGAATATGTTTTCAACAATTTCTCCAGGAGTACATGGCAACATCTGGGCTCTGGCCCTTTATACAATTTCAGGGTCAGGGGTGGGGCGACAGTGACTGGGAACTTGCCTTCTGTCATTGAGCCTAGGCAGGAATAAGGCAAGGAAGGCTCTAGAAAGTTTTCCATACACATGCCTGCTGTTGGTTTACTGGTCTTATTGCCAAATCCTAGCCAACCCCACCCTCGGCTTACTCATCTCTATAAACATCTATTCTGCTTCTCCCAAGATGCTTCCCACTCATGTCTACCCATCTAAAACCCAGTAGAAACTGCCTGCTTTCCTCCAGGCCACTCAAGCTTATACACACCGTGTCAGTTGGACCATGACTACTACTTCCTGCCACTTCTTGTCACACTGTCCCTCTTACTTCGTACAGATCTCCAATAGTAATCAAGGTGCTTACAGTGGCCTTGAGTCCCTCGACATGCTGGCTTGTACTGACCCCTCAAACCTCCTCTCCCTCTTCCCAAAGCACTGGACCATACCGGGCACCTTTCCCTTTAATGCTGTTCCCTACAGTGCTGGTCCTTTCAACCTTACCATTCATTCTGGCCCAGGACAGGAGCTGGATGACACCACATCTGCTTGTCACTCAGTTGGTTTTGGTCATTCACAGAATCACACCTTCCCTTCCCTTTCCTTTCTCTTCCCTTCCCTTCTCACAGCACAGTTTACTTTCTAACTCTCATGCTTTGATTCTTGTTTTATTTTGTTTTTCTCCCAGTAAAATACAAAATCCTGGGAAGCAGGGAGTCTCTGTTTCTGTCTATCTCCAATTAGGCAGCGTTCAAGTTTGCTTTCTGTTGCTGTGATAAAACACTCAGGAGCAACTCAAGAGAGGAAAGGATTTATTTGACTAACACATCCAGGTCATAGGCCATCACTGATGGAAGTTAAGGCAGGAATTCAGAAAATTTGAAGCAGAAACTGAGGAAGATTGTTGCTTAGTAGTTTGCTCACAGATTTGTGCTTACCTAGCTTTCCCATAAGGCCCAGACCCATCTGCCTAGGCACAGTTCTGCACACAGTGTGCTGAGTTTTCCCAAGTCAATTAACAATCAAGACCTCCCACAGTAACACCTATGGGCCAATCTGATTTGAACGATCCCTCAATTGAGAATCCCTTAACTCTAGGCTGTGTAACAGTTAAAGCTAATTTAGAACAGGCAGCTAGGCATAAAGTAGCTGGAGGTATGAGATGGGGGTACCAACAAGGCTGGGTTCTGGCAAAGGTTGAGGTGGGTGCTTGCCTAGGTTATAGACTGTCAATTTCTCAATGCCTCCTTACAGTAGAGTAGATAGCTGCCTTTTCTAATATAGATCACCAGTCACGTTCATGAGAGCTCCACCACCTGACTTACTCACCTCCTGGAGACCCTACATCCCAAATCATCACATTGGAGGATAGTATTTCCACTCACTAGAAATGGTGGTAGGGTGGGCACAAGAATTTCCTTCGTTGCACCACCCCCGCTCATTTTCCTGCACCTCATACAGCATCTACACACAGTGAACCCTCAGAATACATTTGCTGAGTGAAAAGGAGAGTGATTGAACCCAAAGGCAGTGCTGGGAGGTTGGATGCCTAGCCAGCCTTTGCCTCCATCTTGTCTCTGACCTCTCAGCCCAGTCCTGTGTGGTAGTTATCTGTCCATCCAAACCAGTAACAGAGACCAAGTGCTGTCCTGATTGTTCCTCTTTGCTGGGTCTGTGAGTAGCCTAGGGCAGCAAGACATGGCTATGTGGAGTTGGAACGCTTCACAATGTATTTTGCTACTCTAATGGGGCTACGTCCAGGCAAAGTCTGATCAGCCTTGGCCAGAGTTTCTCCCCTTCCTTCAATTCCCTTGTTTTCCCAGGAGGTTCCACAGTCTGCTTTGCACTCTCCACATGCACGAGGTTTGTGAGCAGGGTCACTGCATCTTCTCTTCCCGTTTAATGATGCCTTCTAACAAGGCTCTGTCCCACTCCGGGGCCTTTCACTGAAGAGGCTCCTCTAAGAACATTCTGGAATCTGCTTTTGGTCAGGCAGGAGAGCAGTATCAGGTGGCAGGGCCTCTGTCACAGCTGTGCTGAGCAGGAGGGCTGGTTGTTCCAGAAGAAATATGGAGATTTTCCAAAGATTTGCCTCTAGGAATATGTTTTTTTCAATCCGGTCATTTCGAATGGGCCTGTGGTAGCCAGGGTTATTTCTTTTCTTTTCAAACACAATTTGAGACCCTTTCCTATGGAGTCCTCTGCAGCTTTTCCCAGCAGGCTTGGGAGCTTTAAATGGAATGCTGCCTTCACTTAGGGAATTTGGGAAAACAGTAAGAGCAACAAAGGAAGGGTGTGAAGGAGCCTGCCCAGAACTCCATCTGCTCTGGTTTGTCCGTGCAAAGATAAGATCTGTTTCATTTTCTCCCTTGTTCCTGGTGTTTGGCTGTGTCTTGACATCCCCGACATGAAATGTGCTTCGTTCTGCCCACAGCAGCTCAGAACCATGCCAAACAAGAAACACGGGCTTGCCTTGGTGCCTGGGGTCCCCTGCCTGTGATCTTTACCCACAGGCATCCGTCCTTCTGTGGATCCCCAAGAACAGATGCCCCATTAGCTCAGCAATGAGCCACCGAAGGGCATATCAAATTAGGGAGAAAGATAAAAGGCCCTTGCTTTTCAAAGTGAGAGCCAAAGAATCACAATAGTGTTGAGTAGGGTGTGGGCTCTGGGTAAGCATTGGCCCTGCTGTCTCCCCAACTCAGTATCAGGACTGTGGTCCCTGCCAGTCACCCTCACTTGCCTGTGATACCATGGATAGATGTGCAGTGGTGGGGCTGTGAATCTGTCAATGCTGGTTAGTGATGGTGGGATTGGGCATGCCACCTCCAGGATTTCAGCCTTGGTTTTCTCTTTCAGACCAGCAGTACCATGCCTAGCTTCAGCTGGAGAGGCAACCACAAAGATGTCAAACATAAAGCTGTCTGTCTGTTGAGAGAGGAGACTGTGCCAGGTCCTCCTTGTGTCTTCCTACCTTCACACCATTATCTGTCAACCATTTAGTCAGCAGTGTTTACATATATGTGCACATGTGTTTTTGGAATGTGTGGGTACACACGTGTGAATTTGTGTGTGGTGCACTTTTGCACATGTACTTCTATGTCTGTGCATGGATGTGTATGTTTGTATGTGGACAGGGGCATATGTGTGCACATCTTCCCCTTCTACTGTCTTGGATATGTGGGGTTCTTGGGCTCAAGAAAGGCTTAGTAGCCTCAAGTGAGATATAACTTGAGTGTCAAGGTCTCAGATGTTCACGGTCACCTAAAGCTCCACTGAGCCAGTAGCCTCTGGGTTCTTATCTCATGAACTGGAGGGATAAAAGGTGTTTTATTATAGAATTCATAGGTGGGAGCTCTAGAGAAAGGAGAAAGAGCTGAGACATCGTAGGAATAGCTCCTGAAGATGGATCCCAAGAGGCATCACCTTAGAGTTAAGGTTTTGCTGGAGCATGGACAAGGATATACTACTTAGTCAAGTGGACAATCAATAGGCTTTCCATCAGTTTCTATCACAGACTCACAAGCAGTCCTCGGACAAGGGTGCTCATCTGTGGAAAGAGATGAGCAGAAACCAGACTTCCCTGGTGTTTTTGGTTTTTGTTTTAAAAATTATGATATATTTTTAAAAACTTTTCCCACCACACTGGTGATCAAACTCAGAGCCTTAATATATGGTGGGCTAGTATCTCAACAATCTCAATGTAGTGCTGCAACCCTGGGGGTGGTTCTGGAGAGTCAGTGGTCTTCAATTCACATTAAAAGGCTGGTGTCAACAAAGCAAGGCAGTAGCCAAGAGCACAGAAACAATAGGATGGATGAACTCACGCACAGAGTAGATGAATTCACCAGTCTATTACAAAGGCAAGCAGGCATAAGGCAAAAGCTTTCCCCCACAGACATCCCAGTATCTGGACCACTGCCAGAAAGTACTGCTCAATTTTAGGATAAGACTTCCTACATCTCATAAGGATGATGACTTAAGCAAGAAAATCCCTCATAGGTGTTTCTGGATTTATACTCAACTTCATTAAATAAGGATACATTTTAATAATTTTAAGCTTATTAAGAATGTATCCCCCAATATACATGTAACTAATTAGCACCAGAAATACCAATAGCACACAGAGTATACCCTCTTGCAGAACTAGCCTGAGGATCTAAGGTAAAGTTGCCTCTATGTTTGAACTGCTGTTAAGTACCCAAATAACAGTCATATATTTTCTCATGGCCTGAAGTCTTTTAAATAGATGATAGGCAATTTGATGATCAAGAACGCATATATATTTGTGTGTGCACATGTGTGCGTGTGCATGTGTTTGTGCATGTCTACTACTTGTGGTTTTTGATAAAGGAACTATCTTCACAGGGACTTAGAGCCATCTTCTGCACCTGTATCTTCGGAAGGGGTTTAATTGGAAAATAATTACTGCAGTAAATACCTGTGAACAATAGAACAGAGTCACAGCATGAAAAGAATCTGCTTTCTGTTTGGAATATCATCCTTTTTGGGAAAGAAAGGTAGAGACTAAGCAAGGGTGAATATCAAATGCTCCAACAAATGAATCCTGACCCTGAAGGGGAAAGTTCAGTTCAAGGATAAGGAAACATAGTTATTCTTAGAGTACAGCAAGCAAGAAAGGAACCTCGATGATGTCGAGAAAATTTAAGCAAAAATAAAGGAAGTTAAGAAAGTATGTAATAAAAATAAACCCCAAACTTCCAAAGGTCATCAGAAATGGGGCCTTCTCAAATTTGTGAACTGAATGATCTCTTACAAAACATTGAAAAGTGATTAATCTTATTTATTAAAACAACTGTGCCTCCCAGAGAACATCTATTTGGGCCAGCCTTAGGACCCATTCACAGAAGGAAGGACCTTTACAGACCTATCTAGTGCAACAAATGAACATCGCTGAAATACATGAAAAATACCAACATTCACATCCACAGGAACTAGATGGGCCTGGACAACCACTTACTTGAAAAGAACCAGATATCAATGGAGTAGAATGCAGTAGTAGGCTTCGTATCCCAGGAAACCTAGAACCGGCTCAGCCACTGATGTACTGATGAGATTGGCTTCATACTCAACTTCATTAAATAAGTATAAATTTTTAACGTATATTCTGATGAGATTGGGATAGTGCTTAGCTGTGGTTCATCACTTGGTGGGATGGTGAACAGAGTGGGTATGGCAGTGACCAGCAATCAGAGAAGGCTGGTTTTACATTTTTATTGAACTTTCAATGAGTTGCTTAGTTAGGAGCTCTAAAACTTGACCATGACCTAACATGTTTACCAATTTAGATCATAAGAACAGCAGGTCATTATAGATTTTTTTTTCTCAGCACTGTACAGAATGCCTTGTTTAGAGGCTAGAAAATCATGTGTGAAGATGAGAAGACACAGTTAAAAAGAGCAATAAGTATGTCACTTATTGACATACTTATTAAGACTAGAAGTGCTGTTCCGGACAGAGGAAATCAACCATATCACCTTTGCATGATCACATAAATTGCCTTTGCCATGAGAGCCTTTTACCAGAGTATCCTAGTCTGATAATTTTGCCTGAACTTATTTTGCAACAGAGAAGGATTTTCTTTCTCCAGAATACTTTCAGGTATTCTAGGTCCTATAATCACCTTTCTTGCCATTTCTATTAACGGAAGATGCTCTGGACTTTTGCCCAGTCTAGGTGTTTCCTTAAATGACACACCCTATCCAGATATCACCTATAGGTTTAACCTTCACAGATGTCACTGAGGCCATGGTGTGCTATCCTCTGGAGTGGTCAGTGGCATCAGTCTATGGATGTATCCTTGCTGGTGGTAATTTTGCCTGCATGTACACTTGCTGACCAAGCTGTTGATGGGGAAGTCACAGGAAGTCACAGGTTGTGCTGACAGTTGTAGAAGTTTCTCAGGCAAACAAAACTGTGGTAGCAAATGCACATGTCCTTTCAGTTGGGTGTTTAACTGTTGCCTTCAAAGCCAGCTTTAAATTACGCATCCTTTCACAGAAGAAGACAGGAGAGGTCATCTTGAGAACCGTCTTAATTAGGGTTTCTATTGCTGTGATAAACAGCATGGCCAATAGCAATTTGGGGAAGAAAGCTTTTATTTCATCTCACAGCTCTTAGTCCAGGAAGTCAGGACAGGAACTCAAAGCAGTAACTTGGAAGCAGAAACTGAAGCAGAGATCATGGAGGAATGTTTATTGGCTTGCTCCTTCTGGCTTGTACAGCCTGCTTTCTTAGACATCTCAAGATCACCAGCCCAAGGGTGGCACTGCCCACAATGGGCTGGACTCTCCCATATCAATCACTAATTAAGACAATGACCTGCAGGCTTTCCCTCAGGCCAATCTGGTTGGGTTATTTCCTCAACTGAGATATCCTCTGCTCAAATGGCTCTAGCTTGGGTCAAGTTGACACAAAACTAGCCAGTACAAGAAGGTCTCTCATATTATAGGTGAGAAAGTCAAGTTCCAGAGATGTCCTGAGAGAACCATGAAACCCAGAATATCTTTTAGGGAACATCATAACAGGCAGCATTGATGAGAAGTCTGTCATGTGTTTCTCCTGGTCGTTTGGGTGGAAATATGGAGCACTGAGAAACCAAGAGTATGTTCTCCGACTCCCTTGAGCTTTCAGTTCATTCATTACAACTATGGAAACTTTAAAATATGTAACCACATTTGATAGTTTCCCCCAGTAAAGAACTTAGAAGTTAGATAAGTGAATCTCAGCATACAAACTGTCATCAATTATCTATCCTGGTACAGTGACTGTGTTCTTCACAACATAGAGACATACATATCATGCTATATCTAACTTGTTGTTTGCTATGCCTTGGGTATAGGTCTGTGTGTCACAGCAATAAGTAAATTAGTAATTGCCAGTCCTCTGAGCTGTGAGTGGTATTAAGACTGGTTTCTATGGCCTCCTAAGGGTTAATTGAGGAAAAGAGTGTGGGATCCCAGGGCCTGCAGTTGATTTCTAGGAGTCTTTCTTTGTGGGGCCAATGCTAACACAACATCTGGCATGCACCTGAATAAATCCAAGAAGTTTCCTTTTCAATATTGAATAAATTCTGCACCTTGACTCATGGCTATTAAAGCCATGGCGGTAAGATCTCAGGCAAGCATGGCAATATTTTCTTCACGAGGCTGGGCCAGTCCAGTGAGAGCAGCATGAAGCCATTTCCACGCCCTGCATCCCAAAGCCAAGCCTCTGGAGACAGCTGTCATCTGGGTTTCTTCTGCCCATCACTCTATGTGACTCGCCTGATTCTGAAAGCAAACTTTCCACTTTGGTATGGGCACACTGTGTCTCATGTTCCCAGGGTCCTTCTCCATTTCTTTCAGTCAGTTTTCCCTTGATCACTCCACATAAACCTCACTGTGCAGCACTGTGGTTGGCCAAGTCTGGTCACTCAGAGTTACATTAAAAGTTGGTCTTTTGAAAGAGGTGCTTCCTGTATGCCTTTCTGGTGTCTTCTTTGGAGCCTCTTTGTGTTACTGAAGAGAGTTCATCTAAGATCTCTTAATGAGGCTGTGTGTATATATTCCTGGCTTCCATGTGCTACCCTAAATGCGGCTGACCTGGAATTGTAGTGTGTTGGAGGTGAACAGATTCATAGGGCTTCTTGGCCCTCACTTCTTTCCATGTAGATTTTTTTTCTTAAACTATGTTTATTTTACATGTATGTATGTTTGCCCACTTATTTGCATGTATACCGCATGTGCCCACAAAGGCCAGAAGAGAGCATCAGATCTTGTGAAGCTAGAGTTTCAGTCTGTGGGATGTGTGTGCTGCCAGATCAGTAAGTGTTCTTTTTTTTTTTTTTTCACATTTTTTTTTATTTTCTAAGTTTTTTATTTACATTCCAAATCATTTCCCCTTTCCCGTTTCCTCCCTCCCCGAAAGTCCCATAAGCCCCCTTCCCTCCCTCTTTTCCCCATTCAACCCCCTCTCGCTTCTCTGTCCTGGCATTCCCCTACATCCAGTCTTTCCAGGACCAGGGGTCTCTCCTTCCATCTTCTTGGAAATCTATTGATATGCAAATTGCGTCTAGGGTATTCGGAGATTCTGGGTTAATATCCCCTTATCAGTGACTGCATACCATGGGTGTTCTTTTGTGATTGGGTTACCTCACTAAGGATGATATTTTCCAGTTCTGACCATTTGCCTAGGAATTTCGTGAATTCATTGTTTTTAATTGCAGAGTCGTATTCCATTGTGCAAATATACCACATCTTCTGAATCCATTCCTCCATTGAGGGACATCTGGGTTCTTTCCAGCTTCTGGCTATTATAAACGAGGCTGCTATGAACATAATGGAGCATGTGTCCTTATTGCATGCAGGTAAAGCCTCTGGGTATATGCCCAGGAGTGGTATAGCCAGATCCTCTGGGAGTGTCATGCCCAGTTTTCTGAGGAACAGTCAGACTGCTTTCCAGAGTGGTTGTACCAGCTTGCAATCCCACCAGCAGTGGAGGAGTGTTCCTCTTTCTCCACATCCTTTCCAACAACTGCTGTCTCCTGTGTTTTTGATCTTAGCCATTCTGACTAAGAATGTGTGTGAGAGATGGAATCTCAGGGTTGTTTTGATTTGCATTTCCCTAATGACTAAGGATGATGAACATCTCTTTAGGTGCTTCTCAGCCATTAGATATTCTTCAGGTGAGAACTCTTTGTTTAGCTCTGTACCCCATTTTTAATAGGGTTACTTGCCTCTCTGGAGTTTAAATTTTTGAGTTCTTTGTATATATTGGATATTAGCCCTCTGTCGGATGTAGGGTTGGTAAAGATCATTTTCCAGTTAGTTGGTTGCCACTTTGTCTTTTGACAGTGTCTTTTGCCTTGCAGAAACTTTGTAATTTAATGAGGTCCCATTTGTCAATTCTTGATCTTAGAGCATAAGCTATTGGAGTTCTATTCAGGAAATTCTCCCCTGTGCCCTTATGTTCAAGGTTCTTCCCTAGTTTCCTTTCTATTAGTCTCAGTGTGTCTGGTTTTATGTGGAGGTCCTTGATCCACTTGGAATTGAGCTTAGTGCAAGGAGATAAGAATGGGTCAATTTGCATTCTTCTGCATGTTAACCTCCAGTTGAACCAGCACCATTTGTTGAAAAGGCTATCTTTTTTCCACTGGATGGTTTTAGCTCCTTTGTCAAAGATCAAGTGACCATAGGAGTGTGGATTCATTTCTGGGTCTTCAATTCTGTTCCATTGATCTACATGCCTGTCACTGTACCAATACCATGCGGTTTTTAACACTATTGCTCTGTAGTACAGCTTGAGGTCCAGGATATTGATTCCCCCAGAAGTTCTTTTACTCTTGATGATAGTTTTAGCTATCCTGGGTTTTCTGTTATTCCAGATGAATTTTTGAATTGCTCTTTCTAACTCTATGAAGAATTGAGTTGGGATTTTGATGGGGATTGCATTGAATCTGTATATTGCTTTTAGCAAGATGGTCATTTTTACTATATTAATCCTGCCAATCCATGAGCATGGCAGATTTTTCCATCTTCTGAGGTCTTCTTCAATTTTTTTCTTCAGAGACTTGAAGTTCTTGTCATACAGATCTTTCACTTGTTTGGTTAAAGTCATACCAAGATACTTTATATTGTTTGTGGCTATCGTGAAGGGTATCATTTCTCTTACTTCTTTCTCAGCCTGCTTATCCTTTGAGTATAGGAAGGCCACAGACTTGCTTGAGTTGATTTTATATCCGGCCACTTTGCTGAAGTTGTTTATCAGCTGTAGGAGTTCTCTGGTGGAGTTCTTTGGGTTGCTTAAGTATACTATCATACCATGTAGATTTTTTAACCCCCAAGAAAATTCCACTGCTCCCAGTATAACCAAGTGTTCCTATATCTAGTAGCCTTTCTTGTGCTCTGTTGTGTTTGTTTCATCATGGCAACTTCTAGAGAATTTCTTGCCCATGTCTCTGCCCTTTCCTCTTCCCCCTGTGCACCTCTAAGAACTGCTCTTGGAGGATGAAGAGATGGCTCAGTGATTGAGGACATGGGCTGCTTTTGCGGAAAATCAAAGTCCTACTCCTAGTGCCCACATGATGGTTAACAACCATCTATAACTCCAGTTTCAGTTGATCTGACACTTTCTTCTGGCTTCCGTGGGTACCAGGCACCCATGTGGTATACAAACAAACATATAGGCAAAACACTTAGAAAACATATCTTTAAAAATAAATTTTAAAAAAAGTGTTATCTCTTCCTTAGCCCTGACTCAACCAGTGTTCAGCTTCTCAGTTCTGCATAGGGTTTCCGTCTTGGTTTCTCTCTATGTAAGCAACATGTAAAGACTGATTTTGTTTGCCCTGAATTCCAAAGAATACCCTTAAGACAAGAACTCTAACATCAGTCCTAGGCTTTGGAGCAAACTGCAGAAACTTTCCCTGGGAATCAGAAGGGGGAGGCAACACAGAAAGCCTGGAGCCTTCAGTGAGTTCTGCCTGTGGAGCATGTGGACTCAATCCACTGCCACCTTCTAATGAGCCTGGGAGCTTTGTGATCACAGGCAAGTGCATTGAATGAGGCTGCTGAGTGCTCCCCTTCAGGAATATCCTCCTAGAGTAGAAATCCCATAGATCTTCCAGTCACACAAATTTGGGCAAAAGACACTGTCAGACTGACATTCTCATGGTTGCCTCCTAGAATGTCCAGTGTGGACCAAGGAGCTTACAGTGTTTTCTCTGGGTCCTAGCATATCTGTGTTTGAAAGAAAAGGGGAATCTGGAATGTATTCATCTCAGCATCTCCAAGATAGGGTGTAACAAGCATCCTGATTATTTTAGCAATTAACTTAACCAACACCTAACTTAAGAGATAGATACAGATAGATGTAGAACTTAACTGGCTTGTCTGGTTTTGCAGCACTGGATATTGAGTCCAAGGCCTCATGCATACTAGATAAGTGCTCTACTATTTATATTTTGAGACAAATCCTAGCTATATAGGCTAGGTTGGCCTCAGATTTACAGTATTTCTGCCTTAGGCTCCTAAGAAGCTGGGAACACAGATGTAACCACCTCACAGCTTGCAACTGGGCTTTTAGCACATGCTCTTTTAAAGTATTTATAGAGATTTTAATCAAATCATAGCACTTCTAACATCAGAGAATTTTGGCTGAATATTACCTAATATCCTAATGGGTTTAATCTAAAATAACCTGTTATTTTACAAAGAATTTCCTTAAAGTTTACTTCTTCAATCTCTAGGAATGGCATTCTATTTCATAATCCATGTATTTTTTTTTTAGTGTTTCCTAAATATCTGTTAAGGTTACTAACTATTTTTATAAAAAATCAACACACAGAATAGTTTGTCTGTAACAGGACTTCATGTGTCTTCTAGCTCATGTTAGCCCCCATTTTGAAAGTCACAGGCCCTCTTTCCATTCGAGAACTACATCTGTTAGAGATTTAACCCCATGCATTCTCTCTCCACCCTCTGGATCATTAAGAGTCCACTGCCCTTCCCTTTGGGATCCATGTTAAGAAGAAAGTTGAGGCTGGAGAGATGACTCAGCAGGTAAAACATGCTGGCTGCCATTCCAGAGGATTTGGGTTTAATTCCTAGAACCCACAGAGTGACTGGTTACCATCTTTAATTCCAGTTCTGAGGGATCTAATGCCCTCTTGTGGCTTCCTCAGCCATGGCATGCAAGTGGTGCAGAGACATATATGCAGACAGAATAATCATACATTTTAAAAAAAGAAAAAGAAAGGGAGGGAAGGAAGGAAGGAAGGAAGGAAGGAAAGCTGTCTGAGGCACCTGGCTCTTCTTCTGTCTGTAAATCTATAATAAACTAAGAGCACATAAGAGAGCATCGAAGTGGGGAAATGAAGAGAGAGAGACAGTTTCAGGGAGTTGAGATCTAAATGCATCTTCATGAGGAGCTAATTCAACTCTGATGGTCCCCAAGCCTCTTTTTTTCCACTCAGAGACTGCCCCAACTATTTCCCCTGCCTGCTCCATCCCTCACTTTCACTAGTTCTTTACTAAGAACTAATTACTAAGACCTTGACAAGGTGAAGGTATTTAGTTGGTATCTTCCTTAAAACAAACAATGCCTTTCCCTGTCTTTCTGCTTGGCCACACAGAAGCTAGATGACCTTTTAAATCTGTGTGTTTTAAATCTGTGTGTTTGGACCTTTTAAATTCTTCTCGGTCTGTTAGCACAGTGACAGCCTCCCGGCATCCAGCTTCCTGGCCCTGGATCCCTGTAGACTCCCATTCTCTTCTCTTCACAAACTTGTTTTCTCCATTGCCCTGGAGACATGTCAGCCACCTCATTCCAATAGTATGCTCCTTCCCTGGGGCATCAAGTTTCTACAAGATTAAGGGCATCCTTTCCCACTGAGACCAGACAACACGGTCCTCTGCTACATATGTAGCGGGGGTCATAGACCAGCCCATGTATGCTATTTGGTTGGTGGCTTAGGCTCTGGAAGCTTTGAGGGATCCAGGTTAAAAAATTATGGAGCTCTTCACAAATTTACACGTCATTCTTGCACAGGGTCTGTGCTAATCTTCTCTGTATCATTCCAATTTTAGTATGTGTGCTGCCGAAGCAAGCACATGCCTGCCTTTCTTACTTCCATAGTGCTCTGGTGACCATTCTTTCTTCATGCCTGACACCACCTCTGAAATGTTCTTGGAGTCAACAGTCTAAAAAGGAATTCCTGTTTCTTCTTTGCGTTTCCAGGTTTTTCTTGATCTCTTCATAGTAACATGGAGATGGATACAGTCTTGGAGTGGGTTTTCCTGAAAAGCCAATAAAATATGAGACAATTGTTCTAATAATGAAGTTTATTTGAGAATTGATTCCCATCAAATTTGCCTAATACATTCATAAATATGGTCCCATTTCTAAGTAGTTCATTGCTGGAGTCCATTGGAGAAACATGTGATGCTCTGTCTACCTCTCAGGGACCCTCTGCCCATAAGTCCTCCTCCTCCTTCAGCCTACCGTCTCTGACTATGGGTTCACTCTGCGATGCTACAGGAAAAATGTGCTTTGTGGAAAAGTGCATGCTTGCTCTTGAACAAGGCCATTTGTTTCTTGCTTCTAACAGATCTTTCTCAATATATCCTCGTATGTCTCCCATGACCATTGCTTTCTCAAGCCCCACTTCTTTCTTGCTAGAGCCACATATTTCTGCCCTGTGTGCTCGTATGTCAGGTTTGGAGATAAGATGTGTTAGAAGAATGAGGAGAGTTGGTTAAGACACTGAAGAGTGGCAGATGTGAATGAAACAGGCATTGAGGATGTCAGCCACTTCTGGAAAAAAAGGCAGATATCTTCCTGCATGTTGCTGTATTAAAGCCAATAACCTAGTATTTTAAAACTTTGTCAAAGTCAGAACTTCATTGGCTACATTCCTGGTTGCTATATCAGTCTCATGCCATCTGCCAGGAGAAAAGCACACACACAAAGAACTGAGGAGAGAGGTTGGAGGAAGGTCTAGATGGAGGTTTGCTCATGAAGAATCATCAGGAGAATTATATTAGTTATTTTTATGTTGCTGTGATAAAATACCCTGACAGAACCAACACAAGGAGGTTATTAATTTTTTTCTAGCTCATGGTTCCAGAGAGATAGACAAGAAGAGTAGGCAGTGAAGGCATAGCAGAGGGAACAAGAAACAGAGATCACATTTCTTCTAACACAGGAAGCAAAGTGAAAGAAGGAAGAAGATGAAGGCAAAAACCCTTAGAGCTCACTCTATGTGATGTACCTCCTCCAGCAAGGCCTTATGTTCTATGACCTCCCCAAACAAGGCCACCAACTGGAAATAAGTGTTTAAATGCATGGGCCTGTGTGGTACATTTTTCATCCAAGCCTCCACAATAATCATCTGGAATTCTGAGAAAAGGTAAGTAGGCTGCAGGCTGCACAGCTCAGCTTCTGGGCACCATAGCAGTCTCTGATTACTTCCAGAATAACAGAAAAATAACAGAACTGGATATCTGTTCCCACATCTCTTGTGGCTGACTCACTGACTACCAGTCCAAGGATAGAATCAGCACAAAGAAACTCAGTGACCAGGTGCTGGAGGACACTTCTTTGGAACATTGAAAGAATGCCTGAGTCCCAGAGCTGACCTAGAATCATCTCTCCTTTCCTATAGTTAGTACATTTATGCTGATGCTTAAGGGCATTTGGTTGGAGTTTCTATCCTTTGCTGTTAGAAGGGCCTGTGTAGTATACTCTGAACTTGGATGACTATTCCGGAAGGAAAACAATTGTTCTGAGCAAGGCAAAACTTGAGTTTTGAAGAAATGAGTTCCTACTCCTTTAAATAACAGCCAGGTAATACCACGAATTCCAGAGGTCTATGAAAGTAAAAAGTTCAGATCATGGGGCTAGTTGACAATTAACTAGCACAATATATACACATAGTATATACATATATTATATGTCTACATGTATGTAGTCTCTGTGTGTGCATCTGTGTCCAAGCAAGAATGCATGGACCCGAACACAATATGACCCCTGACCTTACAGTGTCTCCTCAAAGAACCTTAGCCAAGTCACTACAGAATAAGTATAAAGAACTTTGGTCATTGTTAATCCCATTGTTATTAATAGACTTGAACTTTTTGGCCAAAGATAAACTTCTCAAAGTCTCCAGAGTCCTCCAAGGTACATTAGGCCCTCAGCTACCATCCTGGATCTGTGACTTCCCGTCTCCTTCCTCTTCCACCTTCTTTTCTTTTAAGGAAGGTACTTAACAGGTGGGAGGATATAGGAACAGTTAGGGAAGGGAAATATGATCAAAATATATTGTATGAAAAAATTTAAATAAAAATGGGAAAAGAAGGATAGTGTTTCCATGCTGAATGAACAGAGCTTCAAGATAGCTGTACTGAGCTATCTTAACAAGAATGAAAACACATGATGCCCTTTTGCTATGTGAATGTCAGACAGCCTGTCATTATTACAGCTAACAGAAGAGAAGGTCAACTGCATAATTAATAAGAATTTCATAAGAACAAAGACAGCACTTAGAAGCTGCTGCAGCTTTTAAAGAATGCAGGAAACCTGCTGGAAAAAAAGAGGGAAGAAATCAATTGTGAAAATCAATATTACATCTACAGGAGAGGTGCAGACTCCTTATTAATCACATACAATGTTCCCCTCTTATATGTAAGGCAAATATTTGAAGACCCTCCAGTGGATGGCTAAAACTGTGGCCAGTACTGAATACTACATGCACTAATTTTATTATGTATACTTACCTATGTTGAAGTTTAATTTATTAATTAAGCTTGTAAAAACTTAACTGCATACAATATATATATCATAATACAGTATTATAAAAGCAATGTGAATAGTCTCTTTTTGTTGTTCCCAAAGAGAAGGGGGTTACTTTTAGGGGATAGGAGGATGGTTCAGCAGTTAAAAACTGTTTTCTCCAGTTCTAGAAGATCTGACTCCCACTTCTGACCTCTACTGGTACCATGTCTGTACTCGGTGCCTAGAAATACATGCAGGCAAAGCACCCATACACATAAAAAAAAGTTAAAGAGTTATTTTGAAACAAATGCTGTGTTACCATGATGATGGATCTGGGTAGGAATAGAGAGGAAAAAGTGCAAAATCTCAGATGGGAGAATCAATCATTTCACTCCTCATCCCAGAGCCTCCATGCTCTGCAGTTGGAGGACAAAGACATGTGGCTTGCACTGGGTGTCCCCACCTTCAAGGTGGCCTGACTTAGGCTTTGAGAGAATAAAAAACACTTCCCAGGAGAGGGAGCAGGTATCCCAGGGCAGAAGGCAGAACTTCCCAGAGCAACTTGAATAGGCATACAGAAGCGCACACAGTCCAAAGACGAAGACGCAGAACCCAGCCAGGGACACATGGGGAGTCTACAGAAGATTCTGGATCAGTTACTGTAGGTGGCTCACCTGGATCTTTAGGAAGCCTTTGTGCTGGCTGCTTTAGGAGCTAGTAGAAATGTCCTCAATACAGCTTACCTGTGGTCCTTCCCAGAGCACTCCTGTGATATGCTCCCCATTCTGCATTGGCACAGCTGGATAGTCTGATGGGGTTTAAAATACAGCTCTGTCAACTTCAGCAGAACAGATGCTCGGGTCTCTCCATCCAGTTTGCCATGTCATGGGGCCCAAGTTGGATCTCATAGTGACACCCTTCTCTCTTTCCCTTCTTCATCCTCTCCCAGGTAAGGGAGAGTTGCCCCCTCCAGGTGCCCCCTTAAGGGAACCCTCAATCATCACTTTGCCTAATAGTGACTACCAGGCTCAACTTGAGACAATCCACTTACAACAAAGTCTTCCTCTTGAAGACTGAAGGGGGGGTTAAGCCACCTCCTGAGCATAGCAGCTGCATATTATACTCAATCTGTGCTGATGTCTCCCGTTGTGGGTTTTCTGAAGAGACAATTTTGCTGAAGTGTTAGGAGAAATTTGTGCTACTCATCTTCCCAGTTCTATGACACATAAGAGGAACCACCGTGTGCCTAGAGTGACAGCTGGCACTGGGATACCATCAGTAGAAATAAAGGCATGGAGTGAAGCCATAGCCAGGTAGGTTTGTGAGAGAAGACTGGCATAAGAAATAAGAAACGCATCTTCTACTACCCTCATGTGGGTAACAGCTTCCTGAAGGAATCACAAAGCCAGAGAACTCTGAGATTGTGCTAATAAGAACCTGAAATGACAATGTATTTTCCCATCTCTAGCCAGAAGTAGGATCTGTAATCTGCTCAAAAAAAAATAGTGTTCAATCTTTCCATTCCTGATAATTGCCTCATCCTGATGGTAGATCTAAGCAGTGAGGTGACCGGATGACAATGGCTAATACCTAATAAATGGATTAATCCTTTGATAGATCCATTCTCCGGTGGCATTGTTAAGAGACAATGACAGGTTAGAAGAAGTAGGTCATTGTGAGGTATGCCTTTGAAGGACATCGTGTCTATCCCTGCTGTTTCCTTCTCTGCTTCCTGGCTACCATGAAGCCATCTCTCCTCCACTATGTCCTCTCTTGTGCCTTCTTCTACATCCTGCTCTGACTTTCCACACGCCCATAGTGATGAGGCCAAGTGGTCATACCCTGAACTGTCTGAAACTAGAAGCTAAAGTAAACCTTTCCTCCTTCTCAGCTGTTTCTCTCAGGCATCTGTCATGCAATGAAAAATGGATTGATACATCCCCTTTGTGTGCATCTGCCTGCAGAACTCTGCCCAGTGGTATATCCTTGCATGGTTCATCGGACACTATCTCTGAATGCCTGTTGGCGTGAGCCTTTATTTCCTGCCCAGCAGAGGCAATGTTTTTGCTTTTACTCAACGTATTAACGATGGTTGGCCAGCAGTGGAGCAATGACCCCAGTTGGCTTTGTTTTCTTTGTAGAATTCTAAAAATAACAACCACCTCTTTTTATGCCTTATTCGAAACTGGCCCATGCGCTCATATGGATACATCTTCTTTTAATGTGTTTTAATTCAGGATCCCCCAAAGCAACCACAGAAAAGATAAGTATTTTTGACATGTGTTATTTTTAAATTCCTAAGATCTGAGAAACTAAAGGCAAAACATGTTCAAAAAACAAATGAAAGCACGTGAAGGCTGAAAAGCTCAATTCTACCCTCTGAGTCTTTGCGAAGATGGATCCTGCCTTTGCTAAGGAGGAAAGTCATGCCTACTCTGGCCATCCAGACATCCTTGCTGGTCGAGTGCTCTAGGAAACAGCATCTGACTCTTATATCTCTCAGTATTCCTACTTTACATGATTACCAAACAATCAATCATATTGCATAGAGCTGGCTCTTCACTATAGAAAAAAAGGAAATAAGGCTGAAATATCCCTGACACACAGACAAATAATGATCCTGGAGGATGCGTCTTAGTAATGTCACCTGAGCCATAGGTCTTGCATCAATAGTACCGTTTCCAGAGCCCTGTGTAGAGAGTAAGTAAAACATAGGCTCACAGATGCCCAGACATTCTGTTTTCTTCTTCTTTCCTTTCTTGCCAATTCCTGTTATTTGTGATTCTTTTATTTTTATTTTGCTTTTTTTTATTTTTTATTTTGTTATTTGTGTTATTCTTTGGGGAATATGTATAGCATGGTTTTCAGCTCAACTCCAGGTCACTTATGAGGGGGAGAATCTAAGTGCACCTTTTATTTGAGAGGTGATTTTAAGACACCGCAGGGAGGAGCAGGGAAAGGATAGGAATCACCAGGATTCCCAAACAATTTAGAGAGCATCAGACTCATCATTGCTGTGGGCACTCAGCTTAGCTGTGCAAAGTGGTATAAAACTCATAACTCAGTGAAGCATCCTAGAGCCTTGACCTCAGAGAGTTAGAAGACCAAATCCATCAACTATTGGTTAATGCTTGTCCCAGGGCACTGTTAATCTACTACTTCCTCAGACAACAGAACTTTTCAAGACTCCAGAGAAAGAACTGATGACAGAGAAGCAGTTCCAGACTGAGACCAACAGCACTACATAGGCAGACTTTAATAGCATTGACTCTGGGTGGCCCTCGGCTGAAAAACGCAGCCTATGTAGGAGCTGCTCTAAAACGAAAGTTTAAATTGACCTCAAAACAGTGTATACTTCTTTTCCTGACAAAAGAATAGATCTTAATTCTGCATCAAAGCTTGTATTTAAATCTAGCTGGAGGTATTCTTTCAAAAGACCAATTAATTCTACTATACAGTGAAAAAGCATGTGTGTGCATGTAGGTATGCATTTATAGATTTATGCATATATTTGTATAACAAGCATGTAGATATGCATATATAGACATATGTATATATTTACATAGTAAGTAGGCTACAAGGGCTCCTAGGAGATGAACAAGAAACTAAGCAGACTGCCAGAATGACTCCAAGGGAAAGAGCTGAGACAGGTGTCAGAAGGTGAAATGAATTCTAACACAGAAGAGGCACTGTATGAGGATGTAACCCTGGCCTAAGTGCTGAGATATGGTGGCCCTTCACTGGGTGGAAGGTGGGGATGTGGGCGGGAAAGACTGAAGAATGAATGAAGTGCAAGAAACTCTGCTGAGGGAGGCAGTGTGGTAGGAAGCCAGTGTGAGAACTGGCCCCAGGGATTTTATCTTACGATCTGCATCCCGTCTAACTCAACATAATAAAAATGATGTAAGCTGGGTCCTCAACCTCAGGAACACATTTATGTGCTTAACAGACAGATGTGGTCAGTAGCTCCTAAGTCAGTGCCTAACACCCACTGAATCAAGGGATGGATGGCCCTTAATGGACAGTTTTAGGTTTTAAAGAGAATTTATCCTTACATCTGAAGTGTCTGGTGTAGAACATCTGTCTTGGTTCCCCTGTGCTTCTAGCAAGATATTGAATTAATCAGCCAGATTTCTATTTCCAACACTCATTTAAAATTGTCTCCTGGACAGCTGTGTGTCAGTCAGGGTGACTTGCTGCTAGCAGTCCCCGCTGAGAGTCCTGATCTTGCTAGTATTCTTCCAGCATCATTATTGACTTGACTAGTGGATGACAAAATCCAACTGGTAGCCACTAAATAGTATGAAACATCTCAATTTTAACCTAAATTTGGGGGCAAGAACAGTCTCGAGGCCTCTGCAGAAGGAGAGCTCAGCAGATGACCCAAAAGACAAGAGGAAAGGCCCCGTGTTTGAAGAATAACTATCAGTGGCTGAAAGCTATTAAGTTCACTCTTCTAGTTCAAAGGGATTCGAAATGGCAATTTGTCAGGCAACTGTTGTCACTTTAGATGCCCCCAGTCGCTTCCTTTGAAGCTCTTGATTGACTACAGGAGGCTACGCCAGATTCTTCTAAAGACAGATTTCCACAGTTGAACACATTTATGTCACAGTAATTATGACTCTTCCCAAATTTAATCAACAAAAGGCAAAAGAGTGCAAGACTGAGAAAACATTCATGTGCTTGGGCCCAGTCCAGGCAGTGACCCAGTGGCTGTACGCATGGCCAGCTGGGTGGTTTTGGTCACCTCATTCTGCAATTCATTTGCTGGAGACACAGGTAGAGGGCCTGCCTGTCTGATGGATATGATAATTAAACAGAATTCCACTTGAAATGGATTTCTGGAGAAAACAAGACTAGTTCATTAAGAATAAATAATTTGCCAGGTAGTGGTGGTACCTGCCTTTAATCCTAGCAGATGGGAGGCAGAGGCAGGTGGTTCTCTATGAGTTCAAGGCCAGTGTGGTCTACAGTATGAGTTTCAGGACAGCTAAGGATACGCAGTGAAACCATGTCTCAAAACAAACAAACAAACAGATAAAATAACCTGACTTAAAACACAGTGTTATCACTCTATGTAGCAGAGATGGATCTAGAAGGAAGTGACAAACCAGTTGTCTTTGAAACTAGATGAAAAACAAGTTGTCCCCTGTGAAGCAGTGGGTGATGAGCTTCAGTGAGATGCTCACAAAAGGCATTAGCTCACATACCAGCCAATCACCAAATAAGAACTGTGGAGGCACTGAGTCCTAAGTCAGATCGCCATTCACAGAATAGACAACTTTCAAGTTCTCTGAAGTCCTTTTGCATCAGGAAGTATTTGTGAGTTGAGTTTCTATTTGTTATGTTGTTAGGAACCTATCTCCAAGAATAGGAAGCTTGTTTCTGGATGGCTGCTGAGTAGGAAGTGCATAAAGGTTAAAGCTGAGATGTTTCATGCTTGTTTACTGGTTAGCATTTGGGTTTGGGCATCCACCGGCCCCATCTGAAGTCTCCAAGGGGAAAGTCAACCAGAGACAACTGGAAGCTAGAAAAATCAGCTGTCTCCAGAGCTCACCGTCACCAGCTTAGCACGTCAGTATCCTACCTCAAATAGGGGTAGAATGATACAGAAACAGGAGCCTCTGGAGAGGACCAGTGAGTCGGATTCTGCCCAGTAGCTGTGTGCCAGATATCCCTGCATACACAGGGACACATCCATTGTAAGTAACCAAAGAGAAGTCATGGTAGAGAAAATAACAGTAGAGATATCTGAATATGGGACAGGGACAGGGGAAGGAGTCAGGGAGATGGTAACCAGGTCTGCAGGGTAGATGGCTAGAAACAAAGCTAGAGAAGCAGGGCTAGGAGAGAGGTCAGGGAAACAGTAACTCACTGTGGGCAATGGTGAACAGATGGCAGAAGACAAAGCTATGGACAAAAAAAAAACAACAAAACAAGGAATCCCAGTTTTAGCTGCTTCACAGGTACATAGTAGTACCAAGTACAAGAGCTCAGAGAGCAGTATATTTGATGAAAAGGAACATATACATAGAGTAAGGGGTCGAGTCACATCACAGTGTGAAGTCATTGCATCCCCATTGCAGTCCCACAGTAGGCTGCTCAAGGAGCATGCCTGACTATGGGATGTCACTCAGGCCATGTGATCATCAGTCCCAGGTTTATGCTAACTGGTGTACCCCACAGGACTGAAAAAGTGGATTTCCTCTGCATGAAAACCCAGAAGTGAGTTTCTACTGGAATTGCTCAGATAAGGAAGACAATTGATCACATGCATACACAGGCCACAGAAGTCATGGGACCACAAAGTCAATCCAAATTGGGAGGTTGAAAAGGTTTTCAGAAGAACAATAAGACTTTGCAGTTAAAAATTTATTCTGGAAAAAGGTGTGCCCTCCAAACAGGAAAACAAGGGGAAAGGTGCTTTTGTTTGTTTGTTTGTTTGTTTGTTTTTTGGAGATAATGGGATCACTGAACGAGCCTGGGTAATATAGGAAGGCAGGGGAAGACATGCTGTGTTAATTACCTTTCTTATACTGTGATAAACTACTCTGAGAAAAATCAGATCAGTGAAGAATAGGTTTATTTGGGGCTTACAATTCTGGAAAGGATAGTCTATGGTGGAAGAGATGGCACAGAGGAAGGAACATGAGACCAGAGAGATCACATTCTTTTCTTCTTCACAGAGGTGAAAAACAAGAAGGGAGAGGACAGGAAGTGGAGCCTAGTTACAAAGTCATAAAGCCTACTCCCAGTGGTGTACTTCTTGCATAACCTCCCAAACACTACCACCCACAGGGACCAAGTGTTCAGTTTAAATGCCTGAGCCTAAGGGGGAAGATCCTTTCTCATTCAAATCACCACATTCCACTCCCAGGCCCCTAAATACCTCATGCCCATAGCATAACACAAACCACCACACCTTCCTAATAAAGAACTATATTGATGACTTTTCTATTCCTGTGATAAAATGCCATCGTTAAAGACAACTAGTAGAATAGTTTTTTGGCTTAGGGTTGCAGAAGGATAAATGTCCATCATAAAGGGAAGGCATGGCAGAAAGCAGCAAGTATGGTGGCAGGAGCAGAAAGCAGAGAGATTATTTTCAGCCACAAACATGAAGCAGAGAAAGGAAACTGGAAGAGGGGTGAGGATACAAACTTTCAAAGCCTACCCTCAGTGATGAACTTCCAGAAAGGCTGCTGCTTTGATTGCCTTCAAAAATGGTACCAGTAACTGAGGACTAAGTATTCAAATGCCTAAAACCATGGGGGATTATTGTCATTCGGACAACCAATCCCTGGTCCCAACAAGCCACATGGCCCTATCATAATGCAAAATGTACTTAGGCCAACTTCAAGAGTTTCCATAGTCTTTCTCAGTCTCAATACTCTTTCAAAGGCCAAAAGATCCTTTGAAATTCAAAGTAATCTTTTAACTGTATCCTCCCTTTAAAAATTCCATCCTTCCAGCATACAATGGCACAGTGAATACATTACTATTTCAAAAGGGAGACAATGGGGTATAGTGAGGAGACTAAAACCCTGCAGAGCAAAAGACAGCTCCTGCAGCTCTGGGTCTCGTGTCTGAGACATTAGTTTCAAAGGTCTCAGGTTGTTCTACCCCTCCAGCTTTGCTGTCTGACACATACATCTTTCCATTCAGATGGTTTTACTCCCTGTGTGCAGCCCTTATGAGCAGTTGTCTTATGACTCTGGCACAGCATTGCAACCCAGGCTTCAGTTTTACAACTTTACTCAATGGCTCCTGGGGCCTCCTGATCTTTTAGGACATTCATGCAAGGATGCCCTTGCCACATGCTTTATTAGTGGCTCTTTAAAAGCATGGAGAAGAATCTCCAACCCCTTCAGCTCTGTATTCTTCCTGCCTCTGAAACAGACACCATTTGCACAACTCTGCCAAGTTCAGCAGCTTGTGATGGACCCTGGCTCCCTTGAATTGCATTAGCAGTAGTTTTTATTTACTCACTTGCTCTCTAGATGCATAAAATTCCTTAGACTCTCTTTCATAAACTGGAAGTTTATCTGGGTGGGATCTTGCCCCTTGTCTTCCTTTCAGCACAGAGTAGGCTTTTCCTTAGTGGTGGCAGTCTCCCTAATAATTATAGTCTCTCCTCCCACAAGAGCTGTGGCTGCAACATTAAGCTTCCTGGTGCTTCTTTTCTCTTTTTCCTTTTCTGACCCACTTGCTGTCTCTTCACTGCAGACCTGCATAAAGATTATCAGTAACAACAATGCCACAGATTCAATATTATGCTGTCTTGAAATTTTCTCCACCAAAGAATTTAGTCTGTTAAAATTCAGCCTCAGAAAAGTTCTTAGGTCAGGCAGGTAGAAAGCAGCTGGATTCTTTACATCACATGAATGGGCTCTAGCCCAATTGCTCTTAAGTCTGCTTTCATCTGAACCCTCATAAGCCAGCCCTCTACAGTCTGAGTGAGTTTCAGCACTGCTGGCGTCCTGGGCTTAGTCCAATGACTTCAAAATTCTTCCAAAAATTAACATGACCAGATTCTTCACAGAAACAGTCTACTGTCTGATACCAACCTGTGAGTTACTTTTCTATTGCTGTTACAAAATATCACTTAAGGAAGAAAGAGTTTATTTGGGCTTATGGTTCCAGAGGGAGAGTCCATAATTGTAGGGAAGTCTACAAGCAAGGAACAGACATGGAAGGAGCAGGAAGCTGAAAGATCATATCTTCAACAATAAACATGCATGAAGCACTGAGACAAGCCATCCTGGGAAAACTCAAGGAAAAGAGTAGTTCAGGAGGAAAGCAACTGTCCAATCCTCAAGGAGACAATGGCTTGTCTTCTGTTTTGTGTGCATTTCCAAATTTATCCCTGATTTTTTAGAGTTTCTTGCAATTGCAGCATTGTGAATTACAGACAAAAGGTCCCCTACTCATATCTGCATTTGCATGTACATGTGCAAATATAGCTTGGTCTTTCTGATGATATGATATGATATGATATGATATGATATGATATGATATGATATAATATGATATGATATGATACAAATGGTCCACTTGACAAGCACACATGCTATTATGGACAAACTATTGATTGTCCTCTTGTAAGGAAGCAGGAAAGCACAGAATTGCTCTAAGTCTACCTTGCCTGTTTCTTTATTTTGCTTTTATTTTTTCACCTGTTAAATTACAGCGAGACTTTTCTAGTGCCATTATGGTGCCTAAATGAGTGGTTTTATTTTAACAAGAGTAAATGGACAGAACCTAGCACAGCAAGCACTCTGCAAGATTTAGCTGTTTCTATGATGTGTTTTCTATTCTCCTTCCAGGACATTTACTGTCACATAGAAGCATGGGGGGGCATAAATAGACTTTGAGGATAGTTTCTTTTACTCTACTTGGACCCCCTTAACTTCATCCCCCAAGTGGTAGTCCATATTTTAGCACTCCAACAGCAGTGTTTATGGCAATCTGGGGAAACTTTTATGCTTCCTGGAAAATGCTTCCTATGGTCGATGGAAACCTGAGTCTTTGTAGTTTATTCATCCTGGATCAGGTTCTATCCCTGGTGGCCACATCAAACAGATCAGATCCAAAAGCAGTATTTCAAGAACATCAAGGTGATTGGTAAGATCTCCTGAATCTTCTCCAGGATAGATAACTGTGGTAACTTGAATAAGAGTGAAACCCATAGGTTCGTATATTTGAGTACTTGGTCTCCCCTTGGTGGAATTATTTGGAAAGTACAAAGGTGTGGTCTTGTGTGAAGAGGTGTATCACTGGGCAACTTTGGGGCTTCAAAAGCCTGTACCATTCCCAGTTAGCTCTCTGCCTTGTGCTTGTGGATCAGACATAAAATCTCAGCTACTGATCCAGAACTATGTCTGTGGCCTGTTGCTGTGCTCCCTGTGATGATGGTCATGGTCATCTGAAACTGTATCCCCAATAAATTCTTTCTTCCACTAGTCTACTTGGTCATGATATCCATATCAATATAAGAGTAACTAAGATAATACCCCACAGGATTAGTTGACATTTCCTAAGACATGACTTTGAGTTCTATGTCTTAGCTGGCTGCAAGCTCCCATTGACGTCAATAGTACTTAAAATGTGATATGCAGGACAAAACATTATCTTGAGAAGTAGAATTTGATAAGGACAGAATAGAATGATCCTAGGGTCTTCCTCATATATATTCTCTCAATGTGGCCAATATGACATCCACTCTATTACTGCCACATCTCGAGGTCCCCCTGAATCTCTTAAGTTAGCCAGGCACCACCAACTTGGTTTTCAGAATCTAGAATCTCGGTCACTGTCTTAGTCAAGGTTTCTATTTCTGCACAAACATCATGACCAAGAAGCAAGTTGGGGAGGAAAGGATTTATTCATCTTACACTTCCACATTGCTGTTCATCACCAAAGGAAGTCAGAACTGGAACTCAAGCAGGTCAGGAAGCAGGAGCTGATGCAGCAGCCATGGGGGCATGTTACTTTCTGTTTTTTTCCCCTGGCTTGCTCAGCTTGCTTTCTTGTAGAATCCAGGACTACCAGCCCAGGGATGGTACCACTCACAATGGGCCCTTCCACCCTTAATCACTAGTTGAGAAAATGCCTTACAACAGGATGTCATGGAGGTATTTCCTCAAGGGAGGCTCCTTTCTCTGTGATAACTCCAGCTTGTGTCAAGTTGACACACAAAACCAGCCAATACAGTCACTTTTTCACCATTTTGTTTAGTGTCAATGAAATTTGTATACCAGGAAGAATGATTGTTTGAGAAAATTAATCTTTTGTTGAACCTTACTTTTGCCACACAGTGCACACAATCTACTGCTTCATTCTATAACATACCACTGAAATTGACATCTTAGTTACTAGTAAAGCATGGCTAAGTCACAGGACAAAGTTGGGAGCCACTAGGCACATGGTCTGAGTCACCCACTGTCATCATTTTTGTTCTTATTAGAGAATATTTAGGGCATAGTCTTGCAACTAATTAAGACTCAAAAGAAGTGTATACTGAAGTGGGTTCTGTCTCCATTTCTCTTTATATTCTAAAGTATTTCATGAGACAGCTTGTCAAATTATCTAACCATAGCATAGCAGGACATAGGGGCTTTAAGCTATTGATCAGGTGAGGTACCTTCTTCATTGATGTGCTAAAGGGACTTGTTTTAATTACTGTGGAGGAGCAGAGCAGGCTAACCTGTTAACAAGGTGAGTTACATTAGTAGAATGGCCCTGTATCCTTAAAACTGTACAAAAATGTCAGTGCCCTAGTAAGATGATGAGCTTCAGAAGGACTTTCTTGCTAAGGGACCTTCTGTGGTCCCAACCCCAGGTTCAGGGTGTCTGGGTAAGGCCTAAGAATGTGCATTTCTAGCAAGTTCCTAAGTGATGCTGAAGCTACTTACGCACGAGGGCCTTACTTTGAAAGCCACTACTTTATGAACATCCTTCTGACACTAAGAAGGTATAGAAATGGATACGAATGGGTAAAAGCAAGAGTTCTGCTCACACTCCTGAGTAAATATCTCTAGTATAGGATTGAGTCGTTAATCTTATTCATTTTATTGAAAAGACCTTTGGTTGTTGTCTATTTCTGACTATGGCTGTGATCTTTTTTTTTAATTCTGTGCCTTGTAAATAGGACCTGTTGATTAATTTAGGTCCTGGCAAGGAGACAAGGGTCTTCTCTGATCTTTGGCCAAAACTTTTTCTACAACATAATACCCACTATATGGTTTAATCTAGTATTTCTTTTTTAAAAAAGGAATGGAGTCTAGTGTGAAATTGCTATTTCTCAGTGAACTCATGCTGGCTTCTCGTGATCACAGATTCCCTGAAAGCGGGAACCAGAATGAATAATGTGTTCCAGAATCTCGCCTGAAAGATATTGAAGGTGTGTGCTCCCCGATCAACACTGACTCTAACGCAAAATAAAGCTGGAAGAATTCTGTCTTCCAAGGGTTCCGCCATCTTTACCCAGGACTTTCCAACAACAGACTTGTGCCTCTGGGCAGCCTTTTGCTTCTTTCAAGGGTTTCCATGGCTGTCCATAGTGCATCATTATTTGCTCCTGGAGACTGGCAGATCCCCCTCACTCCCACAAGACATTCCTTCTCTTCCTAAACCACATTCCAGTGGCAAAATGCAGAGACATCTTCCCAGAGCTCTAATGGTACCACATCCTCAGAATCTCATGCACTACGAAGACAGAATCAGTCTCTGATGATGCTCAGGGCCACCTGCATTCTGGATCTATCCTGGACAAAGGTAAAACAAGTCAATGGGCACAAACTCAAAGGTGGGAAGTGTTGCCAGGCAACCATTTGCCAACTATGGTCTCTATGGCAAAGGCAGCCTTGGTGACATATCCAATATATCCTTCAACAAAGATCCCACCATAAAAAGATGCTCTGTGAGAGATTAAGAAGCTGAGGCTCAGAAGTGATTTAGTGTAGGTAGTGAGCTGAGCAGTGAGGTTATCTGACTTCAAAGTCTTGTGTGTAACCTTTTTATCGTCTACCCCAGGAACAACTGGTGTTGGAGGGCACTGTCCATACTAAGCTTCCTATAACCCTTTTCTTTCATTACCTAGATGTTAGGATTCTCAGAAGCCTGCTGAACGGCCTGTGGCTGAAAACCTCTGAGGGCTGTAGACTGTTTCGCCACTTCCTCTCTACACTGATACTTGAAGCCTTCATTTTTTTTCACCCTAGCATGGCTAACAGAACAGAGGGCATGCACATCTGTGTTTCCACATACCCTCCCCTTCATGTACATAAACATCGCCAAGGAGACACCTGTGTATACAGTCACCTGCTTTGGCCAGACAGATATTTATTTGCTGTTGTATAATGAGGGGAATTTGCACTCAGCCTTGAAAATTTGGCCACACCGGCCAGTCCTTCCTCTTCCCCAGTGACTTCTTCATGGAGAACGGCCACAGTCCACTGATACTTTGCCGTACTCTGCTTCACAGCCCTGGGAAGATCTGTTTTGCACCTGTACCTTAGCTTCTTTAGGTGCTTAAGCTGTCAGGGAAGCCCTGTGTAGCCATGTTAAATCAAGCTGGACATGACAGGGAGGAAGTGCTTTTAAAGGCAGGTGTCAGATCCTGTCATACGTTATTTTATGGGATGGCCCTTTAAAACAGAACTGTGTAATGGGGCTTGTTTTAAAGAGATGGGCCTGTCTCACCGGACTGGATGGAAACTATGTGAAAACATGGTAGGAGTATAAACCAGGACTGTATTCCACATGCACAAGGGAGACCAGTGGAGGAATAGTGAGCCTCTTTCCCACCTCAATAAACCTTAAATGTCTGTTGGGGCTTGCCCTTAAAATGATAGTAGATGTCTTTGTCACAGCCAGAGGATAACCACAAACAGTATAGCTTCCATGGGTGACCTGGTCTCCTAGGAAGCTCCTGGATAGCTAAGTTCCTTTACTACTTATTTTAAATTGAGAGGTTTTGGCAGATTCCAATTTAGCTGCAGCATTTCTTGAGCAGTTGTATTTTTAAAATGTCTTTAAGAATGTTTTGGGAATTAGCAAACAAAATATCAGATATCATTATAGCACTTCAATCGCAGTTTGTTTCGGTAGGTTCTCCACACTTGTTTCCCCTTTGCTTTTCTGTCACATGTATCCTACTGCCTGTGCTACATTCAGTTTTCTGGGTTTAGGACCAACATTCTCTGGCACTGTCACCTGTATTCCTGGGATGACCACAAGGCTAGGAAAATGCTCTGGGGGATATGGATAGGAACTGAAGAAAGAAAGGACACAGGGCACTAGGATGAGGTCTGAGTTTCCTCTCTTCTGTGGACATTCCCAACACCCAACCTCTTGCTTTGCTGGGTGCCCCAGCCTGGGAAGCTCAAGCATTTACAGATCTCTGCTGGTGAGATGATTCTCCATTTCTGAGTCTGCCTGGAGCCTGTGCTATAGACTGGAAAGGCTACTTACTGCTGCTTCAGTGCAGAATTGCTGATTTAGAAACGATTCCTGTCACCAGTCTCTTACCAATGATGCCTACTGTCCTGTCGACACCTGAGAGTTCAGCCTCTGTCCCTGTCCTGTTGCAGTGCTGTTCGATTCAGAGACTCACTGATTCCCTCTGTGTCCCCCCCCAAAAAAAAAACCACACTCACCCATAGATCCTACTCGATCTGGAATTTTCCATGTTCAGCGGATACTGGCACTGCTGCCCACAGAAGTACCAGACAAAGCAGTGACGTTACAGGGAGAGGGTGGGGCTTTCCGTATTTACTACTTGGTAAACAACAAAATCTGTCACCCAGATTCAATCAGCAGCAGCATCTCCTAAGGTGTATCTTCTTGACTGTTTTTAAAATATTAAATGTTTAGTGAATCCAAATAAAATTAAATGTTAATGTGAGAAAATAAATTTAAATAGATAAATATATTTTATACAGTGAGCTATAACATGGGCAATACCTTGAGCCTCACCCAGATAAATAACATAGCATTATGAACCGGCAGCTGTTTATGTGGCATTGAGTATTAAGCTTCCAGGGCCTGTGCATTCTGGGCAAGCGCTCTGCCACTGAACTACTCTCCCAGACCACTAACCTGGAGGCCTCTCATGGGGACCTGAATCTTCTCATTTCATTACTCTCACCGAAAGATTTTCTTGAGAGTCTTACTGAATATGAAGGTGTTCTTGAAAATCATCTCTAGAGTTTGGTGGTTTCGTGTTAAATGCTGTTCAACTCGACACTGAAGACACCATACTAGGTGTTTTCTGCTGACACTTCCTTCATGATCTTCAGGCACCCAGCATTCTTCCTGTGGTAGTAGTAGAGGCTTTTCTTTTTTCTTTGCCAGATACATAATCATGTGTTTTGACATCTTCTTGTGACAAGTTGAGTCTTTTCTGGTTTGCGTATGCACTTTTGCATACACCCACAAAGCCGGTGCATTATTTCTATATGATTCTAAAAGCAAACATCTTGCTTTTAAAGGGTGCACTTCCTGGGTCATGGGGCATTCATGTTATCTGCAGTTTTGGATAGTAGCAAATGGTTTCCTTAGGAGGTTACGCTAATTGACTCTTTTCCCACACCATACAGTTGTTATCATTTCTATTGAACCTTTGTATTACTAATGCCTTTTATTTGCTTTAGTTCTATGTGAAAATGATACTTCATTTTATTTTATGTTTTGCAGTTTGCCTATTCCCCATTAAATAAAATATCTTCCTGGTGGTTTTGTTTACTGGCCACCTTTTTTTTTCTTCTTCTTCACAGTTCTTCCTTAAATGCTGTGTCATCTACTAGACAGTTTTCTCCCCTTGCCCTGTGTCTGTGGCATGCCTTATACATTCTGCATACTAATCCTTTGTCTATTGGGTATTCTGTCAGAATGTTGCTCTAGTCTGTCGATTTTTATTCATGTTAGCTCTTAACTCAAATGTAGTTGAGTTGACTTATTGCTGTCATTGCCGTCGGGGTGGTTGTGGCTTCCTATGTTTCCCAAACTTCAAGGAGCATGCTGTGGAGAAAACTGAGAGTAGGAAGGGCAGTAAGACAAAAGGGAAGGAGAAATATGGAAAGGCACATTGCAGAAGCTAACCAACTTAATGAGTGTGTGTGTGTGGGGGGGGGTGGGTTACTAGTTAGAAACAACAGGTTATATTTTAAAAAGAAGAGGTAATAGGGAGGGAAAAATAGCCATTGTGTTTCCCCAGATTCCTATGCTGGGACTCAATCAGCAACACTGTAATATGAAGGCACAGGATCTTTAGAAAATGATTGTGTCATAGAAGTGGCCTTCATGAATGGGATAAAGATATCATGGATGTGGTCTAAAGTGTCTGTAAAGAACTCACTTCTATCCGTATTATGTGAAGACCCAGCAGAAGAAGACACCATCTTTGAAGCAGATATCCAGGCTGACCTGGAACTCAGTCATGGATCCCAAGCTGAGTTCAAACTTGCAGCAATCCTCCTGCCTCATGCCCCTGGATGTAGAGATTAAAAGCATGAGTCACCATGGAATTTTTATTTTGTGGCAGTTGAATTTAATTAGTCTGTGTGAAATTTCACTTGCTTGTTTAGAAAACGGATCAATAATATCTAATGTAGGAAAGTTTGATAGAACTAAGTTAGGTAACATGTATTAGTACTTCCAAATGTTTCTTATGCTGGATAGGGTATGGTGCCAAGCATCCCCTCTATGAAAACTCCTGGTGTATATTTCAATATATTGATTTGTCCATGGTTATTCGTAGCTCCCCTTCCCATTTACTATGGGTTTCTACGTGGTCCCGAGGCCTCATAAAATATATTGTATAGAAGAATCAGATAAAGAGGAGACAGTTAAAACAAGAAGAAAGGAGAGAGATCACAGGTGCTGATCAATCTAACAGGAAAACAAAGTTACTAGTTAGAAAGAAACAGAGAACCAAGAAATTAGATGGGGGAGAGGGCAAGGGAATGACACAAGAATCCATTCTTGTCTTCATCAGGCAAATCTTATTTTCATTCTAACAAGAAATGATGCTACTTAGCAACCACTGTCATAATAAGTTCTAGTCCAGTCTGGTATACATCTGACCCTAAAATAAAATAAAATAAGTATTTGTAAATAAAACACCCTTGGGGCATTGCTGATGAAAAAAATGGAGTAAGACTTAAATAAATTGTTCTGTAGTTGGATTGGTTGTGAAGATTTGTTTGGTTTGGTATAAGTGCTACTTTGTTTGTGTGTTTGCTCATGTGCACACATGCACATGATTATCCAAGCAGAAATCTGAGAACAATTTGCAGGAATAAGTTCTCTCTTACCATGTGGGTTTAGGGACTAAAATCAGGCCACTGGAATTTGTGGCAAGCTTCTTTGCCCTCTGAGCCATCTTGTCAGCCCTTGTTTTGCTCCTTTGATTATGCATCTCAGATAGAAGAGGGTCTCCAGGTAACTGATCAGTGTACATTTATAAACAAAACATAAAGGTGGGGCTACTGTCATTGAGCAGTGTGATGATGCAAGGGTGGGTCCCCTGAGGCGATGCTGGAAATGCCCAGGTCTCCTTAGGACACTCAGGACATGCCTCAAACATGAGTGGAACCTGAAAACATCTGGTGAACTTGAGGATGTCCCATATATCAAATATAAGTGTGAAAAGGGGATGCTGTTTTGAACTCCTCCTTATAGCTACTGGGTGTGTGTGTGTGTGTGTGTGTGTGTGTGTGTGTGTGTGTGTGTGTGTGTGTTTCCTGAGCCTGTCTGGCCAGAATCAGCTCTACCCAATTCTTCTGGGGAACAAGTTTATAATGCATTCTTATGTGCTCCCAAGTTTGGGAACCAAAGTGGGAATAAACCAAGAAATTAGCAAACAGCAAGAAGGAGAAAGAAGGAGGAGGGTAAAAAGAGGGGAGTATTTGCAGAAGCATTTTCCACAATTTTTTTTTCACTTTAGGCTGCCATGCCTTGAAATAGTAATCATGAACTTCATTTAGCTAGAGTGAAAATTGTTTGTCCTGTCCTTGACATTTCTAGGAAAGTAGTTATTGGTAGAAACAGAGTCCATCACTGCATGGGGCATGACTCCATACTTCAGCCTGCACACATGTGTGCTCTAATCTGCCAACTATAAGAGAATTTTGGTTTTGTTCCTAAGATCAAAATTATGAAAATTCTCATTGTACTTAAAGAAGTAGTATCTGATGACTTGATTGAAATGTAATCGTGTGAAAACTGAAGAAATTAGCTATCCTTAGAGTAAGGAGAGGTTGAAACCATCCTAGGCTCACAAAGACCCTGATTCTAAAAGAGAGAGGAGAAAGAAGAGGAAGAGGGGGAAGAGAGAGCCCTCTAGTGACTAAATCGGTGAATTAAGCTTCAGTGACCTCATGGTTGAACCTCCACAGATCACACAGTCCTGATAGAGCATTTTATTTGGGGTCTCTTGTAGAATCTGTTCCCCTTACTGATGCCATCCCAGGGTGTTGAAGCAAACCTCACGAACTGAGAGATCTAGCTATGGAAGTAATTCATGTACATTAATAGAAATCAGGAATTTATGCAGCCCAATGCTGTTAACTCTATAGAGTTTATTGTTTTGTTTTGGTTTGTTTGTTTTGCTTGTATTTTAGAACTTTTGGCTAAGAATTAAATCACTGAAAACTCACTTTGTTAAGTAGCATGGTGCAATCACACGAACAGGTTTGAACTTGTGATTTGTTTTCTTTCTCTTTTTTTAGATGAAGTTTGCTAAAAATGAAGCAAACAAAGAAACAAACAAAGCCTGCAATGCCAAACAAAAGCAACGCCCTGCAGCCCAACCCGAGCAAAAACGTAAAGTTCAATCTACCTGTTAACTATTAGAAGCCAAAAGTCTTTTAATCACATGAAATTTTAATGGGATTTTCTCTAACGATTCTTAGATCTTCTATTATCTCCACCTCCCACTCATTCATACACACCCGAGTAGCACATGCTATCACCCAGGAAACTGAAGTTTCTAGAGTTTTATTGCTTCAGATATGTCTAGAAGAAAGAGGAGGAAGAGAAGAAGGAAGATAAGGAGGAAGAAGAAATAGAAGCAAAATATTTCTAAACGTTTTAGAGATGTAGATGTTGTGTTGCCTTTCTGACATTTGTGCGCTCTCTCTCTCTCTCTCTCTCTCTCTCTCTCTCTCTCTCTCTCTCTCTCTCTCTCTCTCTCTCTTATTTTATAACAAGTGAGTTGCCCAAATTTGGAGCCAGGAAAGAACGAGGAAGAAGGAAATATTACAATGGGAAAGGATCCAAAACCTGCTCAAAATATATGAAATGAGAGTTTTTTGCAAGTCAGTTATTCTCTTTTGAGTCCAGTTCCAATGACACCGTGATCCCTGATAGAAACCTCACTGAGAAAAAACTATTGGAGCCAGTGAGCCACCCAGTGGTCCTTTTAGGCACTGCAGGTTACTTGGCAAAAGCAGTAAGAAATTTCCCTTAGTAAGTAAATGTTTTATCAAAGGGTGAGTCGGCTAAGCTTCTGTTTTGTTTGTTTTGCTTGCTTTGTTTTAACTTTTTATTGGTTTTTTTGTGAATTTCATGTCATGAACCCCAATCTCTCTCATTTCCCCCTCCCCTCATAGCCTCGCTTGATCCTTGAATTTTCCCCAAAAAAGATCTCATTGTGGAAGCTGTAGTGTGTCGTAGCATGTCCCACAGTATGCCCTCTTGTCCATACATCTTTACTTGCAAATGTTCGTTGCAATGACTCGTTTGTCTGGTATGAGGCCTCTGGCTTCTTCTACTTTGTCAATACTGGAACCTCACTGGGACTCTTCAGATATCCTGCTTGTTACCTTATATCATGGAAATCCTATAGTTTTGGATCTTTAGGACCAGTCTCTTCATGCACTCCATCAGTTCATCAATGGGGTAGACGTTGGGGTGGACCAATTCAAAACCCTGGATCTGGGCCGAAGGGGTATCTGAGCTCTCCCACTCTACAATCCTCAGAGTGGCTCACCTGTAACCTCCACACCAGGACCAGCTCTGCCTTACTGCCCAGGCAAGATGAAAGGCCTGCTCTCCTGAGAGTTGCATCAGGTGAGGAAAATGGTCAGTTCTCCCACTCTCGTGACCCTGAGGCCAGCTCTTGCCACCTGCCTTAGGTGGCAAGGAGCAAGGGTGGAGGAGTGCATCTCTCCCTTGCCCAAGTTGCCATATGGCAGACAAGCTGAGAGGCCAGCTCTCCTACACTCACATTCTCAGGGCCAGCTCACACATGCCCCGTGTCATCAGGGTCAGCTCTGCTGTGCTGCTCAGGTGCAGAGCGAGTTCTCCAGAGTACTGCAACAGATGAGGGGCAGGGACAGCTCTCCTTCTCTCGTGACCCCGTGGGGGCAAGCTCTCCTGTCTGCCACTGGAGGTAAAGGCAAAAGAGAGGGGAAAGGATCTCTCCCTCGCTGAGGCACAGCACACAAAAGGTCAGGAGAGCTCTCCCACGCTCATTCCCTCCCCAGCCAACCCACATCCAGGGCTAGCTCTACTGTGTGACCCAGCTGAAGTACAGAGAAGTCAGGTAAAAATTTTTTAAGGAGTATTAGCATTTTCTGTTGAATTTTATCCACAATCTTATCCATAATCCTTTATTGAACTATCATATTTGATGAGAAATATCAAATCTATATGGCTCATAGTTTTAGGGGTTTTGCTTTTGGTTGTTTGGGGCAAATTGGTTTGGTTTGGTTTGTTTGCTTGCTTACTTTTGTTTTGTTTTTAGAGACAAGGTTTCACTGTGAAACCCAGGCTATGCTGAAATTCATGATCCCCCTGCCTTAGCCTCTTGCTTGATGGGACAGCAGGCATGACCTGTGGCAATACTCCATTTATTTTACTTCTTCGGCTCCTCAGGCAATATTGAAGTGTACACAGAGTCACCATCTACTATATCTCCTCCCTCCCGGTAAGACAAGCACTTGGTGTTTCCATATCTTCCTTCCAAAATCATTTCATTCAGTATGAATACAAAAAAATTAACTGAGTTGTAAAGCTATCTAAGTTAGAATTGGGCATCTTGTGAATTCTAGAAAGATTGACCTTTTAAAGGACATGATGTCCTGCCCAAAGTACAGACACAAGAAGTCCAAAGTGAATGATGTTCTTCTAAATAACTAGTCTCCACAATTCAGAAAACATCTGAAGACAGGGGAGGAACTTTCCCAAACCCAAGAAGTTTACAGAGACACATGGAGTGAGGCCTAGTAGAACTGGGTACTGGGCCAGGGGAGCAGCTACAAAGGATATTGTTTGGACAAGTACTGACATTTCAAATAGACTCTCACTAGTAACAGCATTGTGTCAGGGTTAATTTCAAAATGATATTATGGTTATAGAATACATGTCTTGTGCTATGGGAAACAGCTTTTAAAACCTGTACGCGCCGAGTCAGCATGTGGGAACAGAACGTTGAAGTGATGCTTTGTGTGGTTCAAGACAGAAAGGTCAGGACAGGGCTCACGTGGGTTCAGGGTTCCTACCTCTGGTCTTTGTGTGAGGCTGGCTGACTGGTGGCTCAAATCCCACATGTGTAAATGTTTGTGCCTGTGTAGGAGGAAATGGGTTTTCTGACACCTCCTTTTAAAGTCTCTCTCAGAGTCCGTGTAGCTGTGAGTTTGAAATTAGACAGTAGTCTGACTAATTGATTAGTTAAGAATTTTCATCTCAAGGGTGAAAGAAGGGAGATATTATTTCCTTCTCTTCTTTCTAGCCCTGGCTCTATATCTTCTATCAGTTTTACTCTGCATCTTTTTGTCCCTTCTTCCTTCCCACCCTTCCTCCCCCACTTCCCTCCCCTCTTCCCACAGTAGCATATTGCTAAATCCAGAATATGCATTCATGGATATCTGCTGTATATTACTGTTGTGTTTCTAGACACTTAAAAAGCTTGACAATTGAGAAAGAAAATACTGAAACAATATTTGTCCATGTCTCAGAGAAGAAATAACCTAAAGCTCACATGGTATCAACTAGAGCCAAGAAGGAACCATTAGCATGCATAGGGAGAGAGCTCCTTACGCAGCTGCAGCTAAGAGTCATTCTATCTGGGGTGCTGATTTACTGGAAAGGTGATTCTGTTTGGTTCAGTTTGGGTGCAGGGAGCACATGCTTAGTGTCTCTGTGTTGATAAGACCATGCTCTGAATGGCTGAATAAGGCAGTTGTTTGAAGATGCCAGCAATCATGTTGGGGAGAGATGTCCACAGGTCTGATCACATGTTTGGGTCAAAGGAAAGTAGAGATTTTGTCCTAAAGGATGCTAACCAAGTACAAGCACATTGTACGTCTGCATACTCACACAGATGAAGGTGTGGGGATCAGAGAACTGAGAATTCCTTGATCAGATTCTGAGTTTCTTATGATTCTATGTTCAGAAGGTTCTTTTTTTCCCCCAGCATTTTCAACAAAGCTCAAATCTGTCAGCCTTTGCCTATGCCCCCTGTGAGTATGCAGCATTTGGAATGTCAGCTGTAGAGGGGATATTTAACTACAAAGTTCAATAAATAAATTTTATTCTGCCTCTCCACCTAGATTTGTGCAATTGTATCAGACAAAATTGAGTGCATGTTAGTGTTTCAGGTGTGTGTTTGCCTGTGTTGGTAGCTGCTTTTCCACACACTGAAAATGAGCTTTGACTTTTTATGGTCTAATGAATGAGCCATGAGAGGAGTCTGCTGTCTCAGAAATTAGCTGAGGTGGCCTTCACTTGAAGACAGACATCATGTATCCATGCTCTACCATTGAGAAATACAGATTCCCAGTCATAGTAAAAGCATTGAGACTGTAGCTCTCAACTATTACACACCATTCTTCACCAATGAGAACCAAGGGTATCCAGAGTGTGATGGAATTAGGCAGTGGGTTCCGACAAAATCACAAAGTGCAACAGGTCTCACATGTGATATTTATTAAGAGGAAGAGGTACAGAGGCTGCTTTTTGGAGTTTGGTGGGGAGGGAAACCGAGGCCTTTTATAGGGTCTTGGCACATGCGCAAGGGGGCAACAATGTGTCATCTCTGGGCAGCTAATGATGAGACATCTTGTTGTCTCTGAACCCCTCAGGAGCTGGCTGTAAAGATGCCTGATTGTCTGATTGTCTAGGAGTCCTTTTCAGCTGTCCATGGATGTGCTTGATTGCTAACAGAGACTGGGCAAGGAGAGAGAAAACAAGCCTGGAACTTCACTTGAAACAGGAAGTGAGGAAGTTCTCAAAACATGACGTCAACACACTGCAAAATCGTATTCAGGCTGGCAGAGCCAACACCACAGATGAGGTTTCAACAGCCAAAACCTAGGTTTGTCCTCTGGTTTCCACATGTAAGTACAAAACACATGCACACACCGCACATACATGCATACCCCCAGAAACACATACACATGTCCACCTACACACTAAGAACACTAATTCTAGTGGATTAAGGCTCAACCCTTAGACTTTATGTAGCCATATTTACATCCTCAAGGTCCTATTTCCAGATGAGGTCAGATTGAAGTTTAGGCTTCAGTTTATGAGTGAGGATGTTGAGGACACAACTCGGTCCATGACACATGTGAAAGGCACACAGGAGCTGCACTAAGGGGCACTAACTTACCAGAAAATGATAACAACGACATATAACCTAGAATAAAATGTGGCTCCATAGTCCATTCTGATGTGGCTAAACTGACTGACTATACTAAAAACTAAGGCAGATGGAGAACTACTCTTTGTAATTGAAAGCTGGCAAGCCACTGCATCTGGGATGATGGAGTTTGACATCCACAGCTACCACACAGTGATTATTTCAATGACACTGGAGGCAAATATTGGCAATAGATGATGAAAGCCGTGGCTAAAGTTTTAATGGGGAATAAAATATTTACATCATCTCAAAGTATCTTCCCAAATCAGTTATGCCTTACAAAGGAGAAATAATAGAATACTTGGAAGCCACCTTAAACACTCTATCAAAGCTTGTCAGAATCCTAGTATGAAGGAACACAGAAGATCTCAGCATCAAGGTCAGCATGGCCTTCACATGGCATAGCAAGACGCTGTCTCAAAACCAAATCACCATCATTATGCCATTCCTAATATAACACAACGAGAACAAGACATGCATTTCTGGAATATTCCTGCCAAAATCTGCATAACCAGAATCTCATCACAAGGAACACAAACAGGGCAAATTCTATTCATTACCTAAGTTTTCCAGCACCTAATATACAGCAGAGCACGTGCTCACAAGGCCTGGTCCTCACTCTCAAACTCTGAATTCCAGAGGAGTCACTGAACCTTCTGATTGTCATGTTGGTCCTCAAGTCCTATACTGGTGGTGTGAGGACAGTCACAGTGCATCAAAAGGAATGGTACATGGGGATTCTAAAGAAAAGTCATCATTATTTATCACAGGATTGGTGACAGTGCTTTCACTATGGTCACCACACTTGATACTGATTGTCATGTTTTGGATTGAAATGTGTCCCAAAGGTTTTTGTGCTAAAGGTTTGGGCCTCCATCTGTGGTACTGTTGGGAGACTGGTAGAACAGTGTTATGGAGGTGGGGCCTGGTGGGAGGGAGGAGTTGACCATTAAGAATCCTCTTTCTTCTTCCTCTTCTCTTTCCTTTCGCTTGCTTACTCCATTGGCTGATTGGTTGATTGATTGATTGATTGATTGATTGATTATAATCTCAGTTTACAGTTCCAGAGCGAAACTCTATAGTGACTGAAAAGGCATGGCAGTAACTACCCAGAGCAAGAAGTTGAAAGATTAGCTCTTTAACTATGTAGCACCGCCTGGCCTGGAACTTGCGATCTAGATTAGACTCTGGCTTTGAATGCACAGAGATCTGCTTGCCTGCCTGCTTTTCTTGAGTGCTACAATTAAAGGCAAGGTACCCACCATTCTTGGCTCACGCCCCCACCGTCTCTCTAGTCATCAGGATGCATGAGGCAAACATAGCGCAATTCCCATAATGCAATGCAATTCTCACCATGATGTTTGCTTCAATGGCCTCAAAACAAGATAAGCAGGTGACCACAGACTAAAACCTCAGGAGCTAAGAACCAAAGAACATTTACTCTTTTATCCCCTTTTCTTTTCTTCTCTTTTCTTTTAGAGATAAGATATTTCTTTGTAGTCCAGAACAGCTTCAAACTCACAAACCCTCCTGTATCCAACCTCCCAAGTGCTGGGATTTTCCTCCTCTGCAGTGCCTAACTCCAGTATCTGCCCCTGCTCGGAGATGCAGGCTGGCAAGTGAGAGCCAGTGACGGCAAGGCAAACAATCAAAATGCTGTGGAAATGACAGCTGGTGGCAGAGAGAGCCATGGTGGTCCTAAAGTGAACAGTAGAGATACAGTGTGTGTGTGTGTGTGTGTGTGTGCTCGCGGGTGCGCCCATGCATGCGTGCACATGCTTGCCTTTGCATATTCATATGGAAGCCCAGAGGCTGGCATAAGGACTCATGCTCCACTATATTTTTGAGAGAGTAACTCTCATGGAACCTGAAGCTTGCCATATTGGCTAAGCCAACTGCCCAGGAAGCATGGGGGATTCTGCCTGTCTCTGCATCCCAGCCCTGATGTTACAAACCAGTGCCGCTATGTCCAGCTTTTATATATATTCCAGAGATTTGAACTCAGATCCTCGTGCTTGCTTAGGATATACTCTACCTTCTGAGCCCTGACCCTAACCGTTATCTCATGTTTCTCAAACAAGTAGGTGTTTTCCCTAGCTCACCTCGTGTCCTTTTCCTTCTGCTCTTTGGAGGCCATCGCTCTCCCATTTTTCAGGCTGGTTTTTAAAAAAGCAAGCCTCAATGCCAGCACCTGCCCCGTTCCTCGGCTACAGCCATTTCAGTTTCCTGTAAAATATGAGGTTTTTCCATCACCGTATTTACTATGCACGGATGCAGAAGGAGAATTACTCACGTTCTGCAATAAAAATAAGCTCGGCTTTGCTAGCACCTGCTTTCCGCTGTTTAATAATGCCGGGCTCCCTTCCTCTATGTGCTTCTGTTTACTCTTCCACAAATTATTTTTGTTCTCAGTTGACAAAGATAAATGGTGGGATTAATATATATTGAAGCAGTCCCTGTGAACAGAGTGCCAGCCCGGGAAAGGGTGGGTATTATTTCCCTCAGGTAAGACGGCATAGAGAACTGGATTAAGAGTCATTTGCTGTGGGGCTTTGCATGATCATGGTCCATTAGTGATACACCGTTTATGAAAATTGCTTTTTCTTAAATAAAAATTAGAATGACTTTCATTAACTTGTCAGGACTGAGCCAAGCCAACTGTATCCCCCACCCCACCCCACCCCCAGCCCCCAAGGGAAAACAAAATATCAGTGACATGGCTTAGTTCTTTTGTTTTTTAATTTAACCTAATAATCTCCAAACTGTTGAAAGTAACAGTGGGGGAGGCAGGAGGAACTTTACCCTTTAAGATTCCAGAATACAGACCTGCAGTTAAAGCTGAAACTGTCAAAGGAATAGGACGAACAGCGGGTATAAGGTGAACCTAGCTTGGAACCCTTGGTGGGTGCTCTAAGTTAAGCAAAGCTCTTTATGTCAGGAGAGACTTGGCGAAATGTGGAATGAGTGGCTGCTTTCAGCGCCATGGCATTCTTGCTCTAATTTTACAGCATATTCTTGAATAATAAAAAGAGACTTTCCAGCTCAAGAGATCAGAGTTGTCCTAAATCTAAACTTCCCCCAGGCCCAAGGACACGGTGCAGGTGGATTATGCAATGGACACTCACCTACATTCTCAGATTCTCCTGTTATGGGACCTTTTTTTCTTTGCTAGGAGATAATTTGTTTGTTGATGTGTGTTAAATAATTGTTAAGGATACTTAATGTTTGGTCTTTTTGTTTTGTTGGGAAGGGGCAACATTTGGAATTCAAGTAAATAAAATATTTTTTTTTAAAAAAAAAGAGTTATATAGCTCATATTGGCCTCAACTCTCTTTATGTGAGTGAGGATGACCTTGAACTTCTGATTTTCTTGCCTCTACCCCTGGAATTCTGGGATTGCAGACTTGTGCTGTCACATCTGTTTTATATAGTGCTGAGGATTGAACCCAGGGCTTCCTGTATGCTGGCCAAGCAGTGTACTAGCTGAACTATGTCCTAAGTCATAGACTACTTACCATTTGGAAAACATTTCCTAAGTACATTAAATGCTAACAAAAGTTGTCTTTGCTATTTCTGCTTTGGCATATATGTCACATAACTGTTACATTGGATTTCCAAGTGCCATATGAAGGAGGAGTCACTAAAAGGCCAGCATCTCCAAAATGAAGCAAAAATACTCAGAGAGTCCAGGGCAAATAGCTTGATCAATGGATCTATGTTCACCAAACCAGTTTAGCACTCCATTTAAATAACATCTAAGGCTAGATTGGATTACATGGCAACTTGTTTAGCCCAGAAATATTTCATTCTCTGTGCCAGTCTTCACTTTAGAAGAAGAGGAGGAGGAGGACAATGAGGAAGAGAATGAGGATGAGGAAGAGGAGGAGGAGGATAGGACAAACATTTGGAGAGGATTGATGAACAGTGGGGCAGTGCCTACTGTATTATAACACAATATGCAAATGTACATGTTTGTGGTAATTCCCTCTTTTACATACTTGTATAGCTTGGGTTCCAGTGTTACACTGCCCATTCATCATCCTTCCTTCTAGTAACAGAACCCCCTTTAGTCTTTAGCAGATGCTCATGGTTTGACTGTGGTTGACTCACCTCCCAAGTGTCAGCAGTTGACAGCACAATGTGAAGAGTCTTTCTCAAAGGCATTTGGTCTTGTGGGTTGCCTCAGAATGATCAAGGCTCTGCATCTGTCTAACAGCATGAGATCCCTGCCCAGTGAAGTGGACACAGCTGATCAGGGGCAAAGAATGGGAAGAGATGGGTATCCATGAGCTGTTGGAGCCTTCTGTGCCTGTTTTCCTCTTTATGTGGCCCAACAAATAGCACTTTCTGCTTACACAAATTTAAACTGAGCTTCTCTCTCCTGCAGTACAAGAAGAAGTCGCAGGATATAATTTAGCAGTAATTAAGACTACAGTTAGTGGGGTTGGAGAGATGGCTTAGCAGTTAAGAGTGCTTGTATTCTTGTAGAGGACCCTTGTTCTGTTCCCAGAATCCACATGCAGCTAACAGTCATACATAACTACAGTTCTAAGGAGTCCAAGTTCTTCCTTCTGCCTCTTTGGATACCAACTGTGTACATGGTGCACATACATACATTCCTGTAAACACTCATCCATGTAAAATAAAACTAAGTAAGTCTTATTTCAAAACAACTCTACTTAGTGTCACAAAGTTTTAGGTGTCTCGGTATCAGCATTGTCAAATTTATATTTTCTTGATAGATTGCTAGCAGCCCTTTGGTTCTCCTCTCAGGAGACCAGTCACCTGAGATTCCAGAAAATCATTTATTCCATTTTTATGGAGAGGAAACTGAAGCAAGTTGGGAAAATTGCTCAGCATCATACAGCTACCAACTGATGGCTCTGGGGCTCAGACTTGCATCTAGAAGCCAGGATATTACTTAAACAAATATATGTATAAAACACACTGTGCTTTGGGACCAAGTGTACCACCAGGGGTGGTACAGAATTTTAATTCAAACACTTGGAGGTTGAGGCAAGAAGATGGTGAGTTCTAGGCAGCCTAGACATAAATTCTTACCCCATGCTAAACTCTATTAAGGAATTCTCACTTTGAAAGAACAATAAATTTGTATGCAGCACTGTAAGAACAATGCAGATCTCAATACTGTTGTGTGTTAAAAAATATGAGGGGAGATGTTACCAAAATCTCAGCAATGTGTCTTTATCAAGGGGCAGCTAAAAAGGGAGATGCACAGAGGAGAGAGGAGGGTGATGCCGTGCTTTTAGTTCTGAAATGTCACCCAAGGAGTCATACGTTGATCCCAGGTGGTGCCGTTTTGGGAAGTTGTAGAACCTTCAGGAAGTGAGGTCTAACTGGCAAACACACACTAGAAGGGGTTAGCCTTTGAATTACACCCAGTCCCCCATTTCAGTCTAACTCTTTCTGCTTCTATAGTGTGACCAGCAGCAAGATCCTGGCATGGTGAACGAAGCCACACCAGCTACCATGCCTTCCCCACCATGATGGAATGTCTCCCTCGAACTGTGAGCTAAAATAAAGCTCTCTCCCCTTGGGTAACTCTGGAACATGTTTGGTTACGACAGTAAGAAAACAATGAATACACCTTCATTGGGGTGGGTATCTGAGTGGTATTCTAGAAGATATTAAGCATCCATTAAAGCTATACCTCAGTGGCTCAGCATCCCTGGCCCTATGCATGGCTAGGCGTGTCATGTTCCAAGAGCCAGTCACGCTATGTGAATTTCTTGTTCCTCATGCATAGAGCTGGAAAAAATATAACTTCTCCTGTCTCACTTCTCCCTTTCTTCTTGTCCCTCTTTTTTGTACCCTCTACCTGTCTTTTCCTTCTCCCATTTCATCTCCAACCCCCTCCTTTCCTTGTGCTTTGGTGTCTCCCTCTTCTGCCCCCTGTCTCTTAGGGTTGACAGCTTTGGGAGAGTAGAAAGGGCACTGGAGTTTTAGAATCAAGGTAACTGGTTCCTAACCCAGTCTCCATTTAAGGACTGAAAGATTAGATATGTCTCCTTGTCCATAAATTGGTGAGAAATCTTTCTTCAGTGATGTGCTGATGAGCACTGAAGCCATTACCCACATCAGCTCTTGGCATGCATAGTCCACTTTCTGACTCTTCTCCAGGGCGGTAATCTCTGAGCACAGCCATGACTTAGCTACACCCTAAGACTCATCTGGGCCTTCCTGCTGACTTGGTAAACAAGATAACAGTTCCTTCAGGGGCCACAAGTCTTCACCCCTCCCTTCATGAGATTCACATGCTGGTTTGGGTCCAGCAGTGCTGTGTCAGGTCAGCAATTCAAGGATGTAAACTCTCAGACCTCTCCTGACTTCTTAACTCAGAGCCTATGGACTCGCTGGACCTGAAAGCCAACTCTGTACATGAAAGTAGCAAACTCTAGGTCTCTTTAAAGAATTGGATCCCACATATCCACAGTTCATTCAGTTGTTCTCATCCTTCATCTTCCGGTTTACTGCAAACCTCCCCTTCCAGAAAGCCTTCTATGACCCCATCTTAGGTCAGGTCTCCCAGTTACTTGTCCCTGTACCCCCTTGAACTTCTCTTAATACCATTTGGTAGTGTGGTAATAAATAACCAATGTATGTTTGTAAACAATATAAGAGAGTCTTACTGATAGAATTCTTCTACATTATCAATAAATACTTAATGAACTAATGCTGAATACATATGTGAACGAACATGTGAAGGGGGCATTATGTATACATATCTAATTTGTAAGGCTAAGGAAACTCTTTGTTTTTCCCCCTGTTCCACAGTGTAGAGGGGATGGAGCTTCTCTAATTGTATAGTACAAATCATGCTTGGTTGATGCCATGTAACACCCAGCCTAGACACTATCTAGTCAAACTTATAGACATTTCTCACTCTGCAGATGAACTAGCAAATGTATGTGGCTTACTCTTAGATGGAAATCTCGTCAACAAGGCTGCAGTAAATGTGCTGAAGTGGCCAGGGGACAATCTGAGTAAGGCAAGCTCACTAGGGTATGATTCAGAAGTGGGCAGCATGGCAAGGAGACAGGGCTTATCAATGTGAGTGGTTCTCAACCTTCCTAATACTGTGATCCTTTAATGCAGTTCCTCACACAATAGTGACCCCCCCAACTATAAAGTTATTTAATTGCTACTTCATAACTGTAATTCTGCTCCTATTATGAATCTTAATGTAAGTATCTGATATTAAGGATATTTGATATGTGACCCCTAAGGAGTCTAAGGGCTTTCAGAAACTGCTATGGTCATCCCTGAGAGTTTACTCTGGTGGGAACCAGGAGTAAGGTCTCTATAAGGTATGCTGCATCATTGTTGTATTTGTTCTAATCAGTGCTGAGATTTTAAAACCATGATCCATATATCATCTCTAACATTGGTGATATTGTATTGTCACTTTGCCATTATTATTTTAGATTCTATGAAAGTCTTGGAAATTTTATGCACATCTCTCTGTAAGTTCTGGATATAATTCCACCGAATTTTCTGACTTATCCCTGAATCTAGCAGGCTCCTGTGGCAGAAATGGAAATGAGTGAGCTGGAGACCTGGCTTCCACTTCTGCCTTGGCCAAGTATGGCCATTTGACCTTCCACTTCCTGTGCATAGAGATCTTCCTATGGAAGATGAGAGAACAACCCTGAAGGTTGAAGCCACAGTGAATCATGGGGCTACTTAAGGGTAAATTGCACTGTAGACCCAAGGGTCCATGAGATGAGAGGACATAATCCTCATGGGACCCAGCTGCACTGGGTATGAACTCAAAATAAAAGGGTTAGCTCAGGAACTTTGGAAAGGTCAAGGAACACTTGCCCCTCCCAGAAGGGAGAGACTAAATTACATTCCTCAAACCACAGAGAGGTCCCTGCGGCTAGGGGAGGCCCAAAGTTATTCTGGGACTGTTGGCCACCTACCTCATTCCCTAACAACCAATTAGTTTAAGGGTAACACTGTTCTGTCAATCACATTGTACCTAATGGCAGCTGTCCTGAGGACTGTATAGAGGCCCACTACATGGGCTGCATGGGGTCATTCTCTCCCCCATGTGCAGGGTGACCCCAGCATGCTGGATTAAATAAAATTACTCTTGCTTTTTGTATCAATTCCCATCTCCACATTGTTCACTCAGGGGGTCTCCAGTAAGTTAAGGCTCCCTGAGTCTTACGTTAGCCTGTGCACATAAGAGCTTAAGAAGTACAGGAAGATGGAACCTCCAACTCCACATAGTAGCTGAGGTTGACTTGTAGGCAAGACTTCAGAAAGAAGAAACAGGTGAAAGTCTACATCATAAAGAGCCACAGCAGATGTGTGAAAATTGGAAGTCAGAGGTGGAATTCGTAGTGAGCAGCTTACTTTTCTGGAGCAGAATATGTCAAGAACACAGAAACTCACAGGAAGCCCAAATGGATCCAAATCAGCTTTTCTCAAGCTGTGGGTCTGGACACCCTTGGAAAACTATATTACCAAAAAAATTATGCTATGACTCATAACAGTAGCAAAATTAGAGCTGAGGAGTAACAATGAAAATAACTTCATGGTTGAGGGTCATCACAGCATAGGAACTGCATGAAAGGGTCACAGCATTAGGAAGATGAGGACCACTCATCTAGAAGTTCAGCTTAGTAAACAAAATTACTCAGCTCAACCAGGTCTACTATGGATCTCTCTCTCTCTCTCTCTCTCTCTCTCTCTCTCTCTCTCCCTCCCTCCCTCCCTCCCTCCCTCCCTCCCTCCCTCCCTCTCCTCCTCCTCCTCCTTCAATCTTGTTCTCTCAAAAATACAATCTGTGAGCTATAAGAAATTTAAGTTTCATAGGTTTGGTCAGGACCCAGTTGGCCTGAATAAAATTTAAGGTTGTACTCAGTTAGGAACTTGAGAGGTTTGGGAATAACATGAGAATCAGAGTCAGTTTTGTCCAAGAGGATGACTCCAACCTGTCTGCAGTAATTTGACATGTTTTTGAGTAGGTATAATTAATGATTTTCTTAGATGGTTGCTACACTACTCTGAGCTTCTAGGGGATAAGGAAATTTCTATTCACATGAAGTCATCATAACCAGACCAATGCAGGGAATCTGACCACATGTCACACATTCTGGCTAGCCTGTGAGTTCCTAGGTAGGATTATCTATTGAGGTAAGATCAGTCTTTGTGAAAGGTGATGGGAATGTTGTGCCCCCTCAGACATGATGTTGGTTCCAGTAAGAAATATTTGTCAACACTTGCCAAATGATTCACTTATATTGGATGCATTTTGCTGTATGTGACTGATACCTTAATATGGACCATTTAAAGCATGAACACGCTTGTTTTTTTTACAAGTCAATATAAGGTCAGTCCTCACTAAAGTTAGATAAATCTTCAGTTAGGTGAAGTGGTAAATGAAAGATAGTCTTTTCATATGATCGAGGTTTAAAAGCTAAAAGGTGTCTAGAATGGGTGTTGCTAAATCAGGTTCTCTTAAACATTTTCTGCTCACAACTGCTCTTTACCTGAAACCTTTTCAGGACCTAGGGCATATAGGTATATAAACCAAACATTTGCTGATAGTAAATTATAAAAAAAATGATTTTAAAACAAGATTTTGATGTCAGCATACAATATTAACCATTTCTTTAAATGAAAGCAAATCTGCCCACTAATGAGACAGGCATGCTTATGTAGCTTTACACAAAGATATAAGTTCAGCTGAATGTTTAATACCTCAAGAGTCAGAACATCTTCAATGTCTTTCAGTTGATAGAGATTTTGATTTTATAATCTTAATGCTAAAAGCATGAATTTACCTTGTCGAGAATGGCACAAATATGTTTAGAGTTGTCATTTCAGAAATCATTGGAAATTTCAAGGCAGACTGTGTTAATGATGTAAAACCTGAGTCAGCAAAACATGAGATTTTTCTATCACTTCAAAGCTGTACTAACTTCATACTTGAATGTTGAGCATGCTGGAAAGTATTTATAAAATCTTTGTTTTTCAGTTCATAACATATAATAGTTTACATCCCACCTGAGTGTCTCAGGCTATTTTCACTAATGTTGAGTGGAATGGAGTGTATTCATGATCAAGGCTGTGGTGAAGTTATGTAGTACATCACTAGCAGGTGATGTCACACATGCCTCAGATCCCTTATGTGTTTTATTTTAAATTAGATTTTTGTCATTGAACTTTCAGAAACCTTCTATGGCTGCCATTTTCTTTCATGACCCTGAGTTGGGTGACCTCATTTGGGATCCAGGAAATTACTCTCTGGAATATAAAAGGATAAACCTCATCTTAGACTGGTGTGAGCACAGGCTATTTTGAAAACGAAAGAGCTTCCCAGTTTACAGTGCAATGGAGTCACAAACCTTACACTCCAATATGTGCCAAGGATCATAACCCAGGACAGAGATCAAAACAAATCAGAAGTGTTTAGGTTAATGGTCTAGATTTTCTCTTAGTTTACTCACCTAAAGGACTTACTGTATGGTTCCCCTTTCAACCCCTGATTTAAAGCAAACTTGAATTATCTCCCAAAGAGTTCACAAAACACAAGCTGGAACCTCCTGTCACTGTTCAGAAGAGCGAATTTCACAGAATGGAGTGGTGTGTTTAATGTAGCTTCATGTGTAAAGGTGTTTCAAGTAAAGACTGTCTAAGGAGTAGACATGGTAGATAATGTGAACAAACTGGAAGATCCACCGTTTACAACACAGCTAGCTGGCTTGAGAGAGGCTCAATGGTGAAGAGCCTCTTACTGCTCTTCCATAGGACCCAGGTTCTTCCAACCGCTTCCCCCTCCCCGCCGCCCCATAACAAACTTAACTCCATTATGAGTGCATCCAGTTCCCTTTTCTGTCCTCTCTGAACATCAGGCATGCAGATGGTTCACAGACATATGTGCAGGCAAAACAGTCATGCATTTAAAGCAGTTAAAATGTTTATTTAGAAAAGAGGAGGAGGAGGAGGCAGCCAGTTTGGACTGTCAGACTGTCATGTATTTGGCCTTAAAGGTATTGTAGCTAAAAATGCATATTTAAAATCTCATTTTCACCCAAAAGCACCAGCATCAACTCCTTAAGGTCTTTCCTTTAGCACAACATAGTCAGTATTAAATTTTCTCTCATGTTTGTGTGGTGCACACATGGGCTTCATCTATTCAGACTAACGCCCCTCATAAGTGTTTCAGAATGCAGTGGACATACCTACAATTGTCCACATGAGGGCCCCAGAGAGTAAAGTCTGTGTTCCAAGGCACTTGAAAAACAAACAAACAAAAAACAAAAAAAAAAAATCAATTGCCAATTCCAGACAAGTACAATATACATCTGTATTACTGGACCAAATCTGCAGTTCTTTTCTTTTTGAAAAAAATAAGTTTTTAATCAAATGAAACTTTAAGCAAAATTCTTGTAGCCCAAGAATGTTGGGTTTGGACTTTAAAGTTATAAAGCATCCTGTAAGAAAATTCTATCAACTCTGAGACACATCTATTGGCTGACTAAAGGAATCCGCAGTGTGTCTGGGAATTACTGTTTCTCTACCTCTGACTAGCCCTATGGTGTGTTGCACCACCTACAGGTTGGGCTGTGGATGTCTGATCTGAGTCAGAAAACCCTGTGTATAGTCCTGATTTCAACAGGAAGTGACATATGATAGGTAACTTTTTTTGGTAAATAAATTACTTGTAAATCTCTTTGTGGGATAAAAAGCATTTAGGAATGATGGTCTACTCCCCCAACCCTTCCAGATCATTTACTGATCATCTCATTTTGCCTTATAAAATACATGTGAGAGACTATCCCATGCAAAAAAAAAAAAATCGGCCATGCTTAAATAACCAGCATCACAGTACTTGGCCTAACCCTTGCTGTACCTTATCCATCTCTCACAGGGTTAAACTGGCATCCTTTAAGCACCTGTCAGCCCTCCTTTTAACTGAATAGTCTTTCTGAAATACATGAAGCATAACCTAGTGATGTCAACCGATGTATCCAGGCTGCTTTGAGCTGTCACTCATCCAGTCCCTGAATTCATCAAACCTTCCTCCATGCACCTGGCTCTGGAATTACCCAAGAGCTAAGGTGGAGCCCTCTCCTTGAGGTTCCATGCCTGTCTCTGAAATGAAAACAAACCTCAACTAAAATTACGTCCTGTGCAAAAACACACGCATTATCCCTTGTCATGGCCTCCTGTTTCTCCTCCCTAGTTTGCACAAATGTTACCAGTTTCAGAGCTTTTGGAATTATTACCAAATAATAATTTCAGAAGCCCTCTGGGTTCGGGAAACAATACTGAGGGAAGCTCTCCTGAGCCCCTTTAATCCAAGATAATTGCTCTGGCGCTTCGTGGGGGGTCTGGAATTCTCCTGCTGGCTTTGCTGAGTGGGTCTCCTGGAAAGGGGCTTTGGGGACATTTTCTGTCTCTACTGACAAATGGGTTTTTTGGAGGGGGAGTGATGGTAGTTGGCTAAGTCCCCCCTTGCTTGCTTGCTTTCTTTCTTCCTCTTTCCCTCTTCTTCCCTTCCTTCTTCTCTCCATTTTCTTCCTTTCCTTTCTCCTCTGCTTGCTTTTCGTCCCTGTGTTTCACCATAGTTTTGTGGGGGTTTTTTTTGTTTTGTTTTGTTAATTTATTTAACAAGGCCAGAGAGGTGGCCCAGCAATTAAGAGCACAGCTGCTCTTCTAAAGAACACAGGGCCTATTCCTAGCTCTTGCATGGTAGTTCACAACCATCTGTAACTCCAATTTCAAGGGACCAACTCCCTCTTGTGGCTTCCAAGGGTACTGGGATACACACATGATGCACGTACATCCATGCAAGCAAAACATCCATCCACATAAAATAATAAGATGATGTTACCAGCCTCTGGGTTTTCTTTTGCTTAGAGGTTTCAGAAGGGTTTGGGTGGTAAAGTATGTCCCTGGGGTAGACTTCACACTCATCATCAAGATTAGGTTGGTCTTGCTGAGACTGCTTACTATGATTTGAGTGCTTCATATCTACCAAAGGCATTCATGAATGATTTGGTCTCTAAGATTACTTGGGAAGTGATGAAACCTTTGGGTGGGGCCTAATAAGAAGACTTCAAAACACTGGGACCTGCCCTTTGAAGAGCTTTCCTGTTTAATGACATAGACAATTTATTCTGCTACACACTCCACCATAATGTTACAGTCCCTCAGAGACTCATAGCAATGGCTTTACCCATCTCTGTCTTTGACTAGAGTGCTGTGAGTGAAAGTAAACCTTTTGTCTTTTAAAGTTAATTGTCCCTGGTGCTTTGGTACAGTAATATGAAGCCAATATATTGTTGCACCATGGGCAATATCCTCAAGTGCTCAGGCCAATTTGATCTGAAATTCTTAACTTGAAACTTGGAGGTTGGTTCCTAGAAATTACAGTAAATGTTGATCTCTGAAAGTCAAGCCAGGAATGCTGGTGGCCTGACTTGTTGTCCATAAAACTGTGTTTTCAGGAGTAGGAGTGTGGGGAGCTGAATGCTAAGTAGCAGTACCTGGGTGGAAAAGGCACCCCCTGAAGCCACATGCTGCTGTCAGGAGCAAACCCTGCTGTGTCCTAGGCCCCCATTCTCCTGCACCTGGATAGGCTGCATCCTTAGGGCAGGGTAGTTTCTCACACTTTCTTTTTCAGACTTCAGCCAAAGACTGTACTGGCCAGATCGGCAGACTTTCATCTTGCTGCTGGCTTTGCTTTCCTGGGGACATTTCAGACTACTGTGTTTCCCTTCTTAGTCACACCTCTGTTGTTGGTGATCTGGGACTCCAGGAAGGTTACCCAACTTGTTAGCAGGCTAGCTATAAATTCACCAGGGAATAGATTTGGCTCTTGGGTATAACCTCAGGAACAATTAGAACTTCAGGAGGTGACAGGTGGCTGCTTCTGTTTTGCAGCCTGGGTGTTAGAAATTGCCTTGAGAGTTTACCCTTGCTCTTTAATTCTGATAGAGAGTATGGAAGGTGAGGATTTGTTGATCTCTACCCCATTGCAAAGGAACTAATGATCAAAGAAGTTGGGCTTCTTCCCAAGGTCACAGAGCAGTGAAGAGTCAGAGCTAAGCTTCTTGGGGGGCAGGGGAAGGGTGTCTATCAGGTTTTGGATGAAGGACCTCACTTTGCAAGAAAGGTCTAAAAGGACACATGAGTGGTGCTTGCTAGTGTTTCCTGTGTTAGTGGTGTCTCTTATGGAGATCCCAGACAACCCAGAACAAGCTGTCATCCAGCCTAAGTATATTTCACCCACTTCAGCAAGAAGGACAGCAGTTGGCCACAGGTATTAAAAAAAAGCACCAGGAAGAATGTTTGCTGGGTCGGTGGGAATGGCTTCTAGGCAGATCTTGGAAGGTGGGAGGGTGTTGGCACAAAGCACAACTTCTGACCTTGTCAGTTATGGGTCAACACAGATACCCAGAATAGTCAACAGAGAGATGAAAATGTTCCTTTGGGGTCTAGAGGAGATAGCTATACCCCCCTAATTGCAGCAGCATTTAGCACAATGTCCAAGACATGGAAAGAGCCTACATTCCACCCACGGGTAAATTTATAGAAAGAACAAACCAAACATGCTATATGAAAACAAGAGAATATTATATTCAGTCTAAAACTGAAGGAAAGACTACCATTTGTCATGATGAGGATGGGCTTGAAAGACTCTTTGTTAAGTGAAACTAAGTACAGAAAGATGAGGAATGGATATCTCACTTCCTATAAAATCTATAGAAATCAAACTGTAACAATTAGAGTAGAATAAGTTGCCTAGGGCTTGGGGAGGGAGAAATGCAGAAGTGTTGACAAAGGGTGAATCATGTCAATTAGTGCAGTTAAGTTAGTTCCAGAAGTCTAAGGGATAATGGTGACTGTGGTGTCTATAAAGCTTTCTAAAGGGCATCCCTTATTCTGAGCACTCAACAGTACATAAAGTTATTCGAGGAGGAATCATGGAGGGGTGGTCTATTTATGACATGCATGCAACTTCATACATGATAAGCATGTGGCAAGAAAAGGAACTTTAAAAAAATAAAAGAAAGTTTGTGGCATCATGCATGATGCCCTGGATTAAGTCCCCAGGACCAAAAACTGAAATAACAAAAAAAAAAAATGAAGGAAAATATCACTTGTGGAATTCACTGCCAGGAAGATTACAGAAACCAGCCACAGTATCGGAGTATCCTGAGAATGCCTGTATTATTCTGCATGGATCTCATAGAACTGAATCTCAGTCCTTGAAATCATCCTGGGGGAGGAAGTAAGTGGGTGTGGTGACAGGAAACGTGCTGCCTTCGGGTGTCAGAGCTCATAGCCCATCCTTTGTTTAACCTTTCCACACAGACCCAGTCAGTGGAGCTGGCCTCTATCTTGTAGCACTCAATAACCAAAAGTGAACAACAGCAACATAGTAGATACAGCTGTGCTGAGGAGTTAAGGAAAACTCCCAGAGTGTGAGGCTGATCTACTCTTAAGAAAGGAAGTGGCAAGACCTCTTCCTGTTTCTGTTAAACAGAAACACACATGTACACTAAAAAGATGCTCTGGTTTTGGAGGTTGGTTGGGTTTTGTTATTGTTTTGTACTTTAGTCAGTTGTGTCATACTTTGGCTTCAACTTATTTCCCCCTACCCTCTTGGGTTTTTAAATTTCCTAAGCGCCTGAGACACTTGTTAGCTGTCCAATTCCACTAAAAATCCTCATTTGACCACCAGGGGGCGGATGAGACCAGCAAATTACCCCGCAGATATGTCCCCTTCATTTTGGTGCATCTGAACTAGAAGCAATTAGCAAGGCCTGGAAACTGCCTCTTACACTGGATTAAAGGTTAAGTAAAGATGACCATGAGCTTATTTGGGTATGATTGGAGAAAGATTGTGGGAAAGGAGAAGAGTTTCAAAAAGGGTCTCCAAAGTCGTCTTTGCTAAAGTGGTACCCTGGCCAGCTGGTAGCTTTTCTCACCTGTCTGCCCTCCTGGCCATATTTGGTACAGAGACCATCAGAATGTCCACAGGTGCTCACCTGAAGCTCCGGAGGGTCATCTCAGTTCCACAGCCCTCCCCTTTATGTGTGGTACCTTTCTTCTTTCTCCTTGAAGAGTGATGACTAGGGGCTGCTTGGTGAAGATTTGAAGCTGAGTTGTTCTTGTTGCTTTACATCAAAAGCAGAAGGGAAGCTAAACTATTGATATCTGCAACCTGGAATTTAGGCATTATATCGGCTTCCCAAAAAAGGTGTGGTCTAGATTAGAGGGGGTTCTTTCCACTTCAAATATCTGGATTAAAGGTGTGTCTTCCCACCTCAAAGACTGGGTTAGAAGGGGCTCTTCTTATTTCGCTTGATTCAATTAAGCAAAAATCCCTCACAGATGTGCCTAGCAATTTGGGGGTTTCAGTTAATTCTAGATGTAGTCAAGTTGACAACCAAAATAACCAGCGTAGAACTCAAGAAAGAAACCTTCTGCATTAACCCACAAATATCTTTTAATTTAAAGTGCCCTGATTGGGGTAGGGGAACACAAAGCCACTTCTCAAGTTAGCTTACAGTGTCTTTGGATGGCATTGTCTAGCAGAGATACAACCCAGGCCACAAAAACAGGTCAAGGATTCTTGAGACCATGTTAGAAAAGCAAAAGCAATGATGGTATTAGTTCATAATTTATTAAATATAATGTAGCATACCCAAACTATCTTCACTTCCAACCTCTAAACTCAACAATGTGATATGTTACAGTCTTCCATACTTTTCTTTACACTAATTTTTGGAATCTACTGACGCTTTTATCTAGGGCTGGACGTGGTGGTACATGGCTTTAATTCCAGCATTTGAAAGGCAAAAGCTGATAGGCTCTCTGTGAGTCCAAGGTCAATCTGGTCTACATAGTCAGTTTCGGGACAGCCAGGAATACAAAGAGAGATCCTGTCTCAGAAAAAGAGAGAGAGAGAGAGAGAGAGAGAGAGAGAGAGAGAGAGAGAGAGAGAGAGAGAAGAGAAGAGAAGAGAAGAGAAGAGAAGAGAAGAGAAGAGAAGAGAAGAGAAGAGAAGAGAAGAGAAGAGAAGAGAAGAGAAAGACAGGAAGGAAAAAAGAGGAGAGAGCTGAATCTGTACTTAGATTTCATAAAATTGATATTTGCAAAGGTAACTAGTTCAAAACTCCCTCAGAAGTCTCCAGTGACTGAACTAAATATCGGTTCTTAACCATAAGTTCACATATCTACAGCTTTGGTTCTAAGGTCTGTTCATTTCTTTCCTGGTGCTCAGCCTCACCCGACAGTGGGAGATGCAACCCAGTGGTTAACACAAAGTCTTCCAGATACCTCAAGAGCTTGGGGATTTCACCAACCTTTCCCCTGGAGCAAATCTGTCAGAGCCCAAATGAGATCAACAAAAAGTGAGCTATCTCAGGGCTAGAGACAGTGAGCTATCTCAGGGCTAGAGAGACAGCTCAGCACAAAAGAGCCCATACTGCTCTGGCACAGATTTGGAGTTCAGTTCTCAGCACCCGTGTCTCCATCTATAACTCCACCTTTAGGGGAGCTGATTCCACCAGCCTCTGTGGACACCTATACTCAGTGCACATACCTACACACAGACACTATCACACGTAACACATTAAAAATCATATGAACAAATGTGGCTATCAAGTAAGTTGAGATATCTCTTTTGTTTGTGAGTGATGGGAAGAAACCCACATTGGAAATGTTTCTCTCCCAAGACAAACTGTATGAGAGAGTCTCTCGTTTTCTTTTGTGCTGTCTGTGAATCACCCTGTGCCCAGTGTAGAACTTCAAAAAGGACATCTGGAGTTTATTCCTACAGGAAGAGGTACAAGCCTACATGAGAGATGAACAGGATTGAAATAGGAGGCCTTCTAGGTGCATAATGACTTGTGTCTGGTTATCATTCTATAGCATTGTCTTTCTAGAATGTGCCTGACCCAAGAACACAGAGGAGGGGAAGTCTGCACCTGAGACACTGTAGTTCTTCACCCCAAACCCTGGGCTGCCAGCCAATGACATCTGGCCAGTCATCAACCTTCTGATAAAGCTGGAAATGTTAGCAGCCTTAGGATGCAGAGTACCCAGAGAGCCGGTCAAATACAAAGACAGAGCTTCCTCTATGGAGGAGGGAGCACTTCCATAGGGTAAAGGAAGGAAGTCAACAAGCTTGATCCATTACATAAACGTGTGTGCACGCATGCGTGAAAACACACACACACACACACACACACAGAGGCATGCAAACACACCACTGCTCATTATTACAAAGGATCAGTGCATCTTTATAATCTGCGCAACAATTTAATACATTTCATAGGATCTGATACAATAAATTCTATGGTATTCATTGCCATAGAGTGTTTTAATCAACTCAGGCAAGAAATGTGCTTGGCTCCCTTGAGCATGTGTAGAACAGATGTGCCATATTGTTTTGGGAATGATGCAGTGTTTTAAAGAATGGTACCCTTGTTGTCCAGCCTTATCACAGAGATCTGGCTGCACAGTATCCTGGTGGTGTGAAGTTGAGCTTGGGAGTTAATTCTGGTCTGTGCTTTTGGCCCATTGTGTCCACACATTGGATTAGCCAGCAGTTTATGAGCTGGCCCATTTCTGTACTTCAATGTAATGCTCATCTCTGGGTCTGATATGAGCCCTTCCTTGCAGAATCCTTCCCTTCTATCCCAAATATGCCTGGGAATCACCTATTGTAAATTACAATCGGTATCTAACTCAAATGTGGAACTAAAAATTTCATATTCTGTGTTTTAGTATCTGAAAAATACTAATATACTAGTTGTTTTCTCATTGTTATGATAAAATACCCTGACAACAGCAACTTGTGGGAAAGATGGTTGATTTTAGTTCTCAGCTGATTTCATGGCACAGCCTATCATTGCTGGGGAAGTCTAAGTGGCAGGAGACTGAAACTGCTAGTCACATCACATCCACAGCCAGAAACAAAGCAATGGAAGCTCAAGCTTGCCCAGCTTCCTTTCCCCCTACACAATTTGGAATTCTAGAGAGGAAATGGTAACTACTTACATCCCGCCTCAACTCAATCAAGATGATCTTAGACTGGCATGACTAGAGGCCTGTCTCATGGGTGATTCTGGATTCTATCAAGTTGATAATTAACACTCTCCCATATACTGTCTAGTCTAAATTCATGCTTATTAAATGCAATAACTTAGGTGAAGGTCTTAAGTCAAAGACATACATAAGCCTGTGGCCTAATAAATATTTTTTCTCTTTCTTGATTCCAAATCTACATACATTCTTGTGCATTCACAAACTCAAGCACATACACGCTCACATGCAATAACACTCCTGCATTCATATGCATGCTATGCACTGCTTCAGACATGCTTTTATGGGACTAGCATGCACAAGTACATGCACATGCTGGGGAAGATGAAGACAGTGCACAGAGGCCTCATATACATGTGGGATTTAGGGGCTGCAACATTGAAGAAAAAGATCGTGAATCCATGAATAAAAACGGAGTTTCTCAGGGTTTTTAATGTAGTTCAGTGGTAGAGCAGTTGCCTAGTTTGTGTGAGGCCGTAGGTTTGCCCCCCTAGCACTGAAAGTAAACAAAATAAAAGAAATAAGAAAAAGTTTTTATCCCACTGTGTTGATCTTTGATGTGTTGTGTTTACTACAGAATCCCCAGGTCTAGTTTTCTCATCTGAGTGATTCAAGCCTGGAAAATGAATGAGACGCTTTCATCTCAGAATCTATTCTTTGATAAGCATCAGCAAAGCTTCTGGCCTCTTGGAGGCCTGAGCCCAAACCTCAGCTACATCCTGTGATGGCGAGTGCTGCTGGTCCCTAGGTCTGTTGTAAGGAGGGCAAATGAAACACCAGGACATATTCACTAGGGTGAGGGGCTTATGTTCATGTTTGTCCAGAGAATGTACGGTGCCTACCCACATGAGGTAAGATTCTATGTCTTCCCACTTCTCTCTCCTGAATGACAGAGGGAATGCTACTCCCTCGCTTTCTCAGAGAAGCAGAAAATCTTCCTGTATCCTCTGAGTGAACTTAACACTATGTCCAAACATCATATAAGCAGTAACAAGAGGAAACCCCTCACACCCACTTCGATACACCTTGGTGTTTGCCATTATTAGAACAGCAAACGGAGTGCTGTTGATTCACAGGCTTGTGGTTTACCAACCCCAGCAGCTCAGTTCCTCTTCCTACCCAGTGACTCATGAATACACATCAAATCCTAAATAGTTTATTTACTGTTTGAATGCCTTTTTGCTTCTTGTCCTATTTCCCTCTGGACAGATAACCTAAGGTGCTTTCTTTACTCACAGAAGTAAATATGCAAACAAGAAATACTCTTTTAGGAATAAAGCAAGACAGAACACCAGGAATTTTGCAGAAAAGGAAAGAAAAAAATCTACTAGAGGGCTTCACTTTTTAATTTAGAACCCAGCACAATTCTTATTCACAGAATATTTTTGCATTAGGTGAAATTATATAGAAACCTTACTTAGAAGAATGCTGAAGTATGGTGGTGTCCAGGACAAAGGACTAGGTCCACAAGAAGGTGATCCTGAGTCCTGGCTTCCTTTGGGAGATTGGAAGGAATTGCTTGGTAATCCATCCTACTTCACAGGCTCTCTGTAGTGCAACCATGTGAGCTGTGTCCCGGGCTAGGACCATAAAGTAACTGAGGAAGCTCAATAGAAAAACCAAACTGGCAGCCGCCATTTGCAGCGGGGAACCAAGCAGCTCCACAGCCTACTGTGCTTAGCCCACCAGGAGAGAATGATCTCCCAGCAGTGATTTCACTTCTGAGTGCAGAGGTGAGATCTCCACCTTCTCACTGGAGGGGTACAGCTAGGAACACATAAGGCATATAATCATTGAAGTAGCTGGGACAGGAGTCTTCCCTTCCAGCTGCCATTTACAGCAGGGAACCAGACAGCTCCACAGCCTTCTGTGCACAGACCCTGCCAGAAGAGAGTTGGTCTCCCAGAAGTACAGACACAGGTTTACAAGCCTATAGGAGGGGCAATCTCCAGCCAGAGACAACAAGACCAACTAACACCAGAGATAACCAGATGGCGAAAGGCAAGCGCAAGAACCCTACCAACAGAAGCCAAGGCTGCTTGGCAACGTCAGAACCCAGTTCTCCCACCACAGCAAGTCCCAGATACCCCAGCACACTGGAAAAGCAAGAGTTGGATTTAAAGTCTCTTCTCACCATGCTGTTAGAGGACATCAAGAAGGACATAAATAACTCCTTTAAAGAAATACAGGAGAACATGGGTCAAATGGTAAAGACCATTAAAGAGGAAACACAAAAATCCCTGAAAAAAATACAGGGGAGCATGGGTGAACAGGTAGAGGCCCTTAAAGAGGAAACACAAAAATCCCTGAAAGAATTACTGGAGAACACAAACAAACAAGTGAAGGAACTGAACAAAACCATCCAGGATCTAAAAATGGAAGTAGAAACAGTAAAGAAATCACAAAGTGAGACATCTCTAGAGATAGAAAATCTTGGAAAGAATTCAGGAGTCATAGATGCAAGCATCAACAACAGAATGCAAGAGATAGAAGAAAGAATCTCAGGGGCTGAAAATACCATAGAAAACATTGAAGCAACAGTTAAAGAAAATGCAAAATGCAAAAAGCTCCTAAGCCAAAACATCCAGGAAATCCAGGACACAATAAGAAGACCAAACCTAAGGATTATAGGTATAGAAGAGAGTAAGGATTTACAACTTAAAGGGCCAGTAAATATCTTCAACAAAATTATAGAAGAAAACTTCCCTAATCTAAAGAAAGAGATGTCCATGAACATACAAGAAGCCTACAGAACTCCAAACAGACTGGACCAGAACAGAAAGTCCTCCTGGCACATAATAATCAAAACACCAAATGCACTAAACAAAAAAAGAATATTAAAAGCAGTAAGAGAAAAAGGTCAAGTAACCTATAAAGGAAGGCCTATCAGAATTACACCAGACTTCTCACCTAAGATGATGAAAGCCAGAAGATCTTGGGCAGATCTCATACAGACCCTAAGAGAACACAAATGCCAGCCCAAACTACTATACTCAGCAAATCTCTCAATTACCATAGATGGAGAAACCAAGATATTCCATGATAAAACCAAATTTACACAATATCTTTCCACAAATCAAGCCCTACAAAGGATGATAGATGGAAAACCCCAACATGAGGAGGGAAACTTCACTCTAGAAAAAGCAAGAAAGTAATCTTTTTCCAACAAACCCAAAAGAAAGTAACCACACAAACATAAAAAGAACATCAAAAATAACAGGAAGCAACAATCACTATTCCTTAATGTCTTATAATGTCAATAGACTCAATTCTCCAACAAAAAACATAGTCTAACAGAGATGATTTTCATGTGGATCTTCAATTTTATCAGATAATGTTTGTGACTCCTCTTTCAATTCAGTAATGCTTTTTGTGTCTACCATTTTGACTGTATTATTGCCCATGATAATCTTTAATTGTAACATTTATTCTGTGTATTTCTTCAATTTTGTTGGAGGTGTTTTTCATGTAGATCTTTGGTTTCGTCGGGGGGGGGGTGTGTTTGTAGTTTCACTTTCAATCAATTTAGGAATGTTTTTGTGCCTACCATTTTGTCGGTATAATTGTCCATGATAATCTTCAACTTTAACATTTTTCTGAATTTTTCTCCAATTTTGTCAGAAGTATTTTCCATGTGGATCTTCAGTTTTATCAGACAATGTCTATAATTTTACTTTCAATCAAGTTAGGAACATTTTTATACCTTCCATTTTATCTGTATAATTTTCCATGTAATAGTCAGTTTTAACATGTTTCTCTATATATTTCTTGAATTTTTTCAGGAATGTTTTCCTTGTAGATCTTCAATTTTATCAGAAAGTGTTTATAATTCCACTTTCAAAAAACATAGGAATATGCTTATGCCTACCATTTTATCTGTATAATTTTTCCATGAAATACCCAATCTTTATCAGAGATATTTTCCAGTTAAATCTTCAATTTTATCAGAAAATGTTTATAATTTCACTTTCAATCAACTTAGAAATATTTTATGCCTACCGTTTTAGCTGTATAATTTTCCATGATAATCTTCCATTTTAATATTTTTCCATATATTTTTTTCAATTTTATCAGAAATATTTTCCATGTAAATCTTCAATTTTATCAGAAAATGTTTATAATTCTACTTTCAATCAACTTAGGAATATTTTAATTCCTACCAATTTATTTGTATAAATTTTTTCAATTTTATCAGAGATATTTTCCATGTAAATCTTCAATTTTATCAGAAAATGTTTTTACCTCTAGTTTCAATCAATTTAGGAATATTTTTATGCCTACTATCTTATCTGTATAATTTTTCATGAAATAGTCAGTTTTAACGTGTTTTTCTATATATTTCTTGAGTTTTATCAGAAATATTTTCCTTGTAGATTTTCAATTTTATCAGAAAATGTTTATAATTCCAATTTCAATCAACTTAGGAATATTTATATACCTACCATTTTATCTGTATAATTTTTCCATGAAATAGTCTATCTTTACGTGTTTTTCTATATATTTCTTCAATTTTTCAGAGATATTTCCCATGTATATTTACACAATGGAATACTACTCAGCAATTAAAAACAATGAATTCATGAAATTCTTAGGCAAATGGGGAACAGGGGAAGGGAAGAGGGCTTATGGGAGGGGGGAACTGGGAAAGGGGAAATCATTTGGAATGTAAATAAAGAATATAGAAAATAAAATTAAAAAAAATTAAAAAAGAAAAACCAAACTGTAGAATACCAAATCAGTACTTAAGCAGAGTGCAGGTAAGCCATGTGCATGTTCCAGTTAGAGACCACAGCCTTGGCAAGTGCTGCCAGCAGTTTGCTGGTCATACATTCCAAAGGTTAGTCTATGTTTCACTGAAATTCATAGAGTAGTTTTTCCCAAGTCTTTCATCTAGAGGATGTCAGAGGCAAGATCTTCTTGGACCATAGTGTTTGCTGTCATTGTCCCTGAGCTTCCAACATGGATAGCACTGTTGCAAACTTCCTACGGTCTGTCCTCCAGCAAGAACTTCCCTATGGTCCTTCCTTGGTTCAAGTGAGAACTTGTATCTTTAGATGCTTACCAGCCACTCTCTCCTTCTGAGAAAAATATCTAGACCCTTGCCCTAAGAAGGGTTTAGGACATGAGGGCAGTCCATATCTGAATCCTGTGCAGATTTTTTTTTCTCTGAAGATTTCTGGTCAAGTTCAGAATCTCTACCTAGCCGGGCAGTGGTGGCGCACGCCTTTAATCCCAGCACTTGGGAGGCAGAGACAGGCAGATCTCTGAGTTCGAGGCCAGTCTGGTCTACAAAGTAAGTTCCAGGACAGCCAGGGCTATACAGAGAAATCCTGCCTCGAAAAAAAAAAACAAAACAAAAAAAACAAAAAAACCCAGAATCTCTACCTTATAGAACCATTCTCCCTAAAGTGGTTCTGGGTTTGTCCCTCTGCTGCTAGGGCCACTTGATGCCATGTCAGCTGGATGAGAGGTGGATTTCACATTTTTTCTAATGTACTAGTGTGTGACTAAAATTATAATTATCCTTTCATTTCCAGGTGGTTCCTTGGCAGGCTGAATGCTGGCGTTGTTTCTTAATATCCTCTCACATGTTATACACGTGAGAGACAGTGCTATAGAGAAGGCCTTGAGTCTCAACCAACAGCAACAATAAATCGTCTTGAAATAACACTCTGTACCTGTGTGTTGGTTAGTTTTATGTCAACTTAAAACATGCTAGAGTCACTTGAGAAGAGGAAACCTAAGTTGAGAAAATGTCCCTACCAGAGTAGCCTGTCAACAAACGAGTTCATTTACTTGATTGATGGTTGATAGGGCCCAGCTCACTGGGCCCTACGCCACCTCTGGGCTAGCGATTCTGGGTTCTATAAGAAATCAGGCTCTGCAAGTCGTGAAGAGCAAGCCGGTAAGCAGTATTTCTTCTTGGCTTCTGCTTTATTTCCTGCCTCTTGGCTCCTACTTTAAGTTCCTGCTATGACTTCTCTGGATAATGTACTACAAGCTGTAAAATGAAATTTTATCCTTTCCTCCCCGAGTTGCCTTTGGTAATGGCATTTTATCACAATAGTAGAAACTTAACTAAGACAGTCACAACAGGAGACATACAGACCATAAACACTGACCTTTGACAAGAAGCGCAGTCCGGAAGATCAGTCATAGGGTGCACATGTAAGCACATCACTTAAACTTGTGTGTTTTTCTTGGCAGTACTTCTAACAGCTGATCTCAATGGGCTCCAGACAGTCAAGTTAAAGATTATCCTCGCTAATTTAATTATCTATTATAACCACCTAGTGGGTGTTTTCTATGAGTGTGTTATTGATCCCATTGTGTAGAAGAAACAGGGAAGGCTCTGATAGGTTAAGTCACTCCCTAAGTCTGTATGACTAATACATCACACGGGAGCTTCAAATTTTTCTACATCACTGTAAAATTTGTGTTGTCAGTCCTGATGCTGAGCTCTCATGAAAAGGCAGTAAGAGAACAATGAAAGGTGCAAAATAATTTTTTTTACAATTTTTCCACTAGTATGGCTAACAGAGTTATTATTACTCCCTGGAGATACAACACAAATCAAAGGCAATTGAAATAGAGGCTAACCTGACTTAAAATCTGACTCAGCCACTTAAGTGCTTAGCAAATTTAAGTAAATCCCTTCACCTCTCTCATTCCAAATTCACCACCTATACAGAGAGGTTCCTCATGCCAGCTTCAAAGTCTTGCTGTGTTGCTAAATGGTAAATTATCTTGAGACCATAGAGTATCTAACAAGGCCTCTAACCCACAGATGGGAAATTAAATAGATGAAAAATAAAGGATAAGAAATTTAAATACATGGTTATACACAAAACTCATTTTCATGTTGTTTTCCCCAAGAGAATGAGTGTGGCCTTAGAATGGAAGTTATATGTATTGCTTCCTTCAGGACAGATTCATCGAGAAATTGAATCTGAATGGTGGGGCATAATGTCAGGGCCATCATTTTAGAGCCTCTGTATTTAGAATCTCATAGCTCAAAGCTGGAGAATGAATAAAAAAGTGGTTGTTAAAAACACAGAAACCATGTGTTAAACTTGGCATGAGTTAGGAGGGCATGGATGGGCACTGGAGTTGTCTTTCAAGAAGTAGGACAGGGGCCAGCAAATGTGTCTTGAAAAGAGCCAATTAGTAAATGCTTTAGGCATGTGAGCCCTAGAGTCTCTGTCTTATGATTTAGCTCTGCCTCTGTGGCAGAAAAGCAGCCACATAGCCTGCCATTAAACTCACAGGTCTGTCCCAATAAAACTTTATTTATAAAAATAAGAAGGTCACAGGGTTTGGCATGAGCACCATGTTTTTTCCACTGCTGGTACAGAGTTTCAAAGTAGCTTGAGAATATCATCATCAAGAAATGCCCCCCACACTTAAAAGGGGGGTATTTAAAAAGGTATTAAGATCCCAAAATACAGTTCAAGGAAATTTATAAGAAGGGATGATTTCTGGAAGTGGGGGTTCATGAGAAATTAATTCTTTTTTGCTGTCTTAAAAATGACTCTGGAAAATGTACAAGGGAGGGGAGTGTTTTCACTATTCTGTCTGAAAATATCCTCCAACAGAGGATTCGAATGTGTTCAAATGTTATTTTATCCAAATAGTGGTGGCAGTTTGGAGAAATGAAGACTCCAGTGCCAGAAACTGCTACTGAACGGGAAGTCTGTGTTTAAGGGTGGGGTCCAGGCTGTACCCAGTGTCTTGGCTTGAGCTGGCCACAGGCAGCCCAGTTGCTGGGAGCTGGGCTTCCCAAAGAGGGACACACACACAAGGAAACCTTCATTCCCTATTCAGAGGGGCAGCTGTATGCCTGGGCAGCTTCATTCAGTCCATGACTAGCTTATTGAGAATTTGTTGGATGAATTTCACCCGTAGAATTTCCCTTAAGGAATTCTAGGGGATTTTTTTGGCAGGGATTACCATCCAAAAGGTCTAAAGGGACAAATGTTTCAACTTCCATAAGAGTCTATGTCACTACTGGCAGAAACATTGATATTAGGCTTAGACCTGTTCATTCAGGACTATTCTTACTTTAGGTCTCTACCATAAGGTGCAGGAGCATCAATAACCTTTACTCATTCCAGGATGCTTGCTTATAGACAGGGAAGCTGTTCTCTCATTTATTGACCTTCCTCAGTTTGTACATAGCTGGCAAAATGGTTGGGCTGTAGACTGAAAGAGAAAGTATTCTATGTCGGATAATTTCTATACTGTGTCCTCAGAAAAGACATACTTGCCATAGATAAATGTTCAATCTTGAAATCTAAAGTGACATTAGAACTCAAAAGAAATTAAGACAGCAGTCCCATTGGTGCCTAGTCTTGGTTGTGTGTGACTGTTCTAGCTTGTTTTTCTGTTGCTGTGATAAAGTATCTCAATCAAAAGGACATGATGCAAAAAGTTGTTTTGTTTTGTTGTTTTACATTCCTAGGTTTTTATCCATCATGAAGACAAAGCAAGACTCAAGATGGGAAAGCTGGAGGCAGGAACATGGAGCAGATGGAGTACTGTTGACTAGCTTCCTCGTCTTCCCTCCTCTAACTCTATTTTATGCAATCCAGGACTACCTAAGCTGGGCAGGTTGCCTCCTACAGTAGCCTACATCCTTCCACAACCATTATCAATCAAGATAGTCTCCTGCAGACATGCCCACAATCCAGTCTAATGGTGGCGACTCATCGGACTGAATTAACCATACAGGTTAATTAAACCAACCATGGGGGCCTTTTGTAAGAAGCCATATGAAAACTTGCCACAATCTCCTTCTTCAAAAGAAGCCACTGCTGGAGGTTTCAGATGAAAAAGTTCTTGTCTTTTGTTGGCACAATTCACCTTTCTGCCCCCTTTTAAGGATAATCAGAAACACTCTATTCATTTTGGGGAAAATAAATTCTGTTTCCAAAGTTCAGCTGTAGTTCTTATTTTAATCAAGTTGTTCTTTATTCTTTAAAATAGTTTGTTCTGTAGACTATTTTCTATCTGTAGTTGAAATACCAGGCTGGGGATCAAGAATTACAAATGTATCTACTTTTAGTTATGTAGCCTTCACATAAATATTTGGCTTGCCACAAAATATGAAGGAATGGTTATCTTAAAGAACCAAGCTAGTGCTTAGTTATATCACAAAATGCTATAACTTTTTGTTTCTTCATGGACTCAATAGATGCAAGTCTTCTAGAGAGAAAAATACAAAGACAAGTATTTACTAATTCCTTTTTCAGTAATAGTTTTTCATTAACTTTTGCACTTTTCAGTCGATGAAGTAAAAATCCATCTCATTCTATGTCTACCATTATGTTTTTAAGAACAAGCAAACAACAACAAACAAACAAAAAAACAGAATCAAGGGATTTAAAGCATTTACTCCCAGGTCCGATTACTACCTGTACAACTTATTTTCTGTATATTTTGACTATGAATCAATTTGAAACCTGCAACGTTAAAACCCCATTGAATGCTAGTTTAGCCTTAACAACAACTATCCTATAAGAGCAATTCTACAATCAAATTAGTAATCAAATAACCAACGGCAAGTTGAAAATTGGTCAATGTATTATTTCTTCTATAACCTAATTCAAAATGAGACATTTAAAAATGTAAATCTTTCTTTTCAGTGTTACAGAAGCGTCTGTGAATATTTCTATGAGCAGGGAAATCTTTATTAAAATCCTGACAAGCTATTGGGTCTGATCTTAGTCTTTCAACGGCCAACTCTTAGAAAAGATGACTGAGGCAGATGGAGTCCAATGACAACGGGAAATGGAAGGCAAAGTACATTAACTTGGGGTTGAACTACGCAAAGTGGGAAAACCACAGCCCCACTGCTTTCCACTTGCAAACCTAGAAAACAAAGCAGTAAATTAATTATTTTATGGAAGGAAATGTACTAGAAATACATTTACTAAATGAGGAACAATATATTTAAGTTAAAACTTGGTTTTTTTTAATGAGATTGATCTCATTGAGGTCTAGTGTCCCTATACACTATTAAAAATTAGAAATGATTACAAGTTCAACTAACTTGTCTTACCAGCTCTTCATTTTCTCTTTTTCATTTTGTATATAACTGCCATTTGTATATAACCTCCCAAGGTCATATTAAATCCACAGGTGAATTAATAGTGATAAGATTTTAAGAAGCCTTACAAAATGGTACACATGAGCTAGAGGCAACTGGAACTTCCCTTTTGGGCTTTTATTGGGTTCCTGGTTGGAATTCTACAATTCTGAAGCTTATCACTTACTGAGGTCTCAATAAGAGTTCTGGAATTCTACCCAGCTTGGGAGGGTGGGTGAATACCTTTGGAAAAGAGTGATACCTTATTGCTGGAGTTTTCAACATTTGCTTCCTCCATGACTGCTGTGATAGACCTTGATAGTAATGTGAGAAGCATTTCTTATTAAAAGTTTACTCCTTGAGAAGGTAGAGATAAGGAAAGGAGCAGTACTCTAGACCTTTGGAAGTCTGGAGCCAAACAAATCTCTCCAAGACCATCCTTATCAGGACTGAATAGATCATCTCATATGTGCACAATTTGTCAGTCTCTGAGGTTACATTTTAGACATTTTCTTCAGCCACAATTTTGACATGTGAAGCAACCCTTTGCTTCTAAGTCAGATGGAACAGGTAACAACAAAGGGATGAATAGAAGATACAATCATTTCACACTAGTTTTCATTGTTCAATTACCCTGATCATGTCAAAACTAGAGAATCAGGCTTAGCTTGTAGCTTGGGAAATATTAAATAGAAAAATATGTAATGAACCACTCAAATTGTGAGGTGACATAAATTTCTAGTTGTCATCATATAGTAAGCCCACAGGTGAGGTCCTGGTCTGCAGTTCTCCTCCTGGCAGGTTTGGTGACCTTGAGGAACAAGTATTTGGCAACTGCATTGAAAAATTATGAAGCCACCTTAGGTAATGACATTTACACAGTTCTGTCAAGGAATAGGAGAGCTACCATAATCTCAATTTAGTATATTAAATCTCCATTCAGTAGGGAAGATTCATAAGAGGTTGATCTTAGCTGGAGAATAAACTGCAGGCTAGGGTTTCTACAAGTTAAAGAACTTATCTAGAAGTATGTTTCCAGATAGGGAACAGACCTGGTGTGACAAGATACAGATCATTAGGCTTCCCATTCATCTCATCTTTTTCTCTCCTGTATTTCTTAGCCAGAGTGTCAGAAAAATTCAAAACAGAGTTTTGAAATTTGACCTAGAGTCCTGAATATTTCCTAACTGAGGTCTCCATAGACTCTCACCAAGGATTAATCCAGAAGAAGTTATTTTTGGTTACTTCTCTCCAATACATCAGAAGTGAACCTGCCACATTCAGGCAAATACAGATAATTTTGTGGTCCTATTCTTGTCTGTGGTGCTGGAGGTGGAACCCAGAGTCTCGTGCATGCTCGTCACCCTCAGCCCAATTGTAAGTAGTAGTTGAGAGTTTTAATCTTTGCTTGGTTTGTGCTTACAAACCAAACTCTATCTGGAAACATACTACCAGATGAGTTCGTTAACATATAGAAACCCTAGCCTGCAGTCTATTCTCCAGCGAAGAGTACCTCAGTTACTTCAGTCAACAATAAAACTAATGCTCATCATATTTAAAGAAGTAGACACTGTGAACATTGAGATGATGTTTCAGTAGGTCTGAAGTAAGGATTCAAATTCTGAATTTCTAAAATATCCCATGATCCTACAAGCCTAAGGGGTACACCTTGAGTCTCAGAGTCATTTATTGTAAGGACAGCTTGAACTGTATTTCTTTGTTGTAATAAGTGGTATTAGTGACCACCTTCTATCAGTGTTTGGGGCACAGGCACCCAGCAAAATTCAGGGTTGGGCCCTCTTCTCAATAGACCTGTAACCTCAGACCTGGTGGGGGTTTGTGTCTTTAGCCTTGGAAATAGTGAAGGCAGCAACATAAGAAAGAAGCCTCATCATGAGATACACATATTACAGTTGATAACCTAGTAGTTTCAGCGTGGTGCCAATTCCTGAAATACTAAACACATTTTCTCACCCCACTCAGCAGCTGAAGCCTAGAAAATTTAACAACATGTTATGTGTTGTAATCAATGTGGAATCATGATATGGAACTGCTGAAGACCCTCGTAATTTCCTAAGCAATAGGGATGCTAAGAGTATATATTCTTTCTTGTCTCTGCTCTTCCTTATCTTCTTTCTTTCTTCCTTCCTTCCACCTATCTACCTTCCTCCCTTCCTTTTTTCTTCCCTCTCTCCATCCCTCCCTCCCTTCTTACCCCCTCTCTCTTTGTGTGTGTGTATGCGTCTGTCTGTCTGTCTGTATCTGTCTGTGTCTGTCTCTCCCTCTCCTCTCTCTATATCTGACATAGGATCACCTAAACATAGAAACCTTTAACCCCAACCTGTAGAGTACTGAGGTTATTAGCCTCAATGCCTTCTAACACACTAACTCCAAAGTCCCTTGGAATTTCCTAAGTGATGGATGTCTTTTGTTTTAAAGAAAGCCTTGGTAGACTCCTGCCTGGGTGGAGACTGTTCACATAAAGATCAAGCCATAATTATAATCTTAGTAGATTTGGTTCCATCCCCACACTCCATGAAGGAGACAGAAAATAGCAAGAGTTAATAATCAATCTTGCTTTTGTACTGAAGTTTCTATAAAAAAAATTAGAAGACTATATCCATGACACACTCAGCTCCACAGGAGCAGAAGTTCTGTGCTTGGGACCCTTTTCCACCTCACCCATGGACCTTTTTATCTGGCGTTTCTTCTGTATTCTTTATTGTAACCTTACTTTATTATATAATAAATCAGTAAGTGTGCATGTTTCCTTGAGATCTGCAAGCATTCTGGCAAATGATTGGACACTAGGAGAACCTTGTAGAAATGGGAAGAGGGCCTCAAGACCCTTCAGAACCACTTCCTCTGGTCTTAGCTACAGGTGATACAGGAGATAGGAGATAGAAGTTGATGAGAGGTAGGGACTTTTCAGTGCTGACCATCACTAAGCCATGCTGAAGCTTGAACTTCCTGGTAGTATGGTTGCCTTTAAGTCACCCATGCTTCTGTAAAGAACCCCATAAATCATTGCTTTATCAAGCAGGATTTGGAAAGATTCATTTTTTTTTGGTCTGTTGGTGTCCTTTCTGTCTAGAGTTAATGGATGTTTCATCACACATATCAAAAATAGTCAGACCACAGATGAGCACAGGGCTGTGTCCTAGCAGGAGGATGGAAATACAAATTATGGTGTCACTTCTACATTGTGACTTTGCAAAGAAAGATGGCTGCTGTCTCTATTGTCTCCTCCCTCGACACAAACTGAAATGAAGACATTATGGAGGGAAGGTCCATCCCTTTGGAATCTGTATTTTGAGCATTACACTGCATAATGGGGCCGAAGGAAACCTTAAAGGGATACTGATCACTTTCACTACAAATTTAATGTTAATAAATATTTTAAAGGACAAACATTTTTCCTACTTCAGTTTGACTCTCATTTGAGGCTTAGTATACTTGCAATTTCGACTTTATAGCTGTAGAAACTGAGCCTCAGAGAGAGTGAGTAATTGAGCTAAATAGAACCTGACCTTGACTCTGAGTGTTCTGGTTCTAAATTCTCCACATTGAACATTTTACAATAAGACTGCAGAAGCCCAGAGACAAGGAGAATGATGGAGGCTGCAAGCATGGGCCATCTCTTCCATACAAGGGACAGACAATAGAGCTATCAGTGTATTTCTCCACAGAAAAGAAAGAAGACAGTGAAATGATGCACTAAGTATCGCATGAAAGAAAGTGCCAGCCTTAAATTCTTTATCTGGCAAAACTATTCTTCAAAACTGTGGGAGGTATGGAGGTGGTACTACACACCTGTAACTCAAGCACTTCAAACACAAAGGTAGGAAGATTTCGAGTTTGAGACCTGATAATGAATTCTTTTTTTATTTTTTAACAGTCCAATCATTACCCTCCTCCCAGTCTGCTTTTTTACAGTTCCTCATCCCATTCCTCCTCCCCCTTGTCTCCAAGAAGATGAACTCCCCATCCCCCGCCAAGCCTCCCTATTCCCTAGGGCCTGAAGTCTCTCAAGGATTAGGTGCGTCTTCTCCCACTGAGGCCAGACCAGGAAGTCCTCTGCTATATATGTGTTGGAGGTCTCAGACCAGTTCATATATACTACCTTGTTGGTGCCTCAGTGTCTGAGAGATCTCAGGAGTCCAGGTTAGTTGAGACTGCTGACTTCTTATGGGGTCTACCTCTTCCTTGACTTCTTCCAGACATTTCCTAATTCAACCACAGGGGTCCTTGACTTCAGTCCAATGATTGGGTGTAAGTATCTGCCTCTGTCTCAGTCAGCTGCTTCTTGGACCTCTCAGAGGATAGCCATGCTAGGCTTCTGTCTGTAAGCACACCATAGCATCAGTAATAGTGTCAGGCCTTGGAGACTCCACTTGAGATGGATCCCAAGTTGGGCTTGTCCCTGCAGTTCTTTTAGACAGGCAAAATTCTAGGTTAGAGTTTTTGACTGTGGGATGTCAACCCCATCCCTCCACGTGATGTCCTGTCTTTCTACCGGAGGTGGACTCTACAAGTTCTCTTTCCCCACTGTTGGGCATTTCATCTAAGGTCCCTCCATTTGAGTCCTGAGAGTCTCTCACTTCCTAGAGACCTGATAATAAATTATTCTTAATATAAATGTAAACCAGTCAGTTAATTCGGCAGCTGAATTTCTTTACCTAATGTTAGTCCCCAATAACTGCACATAGAAACCAAGATTTATTTAAAACTGCACCTCAATACTGAGCAATTAAATGATCTGTCCTTATCTTCTATGATAATCTGGCTAGTTCCCAGCTCCACACCATGACACTTGCATATTATTACTATCGATCTGGCTCTTAGGACCCCTATTTATGGCTTCAAGTCCTCCATCCTCCTAACACATCTGCTCTCCTCTCCTCCTCTCCTCCCTCTATCTAGTGGATGTCCACCCTATTCTCTATTCTGCCTAGCCAATAGGTGATTAACATTTATTGACAAGGTAGAGAATACATGGTAAAGACTGTTTGCACAAACTTCAAACAGGAGATTCTTGGTATAAGCATTACAGTGCCATGTCCAGACTGAAATAAGATAAGAGGGCAAAGAAATCATCATTTGAATAACCCAAGAGTAAACTTTACACAGTGTTCAAAACATTATGCCTACAGAGACCAGCCTCAACTGTGTGTTAATGCACTGTCTCAAAACAGCAATGAAAGGGAGTAATTTTCAGATAAATAAAATCTGAGTGAGTTTCTTACCATTAGTCAGTCTTATAAGAAATGATAGTGAAGATACTTGTGGGTTGTAGTTAAAGGATGTTGAACAACTAAAACCATGGATTTCCAGTAACACTAAAAGATGGACAAATATAAACTCTAGTATTTCAGATATTTTAACTTTTAATTCCATTTTCTCTCCTATAAAAATTGAAAGACACAAAACGAATTATGAATCCAAAGCACACAACCTGCAAAGATGTATTTCATGGCATCAGTAACATAAACCATAAAATGTAAAGGGCATAGAGTTTTTATTTTACTGAAATTGAACCATCACAGATTTAGAATATATTTTCATGACCTTAAAGTTATACATTATGACAACCATAAAGGAATTATGTGTAGAATAAACATGAAAACAAATAATAAAGGGGGAATATCCCTCTATAGAAAACCAACTAAGGGACTGGAGAGATGGCTCAGCAGTTAAGGGCACCGACTGCTCTTCCAAAGGTTCTGAGTTCAAATCCCAGCAACCACATGGTGGCTCACAACCATCTGTAACACGATCTGACGCCCTCTTCTGGAGTGTCTGAAGACAGCTACAGTGTACTTCCACATAATAAATAAATAAATCTTAAAAAAAAAAAAAGCCGGGCGGAGGTGGCGCACGCCTTTAATCCCAGCACTTGGGAGGCAGAGGCAGGAGGATTTCTGAGTTCGAGGCCAGCCTGGTCTACAAAGTGAGTTCCAGGACAGCCAGGGCTACACAGAGAAACCCTGTCTCGAAAAACAAAAACAAAAACAAAACAAAACAAAAAAAAACCCAAAAACAACAACAAAAAAATAAGAAAACCAACTAAATGAAAAGAAAGTAGTCATTGAGGAAGTGGTGCATGAAGAATACTTTAAGATATACATAATCTGATGGCAAAAATAACTTTGTAATCAGTAAGTACACTACATGATGTATAGCTTGAGGGTATCTTCCAAAGCATAGGATCTAAAAATCAGTCCCCAGTGCAACTGATTTATAAGTTGGAGCCTTAGGAGACCTGTTTGTGATCCTTATGTGTGAATTGATGCTGTCAGTTAAAGGGCTTGAGGCATACATTTTACCTGTCTTGCTTTCTCATTTGTACATGTTCTCCTGCCCTTTCATTTTCTGCCATGGAATAATGCAGCAAGCAGAACTTCATAAAATATTGTTCCCACCTCGAAAACCTTAGACTTCCTAATTTCCTGAACTGTAAGAAGTAAATGTTTGTTCATTAAAACTACCCAGTCTTTCATATTTTCTGCTATTACAAAAAAAAAATGGATCAAAACAAACATAAATGTGTTAGACTCCCAGTCAAAAGTCAAAGACTAGGTTTAAAAAAGTAAACAGGAGAAAGGGGAAGTGATTTGGAATGTAAATTAAAAAAATAAAATAAAATAAAATTAAAAAAAAAGTAAATAGGAGATCAAGACATATGTTGTCTATTTGATATTAGATATTAGACATTTATTTTAGCAAAAACTATGGTTGAAAGGGAAAGGATGGAAAAAAGAGGACATGCCAGGGACCTAGGATAAGAAAGGCTCCCAAGAATCATTGGGGATGACCTAATCTGAGATTCACAGCAGTGGGGATTTGGAACCTGAAGAGGCTACATCCTGTAGTCAGGCAGGAACCCCAGTGGAGCTGTAGGGATACCAACTCACCCACAAAATTTTCCACCCAAAATTTAGACTGCCTACAAGAAATGCTGGAACAGGGGACAGAACAGGGACTGAGAGAAAGGTCAAGAAATAACCAGCCTAACTAGAGACCCATCTCATGGGCAAGCACCAATCACTGACATTCTTAATGATACTTGGTTATGGTTGCCAACAGGAGTCTAGCATGGCTGTCCTCTGAGAGGCTCCACCCAGCAGATGACTCAGACAGATACAGAAATCCATGGGCAAACATTGGATGGAGCTTGGGGACTCCAATGAAGCGCCTAGACCTGCAGAGACTTGATGTTCCAGGGTGGGGGGATACCTTGGTATCCCAGTTCTCTCAAAAGATAAGGGAAGAGAGAGGAGGGACCAGGACAGGGTCCAGCTATCGGGATGTAAAGTGAATAAATTAAACAGAAACATTCTCACAAGAAGAAAAATATTATTTAAAATAAAATAAAGCAAAAAGAAAGTGAAAGGATAGAAAACAGTCCTATGTAAATAGTCACCAAAAGAACGCAGGGTGGCTGTATTATTATTTGACAGTGTATTGGCAAAATCTCTTGTAAGAGATGAAGAAAAGCTTTATGATAAGTACTGATAAAAGGACCACTACTACTTCAAAAAGGAATAACAGTTATGAACACCTATGTGTTGAGATCCAGAGCTCCAAACCATATGAAACAAACAACAGAAGGACACAAAGTAAAGTATAACTTATGTCAGTCTCTTATTTCCAAGGAGGAACAGAACAGAAATTTTGAACTGTATGGATAAATAGGTTTATACCCCAAATTGTGCCCAGCAATAGCAAAATATAAAATCCAATGCAAATATAGTTTTCTTCATAATAATCTATATGTTAGGCTACAAAATAGGTCATAATAAATTTGAAAATATTTAAAGCATATCAATTTTTCTCTGCTGACAATTGAATAAAATGAGAAAATTATAACATAAGGAAAACTGAAAATTTCAAGAATGTGTAAAGAACAATGGCTCAAAGAACAAAATACATGGAAATATAACAATATCCAAAGGAGAAGGAAGGCACTAATAAAACATTCCAAATGTGTGGGCTACATAACATGTGGTTCTTACTTGGAAATATATAGCTATAAGATGATATACTAAAAATGAACAGAGACTCAACAGATAACTTTGTACCATAAAAATCCCAAAAAGGAATCAATGAGATGCAAAACTAGGACATGTGAAGCAGATTAAATAAAATAAAGAGAAAACAAGAAAGAAAAGGCAGTAAAACCAAGAGTTTGTTATGCAGAGTAATAATGAAGTCAGAAAAACTTGAAATTAATTTAACCAAGAGACAAAGAAGAGATGATGCAGATATCTAAGGTGAGACACTGAAGTTCTTCCATTTCACTAATTTCAAAGAAAAGGAAGATTAGAAAAATATATCTATGCAAACTGTAAGCCAAAACAATTTATGATCTATACAAGATGGGGAAATTTCTAGAAAAAAAAATAACCCATTAAATCAAGTCAAGAAGGAATCCACATAGATCTATATAGCAAGTGCTATTTCACTCTTAATAAATCCGTCCAACATATACATGTACACAGACACACACACACAGAGACACACACATATACACACAAACACACAGAGAGACACAACACATAGACACACACAGAGATTCACAAAGAGAGACACACGCAGGCATGCGCATGTGTGCACTCAAATATACACAAATACACACACACACACACACACACACACACACACACACGGTGGACTGGTGCCTGCCAGGGGCTGGGGACTAGAAAGCTGGGAGCCACACAGTAGTCTGGGCTTTCAGTTTAAGAAAGTGGGAAAGTTCTAGAGACTAAAGTAATTGTGACTGAAAGACAGTCTGAATGCACTTGATACTGCTGACCTATAAACTTGAGAAATAATTAGATTTTGTGTCACGTATATTTGGCCACAATTCTTTTTTTTTTTATTGAATATAATCTTCATTTACATTTCAAGTGGTAAAACCTTTCCCAGTTTCCCCCCTCCCCAAAACCCCCCAACCCCTCCTCCCACTCCCTGCCTCCAAGTATATGCCCCTCCACCCGACCCACTCCCACCTCCCCCCACCCTCAATTTCCCTTTGTTGGGGCATCTATTTAGCCTTCACCTGACCAAGGACCACTCCTCCCACTGATGCCCGACAAGGCATTCCTCTGCCACATTTTTGGCTGGAACCAAGTGTACCCCTTGGTTGCTGGTTTAGTCCCTGGGAGTCCTGGGGCATCTGGGTGGTCAATTGGCCACAATTCTTAAAAGAGAAAAATTTCATTACAAATAAAGACTAGCTAGTGTTCTCTCTTCTTGGAGACAGGGAAACCAAAGGAAGCTCATGTTAGGACATCTCTCTGTGTGACTTAGAAGTGAGACACAGAGCTGTCAACTCACTTCTTACTCTTTTTGTATATGCTTCAACTTTATCTCCTCTCCCAAGCGTTGCAAACTGCCCAGAGAGCCTCAACACATACTACCCTATGCCAAGCCCCTCCCACCCTCTCAGGCTCATTCCCTGTCACATGTGTTTCATGAGATCCTGCATCTCACGTTTGCAGAAAGGAGCAAGTATTTCAAGCACTTGGAGCTGAGGAGCTAGAGACCTGTAGTGTGGATCCCTGATCTAATAGGGACAGCCTTGAAGATGTGGAGCTCAGCCTGCCTTCTCATTTTCAACAGAAGAAAGTCTCACTGTGTGAAATATCCATATATTTAAATGCAGGGATTTGATTTGGTTTCCAAATATTGGGTAAGCTTAGGAATGCCTGGTTTGTGATCTCCACCTAGTGTGAATGTAATGTAAAATGCACAGCATTGCCTTGTGTCCTTGATGTGTGGGGCTCATTAATTCTTTTGTGCAAAGAAAGAGAATGAAATGAATTTCTGCATGTTTTGTCTTTCAAACGGCAGATTCTTGACTTGAGAATATCAAAATGAATCCTTTCTTGGAAAGGGTCTTTGTTTCTCCCGAGGAAAGGGTCTGAAGAGAACGACATGATCTTGTCCTTTCTTCTCTTCCTGCCACCCGTGATTTTCTCAGGCTACTGCTCTCCCGTGATGGTGGAACTGTAGTCACTCAGGAGACTTCCAGATGCAGCTCCTATCTTTCTGTCCCCCCTTCTACAGGCAAACACGACCTCTTACTCAGCGTGGGCTACCCAGAACCATTCAGAGCAAGGAGGGTCATAATCCTTTCCCTAGAAGAAACCATGGACCTTCCAAACCAGTGTTCAGTCTGAGATCCTCAGCCAAGCATATGACCCTGAAGTACCTGGACATCACAGCCATGTCGTCAACGATGTTTCCAGCTTTATATGTTTTAAATGGATTCTCAGGAAGTTCTAGAAAGATTTTCTAGTGCCACGTTTCTGTTATTCTTGCCACATGAATGAACATTTTAAAGAGCAGTTAGTGTGAATGCAGGCATAAGTGTGGATCTGAAGCCAGTGTGCCCTTTGTATTTACCTGTATGATGCTTCTGAGTCCCTACTGGGGAACCACTTTGCACCAATCCTAGCAGCACACAAATGATGGCATCAGATATCTGAGTGTTGCTCTGAATATTAGGAAGATTTCCTTGTGTCACTCAGAAGATCCACGTATAATCATTTGGATCTCAAATGTTCCTCAGAGTGTCATAGGTTAAAGGTTCTGAACCGGGATTGTGGCACTGGGGGGGGGGTTGGTGAGTTGTACCCAGCCTGGGGTACTGAGGTCAGGCCTTGTGGGAGGCTAGCACACTGTTGGAAGTGTACAGTTGGAGGGCATTGTGAGACCCCAAGGCCTCTTCCTCCTTTTTCTCTCCTGCTGCCTAAGTGTGAGACGAGTTCTCTTACTTTGCCACGTACTCTGTCACAATGTGCCACTGCACTACAGGCCTAAAGCAAGGAGGAGATCTGAGCTGTGAAATGAAACCTTCAAACTTTGTGCAAAACCAGAACAAACCTTCTCTCTTTATAAGGTAGTTTTCCAAGGCATTTTGTTATAGGATAGAAATTAGTTCAGTGTGCAATGACTAATACTCTTTAGTGCACCCATGTTTCCTTTCAGTAACTTTACACATCATTCATGTAATGTGCAATATTTTCCTCAAACAGAGCTAAGGAATTACTGTGTCCTTGGAGATAACTGCTTGCCAAACATCCTACTATGTACTTTTCTGAGCTGTCTTGCCGAATTCTGCCAATAATCCAGTGGAATCCTGGTTGCCATCTTCATCTAGCCGGTGACAAGCTCTGAAGACAAGCTGCGTCTTCCCTGCCGTAGCTCCAGGCCCCTTGATGCTACAATTGGGATGTGCCCCAGAGACACAGAAAATGAAATCCTGAAGCGCGGCACGGGGCTTCCATGCTCTTCCTAATTGTTCAAGATTTGTCCAATTTGTTTTCTAGTTCTGCTGGGGTCATAGCTCAGATTTTCTTGCAGAGAGAAAAGCAATCTGGACTCCCAACTCCACCCACAGTGTCAATGCAGATAATTCATCATCTTATATTCAAACTTTCTAAAAATTAAACTCCCAGAGAACTCTGGAGGGGAGAAAAAAAGTGGTCATGTTTTGGAAGCAGATTTATGAAGAATACCTTTTCTTTGGTATGGATTTAACAAAAAGTCAGTCTGAGCTTCGTTTTACTGCAGGAAACGGCCTATTTAGTATTAGTTTTTCCAAAGGTCTCTTGCTCCCTCCTTTGTACACAGAGGGTCATAAAGGCAGGTGCGAGCTGGGAACCCCGAAGAGCAGAGAGTGCTGACCTTTAGAGTTTTGTTTCAGGCCACTGTGCACAGCCTCCCGAAGCATACTGACAAACACAAACAACTTGTGACCTATGCCCCTGTCGCCTGTGTCGCCCATTGTTGGTAAGGCATCTGTCTTCCCCTAGACACATCTTTTGAACACAGAGAGACTGGAGAGACTATGTATTGAGTTATGATGATTTTTGCAGCCTTCCTCTGTGACCTGTTGCTTTTTATTTTTCACACAATGAACAGACTGGGTTGAGGCAGATTTTAAGTAACACATACTATTAATTTACTTCTGCAGAGTCTTTAATTCTGCCTTCCCATCTCAGTTCTTGTGTCTTTAGTAAATTGTGTTTCTTTTTTTTTGATCTTGTGCTATTAGTTGGAATTTAAATGTAGAATTAAAGCTAAGATGGGAAAAATAGGTATTTAATTCCCAGGAGAAGGTAACTCAGTAACAGTCCCTTCACCACTGACCTAGGTATTAAGGAAAGACCTGTGTCTACAACCATTCTCTATGGACTTTACTCCTAAGAGAGAAAAGCCTTGTTCACCTACAGGATTTTCATCATTCACTATTAGTTAGCTTTGCTGTGGTAACAAAATGGACTGTAAAATTCAACTGCATCCACAGCAGCAAACTCAGCAGCTTAAACTTAGCAGGTAGCACATATGTTTTTTGCAGTCTGCTTTGTCAACCTTGGCACGAGACCAGGTTCAGAGACTAGAGGTCAGAGCGGCATTCAGCACATGTAGAGAATCCTGCTTACCTCATAGGAAGAGACTTAGAGAGAAGGGTAAAACTTTATAAGCCATATATCTACACCATTCATAAAACTCTTACAATATGTGTGAATTGCCTTCCCCAGGTAGAGACAAATAAGAGTGCGGGCCAGGATGGATAACCATAGAAGACAAATTAAGGAGAGAACAGAGAGATGTGGATTTTCCTTAGCCAGCATAGAATCATGGCACCTTCCCTGTGTGCCTGTCTCTTTCTGGTCACCTGGCATCGGTTCCTCCTTCTTAATGCCACTTTACAGTTGAAGAGGACTTCCACTTAACAAATGATGCAGGACTCTTGTAAAAAGAAGCACACAGCACAGACCTCTGCAGTCTTCTTGGCGACTCTGTCAACTCTACATGTAACTAGACGCTTCTTTCTCCTCAATGTTCCTTCTCAGTTCTCTCCTTCCAGGTAGATGCTTACAAGATTTAAGGATAGCAATGGTTGTGGGGCACCACACCTACAGCTGGTATTACAAGGAACTTACCTCCAGGTCCTGTCTATTTCCTGCCCTGGGACCTTCACCCTTCCCACAGAGCTCAGGAGATGGGTAGGGAGCTCTTTTCACTGAAATTCACCAGAGGGAACTCTACAGCTTATGGCCAAAGAACATGGTCTGACCCAGGGCCACAAACACAAAATTTAATCCAATGGTATTTATTTCTATAGAAGTCATACTCAAGTAAGAGTATTAGAAAATATTATGTTACACTAGCCAAATAATAAATGAGTAAAAAATTGCGGTGGGACACTTGTCATAGTGAATTTCCAGACTGCAGCTGGAATGTGTGTTCACAGTACATAGGTACATGAAGGTGGTCAAGGGTAAGAGAGGCAGGATGGAAGGTAAAAGCATTCTAAAATATTGTAAATGCTTCTATGCAGAAGAATGGGGAAAACTGACATCAGTAAAACACCACATACACACACACACATACACACACACACACACACACACACACACACACACACACATATACAGAAGAGGGGAGAATTGTGAGTGATGCTTATAAAAGAATTGTAATAGCATGTGACAGTTATATTAAACTATTAAGTGAAAAGGAACAAAGGCATTGGCAATGACATTTTGTTCCAGTAGAATGGAAGCATTATGTACACAGGTCTCTGGAGTGACTTCAAATAAAACAGGAGTTCCGATTTTTTCTTCGTGCTACTTTCATGTGGCATCCCATTCTCATACAAAGGGGCATGAGTCACCCTTACAAAGGAGGATAACATCTTTGAAAATTAGCATCATCTGCAAGGAAACAATGAAAAAGCAGGGAGGGATGATTTTATAAACAAAACACTTGACTCAGCCAACCTTCAGGTAACTGAAGGTCTTCTCTGTCTCTGTCTCTGTCTCTGTCTCTGTCTCTCTCTCTCTCTCTCAAGTATGTGTCTGTGTGTCTTTGTGTGTGTTTGTCTGTCTGTCTGTTTTACCTGTACCCCTCTCCTCCATTTGGTCAGAGTCTCTGCTTATCTGCACTGAATTGGAATAAATTGAGAAATTCACCGGGTTGAACATACGCCTCCTGGATTTCTTCAGCTCTCAGCGTATAATGCTTCTCTCCCCTTCTTTTTGATGTTGCTGCACCTCAGCATTAGCTTGTAGCATCTTTATAATGGCCAGCCAGGGATCCAGTGCTTTCTAAATTTAAAACAGAAACACACAAAGGCTTTTGATTAGAAAGAATCCCCAAGAACAATGTGTGTACTGCCTGAGAGTGGAACTATCTAACAGCTGCTTGGAAGCTATACTGTGGTGGCCTTCCCCTGCCCCTTGTCACTTTCAGAAAGATCTCCAAGAATTTCTATAGAAAATGAGGCATTTAGGACCTTAGCCAGACACCTGCAGATCCACAGATTATCCCAGATTCTATAGCTGTGGATAAAGGTTTTCATGTTAACGTAACCAATCAATTAGATTATCACAGAGTGCTTTGGATGCCTACTGACTGACAAGAGAGTGTGTCTTATTGGAGAACAACATTGTGTGCTCTGAGTGCTCCAGGCCTAATGCTTCAAAGCCATTTGTCTTCTATGGAAGCTGATGGAGTATCTGAAAGAATGCAACTGGGAATAAAAAACTGAAGCAGCATCCACATACAGAAAGTAACTGTAGTGATCATATACACTGTGAAGCAAGACAGTGGAGTGTGACAGCCTCTGGCTATATAATATATATTAAGTGTCACTCCATTCCAGTCCCACACTCATTGTGGACATTGCTACCCATGACAACCCTGCTTGTCATAAAGATAAAAGTGGGCTCTGAATGAAATGATTTCAGGTGGTTACCACTAAGACTTTGGTTACCTTAGAGACTAACACAAGTCCCCTTCAACATGTTTTCTTACCTAGAGTTTACTGTCAGCCAGGCTGAAGACTGTATACAGATGTTGCTGTATGTCAGCACACAATGTACTCCAGGTTCTTATGGCCATGTGACTTTGCTCCTTCCAGTGGGTTGTGAACAGAAAGTGAAAGAGTGTTAAAAGGATACAGGTTGACAAGGAAAGTGGGCATCCTGAGATGCTGGCTTCTTGTTCTCAGAGGATGTTTCAAGGAGAAAAGGGTTGAAGGCGCAGGGATGGGTTTCAAAAGGTGATCAATAGGAGAAGGAAAGTATCAGGGTTCCTATTAAACGCCCAAGCCAGTGTCTGTCTAGAAACGTTGGGCTTCTTTTATCCTGAAGGGATAGGGATGTTACTTTTCTTTTCTCCAAAGGTCCATCTTCTGTCCTTTCTGAATGTTCAGCACTTTGTCTGGGCCAGGGACCAAACACAGCAATCACAACTACCAACATGCCTGTTATAAGAGGGACTGAGCTGTCTTCTGTAGGATCCTGGGAGAAGAGCCTTATTGTTCCTGTTTCAACCTCAGAATAGAAGCCAGGCTTCAATGGTAGAAACTTGTCTCCCACCTTGTAACATCCAGGTTGACAGTCTCCCACACATAGTAACATGCCTGGATGTCTTCAGATGCATAAGGCTAGAGGAAGAATCCTTTCCTGTCTTTTCTGTAGACCTTCACACACTGCCTCAAATCAAAATATTCTTCTACTGGAAAACAAGGAAAATGTAATTTCTTATGAAAATACCAAGGACTGCTGTTTTGAAAGGCTGCAAAGAAATATGAAATAAGCACATGCAAACAATAAATCATGGAAGAGGAAAGTGCTGGCTCCATTTCTGCCTCTGACCCTGTGTGTGGTCCAGGAAGTTTGAGAATGGTGCAGCCATCAGCAGCCAATAAGTTTGGACACCATAGTGTTGAGACTTTATACTTTTTATGAGGTTTTCCAGTTGACTTATTATTTGATGAAATGAGATTTAACCAGAGTCTGGGGATTAAGCTCACTGATAGAGTACTTTTATAGCATGCTTGAACATCTTGGTTTGGTCCCTAGCACTTCAGATAGATAGATAGATAGATAGATAGATAGATAGATAGATAGATAGATAGATAGATAGATACAGACAGACAGACAGACAGACAGACAGACAGTAGATTGATAGCTGGATAGTGCATGGATGAATGGATGGATGGATGGATGGATGGATGAATGAATAGGTAACTTATTTTTCAGACAGTGTAGGTAGACAGACAGACAGACAGACAGACAGACACACACACACAGAGAGAGAGAGAGAGAGAGAGAGAGAGAGAGAGAGAGAGAGAGATTGATTATAGATAGGTGGTATCTAACCAAATGTTACTCTTTAACCCAAACCATTGTCATACACCATGTTATAAACTGTTATGATTTTATTCCTGCCTTTGGTATTTTATTTACTAATATCCAAAGGAATTTTTTGGTACCTGTGAATGTTGGTGTCTCCACATTCTCGTTCTGATCACGAAAGATGGTGACAAGGTGAATTCTGCCCATTTTAAAAAAGGAATCATTTTTTAAAACAATTCTGCATTTCTTTCCCACAGGGTTTGCCTAATACTCATTTTTTCCCTAAAAAGAATGGAGCTTGGTCTTCAGAGACCAGGTGAAGCCAGGCTGGTCCACCCTTCATAGAAGAGAGACAGATAAGTTGCCCATTTTCCAAATGTGAAAAGCCTCCCTTTGTCACTAGCATTCTTTGTAATGGTGGCAACCATCCTTGTGGCTTGTTATGTTTGTAGAACCTGCTGTTCGGAACAACAGAGAGTTACCAATACTTTTGTAAAGCCCAGTTGAGAGAGAAAAAAGAGGGAGTGATCACAGACGATTACCCATCTCAGGGTGGGTGCACCTCTCCCCAGCTTGGTGAGTCCACACAGCAGGGACTTATGGCTTTTCCACCTCAAAGTACCCTCTGTGCTGCAAAGAGAAGCCAGTGCTGCCCATGGGCCACCATAGTCCTGTTGGATGAGGAAGAGAGGACTAGTTATTGTGAATGTTCTCTTTCTATCACTTTGACTCCATATGTCAAAAACTTTGAAGCCTTACCTAGGGTCTGACACCTAAGTCAAGAGCATAGAAGTCAGTAATGGGATCTAGGCCTCAGCCTTGCAGAGCAGCTTTAAAAGCTTGGCTGAGAAGAGAGGACAGAATGGTATCTGGTTGTATTCCTTTGTCACAAAAGATCCTGCTTCAAGTTGTCTGTGAGTTGGAATATTCTGAGTATATGAGAATAGAGTTCTGTTTCCTCTTCTCTTGCTTGCTGCTGTAGCCTCTCTCTCTCTCTCTCTCTCTCTCTCTCTCTCTCTCTCTCTCTCTCTCTCTCTCTCACACACACACACACACACACACACACACACACACACACACACGGAAACACATGTACAAGGGCTTATGTATGAAGATCACAACTTTCTTCATTTTTCAAAAAAGCAACTGGTTATTTTTACCCCCTCTTCCCTATGTGGTATAGAGAGCAAACAGAAGTTAATGAAGCTCCTACCTTTTCTTCCATGACAGCCTATGCTTCAAGGAGCAAGGGATCTGTGATAGCAGGACTGGGTACAAATATGGGCCAATGTCATCATTTGCACACTCCGTAGAGGCATCCTTCTTCCTCTTGATCTGGAAGTCATTGTTCTGTCACACCATGATGGGGAAAAGTTCACAGAAATAAGGCATTCGGAATCTGCCAAGATGAACACACTGAAGTTTAAAGTTGCTGAGCTCATACCAGGAGTTTGGCCTCAGGGGGTACATTCTATAGTCCCTCAAAATGCCAGGCACAAACAAACAGCTACTCACTCAGGGTAAGAAGTAAGCATGTAACTAAATATGTAAGCTTCTTCTCCTGGAAGATAAGACTCTGGAGCAAGCAATGGTTAGTCTTCCTCCTGAAACCCAATTCGACATCCTTGCTGAGTCTACTAACCCAAAGCCCTTATGGCATAAGCTTCCTAGTTCTCATTCTGAGAGTTCACTAAGTTTCCCAAGGCCAAGTTCTCCCTGGCTTCAGCAAACCTAAAAGACTCGATTCTATTGTATCCACATGTTTCTTCCAAGACCTTCTGATGATCTAAGAGTAGTCTACTCTTTCTCACTCAATGGTAGATGGTAGATAGCCTTGTCCATTTTGAGCATTCATTGTGTTACAGAAGAGAGCAGTTCATAACAGAGCAGGAGAAAGGACTGAGAAAGAAACAATCATGTACTGAACCAGAATCCCGGGGAAGAGCAGCTCTTTAGCTCTTGTTTGCTCTTGTTTCACCACCAAGACATGCTCTAGGAAGGTGGCAGGAGATGGACACATTGGGTGTACTGAGGACTGTAGTGTGTTCATCAAAATGCAGACAGCCAGGTACTATGGCCTGAATGCAGTTTAGAGAAAGGTTGTTTTGGTACTTGGTGGTAGACCTTGTGCAAACATTCCTGAGGGAAACACTAGGTAGCTTCCTTTGGAAGTAAATTTTATTCCCCAGATCCTGACACTGTGCTATGAGATGCTTTGGACAATTAATGATGATACCAAGCATCAGCCACAGCCATGTTCAACAAACACATATATTTACACTTCACTTGGTTTCATGCCAATCAAAACAGCTGCTAGAACATCACCTGAGACTCCTTTAATTTCTTCCTCTAATTCTTAAATGTTAATGGGTAGTAAAACCATATGGCTTTCCAAACTCTGTTATTGGGAATCTGACTAGCATATCTGGGATGGGAGCACTGACTGTATATTCAACAGCCTAGATCAGGAAACTCATAGGCACACAGCTGAGATTAATAAAAGGAACTCTTGTGGGGACTGGTGAGATAGTTCAGTGGTTAGGAGCACCAACTGCTCTTCCGAAGGTCCTGAGTTTAGTTCCCAGCAACCACATGGTGGCTCACAACCATCTGTAACGAGATCTGACTCCCTCTTCTAGATTGTCTGAAGACAGCTACACTGTACTTACATATAATAAATAAATAAATGTTAAAAAAAATTTAAAAGAAGGAACTGTTGCTTGATCCTGCCTAGCCCTGGCCTTTGTGGGCTGTGGGTCCTGATGTGGAGACAATTCTGCAGCTCTCAGTTCTCTGCTAGAGAAGGAAACCACAGTGACCATTTCTCAGGTCTGTTCTGAGTATACCATGAGTAACGCGATGGAACTACTGGGATGGCTGTTACTACAGCAGTGGCAGTAACTGGGAAAACTGGTGTTCAGTACATAGCCATCTTCCAGGAGCTCCTCAACAGTCTATGTTGTGCAAACCCTGGCAGGCATGTGTCTTAGTATATGACAAATACTATAACTTGGGGAGGAGAACTGAAACCAAGCCGGCCTTGAAGATCTCCAACCTTTTTGATCAGTTTGATCTATTTCCCAGGAACAGCACTTTATACTTTATTTTGATGAACAAGCACCATAAACTTGTCTGAGATCTTTGATGGAGGTATCGGCAGTTTTACTTCAGGATCTCTGAGTATCAGACAGACCCTGCACTAAGAGCTCAGGTGTAGTAACATATTAAGGACTTGCTACTAGGGAGAATGGCAACAGATATGACAGGCCTGGGCTGGGGGGTGGGGAGCATGAGGAGAAACACAGTGAGACTAGGGACTGATTTTATGTGAAACACTGGTGTCATGGAGAGCTTAGGGTTCTAAATTGTACCTGAGAGCTTTTAGCCATGAAGGCAAAGTGATGCTCTGTCTCCATATTTTCAAGGATACTCTAGTGGAGATGGAATGGAACACTAATCAACCAAGCACACAATGGGGGACTGGAAGCACAGAGGTGCTTAAAAGGACCAGGGAGACATCTGCTGAGCAGGTGTTGGTCCAGGTGTTCTGGTCTTGGGCTTCTGGCCCAACACAAGGCTTGGGTTCTAAGTATCTAGGTGACAACCCAGCTTTAAGCCTTTAACTGTAGCATACTCTTGACTGAAATGGGAACTATGATGGGGACCTGGCTCTTGTGATGCAGGGAAACAATAAAATGAGAGCTACAGAGCTTTCACTGAATCATTCTGTGACTGTACTCATCGTTCACCCAGGTAAACAGACTAGGCAGGTTTCACCTGCTCAAGGCTGCACAGCTGTTAATAGCAGTGACAGCCGTCATTCACTGAAGGGGTGCTGTGTGCTGGGCAGCCTTCCAAGAGCTTTTTAACACTTAATATATTTAATCCTCAAACAACTTGTAAGTTCAGGTTATCATCAGTTCTGGGCAGGAGATATTTTTAATAATTTGCCTGAGGTCACAAAAAAACATGGACATGGTGCTGGAACTTGGGGATTCAAGTCTGTCTTACTAATTTGGTAGCCTTACAACACTGCCTCCAATGCGTGTGTGTGCGTGTGTGTGTGTGTGTGTGTGTGTGTGTGTGCATACATGTGTGCACACAGTTGTGCACTCATGTGGAGGTCAAAGGACAACCTCCAGGAGCTATCCACCTTGCTTTTAAAGATAGGGTCTTTCACTGGCTTGGAGTTTGCCGAGTAGGCCATATGGCCTGCCCAGTAAACTCATTTTCTCTGCCTCTCCAGAGATGAAATTACAAATTATCCCCACTACGTCTGCCTTTCTATGTGAGTTCTGGACACTGTGCTCAAGACCTCCTCTTTGTAGGGCAATTGCTTTACTGACCAGGACTGTTCCCTCAGCCACAGTTTTTGGTCCTTTATGACTCTCTATGACCCTCAAAAATAAGGACCCTTTCTTGTTTTATCTGCACACGTATCATTGGGCAGAGAAATGAGCTCTTTATGACACAGTTGGACAAAAATAATCATATTGAAGCCACTTGGAAAAGCTTTGCTCTATAGTTTAACTTGCCTAGAATAAGCCCAACAACAACAAAACTGTTTAAACCGGTTTTGTTAACTCATTCAATAGAAACTTGGACAATGCTTGGCTTCACGTCAGGCCAAGGAAGAACAATAGTGAAATCAGATACTTTTCCGGGTTATCCCAGTGCAGCTGTCCCTTCAATAGGTGGTTGTCCTTTAGGTAGGAAGCCACCATTCCCACCTTCAAGGTATAACAGGCTCCAAGTGGCCTCACCTTGGTACATCAGGAAGTCTTGATGCTGGGCGAGAGGGACTGTCTTCCATCCTTCATCCTCAGAGTCTCAGGACCTTGGCAATCAACTTCATTCCTTCTCTTCTCTTTCCACCTCCCTGCAATTACAGAGGTTCTATCAAGCATTGTAATTGGGAAACCTAGAGCTGGGGACAGGGCAAGAGGGGTAATGTTTCAGAAGGCATTCTGAGAAGCCAGATCAGGTTTCCCAAAGTGGAACACACTGTGAAAACACTCTCTGGCCACCTAGCATTATAGTCACTTCCTGCTGCTCCTATGTGTCTTGATAGTAAGTAACTATTAACCATTTAGTAGAAGGCATCTTATCCGAGCTGTATTTTTTTTCTTGCACCCATACCATGTGATTGATCAACAAAATGAGTGACTTTTTAATGAAAGAAAGAATTCAAGCTGGTGTCTCCAGGGCAGCAGTGAGTTATTTCTTGCTCTGGGATGTGGGAGAAAAAGACTCCTGTTTTGTTTCTCCAACTTGACTCCCATGGTGCACTAATGAAAGCCGTGGGATTCCTGCCTTCCCGCGGAGTGCCCACAGATCAGAGCTTCAGTGACTCCCAACCCACCACCTCTCACACACTGTCAGAGTGTTCCCGAGGAAGAAAAAGAAACGTGACCATAATCCACCTGGGGAAGTTAGAATGGAGACTTTCTCACTCAAACTTGGAGGGGACATTACCTGAGTCCCAGACCCAAATGACCTTTTTGACTGATGCACCTTAAATTGTTGAAGCTTAAACAATTCTCCTCATCCCCTATCCCATCCTGTGTTCCCTGGAGACCCAAGGAGGCTCTACTAGCTGTCACTAGCTGCCAACTTTCAAGTATAAGAGACAAGAAGCTCTACAGGGGACATACCCAGCTCCGATTTAAATTTAATCTGTGTGGTCAATTATTTGTATAAGAATGGAGGAAAATAAAGACTATTTCACAAAAGTCAACTCTGTAATTTTAGAGCCTTTAAGACATTTGAAAACGCCTTGTGCAATTATGTGGCGCTTAATACTCAGATAATGGAACAATGAAAGATGTATGTTTGCATTTTGTAAAATTAAACTGTATGCAGTTATTTATCTTTTACCTTAATTGTTTGAGCTTGTTTCTAATGTAAACTGTTGTAATTTTAAATAAATATCATAGAAAAAACTTTCATAGGTATCAAGAATCCAGAGTAAATTTACTTTGCAAATAGGCTTTGTAGGTACGTTTTACACGGAGGGTCTTAAATTGACACTTTCATTCAAAAATACTTGGAATTACTCACCATTTGCCTCTCTGAGGTCAGACAGATCTCAAGGAGACAAGGTTTTATAATGAAACTCAGTTGACTACCTCTTCCATATCCTAAGGTATGAGCAATTTACAAAATCCATATAGTATAAGGCAGGAACTATTGTTTTGACTAATTTTAGTTCAGTGTACAAAAGCTCATGCTTTGTCTCTTCTGTTCTTCAGTCTCTGTTCCATATTAGGTGCCCAAATTTTTATGCCTTTTGAGTAAAGTTTGAAGATTGGTAGCTTGCTCTAGCATGGAGGCTTAAGAATTTGAACTAGAAAAGAGTCAGCTCCCTAATATGAGTTTATGTGTTAACATATAAACTCGCCAACAGGAGCCAGGTAAACTACTGATTCGAAGTCTGTGTGTCATAAGTCTTCTCTGCTGTGACTGTCATACTGTGTTAAATAAAAGTAGCACACAGCAAGCCTGATTTTCCCATGGGTTCCGGGATCAGAGGTGTCAGGCCCATCACGTTCATGCTGTCTCCTGGCGGGCATGGCATCACAGCAGTATCACTGAGTCAGCCCAGTCCAGTGTCAAAGAGGATCAATCCGGCCCAATCTCATATTTGTGGTTAGCTAGGCAAGTAGTCCCAGGCATATTACCTAAAATCTCAGTGCCTCTGTTTCCTTATCTGCAAAAAAGCCATGGAGGGGAGGTACTTTTTTTTAGGAATTGAATGCTTTAGTTTATTTTAAATATTATTATATCTAGAGAGATGGGGAGTTAAGAGTGTATGCTGTTCTTTCAGAGAACCCAGTTTCATTTTTTAGCACCCATGTTGGACATTTCACAACTACCTGTAACTCCAGCTCCTTCTATCTGATACCTTCGTCTGAACTCCAAGGGCATCTGCATTCATGTTCATATGCCCACATAGATATCTCCAAGGACACAAATAATTAAAAATAACAAAAAATATTTTTTTTAAAAAAATACTATTAGCCACTAGGCAGTGGCAGCACTTTAATCCCAGCACTCCAGACTCAGGAGACAGAGGCAGGCAGATCTCTGTGAGTTCAAAGAGGACAGCCAAAGCTACGCAAAGAAACCCTCCCCCCAAAAAAGAGAAAAAAAGCACAAAACAAAAATATGTTAACAATATATAGTACATTGTGAGCTTATATATGCTTTATTTTTTATATATCTTATTTTAAATGATTTCAGATTTACTAACAGGTTTCAAAACATTCAAAGTCTCTTATGTTCTCTGGTTGTTCATACTTTGACAATTTGCTTTAGATATTATATTAATTTTCTTGTGCTGTGTAAGAAACAATAAAACAAACTAGGAGACCTAAGAGGTGCACAATTACTGTCTCACAGTGCCCATGTGCGAGAGCCCAAGTAACACTTGTCAGAGTCCATCAATCAGGATGTCTCCAGACTGAAGCCCATGGGTTAAAGGGGACAGCCATCTTCACTGAGGCACAGGGTCTTCTGCTGAGCTCCTCCCTCTTCCCCTGTTGGTAGAACTTGGTTCCTTGTGGTTGCAGGATTGAAGTGGCCATTCTTCTTGTTCAGTATCAGTCAGAATCACACTGGACACCTAAAGGCCAACTGTCATTTTCGAATATGTAGCCTTCCTCCCACATGTCGTTTGTTTTGCAACGGCAGGAAATATATTCCTATTGTGCCTGACCCAGTTTATCTTTCTGCAGTTTTACTATTAACACTATTAGATTAGAAGTTCTAGAATTATTTCATACCTTTTAAATTAAGCACCATTCTGGAAAGCATATAAAACTCTCAGCTGGATCTTCCCATTCTGTTCTATCTAGGGCATAGCCCTCCCTATTGAGCAGAGTACCTATAGTATAGATGTGGATGCTCCCAATTTTCTAGTGCATCTCAGTTATCAGATGGACTCTAGTAAAATTGCAATAAATTTATCTTCACTATTAGTAGCCCCACAGCTCAGATGCTCCAAGGAGAAACCAGGGATGTGTCCTGGGAGTAACGTCTGTGTTTTCAATTTAAAAAGGAAATGGAAATCTCATGCCGAGGCTACTAAGATCTATGGTACACTGGACAGTTTTATGTCAACATGACATAAACAAAAGTCATCTGAGAAAAGAGAACCTCAATTAAGAAAGTGCCTCCATAAGATCAGGCTGTGGGTAAGCCTGAAGAGCTTTTCTTAATTAGTGCTTGATGAAGGAGGGCTCAGACCATTATGGGAGGTGTCATCCCTGGTCTGGTGGTCCTGGGTTCTAAGAAAGCAGGGTGAGCAAATCTTGATGAATAAACCAGTAAGCTCCTGCCTTCAGGTACCTGGCCTGGATAAGTTCCTGTCCTTATAGTTTTTGATGATGAATTGTTATATCCAAAATTTGAGCAAAATAAAATCGCTCTTCCCCAAGTTGTGTTTGATCATAGTGTTTCATTGTAGAATTGGTAAATCTAAGATATGTGATAAGACTGAATCTGCTATCTGTGAAAGTATGAAGAGTAAAAAATAAATTTGGTATCACATTTTGAACTGCCAAGATTAAGATGACAATGTGTGATAGCACACAGGTATAGAGAAAACATACCATGGAAAGGAAGCTCATCATATAGGTTTCTTATGTCTGTCAGTCTGTTTATGTCCTCAGTGTTCCCTATTGAAGCCAATGACCTGATGAGGCTCTGCCATCCAGGGCCTCTCATCCTAAAGCTGACTCAGACACCTGCCACTGTCAGAAGATGGGTTCTAGAATGGCGAGTGGCATGTGATGACCTTGGAGGCTTTCCCTGGCCCTTCACAGCTCAGGCTCATGCAGTTGGCCAAAGGGAAGCACAATATGAACCCTAATTCAAGTAAAAAGGGCATAGATCTACCTCTAGATAAGGGAGAACTGCAATGTCACATAGCATAAGATGAAAATAAAAGAATTTAATTATGACCTTCTACCAACAATTAATCTGTATACTCTTTTTTAAATTATGTGTATTTGTATGTGAGAATGCATGTAAGTATGTGTATGTGCTGTGCCCTCAAAGGCAGAAGAGGATATCAGATCCTCCAGGAGCTAGAGTTGTTTGCAGTTATGAGCTGGTTGATGTGTGCAGAGAGCCAGACTCAAGTCCTCTGCAAAAGCAGTAAGCACTCTTAGTCACTGGGCCATCTCTCCCCACAATGTACAAGCTCAGAATTCACCAAAAGTTGTCCAAAGCAGAGATACATCTGCTGACTACCATCCCCTCTGTTTTTGTATTTCCAGTTAAACATTGTCCCATGGTCTCTGCAGCTTCCATCACACACTCAACCATTCCCATGGCCTTCAATAAGGATATTTGGTCTTCAGCAGCCCTGTATAGCCATGTCCCCTGGTGTTGCTGGTCCTGTACCACTCACAACAGGTCCTAACACCACCCAATGCAGTGAGAGACAGCCTGAGATGGGGATGCACTTTCAGGACCCAACAATGTGATCATAGAGTTTATCTGTACTTGAACTTAAATTTCTAACTACACCCACTCAAGACAATTAGTAATTCTGTTAGATCCCTTTGTTCTCAGGGGGAAATTGTATACTTTCCTTTTGCAAAATCAAACCTCTGGTTACTTCCTTGTTCATTTCTAGCTGTTACACTGCTTATGACTGATCTCTTTTGTAGACCAGGGAGCATGAAAAATGAAGATCATTGCATTCACAATTATTCTAAAGTGGGGCACTACCAAAATACACATATTTCCGAGAAAGCTACTCATCTGCTCAGTCACAGCAGTCTGGAAGGCTATAAGACACAATCAGATATCTTCCTTCTTAGAAGCCATTACTACTACCTTGGGAAAATAGAAACAAATGTCCTCAGTGACCATCTGGGATCCGGGGCAATAGAGTGGTGGATCCAGAAAGAGCCCAAAAATCTGCATTTTGTTTCCAAAAGCCTTTCAGCATCCCTTTGTCCCCTGAGACTCTGGAGAATGACAGAGTCAGGTACCAGAGCAGCTTGATTGCCCCATGCAGCAGAGGCACAGTGATGAATGTGAGGCTCAACACCCCCGTCCTTGTGACTTGGATCCATGTGGGCTGTGACAGGCCTAGGGCATCAGGCAGGAAGAACAGGTGTTCTGCCACCTGGAATCCAGATTGGTGCCTGGAACTCTTGAGTTCTGCCCTTACTCTAACTCACCTGGACCAACACAGAAGATAAATTCTGTAGCACTTGGTGAGACTCTGGAAAGTCAGAGATGAACACTTCTGTAGGTTCTGAGACAGCAGATGGTATTCCTCAAGAGGCAGGAGGTAGCCTGTTCTTGGAGGCCAAGAGAATGACAGTTACCAAGGAATAGTGGAATTTCAGTCTCCTGCATCACCCCAAACATTCTAAACACATCTGGGAAGATGTATGGAATTAAGAGTCCTCTGAGTGCAGTGAGACCCAGCAAGCTTTGGCAACCTCTGAAAACTTGGGTGAGAGTAAGGTAGGATAAGTTGGCAATACAGAGAGACTCCTGACAAGCAGAAACATGAAGTCATCAGAGCTGCCTGTTTAACAAGATAGGAAAATAAAATAGGTTTGAATGTGCTAGTATGAGCTGAAGAAACTCTAGACATCATTTAAGACATTAACCAGAATCCTCAACTCAGAGATATGAGGTCTTGGCTTCCATCTTAGGGATGTGTAGGAAGTTGGGATGCTGTTGTATTTTTCATTTTGATTAACAGGGAGAAGAGTTTATGCTTAGCCTGCTCCTGGAGGCTGACTTGTGTGAAGGTCAAGAAGTCCTGCGCCCGTGACCAGCATTTATTGCCATTATTTTAGCTGTTAGTGGCAAAAACCCCAGTCTGTGTAGGCTGGCCTGTCTGGAGCAGAATCTGCTAGGGAGGCAATACGACAATGTATCAGACAATGTTAGCAAAATCACTGCCATCCTCCACGTGAGTGTGCTCCATGGGTTATTAAAATGACTCAGGACATTCATTCCATGACCCTATTTGGGTAGTGTAAAAGTGACTTCCATCAAGGGACTATTCTGTGGCTCGCCACAATAGAAATTCTCTGCTGCTTTAGAAATGCTGCGTTTAACCTTATCCTGATGTCTGGTCCATGTTACTAACCAGATCTCCAGAGCCAGGAGACAATTCATTTCTGGATACTTTCCAGTCTATTAATAGTCCATTGTGGCATTTGTTTCCCATTTTCTGTCCCTATATGAGACAGGCAAAGCCAAACTTTCCCTGGTTTATGAGAAGCACCTCACTTTCTTAGACAGTTGGTCCAAGATAAAGTTAAAATGCCAGTGTTTTATTTTTCAGTCCTGATGTCTTCATATGGATTTTTGATGCTCCAGGAATCATGTGCCTAAGGCAAGGGTGGAAGATGAAGCTGAGATTCAAATCAGAGCTTTGAACTGAGCAGTGAGGCAGCTGGTGTGTGCTGCTCCTAGGTGCCTAGAAGGAGGGTCTAGTCATGTCTTTCAGTGAGATCTGAATCCAGATAAAAGAGCCTTCACACAGGCCCCAAGAGCGTGTATGTCTGGGGACATATGTCCTTTTCCCTTGGTAACCCCACACTTGAAGAAACACCATAACCCTAGGGGAAAAAAATCCATGGCTTGCAAACTGTAGAATGAGGCATGATTTATTGTCCCTCTCTGTTTGCTTTCCTTATGTGCACAAATGTGACAGCTTGTGGAGACTTAGGGCTAGATTTTCCATTGCACAGCACAAAGCAAAATATCCACACAAAAGAACCTTCCTCCCCTGCAACTCCTGAACTTCTGTTCCATTTGCAGCTCATCCTCTCCGGACTGAACTCTTCTGTTCCCCTTCCCTTTGCTCTCCTCCCTCTTCTCAGATGTGCCCAACTAATGGCTCCTACCACAGGAGCTCCTACCACAGGAGTCTGGAGACTTCTACTTAGAAGTGTCCACTGTAGGAAACTGGGGTACAGAACCCCACTCCAACTTCATCTGCCAACCAGCTGTGTTAGCAATGCAACAGAATTCCATTTTATGTTTGGAGTCTAAAAATACAACAGCTTGAAGTTTCCTGCCCTATGAATATAAAACACTGTACTGAACCCTCGGCAAGTATCACACTGTGGCTTGCCCTCCTCTCCTTTAGATGGCGCCATTTTACTTCAGGGAGGCCACTTAGTCTCCCTTCTCCAGTGTCAATTAGTATTCATTGCGCAAAAATCAGGAAATTCCTTCATTATGCCGGTGCCCGGTAGCAATCTGATAATTAAGGTAGTGCTTCGGCATTTCCATTATAAACTCCACTTCTCAGGGAGGGTTGTGGCACAGCAATAAGAACTTGCTAGGAAGGTTTCACCTTGGGACATTTTAGAGCAAACACTGCATTTCCCTTCTAAAGGGTCTTTTTTTCTTAATCATGTTAAGTCAAGTCTGAGAAATTTATTTTTCTCCGTGTGACCAAAAATAATTAAGAATTTATCTAGATTTTTTTTTTTGCAGTTTTAATTCAGGCATTGGTTTGCATTTAACTTCACAGAAATAAACAATATTTTAAGTAATACACCCATTAATTATCCTGATTTGATCATTACGCAGTGTGTACATGAATGGACATATACCTTACCCATAACTTTGTGCGATTATTATGTGGACAATTAAAAATGGAAGAATATAAAATAAGATGTGAGATGTCAAAGTGTTTTAATTTTTAAAAAAGGGAAAGAAATGTTTTGAATTTTAAGGCTTGTTTTCCCAAAATGTTAAGTGGTTCCTGCATTACCTTCCCCGTGCCCTCTTGTTTTAAGTCTATGTCGAAGCCTTTCACAATTAGGCAATAGTAACTTATGAGACAGTTATCCAAAACTTTACCCTGAAGGCATTTCTGTAGGTGCTTCCTCAGAGTTATAGCACGTCCCAGCTCTACCGTCAGCAGAAGCTTGAACACAGAACCAACGCAGACACAGGGGCTCTACTGTGCAAGTTCTCAGCCACCATCGTACAAGTTTCCGGGGCACCATCTGCATGCCCCACATTAACACCTGTGGGCATTCAGAATACACTCCATTTCCAGTGCTCTGTTTTCTCATCAGACACTGAATCATACCATGTGTCCTTTCAGTCATAAAAATACCTACTTACAGTGAGTTTTTCAGTCTACTGAGAAATATTTGTATATTTTTACACCCCTCCTTATACAGGCTCCAACCAGAATAAAATCTCAACCTAATGACACGTTTCTATTATCCATAGAAATGCTCTTACTTTTAAGAGTCACTTGTGGTTGCTAGCTTATTTGCCGTGGCTATATCCAAATTCCTCAAAGTGGATATATTACAAAGAGAAGAGGTTTATTTTACTAACAGCTTTGGGAGCTGAAAGCTGAAGAGTGGATGACCCTCTCAGCTCAAAACTAGTGGGCCGAGCTTCAGGTGCATGAGCCTCTGTGGGGCAGACACAAACCTCACCAAACCATAGCAGCAACTACCTGGATATGCTTTTCTTTCAGTCTCTGGGAGAAAATTTTAATGGAATTTGTAAATTATATGCAATAAAAGCATTAGTAATATATAAGCTACCTTTCTTTTTAAAACCTTTACATGTCTATATTATTTTAACAGTTACGTGTGTGAGCATGTATGCATGCCATGCTGTGTGTGTGAAGAGAACAGCTTATGGGGAGTTGCTTCTCTCCTTCCACCACATGGGTTCCAGTGATCAAACTCAGGCCATCAGGCTGGCAGCAGGCACCTTACCCTTTGAGCCATCTCACCAGTCCATAATTATCTTTCTTGTCACCATGACAGAATACAGGGCACAAACAATCTAATGGAGGAAGAATTTATTTTGGCTCACTGTTTCAGAGTATTCAGTCTATTGCAGAGAGCATGTGATGAAGACTTGTTTTCATTTCATGACAAACAAGAGAAAGAAATATCACCTGGGCTGACTGATTTAGCTCTGAATCTGACCAGATCCTTAACCTATAGGAAGGCTCTGATGGGTCTTCTCACCCTCAGTGAATCCTTTCTGAGTGCTCACAGATAAAGCCAGTGGTGCACTCCAACTGTCTCCCAATTGAAGCCAAACGGATAGAGAAGGTTATGGTCCCACCGGTGACAATGGATGTCTACACTGTGCATTGCCCAGGTGATATTTCTCTACTCTTATGTTGTAAGACCAGAACAAGGTGTAGCAGCCACACATTTGACCTGATCCACATAGAAAACTGGTATCTGACTGTTACTAACCTCTTTGTACTTCACTGGTCATTATTTTTGTATACTGACGCTGATTTGCCCATCTAAAAGGCAGATTTGGGGCATAAGCAGATCACAGTTCTAGGATTCGTAGCTCTAAGATCCATGTGGGTTCAGAGGCAAGTCATAGAGTCAGAAGATCAAGGTGATATAGAAATTAGAGATTCCTCAGTGCCACTGGTAGCTGACATAGAAAAAGGAAGGAGAGAGGGAGTAGAAATGAGGGTGAAAGGCAGCAGAAGTGAGCAGGACTATGTCACTTCCCACATTTATAGTTGATACATAAAAAAAAAATAATTTCACAGGCAGGTGAGTCATGAGAATGGGAGTAGAATTACTTTTGTGTAACTGATACAAAGATTGAAAACAATTCCCTCCTTCCTCCTGTGTTGGCTCAGTCTACAATATCTGTTTCTCAAAACACACACACACACACACACACACACACACACACGTGTAGATTTTAAGATACTAATTTAATTGTAAATCAAGATTAATTGCCAGGAAGCTCAGGAACAGAGGACTTAACAAATGGTAAGGCAGGTGTGTGTGGAGTTGGAGTTCAGCTGTAGAGACTTCTTGTCTGAGGAAAGTGGAGTCATGCGAGAGCCTGGAAATCATAGTTGAGTCTAGGTGGGCTCACTGCAGAAGTTTCTGGGATAGAGCTGTCAGTGACAGGTTGGTCGGGGGAGGGGGGGTTGAATTCTTTGTGCCAGATGTGGGCAGTATCCCCTTTTCTGCCCAAAATAATTGTTATTTACCCTTCAAGATATAATTCCAGTGTCATACCTGTTAGAATATCATAAGAGAAGGGGGAGAGATTAAGTACTAGGGATGGGGGAGATGGACAAACAGGAAGGCGTTCACACAGTAGATGGAAATGTAATGTATATTGGAGCAGCCATTGTGGAAACAGTGTATCAGAACAGAATTTCTATATGACCTAGCCACCTGTCCTCCAGAAATATAACCAAACAACAAGCTAAAGTGTCTGTAGACATATGAATGGATGTGGAAACTAGAACACATGCATACATGTATGAATGTAGGGTAAGCCAGTCTAGAGCTCTGATGTACAACATGAAGACTGCCAGACATTTTGTATTATTAGGGGGAATTTTTTTCTAAATTGGTGCCTTTATTTGCTCTTGTCTCATGGGCTTACCTGCTCTTGTCACACAGGCACAAATAGATCATTGTATAAAAGGATAAATGTGTTCATTTACTTTGCTATGTAAACTGTCTTACTATCCTTGTATCCTATTAAAAAACATGTGTATTCTTGAAATACATATAATAAAACTTATTAAAATGTTGTAGAAGAGAATGTAACATCAGCTCTAAGAGTTCTGTCCTTTTGTGAGAGCCTATTCAGTCCTTCCTTTGTACCCAAGCTTTCCTATGTGACATTTTGTCACGTCTTGGTGTGAAATGTACTGCTATAGAACACTGAAGGATGCCACTCTTCCCAGTGGACTGTGTTCTAAAGGATCAAGTCTTACATCCTTAGTGTCTCCAGTATCTTATACTAGCCTTTCTCAGGAAACTTTGTAACACAGTTAGCCACTGGATAATGAGTAGATGCACACATGGGTTTCCAAAAGCTCTTGCTTTATGATTGGTTTGCTACACTTGAGTGATTAGGAGGAAATAATTAGTGGATAAAAGCCAGCTTTTCATTGTGGCTCCGGATGACATTTTTGGCTTATTTCCACCCAGCACCCTAGATTGAAGAGAATGCTGGGAAACCATGAGTATTTCGCTGAAAATGCCTAAGACTTCCTGAATCTGAAGATCAAACCAGGCTGGGATTTCCACCATGAATTCCCAGGCCCCAAACCAGCTCTGCTACTCTCAAATTAAGATAACCACTCATTTGTGTGAAACATTTGTTAGCTGGGAATGTGGTTTGCAGGCAGTGAACTGTTCAGATGTCCAGAAGGTATTTTCTAAGAGACCACACGTCAAGCACCTGCTGAATCATGAGCTTCCCATGGACAACAATGGGATGCTTTGACAGGCTAAGGGAGGGCTGTGCTGGAGCTGATACTTGGCCCACACTAGAGCTGCCAATCTGAGGCTGGGAGAAGGAAAGGGGAAACGAGACTGACTCACTGAGACTGTATTTTCATGGGAGTTGCTTCTATGGGAATGTTGTGTTCCTGGGTCAGAAAGAGCAACTTAAACTTTTTACCTCACTCATGTTAACGGATATTCTTCCACTCCCTTTAATTCTCAGCACATAGGCATTAGTGAACTGATAAAAGTAGAAGTCAATCAAAAGAAACAAAATAAAATAAACTCTAGTGCCAGGTATGGGAAATCTTCCTTCAAGTTGTTGGCCAGAGGTGTCCAAGAGACTCCCAGAAGAATATAGGCTATTACCATTGCCCTTGGTTGCCTCTCAAAACTTGAAGCTAAGACCCTGTTGAAGAAACCACACATTTCAGACATAGGACTTGGAGGAACCCAGCTATAACTAACATGGACGCATTCTCCCCAAGACTAGCTCTCAGTAGCATCTAAGTATTGTAAGGTGCTGTGCAAGTTCCCAAGGGAGAAAAGCATTAGTCCCACCCAGCTATGAAGTCAATGGTCTTGCTTGATATCCCTAAAGGCGTATTAGTGGCATTTTTATCTTAGGGATGACCAACAGTTGTCTAATTGGACTATCAATAGGAGGGAATTCATACATATTACTATAAACCTAGCCAAGTATCTCTAGTGGAGAGGTCATAAATCCTGGGGAAGAACCTACCTCTACACTCCGAAACCAATACAAATTCTAACTATATATTCTAAATACTTATCCTTATACCCAGGTTAGTATAGATCTCACACTTCACGAAAGAGGCTTCTTTTTGAAGCAGAGAGAGACTACTACGGAGATCCACAATTGGTCAAAATTCAGAATGTAGTTATCATGGGATGCCCAGCCCCAATTAGTACACTTGAGGTGCAAGTTCTATATCTAGGGATCAGGGAACATTAAGAAAGAGGAGAGAAAAGTGAAAAGTGTGTAAGAACCAAAGGACTCCACTGTTAGTACTTTCTAGACATAACAGGGAAGCTGTACCCACAAAATCTCAACAATATGGTTGCTTCAACAAGACCCACATTACATTAGCTCAAGTTGACCTGACAGTGTGGATGGGGGAAATTTCAAAAGGCCTCATTCCTAGATGAAGAGCTATAAACAATCATTCATTGGCTTATGAAAAAGGGAGAATCAGTTTGCTCCAGGGATGAATACCATTATAGGTTACTGAATCTCAAGTGGTCAGCCCTAAATACACAAGCATATGAACAATACTAAAGGGGCTTAGTAGGGTGTGTGTGTGTGTGTGTGTGTGTGTGTGTGTGTGTGTGTGTGTGTGTGTGTGAATTTGAGAGGGAGTAGGAAAACCTAGAAGGAATTTGGGGGGAAAGATTAGAAATGATATACTTATATTTTAAATTCTCCAAAAAAAATTAAAAATGAAGTTGAAAGACATATAGTAGGTGACTTTAGCAGTTACTACAAAGAAACAGTAATGAGGACAGGGTGACAGTAGAAGCCATAGGCACATAGAACACATAGGCATTTGTTTTGTTGCTACAACAAAATACTTAAAAGAAAGGTTTACTTTGGCTCATAGTGCATGGTCACAGGTCTTATTGTGTCCACTGTCAGGAAACAGAGCAGTGAATGCTCATGTTCAGCTAGCGGTGTCCTTTTTCTGCAATCCAGCATCCCATCCCTTTAAATGGTGCTGTCCACATGCCCACTGCGGTTAACTGAATCTAGATAATCCCTCAGAAACATGCTCAGAGGTTGACCTAATCTAAGTAATCCCTCTCAAGTGTGTCTAGAAAACTGTCTCCTGGGTGACTCTAGACCAGAGTGACTATCAATATTGAGCATGACATATACTTTACAGTAAAACTTTGAAAACAAACCCATGTACATGTAGCCTATTAGTTTTTAATTAAAATACAAAGGTATTTAACGGGCAAAAAAAGTGTTTTTAACAAATGACACTGAAACAGTTATATTTATGTTTAAAAAAGTCTGAAGTCACTGTACATTGTGTATAAAATTAATTTAGATTACATTTTCTTATACTTACTTTATATTTAAAAAATATGCATGCTTTTTCATAAAAAAAGAGAAAATCAACTCCATTCCAGATGTTCGAAATAAGAAGCCTGATGACTCTTAAAAAGGATGCTTGTGGGAATAGCCAGCTGTGGGATAATTCCAACAAAGCTCAAGGAGAAATTTCAACATGCAGAGATATAAATTAAGAATTTGGAAAACATGTTTAAAAACCAAATGTAAGCCAACATTTCTGTATGTGTTTCTAGACACACCTCAACCTCCTCTACATAACCACAATGATCTCCTGTGACCTGTGATGCCATCAAAACTCCAAAATCCTGCAGAATAAAAAACAACAAGGAGGGGCTGGAGAGATGGCTCAGAGGTTAAGAGGTCTGTCTGCTCTTCCAAAGGTCCTGAGTTCAAATCCCAGCAACCACATGGTAGCTTATAACCATCATACAATGAAATCTGGTGCCCTCTTCTGGCCTGGAGGAATACATGCAAGCAGAACACTACATAATAAATGAATAAATCTTTAAACATAAAAATAAAAACAGTAAGGAACACACAATATTTATATCCTCATTTGAAATTCCACATCTTTGCTTCCTAACATTTAAAAAATATCATTTTAGCAAGGGTGATCAGCTGGTCAGCTTGAGAGAGGAAAAGGTAGGTTAGCCTGTAGCTTCAACTGTTGGCCGAACCTCTCCTGATGCGGGGAGTGACATAGGATTACATTCACTTAGTAAAATACAACGGGCAGCAAACCATACATCAGAAGCTTATTTCTAAAAGATATTTTATTTATTTATTTTTATGTACGTGTTTGCGTGTGACTGTGTGAATTTATGAGCAACATATGTCTGCAGGCAACATCATAGTTTAGAGGGGGGTGTTAGTTCTCCTAGAAGTAGAGTTAAAGGGACTGTAAGTGGCCATTTGGTCCTAGCAAACAAACCCGAGTTCTCCACAAAACATATAAATGTTCTTAACTGCTGAACCATCTCTCTAGACCCAAACAGTGGCTTCTTTAGAAAAATATTTATCCTTATTCAGCCCTTCCATCAAGGAGGTAATCTTCTTGTTTCTTGGGCATTCTCTCTCCTATATAAACCTGAACACCCTGCAGGTAGCGGAGGACAGACCCAGTTGTTAGAAAAACCTGAAGTACAGTTCTGTTGCTCAGAATTTCATATTCCAGCCTCTGCCCCTTTACACATTTTGCATTGGTATAACTAAGTAGCTGAACCTGAGTGATTTATAGAGAGGTTCACTCTGATTCTGATGAGGTAGTTGTGCTACTTCAAATCATAGCAGAAAGGCTGGTATAGACATGCAGAATAGAAAGGAGTCAAAGGTATTAAAGTGTGTGTGTGTGTGTGTGTGTGTGTGTGTGTGTGATTGTTTGGGTGGTGGTTATGTGTGTGTTCCTATGTTACTGTGTTAGATGTCGATCCTCACCTTTCTACCTTTTTTGAGACAGACTTTTCTCAGGCATTTTGAAATATGTTTGTACGAGAATGCACTTACAGCTGAGGAATTCTCGCCTTGGCTTCTGCATGGGTTTTATCAGACGACTTCTACATGAGCTAGCTTCCTGGGTCTTTATATCTCCACATTTGAGGTGCTCATCGTAACCCTCTCTCTTTCCAAAGAGAAGTGAGGATAATGTGGCTAGAAACCTGCAATCAAGCATCATTTACACATTTGACTTGTTGCAGCAGGTTTAATCTGTGTAAGGGTCATGTATTCATTCTTTTTGTTACAGAGTGACGGGTATGAAAACAACAAGTCGAGATGCTGCTATATAGACATAAACATCCAAACTTCCTAATGGAGCCAGTTGGTATCTTATACCTCCATAGAGGCTGAGTCTCTGCTCATTCAGAAACTGCCGAAGCTGGAGACAGACTTCACAACCAGGAAATAGAAGCCTCTTAAGGAGTAACAATCAAGAGATTTTTATCTTAATTTACTTCCACCTCCCAGCTACAGAATGGTCAGGGAACTGATAGGAATCATCTTCTGTTCTGAAGTGCACAGTGCCTGACCATAATGAAGAGAGGACACTATTTATTACACAGGTATTTTCAAGTGTAAGATGCACCACCGTGTTGAGACATTTGCATCAGCAAAACCATGCCTGTCAGAAATGACAATGGGATGGGAAATCAATGTGCTTCCTCACTCCTGGAAACTGCCACTTGTGCAACAGTGTAGCTTGAAGGAAATACTGACTCCTAACAGTATCCCTTCTTTTGTTACCTTCTGAAGCTTCTGCATTAGACTGTTGCACTTGGCAAACATTTAGGTACTCAGATACAATGAGGGGCTGGGCATGGTAGGGGGCATCTTCTAGTTTAACATGTGAGGTCTAGGACAGACAGTGCCTACAATGCGGCATGTTGCTGGAAGCAGATGTCAGGGTCACCTCCTCAGGTTCCTTACCTGTTCATGGCTAAGGGGATCCAGAACACACCCTGGAGGTCTGAGCCACCCTGGAGGATGTTTGATCAGTGCACCTGCCTCTAATCTTCTGGCTTCCATTTCTTGACAAACGAAGGCAGCATAATCCCATTTCATCAAAAGGCAACTTTGATGAATGGGCTTGTGTCTTGCTTTGCCCACCTCTCTGTTACTCCCCACTACCCATTCCTGGCCAAAGCCCAGCTGGGAGGAGGGCGGTCCTTACAGCAAAAGAAAGACGACTTCTGCTAGTTAGGGAGAAAGCTAAGCCACCTGTCTAAACTGAATGTTTGCTGCTGCCGAGCTGAGGTGGAGGGACAATGCCCTCAGCTCCCTCACTGGGAACCTCATCCTAGTTTATGGAAAGTGGCAGGTCTCTCATGGTGGGGGTAGAAAGAGGTTTTCCATCCTAACCAGGAGGTAGCCACTGGAGAAGATATGTTAGCCTTGATGTGCTGCCCATAGGCTCATACCCTGCTGGCAGAACAAACAAGGAGGGGGTGTTGTGTTGTATTGTGTGGACAAACATGGCCCCACTGGAGGTCTGCCTGTGGGAGGAGTCCTGTCTCCTTTTATCCAGGGTGGGATGGAAGACTTGAAACTGATGTGAAAGGAAGACAAAATTCTGATAGTCTCTGGAAGGTAAATAGTTTCTTTCAGGATCCCCTCCTGATGTGGACCACCTGTGCTGTTTCCCAACTATTCATTCTCAATCTATTCATTCTCTCAGTAAACATTCCATGGGTGGTATTGCAGGAAGGGCGTTAGATGCTGGGGAGGACAGATATCACAGCACCATCTCTGCCCTCACTCAGCTCTGCCTGCTACTTTCTACAGCCAAAGAAATCTCCTTCAGTCCCACCTACTTTTCACGGGACTAGATTCCCAAGCCTTGGGTGAGCAGGTGCAGTGGGCCTCACTCCTGCGTGACATCAGTATATTGGATGCTGACTCTCTGCAAATCAAACAAGACACTGGAGTCCCTAGAGATATCCACTTTTTTCTAACATGCACACTGAAGCCCAGATCCAGCCAAGACCTCCAAAGTGGGGTGAGACCAGAGCTTCCAGCTTCCCAGACTCTGCTCGGTGACTGCAGAATTTCTTCTCCTTCTTGCCCAACTTGACTTTCCATGGCTGAGGGCTTTTTGATCCAAATATGAACACAGAAGAAGTATTCATGTCAATGGTTTTTATTGCAAGAGCAGCCCATAACTTATTTTTGGAATTCATGGCAGTTCCCCTGAAATAACTCAGTAGGTGATGAATCACCCCGTCCAGTAGCAGCCGAATCTTGTGTGGGGCATGGCCCAGTGTAGCATCTACCTCCATGAAGGTTTATCCTGGAATCTGCTTTTCCTCCTGAGACAAAACAAAACAAAACAAAACAACACCAAGAAAACCAAACAAACAAACCAAAACCTACCAATACTTCAAGGTTTTTATTTATTTTTAGTTAGTTTTTCTGAATTGTCTCTTTCTTTAAGCTGCTCTGGCAGCTCCGTGTTAAGTCTTCCAAATAACTACCTAGGGTTGAAAATGGAACTCCTCCCCTCCCCCATTTCAAGCAAGGCTGCTCATTTAAAAAAAAATGTTCAAGCGTCTGAGGTTCTACTTGCTCTGCCTTAGGAAGGAAAGGGGGATTATTATTTATATCCCATCGTAATAGCATTTGAGTTGGGATTTTTGGTGAATGATGTAATTTAAGCTACCTGATTCTGAGGACAGTGATAAGAGATTGGTAAAAGAAATAGGTGAGTCCAGTTTTGGCACACAGAAGATTTGAGATGAAGAAGTACATTAATACGACAAGGACTCAAAAAAGTGAATCCCAACTGATGAAGGCAGAATGCTCAATTTAGATCTAGAGTCTCCTGGGACTTGGTTTCCACCCACCACTGCTTGGCCACACTAAGCTCGTGGCTGCCATTTTGCCATTTTTCTCCTCTAAAAATGACTAAAGATTAAAGTCAACCCATCCGTATACCAGATAGTATCACAAAAAATAGATTAATGCAGCAGAATAGAAAATCGGAGATGTTCCACATATACAAGATCAGATGCCATGAAAGCATCCTCTAAGAAAACAGTGGAAATCAAGATGTTAATCCTTATACTGTATCATGAATATATGTACATGTGTTCCAGTTAAACTGTGATTTTCTTTAATTCTGATTTTTTTAAGATGAAAAGTAATATTTTTATGTAACAGAACCAATATGAAAATACTGATTTTTAGGATAGGAGACTACTGTATAACTATAGCAGCAAAGACACTTTCCTAAGAGTTTGCTCCGTGTCAAAAAATAAATAAGCATTATATATGGCTACATAACCATTAATTCTTTTGGTTTTTGAGACTATAATTACATTATTATTATTATTATTATTATTATTACATCATTTTACTCTTTCCTTCCTTACCTCTAAACCTTCCCATGTCCTTATTCAAATGCATATCCTCCTTTTCTTTACTTGCTGTCCAATTATAAATGTATATGAACACACACACACACACCCTCCTCAGTCTGCATAGTGTTACTTGTATGCATATGCTCTCAGGACTGACCATTTGATATTGGATAACCAACTGTTGCGCTCTTCCCTGGAGAAGACTGTTTCTTCCTCTCTCAGCCTTAGTTGTCTGTAATTCTATGTATAGGGTTAAGGCCTCCTAAGATTCCCCTACTTCCACATTAGCATGTCTATTGGTATCATCTTTGTTCATGTCATGTTTAGGTGGCCAAGTTGGTGAGATTTCATGCATGTACCTTCTGACATTTCTAGTAGACACAATCGTACAACAAATTCCCGTTCCTCTGGCTCATAGAATCCTACCCCCTTTTCACAATGATCCCTAAGCCTTTTGGTACAGCAATTGTTTTGTAGATGTATCAGTTGGGACTGGGCTCCACCACACTGCATTTTGATTGGTTGTTGTTTTCTGTAATGATCATCATCTGATGCAAAAGGAAGTTTCCTTAATGAGGGATGAAAAAAATATCAATTTACTTTTGATGGGTGTATTCACTTAATAGAGCCAATGTTTAATATGTATAAGGTCCTGGATTCTATGCCAAGCACCAACAAAAATAAATTAATACATAAACATATGCATGAATCAGTGAAACTTCAAAACAGTCACAGTCATCTACTCACATACCATAATATACATGGCAGAGAAAAGATCGATATCTCTACTATATAGATTTTTATACATGTACACAAAAAAGTTATATTGATAATAGATAATAGAAAAAGATATAAACAGTCATCCTACTAAAGAAGAGAGATAGAAAGGGGTAATGAACGCACACATCTATTTATAACCTCATTTTTAATCAAGTGAAAGTTTTAATAATTACAATATTGAAAGCATTCATTTTATTATAATTTATTATTATAAATTTGCATTTATATTATATATCTAAATATATAATCAACAGTTATTATCTGAAATTGGTCAGTGTTTTCCTTTTAGTGAATTTGCCTAGCACTTATTAAAAAATACAGAATATAAGCATTCTTCCCAGCTCATAGATATGCAAATTGAAATAACAATTCTACAGAGAAAACTCGACAATCAAATAGAATTTTTAAAATGGTCTCTGGCTGAGGGTGCAACTCAGAAGCATAATGCTAGCCTAGCATGTGAAAGACCCTGGGTTCAATTCCCAGCTCTACAAAAGAACACAAGAAAATAAATCAAAGCACTTTTACCTAGGTTTAGTGGCTGTAATGCTCTTGGGAGGCTGAGCCAGGGTCTAGACTACCTAGGAAGAACCTGTTTCAAAAACTAAGAAAAGGAAGGAAGGAAGAAAGGAAATTAAGGGTTAACAAGATGTAGTGGGTAATGCACCGATTACCATGGCTTTCGACCTAAATTTGATCCCTGGAACTCACATGATAGAAGAAGAGATTCCTGCAAGTTGTCCTCTGACTTCCACCTGTGTATCATGAAACAACAACCCCCTCCCCATACATACCAAATAATAAATAAATACATAAATACATAAATAAATAAATACTTTTTTAAAATTAATTTATTTCTCTATTAATAGATATGCAATGTCAAAATACAGACTTATCCTAAGGATTAAAAACAAGGCACTGAGGAAAAGGTATTCCTGTAACATTTTGCAGAAAAGAAAGAAAAATATGACGGAAATCATTTAGTTGTCCACTAGTAAAAAAATAAAAGTTTAAATTGTGGCCTAAGTGCAGGATGCATGAAATTGGCATAATGTGAAAAAGGCACCGTTTGTGTAGTAGAAAAATGCATTTTTACCATTGTATTCCCTAAGGAAAGTTCTCCACAAAAGGAGACCTGCCCAAATGGAGACCTGCTTACATCCAACACTCTGGATACTGAACTTACCATGTGAGTAAAGTTAACTTAGGCCTATGTGTGAAGAAAGGCCTAACAATAGTTACTTTAAGTACTGGATATTGTAAGATAACAAAAATGCTTTCTTCACCGCTCCACTGTTCACCTCAATAAACAGGTAGGATTCTGAAATCAGAGGGCAATGAGATAGTTCTAACTTGTCAAACTTTCTTTAAAATTGAGTCACCCTGTGGCCATGCTTTTCACCCATGAGTTACAATGTTATGTTTTTTGTTTCTCAGAACTCCTTAAGAACTAATAATAGCCAAAGAGTTTCAGCTGCCTCTCTGACTCCCTGACAATTGTGCCAGGCTAGTTAAAGCGCTTTGATGCATGACCTGTGATTTCAGCCACAGCTTCCTGGATGCTTCAGAGACAGCATGAGGAAGGGTTTGAGGAACAGGGTGTGGTTCCAGGATGTGCCTTGGCCTCTAAGTCTCCAAGCCACACTGGGATGCAAAATCAAAACTCTCCCAGGTGTCAGAGACGTGTGTGGGAGAACGAACTGTGTGAGAGTCACTAAACCCAAGCTCCACCACACCTTACGAGCTGCTTGTGTGCTTTTCTTTCATGTGTGTGCTTGTTCATGTGTGCATGACTACATGAGGGCATGTATGTTTGAGCTCTCTCTCTCTCTCTCTCTCTCTCTCTCTCTCTCTCTCTGTGTGTGTGTGTGTGTGTGTGTGTGTGTGTGTGTGTGTACTTGACACTGGCAGACAATCTTGGGTATCATCCTCAGAAATAGCATCCACCTTCTTTAGAACAGGATCTTTCATTGGCCTGGAATTCACCATTTGGGCTAGGCCGACCAACCAATAACTTTTAGGGGTTCCTTTGTCTTCTCCCTGGTGCTGGAATTACCAAGTACACCACCATGCCTGTTTTTTTTTGGGGGGGGTGGTTCAAGACAGGGCTTCTCTGTGTAGCCCTGGCCATTCTGGAACTTGCTCTATAGACCAGGCTGACCTCCAACTCAGTTTCACCTGCCTCTGTTTCCCAAGTGCTGAGATTAAAAGTGTGTGCCATCACTGCCTGGCTCATGTCATTATTACAAATAATTCTTTTAAAAATTGTATGAATCAATATTGAGAGATATCAAAAACCAATGATCATAATTTCTGCTATTTTGTTATAGTTGTTGGTAGTGAGTGAGCGTGTGTGTGTGTGTGTGTGTGTGTGTATGTGTTTCCTTTCTTTGGTTTATGCTGGTGTGAGATTATTTTTTGCCTTTATTTTCATGGGTATAGTTAACCTTCTTGGGTTGGAATTTTCCTTCTAGTACTTTCTGTAAGGCTGGATTTATGGATAATGATTAAATTTGAATTTATCATGGAATATCTTCTTTTTTCCATCTGTGATGATTGAAACTTTTGCTTGGTATACTACTCTGGGCTGGCATCTGTGGTCTCTTAAGAGTCTGTGGTCCATCTATCCAGGCCCTTCAGAATTTTAGAGTCTCCATTGAGAAGTTGGGTTTAATTCTAATAGGTCTATTTTATATGTTACTTCCCCTGATCCCTTTTCAACTTTTAATTTGTTTTCTTTGTTCTGTGTGCTTAGTGTTTTGAATATAATGTGGAGAGGCCCTTTCATTTCTGGTCCAACCCCTTTTGTGTTCTGTAAGTTTCTACCTTTATAGGCATGCCCTTCTTTATGTTAGGAAACAATTCCTCTATGATTTTGTTTGAAATATTTTCTGGGCCTTTGAGCTGGGAATCTTCTCCTTCTTCTACTCCTATTATTCTTAGGTTTGATCTTTTCATGGTGCCCCAGGTTTCCTGCGCGTTTTGTGTTAAGAATTTTTTAGATTTAATATTTTCTTTGACCAATGTTCCTAGTTCTTCTATTGTGTCTTCCATACCTGAGATTCTCTCTTCCATCTCTTGTATTCTGTTAGAGATTCTTGCATCTGTAGCTCCTGTTCACTTACCTACATTTTCTACACTGGGGGCTAGAATTTTGGCTGTGTGCTTAGCCCTCTGGTCTGGTTGGGGGTCCTCTGGGGTTCAGGATGCTAACTTCTGATGGGTAGGAGGGTTCTGGCTGGTTTTCAGAGAGCTGGCCTCGTCTCTGGGGTTCAAGATCCTGGCCTGGCCTCTGGTTGGGTAAGAGGCTTCTGCCAAAGGTATGTGTCAGGATATGATAATGACGAGAAGAGGGAAAATTGGGGTTATGCTGGGCAGGTATGGATGGGGTGAGGTGCTGGTCTTACCTGGGGTTCAGGACTCTGGCCTGAGTGAGGTAACCCAGACTCTGAAAGATAAACATGGTATGTACTCATAAGTGGATATTGGGTGTAAAGTAAAGAATAATCATGCTACAATCCACAGACCCAGAGAGGCTAAGAAGCAAGGACGATTAAGGCGAGATGTGAAGATCTTCTTGGGAAAGGAAAATAGAAAAGATTTTGCAGGTGGACTAGGAATGGATAGCGATGGGAGCAGGAGGGATCAAGTGGTGGGGATGGGGGGGAATACTGAGAGAGACACCTGGAATTGGGGGGCATTTCAGGAACGAGGTAGAAATCTAGTGCAATGGAAACTCTGTGGATTCTTCAAGGGCGACACTAGCGAAGACTCCTGTAATGGCCAACACAGAGCTTAAACTGGCCATCCTCTGCAACCAGGCAAGACCTCAAGTAGAGGGACTAGAACACCAACCCAGCCAAAAAAAACTTCTAACCTACAGTTTGTCAGGCCTACAGGATGTGCTGAGACCAAAGCCTAGCACAGTCATCATCAGAAAGTCTTCATCCAACAACTGATGGGAGCAGATACAGAGTTCCACAGCCAAATATTAGGCAGAGCTCAGAGGAGTCCATCAGAGGAGGGAGAAGATGGATTAGAGGAAGTAGACCAAAGACACCATAAGAACACAGTCCACAAAATCAACTGACCAGGTCTCAAGTGGGCAAACAGACATCAAGGAACCTTTATGGGTCTGGACTAGGTCCTTTGCATATATGCTATGGTTGCATAGCTCAATATTCTGTGGGATTCCTAACAGTGAGAGTGGGGGCTGTCTCTGACTCTTTTGCCCACCTTTGGGATCCTTTTCCTCTCACTGAGTTGCCTTGTCCAGCCTTGATATGAGAATATGTACCTGGTCTTATTGTAGCTTGTTAGGCCATATTGGTTACTATCCCTGGAAGTCCTGCTCTTACCTGAGGGGAGGTGAGTAGGGGGCATTGAACTAGGGATGATGAAGGGGAGGTGAGGAGAAGAGAATAGAGGAGAGGAGGAAGAGGAAACTGCAATCAGGATATAACATGGAAGAGAAGAAGAACAGAAAGATAGAGAGAGAGAAAATTGAAAAAAAAACTCTAAATAAAATCTATGTAAAATAAAATGTATAGCTTTAAAAATTGTGCATATGGTTATTTTACCTGTATATGCATATGGGTATGTGCATGTATGCATAGCCATCCAGCAGCCAAGGATGAAGGAGGCTGAAATGAAAGGGGGGCTGGAAATGGAAAAGGATGAGGTGTGAGAGAAGAATGATGCCAAGACAAAGGTTCTGGTCAAGGCTCAAAGGTTAATGTTCAGCACTGTGTTTATATAGGGAGAGCCCACGGACCCATCCTTTGTTTCAGCTGGATTGTGTTGCAAAGCAAGCTCAGCTGGGCGGTCTACTCCTCAAAGCTCCTGTAGGAAATTGCAAATGTGGAGAGGCCAGATGACTCCAGCTAGGTCATAAAACCGTTGTGGCAAGCACTCAAGGTCTGTTTAGCCTACTCAAGGCTGGGGTAGGGCACATGTTTGTATGTGTATGTAGATGACCAAGGAAGCTGGAAGAGGGCATAGGGCCTCTAAGAACTAGAGTAGCAGATGGTCATGAACTACCATGTGGTTGCTGGGAATTGAACCCCAGTCTTTTGCAAAGACATAGAGTGCTCTTAACTGCTGAGTCATCTTTCCACCTTGACATTGTGTTTGTGAAAGTGCTGGTAATCAAACTTGGGCCCTCACATTTGTTTGTTCAAGCACTTCACTGACTGAGCAACTTCCCATTTCTCTCCTTCTTCCTTTTTTGAGTATTCTTATATTTTGTAAAGACTCCTCAATTCTGCAAGAGTGGAGCCACACTTTCAAACTTCAAGGCCAAATCCAAGATGTTCACCTCTAAAGGATTTCCTATTATATTAACTACCTGTACTGAAAATTACAAAACATGATCAATCTAAATCAGATTTCATTAGATATGACTGAATGTGTAAGACATAGTTTCTTTTTACAACAAAATTATCACCTATCCCTATATGCCATCCCAATCACCCCTGCCCAATGAAACATTCTTTGACATACTTTAACCCACAGCTGTATGGAGTTCCTTTAAATAAAATTCTCTGTTATTTCTGCTTTTCCATAAGCAATCTATGTGGTTCTGTCCATTTTCTTCTCCCACAGTCTGACCTCTTACCTGTCAGCAGTCTGCTAAAAGTGGCTTCTAAAGGCCAACAAGAATTGAGGGAGATGGAGTCCAAGAGCTTCCCCATGTGTCCTCACAGAAGCATGGAGATCACTGGCAGCCTACAGGATCTCCCTTGCTTACTCACCAGCTGCTTACATCTGCACACTATTCATGCTGGTCTTCTTTGTCTGTCTTTTCTTGTTCCTTGATATTCCTCTTGTCAATGTCCCAGTTCTCTTAGCTTTGTGTCTTCTTATATTTGTAATTCTTAAAAGTAGACTTTCAATTCACCTGTCCCTTAGACTGATAATATCCTGAAAGTGCTCCTTTAGACCTACTTCATCCCATCCCAATACATTGCTGCAGCCTTCACTTTCCAGCAAGAAAGTGGTCCTTCTGACCGTAACTAGTTCATCTTCCTATCTCTATCTATCTATCATTAGGATGTCCACCCCAACCCCCATCTCTGTGATGATCCTTTTAAATTTGGCACGTTTAATACCCCTAATAACCCAAAGAAACACTTGGAACATATGAATAATAGCTATTCCTCCTTAAAACCTTCACTAAGACCTTCAAAGAAACCGTCACCGTCAGAATTCAAAGTGCCAAGGCCTGTGACTTAAAAGAAACTTCTAGCCCTGAACTTGTACAGCAAGCAGACTGCATAAGCATATGCAGGCTTCTGGTTTGGTTCATATCATTCCATACCACACTAACTAGGTGAGTAAAGCACGGCTGTCATGTGATCCATCGTCCCAATACATAATCTTCCTACAGTAGCATCTCTAACCAATAAAAAGGTTGTATTTGTGAAAGTCAAAAGATGAGCTATGTACTTCTTGAGGTTTCTATTTATTGATATAGTTTAAACACTATAGAACTATTTGGAATAAGAAAGCTGAACAGCATAGAGAGTCAATCAGTGTATGACCTTGAAAGATAGATAGAGTGATATTTGAATTATACTAGTTGAGCATTTACTAGTTGATCTTAAATTCTTCTTCTATTCTCTATAAAGTGGGGATAAGGTCATGATTTTTATCACAGTCTCTAGAATTCTGAGCATTTGTAATGTGATGTTTTTGCAGCTAGTACTGTCTGGGGTTATAGCCTGGCTCCTGCTGAGGTTAGTGATTCAGGCTCATCCCTATGTGGGGTAAAATTTATATCTCCTCCATAGTCCTCTCTATGCCCCTCCACACTGGCTTCCTATGGACTTAAGTGTGTTGCATTGAATATTGCATTTCTTCAATGAGTCCCAGGTGCTGAAGTCACTGAGAGCGTCTGAGAGATTCCACCTTATTCATGCAATCAAGAATCTTGTGGAATGCTTAAAGAGAACTTTTGACTTGAAAGAGTCAATGGAGGAAGTTGTTTCCACTGACTCTGGATCTTTACTAAATCACCACCCCTTGGGCCTGGAATCATAGTTTTGTGTTGGAATGAAGTAGAACTTGGCATGCGACTCAGTGAAAGTGAAATCACTTTCCTCTTGAAAAACCTTCAGAGACTTCCTGTTACTCACAGAACAAAAATCTCAGAAGTGTTGGTGTATGAGGGCTCTGCCCTGCAGCAGGAACACGTAGAGGTGTCTGGACATTCCTTGCACTGTGAAATTGTTAATAACATGCACTGTTGTCCAACTTCCAGTTCACATAGATGCTTGTCTCTGTCCTTCTAGGTGAGGAGTTCCATGATGAATTTATTCCTCTCGAGACCCACTGTGGCTGGCACAACAGTAGCCATTCACATTTTTCAGACTTCAGTGGGGCTGTGATTCTGCTGGCAACAGGAAGAACAGCCCCAGATGTGTTAAGCTAATGAACCTGTGACTTCATTTGTCCTACATGGGTCCACAGAACTCTCTGGTTGTATAAGAGCCCTGTAAAAAAAATTTGTTTTTTTGCTCCCCATTCTTTTCCCTTGAACAGCTTTTATGAGTTACATTTCACATACCACAAAATGTACTCATTTAAAACATACAGTTCAGTGCACTAAATAGCAACACTCACCACACTCACATTGTAGAATGTTCTGTCTACTCTCCCATTGGAAACCCCATATGCCTCAACAATCACTCGGTATTCCTACTTACATGAATCCCAGGAGACTAACTGAGCCTAGATAAAAATCAAACCTAGTTGTCCTTTGCTAACGGTGGGTTCACAGAGTGTGTGCTTCTGGAAGAACCAGAATTGAACTCTGTTGCTCCTGTTTCACTGCCGAGATGAACAGTCACTGCATGTCCCATTCTGCATCCAAACTGACCAATGAACCACAACATACAGACAAATGTAAACATCAGCCAATGATGAACAGGCAGGATTGTATCCTCATTTACATAAAACCCATTAGGCACTTTGAAATCCCTCCTGTGTATAATAAGCAGAGCAGAGTGGGGCCCTGGTGAGGAGCATCTTCTCTAGAAGACTTCCTCTCTTTCTTCCTGCCCAGGTTCCTCATCAATTTGTGCAGAAGGATAGCTTCACTCAGTTTGATCTCAATTCAACATACCCTACACTCTCTTGACTTGCTAGTTCTAAATGTTTCAAGTAAGTGAAGTATTGCAATATGAGACTTTCCTTCATGATTGGCATCATTCACTGGACCCCAAGACTCCAAGAGACACCCATGCTGTCTTCTGATTAAACAATATGTCATCTGATTCAAAAAGGAGCATTTTATTCCTTTTTATCGCGGAATAATATTCCCTTGTGTGGTTATGCTCCATATATTTGTTCATCTGTCAGTTAATGATCATAAAGACTGATTTTTCCCTTTGGAGTTAAGCTCTTTCAGTAATGTGTGGATGTAGTTCTAATGAGGCTCAACAAGCAGAAGATAGTTCCTGTAGCTGAGTGAATGATGTGCAGGGTTTAAGCAAGTGTTCATTGCCACATCTTACTCTGCTGCTTCCTTCCCCTGCTGACACTCAGATCCCTGCCCTTCAGTGATGATTTTTTTCCTTCTCTTCTTAGCTCTTGTCATTCCTCAAGCCGTGGAATGCTTTGTGTCATGAGGGATTGGCTAAGAGGTCTGTAACTCATACTTGGAGCGTTGGAGGCATTAGAGCAGGGAGAGCAGAATCCTTTCCTCAGTCGTAACCCTCGATTTCTGACATTTCAGTCATTTCATATCAGAGGCAATGCAGGGCTCAAGGTTTTCCCTCCACCTGTGCATAAACACAGGATATCAGAGGAATGAATCTCATCTCTCTTCTCTCAACGTCTCCCCTCCACACAATCATGTTCTGGTTTTGTTGTTGTTTTGTTTTGTTTTATAAAGTTCTTTTCCCATTGTAGGCAGCATATATCTACTTCTTTTCAAAAGACATTCAGAAACTCTAGCCCCAGTTCTGTTGGTGGTGAAGAGCCTTCTATGTGTTTAGTGACCCCATCAATTTAGCTTGAGAACAAGAAGCATAGTTTTGACTAAAGAAGGGTTGAGATCATCAGATTTTCCTCTGTCGAGACATGCACTGCCCTCAGATGTGATGTTCCTTCAGGGATCCTCTGTTAAAGATTTATGTAATTCTCTGTGCATGGAAATGTTTATTTGAAAAGTAATTATTTTGAAGTCTATAGATTAAAATTAACTAATGTTACTCCACAAAAATATTATCCAGTTGAGTCTATAATCTGTCAGTTTTTGCCTTTCTTTTATTTTATTCGTGATATGTTCTACTCAAGTTGAAGCCCCACCACCTCTGTGGTGTTTATGACGTCATGGTTTCTTCTCACTTTCCTTCTCCACATTGAACTTCTGGGTGTGAGAAATGCAGGTAAGATGCCAACCAGTATTTTTCTGCATAGTCAGAAGCCTCCATCAGTTACAGACAAAAGTCTTGGGGTTCTGTCACCATTGTGATGAATGTTGACTTTGCTTGAGGAAAAAAACTAATTAAAAATGTGGAAAATACAAGCATGGCTGACTTAAACAGGCAAAGGGAATTATCCTAGTTTTATATGCACTATCTAGGCAGTGCTGGAGTCCTTCAAATCAATTAGTTTTTAGAAATCAAACAAATGATCATCTTAGTCTTCAGATGAAAGCAAATGTTTGGTGAAAGAACATTTAACATAATGTAAGAAATGTAGTTTTAAGACATTTCTATTCTCTCTATGTGTCTTTCTGTGTTTCTCTTTGTGTGTCTCTGATCTCTCTCTCTCTCTCTCTCTCTCTCTCTCTCTCTCTCTCTCTCTTGCTCTCGCTCTCTCTTTTTTTTAGAGAGATGCAGCCTAGCATTGCTAGCTGAATAGGTTGATTTAATTTATGGTGGTTCCATGGAATCCACAAGGGAGGTTTTCCCTCTTTTCTTCTTCACAATACCTTTGCTTCAGAGCTCCGTTTTGGAGTTTATCAAGGAAAGGCCTTCACAGCGCTGCCCCCCAACCCTGTTTGCAGACAAGTTCTACTCGAGTAAGCCGTATTTGGACAGCCATATATTTCATTTAGACCTTTTGCAATGACTGGGCCAAGGTCAGTTTCATATTCGGTGGAAATCATAGAGCGACACTTGAGATAAACAGAATGTTTACTCTCTCCCTGTGAGCCTGGGCTGATATGTAAATTCATCCTTATTCTTTCATCAAATTTGCATTTCCCCTCTTAACCAAACACCGCGGGGATCCAAATCAAACAGTTTTAATGATGGTCAACTCTTTCTGACCGATGGCCATATCAGAGGGAAAAACCAGCAATTTAGATTAAAATGAAAAGCTCGATGCAATATAACTCTCCTCTCCAGGTTGTCGGTAATTGGAGAGGTGTTTTGATGCTTCACTGCTTAACGGTAATTACCATGGCCTCTGGCTTTTGCGCGCCTTCTCCTGCGCCCCCTTATCTCCTACAAACACGCCACATTCACCCACGGGCCCAATTTTTTATTTTAGTTTTCTGGTCAAATAAATCAAGGATCTCTAGCAAAATCTTAGCGTTGAAAGGGAGAAATGAACGAGCAGAGGGGATGACTTGATTGTCTGAACATTTCTTAGCTACTTCCATCCAGGAAGAGAAAGAAACTCAGAGAATAAATAACAACAGGATGCAAAAGGAAAATCAGAACCCTGGGTTCTGTGGATAATTATCTTTCTACGTGATCACTGCAGTTAAAGCTCTCTCGGCAGGAGAAAGTGTGTCAACTCACTAACTCTAAGGTGAGCTCTTACATAGGAAGCCAAGAGTATCTAAATAGCCTGCAGCTCCTTGAAAAGCCACTAACAGAAGCTTAAATCTCTGAAGCAGTTAACTAAGAGGGAGCCTCCGAGAACTGAGGAGTAAAGTTAGTACCTGTGTTTGTTCTTCATTCTTTTCGAACAAAGAGAACTATTTCTCTGTCATGAGTCTGCAGAATACGGGGGATTAAAAACAGGACCACACAATTCATTCCAGTTGCTTGGGGCTGGGTGCCAGACTCCAGTGCATCCTCCCCACCCCCACCCAGGGAAAAGTCAGAACCCGCTGGGTTTTTATCCTTGCAACTTGGGCTGCTGGGGCCTTGCTCGGGGTAAGAGGGGTACACGATGGCTTCGCTGCCCATCTTGGGCTGGGTTTTGTTTCTGCACCTTTAAGCGATGTTAGCAAGTTCAAAGCAAGGGGTCTCAGAGACAGGCTGTACAAAGACGGGAGCTGGATAGCAAGGGGGAGGGTTGTGAGGGTGGGGGTGGAGAAAGTGACATTCTTTCAGATGCTCCCGGCTTCTGTTTCCTGTAAGGAATAAAAAATGAAGACTTGGTCCTGAGCCTTGCTAGGTTACTGAAGATCCCCCATTTGGAATGTCAGACACATCAGTAAACGACTCGATTCGGCAACAGAGCTAACATAATTCACGCCATTGACACAACAAGAGGAGTGTCTCTCCCCATCTCCAGTGCTTGTCTTCGGAGAAAAGACAACGGAGAAAAAGAAAGAAAGGGAAAGAGAAAGCAGAGCGGCCAGGGGGTGTGTGGGGGCGAGGCAGAGGACACAGTTTCCTTTTCATCGTGGCTGTCAAATGGCGATCTAATGTGGCTGGGCTGCAGGAGAGCAGATAGCTTCTCGGAAGCCTGCGAGTATTTCTGCCATTCAAGGGGCCGGAGGATGCCACACACAGTCTGTTTGTTCAACATAAGCAAACAGATTGTAAACTGGCTGATAATTTTTGTACTGACAATGTCATTTACAGCTGTCAGCCTTTCGTCTGTCTTGTTTGCTTTATTCAAATATGAACCAAGTGGACGTCCCTTCCAGCGCTTTCTTCTGCATTAAAATCACATCCATTCCCTTCCAAGCTGTCTTATCTAAAATTCATTGGAGGCCAATCAGTTGCCTGCATGCTTTGTTGTTTCCATGGAGGCAAGAAGTCTAGTGTGCACTTGCGGGGATTAGGAAGTTTCAGATTTATAGGCTTGAAGTGCAAGACGCTTTTGCTGAGCTGTTTTTGATAGCACAGAGGCAAGGTATTTAAATATAATTTTAGGTCTGAACCGGAAAGCAGTAATTCAAAGTTCATCGTGCCAGTTTACTGTTAGGATGGAACGACGCCCGCCTTTTCTCTTCTGGTGAAGTTCCAGGATTGTGCTATCTTCAAAGCCTGTTCTCCACTGCCTGCCCTGCCCTCTGCTAGGAACTGCTCTGCTGGCTGGCACTCCTAGCCAGCACCGCTTCTTCAAGGAATCTTGGTTTGGTTCCTGGGGCCTGACAAGGTGTAGCTCATAAATTTCAAAGCCTTCCCATTTTTAGCAGATGTGGCAGTACTTTCTGTTAATGATTTACTCTGGACTGGCTGGCTGGTGGCGGGTGGGCACCTGCAGCAGCATCACATTTGTGTGCATCCATATTCAAGTGTGCGCAGAAGCATGCTGTGCGTGTGCACAGGTCAGAAGACAACCTCCAGTGTGATTCTTTGGGCATAGTCACCTTTCTTTCTTTCTTTCTTTCTTTCTTTCTTTCTTTCTTTCTTTCTTTCCTTCCTTCCCTCCTTCCTTCCTTCCTTCCTTCCCTCCTTTCTTCCTTCCCTCCTTCCTTTCTTCCCTCTTTCTTTCTTTCTTTCTTCTTTCTTCCTTCCTTTTGTTCTCTTTCTTTCTTTACCTCTCCTTCCTTCCTTCCTTCCTTTCTTTCTTCCTTCCTTTCTTCCTTCCTTCCTCTTTCTTTTCAAAGCAAGGTCTCCTGACCTGGAGTTCGCCAAGCAAACCCCAGCAATCTACTTGAGTATTGTTTTTGTTTGTTTGTTTGTTTGTTTGTTTTGTTATACTTCAGCATGGCAAAGGCCCACTCCTCCCCCCTTTTAAGGTTCTTTTTTATTATTATTAATTTTTTTACAAGGGTTCTTGGACTGGAACTCGGGTCCTCTTGTTTACAAGGCAAATATTTTACCATCTAAGCCATCTCTCCAATCCCTGGCTATGACATGTTTTTCAGAGGATCTTAGTGTGCGTCTTATTAAAATAAGTTATCCACTTAGCCACTTGTCTCCACACATCTGATGTTGTAATGGTGGCTGCGGTTCACAGTTCTAAGCCCAAGCTTAGCTGGTGACCAGCATCTACCCCGACACACCAACCCAACAGGCAAGGGGCTTCTTTATAAGAGGCTGGTTCCCTGGTGAAACCTGCCATTCCTGGTTTCTCTTTCACCACAGCAAGACACATACTGCATACCACTGGCCCCATCTTGTGCAATTCACTGGTTAGACTGGAACTTGTAAAACCCACATCACTGACTGGTACACTCTGACTTGGTTTATGATCATAGCAAATGGTTTAAACATTTTTTTCTAGTGCTTAAAAAGAGTTTTACTATGAATTAACTCCAATATATGGATATTGAGAATAAATCATATGCAATAGTATATCATAAAACGGGTAACTACTTCAGATAAGCACATTACATATCAATTAAACTTGTCACTTTTCCTTACACCGTATTGTAAGCAACCTAAAGTATTTGTTTACCAACATGTGAATATGTGTTGAATATCTTCAACACATATTCAAGTAGATGGGTCAAATGAGTCACATTGATGAAGCCGATTTCATGCTGAATGGAACCTTGTAGAAAATGAAACAACAGTGAGCTTTAGAGGCCTCTTTAGGACTTGCTAATTAAAGGTATTCTATACTCATCAAATATTAGAAATCTATAGTACATTAAGGAGGTTGATAACATTAAGAGCCAGTTGCTATTACATTCAATGCATTATGACATTCAGTAGTCTGTAAACAAGGGTGACGGCTGTGACCTTGTCTATTCTTCAATACAAAATGTTATCAGCAACCTGTTGCCCCTAAGGTTATGATGAGTTCTGCCACCTTGGGAGGAGACCGTGTTCATTATTGCTGGATCTTTGATTCCCCATGGTTTTCAAAAATACCCTTTCTTGTCAAGAGAGACAATTCATTTCCTCTTGCCATCTTTATGACATTGATTCCACCTTAGTGGATGGAAGGAACTTTAGCACTCAACTCTCTGCTGTTTTAAGTGCTGCTAGGATTGGTATCATGTTTTAGTATTAATTAAAACAAAAGTCCAAATCCAACCATATTAAAATGAGCAGTCATGCACAGTGTATATTCAATCCTAAAAGTAAAACCAAGCAGTTCTGATTCTGAAGTTGGATACCAAAGTTTTCAGTTAACGGTGATAGTGGTGTGAATGGATCTGGGACAAAGTCTAGTCTGGCTGCTCTCCTTGCAAGTGCAGCAGACATATTGGTGTTTGATTGTGAGATTTCTCCCCTTGTCCTCACAAGAGTGTCATTAAATCCATGAAATTTACTCTATCAGATATTTAAATTGCTGTTTCTAAAGCCCATCTGAAGAGGTTTTAGATAACATGGTACACACCTTTCTGAGGTGTCCATTGTGACTATATGAGAAGCAGTTTACTACTCTTGAAGACCATTAGGATTTACGGCTAAGGGGACTCTGCTGTGAACATACAAGGACAGACATTATAACTAGAAAAGAGAAATGCCATTCTTCTTGTGTGTGAGTATGGGGTAGAGTTGAAGCAAGAAGGTGTTGCTACAGTGATCAGTTTGACCAGGACCACTGAGAACATCCTTTTGTGTTTGGTAGAGGAGAGGCAGACAAAAGACAAAGAGAAAGGTTGATACAGGAAATAAAACAGAAATAAGCGTATAATCCAAATAAGTATTTGTAGTGTTTATTGCTACGGTTATACAACACTTCTGCAAGTCTGAAGTTGCAGCAAATAAAAAAAAAAGGTAAGTTAGGTCAATAGAACCTCAAAGGAATCAACTAAGAAAGCAAACATTCACAGAACAAAGACGCTCCTGCATTATATCTCTGCTCTTTCCCCATAGGTAGCTTAAGCTCAAGTGAGGAAGTATTACAGCAAGAAGGAAGAGTGAGAGGATATTGGGAAACTAAGAAAGGTAGATGGGGATGGAAAGAGAGATACAAGGAAACTGTATATGAAAATCATGCTTTCACATTATTTAACTTTTTAGAGTAATTTACTGGGGGCCCTGATCGCATTTAATGTGAGTGAGTGTGTGTTTGTGTGTGTGTGTGTGTGTGTGTGTGTGTGTGTGTGTGTGTGTGTGTGTGTGAGTGTTTGTTGTCACAGAGTGTGAGTGGAGATCAGAGGACCACTGGCTGGGATCAGTTCTCTCCATCTTTTATGTGGGAACTGAGGATAGAACTCAGGTCTTCTAACTTGGTAGCAATAAACCATACCTACTGATTTATTTTACCAGCCCAGTTTTCTTTATCTATGCTTGCCCACTATATATTCATCTCTGAAATGGGTGTAGTACAGGCTTGCTGATCCAGTTGCTACAAGAAGTAAACAGGTAATCCAGAATGAGTGTGGCATGTGAGACTATCAAATACAATTTTGTCATGCTTCTCTCTGTGTCCAGATTCCTGCACGCGTTATCTTCTTTTGTGGTCTTTGAAGAAGCTTAGTAGAAAACACAGGGCAGTGAAGGGAAAATCGGTGACACTGGCCTTGGCAAAATGCCATTAAATTAAAACAGCAAAATTCCAGGCAACAAAAGCCAAAAAAAAAAAACCATAAACAAAAACAAAACAACAACAACAAAAACCCAAGTGGGTCTATTTGAAATGTAAAAACTTCTGCAGTCTATAGCAAATTAAAGTAGGAAAAGCACCTTACATAATGTGCAAAATACTCAAACATCAGGGAAAGGGCTAATATTCAAAACATGTAAAAACCTCATACAACACAATAGCAAAAGAACCCTCATCTTTACAATGTGCAAGGGACCTGAGTAGATATTTTGTCAAAGAAGACACAAATCACAAATAGGTTTGTGGTGTACATATGTGCATGTATACACTCATGCATGTATGTACGTATACAAAATGTGTTCAGCATTATGATTGAGAAAATACAAGCAACACTAAATTGAGCTGTTAGCTCATACATCTCAGAAAGGCTACTACTGAATAGACAAGAAATGTTACATATTGGTGAATATTTGAGATAAAGTAAATTCTTGCATACAGTTGGTAGGAGTATAGACTGGTGCAGTTATTGTGGAAAATAGTACAGATGCTTCTTTTTAAAATATCAAAAATATAATCCACTTACAAATTTATATCTGAAGGAGGGGAAATAAACAATACAGGAAATGAAAAAATATAAAAGAAGAAATAAAAAGAACTACACACAACTCCATGTTCCGCACAGCATTAATCATAACCAGAAAGATATGGGAACAACCTAGATATTCATTAAAGACAGAGGAATCGCAGAGGAATTTAGCACACCATCCAGCCATTAAAATAGTTGGTTTTTTTTGTTTGGTTTTTTTTTTGTTTTTTTGTTTTTTTGTTTTGTTTTTTTTTTTTTTTTGGTTTTTTCGAGACAGGGTTTCTCTGTGTAGCCCTGGCTGTCCTGGAACTCACTTTGTAGACCAGGCTGATCTCGAACTCAGAAATCCTCTTGCCTCTGCCTCCCAAGTGCTGGGATTAAAGGCGTGCACCACCACCGCCTGGCTCCATCCAGCCATTAAAAAGGAGACAATTCTGCCATTTCTGATTTCACATGTGAAGAAGGAGAATGCTATGATATGGGAAATAAACTAGGCCCAGAACAACCAACACTACATAGTCTCAGTCTCAGCAATGTGAAGAATCTAAAAGTCGATCTCACAGAACCAGCAAAGAATTGGTAATTATCACTTTCTGGGGAGGAAACAAAAAGTTGGGAGGTGGTCTAAGAGTACAAATCTTGATACAATATGAACACATTCTGGGCATCTAATGTATATACATGATGAATATAGTCACTAGTATTACATAGTATTTATTGAAAACTTGATTAGAGCCAGGCCTGAAAGTTCACACTGTAATCCCATCATTCTATAGCAACGGGTCTCAACCTGTGGGCCAAGAAGTCTTTGGAGATTGAACAACTCTATCATAGAGGCCACCTAAGATCATCTGAAAAAAAAAACCCAGATACTTACATTACAATTTATAACTAGCAGAATTACAGTTACAAAGCAGCTATGGAAATAAGTATATGGTTGAGAGTCACCCCAACATGAGGAACTGTATTATGAGTCACAGCATTAGGAAGGTTGAGAATCATTGCTCTAGAGGCTGAGATGATTGATGTAAATTTGAGGCCAGTCTCAGGTACATAGTGGGTTCTATAAGTTTCATTCTACTCTGGGCTATAGAGTTAGTCCTTTTCTCAAGAAACCAAAACAATAACAAAAAAAGTGGAAAAGGGATGAGGTTTTATCTATCCTCACTGCTGCCATGGTAACCTTAGGTGGTGGTGAATGGATCTTGAACCCAAAGTCAACCTGGCTATAGAGCTTGGTAGCAGCCTGGACTACAAAGCAAGACCTTGTCTCAGAAAGAAGGAGAGGGAGGGAAGGTGAGAGGAGAGGAGGGAGGGGATGGAAGGGGAGGGTAGAGGGAGAGAAAAGGAGAAGGAGAGGAGAGTTGGGGAAGAGAGGAGAGGAGGGGAAGAGAGGGGAGGGGAGGAGAGGAAAGAGGAGGGGAGAGGAGGAGAGGAGAGGGGAGGGGAGAGGAGGAAGAGAAGAGAAGAGACGAGAAGAGAAGAGAAGAGAAGAGAAGAGAAGAGAAGAGAAGAGAAGAGAAGAGAAGGAGAGTAGGGGAAGGAAGAGGAGAGGAGAGAAGAGGGGTGGGGAAAAGAGAGGAGGGAAAAAAGAGGGAAGGGGAGGGGGAAGAGGAGGAACAGGAGAGGAGAGGACAGAAGAGGAAAAAGAAACAGAGCAGTTGATAATCCAAAGTGTTTCCTTCTAGATGCTGCACCTTCCCCAACCATCCAATTCAACTATCAACTTTTAATTCTAAATGGAAGCACCATTATTCACTCTTTTGTGCCTGGATTCCTTTCTCAGTCTTATCTTTATGAGATTTTGCTGTACAATTTTGATGAGGACAAGAGAAGGAAACTGGACTGGCTGTTTAGGGTGGGGAAACATTAAAAAAGAAGAAGAAGAAGAAGAAGAAGAAGAAGAAGAAGAAGAAGAAGAAGAAGAAGAAGAAGAAGAAGAAGAAGAAGAAGAAGAAAAAAAAGCAAAAAGCACTTTCTGTCTTGGCCAGAAATCAGAATGTCCTTGGTTCAATCAGCAGCTCTATACTGGCCAAAGATCAATACCAAAAAATGTTTAGGAGCACTGGTTCGTGCTCTGGTTTCTTGACTTTATCTTTCTTTTCCCTTTATATAGAAACTCAATGAAGAGAACTGCCTGAAAGCTGTGTGTCATGAGATACTCCATTGCCCTGAATAATATGCTCAAAACTTCAGGAACAGAGACACACATGAACACTTCATGGGCAGGATAAATGGACTGACCAGTTCACACCTGCCTTAGTAAAGACTTCGCTTGCTGCGATGAAGCACCATGACCAAAAGCAACTCAAGGAGAAAGGATTTATTTTACTTATACTTCCAGGTAACAATCCATCACTGAGAGAAATCAGGGCAGGAACTCAAGTAACTGGGAAGCAGGAGCTGATGCAATGGCCATGGAGGAGTGCTGCTTACTGACTTGCTCCTCATGCTTTCTCGGCCTGCTATTTTTATGGCATTCAGGACCACCAGCCTAGAGAGGCAGGCACCACCGGCAATAAGAACTCTCCCGCATGAATAATGAATCAATAATTAAGATAGTGCCCTATAGCCAGATCTTATAGGGGCAAAATTTCAATAGAGCTTCCCTCCTTTCAATGACTCCAAAACTAGCTAAGGCATCCCCTATGCCTCAATGCAACTGTGATTTACTAGCCATTGGATAGGGATCTTTCGTGATAACCTTTTCTGTGGAGACACTCCTGTATAGAAGGAGCTACTTACTTCCTTTCTCTTAAGCTCTCACTGATAAAACAAAACAAAACAAAAACAAAAGAAAAGAAAACAAAAACAAAACAAATAAACAAAAAACGACTCCTTTTTGGGAACACACCCGTCCATTGCCTTCAAGTTCCTGAGAAATAGAACCTCGAGATCACTGACTCAGTGTGGATTCGGTGCCTGTTTGGTTTGTCTGGAACCCCAGTCCCCAGACTTATGCTCACCTGAGGTGAGAAAACCTCCATAGTCCTCAAAGATCTCAACTTTGATTCCATTCCTTTTGAGTTTGGCAATTGGTCTTTTTCATTGCTGCATGTATTTCCTTGTGTGACTTGAATATTTCTTCATTCTATAGTTATCACATTCACTTTAAGACATTCAGAAGACTCTTTCCTATACTAGTATCTCCAGGCTTCAAATCAAATTTTGGAATCTTCTTTTTATCTCCTCTGTTCTCTCCTTAATCTAATTATTCCAATGAACTTCCAGTGGCTTCATGGCCTGTTCTTCTTCCAATAATATTCACCTTAAAAAAAATCACGGATGTAATTATACCTCCATTTGACCCTGTAACTTGTTTTCTCTACATCTAAGCACTCACACCCCTCTGTGAATGGTCCTTTCTTGTATCCTATTTATCACACTTTGAGACATATAACCCCCATTTTCATTCTGGGATTATGCCACCTCACTCGAACACAAGAATCCTTGGGTTTAGCCTTCTTTATTTACATCTGTAACTGTCAGAAGCTGCTAACCCATCCTTGAAGACAGTTTATCATCCCCAACATCCTAAGGCAGGATGACATCAACAGACATCATTCAAGGCTCTATATCTGCAACTAAACCCCGAGTATTGGGTGGTCAGGATCTTCGTTTTTGCTCCCAACTTCTCTGCTTTGGTTAAGTGTTTGCTTAACAGCAATAGAGTGGATTCAATATCCCACTCCCCACATTCCATAGATATTCCCTCTCTATTCCACAACAACACCTATGGGACAGTAAATCTGTCAATAGACAGCAGAGGAAAATATATTCAAGAGAAAAGATAATATGAAGTAAACAAGAGTAACTACATCTTCCTTGTTCTACTTATGAACCTTAGTCTTTAGTCTTAGAATTTATTATCATTTATATCAAAATATTAGTTTCTTATTTTCTATTATTCTTCACACTTACTGTAGCATAAAGTCTTTCTGGCTTGTGAGATTTTGTGAAAAGTATTGAAGTGGTACATTATGTAATCATATTTAACTATACGTTCAAGGGATCACCTTTTATGAAATGAATATAATCATATAAACCCAGAATTATCCATAACTGTTACTGTTATGCACCCAAATTTCATCTCAGTTGACTAGATTTTTCTCCATGATTCTGAGAGAAAAAAATTAATAGAATGCTCCCAAACTCAGTAAGGAGGAAATCAGAACAAACTGCTGTGAAATCCAGGAGATTTTTCTGAGAACAATTCTGTGTAGAAGGCAGGGTGTGAAAAGCAGTGAATTCAACTTGGAGTGATAAAAGTTAATCATCTGCATCAATCATGCAATCCATTCCTTCGTCTCTTAGTATGTGACCTCAAGATGCTAACCAACGAAAAAGTTCTATGAAAACAAAAATAATCAAGAGTGGGCTGGGGTTTCTATTGAATTTTAAATAGTTCATTTGTATGCTTCTTGTGTCCTAAGAGACCAAGTCAAAAGCAGTGAAGAGCATAAAACAAGAGACAGCTGGAAAAAAAAGTCTTGAAATGATCAATGTAATGTTTCATGTCAGCAACTGGAATTTTTTGCTGTGTTACCATCTTGGTTGCTGACAGCCTGATTTAATGACCCAGTGGCTGCATGAGTTGACATGGCAACGATGGAAAATGCCATAAATATCTGAGTTGTGGACGTGAATGGTATGTTTACATTGTGTGGGGTGTATTGTGGGACATGTGGTGACTGTTGTCCTATCCAGTTGGAACCGTCTGGAACTGACAGCCATTTTTTAGAGTCATTTGGACTAAATGACTCTCAAGACAGACACTTTACTGCAAGTCTAGGACTGTGCATTTCTGTGTATATTTGAAAAATTAAACTGGGCATGTAAAGGGGCAGAGAAGCTTATCACAGTTTGTCATGTGTCATGAACCACTTGGTATTCCAGAGTCAAAACCATGTTTCTTCTGTATTCAACATAATAACAAATTATTTTATTCAGAATGGAAGTCACTAGGCACTTCTATAGATTTACTAGAACCCAAATATTAAAAATGAAAGATTTTTTAAAAATTACTTTCAGCTGAATTGTTATTTATTTAAGTGTATAACAAAGACAGTAGCATATTTACTTTATGCTCCATACTCTTTAAGGAAACCTATGACAGTCACACCTTCCTTCTGCTTAGTTAATTTTTACATTTTCAAAAGGATGCCAAATTTATGATATTAAGTTTGGAAAAGAAAGAAAGAACTGAAGCCTGTATTATATTAAGAGCCAACTCCCCTAAAGATCACTACAGAAACTGACTTAGCAAATAAGACTGATCAAAGCTCATAACAGTGAGGAGAGACAGAGAACCACCTAGATGCTTCTTAACTGTATCTTAAGATGAAAAATAGGAAAAGCAGTGGCCTATGACCTGAGTGATTTTTAATGTGACTGTTGCCAGTTGGGAACTGGCCTAAGTTGTACAAATTATATGGTATGAGAGGTTTAGATTCATAGATACAACAAGGCAGAGCCTTGAAATTGATCTTATAGAAAAAGCTGTGAGCCCTGATAACTAACTTGTTTAGTTGTCTTCTGGGAACCAGCATTCCTGAATACGTGGCTAAGTTGCATTAATGGTTTCCATATGCTGTTTAGCTCAGGGGCAGAAAAGAATGGCTAGTTTTAGTGTCATCTAACAGTATTACTTGACCAATGTTGGCTTTTGTTCTCTCTAACCTTGGAGAAGTCATTTAACCTCTTTGGATCTTGTCACCCCATGCATCCATTTATTCATTCTTCATTCACTCTTGCACAAATTGCACACCAGTATTGGCTCAAAGTCCCCACATGGGACACAAGGGTGACTTGTCAACATTCCACCAGGAACCTATAATATATTCTTTCAGCCCTTCAACTATGTCATGATTATGTAAGAGTCTTGTGTATCAGAAAGTCAAGTCAAACTCTGATGAGCGTTTTTATTGTGAGCACCTTTGAGTATGTTAGAAACCTTATGAAACCTTCTTGCCAGGTCTTATGGGAGTCAGAGTTACTTTCACCATAGCTATGGCTGTTAAGTGTGCTGGTGGAGTCTATGTCATCTCCAGGTGGCAATGATGTGATTGGCTGAACAGTCACCATCCAGCATGGAGCACTAACGATTATCTCAGGTTTATATACCACCTCACTGTATCCTTGTTTGTGGACAATGCAGTTCATAGACAGGCCATATGACCATGAATATTGGAATATTTCTGAAGCATCTTTGAATTTTGATCCTGAAAGTTACTCAAAGACTTGTCAACTGTCTGGGGTGAGTTTGTGCTAAGTAACTCAATCATCAACAATGAAGGGACTACACCTGTATGCAACCATTCATTTTCACACTTCTGACTGAACCTTACTTCCTTTATTTTTTTAAATTATTACATGTATGTATTTGATGTGATGGTGGAGGTATGTGTTTGCACATGTATGAATTTGCATGTAGGAACACCATTGCTTGTTTGTGGGGGTCAGAAGACAGCTTTCAGGGCTCAGCTTTCAGCGGCCCTTTCACTAGGAGGGTCCTGAGGATTGAACATAGGTCTTTAAGTTTAGCAGCAAACACCTTTACCCAATTAGATATTTCAACAACACATTATTTACCTTTCTTAAATAGTATCAAACTCTTTACTGGTGTCAGACTTAGCTCTTTTTGCTAAAAGTATTCTCTAATTTTGGCTTTTTAATAATTTTTATGTTGAGTATGGAGCTATCAACTGCATTGCTAGCACTGGAGCAACAGAGATAGGGGATGACAAGATTGAGGTCAACTTGAAATATATAGCAAGACTCTGCCTAGAAAAGAGAAAGAGAGACAGAGAGGGGGAGAGAGATAGAAAGTGAGGAGAGGACAGGAGAGGACAGGAGAGGACAGGAGAGGGAGAAGATGTTCATGGTATAATGCTATTAAACTCAAGTTATTTACAAATAGCATCTAAATCAGCAAACAGAAACAAATAGAAGCTGAAATGGGAGATCTTAAACAGCACAGTCTTTCTTTACTTTGTTTTCTCTTTCACTTTAATCTTGGTTTTGTAGAAAAAGCAAAATATTGTCAGAGAAGAATAGACAAATTTGTCACATCTTAATTTGATGGTAAAGAATTGCTTTCGATCACTGACCTTTCTTTCTTTGTCTTGGGATCAAACTGTAACCAGGGAGCCTGTTTTCACATGAAGTCTGAGAGAAAAGCATTTAACCTCGTTGAAGGTGACAAGCGTTCTCCTTCCCACGCTCCTCAGGTATTGACATGTTTGGTTTAGAGACCCATTCATCACGGCCCAAAGGATTCATCCATCACATGCAGATGGGTGCTTATCCCCCAGGCTCCTAATTTACCTTGTTCCGAACTCCAAACTTAGCCTGGAGCAATAAAAAAAGTCTATGTGGCCTTCTATATACAAAACCATTTTTAATTCTTTGGAATTGTGACACAAAGGACTCCTATTTATACTGCTCTGGCCCTGTAGTCTACATTACTGAGTGTCTTCAGATCAACATCCCTGTAGTTGACTGCTATCACTGCCCAAGTGTCTTAGTTAGGGTTTTACTGCTGTGGACAGACACCATGACCAAGGCAAGTCTTATAAAAGGACAACATTTAATTGGGACTGGCTTACAGGTTCTGAGGTTTGGTCCATTATCATCAAGGTGGGAGCATGGCAGCATCTAAGCAGGCATGGTGCAGGCAGAGCTGAGAGTTGCACATCTTCATCTGAAGGCTGCTAGCGGAAGACTGGCTTCCAGGTAACTAGGATGAAGGTCTTAAAGCCACAGTGACACTCCTATTCTAATAAGGCCACACCCACTCCAATAAGGCCACACCCTCTAATAGTGCCCCTCCCAGGGCTGAGCACATACAAACCATCACACCAAGTGACACTGTTATGGGAAGGACAGAAGCAGTTTCACAGGTTAACATGGTGTAGATCTATTCATAAAAATGAAATGCCACTAGAGTCAAAGAGCACAAAGCAATCTCAGCCTTGATTTCTAATACCATTCTCAAAAGAAGCAAACAAAGTGAGCCTGGAGTGACATTCAGTGCCTGGAAACAAGCAAGTTTTGGGGGGGAGGCACCTCATGCAAGAATGTTCAAGGGACTCAGGGGCAAACTGAAATACCTCCCATGAGCCAAAAGTGGGATGATTAGAACATAAAATAAATGCCTATGGATTCAGATATATTATAAAGAGGAAGCTGATAAATAGATAATAGATAAGTAAATGATAGTTAGCTAGATGGTGATACAGAAATACAAACACATAAACATACACACTAATAGACAAATGATAGCTAGCTCAATAATAATGGTGATGGAGATAGATACATAGATGACAGATGATGATAGATGATAGATAGATGATAGATTGATAGAAAGAAAGAAAGAGAGAGAGAAAGAAAGAAAGAAAAGATAGGTCGATAGGTAGATAGATAGATAGATAGATAGATAGATAGATAGATAGATGGATGATAGATGATAGATAGATAGATAGATAGATAGATAGATAGATAGATAGATAGATAGATAGATAGAGAGAGAGAGAGCAGAGACTAATATTACAAACATAAAGTTCCCACACCATGGGATATGTAGAAATTCCCCCTCCAGAAGGTATTACATAACTTAGGTGTGGGCTTTATGTATTGACTTTCTTCCAAAGGGTACAATATATAAAGGAAAAGAAGTAACTTTAGAGTGGTGGAAACTAGTCCTGATAAGATAACCTTCTCTTGACATGATACAGAGAAAACATTTGTTTGATGGTCTTCCTCTCTAAAGCTCAAAACTTGATGTAAAAATAAACAAGTGTCAGGCAGATCTAAGAAGGGGCATTTGATAAAATGCTTGAAAGGCCCTCCTTAAAACTGTCAAGGTCACCTGAAATAAAGGTTATATAGGAGAGATGACTTGGAGAATATGCTGCTTAGTTTTATGTCAATTTGACACAAGATAAGAGTCATTGGAGAGGCGAGAGCCTCCACTGAGAAAATGCCTCCATCAACGCTTGCCTATACCTATAAGGCATTCTCTTAGTTAGTGATTGATGGGGTATGGCCCAGGCCACTGTAGGTGGGACTCTCATTGGGCTGATAGTCCTGGGTTCTATAAGAAAAAAGGCTGAGCAAGGCATGCAAAGCAAGCCAGTAAGCAGCATTCCTCCATGGTCTTTGCATCAGTTCCTGCCTCCAGGTTTTTGACTTGTTTGAGTTCTTGTCCTGACTTCCTTTAGTGATGAACAGTCATGATAAAACATAAGTCAAATAAACCCTTTCCTTCCCAAGTTGCTTTAGTCATGGAATTTCATCACAGCTGTAGTAACCCTAATTAGGAGAGAGGGTAAGAGCATTTGCTGAGGATGAGGACCTGAGTTTAGATTCTAGTCAAGTATAAAATTGTGGCCGTGTGCCCATGCAATGCAGGTACATGTAACGTCAGCACTGGGGGAAGGGCAGGAGAGGATAGCCAGGAGAATCACTGGGCCTTGCTGGCCACTAGCATAGCTCCAGGTTGAGTAAAAGACCCTGACTCTACAGAATAAGCTGGGGAGTGAGGGAGAAGGACACTAAATATCCTTTTATGAACTCTGTGAGTACACATTTAAGTGAGAAAAGGTTGAAGAAACAGAGTCACCTAAGGAAGCATGATCACTAACCATATGTAACAATTTGGAGGGATCCTCAGACAGAAAACAACACAAGGAAAATACTAACACATGTACATTAAAATACCAATATGATTGGTTGAGTAATAATGTATCAATAGTGGTTTGTTAATTATTATAACTATATTATGAGATGATGCTAATAGGAGAAAATGCAAGAGAATAGTATTAGAGAACTTTCAAATGCTATCTTGGAAGGTTTTCTCTATATCTAAACCTATCCTAAAATAAAAAAACATATGTTGAGCTCTCTCTGTTCCGGTAGACTGCACTGAAGAGACAGGTACCCAGGTTCTCCCCAATATAACATCGCTTGGGACACAGCCTGTTGGGGCTTCCGCCTGCTCCCAAGAACGGGACAGTGCTGTGGTAGTCTGGGTGCCAGATCTGCTGTAGGCCATCGCCTCTGCAGGGTGACCAGTGCCACGGAGAGAGTGCAGAGTGCACTCCGCCATCTTTGTCCAGTGGCCAGGAAGTTGGGACTGCCAGGCTCAGAGACAGACAGGCATAATATTGCTTGGGTCTCGGGTGGCTTGTGTGTACGTGGTTCCCAATCGCTGGGCAGATCTGCAGTAACCAGCGTGCCAGCTCTGCTGTGGGACTTCTGCCTGGCAGAGGGACGTCCCCTCCCCCCCTACCCTAGGAGAGATCACACACTCCTGCACAGGGCAGGAGCCTACCAGCCTCCCTTTGGCGACTTCTGCTCCAGGAATCCACTACGCTGAGCCTTTGGATGTGCAAGGACTCCCCAATATAACATCACTTGGGGCAAGGCACAGCAGGGCTCCAAAGTCACTCAGGAGCAGGGCAGGCCCCAGAAATCTGTGCCAGGGGAATCCTGGTAAACCGGGGAGGGGGGCAGAAATAGCATTGCAGGCTCACAGGAGGTCCAACCAACAGCCAGTGACAGCAGGATCAACTAACATCAGAGGTAACCAGATGGCAAAAGGCAAACTTAGGAACGTTACTAACAGAAATCAAAGTAATATGGCACCATCCGAACCCAACTCTCCAACAGCAGCAAGTCCTGGATACCCCACCACACCCGAAAGACAAGATCTGGATTTAAAATCACTTCTCATGATGCTATTAGAGGATCACAAGAAGGACACAAATAAATCTAATAAAGAATTACAGGAGACCATGAATCAACGGTTAGAAGCCCTTACAAAGGAAACACAAAAATCGCTTAGAGAAATGCAGGAGAATATGGATAAAAAGATGGAGGCGCACAAGGAGACAACATAAAAATCGCTTAACGAGATGAATCAACGGGTAGATGCACTCACAAAGGAATCACAAAAATTGCATAAAGAAATGCAGAAGAATATGGGTCAACAGACAGATGCCCATAAGGAGGCAACACAAAAATTGCTTAAAGAAATGAATCAACGGTTAGATGCCCTTACAAAGGAAACATGAGAACTGCTTAAAGAAATGCAGGAAACGATGGATCAACAGATGGATTCCCATGAGGAGGAAACACAAAAATCGCTCAGAGAAATGCAGGAGAACTTGGGTCAACAGGCAGAAATCCTGAAAGAGGTAATGCAAAAATATCTTAACAAAATACATGAAAATACAAACAAACAAGTGAAGGATCTCAGCAAATCCATTCAGGAACTAAAAAAGGAAGTAGAAACAACTAAGAAATCACAAAGGGAGACAACTTTGGAGATAGAAAACCTTGGGAAGAAATCAGGAGTCATAGATGCAAACATCAACAATAGAATACAAGAGATGGAAGAAAGAATCTCAGGTGCTGAAGATTCCATAGAAAGCATCGACTCAACAGTCAAAGAAAATGCAAAATGCAAAAAACGTGTAACCCAAAACATACAGGAAATCCAGGACACAATGAGAAGACCAAACCTAAGGATTATAGCTATAGATGAGAGTGAAGATTTGCAACTTAAAGGGCCAGTAAACATCTTCAACAAAATTATGGAGGAAAACTTCCCTAACCTAAAGAGAGAGAGGCTGATGAACGTACAAGAAGCCTACAGAACTCCAAACAGACTGGACCAGAACAGAAATACCTCCCGTCACATAATAATCAAAACACGGAATGTTCTAAACAAAGAAAGAATATTAAAAGCAGTAAGAGAAAAGGGCCAAGTTACATGCAAAGGAAGACCTATCCGAATCACATCAGACTTCTCACCAGAGACTATGAAAACCAGAAGATCCTGGGCAGATCTCATGCAGACACTAAAACAGCACAAATGCCAGCCTAGACTACTATACCCAGCAAAACTCTCAATCACCATAGATGGAGAGACCAAGATATTCCATGATAAAACCAAATTTTCACAATATCTTTCCACAAATCCAGCCCTGCAACGGATAATAGGTGGAAACCTCCAATACAGGGAGAGAAACAACACCCTGGAAAAAATGAGATAATAACCTTCTTGAATCAAACCCAAAAGTAGATAACCACTCAAACATAAAGATAGCGTCAAGAATGGCAGATGGCAATAATCACTATGCCTTAATCTCTCTTAATATCAATGGTCTCAATTCCCCAATTAAAAGACATAGACTAGCAGACTGGATATGTAAACAGGACCCAGCATTTTGCTGCATGCAGGAAACGCACCTCAGTGTCAAAGACAAACACTACCTCAGAGTAAAAGGCTGGAAAACAATTTTACAAGCAAATGGCCCCAAGAAACGAGGTGGAGTAGCCATCCTAATATCAGATAAAATTGATTTTCAATCTAAAGTCATCAAAAAAGACACAGAAGGACACTACATACTGATCAAGGGAAAAATCCACCATCAAGAACTCTCAATCCTGAATATCTATGCTCCAAATGCAAGGGCACCCTCATTCGTAAAAGAAACTTTACTAAAGCTCAAAGCACACATTGCACCACACACAATAATAGTGGGTGACTTCAACACCTCGCTCTCTGAAATGGATCGTTCAGGAAAGCAGAAACTAAACAGGGACACAGTGAATCTAAATGAAGCCTTGGACCAACTGGAACTAACAGATATATATAGAACATTTCATCCTAGAGCTAAAGAATACACCTTCTTCTCAGCACCTCATGGTACCTTCTCCAAAATTGACCATATAATTGGTCACAAATCAGACCTCAACAGATATAAGAAGATAGAACTAATCCCATGCCTCCTATCAGATCACTATGGAATAAGGGTGGTCTTCAATGGCAACAAAAACAAAAGAAAACCCACGTACACATGGAGGCTGAACAATGCTCTACTCAATGATAACTTGGTCAAGGTGGAAATAAAGAAAGAAATCAAAGACTTTTTGAAAGTTAACGAAAATGAAGGCACAACATACCCTAATTTATGGGGCACAATGAAAGCAGTGCTAAGAGGAAAATTCATAGCCCTGAGTGCCACCAAAAAGAAACGGGAGACAGCATACACTAACAGCTTAATGGCACACCTGAAAGCCCTGGAACAAAAAGAAGCAAATACACCAAAGAGGAGTAGAAGGCAGGAAATCATCAAACTCAGGGCTGAAATCAATCAAGTAGAAACAAATAAAACCATACAAAGAATCAACAAAACGAGGAGTTTGTTCTTTGAGAAAATCAAAAAGATAGATAAGCCCTTAGCCAGACTAACCAGAGGGCACAGAGATAGTATCCAAATTAATAAAATCAGAAACGAAAGGGGAGAGATAACAACAGAAACTGAGGAAATTCAAAAAAATCATCAGATCCTACTACAAAAACCTGTATTCAACACAGTTAGAAAATCTTGAGGAAATGGACAATTTCCTTGACAGATACCAAATACCAAAATTAAATCAAATAGACCATCTAAACCGTCCTATAACCCCTGAAGAAATAGAAGTTGTCATTGGAAGTCTTCCAAACAAAAAAAGCACAGGTCCAGATGGTTTTAGTGCAGAATTCTATCAGACCTTCAAAGAAGACCTAACACCAATACTCTTCAAACTGTTCCACAAAATAGAAACAGAAGGAACAGTACCCAGCTCGTTCTATGAAGCCACAATTACACTAATACCAAAAGAACACAAAGATCCGACAAAGAAAGAGAATCTCAGGCCAATCTCTCTTATGAATATCGATGCAAAAATACTCAATAAAATTCTTGCCAACCGAATCCAAGAACACATCAAAACGATCATTCACCACGATCAAGTAGGCTTCATCCCAGGGATGCAGGGATGGTTCAATATAAGGAAATCCATCAATGTAATCCACTATATAAACAATCTCAAAGAAAAAAACCACATGGTCATCTCATTAGATGCTGAGAAAGCATTTGACAAAATTCAGCATCCTTTCATGCTAAAGGTCTTGGAAAGATCAAGAATTCGAGGCCCATATCTAAACATAGTAAAAGCAATTTACAGCAAACCGGTAGCCAACATCAACCTGAATGGAGAGAAACTTGAAGCAATCCCACTGAAATCAGGGACTAGACAAGGCTACCCTCTCTCTCCATATCTTTTCAATATAGTACTTGAAGTTCTAGCTAGAGCAATTAGACAACAAAAGGGGGTCAAAGGAATACAAATTGGAAAGGAAGAAGTCAAACTATCACTATTTGCAGACGATATGATAGTATACTTAAGCGACCCAAAGAACTCCACCAGAGAACTCCTACAGCTGATAAACGACTTCAGCAAAGTGGCCGGATATAAAATCAACTCAAGCAAGTCAGTAGCCTTCCTATACTCAAAGGATAAGCAGGCTGAGAAAAAAGTAAGAGAAATGATACCCTTCACGATAGCCATAAACCATATAAAGTATCTTGGCGTGACTCTAACCAAACAAGTGAAAGATCTGTATGACAAGAACTTCAAGTCTCTGAAGAAAGAAACTGAAGAAGGCCTCAGAAGATGGAAAAAATCTGCCATGCTCATGGATTGGCAGGATTAATATAGTAAAAATGAGCATCTTACCAAAAGTAATATACAGATTCAATGCAATCCCCATCAAAATCCCAACTCAATTCTTCATAGAGTTAGAAAGAGCAACTCAAAAATTCATCTGGAATAACAGAAAACCCAGAATAGCTAAAACTATTCTCAAGAGTAAAAGAACCTCTGGGGGAATCAGTATCCCGGACCTCAAGCTGTACTACAGAGCAATAGTGTTAAAAACCACATGGTATTGGCACAGTGACAGGCATGTAGATCAATGGAACAGAATTGAAGACCCAGAAATGAATCCACACTCCTATGATCACTTGATCTTTGACAAAGGAGCTAAAACCATCCAATGGAAAAAAGATAGCCTTTTCAACATATGGTGCTGGCTCAGCTGGAGGTCAACATGCAGAAGAATGCAAATTGACCCATTCTTATCTCCTTGCACTAAGCTCAATTCCAAGTGGATCAAGGATCTCCACATAAAACCAGACACACTGAAACTAATAGAAAGGAAACTAGGGAAGAACCTTGAACATATGGGCACAGGGGAGAATTTCCCGAACAGAACTCCAATAGCTTATGCTCTAAGATCAAGAATAGACAAATGGGACCTCATTAAATTTCAAAGTTTTTGCAAGGCAAAAGACACTGTCAAAAAGACAAAGTGGCAACCAACTAACTGGGAAAGGATCTTTACCAACTTTACATCCGACAGAGGGCTAATATCCAATATATACAAAGAACTCAAGAAGTTAAACTCCAGAGAGGCAAGTAACCCTATTAAAAAATGGGGTACAGAGCTAAACAAAGAGTTCTCACCTGAAGAATATCTAATGGCTGAGAAGCACCTAAAGAGATGTTCATCATCCTTAATCATTAGGGAAATGCAAATCAAAACAACCCTGAGATTCCATCTCACACCAGTCAGAATGGCTAAGATCAAAAACACAGGAGACAGCAGTTGTTGGCGAGGATGTGGAGAAAGAGGAACACTCCTCCACTGCTGGTGGAATTGCAAGCTGGTACAACCACTCTGGAAAGCAGTCTGGCGGTTCCTCAGAAAACTGGGCATGACACTCCCGGAGGATCCGGCTATACCACTCCTGGGCATATACCCAGAGGCTTTACCTGCATGCAATAAGGACACATGCTCCACTATGTTCATAGCAGCCTTATTTATAATAGCCAGAAGCTGGAAAGAACCCAGATGTCCCTCAACGGAGGAATGGATTCAGAAGATGTGGTATATCTACACAATGGAATACTACTCTGCAATTAAAAACAATGAATTCACGAAATTCCTAGGCAAATGGTCAGAACTTGAAAATATCATCCTTAGTGAGGTAACCCAATCACAAAAGAACACACATGGTATGCAGTCACTGATAAGGGGATATTAACCCAGAATCTCGGAATACCCTAGACACAATTCGCATATCAATAGATTTCTAAGAAGATGGAAGGAGAGACCCCTGGTCCTGGAACGACTGGATGTAGGGGAACACCAGGACAGAGAAATGAGAGGGGGTTGAATGGAGAAAAGAGGGAGGGAAGGGGGCTTATGGGACTTTCGGGGAGGGAGGAAATGGGAAAGGGGAAATGATTTGGAATGTAAATAAAAAAAACTTAGAAAATAAAAAAATAAAATTAAAAAAAAAGAAATAAGATGAATGAACAATGCTAAAAAAAACATATGTTGATAAAATATGTGGCTTCATGTTTATTTTGTATTATTCATAACAGTTGCATTATTGATTTAGTCTAGGTGTCCATGAGTAGACAAATGCATAATGAAAATGTGGTATATAAACAATGGGGTATTATTCGGACATTAAAAAGAATAAAATTATGCTATTTGCTGGAAAATGTATAGAAGCAGACAGCATTATGTTAAGCAAACTAGGAAGAGTGTGAAAGACAAATATCACATGTTTTCATGTGTAGAATCTAGACTCTAAATTTTTGGATGTTTTGTCTAAGGCAGGGTGTTACCAGTTTAGCTCATGCTGGGTGGACCTCAATATGTAGTTCAGGCTAGTCTTACAGCAATCCTTCTGCCCCTTTTTTCTGTGTGCTGCAATTACATGTGTGTGTCAACATATTTGATCTCAATGTTTTTTTGACCTCATATGTTTTTTTCCTAACAACAAACAAATAGACAAAACAATGAAATAGGGGGCAGACTATTTCAGAAGAAGAGGACCAAGTATTAGAAACAAGCTGAAGAAGGTAATAATAGTGAATATTGCCAAGATGTTTAATATATATTATATTGTATTATATTATATCATATATTGTATATATGTTATATATAATAATATATACAACATATAAAATGTATATTATATAATTATATATATATATTATGTTTTTATATATAAGTGATGTAAGTAAAATATTAATATATTGTGATATATTGAGTCAATTTTAACAATTTTATCAATATCATTTTTAAATAAACCTTTTGTAAAATATACAAATTATATATAATTACATATATATTATATATAGTATATTATAAGGACTTGCATTATTTCAAACAACTAACTGTGCTGGTAAAATAAATTTTATGTTAGTAAAATAAATAATATGCCAGTAAAATAAAATTGTATCATTTTAAAAATTGTAAAACTATATAATTAGGGAGATGATGAGATTCTCACTGAGCAAAAGTAAGTATGGTGATCTGGGTTCCATTTTCAGAACCTCTGTAAAAGTGGACGAAGAAACTGACTCTGAAAAGTTGTCCTCTGATGGCCACACACGTGCCATGACACAGATACCAACACCCATCCTACCCACAAATGTGGTACACACACCATCTTTCAAAAATAATTAAAATTATACAATTAAGTTATAATCTTAAAAATTGAGTTCATGCTTAATAAATAGTAATTTTAAAATAGAAGTGATACCCTGAGTCAATTTTAACAATTTCAGCAATATCATTTTTAAATAAACCTTTTGTAAAATATACAAAGGTATGCTAATAAAGACAAAAGGAAAATTGCAGCTTTGCCTTTCCAGACAGTTTGTTCTCACAGCTTGTCAGCCTTTGAGTAGTCAGGCTGGTTGCCAGTCATCCTGTGGGCACGTCACTTGAGTCAGTCTCATCCAACACCCTTGGAACCAACCATTCTTTCCTGTCTCTGTGTTCAGCCACACGGAGACTGAGCAAAAGTAACTTACCAGTTTGTTCCAGAAGAACTAGGTCCTCTACAGCACAGTGATCTTCTACCCACCAGAGGCTCACTTCCCAAGCTTTGCTCCATGTGTCTCACCTTGCATGATCAGAAACTGAAAGCTGGTAGAATTTAAGTCCTGTCCAACCTCAAAAGTGGTCCCACCTTGCCAGGCTTGCCTACAAAACCCTAAGTCTGGCTCATCATCTCCTCATTCTCACAAGCCATGGGGATGAAGGAGGTGACACTCTCTCATGCCCCAGTAGAACCAAGAAACTCTATTTGCTTTGTGAATGGTTCCATATGAGGTCTTTAGGGAGCTGACAGCAAAGTTAAGATTGGGGTAAAAGAGCTTAGTCTTCTTTCTGAGCAATAACTTAGTATTTTTCACACCCACAACCCCAGATTTCAGGTAAACACGGAGAACCACAGTCCTATTTCTGTCTGGAAGTGTCAAATTGTTGTGTAAACTTTTCCTGGGGAGTCAAGGAAACATCTAGTCACTCAAGAGAGGGCATCAGTGACAGAGCAAAGAAGCTTCCTCTTGAATCCAGGTTGGTGAACCAGTGAGTTTATTTAGGTTGAGTTGCAGGAATATGAACAACTTATGGATAGCTAGATCACCAAAGAAGTCTCTCTGAGTAATATTAACTGCCGCTATATACTCAGGAAGGAGTGGGACCTCATGAGCTCAGCAGGATGAACCCAATCTTATTGCAGATAATCACAGATGCTGAGAGCTCAAGATAGCAAAGGCCATTAACTCTTCCCTCCTACCTAAGACAGCAACTATGGTAATTTAGTTTTTGTGTATACACGGTAGAACAAGGAGATGATTCCATCCCTTGGATGCCCACTGAACTCTGGTGCATGCAGAGTATCCCAGCTGGCAAAATATACAGAAATCTACAGCTTGAGTGTATGTGTCTTCACAATTACCATAGGCCCTCTAATCCTCTCTCTCTCTCTCTCTCTCTCTCTCTCTCTCTCTCTCTCTCTCTCTCTCTCTCTCTCTCTCCTCTCTTTCTGTCTCTCTGTCTCCCTCTCCCTTTCCCTTTTCCTCCCTCCCTCCACAGAATCCCCTGAATTTTAGACTATAAAACCAATTTGGCCTTTAGGTTGGATGAAATTTCCCCTCCTCCAACACACCTGACAAGCCACCAGCCTTCAACTGCTGCCCACGTTTGCTGTGAAGTCACCCACTTCATCTTCTGCTCCACAGAGCAACCAGTGCAGACTGTGAGGCTCAGGCCTTATTTCTGCCTGGTCAGGCCATTGTGCCATCGCTATTCAACCATGACCACCCTGTGTCAAGTCGGGGCCACCCTGGGTGTACTCTCCAGCCAGAGTTTCAAGGTTTTGGTTTTCTCAGCTTACCATGTCACCCCACCCAGGAACTCAGCAGCCAAATAGAGGCTATCAAGTCACAGGCTTCCTCCTGCCTTGCCTCTCTTCTGTCCACAGTGCCTTCCTGACAGAGACATGGCCGCTCAGGGATTTCTTCTCTGTCGCAACTCTTCCTTCTGAGGTAACATCATGTCTGTGACTGACACAAAGATGTGCCTTTCTGATACTCTTGAAGAAAGGAATGGTTATCAAAACAATAGAGTACCATAGTGAACTGTTTACTCTCTGCCTTAGTTAGGGTTTCTATGGCTGTAATAAAACACCATGACCAAAAGCAAGGTGGGTTGAGAGAAGGGCTTATTTTAGCTTGTATTCTCACACTGCAGTCTATTGTGTAGGTAAATCAGAGCAAGAACTCAAAGAGGGCAGGAACCTAGAGGCAGAAGCTGATACAGAGGCCATGGAGGAGTGCTGCTTATTGGCTTGCTCAGCCTGCTTTCTTTTAGAACCCAGACAACCAGCCCGGGCTGCACTGTCCACAGTGATCTGGGCTGTCTCACTTCAATCAGCAATTAAGAAAATGACCCACAGACTACATCCACAGGCCAATCCAGTGGGGACATTTTCTCAGCTTAGCTTCTCTCTTAACAAAGGACTCTAGCTTGTGTCAAGTTAACATAAAACTAGCTAACATACCACCGCCGCCTTGGTCTGGCATTTCCTTTTGAGTCTGACAGGTAGCATTTGAATAATGAGCATGGAGCAAGACAGTGGCCTACAGGCCACTTATTTCCTTTTAAACCGGGCCACTAGATGGTAACCCTCAGGTGGAGCAATTTGTGTCTTACTGTAGTGTAGCTGAGATTTCTCCTCTTAACCCGTCCTTTCTCCCCTCCTTCGTTTACAACCTTTTTTGTGTTCTGAGGTTCCCTGTCCACTTCTGCTATCTCTCCATTCAGTCTTCCATAGCTGTTGACCATAATACATTTCTTGTTCCTTGGCTTTCATATCGATATCTGCTTCTTGAGTACATACCCACTTCCACTCCTAGTCATCAGCCATGACAGAATTGACACCAGAGTTTATGAAAGAGCAGGTGAGAACCCCATAAGTTAACCCTCCCGAGAAAAATAAATCTGTGCTGGACATTTTTCTTTGGCTCTCCAGATGTGCTCCACTTTACTGCCACCCCCTTGATCCTTAATTGTTGTGCTGACTACTCTCTTCCCTTCTCTTTCACTATGGCTCAGACAGTGGAAATCACCAACAGGACACTGGAGGGTGAGAGAAAGGGGCATTCAAAGATGTCCTTCTCAGCTTTCTTCCCACTAAGTCTCCACGGGTTGGTGGCATCCCTTGTTGAAAGCTCTATCTCTAAGACTGCCACTGTGTGTAGTCACTTCCATCCTAGTTGCCATTCTGTCAGGTCCAGTTGTGTAACAGCTCCCCTTGTGGCTAGGTACGAGTACTGCACTGTCACTGGGCGTTCGTTGCCCACACGTCTCACACTGCCAGGACCATGTCTAACTAAACCATAATTTCAGAGCATTCAGATCCACTTATAACAACAACAACAGAAAAGAAAATTCTCAATCGTTAGTCTTAAAGATCTTGCTTAAACATATGGAAGAAAAAGATACAACTGCAACCAGATTACATTTCTATAGAAGTATCGATGTAACTATTGAAATGATGTCTGAACTCTGCCACAGAATTATTGGTAGCTTTTGATGCCACAGCTAACACAGAGCATGTCAAATAGAATAATGAGTTCTATTTGAGCTTATCAAAATTCAGCATGCTCCCTGTTATTCTCTTTTAAAATGCTATCTGGGACATAAGGCTCTCAAGTTTAAAGAAGGGAACCCTGGTTAATGTAATTGTTTTCTACTTTTGAACAGATAGTCCCACCTTCAGTGGGATTGCAATTTCTCTTCCCCATCCAATGGTGGATTGAGCAAGGTGATTCAAGGCAGCATTTTTAAAACCTTTTTGAAAACAATTTCTTCTAAAGATTCTTTGATAAGTTAAAAAAGGTTATGAACCATCTCTATAGACACTATCTACATATGACCATAAAACAGGCCTACAATTTCAAAGAGTTTTGAAAAAACTGTGCCCCATCGTCTTTGTGCCTCAAGTCACAAACTGCTGATCTACCAACTGTAAGGAAGCAAGATAACAATAGAAGAATGGGTTCAGTGCTGCATGATCTGCTGTGAGCGTACACACATACACACACATACACACACACACACACACACACACACACACACACACACACACCTCCATAAAGAAAAGTAGTTAAGGGAAATGATAGACACAGTACATGCAGCACACTCTTTCTCTCCCCCTCCATCTCCCATTTCGTGTGTGTGTGTGTGTGTGTGTGTGTGTGTGTGTGTCTAAAGACACAAATGTCATTTTTAGTGAATTTGGATTTCAAAATATATATTATTGCACAGGCTTATGATTATATTTAGTTCCACATTTTCCAACAGTTCTTGAATCTTTGTAAAATTTACTGAAATTCAGGTGTTTTCTCCTGAAATATACATCATATGCCTCTAAGTTAAATATTTTTGTTGAAATTCATAAACCTCACCCTTGCCTGATGATCCTACCATCTCTTTCTGCATGCTCAGCTTTTGTGCTACCTCTGATAGTCTACCCAGGTTGGGAATCGTAATGGTAATGGTTTTCTAAAGGAGTGAGTATGATAGCATGGACATGTATAGTATAAGAATTATTAGTTCAGTCTATGTTAAAGTAATAAGTTTGACTCCTGAGAGGCTAGTGTCTCAGCAGTTGGCATAGCCCCACGGTAGCAGCCTCTCACTGTGGAGACTGACCACCTGGGAGTTGATCAGTCTAAAAGGATGAGTGTGTTAGCAGTCCCAATCAGATGCTAGAAATCTGAAAGTTTCCTGGAGAGATGATGATGATCCTTAGTCAACCATGGAAGCTGGAAACTAGGATTCTGAGAGCCGCAAAGGAATCAGCAGAGGCAGAAACAGGTTGAATAAACTGCTCTGCATAAGGGAAGGCCAGATGAGCAAAAAATAGGTAATCCTTCTTCTGCCACACCCTCCTTTTATCTGGGATGCTTCAAGAAAGTGCTTCTCACACTCAGAATGGGACTCTCTGTATCAATAAAGGCAATCAAGAAATATTTCTGGTCAGGGTTCCCTACTCAGGTGGTTCTAATTTGTGGCAAGCTGATGTCAAAAGCAACCCTCACAAGCAGTGACTTTGATGACTTCTCTTCCCTCTCAACACATCTTAACCATTTCTAAGCATCCCATCCATGTTCTTTCCTTCCTAGCCATTGTCCAGGTCTCTAGTGTGCTGGGAAAACATTCATTTTGCTCTCTCCATTTGTCAACTTCACGAGGCCACTGCTTTCATCCTGAGTGCCTGGCTGACATTCCATAGCTTCATCCTGCATGGGGCAGCAGACAACTTGTTCTTCATGTCTTCTTGGAAGAGTACCTGAACTCTCTACCACAGGACGTGAGGAGGCTCTTCCGCCTGGGCCACTTTTTTGGCTCCCCTCTACTTAGCCCCTCTGTGCCCACCAATGGCACCACGTCACCACTGCTTCTCAAACCCACATTGACTTTCAAGCTTCTGTGTTTTTGCATATCCACCTCATATTGTGACTTTCACCTCCTTGAGCGAGGCCTACTCATCTCTGAAATCTCAGTCTAGTAAATAGCACACACTCTCTCAGAAGCCCCAAAGGTGACTCCAAGTCAAAGATATGGCTGTGTTCTCTGTTACTGCCTAACTTTCTCTTGCTTCTTTAACAACACACACTAAAAGGCAGGAAACCATTCATCTACACTTCTATTTCTATCAGGAAAGGTGTGTTTCCTGAGGTGGAGCCAGATGTTTAACCAGCTTTATTGGTTCCTGCCATATGGTAGACACCACAGTTAGACATATGTATTTCCACATCTGCTCTAAAAAAGTACAGTGCACTAATTATACTTATATACACCTTAAAACAAAAGCCAACTAATCATATTAAATAACTTCTCTCACATTCTAACATCTACATGAATTAAGTTGTAGTTCTCCTAATGGCAGGAAGGACTAGCCAGGAATAAAGGAGAAAGAGATACAATTTCTGTTGTGACTGTGAATTGTAAAAGCTTACGTCAGATCCAAATCCCCACCTAGGTACTTTACTTATATCCAAGTAGTATAATTTGGATTTGAGATATTCTCAAAGGCTTTATCCTCATAGCGATGCTGTGAGGAGGCCAAAGAATTGAGGTGGTGCATAGTGAGAGTTTTTTTGAGTGTTTGGGATACAGTCTTAAGGAGATGTTGACAGTCTGGTCTCTCTTAGTCTCATTCCTTGTTTCTTGGCTGCTGTGAAATGAGCGGGTTTGCACATTATGCTCTACCACCATGAGGTACTGCCTCATTACAGGCTCAAAAGAGATAGGGTCAGCCTACTGTGTAGTGCAATTTCTAATGCTGTGAAACAACTAAACTTTTTTTCTCATCAAGGTGATTATTTGTCTCAGGTACTTGTTACAGTAGTAAAAAGATAATATACCAGGCCAACACACAGACACACACACACACACACACACACACACACAATCCTGTGCACATGCATATTTCCATCCAGGTATATGTGAATGCCTGAGAATATGACTGTCTGAGAACAACTAAGAGGGTACCTTGTAGAGACACACCTAAACATAACTTGGTTTCTTCTATGCACCAAGCTACTTAACATATGATTGAGAAGCATCCTGGAGATAGGTGCATTTACAATGAAGATAAGCTGAAGTATAAAAGGATGGGAAAACCTGACCATAGTCAAACTGCCAACATAAGCCAAGGCTGAGCTTCTTGTTGAAATTTCCACCTTCACTTTTGCTCTTCCACCACCTGATTCCTCTCTAGCCAACCTTCTCAAAGCCTTGCCTCACAGTATAAGGGGCACACATTCACTTCTAGGGAGGTGGGTTGATAGAAATAACAGGATTCCTTTTGGGTGAGAAGCAACTAGGAAAAATATTGACATCAGTCAAAGAGACTCTGGCTTTAGCAGTAGAGGTCAAAGGACATTGAGAAGGGAACATTCAGATTTGCACCACATTGTGGGTGGAGATGAACTGGTGTTAGGTTACTGATTTGTAAAATACTTTTGGAGCAGAAACGACTCACACCAAAGACTTAAAATTTTCTTGTAATTGATCTCCAGAATTATCTGCAAAGCCAGTGCATGTATGTATATGACACTATCTCATACATGTATAAGCCTATAAGTTGTATGTATTTTCTTCAAAAAGTAAAACTATCTAAATCTATGTATGTCTGCACACACACATACACAGGATCACAGACAACATACATGTACACACACACACTCACACACAGATGTTCTCTTCATCAGTATCCCTAGATTCATCCCTAATAAAAAGTGGCCCTAATGTTCTAACAAACCTAAGAAAAGCCTTCCTCCTAATACCAACTGCTTTATCAAAGGTCACAGATCATTTCTTTCCTTTTATAACTTGTATTAATTCATTCTTTGACAGTTTTACGCATGTGTGCAATGCATTCTGATTACCTTTAACCCCAGCTTCCCTTACTTTCCTGATATCCCCATCAATGTTCCCTCTTCCTAAAATCCCTTATTCATATTTCTGTCTTATGTTTGTTTGTAACTCACTTACTGTAACCATGGCTGTATGTGTGACCTTGTGTCTGTAACAATTCACTGGAGCCTGATGGACTACTTATCAGGGAATACAGATGGATTATGAGTTGCTGGCAGTCACAGACTATTGCTAACTAAGGTAATTAGACTCACCAAGCAATTGGAACAACTCAATGACAGCAAAGGAAGTCCACATTCTGCTAATGTGACACATCTGTCTGTTAATCCAAGAAATGACACAACAACCTTCCATCTCCTGAGGAGAGAGAAGAATTCCAGAATGCACTATCCCATTTGTAAAATACATAGTTAACACTATGCAAAGCAAAAGCAATCCAAAGCCAGTACCCTGGAGGTAAATCCAGAGACTTACAACTTGGGAGGTCATCACACTGTAGAACTGAGAGCAAGTATCTGGGCTGACTGAAGCTCTTTCCTGTGTTAATCATGGATAGAGACTTAGATTTTCACAATGTATTCAAAGTCCCCGGGAAATCCTCTTCCACAAGACAAGGATGCCTAGCATCCCACCCACTTCCAAATGTCAATCATCAGTGATAAGACAGGGATGGGAACCACTGGTCACAGAAATAGAAAATGGGGAGCAAGGCAAACAATAAGGAACACAGTTCAAAGAAAGGACCGAGCAGTAGTGTCTCTCAAACAGATTCCTGGGAGTTTCTATCTAGGTTTCTATCTTGCTCCCAAATTGCCCCCCCCCAATTCCAGCTGTCTCTCCCAGTACTCTCTCCATCATCTTTCCCCAATCTGATCCCTCCTGTTGCAGTCTCCACCTGCCCCCAGTCCACCCACAATATCTATTCTATATCCCCTTCCCAGGGAGATCCATGCATCCCCACCTTGAGCCCTCCTTGTTACTTAGCCTCTCTGGGTCTGTGGATTGTAGCCTGATTATACTTTTATTTACCATTAATACCCACTTATAGGTGAAAAGAAATGATTGCTAATAATATTCTGTTATACTCATTGACAGGAGCCTGACATAATCACTGTCATAGAGGCTCTGTCCAGCAACTGATAGAAATGGATGCAGAGACCCACAGCCAAACAGGAGGAACTCAGTGAATCTTGAGGAAGAAGGGGAGGAGTTGGAATAGCCAGGGACAGGACAGGAAAACACACAGAATCAACAAACCTGAACTCACAAGGGTTCACTGAGACTGAACCAACAATCAGGGTGCTTGCATGGGTCTTACCTAGACTTTGCATATATGTGTGGCCTGGTGTTTTGGTGGGACTCCTAAAAGAGGGAATGGGGGATTGTTTCTGACACTTTTGCCTGCTTTGGGGATCCTTGACCTACTGGGTTGCCTCATCCAGACTTGATATGAGGGGAGGTGCCTAGGCTTATTGCAAATTGATATGACATGTTTGGTTGATATCCCTGGGGGTCCTGCTCTTTTCTGGGAGGAGACAGAAGAGGAGTGGATGGCAAGGGGGAGGGAGGGAGGGACTGGGAGGAGAGAAGAAAAGGGAGGCTTTGGTCAGGATATAATATATGAGAGAATAAATTAATTTTAAAAGTCTTACAAAAGGGACCAAACACTTTATACATTCCCTTAGGTGCATACATTCAAGTCTGTTTTTCATCCAACCTGCTGTGAGCATGCAGGAGAAACATTTATTTTTCCTGTCAATGCTGTCCTGGGTCTCAAAAAACAGAGCCCTAAACGAGAGACCAGGAGCCCTGGCATCCAGATCTTCCCTGTAGGTATTGAAATTGTCATTTGCTCTGGCCGCTTGTTCCCCAAGTGTCTGTACTGTGGTCCTCTCTGAGTCCGCTGAACTACATAGGTGCATGGTCCCAACATCCTTCTTGTCTTTGAAGATTTCCTCTTGGTCCGCCCAGCTCTTTACATGGGTGTACCACATCCTTGTTCACGGCTTCTTGTTTTGAGATGTCTTGGCCTTTTGAGCCCATAAACAGCATTGATAAAAAAGAAAAGCATTCAGAATCAGAGTGGTTAAAACAAAAATAAAAACTGCATTAGCTCTTCCATGGATAATCTGAACACATCAATCTACAGAGCTAATTTCAAGATAATTGGCATGTCACCCCTGGGTTGAGCATGAGTGTGAAAAGTAGAACATTTATGTAGCATGAGTGTGAAAAGTAGAACGTTTATATAGCATGAGTGAGGCTCTGGCTCCATTCTAGCATAATATAGTAATAAAAAAATTTAGTAAATAAGCTTGTTTTGAAGTGTTAAAATGGTTAGTAATAATAATAATAATAATAATAATAATCTAAGATAGCAATCATTCTAAAAGTATGATAACAGTTTTGCTTTTATAAATATAATATTTCAAATCTGGATGAATATTTAATAGTGTATTATACTTTATTAGCATTTTAATAATAATGCTATACTCTCAGGATATAGTGTACACGGATTGAGTTGTCTGTGTGGCCCCCACATCCACATGGTGAAGTCCTAGCTCCCGGAGGGATGATACTAGGGAATGGCATTTGGGAGAAGGTACTTAGATCTGAAGAAAGTGCATCAGGCTCCTCTTCTCCCCTTCATGTAAGGACACAGGAGAGAGATGGCCATCCCCAGGTCAGGACTCTGCCCTCACTGAGACCCCCACAACCTAGGAGCTTAACTTTGGACTTCTCAGCCTCCAAAACTGTGGGAAAGAATGCCTGCTATTTAGAAGTTGTCAGACCATGGTACTTTTGTTACAGCAGCCTGAAATATATATATAAAATATATGTATATACCTCTATTCCTAGCCCTATCTGTATCCATATCTATATACGTTTCCAGGCTTAGAAACGGCCGTTTCTGAGCACATTAAGAAACAGATACTTTTAATTTGTCTGAAAAAACAGACAATGGATCAACTCTGTGTAAGATGGAGAAAATGGATCCCAAGGGTGCCCATAAGGTGCTCATGCTGAGTTGTGGACATGACATGTCCTTCCTGCCCTTCGAGGAGCATTCCTCACCCCCATCTTCTTCAGAGAATGAAAAGGTGAGTCATGCATAGGAGATGGGCATGGAGACAGGTCTAAAGTCTTCTACCCCGATGCTTGCTCATCTGCAATAAAGCACGTAAGAGAAATCTTGCAAGTTTTGAAATGGTTCCTTCTGCCTGGGTAGTCTTAGAACCACTTATACCTTCTAAATAGTATGCATATGTCAGGTTAATATCCTGTCATGTATGAAGAAGAAGTCCCTGCTTTGGGATCACTGAGTTGTTCAGACTCATCTATTGATATATAACGACTAGACCTGCCTCGGAAGAAACCTTCACAGGTCATTTACTGATATCTCTCATGGTTCTCCAAATTGGCTGGCCTCGGCTGGCTATTTCTCACTTGGGATCTAAGTCTTAGTTTGTTTTTTATTGCTGTAACTGAGTGCTTGAAGCTGCCTAACTTATGAAGAATAGTTTGCTGGTAACTGGGGGTGAAATAAGACCATGAGGGTGGGACCCCCATGATGACATTAGTGGCATTGTAGAGACCCAAGTTAGCATTGCTTACTCGGTCTCCTCGTGTGCTGTCATGTTGTACTGCAGCAGAAGACCTTCACCAGAAATGTCAGTTTTCTTCTTTATAAATTAGTTAGTTTCAGGTAGTCAGATATTATCACATGAACTAAGATAGTTCTCCTTCTAGGATGGCATTTAACTTGTAAGAAATGGATCATGCAGAGGCTTTGGAACACATACCTGTATTAATTGAATTTTTACTACTAAAGTCTGGGTTCTGGCATTTTAATGAGCTAGGCTTAGTCACTGGTCCATACGTCAATAAAATCTATAAGCAACAGTGTAAAGTAATTTATTCAATGCAGCCATACTGGAAAGTAGAAGAAATAGAGAAGTTGAGTGACCCCAAAGTTTATCTTCTGGGTACTGGCATGAGGTTCATATTTAAACAGAAAACAAGAAATATGCATAACCATGCAGCCCCCATCAAGGTGTGATCCTATCCAACACTGAGCCATCACTGTCTCTCATGCCTTCCCTGTAAGGTGGTGTGACTGAGCGAAATTTTTTCCTAGGATTCCAGTTTAACCTCTGATTTGAATTCCTTCTTTCTCTTTACCCACCTTCAACTCCACATAGACTCCTGAAAAAATTCCAAGTCTATAGGATCAATTGTTTCAATAGCCTGATAGTTACAGGAAGGACACTAGCACTCTAGAATATCTTCACCCCTGCTAGGATATCACAGCTATGCAAGGGACCTTATAGCATGTTCTCAAATGGAGTACAGCGTCAGAATGCTTGTAAGCAGGGGCAGTAGAGTGGACATTTTTACTCACACGTCCATTGGTTATTGGATGCTCTGCAGAAAAGAACTGGGCTTGGGTGAAGTGGACTGACAGTGGAGATGGTCTGCAGGTGAGGTTACACTTGCAAACGTTGAGAATCCTTTCCTACAGTCTGTCCTCTACAAGGAGGGTCTAGGCTCAGTGCAGTGATTTGTTGTGCAACTGCAAATAACAAGGACTTTTCCTCCAGGAGATTGGGGTGGGACAGTTTCTGGTAGTATGCTTTGTGGAAGGCTTCTGTTGATTCTTATTTACAGCCAAGTTTCCCTGCAGTGACTGATGGGCCTGAGGACTTGGAGACAGAGGTGTCTCTGCACCAGGACATTGGGTCTGATGAGCCCACCTGGACTGAGTCTCAGAATGCAGCAACCATCAAAGGGCCCCACGGAACAAAAGTAGCAGCAAGCTCCCAGTGTCCAGATGCCCAAGATTATCATGGGATGTTTAGCTCTGGTTGCCACTCAGGCAAGGCAGGGCTGGAAGGTGGGTCTGCTTTCCTGCCTCCTTCTGCTGGACAGGCTCCAGCCAGCCTTGTCTCAAGGAGAGCTTGTTCAATTGAACTTTCGGCTCCCTAAATTGGCTCGCTCCCCTACCAGAGAAAACAGCCCTATTATAAACATACAAAACTAGAGTTAGGAGGGGTTGGGGGCTGCAGGCGCTCGCCTAAATCTGGCCTCAGAATTGACTTTTCTGTCAATGAGAACACAGCTTCGCTTTGACTTCTCCTGTGTGCTTTGGCAGTTTCGGCATGGCTGTAAAATTTATCCAAGGGAAACTGGCATTTATCTTGGGTTCACTTGCACTGGGCTAAACTGATAAACAGATGGGGGTTGGCCAGGCCATGGCTAATTTGGTTAGCACTTTACAAAACACAAATGTCACCTTTATTTCTGCAGGATTATTCATTGCTAATTGGGAAGTTATTGGTCTGTTATATTCCGACAGGATCGGTTCACACTGTTGAAAACATCTACTTCCTGGTTTTTTTGTGAAGCAATATCCATTATAAAGAGAAGGAAGTGTGCTGCCCCGAGTGGGAAGATCTGTCCTTGATGTCAATAAAAGAATAAAATGATCCAGCTGGGTCTGCATATGCACACAAAGCGCACTTATCTGTAAGGCTGTGGAGAAAGAAAAAAAGGAGAGAAAGGGAGAAAAAGAAGAAAAGAAAGAAATCCACAAGATCTGAGGGAAACTTGCAAAGAAGACCAGAATTCAGAACAATGTCCTTCCCTGCTGTCTCCGGACTTTTTTTTCTTTTGTGCCTGCCTAAAGGCAGTGGGAGGATCAGAGACCTCATCCTGGCTCTGTTTACTTTGGGAACAATCGGTGATGTATGAATAATAATGCCTCCCTCTGACCATGACTAATTGAATTGCAGCTAGCATAGTGCCCAGTGAGGGCCTTTGCTGGCCAGTCCATCACGCCATTTCTCAAGTAGCTCCGGAACAGTGATTGATGGTCTGGATTCTTCCAATGAGCACCCTTGAACACCTAAGAGCAGGAGTGTGAACCTGCATTCCAAGTTTCTATTAACCAGGGCCTCCTCGAGGAACAGCCGCTGGCAGGAGTCAGTGCTAAGACTGGTGACAAATAGAGCGACTGCAGGGAGAGGAAACCTCGTCCAGCTTCACCCATACCTGACTTTAAGAAAATCTCCATCTTGGAATTGGATAGGAAAATATCCCACTAGGGATCGCCAGGCCACCGTGGGATACCTTCCCTGACCCTATTAACATACTAGGAAGCGGTAGGAGTGCTAGCGTGGGGGGAAAAAAGAAGGGCAGACCAAGTTGTGTCTTGTAAGAGGGTCTTTAGGAGACCTCTTAAGGAATAGGAAAGAGTTGATGAGATGGGAAGCTAGTGCACAGTTGGAAGGGAGGGAGTCTACAGCCGCGGCTATAACCTAACAATGGAGAGCCCCGGGGACCCTAACTTGGCTGGCGGCTGTCTGAGCTGTGTTTACACAGCGAACTAGCAGCTGAGACCCTGGCTCAGTCGACTTTGTTCTCACAGCATGAAGGTGACCTAAGAGAACTGCCACCCCAGGATCTAAGGAGGCTTGGTGCAGTGAAAGCCTTCCTGTGGTAGGGTCACCACCATCTCTCTCAGGTACATTTAGTAGGGCCAAGCCCTGCTTAGGCACCTTTTCATCCTAGCTGCGCTGGCTAAACTTGGGGGATGGATACGGGCCGGAAGTGAGCCTTCGCGGGAGCCCTTCTGCTTGAAACTTCTAGAGAGACAGGAGACAGTCCAAGGGACTGGTACTGTACGCCTTAAATTGTTAAATTCCTTCATGCACTTTCAGAGTAAATTTTACACCCGCCCTCTACGCGTTAGAAATTACCAGGAAGTGAGCCACCACCAGAGAGTTCTCTCAGCTAAATCTTGTTTAAGAATAACATATGTTTTTACCCAAGGTGAGCTTTACAGGTGTAATTGGGATATGGTATTCTCATAAACAAGATTTTAAAATAAAGAGTTAAATGATTTTTAAAAATTTTTTTCCATTGTCTATTTTGTCTGTCAGTTGGTTATAATCTACTTATTCGTCTGGGTGGCTATTAGCTGATAGTTCAGCTATCCATGTATGAATCTACCTATCCACTTGCCCACCCACCTACCATCTGCCCATCTAGGTGAAGGGCTTGTGTGCTCTGAGAAAGCCCCTTACACACTGGTGACAGTAGAAAGAAGGATACAGTCCCAAGTTACTTCAGATCTCTTAAGCGGAAAAGTGATCTGCTTTCTGCTTTGTATATCTTGCTTCCTAACCCCACTTGACCAAACAGACAAGATATTCAAGGAAAATAATCATTTCCTGGTGCTTATAACCAAATGTGAAATATTTCCAATCCCTTACATCAAGGCCGTGAGATCCTTTTAGTCCCTGGCTTCCAATCCCCAGTCCATCCTACTAAACAAACAGTCTGACCACCCGGCGTGGGCCACACTCCTGGGGTTAAGATATTCCACCCAAAAATCCCCTCGCTCTTTCTTCACTGATATTCATGGTCACTATTCTTGTGCTTTGAATACCAAACAAAGGAAGACAGAGCAGGCTTAGCGGCTGCACCAGTAACGGGAAGGGATGGGCACAGAGATGTATTTACCCCTGTGTTCCTGTTTAGACTATAAATATGCCAAATCTTCACTCAGGATCCACATTCGTCCTGTCATTATGAAGCATCAAAATTTATTAATAAGAGAAGGCAGAAACCAATCTAATTTCTAGAAAGACTGCAGAAGACAGCTTGTCTGGGCTCTGAGACTGTGCCCAAATTAATTAGTAACCACCTTCTGTTGACCTCTAGTGCAAGGAGCAAGTAGTGCCTTATAATAGAGGGGCTTCAGATAGAATAATTATATATATCCTAGAGGCACATGCTAGACCTAGACAGTGTCTGCATGGTATTGCTTTAGTGCATGGGAATAATGCTGGGGGGGGCATTAAAGAGAAAATGAATAAGGTCTAGGGGAGAGACAACTGCACAGAGAGAGGGACACAAACGTCTCTAAAAGGAGCAAAGACAGTAAGAGAAGCAAGTTAGAAATCAAAGATTTCTCCTGTGCTCAGTTAACATTGGGGCCAGTCTTAGCTTCCAAGACCTGTACAGCTGTGAGCAAAGCCGCCAAATCATAAGTATTCCAAAGTTGCCTTTGGAACGCTTCTATGGTAAAAAAGTAAATGGCAGAGTTCCTTCAGACTACGAAGAAATGGTGCTGCCCACAGGCTGAGTACTTGGTATTCCTAATTATGCACCAAATATGTCACTCTTCCCAACAATCTAGGAAGTGGGTATCACTATTTCATCTCTATAGATGAAGCAACCAAGACACAGAAAGGTCAAGTACATGCCCAGTTCATCAGATCCAAGCCTCCTCTGCCTTTCATTAACTCAGATCAGTCCTCTGGGATCTGATTGAAGTTCTTTTTTTTTTTTTTTTTTTTTTTAATTTAATTTTATTTTATTTTTTTAATTTACATTCCAAATCACTTCCCCTTTCCCGTTTCCTCCCTCCCCGAAAGTCCCATAAGCCCCCTTCCCTCCCTCTTTTCTCCGTTCAACCCCCTCTCATTACTCTGTCCTGGCGTTCCCCTACATCCAGTCTTTCCAGGACCAGGGGTCTCTCCTTCCATCTTTTTAGAAATCTATTGATATGCTGATTGTGTCTAGGGTATTCTGAGATTCTGGGTCAATATCCCCTTATCAGTGACTTCATACCATGTGTGATCTTTTGTGATTGGGTTACCTCACTAAGGATGATATTTTCAAGTTCTGACCATTTGCCTAGGAATTTCGTGAATTCATTGTTTTTAATTGCAGAGTAGTATTCCATTGTGTAAATATACCACATCTTCTGAATCCATTCCTCCGTTGAGGGACATCTGGGTTCTTTCCAGCTTCTGGCTATTATAAATAAGGCTGCTATGAATATAGTGGAGCATGTGTCCTTATTGCATGCAGGTAAAGTCTCTGGGTATATGCCCAGGAGTGGTATAGCCGGATCCTCCGGAAGTGTCATGCCCAGTTTTCTGAGGAGCCGCCAGACTGCTTTCCAGAGTGGTTGTACCAGCCTGCAATTCCACCAGCAGTGGAGGAGTGTTCCTCTTTCTCCACATCCTCGCCAACAACTGCTGTCTCCTGTGTTTTTGATCTTAGCCATCCTGACTGGTGTGAGATGGAATCTCAGGGTTGTTTTGATTTGCATTTCCCTAATGACTAAGGATGATGAACATCTCTTTAGGTGCTTCTCAGCCATTAGATATTCTTCAGGTGAGAACTCTTTGTGGAGCTCTGTACCCCATTTTTTAATAGGGTTACTTGCCTCTCTGGAGTTTAACTTCTTGAGTTCTTTGTATATCTTGGATATTAGCCCTCTGTCGGATGTAAGGTTGGTAAAGATCATTTCCCAGTTAGTTGGTTGCCGCTTTGTCTTTTTGACGGTGTCTTTTGCCTTGCAAAAACTTTGTAATTTAATGAGGTCCCATTTGTCTATTCTTGATCTTAGAGTATAAGCTATTGGAGTTCTGTTCAGGAAATTCTCCCCTGTGCCCATATGTTCAAGGTTCTTCCCTAGTTTCCCTTCTATTAGTTTCAGTGTGTCTGGTTTTATGTGGAGATCTTTGATCCACTTAGAATTGAGCTTAGTGCAAGGAGATAAGGATGGGTCAATTTGCATTCTTCTGCATGTTGACCTCCAGCTGAGCCAGCACCATTTGTTGAAAAGGCTATCTTTTTTCCACTGGATGGTTTTAGCTCCTTTGTCAAAGATCAAGTGACCATAGGAGTGTGGATTCATTTCTGGGTCTTCAATTCTGTTCCATTGATCTACATGTCTGTTACTGTACCAATACCATGCAGTTTTTAACACTATTGCTCTGTAGTACAGCTTGAGGTCCGGGATACTGATTCCCCCAGAGGTTCTTTTACTCTTGAGAATAGTTTTAGCTATTCTGGGTTTTCTGTTATTCCAGATGAATTTTTGAATTGCTCTTTCTAACTCTATGAAGAATTGAGTTGGGATTTTGATGGGGATTGCATTGAATCTGTGTATTACTTTTGGTAAGATGCTCATTTTTACTATATTAATCCTGCCAATCCATGAGCATGGCAGATTTTTCCATCTTCCGAGGTCTTCTTCAATTTCTTTCTTCAGAGACTTGAAGTTCTTGTCATACAGATCTTTCACTTGTTTGGTTAGCGTCACGCCAAGATACTTAATATGGTTTGTGGCTATCGTAAAGGGTATTATTTCTCTTACTTCTTTCTCAGCCTGCTTATCCTTTGAGTATAGGAAGGCTTCTGACTTGCTTGAGTTGATTTTATATCCGGCCACTTTGCTGAAGTCGTTTATCAGCTGTAGGAGTTCTCTGGTGGAGTTCTTTGGGTCGCTTATGTATACTATCATATCGTCTGCAAATAGTGATAGTTTGACTTCTTCCTTTCCAATTTGTATCCCTTTGACCTCTTTTTCTTGTCTAATTGCTCTAGCTAGAACTTCAAGTACTATATTGAAAAGATATGGAGAGAGAGGGCAGCCTTGTCTAGTCCCTGATTTTAGTGGGATTGCTTCAAGTTTCTCTCCGTTTAGATTGATGCTGGCTACTGGTTTGCTGTAAATTGCTTTTACTATGTTTAAATATGGGCCTTGAATTCCTGATCTTTCCAAGACCTTTAGCATGAAAGGATGCTGAATTTTGTCAAATGCTTTCTCAGCATCTAATGAGATGACCATGTGGTTTTTTTCTTTGAGATTGTTTATGTAGTGGATTACATTGATGGATTTCCTTATATTGAACCATCCCTGCATCCCTGGGATGAAGCCTACTTGATCGTGGTGAATGATCGTTTTGATGTGTTCTTGGATTCGGTTGGCAAGAATTTTATTGAGTATTTTTGCATCGATATTCATAAGAGAGATTGGCCTGAGATTCTCTTTCTTTGTCGGATCTTTGTGTGCTTTTGGTATTAGTGTAATTGTGGCTTCATAGAACGAGTTGGGTAGTGTTCCTTCTGTTTCTATTTTGTGGAACAGTTTGAAGAGTATTGGTGTTAGGTCTTCTTTGAAGGTCTGATAGAATTCTGCACTAAAACCATCTGGACCTGTGCTTTTTTTGGTTGGAAGACTTCCAATGACAACTTCTATTTCTTCAGGGGTTATAGGATGGTTTAGATGGTCTATTTGATCCTGATTTAATTTTGGTACTTGGTATCTGTCAAGGAAATTGTCCATTTCCTCAAGATTTTCTAGTTGTGTTGAATACAGGTTTTTGTAGTAGGATCTGATGATTTTTTGAATTTCCTCAGTTTCTGTTGTTATCTCTCCCTTTTCGTTTCTGATTTTATTAATTTGGATACTATCTCTGTGCCCTCTGGTTAGTCTGGCTAAGGGCTTATCTATCTTGTTGATTTTCTCAAAGAACCAACTCCTCGTTTTGTTGATTCTTTGTATGGTTTTATTTGTTTCTACTTGATTGATTTCAGCCCTGAGTTTGATGATTTCCTGCCTTCTACTCCTCTTTGGTGTATTTGCTTCTTTTTGTTCCAGGGCTTTCAGGTGTGCCATTAAGCTGTTAGTGTATGCTGTCTCCCGTTTCTTTTTGGCGGCACTCAGGGCTATGAATTTTCCTCTTAGCACTGCTTTCATTGTGTCCCATAAGTTAGGGTATGTTGTGCCTTCATTTTCATTAACTTTCAAAAAGTCTTTGATTTCTTTCTTTATTTCCACCTTGACCAAGTTATCATTGAGTAGAGCATTGTTCAGCCTCCATGTGTACGTGGGTTTTCTTTTGTTTTTGTTGCCATTGAAGACCACCCTTATTCCATAGTGATCTGATAGGAGGCATGGGATTATTTCTATCTTCTTGTATCTGTTGAGGTCTGATTTGTGACCAATTATATGGTCAATTTTGGAGAAGGTACCATGAGGAGCTGAGAAGAAGGTGTATTCTTTAGCTCTAGGATGAAATGTTCTATATATATCAGTTAGTTCCATTTGGTCCAAGGCTTCAATTAGATTCACTGTGTCCCTGTTTAGTTTCTGCTTTCCTGAACGATCCATTTCAGAGAGCGGGGTGTTGAAGTCACCCACTATTATTGTGTGCGGTGCGATGTGTGCTTTGAGTTTTAGTAAAGTTTCTTTTACGAATGAGGGTGCCCTTGCATTTGGAGCATAGATATTCAGGATTGAGAGTTCTTGATGGTGGATTTTTCCCTTGATCAGTATGTAGTGTCCTTCTGTGTCTTTTTTGATGACTTTGGGTTGAAAATCAATTTTATCCGATATTAGGATGGCTACTCCACCTCGTTTCTTGGGGCCATTTGCTTGTAAAATTGTTTTCCAGCCTTTTACTCTGAGGTAGTGTTTGTCTTTGACACTGAGGTGCGTTTCCTGCATGCAGCAAAAAGCTGGGTCCTGTTTACGTATCCAGTCTGCTAGTCTATGTCTTTTAATTGGGGAATTGAGACCATTGATATTAAGAGAGATTAAGGCATAGTGATTATTGCCATCTGCCATTCTTGACGCTATCTTTATGTTTGAGTGGTTATCTACTTTTGGGTTTGATTCAAGAAGGTTATTATCTCATTTTTTCCAGGGTGTTGTTTCTCTCCCTGTATTGGAGGTTTCCACCTATTATCCGTTGCAGGGCTGGATTTGTGGAAAGATATTGTGAAAATTTGGTTTTATCATGGAATATCTTGGTCTCTCCATCTATGGTGATTGAGAGTTTTGCTGGGTATAGTAGTCTAGGCTGGCATTTGTGCTGTCTTAGTGTCTGCATGAGATCTGCCCAGGATCTTCTGGCTTTCATAGTCTCTGGTGAGAAGTCTGATGTGATTCGGATAGGTCTTCCTTTGTATGTTACTTGGCCCTTTTCTCTTACTGCATTTAGTATTCTTTCTTTGTTTAGAACATTCGGTGTTTTGATTATTATGTGACGGGAGGTATTTCTGTTCTGGTCCAGTCTGTTTGGAGTTCTGTAGGCTTCTTGTATGTTCATCGGCATCTCTCTCTTTAAGTTAGGGAAGTTTTCCTCCATAATTTTGTTGAAGATGTTTACTGGCCCTTTAAGTTGCAAATCTTCACTCTCATCTATACCTATAATCCTTAGGTTTGGTCTTCTCATTGTGTCCTGGATTTCCTGGATGTTTTGGGTTACGCGTTTTTTGCATTTTGCATTTTCTTTGACTGTTGAGTCGATGCTTTCTATGGAATCTTCAGCACCTGAGATTCTTTCTTCCATCTCTTGTATTCTATTGTTGATGTTTGCATCTATGACTCCTGATTTCTTCCCAAGGTTTTCTATCTCCAAAGTTGTCTCCCTTTGTGATTTCTTAGTTGTTTCTACTTCCTTTTTTAGTTCCTGGATGGATTTGCTGAGATCCTTCACTTGTTTGTTTGTATTTTCCTGTATTTCTTTAAGGTAATTTTGCATTACCTCTTTCAGGATTTCTTCCTGATGACCCACGTTCTCCTGCATTTCTCTGAGCGATTTTTGTGTTTCCTCCTCATGGGATTCCATCTGTTGATCCATCGTCTCCTGCATTTCTTTAAGCAGTTCTCGTGTTTCCTTTGTAAGGGCATCTAACCGTTGATTCATTTCTTTAAGCAATTTTTGTGTTGCCTCCTTATGGGCATCCGTCTGTTGACCCATATTCTTCTGCATTTCTTTATGCAAATTTTGTGATTCCTTTGTGAGTGCATCTACCCGTTGATTCATCTCGTTAAGCGATTTTTGTGTTGTCTCCTTGTGCGCCTCCATCTTTTGATCCATGTTCTCCCGCATTTCTCTAAGCGATTTTTGTGTTTCCTTTGTAAGGGCTTCTAACCGTTGATTCATGGTCTCCTGTAACTCTTTATGAGATTTATTTGTGTCCTTCTTGTGATCCTCTAATAGCATCATGAGAAGTGATTTTAAATCCAGATCTTGTCTTTCGGGTGTGGTGGGGTATCCAGGACTTGCTGCTGTTGGAGAGTTGGGTTCGGATGGTCCTACATTACTTTGATTACTGTTAGTAACATTCCTACGTTTGCCTTTTGCCATCTGGATACCTCTGGTGTTAGTTGGTCCTGCTGCCACTGGCTGTTGGTTGGACCTCCTGTGAGCCTGCAAAGCTATTTCTGCCCCCCCCCTGGATTACCAGGATTCCCCTGGCACCGATTTCTGGGGCCTGCCTGCTCCTGAGTGACTTTGGAGCCCTAATGTGCTTTGCCCCAAGTGATCTTATATTGGGGAGGCCTTGCACATCTAAAGGCTCAGCCTAGTGGATTCCTGGAGCAGAGGTCGCCAAAGGGAGGCTGGCAGGCTCCTGCCCTGTGCAGGGGTGTGTGATCTCTCCTGGGGGGGGGAGGGGGCGTCCCTCTGCCAGGCAGAAGTCCCACAGCAGATCTGGCGCGCTGGTCACTGCAGATCAGCCCAGCACCTGGGAGCAGGTTACACACAAGCTGCCTGAACCCGAAGCGATATTATGCCTGTCTGTCTCTGAGCCTGGTGGTCCCAACTACCTGGTCACTGGAGCAAAGATGGCGGAGGGCACTCTCCGTGGCGCCGCTCACCCTGTGGTCACGATGGCCCGCCGATCTGGCACCCAGACGACCACAGCGCCAACCCGCCCTCGGGCACAGAAGGAAGCCCCAACAGGCCGTGTCCCAAGTGATGTTATATTGGGGGGAGAGCCTGGGTACCGGTCTCTCCAGCGCAGTCCGCGGGAACAGAGGTCGCGGAAGGGAAGCTGGCGGGCTCCCTCCCTGCGCAGGGTCCCTCCACCAGGCAGAAGGTCCCACCGCGGAACTGGCGCGCTGGTTACTGCAGATCAGCCCAGCACCTGGGAGCAGGTTACACCCAAGCTGCCTGAAACTGAAGCGATATTATGCCTGTCTGTCTCTGAGCCTGGCGGTCCCAACTACCTGGTCACTGGAGCAAAGATGGCGGAGGGCAGTCTCCGTGGCGCCGCTCACCCTGTGGTCACGATGGCCCGCCGATCTGGCGCCCAGACGACTACAGCGCCAACCCGCCCTCGGGCACAGACGGAAGCCCCAACAGGCCGTGTCCCAAGTGATGTTATATCGGGGGGGAGAGCCTGGGTACAGGTCTCTCCAGCGCAGTCCGCGGGAACAGAGGTCGCGGAAGGGAAGCTGGCGGGCTCCCTCCCTGCGCGGGGTCCCTCCAGCAGGCAGAAGGTCCCACCGCGGAACTGGCGCGCTGGTTACTGCAGATCAGCCCAGCACCTGGGAGCAGGTTACACCCAAGCTGCCTGAAACCGAAGCGATATTATGCCTGTCTGTCTCTGAGCCTGGCGGTCCCAACTACCTGGTCACTGGAGCAAAGATCCTGATTGAAGTTCTAATTGGATTCCTCCATCCCTGCCAGGAATACCTGGACAAGCTTGTGTTCTGAAAATATTCATCCCTAAGTCTTGAACTATACTGAACACAGCAGACAAGGCACAGTGAGGTTGTGCAGAAAACCCCTGGTCCCTGAGATGCTGAGCCCTGGTGTCACAGGCAAGACTCAGAAGGTCAAAAGAACAAGCCAGATTTTTCTACCTCACAGTGGCATGGAAATCTGTGGCTCCTAAAGCAATTGCAACTCAGCCAGCTCAATTACAGTTTGATTGCAAGTTTCATAAATGAAATAACTTGTCTGAATTATAAAATATATGCGAGTGCATCTTTTTTTCTTACCTAGTAATTCTACTTTGTGTGTGTGTGTGTGTGTGTGTGTGTGTGTGTGTGTGTGTGTGCCCATTCCATAGAAAACACAGCTTTGCAAAGATCAGTTTAAAAATAGCCACTGTGGCTTCATCTAAAAGAACAAAGTTAAAACACAAGATACATACTTCTAAGGGAATTGTTGAAATAAACTATTTGCATATGGATATCTGCTTAAAATGATACAATGTTTATATGTATTATTTATTTTTTATATCATTAAAATATAAATATGTATGAAGAGAGAAGAGAGAGAGAGAAAGAGACTCTCACTATGTAGTCCAGGCTGGTCTTGAACTTGTGACTTTTCTGTCTTGGCCTTCTGGGTGCTAGGATTGCAGGCATCTACCTCTCACCCAACTGGACTGTTTCCTTTTTAATGGGTATGTATGTTTAACAGACAAAGAAAAAAAAATAAAAGTCATTTATCTCTTGGTTTGGCTTGGAGGCCTAGCCCGGTGGTAAAGCACCTGTCTAGCAATCATAAAGCCCTTTAGCAATGAAAAAGTGTTTTACTCAGAAAATGCTCAGTGGCTAACTGGGGGCATCAGAAGGAGTACTCAGTGAATGAAGTTCTGAATGAATGTGTATTGTTGACATGGGCGCAACCATGTCCAGGATCTCAATGCCTCAGCCCCAGGGGAGTGAAAAATCCTTCCCTGGATGAGGCTCAGGGGATAGTGAAGCCTTCCTCTGGTCCTAGTGCAAATGTTAACAGTGTGTGCAGAAAATGTCCACTGTAGCTTTCTCATCCCTTGATGTTTATGGCCTGAAGACTGCTCCTCTACAAAGACTGCTCCTACCAAGATCAACTAAATCTGCCTTCTTGTTCAGCCATATACCATAGACCCCATTTGCTTGATTTAACTGTATGTAATAATCACATCTCCCTGTTAAACTTGTATAATAAACACGCTGACTTTCCAAGGTGCTACAACTTCACCTTGGAGAGCCCTGATCATCCAATCTCAGGTTTTCTGTGTATCTGTCTTTTGATTTCCTCACTGCCGGAATCAGGTCAAGTTCTAGAGCTGTGCAGAGTTCAGCAACTTGCAATAGCATCTATCAATCTTACTCTAAGATAGTCTTAGAGAAGCCATGTTCTTAAGAGCTTTTTGTAGTCAGTCAAGGGAAACATTGCCTGTTCCTGCCTCTACTCCACACCTATTCTTCAATCTTCTTCTGATTGCTCTGACATCTGTGATCACTCTAACGAAGCTCGCTGTCATTATCCACAAATAGGTATCGGTGAACTAGCCTTACTTTAAGATCTCTTCACAACCCCAAGTCAACACTCAAAGCCATTTACAGATGTGTATCACATCTCCGCAGCTGAAGTTGGACAAGGCCGAACTCTGTTTTTTTGTCTAGCTCACACACTCCGAACAGGATTGTTTGACAATCCATTTAACGTTGTGTTCGTGTCTTTGTGCTTTTTGCTAGTGATGGTGCTGTTTCATGTGGCCCCAAATGTGGTGTGAACTTCTACCCAGCTTTCCAGAGTGCAGGAAGCCTGCGATTTGCTTTACAGAAAACAATGCATGTTAAATTCATTTCATCCATGCATGAGTTATAGTGCTGTTTGGCATGAGTTCATTCTAGATAAATTAAATACATATAAAAAATAGTGTCCCTTTAATTAATTAAACATAAATTCTCATAAAGTCAAGCTACTTTTGTTTGGTTTACTTTGGTACTAGAATTGAACCCGGGGCCTCCTTCCTGGGAGTATTAAGAAAGTACTCTACCACTAAGTTACATCCCCATCCAAAGCTCCATCCCAACTTACTAAATGTTTTGGCTAGAGGCTGGAAGAAGGCATCCCTGTCTTTCCAAGTGGAAGCAGTGGTCCTTGCTATGGTTTAAATCTGAGGTGTCCCCTATAAGCTCCCATTCTGAACACTTGTTCTTCAACATATAACATTTTGGGGAGACTGTGGGACCTCTGAGAGATGGGTCATAGCTTACAAAAATTGATCAGTGGAGTCGGGGCTTTGAGTTATTCCAAGATATATGACCATACCACTCTGAACATATCCAATCTTTTCTGAAAGTTACTCCTAGCCTCTGGCTGTGGCCTCTCACCTTTGTTTCTTGGTCTGCAGTGGTATGAACAGTCTACATTATATTCTCACACTGCCATGAACTGAGATAACCCGCCATCACTTCTCTATAATGGACTGAAACCTTAGAAACCTACGAGCCAAAATAAATCTTTTCTTCCTTAAATTGTTGTCAGGTGTTTTGGTCACAGTGACATAAAAGCAATTGATATATTCCATTTTCATTAATTCAGTTTTTGCCACATCTACACAGAACATAAATTATTGTAACACACAATAATTGCTGTATAATTGGCTCTCATACTCACAGTTGCCATGATCACAGATTCAACCAACAGAAGATGGGAAATAATTAATTTTTTTAAAGTTGCCTCTAAACTGAACCTAGGAAGATGCTGAGTAGCAATGATGCCAAGAGTCATGTGAAGGGTTTCTTTTTTCTAAACAAGAGAGGTAACTATTTATACCACATTTACATTGCATTAGGGGTCATAAATATAATCTGAAGCTCATAAGAAGTTATGTATGGGTTAAAGGCAAACACTCTTCCATTTTATACAAGAATTAAGTGTGGATTTGTGTGCTTTGAGGATCCCTGTGGAAGGAGATTTGGAGCCAATGCCCTGAGGACTCTAAGGGATAGATGGCATTCTAGTCTGGACCATAGGCTGCAGATAGGGTTCAGAGGCTCCCCTGTTTAGTTCCAGCTCTCACCTTGACACAGCCCAGAATTACATGTGGGGAGTTTCATTTGGGACACTGCCTTGATTAGAATTGCCTGTAGGCATGTATGTGGGCAATTTTACTGATTGCTAATTATGGGCAGTACCCAGTGTGGGTAGTGCCATCTCTGGGCAGGTGGGCATAGGCTATATAAGAAAGTTAGCTGAACCTGAGCCAGAGAGCAAACCAGCAAGCAGTGCTCCTCTGTGGTTTCTTCTTGACTTGCCTGGCTTGAGTTCCTGCCCTGACTTTCTCTTAGTGATGGATTGTGACCTAGATAGATAAGCCAAACCAGCCTCCCCCAAGTTGCTGTTGGTCCTGGTGTTTACCAGAGCAACAGAAAGGAACTAGGACAGAGGTTAAGCACCATGGCAGAGTATACCTTGCCCTGGCAACCCCACACTTCAGAGCTGGAGACCAGCACCTGAACCTTCAGGTTAAGAAGGGCTCTCAGGGAAGCAAGCCAAGCTAGTGACTCACTCAGCAACACACTGAAAGTAGGGGTGTGATGATGCATCATGATGCTCAAAACCTGGAGAAATGGAGAGAACCTCACAGACTGTTTCCCTGCTGCTTCTAGTGGTACCCATTTGAAGTAGTACCAGTCAATAAGAGAACAGTTGGAGCCTGGACTTACCTCTCAGTGTAACCAAAGTCTCCCCAGACACACTGTACCGACCTTGAGGGTTGTCCCCTGTAAACCATAGACAGAACACCTAAAAGGGGGGGGGACAAGGATGCTGAGACAATCCCATGGGGGAGGGGCTGGATCAGTCCCTTGGCCACTTGCTAATTACAGCAATGAGAATCTGCATGGGAGGGTTTGCTCTGAGACTCATTTTCAGAATAACTTACAGCTAACCTTCATCTCAGCCCACTTGTTAGCAGACTCGGGAGACTTATGCGGCAGCAGCTTGGTTTAACTTGTTTGACATTCTCCTCTTTAAAAACTGAAGTCCCTTTCTGACTACACAGTATCCACCATGGCCTTGGAAATCTCAATCCTCTACTCCATTTTGGAGTTGGTGAAATAAAAATAAAGTGGCAAAAAGTTCCTTGCAAATGTTCTGAGGCTCGGCTGATCAATTTACCCTGAAATCCAGGATTCCCTGTAGGTGAGTGGACAAGATGAGTGTGCTTCAGTGTCTGCGCCCAGATGGAACATCTGTCTCTGTATTTCACCACCCACAATAGAAACGTATAAAATAATGGAGTCTGTAGTTATTTCTAGTAGTAATTTATATTTGCATTTTCATGTTTTCAAGTCTAAAGTCAAAGACAACCTAATTTGAATTAATATTCTCTTTCATGTAAAAAAAAATACATCTTATTTATCCATTCAAGCCTTGATGCAGGTTGCCAATATTTGCATTTTTCAATGAAAGGGGGGAAATGAATGAAAGTCAAATCTTGTCTATAACAGGCTGGGCTTTTAAACTGTATATTAGAAAATTCAAACAAGTATTGTTTTTTGTATGAAATATTCCATCTTACTATATTTTAGTTTCAAGACAGGATCAGACTACATATCCTTTGATGGGATGACACTTAGTATGTAGACCAGTCTGGCGTTAAACTCATATAAAGATCTGCCTGTTTCTGTTTCCTAAGTGTATGTGTTAAAGACACCACAGTGCCCCATTTGAAAGATTCCTTTTTAAATCTTTACAGTCTTATGGAACAGGGAGTGGAGGGGGTTGGGTTCTTGGGTTAAATGAAAAGTCAGAGATAAGGAACCAATAAGCCTTACCAAAAACTATGCTCTGTACCATAGCCATGTGGGTGTGGCCACTGTGTGGAACACACACTGTCCTCAAAGGGACTAGTGACTCTCTGAGAAGCTCTGAGGGGTGCCACGTGTCAAGCACTGACTCAAACTCTGACCCAAACAAGAGCTACCTCCTTAAGGAAACGCCATCACACAGCACCCACATCTTTCCATTTTAAGTTCTTTCTTCTTTTCATATTAACTGTTGACTTCTGTGATAAATGAATTATATATTTGTTCAGAAATCTTCTATTTAGACAATGGAAGTAAAATAAACTACTTTTAAGTTAAGAAATTATAGTGAAGATAAAATAATATTGCTACTCTAGTAACATCTAAAATAATTTGCACTTTAAATAGATTCTGTCAGTAATAAAATCATGGTACAGGACATGGGTACAAAAAAATTTTAAACTCTTATTAGTAATGATATAATTCCAACATTTAATGTGCTTGTTGACATCTGTATTACTCCAAGAGGCACTTCCCAGAAGACCTATTTGTCTGATCTCTCAGTTTAGCCTTGATGAGCTCGGCATCATCCTCTCTCAGATCAGAACATCTTTGGACATAACTGTCATGGAGGTTTGTGGCTTGCCCAGTTCAAGTAAAAGCAATCAGCCACAGTTGCTGACAAGGGGGATGCATTAGGAGAAGAACAGTTCTGCAGTCTGACTTTCCAGTTGCTTCCATTCAAATATCCAGCCAAAGTCACAGGGTCTCCTAATTTGAACTGGTTTACTCAGCCCACGTATAGACACTGAAATCCCTGCCAACCCATTTTGCATGACAATTGCAGGTCTGTGTACATTCCATAACTTAACTCCCCTGTAAAATTTCCACAGGGAAATCAGCATCTGCCTGGATATTTATTTGTTTGTTTTGTGAAGTCAGGTGGGCTGTCTGTGTTTATCAACTGGGTCTGGCTTGCATATATATTGCAGATAAGGACAAATCAGGGTAGCAGTTAGAATGCTGTGTCTTTAGATGCTGTCTTGTTTCTCAATATTTCCATGATTGGGTGGGAGGCAGAGAAGACACAAAGAGAGGGGAGGATGGCAGAAAATAGTACTCCAGGTTTCAGCAGATCTTTTTTTACCTTTCAAAGGAAGCTGGCCACTGTGTAGAGAGAAGAGTTGATTGTCTCCAAAGAGGACATATCACCCCTGCCCTTCATCCCTTCACTTAAATAACAGGAATGGGATGCAATAGAAGACAAAGGACCTGGGCTGGATTTTACATGCAAAATAGATTGTCATGCTCCCACGATGTTAGACTGCCATGCAGGCTCTGAGATGGAGACAACATTACACAACAAAAATGCCTGCCACTTTCCCAAGCCAAAAGGTGGACAGTCCAGGGTTTCAATTCAACAAAATTTACTGAATATCTCCCTCTTAGCTAGATCAGGATTATATGTTCTTTTCTTTCTTGGGAGATATAGAAGGTGATAGGAAAAACATTGACTATGTATAAATTAATTATATGTGATTGACCAAAAGGTCCTGGGGGGAAAAAAACCTGATATGTACAGTTTATAAAAGTAGTGTAACATCAAGAGGTTGAAGTCACTTATAAAAACTTGGAAAGATTTCCTAGATGAGTCTCTCCCGTGTTGGGCTCTGGGTTAATAAGGACAAGGTAGAAGAAGGCCATTTCTGGCCCAGGGAATAGCGTGCACGAAAGAGTGGCATGGTGTGAACACACTGTCAAGACAGATAATGAACAACATGCTTGGCACCCAAATCCTGGTCCAAACTTAATGTGAAAGCATAGGTTCGTGGAAAGCCCACACCCCAAATGTTAGAAAGTAAAAGGCGCAATATCAGGAGACCCACAATTTCTGGAAGACTAACAAAATTGGACAAAAATAAAATGCTATTCAAAGCAAAGGCAGTGGTCTAGTGAATCATGTAGCTTGGACTCTTTTGAGATTGGGGGCAGGGCACAGCTATGAAGCTCTGAGGTGACTGTGAGCAGAGATGGAGGGAGTCTTAAAGGTTCCCAGGGTAGTCACTTGATGGCCTGAGAGGCTTTCAAGAGGCTTAACAAGAAAGTATTCTGCTTTTACTGCCTGTACCAAATCACAGGCAGCAAAAGAGGCCACTAAGAGGTAGAACTAGAAGGTAAGATCCCAGGGTTATAGGAGAAGTGGGGTTCAGGGGTGCTAATGCCAGGAGGCAGCGAGAGTTCCCACTCCTCAAGGGGAGCATGAGTCCACCTTCTAGTACTCAAGGATCAGCACGTGAAGCAAGTAGGACAGATGGACTTTCTTGAGAATAAATAAATGGAGAGTGTCAAAATAAGGCAAGAATGCAACCAGGATTGTCTAACTCTGCTGGAGTTTGGATTGTGCATGTCTCCTGTCTTGGTTAGGGTTTTACTGCTGTGAACAGACACTGTGACCAAGGTAACGTTTATAAAGGACAATATTTAACGGGGGCTGGCTTTCAGGTTCAGAGGTTCAGTCCATTATCATCAAGGTGGGAGCATGGCAGCATCTAGGCAGACATGGTGCAGGAGGAGATGAGTGTTCTATATCTTCATCCAAAGACAGACAGGAAAGACTGGCTTCCAGGCAGTTGGGACAAGGAAAGCCCATGCCCACAGTAACATGCCTACTCCAACAAGGCCACACCTACTCCAACAGGGCCACACTTCCAAATAGTGCCACTCCCTGGGCCACCATATCTTTCAATGGCCCATGTGTTGGCCATATGTTGTACCTTTAGGAGAAGCTGCAATTGCTTGTAGGTAGAGCATAGGAGAGGGAAGTCAGGCCACTGGTGACATGCTCTGGTATTGGGACCTTGCTTCCTCTGATCTTGCTCTTTCTTTTTATAGGTGTGATAGCAATGGGTCTTTGTCACATGCTCCTTATACAATGTCTTATGTGCAAAGTAACAAGGACATGTGACCCTAGGCTATGTGAGACTTCTGAAATTGTGAGTCAAAATAAACCTTTCCTCATATTAAGTTGATTATTCCAGGTATTTTGTCACATTAATATAAATCTAGTTGATATATGCTCAAAGGTAAATACTAAAATAGATATGAAGATCCCTTTTACAGACTTCCAAGCTCTGCAATCTATGAGTACCACATAAAGAAATCTCAGTTGTCCTAAGAGGTAGAATTACAGGATGATAATAATGGTAAATCAAGGTCTGGAGTTAGTTTGGAAATCTAGGTGAAAGTCCATGAGAATTTATAGACTATGGGAGTAAGTTGCAAAATGTAAGTAGTCTTGAGAACTCGTGTTTCTCCATATCTGTAACTGGAAGCTGACTCTTTAACAAGTAGGAAAGTCAAAATACTTCACAGGACAAGTGGAGAGATTCCTTTTATGACACAGGAAAGGGAAGTCATAAAAGAGAAGAAAAAAGAATGTCTAAGTGAGAATCCAGAACTGCTATCAAGGCAATAAGCTTCAATTTAAAAAAAAAAAAAGATACAATGATGTACAAATTCCTAAAGAGAAGCAAGCATGAGAATGTGAGGCAAGAAGAACAAACAGAAACATAAAAGAAAAAAAAAGAAACATAAAAGAAGTGTGGATTGGGAGCAGGGTCCAAACGACACAAATTCCTTTAAGGGAATGATAAATGGCTTTTTAAAAAATAGAAAAGTAGACATCAGAGAGGGTACAAAATAGATAAAACAGTTGTCTAAGACATTCCCTTTAAGCTACAAAAATAGTTTTAGAGTATTATGACAACTGAAGATGAGGAATAACACATTGTTTTGGCTCCCAGATACATAACACATACTGGACATTACAAACTTGGGGAAGAAGAATGGTCTCCCTGGGCTCACCGTTTTAGAGGGTTTAGTACTGATCACCAGTCCCTACCGCTTGGGGCCAGTGTTGAGGCAGCACAATCCCAGTGGGGAACGCAGAGCCATCTGTTCATCCATGGCTGGGGAGGGAAAACAGGAAAGAATGTGTTGAGGTTGCACTGGTCTTTCAAAGACACATTCTTAGTTACCTCAAGACCTTCTAATAACACCAAGATGGGAACTAAGCCTTTAGCACGGGAGCTGTTAGGCAACATTCCAGACCCAAGCCACAGCAAAAATGAAGAACGACCGAATAAAATTTGGGAGGACTTAGAGTGAAAGGTAATTCCTAAAATCTGTAAAGGAACAGACGAACATAGAGTCAACAAGATCTGAAGCCAACATCTAGAAGTCTGTGCCTGCCTGCCTGCCACTGCAGCCCAAGAGCAAGGGAGCAAAGGCTCAGAGAGTGATATGGAGCACGCTAGGATGCTAGAAGTGCTAAAGAGAAAAATCAGCTTGTCATTTTGAAAATAACTAACAGCAAACCAGAATAAAGGGCAGTTCTGATTCATGGAAATACAATGGAAATGACATTTTCAAGATCTGATCTTAACTTTTCTTGTAAGTACGTCTAAGAGCAGTAGAGGAAAAGGTGAAATAATTTTACAATTACATTTAACCATGGTATCCAGAATATTCTGATTTCACTATTCAGCTGATCCTAAGGTCTAGTAACAAAACACTTCACATTCTTTTTTTCCAAGTCTCTGAACAACAGCATGTATTTGATGCTGAGGACATCTCTGTTTGGCTAGTTGTATTTAGAGTGCTCAGAACGGCCAAATGTGGCTAGTGGTGATTGTAGATCAGCAGGTTCAGATGATCTCAATGTAGTAGCAGAATGGGAGTAAGCAACTATCTGCTGAAGTTTTATTTGGGAGGAGAAACATACTCTAAACAACAATAAGATGAAATTTGTAGTTCGCTTAAATGCAGTATAAGTAATTATAACACTAATCACTAAATAACAAAAGTACAGTGTAGAGTTTACATACATTACAAAAGCATTTCAAACATGGAGAACTTGGTGTAATCAGGAAAAGCCTGCATGAACAATATCCACTACATGTGTTACAGCTAATAGGAAGTCATGAGATTCATTCACTAAAATTAGTGAATGCTTAGATTTGGGTTTAATAAAAGGAAAGAAAAAAGGACAATGCCCTGATTCAGATCCACAACCAGAAAACAAAATGAAGGTGGACATTGTAAGAAATAGGAAAAAATGTGCAAAACAAATTCTAACCAAAGGTAGCAAGAGCTGAGGCCAGACAAATCACATTCACACACACACACACACACACACACACACACACACACACACACACACACACAAATTTAAAAGAACAGACAAAAACAGTGAAAGGAACACACTGGTCATGATATCTTATAGATTTAAATAACATAAGCAATCATGGAGAAGAAAGACATTTATAATCCTAAAAATATAAGTTGGGACTTTTACTTATTTTCCTTGAAATCTAACATTAAATATGCTATTTTATAGATAATCCTAGATACTTTAAGTCCCAAACACTTAAAACAACTCTTCTAAAGGGAAAATTGATATTATTTAATATCTAAGCCATTTCCAAGTTTTCTTACTTTTCTAGACATGTCACTATATGTTTGAATTAAGGTTTTTGTTTATGTGTTGAGGTTTCCTCAACTTCACTTCTTTTCCGTATGTGATCATAATATTCAAGAACCAAACGTGTGTAGTATCTGAATATCTGGAGATAGGGATGGCATTGGGGTGGAGATGGAGAGGAGAGGGTGTTTGAGTGTGAACATGTGGCCAAAGACTGGAAGAATCATTATTTTGAAGGCATAAGAACCAGGGTTTCCAGTATACCATGAGTGGTACAGGGTACTTCATGTTACATCATGTCAGACTTCACACAATAGAGTGTCCTAAATCCAGGACAGCCAGAACAAGATTGGGAAAGAATTAAGAGATATTTCTAGAAGTGTAGATTTGACAGGAAAAAGTTGTGAGAATTCCAGAATACTTTGAGACAGAGGAGAGACAATTTTAAAATTTTATCCTGAGAGTATGTGGAGAAGAGATTGTGGGTAGATGAAGAATGGAAGCAGAAAGGGACTGAAGACAAACGTATGACCTTGGGATATGCTATGGAAGTGTCCTGCAGTAGGGAGTTGGGAAGTTGCAGAGGAGGCTAAATACAAGATGGCACTAAGCTTTTGAGTGAGAGTCTTGATGGCTGTAGCAACAATTCCTAAAAGAATGACAGTGGGAATGGAGAGAAGGATGCAGAGCTCCCTGGAGTGGACACACACAGCCACTCACTGGTCCTGGGCTGTAGAGACACAGAAATCAGAGAAAGACAGTCCAATCGAACTCTTTGAAGGATGGGTGGAGACAAGTGTGCCTAGTGCATGCTAGGAGATGAGAGGGTGCTCTTCCAACAGTGCAAGTGGGCGAGAACAAAGCTAAGAACCAGAGCTGATGGAATAACAGAAAGGAAAGTGACCAGAGATAGGAAGAGGTGAATGAACAAGATCGTTGACTGGCTGCACAGACAATGGGGTAGGTAGAAGAAGTTTGGGTAAGTCTCCAGTGTGGCATCTGGCTGAAGGTGTAAAAGGGCATCAGCTCAAGATGATTCGAAGATTAAAGAGGTGTGAGAACAAATGCCTTTCTCTTAACCAAGCTGTCCTGATCTCGGGGCTTGGGCCCAAGCCATTCTGTGGTCCTGTATGTGGTCACAGGCTAGACCTGCAGAAGAGAATTTTAAGAAACAGATGAAAATGACAGTGAGGCCTCTATGATAAGATCTTTGAGGTCCTGGGATTAGCTCCCATCAATAAACTTCATAACTTGCTATAGTATTCATGATTACTACTTGAAAAACACTGTAAGGGGGCTGGAGAGATGGCTCAGCAGTTAAGAGCACTTACTGCTCTTCCGAAGGTCCTGAGTTCAATTCCTAGCAACCAAATGGTGGCTCACAACCATCCATAATGAGATCTGACTCCCTCTTTTGGAGTGTCTGAAGACAGCTGCAGTGTACTCACATATAATAAATAAATAAATAAATAAATCTTTTTTAAAAAAAAAAAAGAAAAACACTGCAAGGAAATCTAATTTATTGAGAATGAGGGGAAAGGTGGGAGAATGATTAAGATAGGCAAATTGCTTTGTTTGTTTGTCAGTCTGTTTGTTTGTTTATAAACAGTGACTATAAAAGAAAGGGCCAGGGCGGGGTGTGTAGTGAAGTAATAGGGCCTCTGCCTAATATGTGTGAGGCCCTGGGTTCAACTCCCAGCACTACAAAAAGATGAACAGGCAAAGGGGGTAATTACCAAAGTACTACTTGGGACTATGTAGGTTACCAATGTAAGATAGGCAAGGTGCTAGACTGAAAGGTAAAAGGGCCTCTCTTACAGACTATCCCCTCTCTGTGGTATCTTGAAGAAACACAGGTGAACTTCTGTCACCTGACAAAGCCCAGTCATTTGTTAATAACATTAAAAACACAAACCTACAAATACATACCAGGTATTCAAACACAGCTTGTGACACCATGAATGAATGACATAAAAGTTCATATACAGTTCCAGGTTCTATCTTTAGTTTTCCATACCAATTGACCATGCCTGAAAGGATATTTTTGATATATGTGGTTTTTTTATTCTTACCCAAAATTTCTATCTGGAGAATTATTCCACTCTAATAAGTGAATAAACAAAACAAATGAACTGCCATTTGTCTCTGTTACTTAAGGGTTGCTTAAAAATATTTCAAAAAAGTCATGCTTACACAACGTAGGGTTTCTGATTTTAGAAACTATTAAATTGGCAAATGCAAAGAGACTCTCAATCAAGAAAAACTGACATGATTTCGTAATGTGTTTAAATATTGACTACTGTTCTTCAGCTCTGGGGTGTTTCATTCCCAAGATAAGGAAATACCAAGCAAAAACCCAGTGGCCTTCTAACCATAGCACACTGTGGTTTGGGCAACAATGGAGATGGGTGTGGAAACTCAGCAGCTCACCTACCCTGACACTGCTACCAAAAAAAAAAAAAAAAAAAAAAAAAAAAAAAAAAAAAAAACCTCTTGCATCAGAACACAACTATTTCCTGACATTTAAGAGTAAAGGAAGAGGATGAATGGGCCTAGACCCACAAGATTTGGTCTATACTAACAGACTGGGAAGCTGAGGTTTCCTAAGGGAATCAGGCATGTACTGGACTCTCAATGATGTCCTTAATAGTAACTATTAAGTAGACACCTCTTGGTGTCACCACATTTGCAGATCTCCTAGTCATTTTAAAAATAAGTGGACTACTTAACCGTATTCCTTTCTTGTTTCATCTGCAGTAGTTGGGTATATTTAGTCTAGTAAGAGAATTTACCCCCTATCTGAACTCAAGTCCATTGTAGACTCTGGAATACAATGGTGGAAAGACTGTTCACATCAATTTGAATCTGGATTACCTCTTGTGATATGTAGATAGTAGGAAAACGCAGACTGAGCAGTTAATAGGATGTTAGATCTTACAGTGTCAATGGTGGAAGTCAAATGATGTGCAGACAAGCATTATAATCGAGAAAGTTTTATGTTATAACCATTATAAAGAAGAAAAGTCTCTTCGGCTGGCTAAGATGCCAAGGTATTTCTCCTTCCCAGTCAGCATGCATGGTAAAAGTAGAAATCCCAGGGTGTCAACATGACAAGTGTCTGTTCCACCCTCTCAAATCCTTCCTGTTGCTCTGAATGCTCTCACTCCTGGCTGCCCACATTTGTACTCCCCCCCCCCACTTTTTTTTTGAAGTTTTCCTTGATGGTATGATATCTTCTCCACCCCGAAACCCTCCTGGCTGTGAATCATAGAGAATTTACACCCTTGGGAGCAGCTCTTGGCACATCAGTAGGAATTTGGTGGTGGGCACTCCAGCCCCTTCACCCTTGTAACTCTGCACTTGTTTCTTGAGGTCCCAGAATGACTAAGCTGTAATAGTCTGATGATGTGTCCTTCTCTAACTGCTTCTATGTCCCACTTTTGCCAGCCCTAGAGTTTCCAAGAATTGTAGTACACTCCTACTTGGAGCAGCAAGTGAGCAATTTGCACCTTAAGTCACCAAACCCTAGTTTGCTTCTAGGGAACAACATACGGCAACTTAGTGTCCATCTCTCCTTTGATTAGCCTTGGACAAGTTAAGCAGCCAGGGGGAAGGGTGGACTAGGAAGGCCACAGTGCTTGTGGAGAGCTGGCACTCTAATGAGTTTCCTGAGTTCCAGCTGGGTGAGTCTGACCCACTTCTGCATCCCTTCCAACCCAGCACATCGTCTGCCAGGAGCAGAGAGCATTGGGGGTAAACATGACATTTTCCTCACGCTCAGCAAGACAGGAAGTTCATTAAGTTTGGTATAAATCTTTGCCTTTAAAGTGCCAGTTGGTGATTTATTTTCTCCTTCTGTTTAGATTTTTAGAGTGTAGGTGCCAACCTCTGGAATCCAATCCAAAACCCCAAGCGAAGTCCTGTTGATAAATCAACAAAAGCCCTGTTTGCACAACGCAAGCCAGATGCAAATCCTTTATCCTTGAGAGGGAGTCTAATGATCATTTTTCGATGTTGTAAAAGGTGCCACGGCAAAGCATCTCACTAATTCTCACCTTGGCTTCTAAAAAATATCCTCCGGCTGCCTTTCTTCAAAGAAAATCCACAGATAAATAAAATCCCTCCAGGAACACCAAGGGCTGCAAACACATTGGAGGGAAAAGAAAATTGCAGAGAGAGGGCATACTCCTCGAGCATTTCTGCTGTGCATTTGGGCAGCATGCTTCACTAGCCTGAGCCCCTTCATCTGCAGAGGGGCTTTACGAAGGATCCCACGTGAGACCTTCGAGAATTGCTGAGACATTAACCTCTGGTTGCTATTAGCTGAGACTTGGACATGTGACTAACTCCCTTTGATCCTCTATTTTCTTATTTTAGGATTGCCAAAAAGGATGAAATGCATTCATTTGTTTGTACTCCACATCTGAGAAGTTGATTTAGCATCTGCACCGTGCCAGAACTGTCCTGGTCTCGGGGATATACAGGTGAATTGAGCAACTGTGAGCCAATGGTAAGGAAAGCAGGGAAAACAAAGAGATGGAGAAAAGAGCTGTGACTGACAGCTTGGCACTAGCCAAACCACACCAGCCTCAAATGAGCTGAGTCTTTGTGTTAAGAGCTATGGAAACCATCAAAGGCTATTAAGGAGGGAATGGGTAGCTCAACTAAATGAAGAGGCAGAAAGGAGCTGATGATAAAAGAGATAAGAGCACAAGTCACCATCTGGGGGCTGGCATAGCCCAGGCATCAAGCAATGGAAGCAGAGGCCCCTCTCCTCCCATCCCAGAAACAAGAATTACTACCCTGCTCTTAAGCTAAGCTCTAAGGCAGAATTACCTGGTAACTGGGAAGCTATCACCTACTGCCATGATCCAATTACCCACATGGGGACAAAGATCATTTATTGTTTGTGAGGAGGAAATTGGAAATTAAGTTTTATGAGCTAACATAGAAGAGGCTTCTGTTTGATAAGGATCATTGTAAAAATCGTTACACTTTTCATATCAGTACAGGTAGGGAAGCACAAAAGAGGTTATAGGTTCTAAAAGCAGCATTATGGGACAAAAGGCTGCTCAAAGGATTGAGCAATACTCAAAGACTGAAGTATATGTCTTTAAAGTGTGTTGGCAGTTGGTTATATTCAGTTTTGGAGAGGTCTCCACACACCACACACACACACACACACACACACACACACACACACGAACACATTGTATATTTTGCAGATATAAGTATAAAACACACTCTATATATGTGTGTATGTATGTATGTGTATATATGTATATGGCCTCTATACACTCATTGACACACATGTGTGTGTATGTCTACCCATATACATACATATATATATGTATATGTATATATATATTCCACACATGTACACACTCATACATATAAATATATTCAGCCAAAGCTGGCCTAGTATTTATTATATAGACAAGGTTACCCTCAAATCTATAGCGATCCTCTCATCTCAGCCTTCTGAGCACTAACTAAATTCATTTTCTGGGAACTAGAGAAAGTATCTGGTATAACAGGATAGTTAGTTAGGTGAAAGTCACAATCACAAAAACTGTGCAATTAAATAAGACTTAAGAGTTGCTAAAGGTAGGACATGGGCTTGTAATGTTGGAATATGTAGAAATAAAGATCAAAGAAGGCAAATAATTGGCTGTGTCTCCGCTGAGATTTCTGCTGAGCTCCTGTCTTCAAAACATGCATAAATTGGTCAGAACAAACAGTTATGTCATCCATCAAAGTTTTATGGAGACAACAATAAGAGCTAAATATTTGTCATGTTCATAAAACACAAGTCTTAGAACTACCTTCCAGAAGATTTTATTTTGTTGTATTTAAATCAATAACAAGGAAATGATGATCTGTTACTTTATAATCTATCAGGGAGTAGAATCCTGGGGCTGGAGGGATGGTTCAGTGGGCAAAGTGCTGCTGCACAAATGTGGGGACCTGAGTTCAGATCCTCAGCACCCATCTAACATCTTGATATGACAATTCACACCTATCTGTCAGCCCTGTGTTGATGGCGTGGAGACAGGCAGATTACCAGAATTCACTAGCTAGATAGTCTAACCATATTGATAAACTCTAGTAGAGACCCTGACAAAAAATGGACAATAATATTGACCTCTGGCCTCTGCACACACATTGACATACCTGCAGATACACACACACACACACACACACACACACACACACACACACCCCTCAAAAAATCTGAAAATTAAAAATTTAGAAAAGAATATTTTAGACTCAATGATGTATTAAGATATTATCTGATTTTTATAAAGGCAACTAAAAGATTTAGCAGATAAATATTTTAAAGCTGTAAAGGAATCACAAGTGTGTGAACACTAGAGAAAATCAAACAGCGTTATCCTTCAAATAAATCAAATTTTTTGTGTTCATATTAAATATTCTTAACTATTCAGACTGACTTACTAAACTGTATTTTAGTAATGGTCAGCAGGGCAGTTCAAAGTGGATTCCTAGAAAAGTTCAAGAATAAGATTTCAAGTATATTAGTTCTGAGTTCAGAATATATTAGGAACATCAAGATTCAAGAAAAGTGTGCTACAAATAATTCCTTCCTAAAACTGTTTATTTCATTTTTTGCTGTGTTACAAAATAGGGAAATCAGAGCATATCTGCATATCAGTGACACCTGCCAGCAGAGGTTTGCACTAGATACACCAACTCTCAGATGAACTGGTCATCAAAATGAACCAAGGATAAATTTCCACGAGCTTCCTCTTTGTGTTCAGTCCCATTAGCTACTCCATCTGCCTTGGATTCAGGTTTTCTTTGAAATGAGTGTACAAATCAATGTATAGAATAGTCCTTCCTACAGAGTAAATGGTGCACAGTAAAAAGTGGCCAACTTTTGAGTGACTATACAAGTGCCATTTCACATCATTTTCATCACCGACATTTAATGTCATTCTTTCTGTCACGTGCATAGTTAGTTGGCATTGTGTGTGTGGAAGCAGGGGGAGTAAGGCCATTGTTTGGAATTAGTTTAGTGGTCATTACCCCAAGATTCTGGACTGACAATGCAGAGGGTATGGAAGTTCCATGAGGGAGATGGAAGAAAACACCCAGTCAACCCTTGAGAAGTACGTTAGCTTGACGAGGAGACTGACAGGCTCACTTTCACATGGCCATACTCCTTCAGAGAGCTTCATTCCAACATGGCCCTGGAGAAGCTCGGAGAGACAGCCTTACATCATCTGTACTATATGTACACTTGGTCAGGCTGTGTAAACTTTGACATGTGGGTGTCAATCTTTCTCATATTTGCAGATGGCTTTATCAGAGCATGATTAGTTTCCAGAACAAATTTGAGCAAAAGAAAACATTACCTACAGTATGTAAGCCAACAGACCAGCTAGTTTTCAGATTTGTCTATTTACATGGGCACTAGATGTTTTGCTAAAGCTCTCTAAAACTGATGGTAATTGAACAGTGCCAGTGTGTTAGTGGAAGCTGATGAATTGTAAAGGTTTTATAAACAACCAGGGTGGATTTGGCCACAGCCTTCCTAGTAATGTTTGTTAATCTCCCTGAGCAAGTGTGCCCCTAACACAATGTAAACACACCAGAATTTGGAGGTGTCAATAGTGTAACTTTTACTGTTTGTAAAATCATTCTTTGATATCATCAGTAAGTTTACTGAATGTCCCATGGCCAAATATAATAAAACCTTAAGTAAGCGCTTACAGAGAAGTAAGGGAAAACATGTGTTTTATTTTTACCTACTGCATGTTGGTTAAAGGATCGCCGTAGACTGACAAATACAGCCTGTGTGTGTAGGTTTCTGACTGGCTTCCAGTGAATGTGGGCTGATTCTAGACTGAAAAGGGAAAGGATCTATTTAAAATTATTAAATGGCCAAGTTTCCATATTCCACCGAAGACTCTAGCACTTCCAGGGGGGGAATAAATCTTTATTGATTTCAATTTATCTCCCAATTCAAAACATCTTTAAGAATTATTTCAAGTAGAACTGAGGACGCAGATGCAGCTGGTACGAGCTCTGTTCAGGCATAGAAATTCCTGCATGCATACACACACACACACACACACACACACACATCTGTATATGGGTGTGGCCTGGCATGAGGGTGATGTCAAAAGCTATCTATTGAGCCTCCCATTGTGTCTAAGCTCCCTTGTTAACCACTAGAGGGCTTGTCTGTTTCCAGTGGATAGACAATAGAAAAACATGGTTTGAAGTATCAGAGAAAAATATTTGAAAGCCTCCTTTTATTTTGTTGCCCTTCCCTCCTTGCTTCCCTCCCTTTCTTTCTTCTTTTGGAAAAATCTCATGGTCGCTCAGCCTGTTTTGATGACACCTGTGAAAATTTTGGGAACCTGCCATACCCCCCTCCCCCACCCCACCCCCACACACAGTACCTCTGACAAGCCCTGGGGGTTAACAAACAGGCTCCTGGACTACAATATTGATGGCAGAGAAAATGAAATGGTGGTGACATTTTAAAAGAGGAATCTGTGAACCACAGATCAGCATGGCTGGCAGCACATAAAATCAATACAAATAACCGAAACCTTAATACCTTGATCCCGGGAAGAGGCTAGTTTTATCAGCACCGGGAGGAGGCAGCCGGAGGGGCCCCTGCTATTGACTGGCTCAGGAGATGCGTTAAGCCAACTACAATTATGGCTGAGGTGCTCTGTTTGTTGGTTGGTTTGTTTGTTGTTTGTATGCCTTTGCAAGAATCCTGTTCCTCCCATGCTGACCTAGCAAGAATCAAGTCTGGAGTCCTCATTTTGCAAGGCATCTTCTGCATGTGAATCTATTAAAGGCAATCCTGTGGCTTTCCCTGTCTTCCCCTAGTGTGGTGTCTAAATGCCAAGAGTGAGTCTCCCACATTTTGAGTTCCTGCTTACTGCTTTCACAGTTCACTGAGAGCAAGAAAAGTAGTTTTCTCTTCATTGTGGCCTGAGAGTTCTCTGTGAATAATTAAGTTTGTACAGCCAGCCCCTTCCCCCGCAAAGAAAAAAAAAATCAGTGGGAGTTCAGATCAGGTATTATAAAAAAGTGAGTACAATATGAAACTTTTTTTGCACAATTGCTTCAAAAAAGAACAAGCTGTGTCTGACATTAATGGGAGGGGAGGCCCTTGGTCCTGTGGGGGTTTGATACCCCAGCTTAGAGGCAGGCTGGAGCAGTGGGGCATTCGAGGGTGGGAGGGTGGGTGGGGGGTTTATGGAGGGGTGACTGGGAAATGGGAGATCACTTAAGATGTAAATGAATGGAATGATTATTTTTAAAAAAAGAACAGGTTGAAGAAATCTGTTGACAGTTTAATATGGAAAAGATAGGTTAAGAAGTACTTTGCTTTCTACTTCTTTGTGTGTGAGTCTGTGTCCTTTTGATAAGTAGTGGTAAAAAGTAACTTCCTTGATCAAAAATGCACAAACTACAGAAAAATTAACACTGGTTTAGACTGAATAAAGTGAGAGAAGCATGTGACATAGAACAGGAAAAGCACAGTGCTCAGAACACTGTTTTAGCCAGTTTTCCTGGCAACAGCCTTGGGCAGGCAAGTTTGATTCACAAAGCATTAGGAAGTCCAATTAGCACAAGCAGTATGGAGAGCCCATCCACTACCAGGCCAGAAACCTGTCTCCTCTGAAATCACACAAACTCATGCTTCTAGAAAGCTGAACGAGTAACCATAAATAACCAAGTCACCTTGTTTACAACACACGAAGACTTGGTCAACTAGACGTAGGACAATTCTTTAAAGAGCTGGAAAGCAAATTGCTCAAAAGTATTGAAGATAACAAGAAAATGTTTTCTTCCTATTATAATTTGCTTAGTTCATCATTCAGTAAGTGAAGGAAAAGAAATAACTTGTCCTAGGTGTCTGCATGCACAGGAAGATTACATTTGCAAACAATAACTTCTGCCTTCTAATTTTGTCCAATGTGGGGCCGTAAGGGCAGAGAGGTGTGTGCCCGGCAGCACCTTGTCTCCATGGACTGTGAAGAGCTAGAAACCAGAGTGACCCCCTTCTGTTACTCACACACTAGGACAGGTGAGTATTAGAGTCAAATGCATCTCAGTCAGGCCTGAACCTCACTTTTTCCATAGGCTTCCTGTACCCTAGACATCAAGGATGAAAACCATGCTAGTGAAGCCCCCCCTCCACCCCCGAGACAAAGCTCCTCCAGGCTCCTGGAACTTTCTGAGTCCTCTGCAGACTCATGTTATGAACCTGCAGCTCTGAGCAGGCAACAGCCCAGCAACCTGGTGTTGTGGTTGTTAATGTGTGCACAGAGTAACTCTGTTTGTTTGTAGGTCCTTAGTAGAAGGGTGTCTGATGTTGACTTTTTGAGGCTAATATTGTTTGAATTTTCTGTCCGACTCTGAACCACCTTACAGAGGGCTCTTTTCTCCCTGCGATGTTTGTACATTCATTACCTTTTAAAATGCTCTGAAGTAGTAAATAGTGAAATACTTCTCTCCTCCACACATCCATTGTCAGCAAGAATAAGAGCCAGACCTGCCACAGGCTGAGTCAGATGCTGTCGCCAGCGGCTTGCCCTGGTCATAAATATCTGGAGCTTTGGAGAGGGTGGGGAGAGCGTTCCCACAGTACATCCCAACATAATTAAGGCCCCATCAGAAAAACCCATGGCTAGGGGTGTAACTGATACAACTTTGCATTCATGTTTGGCTCCACAAAATGTTCTGAAGGGAGTGAGAGCTGAGGTAATAAACAGGCTCCCTCTGTGTCTGCATGAATACAGGTTTTCTTAAATGTCAACAAAACTGAATGCTTCTTTGCCTTTCGATCTAGCAAGAGCTACGAGAAAGGGTTCTGATTTTCTTCAGGAGAGGAGAAAAACCATTTCATGACAGTCTTCCCCTCCCCAGTCTTTGTGGGAAGAACTGAGCATCTATCTCTAGTCTAGTGAGATATGGGATGGGGAGTGTCTGCACTGGGTGTGTCCTTCTGACCCTTTGACATCCTTTAGGAAGAAAACTATTCTTTGTTCTCACAGGCAAGTAATGACTATATCGACTATATCGTTGGGTCAAATTAAAAGCCATGCCATCCTGGTGGCCTGTCAGTTTAGAAGCTGTCTTCTGTCTTCAAGACTCTAACACAGCTCTTTTCAGTCTCTCCCATCCCTTGATGCTCAGGGTAAAAACGCCAAGCACATCTCAGCCTGCTTCTCTTCAGAGACACTCAGAAACAAGTTCTGCTCCATTTGTGCCTTAGGGACAAAAGGTGTGTCCCACATGTGTGCTCACATGTATGAGCAATTGGAGAGATGTAAGCACAGGCTAATAACATCAATGATGGTCTGCAGGGGTGAAGGAAAACCTATACCACCATCTGAGGAGCCATTTTCCCAATAAACTCATCTGCTTTGAGGCCTTGGTGTATTTTTAGGTGGTAGGTCAGGTGTGCCATGTAAGGCCTCAAGTTGAGTGCAGTGATCCAAGTGAATCTTCATCTGGTCAAGGACTCTGGGGTTTAGGACATCTTGTGGAAAAACAGAGGCTTGAATTTCTATTTTCAAGGATCTATGAGTTAGGACTTGGCTCTGTAAATCTCCTCCAATAAAAACCCACTGGGGAGGATTTTCTACTCGATCTAGCTTTAACTACTGCCAATTAGTTAACAGAAAAGGAAACAAAGGGGTAAAAGCTCAGGGGTAAACACTCTTTATGTTTTTAATCCCTGAACTTACCCCTTGCCAGGTTCATAGGTAAGAACATAAAGAGTAGATATTTAGGGAAGATGGTGGTTTAGGGATTGGACTACCTGTGGTTTGAAAGCAAAAAGAAAATGGTGAGCAGACAGAACAAAGTGAAAAGCATCAACTCCTGCCCAGACCAAGGTTTGAGTCTCATTAGGGAGTCTCTAAGGTGGACAGGGGCTTCCTCTGATCAGAGTAACCTATAGGTACTTAAAACAGTTTATAAACAGTCAAGTCTTTACAATGATCTTAGGGGCCTCAACAAGACTCCCCTTGGCCCATTCCACTTGCCTTATATAAGGAATTTTCATTACTCCTGTCCCTCTCTCAGGTGGGTTTCCTACCCTCCCTTAATGTGAAGTGAAGCACGTGAAGTTCATTGGGGGAATACTGGTGTCAAAGGAAAAGGAGAAGGAGAAGTTAAGAGGAGGGTACAGTCCTAGCAAAGTCTACACTCAGGGGAGCTCAGAGCAAAATGGTTTACTGGAATAATCTCCTGTTCCACAGAGGCTGTTCAGGTGTTGGGCTCCTGACCAGCTCTGGCACCATCGAAGGGGCATTCTGGCAAAATTCAAGCCTTAGGTGCATCTGCCAACTCAACCTAGTTATCAAGATGTAACGAAAGAGCCCTCAATTGAAAGGAACTCTGAGTGGCATATTGACACATGGACCACAGCAAAGAACACTTGCTTTCCCATCACCAACCGTTCAGTTGGCATTCAGAGTGTGAATAGCAAAGACTCACAGATATGAGCACTCTGCGAAGAAAAATCCTTGGGTCAACCTGATCCACTGCCATTGTTCACTGTCCTAGGTAACAACATGGCTGCAAAGTCTGGTGTGGTGGTTCATGTCATGTAGATGTGGATCTCAAAATCTAGCGCACTAGTGAATAGACTTGAATGTGTATTCTGGTTTTTCAGTTCCATCTTCTGTTTTACTCCAGGTCTCATTTACTCCCTTGATCAGCCAATGTGTACCTCAACATCTGTCTTGGTTTCTTTTTCTGTTGTTGTGATAAAACACTATGAAAAGCAATTTAAGGGAGAAAGGATTTATTCTAGCTCACGTTTTCAGGGAATGCTCCATCATGCTGGAAAAGCCAAGGTAGCAAAAACTTGAAACAGCTGCTTTTCATTGTTTCCGCAATCAGGAAGCAGAGAGCAATAAACACATGCCATTGCAGGAACTCTGTTTGTACAATCAAGGATCCCATCCAGGCAATGGTGCTATCCACAGTGGCAGGTCTTCCACACCTCAATTAACATAATCAGGATAATTCCCCGAAAGCATGCTTAGAAATTCATCTCTCATGAGATTTTCGAGTCTGTCAAACTGACAATTAACAATAACCATCTCTCTTCATGACATGCACCCCTGTGGCTTGTAGTTCACCTTTGGGGTTTACAAAGTGCAAAGAAAAACAAGGTCTTCTAGAAATTTCTGTCTGTACTTATCTCTGTGACATGCCATCACAGGCCACACTCTGTCCCTCCCCAGGTGTTCAATCTCATCCCTAGAGTGTCCCACCTGCACTGTTACTCCAGTGACATGTGGCATGGCTCTGAGTCTCAGTTGTAAAGAGACTTTCAAACTCTATTTAGTGTGGTTCTGAAGATGGAGTCTAAGCATGTGCAAGTCAATTTTGACCCGGGTGAAAATTCTGGCCTCACATCCCATTGTATCCATTAAAATCCCCATTTCAGCCCGTGAAAGCAACTTTTACTCTCCTGATGTAATTGTCATCTCTGAGGCTTACTGCCTCTGTCTTCTAACCTAGCCCTAGGAATTTCTAGCCTCCATACACTCTAGTCTAGACCTAGAATGTTTTCAGCCCCTGAGACTTGTTGCTGAACATACTCACCCCTTCCTAGTTCTTTCTGATCTCTGGATGGTTGATTCGACTCAGCTGTTCTGGCTCAAACTCCTTTCCAAGCTGACTGATTCGATCTGACTTCTCTCAGCTTCTCCTGAATTGCTCTTTAGCCTCATAGCCTCATACTAACCTTGATAATCTGTTATAATCTTCTGACTCCTTCTCATTCTCTGGCTTATTCGGTTTTCACCTGTGTCTAGCTTGTTCTCTCTCTGCACCCTGTTTCTGTACAACTGTCCTGCTAAAACTGTCCTCTCTCCTTTTCTCTCACTGTGCAGGTCTCTCTTAAGTGGTATCTTTTCTTTCTGTTCTGAGAGTTGGTCATATGTGAGTCTTTCAAATCTTTCTCTGATTCATCACTTTGTCTGCCTCTTGATTAGACATCACTTTCAGACACGGGTGCTTCCTTCTACAAAATAGCTTGACCTTCATTGTTTGGGATTAAAAGCAAGTTCTAATACTATCTGTATTTAGAGGGATTAAAGATGCTAAGGGCATGTCTGTATTCCAGTCAGAGTAGCCATGTTGGTGGATTAAAATCTCTCTACAACAGACTAAAGTACTGAGTGGAGTTTTGAGAGTGGGCTACATATCAAACCCACATGCATTTGTTGACTCTCATCTGAGCTCCTTGAAAGATGGACAGTACTTTCACATTCTTTTCTTTTTTCACTTTTCCTATGTCTCTATTGGGACCATCATAATGCAAGAAAGAGCTTACTAAATTCACTATAGCTATGATTGAAGTACCCCCAAAAGTGAGTAGAGGCAGTATGATTAACTGCTCTCTACCTTCACAAGTAACCCCATTTAGCCAGTCTGTCTGAAGGAAAACAGAATAACCATGACCAATGTTGCCTTTTTATTTGAAAGAAAAGATGAAGCAACATGGCCCCAGCTATTGGGGGACCTCCCTTTCTCCTGCAGTTCAGGTATACTATAAAGATGGCATGCAGATCTCTAGATCAGATGGTTGGTAAGGACCCTAAGCTTCTTCAACATCAGACAGTGGAGAATCACAGGATGGCTTACTGGTCCCTGACACAAAAGACAGAGGTGGGACTCTCCTAGCACTGTGACCAACCTCTAAGTGAGAAGCTTGCTTCTGAATGGAAACCCCACCACCAACGTATCCTACAATAAGGTGCACATGCCTCAAGACCTTACTGTTGAAATGGCACCCAAAAGAAATTCCACTTCTGACTTCATTTATCCTCTACATCTCTTTGAGAAGCCCTTGTTCTCTCTGCAATCCTGTGTCTGCTCTAGATTCCATAATTCCTTGGAATAACCAACTGACTTGCACTCTAAGAAGAGCACAAACAAACCCCATTGGGATGTAGGAAGAAAGTAGGTACTCTCACCATTTCAAAAATCAAATTGGGCTAGCAAGATGGGTTAGTGGGTATAGCTGCTTGCCATCCAGCCTGGTGACCTGACCTAAAAATAATCCTGGGACTCAACAGGGGAAAGAAATAACCAACTCTCTCTCTCTCTTTCTCCTCTCCTCTCCTCTCCCTCCCTCTCTCTCTCTCTCTCTCTCTCTCTCTCTCTCTCTCTCTCTCTCTCTCACACACACACACACACACACACACACACACACACACACACAGCATTCACATATTTGAGCCATGTGCTCTTCTTATAAACTATGGGCTACTTGGTCCAAGTGATATCACACAGGCCTCTTCTAGACACAAATTTTCATCTCACTCATGCACAAACTCAGTTACTCTCAAATATGAACTTTTGAAAGAAGCAAATAGTGCCAATGCTTTGCAAAGTGCAGAGTTAGTGTTAAATTGCCAGCCTGATATAATCAGCTCTGACCTTCGACTGGCTTTGTGTGCATTTGAGTTTCTTTCCACTTCTGCTTTGCCTGCACAAATAACACCAGTTTGTATGAGTTGGGGATTTTAAGTTCAATATCAGAAAACACATTTTACTTTTAATTGAGTAGCTCATTCTAGAATGAAAGCCATGAGTTACAGCTGCCTGGGAGCTGAAAGGCAGAGATCACAAAGGCTAATGCTCTGGTCTGTTTCTAGTCTGGCAAATGGGACTTAGTCACACTAAATCTCTGTCTCACACACCCCAGGGAGACCCAAACTCTCACTGTACGTTCCATTCATTCCTAAGGATCTCTGTCCACTAGGGAAATTCTGCACTTCATTGTTATTTGCTTCCCGATTTCACCCCTACATATGTGTCCATATTTTGAAAGTCACTGACAGAAAGTAGTTGATCATGAACAAGCTGTGTCAGAGCGGAGGTGGTAGGAGCTGGTAGAAGACATGTGGGCGCACGCAGGAAAGCCGACTTGCTAGCTCAGAACACACATAGAGGGAATCAAGAGGCAAGAATCACTAACTGTCCCGGCCAGTGGAGAGCTGAGTCTGTGGAACTGTGGAACAATTCTTCTAGGATTGTTCTAGAAGGCTGGATGACAGTTAGCTTGGTCAGCATAGCCTGACTTTATCAGAGTCCTGAACGTGAGACTCCTCTGGAATGTTTGTTTACAGTGCAGGGAGACACTCATGGCTGAGTCTTGGTGAGGGTCAGACCACATATTTCTTTTGTATACATCTGTCAAATTCATGGAAAAGTTATGGGAATATAGGAACAACAGGATATCGGCTTTCAAAAGTGCTTTATTTTGGTGCTAATTAGCTTGCAGAATGCTTTGTCCCATTTGGCAGACCTGACCACCAGACTCTTCTATTTTCTAAATTTCCATGGGTCAGACATATGGCAGCTCAGTCTGCAGGTCTTCTCATAGATCTCAGCTCTGCCACATACAAGTCACCACAGGGCCTTTGCAATTTCCTAGGAAACATCTTACCTGTGTCAGTCAGTCATCGCTCCTGCTTAATGCTGAGCATAGGGCCAGTGGCTAGAGAGGCCTTCTCTTACCTGATGTCATAAGCAGTCTTCCAATTCCAGACTCATCCACCTACTGGGCATAATCTACTCCATAGCACATATCATTCTCTAATACTTTATATATTTGTGCATCTACTTTTAAGTTATATGTTTTCTTGAATTGGTAGGGGCTCAGCCTCCTTTACCATTGTGTTCCAATGCCTCAGATACATTGCTGAGTGAGTGAGCAAATTAATGAATTAATGAACAAATGAATGAAGTATTAGGTATAATGTTTACCATAGAGAAGATTAAGTAAGTCAATTGCTTGTATATTTGTATGTGTCTGTGTCTCTGTGTGTGTGTGTGTGTGTGTGTGTGTAGGTGTAGGTAAGATATCAGCATAGGGTGTTTTCCTCAATCATTCTCCCCATTATTTTTTGAGATAGGGTCTTTCACTGAACCTGGGTTTCACCAATTTGGCTAGAATGGCTGTCCAGTAAGATCCAGGGATCTTCCTTTATCTCTCCCCCAACTAAGCTTGCATATGTTCTGGACATTAGAATATGTCTATAGAATTAGCTACTTACTATGTGGGTTCCATTATCCTGTGAACCAGAAACGTCTCTGTTATGTACTTTATTCTCTGTGACTGCCCAGCACTTACTCACTCCAGAGTATCTTATGCCTGGGAACATAGGCTTAAGGCATGCTCTTGGCCTTTGCAGGAGCTTTGAGGACCAAACTCAGGTCCTCGTGCTTGCTGGGCACATAGTTTAGCAACTGACCATCTCCCAAAGCTTTTCAATAATAATGAGAATGATGATAATTTTACTATTATTAGTGAAGTGAACAGAGAAAACAGAACTCATTGTGAAGTCTTCCATGGCAACCACCAGCCTGATGTGGAATGGTCTTCCTGTTGCTGTCTCTCGCCAATTAATTTCCTTCCTGAGCCTTCAGGGTAAATCTCCTCCTCTGTTGCTATTTTTCTTTCTTTCTCTCCTGCTTTTGTTCTTGGGAGCTGAGGGCTCCCTCCCTACAGTAAGCTGTCAAGACAAGGAACACCCTGGGAGTGATGATTGATAGCAGGTGAACGACTCCCAATGATTTCTCTTTGTGCCTATGTTTATTTAGCAGGTTTAAGTTTCATTTAATCCCAAGGAAAGGTCCTAGATACGGACTGGAGAGCCACAGAAAAGGCCTGCAGGCTTGGCTTAGGTTCCAGGAGCTCGGAGCTGCTGGATTCTGAGTCCTATTTATCAGCACCTAGCCCACCCACTGGGCTTGGTTCCTAGTAGTTCTTAGACCTGCCCAGACTCCAGGGCTCTCTGTTACCTCCCTGCAGCCCAGAAGAGTGCCTCACTATCCTTGCTCCTTGCCCACCCATAGACCAAATGGGGGAAATTCACAGAGGTTGTCACCCTGGGATGATTAGGATCACTTACCAGGGACAGTAGGGCTCCTGACTCCAGTGACACCTGAATGAGTAAGTGATGGGCAGCCACATAGAATAAAGTCAATAATAGAGATGGCTCTGGTCCACAGAACAATGGAACCCACACAGCAGCTAGTTCTTCAGACTCATATATATTCTAACATCCACAGTGTACCCAAACTTAGTGAAATGGACTCCATCCTAGGACAGGACAGGAGTTTCACTGAGAGCTGGGCTGTCTAGTTTAATATTTAAGGGTTTTTTGGGGTTTTGGGGGGTTTTGTTTGTTTGTTTTTGTTTTTTTTGTTTTGTTTTGTTTTTTCAAGATAGGGTTTCTCTATGTAGCCTGGCTGTCCTGGAACTCACTATGTAGACCATGCTGGCCTTGAACTCAGAAATCCACCTGCCTCTGCCTCCCAAGTGCTGGGATTAAAGGCATTCGCCACCACTGCCCAGCAATCTTTAAGTTTTTATTCTGTATAAAAAGCAGCATGGAAGACCCCAAGCCCTTGACCTTGGAAACCTGGCCAGTAATTCCTTCTGAGGTTTTAAAAATAATTTATAGTTTTTTTTCCCCTTCTAGTCTAGAAAACAAGGGTTCTTGTGGAAAGATTACTTTTATACAGAGAATACAGCTAGGCAAAAAGAAATAGGTAAAAAAAAAATCCTCCCAAAAATCTGTCACATCCAGGGAAATGACTATGATCCTGCTTCTGAAGTCTCCATACTGCTTACAAAGCACAGCTGTGTCCAGTCTTTGCTGTGACTTCTCCAACTTCTGTAGAATGTGTTTAACAGGGACACACACTTATCAACAGAGTAGATCTGCAAAGGAATCAATCCGAGCTGTGCTAAAAGTGGATGGGAAAGTCAAGGAGCACAAGCAGACAGGCCAGTTTCCGAGGGAAAGGGAAGGGAGGTGAGAAGCAGTCCCTATGTCAGGGAGAGGGCAGGGAAGGGTGATACACCACTGGACCTCACTCCACCCCTGCCAGCTCACACGTGTTCTCTGGTCCCAGCTTCAGCAACCTTCTTTGGCCCTGGATGTTTACAGATCCAGAGTCCCTAGTTCAGTAGGACAAAGGTGCTCAACTCCAGCCAGGAGAGTGAGTGACCCTAGTGTTATTTCATTTTCTAAGGTCCCCTCCAATAAGGACTTTGCACAGAGCTAGCTCAACTTGATGATGCCAAGAGGACAGGAAGGGCTTTCCTTTCTGGTCATGTACTGTGACCCACTAAATCCTAGAGTCACACAAAAGAAAAAGCTGCTATGCAGTCTAGTAAATTTACTCAGCTGTCCAGAAATTGGCTATTTCTTCTCTGCCAAAGATAGTAAAGTGTGGAAGTTCAGAGGAAGTTTGGGTGCAATCAAGTGAAAAGATGCATTTTTAACTCCATGTTGGAGAAGACAAGCCCAATTTACTCTCACATACACATACATTATTGTGGGCGTGGCCATACCTTGAGTCTCAGGACTAGTACCACAAGGATAAGGCAGGGCTAGGACACTTGGAAGGCCTGGAGTTGACATAGTGTCACCTCTCCATTTGACACCCAAACCTTCACTGATATTTCTCTTCAGAGCTAAGCCTATTTGTGGTGCACATGCGGATTTCAGAACATAGTACCTTAGGAACACTGTAGACTGGTAGTTAATCAGAGGGAAAGGGGATTGGACAATGCTTACTTTCCTCTCCTTGGGAAGTGAAGCTCGACAAAGATACTCCTAAAGGCCCCTAGAAAGACAGAGCCCAGGTCATCGCCAGTGGTTCATTGATGGACAAACCCTCCACTGGCTGACTTGTTTTTCCTCTTCCTTCCTTCCACTCCTATCTACTTCCCTCTTCCTCTCTTTCCCCTACTACCCTCTCCCTTCCTTTCCATTGCCTCTTCCAGCTTCTCTCTTAGCCTTTCTTCCTTTTCCCTCTCTTCCCCCTCCCTTCCCATCCCTACTCCCCATCTCTTTCTGGTGCTTCCTAAATTAATATTCTAAGTAAATTTATTGTCCCTACACCTTTGTTACTTCCTTCCTTTCTTACTCCCTTTCTCCTCCTCATTTTCCTGCTCTCCTCTTCCTTCTTCTTCTTGTCTCCTGGGTGCTGGGATTGAAGGACTATGCCACCATGCCCATCCTATACATTTGTTCCTTGATGTTCTTTAGGGGACACTGGTCCAGGGAACTGGCCGATGCATTGACTGAAATGCATCCTTTAGGACTCAGTGCAGAACTTACCTCTTCCCAGAATCCTTCCTTGCTCTCCTCCCTGACACTTAAGGTGGGAACAAGAATGTGCCCCATGGACTCCCTGCACAAAGTTCTCAAGCCTGTTTCTTATCAAATAGATGGTCTCTAGGAAACAAGTACACATGAGGAATGAAGCAGAGCCACCCCCATTCTCATAGTTCAAAGACTTCCCAGAGCTAACTCCAGCTCCAAGCTGCCCTGGCTTCACCTCTCATGGAAGTCCTCCTCCTGTGAAGCACTTATCGATCAGTGCTCTCTGGGACAGTCGTGTTGACAATTTGCCTTTTCTCAGAAACACATAGCAAAAACAACCTTTCCGTTGGTTGGAACAACTTCCATTGCTCAACATTAGCTCTTTTTCCTAGAAATGGTTGATAGGAAAGGGATGTTAACTACTGATAAATTATTTCCCAAGCCACTTTGAACATATGGACCCAAGTGCACAGAGAACATGAACTTTAAACTTTGAGGGTAGAGTTGGCTATTTCAGCACATTCCTGCATAGGAAGATGGGAAGCTATTTCTTTTTTACTCTAGGGAGTTGTGCCTCCAAAGTGGCCTCCTAAAATTAATGTCCCCAAGCACAACAGAATTAAGTTGCATCTCTAGTTCAGACAAAAGTACCAGAAAAGATCTTCATGGGTCTGGAGTTAAAATGACTGTGCCTACAAATGACATTGACTCAACTCTTTGGCCTGACTCCAAAGTAAATGGATGCCTGTTCATTACATTTCCAAGTGAATGTGCCTCTCCCAAGGCTGCAAGAGTTGGTTGGGAGGCAGCAGAGAGCCGATAGGTCATGGCAGGATTCCTCAGTTGTTTTCTGATGATTTGTCTACCAGTTCCTCTTCAGGTAAGTTACAGGCACAGTCCCTGGAGATTGAAAGCATATGAACAGAGATTAGTTTTCTAGAAACAAACCACAAGGGGAATAAAGTCCACAATGAAAATTGAGGTGGAACCTGTGGAGTCTTTAGAAGAGGAAAGATGGCCTCAGATATGCTGAAAAGGCACTGCAAGGCCTTAGCTGAGTGTATGCAGCTGATAAACCCAGCAATTCCTTTACCAAAGCCTTCCTGTGAGGAGCAAGTGTACTGAACTACCTTCCCACGGACTTGGATAGATGGGATCAAATCAGCAGAACCCTCTGTGTTGAGACTTAATGTTTTGGGTTTTCTGTGACACATGGCAGGAAATGTCAATGTTTAGAGGTGGGGCAGGTACGTGGCTAATAGATTTCTCTTCCTACAGACAGCTTCATGTTATCAGGTTGGACTAACTAAATTCTGAGCCCTAATAGAGATGCATATTTACAGACATACAGGTTGGAAACAGTAGTCCAACAACAAGAAGGTGGATAAATACCAGAAGGAGAATGAAAATATCACCTGTCCAACCCACATTGTGTTGAGCTCGGAAAAGCAGCTGTCTCACACAGAGAGAAGCACATATGAAAGACATGTTTACTAGAGTATTGTATTCACCTGTAACATCTTCAGGGCACCATTCATGCTCCCCCTGAATCCCTCATTCATATGAGGAAACCATTCTTTTCCCTGTCCCCACTATGCATCAAGATGATCTATCTGCCCAAACCAAAGCCTGGCTCAATGTTGAATTCTGAAGGCTTTGCCCTGACATTGTATAAGCTATTAGGAGAGTGAGGTGAGCAGGTTAAGGAAGCTTTGGCTCTGTTCATCTGCCTCCACATCTCATTCCAGGCAATAAAGCATTTGACAGAAATTAAATCTGGTGTTGCTTGGTCTGTTTCTGATTCAGGCAGAGAGAGAAAAACTAAGCAAAGCCTCAGAGGACTGTCTTTGTGTTAAATAATACAGCCAGTTTGAGTATCCTCCATCTCTTAAAGGCACTAAGTGAATTTGTAGAGGAGGGAGATATAGACCTAGGAGGATTCTGCAAATATGGGGTGAGAGTTAAGGAAAGGATGGACTATGTCCACTGAGGCCCACTTAAGATACTCTGGGTTTGTTTTGATTTTTGTTTTGTTTGAGGTAGTGCTTCCCTCTGCAGCCTATCGTTGCCTCAAACTTAATGGGGAGGCCAGGCTGGTATTATACTCATGTACTCCTTTCTGAGCCTCCTGAACACTGGCACTACAGGCATATGCCTATCTATCTATCTATCTATCTATCTATCTATCTATCTATCTATCATCTATCTATCTATCTATCTATCTATCAATCACTTGTAGCCATTACAGGCATTCTAATATGGGAAAGATGGCTTACCTTTGCTTTCAAAATAATCAGAATAAAACAGATCTCTTCATTTAATACATAAACATCTTATTTTTAATTAATTAAACATACTACTTGCATTAATCAGACATATTCACTGCATGCTTCACTACATATACGAATGAGGTTCAGTGTGATATTTCTGAACACACACATTTGTTTGCATCGAGCAAGTCTTATAAGCATAAGAGAATGCCAGGTCTTTTGTGTGTCACAAGGCAGCTACTTTCTAAGAAACTTAGACATAGGTGGCAAATATTCACAATGCCCTGGATGTGCTAATTCAGAACCCTTTCCTACAATCATGAGCATGAAGATCCCCTTCATTTTCTTCAATCAAACACAACAGATGAATACAGGCAGATGAAAGAGAATTCAGCCACCTTTGTTCAGCCAAATATTCAAGTACCTGTACTTTTAACTTAATAATTGGCTATTTTGGGGAAATCTATTTTGTATTTAAAAGTACATTGTTCGTGTCCACAACTCGTGGGTTCATTGTTAGTTTTGAATTAAATATTTTACATGTCACAAATACCAGTAGATATCAAGAGCTGTTACCTATGTAAACACAAGCTCTCAATGGTCTTTTTTTTTATTATTTTTTTAAGAGTGAAAAGAGGTTCTAGACCCAAAATTATCCAAGTTTTCATCAAACTGAGCTTCAAAATAAAGAATGAGGGTCTAGCAGGAGAGTAAATGAAACCCAAGGCCTTGAGAATGATTGGCAAGTACTCTATCACTGAGCTGTCTCCACAGTTCCATATGTCAAGACATAGAAGAATACCTTTGGCGAGTCTAGCCTTTCAGCCAAGCTCTAAGCTTTCTCCCTTGACCAAAAGTTTGGAGAAGGCTGAGCCATGCATGCACACTGAGGAAAGAAAAAAAAAAAGCATTAGTAAACCATCTCCCAAGCAGGCGCTTCTGTTTTTAAGGGAGGTACTATTATGTCAAGGTGAATACATTAGGGAAGGACAGACACACAGAATCCCAAGGCCATCCCTCACCTGTGCTCAGCTGCCTACAGGATGGTTTTAACATCCACATGCAGAAGAGAGCTGGGCAGAATGAATGACCACAACACTGATCAAAGAGTCCCCTGCCCTGCCCTGTGGAAAGAGTAAAGAACTAACCCCTGGCAGGATTTGTGCCTATTTGTGCTACCTGAGGTCAGGGAATGGAAGCTGTAGTCTATACTGGAGAGGATGTCTCCTCTTCCACTGCCAGACCCTTCAGGGAGGAATACTCCATTTGTTTGCTCTCCTGTGAAGGCTAGAGTGGGGTGTACTGTCAGCCCACATTTCACTGATCTTGGATACCTGAAGGACTTGGAGCTATGTATCATCTGCTAGACCTGTTGAAATTGTTTTCTTTCAACACAGAATCCATTCAGTCTCTTGTATGTCTCTGATTAGTGGTATGGATAAGGAGCAGACATCCTTGAAAAAATCCCATGTGTAGAAACCATGGGTAGACTAGAAGGTCCCAGGAGGTGTTCACAGTGAAAAGCTGAAGTTACCAAACGGTACCTGAGAATGGCGGCTAGTGGAACTGATCAGCTCCGCCAAGATGGGTGTTTTGTCCTCAAACTTGGTAATGCCAAGCTGCTGCGTTTCTTCTAACAATCTTGCTGGCTGCTGAGTACCTTCAGAAACCTCACCTGGGTTATTTATTCTCCCTTTAAAGTCATTGTGCCAAGATGACACCAATTTTCTCCTGCTACTTCATCAGTAAGCTTCACACCTCAACATCAGAGCTTAGCAACCTTATAATGCACTGTCAATGAAAGTATTCAGAAATTATCTAGATAGTGTCCCCTTATGTTTTTGGCATGCATCTTTATAAAGCATTTAAATTATATGTCAAAGGGGTGAAGATTCCTTGATTCTAGAAGGCAAAGCTGTTATCCTTCATGAACAGACAGGAACCTGGAATGCTTATTCAAGAGTTTCATTGGGGTAACCCCAGGACTTTATTCCCCAGACTTTTAAGACAGTCATTTACAGATCTGTTCAACAGAACTCACAGTGTCTTCTAAGTCATGTATTTTGAATGAGAGTATTTAAAATGTAAATAATGGGAATATAACAGAAAAAAAACCTTATCATATGTGTAAGTTGATGTTATGTAGTAACTAGATTTTTTTTTTTTTTTTAGGGAATTGCTGGGACTTAATGAGTCTGTTTTTTAGGAACTTTTTTTTTTAAGGTTTTAGTAATTTGTTGAAAGTCATATTTCAAAAAATGAGAAAAGGAAAAGAAAGGGGAGGAGAGTGAAAGGGAGGGGAGGGGAGAGGAAGGGAAGGGAAGAGGGGAGAGGAAGGCAGGGGAGGAGAGAACAGGAAAGGACAGGAGAGGGGAGGGGAGAAGAGGGGTTGGGGAGAGGAGAGCAGGGGAGAGGAGGAAGGGGAGGAGAGGGGGGAAGGAGAGAGAGAAAGGGAGGGAAGGGGAGGAGAGGACACAAAGAGGGGAGGGGAGAGGAAAAGAGAACAGGAGAGGATAGGGCAGGAGAGGAGAAGACAAGAGAGGGGAGGGGGAAGAGAGGACAGGAGAGGGGAGGGGGAGAGGGAGGGGAGGAGAGGGGAAGGGAGGGGAGGGGAGGGGAAGGGAGGGGAGGGGAGGAGAAGGGAGCGGAGGGGAGGAGAAGGGAGGGGAGGGGAGGAGAAGGGAGGGGAGGAGAGGAGAAGGGAGGGGAGGAGAGGAGAAGAGAGGAGAGGAGAGGAGAAGAGAGGGGAGGAGGCGGCAGGAGAGGAAGGGAGGGGAGGAAAAGAGGGGAGGAGAGGAGGGAGAGAGAAGGGAGGAGGATGGGGGAGGGAAGGGAGGGGAGGGGAGGGGAGGGGGGAGGGGAGGGGAGAGGGGAGGGGAGGGGAGGGGGGAGGGGAGGGGAGAGGGGAGGGGAGGGGAGGGGGGAGGGAAGGGAGGGGGGAGGGAAGGGAGGGGAGGGGAGGGACGAGGAGAGGAGGGGAGGGGCGAGGAGAGGAGGGGAGGGGAGGGGCGAGGAGAGGAGGGGAGGGGAGGGGAGAGGAGAGGAGGGGAGAGGAGAGGAGAGGAGGGGAGAGGAAAGGAGAGGAGGGGAGAGGAGAGGAGGGGAGGGGAAAGGAGAGGAGGGGAGGGGAGAGGAGAGGAGAGGAGAGGAGAGGAGAGGAGAGGAGAGGAGAGGATGAAAAAATGGGAGTAGAGGAGAGGTGGGAGGGGAAGGAGATTGGGAAGTGTGTCTCTGCTTCTGGACCCTACATACATACCTAATAAATATTAGTTTCTTTCCTTTCACCCCAAATTTGTGTGCTTTTTCTCCCTTTTCCTTTCTCCTCTCCAGTCAAGGCTGCCACCCAGAATTAAATATTTGTAGTGAAATAGACCTAGTGACTGGGTCACAGAGATAAAGGATGCTGAATGCTCTGTCTCCACGTGAACAGTTGATGGATGGATTTCTGCTCCAGGGACTGTGCTTAAAAAAGATACACCTGCCTACAGGTGGCTAAGCAGAGATCTGCTTCTCTACAAGGGACAGCCATAAATCAAAACGAGATAAAAGCATTTAAAGCCAACAAAGCAGGCAACATTTTTGAGTAATTGAGCCTCGTTTTAAAAAGCAAAAAAATGTCTGTGTTAGTCTTCGTCTTTCAAACATTATTCTCTGTTTGGTTAAGCTATGCAAACACAGGGGCTCTGATGTAAGCAAGACTTTTTCTTTTTGTATGTAGTACATAAATGTCTTTAATCTTTTGAGTTAGGAATTTATTGGTTGAGTCTTTAGGAGTAAATTCAGCAGAGCTCTGAATTTTTTTTTCCTCCAAAAAAGAAAGCAAGAGGGAAGGAGGTAGAGAAGGGTCAGTGGGGTTTAAAACAGAAGAGCAGAAGAGCGAGCTGCAAAAGAAAAGACAAGAATGAAAGGATTTGTCTGTAACAACAGTGTGGGTGACAGTCCAGCTGACTTAGCCAGCCTAACCCTGGGCCCAGGTGAAGGTGCCTTGGGTCAGGCAGGGCAAAAAGACTTAAGTGAATTGCCAGGTGACAACAATGTCAGCTACCACAAACAAAACAAGCCCATGACCCCACAGTCAAACCCCAGAGTCACCTGGACACTTGCTTGGTTCTCTGTTTATGTTCTTTAAAACATAATAGTCACAGTAGAGAAAAACATAAACCATGAGACTTGAAATTTAACATTAGTCTGCAAGTGCTAAAAGACCGACTATGCCAAAAGATTTTCAGTTGTGGGCTGTAGAGTTTATATGAGCTGCTGGGGCCGGGGGGAAATAAAGGTACAAGCAAGATGGCTCCAGGCACATTCAACCTGGGACCCAGAGGTTGAATGTAACAAAAGATAGCTGTGAGTGTAGGGTCATACAAAACTGTAAACTAACTTAAAACATCGTGAGATTTGTGTGCATGATTTCTTCTATTATGACTAGACTGTGTGAGTCTCATGTGTAAAGTTACAGGTGATAAGTTGCTTCTCAGTATCTAAAGGTTTGACATGTCTGGGCCTTAAACAACATACATTTGGTGTCTCACCATTTTGGAGACCAAAATCTCAGAATCAAGTACAGGATAACTTATCTTTCCTGTAGGTGCCATGCCTTACCACAGCTTCCAGAAGCTTGCTGACCTTCTTGGCACTCCTTGCAGATGTATCCTTAGGTCTCCACCTTTGTACCAGTATCTTGTCATATTGGATTAGGGGCCTAACCTGTGTCAATGTAATCTCATCACTGCTACCCAGAAGACACACAGGACACACACAGGACTCACATCTCCCCGTACAGCACACACACACACACACACACACACACACACACACACACACACACACCAGCAAACACAGATGGCTGCCCCATATATGCTATCTAGCACACATCTAACTCACACATACAGCCTCACAGTTGCTCACCTAACAAATAGCATTCATCTTATATCTGTCTACACAGCACAGACAGAACAAACTCATACACACAACCACATGAGTCACATTCCCCACATCCATATATGACTATGCCATAAATGGGACCCACTGCACTCACAACTCATACACAATTCACATACTACCATACAGTAGACACATGGGACACAAACACAAACATGAATGCATGCACACATATACCAACACCCAGCAAGCACACAACTCATCAACATGCCACACATCCATACATAGCTTGCACACATAATCACCTCATGCCCCTCCACCCAGCAGACTGAACATGTTTCATACATGTGTTGCCCAACAGATCACTCATCTCATACTCCACCATCCAGTGAACAGCAGAAATCTCTTTCTCTCTCTCTCTCTCTCTCTCTCTCTCTCTCTCTCTCTCTCTCTCTCTCTCTCTCTCTCTCTTTCTCTCTCTCTCTCTCTCTCTCACACACACACACACACACAACCTCCCCATGTTTGAGCCCTTCCTCTCATGTGTTACAGTATTTTAGTTATAATTCTATTTAAGGTCACCAAAATTAACCTTGAGTGATGGCAATTACTTCTATTCACACCTCACGTTTTCCTATGTGGCCCTTGGAGTATGTGCTGTTCCTAACTCATTTTTGTTCAATAAATTGGTACCACTTGCAAAGTCAACTTAGGGAACCCTCGACGAGTTAACCCGGATGTGATAGAATCAGGTTGATAATCATGGCAGAGAAATCAGAATGAATGGACTGTACATCAACAGAGCACCAGGGGCCTTCTTAGGGAATGAGAACCAGGCCTTTGTCACTGATCCTAAGATGCCAAAGACCAATTGCCTTACCTGCTGAAGATGTGTATTGCTATATACAGCCTGACTTTATAACAGTGACAGTAGCATACAGAGGACCCTGGGAAAGAGTTCAGCCAACCCTAGGGAGACTAGAGCAGTAACACCCAGCATCTGCATCTCATGAGGAACCGCTGCGGGTCCACAAGCTAGAGTGTGATAGGATTGAAGCTGCACTTTAATAACAGACCATTAGGTGTATTTAGGTGGGAAAATCTTCACATTTTGCAAACAAGCCAGGTATGCGTTGTCTGCCTCATAAGAAATTCTGCACACAGCTTGATGCGCTCACAAATTCACAATTCAGAATTAATTGGTTTTTAGGCTGTGCATTTAGGTCATCTCTCCCAGACACCCCATTTCATGTGGTGAAAAGAAATTAAGTCAATTTTCCCCCTGCCAGACCCTCGGCTCTCATCTCGCAGGCCTGGCGTGCCGTCCCGCTGCACGTACGGGAAGAAGACAACCTTTAAAGGCATTCTCATTATTTCTCAGGGAGATGTCATTAAGTACTGTAAACATGTCCTGAATGAGTCCATGTCACAAAGACGACAGAGTGTTTATAGAATAAAAACCTATGAGCACCAAAGTAAGAGAAAATGGGAGAGGAAGGGGAGAAAGAGGAAGGTTTTTTTTTAGAAGAAAAAGGCAAGGTTTTCTTGACCAGTGAGCTGAGCTAAAGGTGCAGACTGTAAGGTAAATCCACCCAGATGAGCTCTGATCAATAGAGAAAAGCAGGAATGGAATCTACCTGACTGTGCTCTACTCTCTCGTTCCCTAGCCCTTGACCAAGCCACCGCACCCGTTTCTCCCTCAGAATTCATGCATGGTAGACCTCATAAATTGATTGTCTACCTGCCCCGCCCCAATTCATACTAGGTCTCAGAATCCGTGGCAAGAAAGCAGTCAAACCAGCCCTTTTATGTTGCAATTAAACTTGTTGATGTTTCTGTATAAGAGTGATAGTATATGTGTGTGTGTGCGTGCGCGCGCGCTCTTTTTCCAACCTACGACACTATACTCATACAAAGAGAATTGTGCCCACAGTAAGATGAACACATGTCTTACTTACTATTTGGTTTTTCACTGTTTGGTTACAACCAAGTCAAGACGATAATAAGATCCTCAGAGTTGGGCCTCCCCACCCAGAGTCTGACAATGTGTGAACTCACAGTCTGTACCATACAGTGGATTGACGAGGATCGATGCCTTCACTTCCATGAAGGAATGACATCACCATGGCTTGCTTTGAGATTTCATCCTTGGCCCTTCATGTAGACACTAGAAGGACCTGTAGGTGCATACCCCTGTATCAGGCTTTGGTCAGTGATTGGCAGTGAGAGCATGGAGAAACAATGTTGCCTTCTCTTGGTATAGATGAAGGCCATGTCTATTAGCATCCATAGGGCCAGACTGAAAATGCCCATAGACACCTGTGAAATAGCATGCTTCTGGGCTTCAGTTCTTCCTGCTCTGTTCTCCCTGTCCTTACCTGATTCCCCTGAAAACCCATTCTTAACATACTGTCGTGTGTCTGGACACAGAGAGTTAAGAATCATACGTTCTTATAAAGCAAGGATGTCTTGTCCCTCTAGGTGGACCAGCCCTGCTCTGGACATTCTGTTTGCCTTATTCTCTCCAGGTTTTGCACCAGGCCACATCTTGTGCCCCAGAGAACAAGAAACTGGAATCTCCAAGCTGCTCTGTTGACTTCTACAAATGATTTTCCCTATGCTTGCTATCTGTCCTGCAATTGAGAGGTTCCAGGGAGACCTTGAGCGGAGAGGCCCTGCAAAATAATGCAGACACACACACACACACACACACACACACACACACACACACACCCCACCACAGGAATCAACTGATGTGAGATATTTGGTATTAGCTGTAAATCTACCAGGGGGAGCTATGAAGAGAAGCTATAAAGGCCTTCTCAGTGGTGTTATCTGCAAACAGTTTTAAGTTCCCAAAATTCAAACCAAGAAAATAAAAACAAGTAAAACTAATATAAAGGGGACAAAGGAATCATCATTAGTGTATACATTATCAACCTCATGTCTGTGAGCACAAAGAAAACCCCAGGACCAGATGAATATTATGAGACATTTAAAGATGAGCTAACACCAAAACATCTCAAACTATCCTACAAAGCAGAAAATGAATCCTTCCAAATTCATATAATAAAGCCAGTATTAACCCAAACATAAACTAGGTAAGGGCTTAACAACAACAATAATAATAATAATAACATTTTAGATCAAGTTCCCTTATGAATACAGACATGAAAATTCTCACTGAAATACCAGAAAACTGAATTTGACAACATATCAAAAAGATAATACATGTTCGACTTGTTTGTTGTTGTTTGTTTGTTTGTTTGGCTGGTTGGTGGGTTGTTTTGCCAGGAATACAAGGATGGCCAACATATATAAATCAATGAAGGTAATACAGTACATAAACTCAGGGACAGAAACCATATGCTCATCTCAATAGTACAGAAAAAGCTTTTGACAAAATTCAACTACCCTTCATGACAAAAACCAGGAAGAAATCAGAAACTGAAAAACAAAATCTTAACATAATTAAGGGTACATACTCCAAATCTATAGCCAACTGGAGAAAACTTGAAAGTATTCTCCCTGAAATTATCAACAAAACAAGGCTGTCTATTCTCCCCACTCTGTTTAATACAATGCTTCAAATGTTTTTGTTTTGGTTTAGTTTGGTTTGGTTGGGCTTTTTGGTGGGGGTTGTTTTGTTTTTCATTTTTTATCATATATCTTGCCTGCATGTGTGTATGTATACCAAATGCATGCCATGTGTTTGTGGAAGTCAGAAAAATGGCACTGGATCCCCTGGAACAGATGGTTATGAGCCACCATATGGATACTAGGAACCAGACAAGGTTCCTCTGGAAGAGCACCCAGTGCTCTTAACTGCTGAGTCATCACACCAGCCAACACCCTGTGCTTCAAATCTGAAGCTGAAAGTCAAGAAAAAGAAATAAAGGGAGCACAAGTAAGAAATGAAAAATTCAAAGTGTCTCTATCCACATGATATGATCCTTACTTAAAATAACGAACTCAAGAGTTAGACACCAACAAACCAAATAACCCAACTTAAAAATGGGGCCCAGTCTTAAACAGAATTCTCAACAGAGAAATCTCGAAAGGCCGAGAAGCACTTAAAGAAATGTTCGACATCCTTAGTCATCAATGCAAATCAAAATGACCCAGAGATTCCACCTTACACCCATGAAAATAGCTAAGGTCAAAAACTCAAACAACAGCAATGCTGGTGAGGATGTGGAGAAAGAGGAACGCTCCTCCACTGCTGGTGGGATTGCCAACTTGTACAACCACTTTGGAAATCAATCTGGTGGATTCAAAATTAGAAATAGTTATACCTGAAGATCTAGCTATACCACTCCTGGGCATATACTCAAGATATGCCCCATCATACCACAAGGACACATGCACCACTATGTTTATGGCAGCTTTATTTGTGATAGCCAGAAACTGGAAACAATCCAGATGTCCCTCATCCGAAAAACGAATATAGAAAATGTGGTTCATTTACACAATAGAATACTATTTAGCTATTAAAAACAAGAACATCATGAATTTTGCAGGCAAATGGACGGAACTAGAAAATATCATCCTGAGTGAGGTAACCCAGACCCAAAAGGACATGCATTTTATGTACGCACTGATAAGTGGATATTAGCCATAAAGTACAGGATAACCTTGATACATCCCACAGACCCAAAGAAGTTAAATAGGAAGAAGGGTCCAATCAAGGATGCTTGAATCACATTTAGAAGGGGGAATGAAATAGTAATAGGAGGCAGAGGGAGGGAACTGGATGGAAGGGGAATAGGGATGGGGATAGGGGCAAGTGGGATCAGGTGTAGAGAGAGACGGTAGAGAGGCCCAGAGGGCCAAGAGAATAAGGAGAATGAAGCCCCTGCACATACATAGCAGATGGGCAGCTTAGTCTCCATGTGAGTCCCCCAACAGCTGGAGCAGAGGCCTGGCTGTGGAATGTGTTCCCCCCCCCCCACAGGGCTGTCTTTTCTGGCCTCAGTGGGAGAGGATGTCCTAATCCGGCAAGGACTTGATGTGCCAGTGTTGGGGGATGAAGGGAACCCTCTTAGAGGAGAAGGGGAGGAGGACAGGGAGGGACTCTGTGAGGTGGGAACCGGGAGGAGGGGGACAGAGTTTGGTTTGCAAATAAATGAATAAATTTAAATTAAAAAACAAATAAACAAACAAAAAACACAGACTCCACCAGAAAATCCTTAGGTCTGATAAACACTTTCAGCAAAGTAGCAGGATTCAAAATCAATGTATAAAAACCAATTCCTTTTCCATACTTTGATAACAAACTTACTAAGAAAGAAATGAATTTTAAAAAATCACTTTAAGAAAAAAACATCATTCTGTATAGATTTTAAAAGTAAAATATCTAGGAATGAACCTAACCAAGGTAGCACATGACTCCTACAGTAAAAACATTAGAAGACTGAAGAAAGAACCTGAAGAGGAAACCAGAAGATGTAAAAGATCTCATAGGGTGGGGAGATACCTTGGGGGGGCCTCCACCCTCTCAGAGGAGAAGTGGAGGGAGGAATGGGGGGAGGAACCATGGAAGAGGGGTCTGAAGGGGGGACCAGAGGGGCAGCAATCAAATGTAAAGTGAATAAATTAAAAAAAGGAAAGAAAGAAAGAAAGAAAGAAAGAAAGAAAGAAAGAAAGAAAGAAAGAAAGAAAGAAAGAAAGGAAGGAAGGAAGGAAGGAAGGAAGGAAGGAAGGAAGGAAGGAAGGAAGAAAGAAAGAAAGAAAGATCTGATGCTCATAGATCAGCAGAACTGACAACACTAGAAGTGACCTACTGAGTCAATGCAATCCCCATCAAAATTCCAGTGGTGTTCTTTACAGAAATATAAAAATTAATCCTATAATGTGTAGGAAGTCATAAGGGACATGGACTAGCCAAAGCAATCCTAATCAAAAGGCAGTGCTGGAGATACCACAGTGCCTGATTCAAATTATATTGCAGAGCCATTGTTAAAAATAAAAATAAAAAACCATTCACTATGATACCAGCACAGGTACAGATATGTGGATCAGTAGAACAGGACAGGACAGGACAGGATAGGATAGGATAGAACAGAACACCAAGAAATAAATCCACACAGTAAAGTCACCTGATTTTCAACAAAAAAATGACCAAAACATACATTCCACAAATACTGCTTGGAAAATTAAATACCTCCTGTAGGAGGACTCGCCCCACACAAATTGTAGTTCAGATGAACCAAATGCCCCAGTGCAATGTCTACAACTTTGGAACTGCTTAGAAAAACACTTATAGAAACACGCACGTAAGGTCTTCCTTAAAGGAACTTCAATAACTCAGGAAATAATAGTCAATGCATAGGATACTATACTATAAAACTAAAGTACTCTGCATCACAAACAACAACAATAACAAAAAATCCACAGCAGACTAAAGAGACAGCCTACAGGATGGGTAAAAATCTTTGCCTCTCTCTCCTCTGTCTGTCTGTCTGTCTCTCTCTCTCTCTGTCTGTCTTGCTGTCTCTGTCTTTCTCTCTCTCTCTCTCTCTCTCTCTCTCTATATATATATATATATATATATATATATATGGTTAACTAGTGTATTGAAAGAATTCAAAAATTTTAAAACAAGACATAAATCATCCAGTCAATAAGTGGGCAACTGAATTAAAAAGATAATTCTCAAAGGAAGAAATAAAAATGTCTAATAAATATTTGAAAAAACTTCAATATTCTTAGCCATCAGGATCATAGTCAGAATGACTAGGAAATGAACAACAAGTGTTAGTGAGGATGTGGGAGAAAGAAGCCTTATACACTGGTACCAGAACTGCAAACACTTGCAGATGCTGTAGAATTCATCATGGCATGAAAACAGAAATGGGATTTTTTGGAGAAGATAGGATACCTGTGGGAGGTGGAGAAAAGGCCAAGAGAGGGTAATAAGTCTAAGTAAATATAAGCAAATTATAACTACATGTGTATGGAAATAAATGTAATAATATTTCTAAATATTAAATAAATATTTATTAAATGTTAAATTAAATATTAAATAAATAAAATTTATAAATAATAAAACCCATTGTTTTATATACTAACTAAACAAGAATTTATTTTTAAAATTAAGTGATTGGCACCTTTTCCTATCTTTCCAGGCTTGTGCTTTCTGATGCTAGAAACTGACCCCTCACACTCCGAGAGTGACACTTGACCGTCACCCAAGACTCTTGTTCTATAAAGCCATGAGGCCTGTCTGGCAGGCAGACTCTGAGTACCCCTAGCTCCCACATGGTCTTCCTGAAAGCCCCATCTTGTGTTCAGTCAGAACATGGCTCAGTGTCAGAGCTACAGTTATTCATTTGCAGGCCAAAGTCTAGGACCTTCCTGAGGAGATGGTGTGTGGAGGGCAAGAATCTCTTATAGAAGTTGATACAACTTACAAAAGATTCTGAAGTCTGTATGAGTCTTCTCTTGCTGCAGTAACAAAGTAGCACATTGGTATGAACCACATCTTTCTTTCCTGGTTTCTGTAACTCAGCATTGGTCTCTGTGGAATGCTGAGACATAGATGGATAACTTCCTTTAGGAGACTCCAATGGCATACTCAGTTTTTCCTTTCCTAGTATTCTAGAGAGTACCTATGTTGCTTACTGTCATCCTTCTTTCACATTCAAGGTCAAAGAAGGGTGGTGAGAATTTCATCCCTCCTCCCCTCTATCCCTTACAGTCACATCTATCTCTGAACTGCCTCTTTTCTGGTGACAAGAGCCTTGTGGTTACCAGGGTCCTAGCTAGACTGCCCAAGATCACCTGTGTATTTAAGAGTGAGTTTCCTAGCAACATTAATTATATCCACACTGTGACCCTTGACCATGTCACACAGTACAATGAAGTTTTAGGGTGTAGGTATCCTTAAGTCTGTGCAAGGACATTTATCCAACCTTCAGGTCTGTGAACACTTTCCTAAAGAAAAACAACAACAAAAGGTTACACATGTTCTTTCATGAGTACTTGGTCAAATTCTTCTTGAGTGCCCACTCTGTGCCCGACCAGGAGATGTAACTACAAGTAAAAAACAATGTAGTGTGGCAGCCATCTTGGTTTCCTGACCTGGGGTGTTTCCCTAAATCCAAGTTTTCAAAGCTAAAACTAGAACATTTCCAGAACTCTGAGATAGCTAGTCACCTTGTGTTGGGGGCCGACAGGCCAACTGCCGGCTACATAGACAGGCCGCCTCTCCCCTCGAGTGAAATTCCTGACCTTCCTGACGGAACATCAAGACCAAGATAAAAATCTGTGACCTTCCCGGGAAAAACCGCAGAATGTCCCAGGCACCTGACCCAGGGCTTGGCCCATAGGTCACTTCCCCATAGTTTCCCCTCCCAACTTCCTCATCCCTACTGCTTAAAACGTGCTGCCTGTGTGACAATAAAGGGGGCCTTGACAATGGAATCTTGCTTGGCCTCGTTCTTCTCTCCCCCCCATGACCCTCAGGTAGCGCCTCTTCGGGACCCTGAATAACTAGACCTGCTGGACGGGTCAACCTTGGGTGCAGTCTGCCACTCAACACTTTACAATCCAACCAGAAGCATGAATGAAACACAGTCAAGGGGCAGTGAGGGTAGCCCAAGATAGTGCATTTGTAAGGCCCTGGGCTTTGTCCTACTGAGAGGCAAAGCAGCAAAGCAAACCGAGCCACAAGCAGATGTCTGATCAACTGCAAGTTGTTCTGAAAGCAACTATAAAGGGGAAAAGACATGGAAAAAGTAAGAGCCCCCAACCCCCGACCTCATCGGCGCCCTCTGAATAAAATTGGCTCTACCCTAAATGCATCTCAGACATGGGCTGCATGCTACACACTGTCTTGTCTAACACCTCAGAACAACCCCAGGAACAGAGGACAGTGATTGCCTATAACTTTCAGACAAAGACACAGGGAGGAAATCACTTGTCTAAAACACAAAACGAATGTGCCCCAGGTCACCCAGAAAGACCCTGATACAGGAGAGATCCTGAGCAAGTCATATGCCACAAGCAAGTCAGGAAGAGGGAAAGGAAAAAAAGATTGTAATGGGGTTGTTTCTTGAAAAGGTTACAGGATGGTGGCTTCATCCTGATAAAGCAGGAGAACTAGGTAATGTGATATCCCAGACTTCTTCCATCCTATGTGGAGTGGAGTTTGTGGAGTTCGTGGAGTTTGTGGAGTTCATGGAGTTAGTGCCTCCTCTGAGTCCCTTAGCTGACAGGCTACAGGGCCCTCTTAGGGTATGTGTAACTCCCGGGCATTTCTGGATCTTTTGCCTGTGTAGTAAAGGAGTCTGAGCTATTGAAAGGAAAAGCATTCATGACCAGAGAAGACAGCACTTGGAAAGGTGGCCTGTATGTGGAAACCACCCTGGTGAGGTACAAGCAAGCTAAGTTAAACTTCTACTCTATCTCATGTTTAGAAATTGTCTTACCAGGTGGGGTGGTGGTAGCAGCACATGCCTTTGATCCCAGTGCTTAAGAGGCAAAGATAGGTGGATCTCAAAGAGACTGAGTACACCCAGATCAAGTTCCAGGACAGCCACGTCAACATAGAGAGACTCTGTCTTCAAACAAACGAACAAAAAAGAATGTCTTAACACTTAAGCATTTGTTTTTGTTTTCTTGGCTTTTCTTTTACATGCCCACTTACTTCTTGTTCACCAGGTCAATGTGACACCAATATTAAACCACAAAGTATTTGACCATTCAGGGTCAGTCTAACCTCCCAGCATGACCCTCCCCAACTAATTTACCTTAGTGTCTTCTGACACTTAGTTTGCTTATAATGGAAAGACAAAGCAGGTACTTACAAAAATAGGCAGATTAAATACCATTCTCTGAACTTGTTATTTTCCAAATGACTTTTAGGCATAGTGTTTTGAATTTCTCAACACACACAGCTTTAACTATGCAAATGAGAGAGTAGGGGGTAATACTGTCTTTTCAGAATTGCTGGGGCCTCATAACTCCTAACTCCAAACTTCTCCAGACCTTGGTCTTCACTGCAAATGTATGTTTTAGGTGACCTTGGATCTTTAGTATCTCAGAGAATGGCTGCTTCATGGGTTCCAGATGGAAAGTATAAAATTAATAACCCCTTATAGATGAATGCCCGTATGTTTTGCACATATTCCAGACATGTGCTTTGCTTATAGTGCCATTGGTTTAAATGTAATTAACATCTAAATGATGCACTGATGCTTCTGAATTCCAAACTATGCAGGACATTTTAAAAAGATATTCAATACTGGATACTGGCACCAAATAGCCTGGAAAAGAAATGAGTCTCAAGTGGTGAATAAGAATCACCTGTCTCATGCATGTGAGAAAGCTATGTCCTTATGGAGGAAGGCATTTCTCCTGTCCCAAATAAACACACACACACACACACACACACACACACACACACACACACACACACCGCCAAATACCATGCATTTCTGTTACTTAGCATGGAGTTTAACTGTAATTAGGAAAGATCTAAAACTGTTTATTTACAAACAAAAGAAACAGCTTATGATTCTCTCCTGTGGATCCAGGCTCTGCCCTACATTTTCTTTGCAGTCCCTCTCAACTCACTAACTTATGAACTATCCCTATGCTATGGTTCAGTCTTTATAATCCAAGAAGGCAGTAGCCAGGTAAGATGATAGATCTATAACATTTATTTGTTTGTTTGAGACAAACTCTCACTGTGTATCATAGGCTAGCCTTGATCTCTCTGTTACTCTTGCCCAAGCTACTGTGCCCAGCTCAGATCAAGTCTTTCATGAAAAGATTTCTGATGTAACTCTTCTTTTTAGATCTTCCTGGCCAGACCCTAGTTACATGGCTATATCCAAAGGATGCTGTGAAATGTAGTCCTTTATATCAATAACCAAGATCCTGCTAAGATCCAGGAGTGCATTGCTATGGTATATAAAAGCAAATAGATTTATGGAAATATAAACAGCCTTTGCTTAAGGATCTGTGGTAATTCCTGTAGATATTTTTATCTTATTTATTGCCGTAAGAATTACTCATGCTTCTTCCCTAAATTGAAAGAAACTCCCTTTAGCTCTCGACTCACTTATTCCAGGACAGAGATTATAGTCATGATCAACTGTAATTTGGAATAAAGGGTTTTGAACCATGGGAAATCAATTTATGCTGGATCCCTTCATCATTGTGGGATTCCGCAAGAGATCTTTTTATTAGCTTGGGAAATAGAGACGATGCTACCAAGTGTCTTCTGTTCCCTGCAACCCAGTGTTAAGGTTTACATCTAAAATGTCCCCCACGGACTTGCTTTTTGAATATTTGTTCCTCAACTTCTGGTGCTTATTTGAAGGTTGTAGCACCTTTGGAAGGTGACATCTCTCTGGCAGAAGATGATGGCTAGAGACAAGACTTTGCCGGTTATCGCAGCCCCTGACTCCAGAGTCCTCTCAGCTCCATTGCCACATGCCCTGTCTTTGCCACACTCCCTCGATCCATACCAAGCCACTCTCCTGCTTTTCTTTCTAATGAGAACTGAAACGCTGAATCCATAAGCCAAAGGAAAGCTTTCCTCTTCTCAGTTGATTCTGTCGGACCTTTCATTGCAGCAAAAGATTAACCAAAGCATCCTTGTATCCAAGGTTAACATATGGGACAATACTGACAAAGCTTACACACACACACACACACACACACACACACAAACACACATGCACAGGCGGACACACACACTCAGCAGGATTCAACCACAGAGGCATTTATAATTGCCTCTTCTGAGTTGCTGCATAGCTCAGTGTGCTCTTTGCCAAGCTCTGCGTCCTCCACCTTCCACAGCGAACAAATCTACCCCTGATCCCTACCACTCTAAAACCTGCTTCCCACTGATCCCCCTGAAGTTCACACTGAATCACACCTCCAAGGACAGTCACATCTCATCCAGGAATGCTGAGGAAGGTTGGCTGTGCTCAACACATCTCTCACCCTGGAAGTCCCTTCGTTATCAGGATCCTTGTTTGTGGGCACAGGGAATAGTAATTGTTTTAGGTGGGATGTGCTATTGTGCAGGCAGTAAAAACGCTCCCAGAATCCATCTCCATGCCACCATGCTAACTGAGTCCTTGGAAGCTGCCCCCCTTCCTTCCCACTTCACGTGTGTCTGAGGCTAATGGAGAGGCCTAGTCAAATGATGACACATATAAAGGAGTTTTCCAGTAGCTTTGACCACTTGAGTCTGGTCCCTGGGGCCCATAGGGAGCTGGCTCCTTCAAGCTGTCCTCTGGCCTCCACACACGCAAGTATATGCACTAACATACATATACACACATAAGTTAATACATAAATGTGATTTTTTGAGTAGGATTTACTTGCCAAAAATGGTAAAGAAGATGGCTTTAGTTTTCTTGATGGACTTTGTAAATTTTAAAGGGTCCTCAAAAAGAAGATTTCAAACAGTCTCACGTGCCAAGGGCTCATTCTCCTGTGATAGTCAGTTTCCTTACCTCACACACAGCAGCCCTGCCTGATGTTGCATCTTTGCTCTTTGACCTTTCAGGGTCACTCTGGTTGCTGCCAAATACAGAACCACACTCCCACCTGTCTGGCAATTCTGCTCAGCTCAGAAAACTTATGAAGCAGCAAGTGTACGCCTTCTCAAGAACAGCCATGAGTTCTCCAGGTACAAGGTCATCCAACTGAATGGGACCAGAACCCTGTGCCTTCCAACAAGGATTCTCACAGCAGGGTCCTTTGACCAGGGACAGTGGCAGCTGGGAACTTGTCACAAATGCTTCAAGTTCTTGGCTCCCAATCCAAGAACCTAAAGGTTAGGTATTCAGAAGCAGGACCTAACATGCTATGTTTTAACTAGTCCTCCAGAGGAGCCCTAGAAAATTAAAGAACCCAAAAGGTATAGACAAGAGAACATCTCTAAAACTCTCAAGCTAATTCCTCCTACCCAAAAGTAATGCCTCCACATGCTTTCAATCTATGCCTTGGATTTATCTTAGCATAGGTTTCCAGGTTTGATCCTATGCTTTTGAGAAACACATACCATTCATGCAACCTTTAGAGTCTATAAATACTACATATTAGGGTTGGCAAAGATTTTCCTCTGTGTCCTAGCACTTCAGGAAAAAAAAGTTAAAACGGTTGTTCAACTTTTCTGCTGCATGACCTAGAAAAGACTCCAGCTGCTGTAGGTGGATCTGGCTCCACAGCAGGCAATAAAGGTCTCGCTAACCCGCCTTTATTTGCTTTCTGCTCAAGATAAACATTTATCACTGGGTGTATTGATTAACACCATATCACTTCCCTCCCCACACTTTCACAAAGGAAGCAGGCTCCCCTTGGGAACACAACCCTTTGTGGGGCTCACAAGAGCCCTACTGTTATGTTGCTTATGAAGGTTTGGGACTCCCTGTGCCTAGAAGAGGCGTCAACCATCCTCACAAGTTTCTTCGAATACTAAGAAATGTACTTACCTAGGTAGCAATTCAGGAGAAAATGCACACTATCTGGATGAGGCATAAAGAAGACACAGTAAGAAACAAAGGACCCTACAAATTGCCACAGCTACTAGTTTCTTTCCCATCCTGCACTCTTCTTAACCACTAGCAGCTTTTAAACTGTCCTCCATTTCTTTCATTTACATACAAAGAATGTTGCATATAAGGAATCACACATTATGGTATTTTTTTTCTGCTTCATATGGAAACCATCAATGGTTTTTGTATATATATACATACATACATACATACATACATACATACACACATACATGGCTGAGCCATCTCTCCAGCCCTGGTTCCCTTTTTATTGCCAAGTAGTATCCTATGATATGATATATCACATTGTATCTAATAAGTCACTCCTTGAAACATATGTACATTGTATCATCTTGAGATTGTCATGAATGAAACTGTCATTTGCATAAAGGTGTTTGTGGGAATACAAGCCTTTATCCCTTTGGGCAGAAATGTCTAAGAACTCAACTGCTGATCAGAGGTGATGACATGTTTACTTTTTAATTATTTTATATTCATTTATTTTTGGTATGTACTTGTTTTGCTTGCATGTATGTACGTGCACCATGCACATACCTGGTGCCTGTGGCAGTCAGAAAGAAGGCATTCAACCCTCCAGAAGTGGAGTTACAGATGGTTGTACAGGTCTTCTGCAAGAAAAACAAGTGATCTTAACCACTAAGCCACCTCTCCAGCCCCACATTTCTTTTAAAAGTAACTGTTCTTCAGTTACTTCTTACCAGCAATCTCAGATGCAGTTTCTCTACTTCCTTGCTAGTATTAGATACTGTCACTATTTCTCATTCTGGTTTTTATTAGCATCCTCAATGCCTGATGATTTTCCTGAGTCCTGATTATATTTGCATGTGCTTGTATTTAATATTCATAACCCCGGCTATGAAATGTCCCTTCACACCCATTTTTTTTAAACAGGAATGTTTGGAGAGCTTCTTCTGCTGAGATTGGAGAGCCCTGTATATATATTCTTTGTCTCAGTCATCATTCAATAAGTGGTTTGTGATACATTCTCTAGCAGAGTCTTCCACCAAGCATAAGTTGCAATCTTTACGATGTGTAACGTTTTTCTCTTACAGATTATACTTTGAGTATAAAATCTAGGAACCTTTAGCTCATCTCTGAAAGGCTGCCTTATGTCTTCTTCGAAAAGTGTTGTAATTTTACATGTAAGTCCATAATCCATTTCAAGTTAATTTTTGTCTAAGACTCAAAACTTAGGTCACTGTGCAATTTGCCCTGGGATGTCCAGATATTTCAGTGCTGTCTCCCTCCCCTGATAACCTTTGTAACTGTGTCAAGTGCAGTCACGTAGTAAGTTACTGAAACATAAAAAATTGACTCTTCTTTTTTTCTTCTAAAGAAAATTTAGGTTATTTTAGTTCCCTTGCCCTTTCCATGCCAATTTTAGAGAAATACTACTTAAACTCTTGTTGGAGTTTTGATAAGGACTATATGAATCTCGTGTGTACTCTTGGAGAAAATTGGTGTCTTTATATTTAATTTTCCAATCCATGAACATAGTATATTTTCTCTACTTCTTTTGTCTTCACTAGTTCCTTCATATCAGCATTATGGATTTGGTAGCAGATACCTTGTACTTGTTTAATTAAATTCCTCAGTTCCTTCCCTCTTTTCTTCCTTACTTCCTTTTGTTAAACATGCTCTCATTATGTTGCCGGGACTGGCCTCAAATTAATCAACTTCTTACCTCTATCTCCCAAGGGCTAGAATTACAACCTGTGCCACTCTATGGGGTATACATTAAGTCTTCCTTCTTTCCTTCCTTCCTTCCTTCCTTCCTTCCTTTCTAGAACTGATAAGTGTTACTATATTTTAATTTCAGTGCCCATGTGTCACTGCTAGAATAGAGAAATACAGCTAATCCTTGCATATTGTTCTTCTGCCCTGCCTTGATTTACTCACTAAGGTATTTCCTGTAAATTCCTTGAAATCTTCTATAGAAACGATGGTGTCATAGGCAAGAACAGAAGGGTTTGCTCTTTCTTTTTTTTTTTTAAGATTTATTTCTTTTATTTATATGAGCACATTACAGTTGTCTTCAGACACACCAGAAGAGGGCATCAGATCCTATTATAGATGGTTGTGACCCTCCATGTGGTTGCTGGGAATTGAACTCAGGACCTTTGGAATTGAACTCAGTAGTGCTCTTAACTGCCGAGCCATCTCTCTGGCCCAGGGTTTTTTTTTTTTTTTTTCTGGTCAATATGTGTTTCATTAATTTTCTTGCCTTATTAAACTGGCAAGAAACTCCAGTGTCATGGTGGAGATGGATGGAGACATGAACATTCACTGTGTTTTCAACAACAGGGGAAATATTCAGACTTTTATCACCAAACATAGTGTCTGGTGTGTTTCTGCAAATGGTCTTTAACAAGCTGAGTCTGTTTTCAACTACAGTTTTCGAAGGTTTTTTTTTTTCAGATTTGTATTTACTCTGTGTGTGTGTGTGTGTTTGGTGTGGTGTGTGTATGTGGTGTGTGTGATATGTGTGCTCTATGTGTGTGGAGTGGTGTGGTGTGTATGTGTGTGTGGTGTTTATATGTGTGTGGTGTGGTGTGTGGTGTGTGGTGTGTGTGTGTGTGTGTGTGTGTGTGTGTGTGTGTGTGGTATGATGTGGTGTGTATGTGTATGTATAGGAGGGTGGTCTGTGTGTACAGGTGCCTTCAGAGGCCAGGAGAGGATCCCCTAGAGTTAGAGTTACATTTGTGAAACACATGAGGTAGATACTGAAATTTTAACTTTGGTCCTTTCCAACAACACTTTTAACCACTCAGCCAACTTTCCAGGCCTCTTTCTGAGAGTTCTTAGTTATGCATTGGTGTTGAATTGTGATAAGTACTTATTCTGTAGATTTATATGATTGTGTGGATTTTCTCCTTTAGCCATTTAAAGAGGTGAATTACCTTAATTGATTTTCAATATTGAATCAGCTTTGCAGCTACAAAACAAATCCCATTTGGCCATGGTATATAACTTTTGATATATTACTGAATTCTTCTTCCTAAACTTTTGCTAAAGAACGTTTGTCTGTATTTAGTGAGATATTGATCTTTAATTTTCTTTTTAAATTATCTGTCTAGTTTTGGTGTCAGGATTGTACTAACTTCATATAAGAAATTGGCAAGTGTTTCCTCTCCTTTACATTCTAGAAGAGATTGTGTAGAGAGTATGCCATCTCTTCTTTAAATATCTGGTCCCATTCTAGAGTGGAGATTTCTTTGGGGAGGGTCATTTAGTAAAAAAAAAAAAATCCCTATGTTCTTCATTATTATGAGACTTTAAAATTATGTCCTATAGTGGATAAGTTGGGATCATCTGTGCTTTTCAAGAAGTTGTCTATTTCATTGAAGTCGCCCTGTCGATATGTAGAATTATACTAATTATTTCCTGTGTGTATTTTGTTGTCTCCATTGTCTATAGTAGTATCTCCTGTATTATTCCTGATATGAGTGATTTGTGGCCTTCTTTTTATGTCTGTGTATTGCTTGGTCTATCAGTTTAGCTGGTCTTTCCCAAGGGGGAAAAATGCTTTGTTTTGCTAATAAAAATTAGTAAAACCCTCTGGCTTTTCCCTTCGTTGACTTCTTTTCTTGTACATGTTAGCTGCTTATTTGCTTTTCTTCTTCTAGGTTCAAGAGGATAAGAGCTTGTTACTACTGATTTGTGGTTTTAATCTGTCTTAACTTACACACTTAGGATTATGCTTTCCATCTTCACAATGCCTTAGCTGAGCACGATATATGTTGATGGGATGTATTTCCTTTTATTCTTTAAGTTGAGTTTCATTAACTTGATTTTTTTTTCTTAACTGGACCAATGAATGTACTGTTTGGGTTATCATTTAGGTGGTAGGTGTTTGAGGACTTCCCTGATAGCTTTCTGTTGTTAATTTATTTTCTTCTATCCTGGTCAGTGAATACTTTTTATAATTTCAATTCTTTTTTGCTTTGTGGAGGAAACTAGAGATCCAACTCAAGTTCTTGAGCAAGCTACTACTGAAATGAATTTCCTATTCTTATAGGAATTTCAATTCATATAGGGAGGGGGAGTACAGCCTAGGGTACAGCTCAAAATGTTCAGGTGTAGTCAGTTATTTTTTATGAGTGTTAATGAGAGCCTGTTGTTTGATGACAGTCTCTCTCTCTCTCTCTCTCTCTCTCTCTCTCACACACACACACACACACACACACACACATACACACACATGATTTCTTGGTGAATCTAGCTAAACATGTATCTATACATTGGTCTTTGTTTGGCCCCAACTTTTGGTTTTGTTAAATAACTAAAGACAGTAAAGGAGATGCCCTGGGAATAACAAGCCAGAAGCTGAGTTTTTTTAGTCCAGCACCATAAGATTGTCCTTATATGTGTGTCTCACAGTCAAGCTCCATATACCTGCTGAATAAATATGATTTTTGCTTAATTACAGTTCTTGTGTTCTCTGTAGCATGACCATTGGTCTGTAAGTACCTACAAGGGGAAATGAATTCTTTTTTTTATTGAATATAATCTTCATTTACATTTCTTTTTTTCTTAGATATATTCTTTTTTTCCCTTAGATATATTCTTTATTTACATTTCAAAAGATTTCCCCTTTCCTGGCTGCCCCCCCCCTCCCGGAAAGTCCCATAAGTCCTCTCTCTTCCCCGTTTCTCAATCAACCCTCTCCCGCTTCCCTGTCCTGGTATTCCCCTACACTGCTGCATCGAGCCTTTCCAGGACCAGGGGCCTCTCCTTCCCTCTTCTTGGGCATCATTTGATATGTGAATTGTGTCTTGGGTATTCCGAGCTTCTGAGCTAACATCCACTTATCAGTGAGTACATACCATGTGTGTTCTTTTGTGATTGGGTTACCTCACTTAGGATGATATTTTTAGTTCTACCCATTTGACTAAGAATTTCATGAATTCATTGTTTTTAATAGCTGAGTAGTATTCCATTGTGTAAATATAGCACATTTTCTGCATCCATTCCTCCGTTGAGGGACATCTGGGTTCTTTCCAGCTTCTGACTATTATAAATAGGGCTGCTATGAACATAGTGGAGTATCCTTCCACATAACAACAACAAAACCAAAGCCCAGAATTAATTATCTAATTGTGGTGGTTGTTAACTGGATTTATCATACACATGAGGATAACCAAGTCTCCCCTGCAGCCAAGATCTGTGGCCATGCAATCTTCACACCAAAATCAAAAGCCTAGGAACTATGGGAAAGTGCAGAATCAACACCACTGGGTCCTGCATGAAAACATCATGAATTCATCACAATGCTTAACCTTGAGGCTGCAAGAGTCTTTTCTGTGGTGACCGGTCCTGGCAGCATAGAAGTACCTGTGAAACGTTTGAACAAAAATACCTCTACTCCAGACCACCTTTCTTCCTCTTTCTACCTCTTTCCTCCTCTTTCCTTCTCTTCCTCCTCCTCCTCCTCCCCTCCTCCTTTTTCTTCCCCCCTCCCCCCTGCTTTTCCTCCCCCCCCCTCCTCCAACTCTTCATTTTCTGTTCCTTCTTGTCCTCTGTTTTAAATTAGTGGGATGCTGTATTTAAATATGAAAGGCTGCTAACAGGTTCTGTGGTGCAGTTGCTGTGAAAAAGATGGCTACCTTCTTATAGCTAATGGCTTGAGTCCCTGCAGACTGACACACCCGTTGTAGACACTGATGCTCTCCTTTTTATAACTTTATTTCATTTTCTGCTCATTTCTGGTGTTGACTTAAAGGGCCTTTATCACATTGAGCTGATAATCTATGCTTTATGGCTGCGATTGTGAGCAATGGAAGCAGCGTGCAATACTACACGCATATAAATATTTGAACAAGAAAAAGAAAGTCTGTCTGATGTGGGCCAAGGAAGAAATGAATTTTAAAAAAAAACAAAACAAAAAATGCCACTAGAGGGACCTTGACACTGAACCACAAACTGACAAGGTGAGGCTCCAATGGCACCCTGTCCAGCTTTGAGATTTCACCAGTGGGTGCTTGCCATGTCCCGTGCATCACAGGGTACTCAGCTGAGGTCCATGCTAGCAGGCTTATGACGTCACTGATGTGGCTTGCGTATTTGGTCAGGATCACTAAAATAATTCCCTTTGAGAAGAATCAATTTGCTCTTGCAGGGAGTTAAAGACCTGAGGAGTTTTAATTAGTTTACCCGGCCTTTGCATTTGATCACCAAACGTTATTGCAGAGTTCAAAGAACACGAGGCTGTATGCCTCCTTTTCCCTTTTTGTGGGGCGGGGGCTTTGCCGCCTTTTTCTGCATCTCCTGTGAATAGTGGAAAATAAGGGCAAAATGACATTCGACTTAGAAAGTAAGAGCACCAGGAAGCGAAATTGGAGGCAAACAGAACAGCTAATTTCGCCAGGCATAGCTGGTGTTGCCCGCGGTTGTCCCTGACAGCCAGGCGAGTCCGAACCACCTGTGTTTGCTCACTAGCTTTCCCCAATCTGCGAGAAAATGGCCAGAGCTGGTCACATGGCAGGCAGATAGGCCAGGCACCATGGGAATACAAAAGCCGGAGCTTTTAGCAGAGTTAATCATTAATGCGCCTTTTCTTTGTCCCATTCAGGAGTGCTGAAGGCTTTGATAGCCTGTATTTGCCCTGAGCCGGCTGCAGGCAGAGCCAGGTACTAAAGGGCCCATTGGCTCCAGGATCTCTACACAGCGTCTGAGTCCTGCAGGACCTGCCTGTAACCTTTCCACCCAATCCTGCCTGTCCCAGGCTAGCACCCTTTTGTCATACTGTCCATCCGTCCTGCACCTCTATCAGATTCTACAGCCCCAGCCTGGAACACTGGTGCATAGTATGTAACTAAGCCCTGATGCACAAGGCCAAGGATTAAGAGTTTCTGCCCACAGTCTGCCATTCCCTGGATCACAACTCCCCTTATCGGGACAAAAAAGGGGTGGGGTGGGGGCAAAAATGAACATATCGTTTGCTTGCTTGCCTGCTTGCCTGCTTGCATGGGGACCAGGGGAATATCATTTTGCTGTAACAGTCAGAGTGTTTTCTTCCTAAGACTTGGCTTTAGAGTCACAACTGAACAATTCTGATGTCTCTGTCTCTGTCTCTGACTCTGTCTCTACACCTCAGGGAATGCTGACAGCAGTTTTTATAGGAAGAACACCCATCTCCTTAGCCTTTTTCACAGGGAAGTAGGCCCTACATCATGACAGCTGCTAAGGTGAACCCTTGGCTCCCAGGTCTTTTCCTGAAGCTTTCTCCCTTGGTCTCTGAAACCACCGACAGGAGGTTTTGCCCCCTACAGGCTAAAAAACAAAACAAAACAAAACAAAACACTACCTTGTCTTAATGTCAGTTCCTGAAAACAAACATCCTGGCTGTCAAGATAGAGACCACTGACACTCCATGGTCTTTAGAGGCAGCTAATAGCAACCAGAGAACATCGTTCATTCAAAATGGCTTTGCCAAGGGACAGGGATTTAAAAGCTTGGAGATATTAAGGGCAAAATGTCCTTCTGGGAATTGTGAGCCTGAGGGTATCACCGGCAACGTCGGCTATGATTAAAGATGTTGTCTGACAGATATCACACTCATAGGCTAGATGGTCCTCTCCCTTAGATCATCCAACTCCCTTTGGCTGAACCAAAAACCTTAGAGAGATTTCTCCAGTTATCTTTATGATATCAAGGGCATTTGAAGTGAAGGCAGATTTTATTTAGTTCCTTTTTTAAAGCAGACGAGGAAGTGAGAGTTGTCTGATTTGTTTTTCTAACACCTAGGAACTCAAGAAGCAAACTGATGGGTAGGACCCTGAGAGGATTAGACCATGTGGACAGGGTTTCAGAACAACCTCTGATTGCCAGTGGATGTCACTTTCTGTGCTTTGCAGCCTGGTGTCACTCTGGAGACAGCCATGTAGGTCAGACAGTACATTTTACTCAGTGACTTGATGGTAATGACCTCATACACTATACCCAGTATGGGATCATATCTATAATCTCCTGTAATTCGAAAGTGAGTGAAGAGGAAAAAGATGGATTGTATTGGGCATCATCCCATTTTCTGGGAGGAAGGTAAATGTCTTAGTTCAGGATATCCCAAATTTAAACCCTACATTAAGATTATACACACACACACACACACACACACACACACACACACACACACACACACAAATATATATATTTGGTGAGGAGAGGGAATGAGATGAAAAAAAAAGGTCTTTTACATAGCCTTGGATATCCTGGAACTCACTATCTAGACTAGACTGGGCCTCAAACTCACAGAGGTACACCTACCTACCTCTTAGTGTAGTGGAATTAGTGACTGCACTTCCACACCTAGAGAGAGCCCATTATTTATATGGAAAATGATCCCAAAGCACGTCAGGGAAAAGAAAGCAACAGGCATATTCGGAGAGCCACCATAGGGTCTGCTAATGGCCAGAACCATTTTATCTGCCCAAGAGCATTTTCTAGACAGAGAGTTGCTGCTCTTCATGGGTAAGGTGTTCAGACTGCTGGGAAACTGACCCATCTAGGAGATACCTTCAGCCAATGAAAACAGCTTATTAGCAGAGCCTTAGTCATGAAAATTCAACCTGGAAGGAAAGATGATACAGGCCTCTACCAGGTCTCCCTGTTGTGTGTATGTGTATATATGTGTGTGTATTATGCATGTGTGTATATATATGTTTGTGTGTATCTGTATGTATGTATGTGTGTATATATATATGTATATATTTACATATATACATATGTGTGTGTATATCTCTATGTATGTGTATGTAGGCATGAAGGTTAAAAAAAAATCAACCTCAGTGTTGTTCCTCACACCTACCAACCCTGTTTTTTTTTAAGAATTATATATTTATTTTACGTATATGAGTACACCATAGCTGTCTTCAGACAGACCAGAAGAGGGCATCAGAACCCATTACAGATGGTTGTGAGACAACCATGTGGTTGCTGGGAATTGAGTTCAGGACCTCTGCAAGAACAGTCAGCACTCTTAACTGCTGAGCCATCTCTCCAGCCACCAGCTCGGTTATTTAAGACAAGGCCTCTCACTTTGATCCAGGGCTGGCCAGTTAGGCTAGGTTGGCTGGCTAGTGAGCCCCAGGGACTCTCCTGTATCGCTTTTCCAGTTCATCACCCTGCCCAGCTTTTTACATGGGTGCTAAGGATCAAACAGAGATAGTCACTGCTTACATAGCAAGAACTTTGTTGACTAAGCTGTTTTTGCAGCCACTCTGGTGTTTGCTGTTTACAAAGCAAGCATTCTCTAGCATGGAGTGACAGGCCCTACTCAGAGGTCTTCCAAGCTTCAACTTCAGAATGTTCCACTGCAACGTGCTTGTGTATGCCTCCTGGGAGCCACATGTTTGCCCTTTGGCACTCTGTAGTTACCCAGGAGCTTGGCAACGGTGATGGAGGGAACTAGGCAGTTGAGTAAGGACATCCAGCATTCATAAAGTCCTGCCTTAAGGTCTCTCTGCCAAAGACACCTCTCCTTTTTTTTTTGAGATAGAGTTTCACTGTGTCTTCGAGTAGTCTCACTGGATGTAAAATCTTTTAACTCACAATGTAGACCAGGATGACCTAAAGCTCCCACAGATCTGCCTGCTTTTGCCTTTCAAATGCTGGGGTTAAGGCATACTCCACCATGCCTGCCCAAGATCACATCTAGCCATTTCATTCAGCTGACCCTGTACCTTACAGCAGTAATTCATGCCTTTGGTCAGTGTTTCTCGAAGTGTGGTCATGAACCAGTATCACCATCAGATAGGAATTCAGTCAAGAGGCAAACCTCAAGCCCTAGTCAACAGAAATCTCCCCAGTGGAACCCCAGGAATAAGCCCTGAAGAGATGCTAAAGATGTCTAGAGGGTAGGCATCATAGTTCTCTTGAGAACTTCTGCCCCCTCCCCCATTCTCAGCTTTCTAGATCTTCTTACAACATTCTTCAGTTTTAAAAGTCAGTGTTTTAAGGAATTTTATCAAGAGGTTAGTTTTCCAAATTGATTAGTCTTGATTTGTATTGCACACGTCTAAAATATTTTTCATAAATCATGAAAATATGAAATGCATTCATCCTAGAAACAGAAACACAGGCATTGGAGGCCAGACTCCAACCCCAAGGTTTTTGGAATGGATACCCTTCTCCATCTCTGACTGTGACAGCACTGGGAACTCTCTGGATCCATGCTGAACACTGAGAAGTCCAGGACAAAGAGAAATCTTAAAATCCTGTAATTACAGTACTTGAGAGGCTGAGACAGGAGCAAAGTTAAAGCTTTCCTGGACTTGATAGTGCTACTCTATCTCACTCCTAGTAGGCCAACCACACTCCAATGAATGGGTCCACATATATCATATCTATGAATATATGGGTAACATAAATTGGACTCAATGGATTACTTTAACAAAAAATAAGACAAAATTTGGAGGGTGCAGAGAGGTCTGGTAGACCTGGGAGGAGTTAGGTGACATGTGGGGAGCAGGGTGAATATGACCAAAATACATTATAGTAAATTCTCAAATAATTAATAAAAGTAATATATTAAAAAGTACAAACTAGAAAACTCCAACGGAATGGCATAAAGTCCAGCACAGTGAGATGGTGGCTCTGAGTCTAACTGGTCACTGTGCCTCCAAGGGGAACCCAAGTCGTTATATGGAAAGATATGACTTCTGTCCCCTGTTCAGGCCTCTCCAGACACACATGCCACCCCTGGGTATTTGTTCATCTGCACTGTGCCCCTAAATGCATCTGTGTGTGGCTCCTCTTGTTTCTTAAGTTTCAACGTGCTGCTATAACCTGGCCTGACTGGAAGGTAACTTTGAATCAAAACTAGACTGAAAGCAGTGGGTTCCTTTCCAGGATGACCTCCCCAGGGGCTTGTTAGAGGTAGAGTTGACAGTGAAAATGGGACAGGCACCAAGATAGAAACAAGCAGGATGTAGGCTAGGAAGGAAGGAGTGAGTCCCACCCCCAAACCTTCAGCTGACCTCATGGGAAGTGCTTGGGCTAGGCAGGTTGCCATGTTTGCCCTTCTTAGTGTTCTCAGGTTCTGGATATTCCTGGAAAGGCACAGGATTTGGGTCAGGTAGCATTTGTCAGCAGCAGATGAATAAATGCTTGCGTTCTTCCCAGTGTCTGACATAATAGACTTGCTCACCTGGTGCCTTTGACACAAACCAAAACAGAAGACACCCTTGCAGCTTCCAATTTCCACTTACGATTTTGCTCAGATTATCAAAAACTCTGAATTTTCTACACTTACTGGGAAAAAGAAAACTGAAACCTAAGATTTCACTTTGCTTGTATTTTCAAGCACAAAGCAATATGCCCATATGCTTTCTGCAGCTGTGATTATTTTCCATAAAAGCAAAATTTTTCTGTGATTACTTTCTGTGGGACACTGATTTTATCTCCTTCTAGTTCCTTACCTCCCTTTGGGTGATGTTTCAAGTAAAAGACGCATGTTAAAGACAACTTCTTCCCACATTCAGATTTGAAATCTTGGATGTGATAAATTTGAGGGGTGTTTTTCTTCCTTTTTTTTAGTTGAAAAAAATTATACTATTAATTCTGATCACAATTTTCCCTTTCCCCAACTTGTCTCAACTCCTCCCCAGCCAACTCCATACCCTTTTCTTCTCTCTTTTAAGAAAATAAAAAGAAAGAAAAGAACACACAAAATAAACTCCACACCAAAAGAAAATACAAAATATACAAACTTAATACTATTAAATTTGTTGGCCAATTACTACTGGGAAGGTAGCCTACCTTAAAGTATGGTTAATATACTCAGTGATACTTCATTGGAGAAAACTATTTTCCTTTGCAAGTCGTTATCAGTTGCAGAGAGCTTCTTAGTAAGGAGTCCAATTCCCCTCTCAGATCTGGAACCCCATAGGGCTTGAACCTGTACAGGCCTGGTGCAAGCTGCTGGAGTCTCTGAGAGTTCATGTGGCCATCAGTGCCATCATGTTTCTTTGGTGTCATCCATTCCCTCTGGTTCTTAGATTCTTTCCATCTCTCGAGGGGTGTTCTTACCATTTAGGACCCTTCGGAGAAGCTTAACATTTACTCTGCACCACTTATGTTCAATGCCTGTAGAGATAAGAAGAGTGTCAAATCCCCCTGGAGCTCGAGTTGTAGAGAGTTGTGAGCTACCATGCCGGTGCTGGAAATCAATTCCAGATCCTCTTTGCAAGAACAGCCAGTGCTCTTTACCTCTGAGCCATCTCTCTAGCTCTTTATCAAATTTTTCTAGTGTTCAAAGTTTTTTATAATAGAAAGCTGGGAGAGGGCATTAAAAATAAGTTTACCCTTCTCCAGATTCAAACAACCCTCCCCCTTGGAGCTCACAGTCCTGAGCCACCTGGTCTGAAGACTTACCTGCTGAACCAAGTATTTTGAGGACTTTCAAATCTGTAAGCAGAGAATATCCACGAAATGTCACAAAGGGGGCTGTTTGGCTTGTACCAGAATCAAGCTTTGTGGCGCTCTTGGGTAGGCTAAGTTATTCCTCCACCTTGGTGATTACTTGAGGCTATGGGGTTTTCCATAGACTCTGGACACACTGAGCCCTCATCTCTCCACACTAGTGGATGGGAAGGCTTCATGGAATAAGGGCACACACACAGTTTTAGGACAAGTGGTAGAACAATTGGGTTGTTCCACATGAGCAACCAATGAACCAGCTCATTCTGAAAACTGACCTCCCTAAATGGCCTTAATATAAAAGCAGAGTGGTGAGCAGGGCAAAGAAATGTGTCCCTGTGCATCCTGGAAATGTCTGGTCGATTATTTGCCAGAGATACTGCAGGAGTGACTTCTCATGGCACTGGCCATTGCAGTGACTGCAGAGTGAGATTGCAGAGGAATACCTTAAACTTGGATTTTAGGAAGGAGGTAAATGGTGACCCCAGTGTCCTTGAAAGGCTGAACGGTGAGGAAGAGTCAGAACGGTAAAGCAAACACTGAACTGTATCATTGGATATTGTATGGGTGCCAGGTGCCACTTTAGAAACTGCATTTAATTTTTTTTCATAGGGCCTGCACTGGCCACAAATCCACTTTGGAGGTGAGGATGACTTCGAGCAGCAGATCTTCCTGCCTCCACCTGCCGAGGATGACTGGTGTGAGCCAAATGCCTGGTTTATGTGGTGCTGGGGATGAATGGAACCCAAGGACTCCTACATACTGGGCAAACATACTATCAATGGAGTGTTATATATTCAAGTGTGTGTGTGTGTGTGTGTGTTCACATCTGCATTGCTAGTGTGCATGTGTGTGTCTGTGCTAAGGAAGCCAAGATTCAATGTCAAGTGTCTCCCTCAATCACATTCTATCTTGCTTTGGGGGACAGGATCTCTCATTGTACCTGCAGATTACTGATTAAGCTAGATCCCTAGGCTGTTCAATGAACCCTAGGGACCTGCCAGTCTCAGCTTCTCTAGCATTGGTATTACAATGGTGCACCACTGTTCCTGACTTTTTGATGTGGGTTCTGAGGAATCAAACTCAGATTCTCATGCTTTTCACAGCAAGCATTTTATCAGCCAAGCCATCTCCCCAGCCCCCAGCTCCTATTCAATTCTTAATACTCAAAAGCTTGATCACCACCCAAGGGGGAAAATAAAACTGAACTCATAGATAAGAACAAACTGTGTGACAGTCTAACAACTCAGATGCCCACGCTCCACTCCTTCTCACACTGCACCCCGTGCATCTCCAACTGTCAGTCAACATAGTCCTGCCTGTGGTTGCTGAACAGGAGTGCTGTGAAGATTCAGCAAAATGAAGACAGCAAAGGAGGCCACGATCTGGAAATGAAAACCAGTGCTGCAATTATTCTGCACTATAGAGAAGAGAGGCCATCCTTTCCCCAGGTGATAGTGTCCCAGGCATGGCCCAGAGGAAGTGCCTCTCACCAAAGAGTTCCCCAGATGGAGTGGCACTACAGCCTCAGACACTCATTGGCATGAGTAATGGTTACCCAGGCAGATGGAGCTTGGTAATGAACTGCTAAGTGGATCTACAAGAGACACCTGCCTGCCTGCTGGCAGAGCCCCACCCACCCCCAGCGGCTCTCTCCACCACTCTGTTCCTTCAGCTGCAGGAAGTTCCAAATGTATCCACACCGGTGTTCCTCTTTTGAGAGAAGTCACTCTTCTATGGCTGGGTGATTGGAGGGACACCTCACTGACTTGGTGGTAGAAGCTGTCTTTCCCATGTGGCTTCTTTGTCCTCTTTTATCCCTGGGAGTGGGGGGTGATGTAAGCAGGCACCAGGCTTACTCAGCAGGGGCTGCTTGGCCACACCTGCTTCAGTCTTGTTTACACATCTTCTCTCTCTACCAAGGACTGGGAGTCCTCTGGGCGCCCAGCAGATGTTCTGCAGTGCTATTTTTATAGATAAAGCTCCCCCTCCCACATACAACTAGCGCGCACGCGTGCACGCACACACCCTTTTTAATATGCCCTTCAAGGATGCCCAAACAGCTGTCTGCTAGGCTTCCAAGAAACACGCTTCCCCTTAAATACCAGCTTACATCTACATCTGAGCTCAAACCTGATGCTCCCTCCATTTCTCTGAGCCTAACTCCTTACTCAGGGTAGTACCACGGAAGTAGAGCTGAAGATGTCTTTCTGATACCACAATAACCCAGAAAGCTCCTGCAGCCCCTCACAGGGAACCTTTGTTTTTTCCCTCTACACAGCAATTCTGGTACTCAAGAGGTCTTACTCACCCCAAAGGAGAAAGAGGTTCTCATACACTTAAGCCATCCCGTCTGGCCTGTGTGGTATCAGTTTAATATCTTTGTCCCAGCTCATTCAGATCTTTATGACCCACGGGAGCTTGAAGGCACTCTCATTTAAAAGCATTTGCTTTGGGAACAAAAAGTTCAGGAGAGTCAGAGGGTACATGGTACCCAGTCATGGAATGTTCCAGAAGGAGCCACTTAGGAGGCCATCAGGTTCACAGATACTGATGAGAAACTAACTATATACTTGACAGTTGAGCCACTGTTTCTCTTCTGTGCCCCAAAGCTTTCCTCTCCATCCCTGAACTGCCATCTTCTGGGCATGTTTGTGTTTGTGTTTGGGTTGTCTGAGGTGTGCCTTACCTGTCAGAGAAACTGCCCTCCTCTCACTGAACACATGGATGATATGAGTAGGGTCAAGGCACAACAGGGTTCATGTGTGGTATACCTGTCTGGTCTCGTTTACAGGTGCCATGCCTGAGGGGATCACCAGTCCTGTGCATGCTTCTCCACACCCTCCTCATAGTCCCTCTTGCCTGTTTCCTTCTCCATCCTCACACTTGGAACCTTATCCCATCTGTGTTGGTTTGTACCTTGCCATCATGTTATACCTGAAATGAAATTATCCTAAATCTTGTTCTCTGGGTGACCCTGGCTTCCAGAGGGCCAGAAGTGGGGCTGGCAGAAGTCTGAACTTCAGTGACAAAGTGGAGATTGCTCTTCTCTGAATGCTGTTGGGTGGCCACAAGGAGGGACAGGTGGAGAAGTGTCTGGTAGGTTGATGTGCCAAGAAGTAGGTTTGTCTACTTTTCAGAAGCCATGCCCGGGTCTGGTGGCCAGCATGCAAGCCTGTTGTGGCTATAAAGACAGTTTGTCAGGTGACAGATGGGCTCCAACACTCCTGGTAATGGTGATGTTACCTGGTACACTGGAATGGGCCTGGGCTGAGGGGCCTTGAGGAGCAAAGCTTAGCAAACAGGAAGCAAATAAAATGTCTCCTACCAGCAGTGAAGATAAGGTTTGTTTTTTTTTTTTTAAATGGGGGGCAGGCCCAGCTAAGTTTGCCCAGAACAAAGAAGTCATTCTTTTCCTTTGCTGTGGGGTGGGGAAGGGGTAGGTAAGTGGGAATCCTCTGCCTTACCAAGGCAGAGAAACTTCCTGGCCTCCACTCTTGAGAGTACTACCCTGGTTGTTGAAACCAGTCCACCTGTCACTATGACACTTGGTGTAGGGTGTGCTTGTGAGTTTTTCCTAGGACCTTGCTAAGTAGATCTACCATTTGTGAATGCTGCAATAGGTTCATTAATATATATATATATATGTATATATATATATTCATTTAAAAAAATATCCTGAAAATGTCTCAAGAGAGAAATGATGCTGTGTTTGTGCTGTAGCTTGGGGATATGAGTTCTCCCATCCTGCCTCCAGCATAGAGAAAGTGACTGGAATTTTAGGTCTCACTTACCCTCTCTGTTACAAGGAGATGCATGGGCGCAGAGGAAAAGATGGAGACCTGAGTCACACCAGCAGCAGAGCTCATATATGGCCCCTGTCCTCAGCACACAATGAAGATTAATATCCATCTGTCTATCTCTATCTCTATCCTCTCTCTCTCTCTCTCTCTCTCTCTCTCTCTCTCTCTCTCTCTCTCTCTCTCTCCCCCCCATAATTCCACACACAGGTGTGTGTGTGTGGGGGGGTATTTCGTTAAAAGGAATTGAATACCTAGCAACTACCCTTTGAAAAAGGTACTTCCCTAGAAAGCATGCCAAGTGCTACTATGATTATCTATCATAGGGCCAGGCACATCATCTGGGTATCCTTAAGTGACTGAAAGTCTCCTTTCTGTTTCTCATTAGAAAAAGAACAGGCATCTAAGGAATAATAAAATAGTTTGTTAAAAAAGGGCATAGATCCAGATGAAAGAGGAGGTGGGGAGGAACTGAGATGAGTAGGGGGAAGGGAAACTGTAATCAGAATATATTGTATACAAAAATCCATTTCAATAAAGGAAAATATTCATAAAATATATATTCATTTTCAGTTGTAGGCGTGGAATATGTACAGGAGGGGAAGAGTGCCATTTAAAGTTCTTTCCTTATAATGTTCTCAGATATGGCTTCTAAAGTAAATGATTTTGCATCTAAAGAAGAGGAAGACGGAGGAAGAGAAGGAGAAAGGAAGGAAGGAAGTCTCCTTTTTATGACAACTCCAAAGAAGCCCAAGAGCAGAGGAAGAGGTAGCAAGGAGTTGGTTCCGCATTGACTTATGAATTTAGCAGATCTCATCAGAAATGGGCTCACACACCCAGCTGCAATGTATTGTGTGATCCTAAAGAAAAAAATTTAAAGTCAAGATACTTTTAGCAGACCTGAGTTTGGTTCCCAGCCCCAACATGGAGTGGCTCACACGTGCCTTAAACTCCAGCTAAAATAGATCTGATGCCCATTTGTGGCCTCCATGGTCTCTGCACTCATGTATGCAAACCCACACTCTGATGCACAGAGTCATAACTTTCTTTAATTTTTTTAAGTTAAAATTTAAAAAGACAGCATTATCTTCACACTTCAAATTTAATGTGAAGATAGACATTATTTTCAAATAAAAATAGTTTTTTTTATTTCATCCGGACTCTTGCTGCCTAAGACCGCTCAAGGGTTTGATAGCTTTCAGATGATTTTGTGTTTCTATGTGTATTTTGAGGGGTATTAGGCAAACGTCCTATCACTCAGGATATACTATGGTATATACTGAGCTATAGCCCTTTGGATTTTTTTAAATAATAGGTTGGGGTGGGTATGTAAATATTTTTACTTATTCTGGAATGCTTTTGAGTCTGGAATTGCAAACTTCATGGACAGCTTATTGCACTGGGACACTCTAGGGGACTCCACTAGGCAAATGTTCTGATACCAACCTCCGAACATAGCCTCATTGCCTTTTCCTGAACACTGTGGAGGACATTAAGACTGCAGAAAGAATTTCTTAGCACAACATCCTTCATAAATGCTCACTTCCATGATTGACGCTCCTAAGATTTGTTTTATTTTTAATCTTGGGTATGTGTCTATGTGAGTGTAAGCGGTATAATTGGGTACCCTCAGAGGCCTGAGGCATTAGATCCTCTGAAACTGGAGTTACAAGTGGCTGTGTGCCACTTGATGTTAGTCTGGGGATTGAATTCACATGTAAAACAAATTTCTATCTAGTTTGTGCAGCCAGTCATTTCTTCTAAACTGTGTGCTGAAGGTGACGTAATTAGATTTTTTTCCATAGCATAAACACACTGACTCTGCTTTGTTTATAAGCTGTGCTTAGATGGGAACCTTAAAATCACTGTTTTGTTCTCTTTGACTTTATGACAAGTCAGCTTATAATTTTAAGCTAAGAGATGGATGCTAGCAAATAACTAAGCTTATCAGGCGTTTTCTTGGTTTAAAGATGGACGTCTCAGCATAAGAATTCATTTGAAGACAGAGCCATTTAATTCAGAAGAGAAAAACAAAAAAAACAGTGGAAGGCTACAAGAGTAAGATCTCATTGATAAAATGAGTGAGTCTACTCCTGCGGCTACTTCTCCAGGAAAGACACACAGCTGACTGTACTTTAAGAGCACTGTAGAGGTTAAATGAGATAGGAGTTCTTGGCCAGGCCTAAAGACTTGCTGGCTGGGGCTAGTCTGTCTGGAGCCAGGCTGACTGGGGCCAGGCTGGCTGGGGCTAGGCTCTACCACCAGATCTCCACAACACAGGGAAGCCATGGGACAGCTGCCCCTTGGACTCTGAGCCAATAGTGCTGGCAGTCGGGGTAGCCACTACTACCTACCAGTGATCTAAGGTCATCCCAAAACACTGTTATCTGTAAAATAGTTATGGGCCACCAGGGAAATGGCTGTTGTTTTACTTAGAAACAAAGGAAGGGTTGCCTGAGAGTGGACAGGAAAGGAGGAGATATACTCACATAGCACTTGGATGACAGAAGCTCTGTGTGTGGTGGGGAGGGGCAGCAGGAGGGGACATGTGTCCTTATAGAACTCTAGTGCTACTGGCCTCTGGTGATCTGATTCTCCCAGTGCGTGAAAGGCAGCATGAGATATAAGTTTAGCTGGCCATGCTCATATCCCCAGTCTGTGGGACAGCCTGTGCTTGAAGGACCTGTGGCCTCTCAGCCTTATGAGTGACAAAGCAATTAAAACACCCGAAACACTTACAGATTAAAAAGCATGGAGTGATTGATCGTTCTTCACTTTCAACGTTCCAAACTCTGAGCTTTTAGAACGTTACCCCGGTGACACGGACAGGAAGTTGAAAACAATCAAAATCCATAACCTTTGAGACCCAACCATTTCAGACAAATGTCCCTGTGCCTGGATCTTTTTTCAAAGTCAATAATTGTATTTTGCTGAATGTGGATAATCATTAGGCCCAGAAAACAGAAAGCAACCTACTGCTTCCTTTTGCAATCCAGCGAAGTTGTGTGGGTTATTGAAGGTCAGGTCGGGCAGATGACTGATAACCAAAGAGGAAGCCCTAGTTCTCCCATGGTCTGTGGGTGTTCTGTCCCCTCTTATCCCTTTACGACAGTAAGCATTGATTGACAATGGGCTCTAGCTTGATCAGTTTCATCTATCTGCAGGCTACAGCTCTTGGGTGATCTTGTTAGTCAAGCAAAGTCAACAGACTGACTCCCATCTAAGAGATTCAGTCCTCACCTCTGCTCACCTCTCTGTGATCACCAGGTGAGCTCGGGTGTCTCTGGCAACTGGTAGCTTTTGCAATGTTCCTGTTTACATGTTCTATCAAGAAGGGGGCAGGGTGACAGTGCTTTGCAGGACATTAATAAAGATAAGAGAGGCCATGGCTACCAAACAGAGTTTTCAAAAGCCCTTCCTTGGTTTCCCTGGCTGCAGGGCTGCGTGTATAGACACACAGATCCACCCATGCGGCAACTATTACTGCCATCCGATTACCGTCATTGTAATGTCTATTCAGCTGCCCCTTTGTACGTTCCTAGAGGGCAGGGACCGTGTCGTGGGCTGCTTTTCATGAATTCATGCCTTCCTGCTTCCATTCACTCACCCTACAAACATTTATTGAGTGCAGCCTTTGCTGGGTCTGCCACAGTGCAGAGGACACAAGACATATCACCTCCCTGTCCTTGGCAGCATGACCTAGCCTGGCTGTCAGCCATCATCCATCCTAGGCAATGGATCCCTAAATAAGGCACAGGCTGCAGCATCTGCAGCCACCAGAAAGCCACAAAGCAACAGGTGGTATCTTCTTCTATCACCACCTTCATTTCCTCCAAATTTCTATGTACACTCAGGTTTCTCTTTAAACAACAATCTAATAGGTTTTTCTTTCTAAGCCTACTATTCCAACCTCTGTTTTTATCTGATCATTCAGCTGCTCCATTTGAATCATCTAGGAAACATCTAGATACTAACACACACCGGCAGGGACTCCTGAAAACTGAGATTCTTAAAACCTTGACAAGTGGCTCTAACTGGAACCTAGGTGGGAGGGAATGGAGGGGTGGGGACACCCAACACAGGAAAAAGGGCTCCAGGCTCAGAAGCAGGGACTATTCTCAGTTCTGTTTTGTGGGGGGAGGGAGCAGGAGGCAGGAGGAATGGTTTGCCTTAGCTTCCTGTAGCTCTCTGTAGCTCCTGGTCTGAACCATGTTTCCCACCTGTTCTCTGCAGTGAATACAAAGCCACACTGGCTCAACACCTTCCTGTGAGCTCTGAACCTCAGATGCATCCTTTCTGGTGTTCTCAGAAAACAGTTGGAAGCTATGGTCCTGTTTAGGCTTTAAGACTTCAGCGCACCATGGAAGCCTTCTGCCTTGAAATGCACTCTCTCTCCCTTGTGACTTCTAAAAGCTCAACTATCCCTATTGCCTGGGATCCAGTTCCTCAGTCTCTGACTGGAGATCAGTCTTCATTCTGCTCCCTTCTGTGTACTTTCCCCAATGAGGGTAATGCCCTTGAAAATAATTCCAGGCCAGGCCTGGTGGTACTCTATTATTTTCAAGCCTGTGCTACCAACTGCACTGTTTTCCTATGTCCCATTAGAATTGTGATTTGCTCATAGACAATAAATGGTTTTAGTGTTAATTTTGAAGGCTGTGTTAGAATTTATTGCCCTATCTAACTTATCATGAAATCAGGCATAGTGATATAGGCCTGTAATCCCAGAATTTGGGAGGCTGAGTCAAGAGGAGGGTGGTGAGTTTGAGGCTAATCTAGGCTGCATATACTGATATTCTTTCTCCAAAAAGAAGAGGATGAACAGAAAGGGGAGAAATAGGAGGAGGAACAGGAGGAAGAGAAAGAGGATCAGGAGAAGAACGAGAAAGTAGAAGAAAAAGATGAGGAAAATAAGGAAGAGGAGGGAGAGGGAACAATGATAAAATCAACCACGCTATTGGGCACTAGCACTCTCAGGCATATGGAAGATTTTAAGAGATGCCATGAGGACCTGCCCAAGAACTGACAGGTCATTTCTGACAATACCAGAGGTCACAACATGCCCTTGTCTTTGAAGTTCCCCATAAATATTTTGTGCAAACAATGATGACTCCCGGAAGGTGCAAGTCAAAACTACAACATGATCAGTTCCACTTCCTTTCCACTATGATAGCCCTGAGTGTTTTTGAAAGGAACATTTTAGCAAGAATATGGAGATATTAGAATGAGTGAACCATGCTAGACAGAAAGCAAATGATGACAGCTATGGAGGGAAGAGATGAGCAATTCCTCGAAGGTTTTGATATAGAATTGCCATGTCTCTGCAGTTCTACTCCTGGGCACTGTTCACTAGAGCTGAATGGTGGAAACAACCTAAGCACCTATGGATGGATGTGATCATGAAAAGCACAGACCACACACACACACACAGACACACAGATGACACAGACACACACACACACACACCCCAAGATATACAACGTGCATTTAACATTCTATTGCCTTACAAAACATATGCTGCATGCTAAAACTAACATTAAAGAATGGTTGGAAAATATGCATGAATTCCACTTTCCTGGCATTCCCAGTTGTGACCGTCATTCTGTTAATATATTTCCAAAGTGAATTCCCTTTGCCTGGAGATTCTGAAGGGGAGAATCTGAAGAGGTTCCCTGAACTCTGGTTTTGTCTAAATTCTTTCCTTCATGTCCAACTTGAATTAAGCTTGTCGTGCTTTCCTCTAAAAGGAGACTATTTTCCCAATCTCTAGAAAGAGCTCTGGGTACCTATTAATACATTCCTTCTGTTCATCCTGTCTACTCTTAAGTAGAACTCTGTTTAGGACACAGCCATGGTACAGGTCTAGTGAACACAAGCCATCAAGCTAGACTACTGGCTGGAGGAATGGCAATGGATACATCTTTTGACATAAACTGTAAGCTTTAAGCTGAAATGTTTTTCAACCACACCCACATCAATGAATCTACTTGCTGTCTGCCTCTCATCAAACCCAGTTTCCTGGATAGATAATGAAAGTCTTGTCCTGGAAGTCAGTCCCAGGGAGGCCACGGCAGGAAGCAACTGTGTTGTCATCCCAGTTTGCTGTCTGAGGGCAAGGATTGAAGGTCCATTTCAAGGACGTCTCTGTTGCCTGAGCTGATGCCTTCAGATAACATTGTGAAGGTGTGTCTGAGATAGCCACAGTCTCATCCTCATTTCGACATCTCAAAACAGAAGCTAGGGTATGCAAAGACATCATCCAAGCCAGGCAGGCCAAACAGGATAAAGGGAGAGATGGACTCCTTAATGAGAATGTTTCATTGTCCTGAAGATTAATTTTATTTTTAACTATGTTTCTCTGTGTGTTTCTGTGTGTGAGTATGTGCTTGTGAGCACAGGTGCCTGTGGAGGCCAGAAGAAGGCACTGAATCCCTGGAGCTGGAGTCACAGGTGGCTTGAACCACCATTCCCTGGGTCCTTTGTGAAAGAAGTAAGCATTGTTAACCACTGAGCCACATCTTTAGCCCCAATTTCTTAACAATATACTTTTAAACAAAAATCTAACTGTTACCTATCTTTTTAAAACTCTAACAGCGGCCAATTTCATGAGGTCATATGTGTGAAAACATGGAAATACCAGTATTTGACTGTTTTTGATCTATGGAAACATTACATTCAAATGGCTCAGCCAAATATTTAGATAACCTAATCTATAAACTCCTGATAATGTCTGAATTACAAATTTTGACAGGAAATATTTTATATATCTGAGAGAAAGAAGGAAAGACAGAGCAAATCCCAATTTAAGCATAACTAACCAAGAAAGAATGAAGTCAAAAAAAAGTTACAAGGTTTGAAAACATTTCTCCCAAACAAGTTGAGGAAGAGCTTGGCTTTCACACGTGCTAACGGTAAAGAGAGACAGGCAGACATCAGTCCTGGTCCTCCTTTGAAAGATGTCCTGTGACCTAAGCTGCACGGTAGGACACACCACACTCAGGACAATTATGACACTGCTACAACAGGATGAAGGATTCACTTGCTGTTGAGCGGATGACAAGCCTTCTGGAAGGGGACAGGCTTCAGACAAAGCCTCTTCTGCGGTGGGAACAGGTACAAGACAGATGGCTTGTTAAATATTGCCAGCATGCTCGAGCACTGCCATGCGGCGGTCAGAGCTGGGATAATGGTCACAAGGGCATTGTGCAGCAGAGCGTCAGCTCAGTTCAGCCGGCTAAAGCTGTTGCTTATCTTTGTTGGTTTTGCAAAGATTAGGGTAGTTTCTCCGCTTTGAATGCACCCCAGCTGCCCAGCAAAGCATTCGTGAAGTCTTGTCTGGATTCTCACTGCTGAGAGGGGCAGCGTAGATAATGGCACATGTACAGACTTGTTTTGCTCCCAGTAGAAAGACTTTGCCACCCATCGGAACCAGTCTTCATTCACTCATGCAGGCAAATCATTATCAAAGGGCAGTGGCCTTCTTAGAAAACCTTGTCCTGTGGTCTTCAAAATGCATCTGTCACGGATTAATATTTCCTATTAGAATTGATCCATTTGCTACTCTTGCCGGAAGGGGTAAAGCCTGATCGTAAATTCCATCCGGTGAATCATGGGGAGGCAGTGGCTCAAATTAAGGGTGTTTGCTTTCGGAAGGAGCCCTCAGCTTCTTATCTTTATGTACAGAAGAAAATAGATCTCAGCCGCCCCACAGCCGATGGAACTCACCTGGCCAGACAGCTGCTGAGGCCCAGTCCCTACTACCTCTGGCTCCAGCCTGCTCCTCTCTGATGTTTGCAGGGCAAAGGAGACAAGTAGGGAATCCAGAGTCCCCTGAGTTGTGGCTGCAAACCCAAAGCAAACTGGAAGGGACAGCCATGGTCTGGGTATGGTAACGATGGCTTAGGCAATTTGGACAGGTCAGCTGAACTTACCTCCTTTTATAGGTAATAGCCAGCTAGCAACCCACCTTACTGTATTCACCTTTGATATCCTCCTCTTTAACAAGACCATTTACATATTTGCAGATGCTTGCAAGCGCACGCGCGCGCGCGCACACACACACACACCTTTTGAACTAAACAATGATTCATCTTGCTGGACCTGGCCTTGCTCTACTTATCCCTACTTATCATTGGGTGTTTGACACAGAGTCAATTCAGTCATCACTCCTGGGCAGTAAGCTCTGAGCATGTGTCTCTAGGAAATCAAGACATTCTCTTTTTTTTTTTTTTTTTTGAGTTGTTAAACAAGATGAACCAGAGGGGTGAAGCACTAAATCTCTGTGTTACAGAATTTCTGGATTAGAGAAGAAAAGCAGAGGCTGAAAAGCTCACCAGAGCATTTTCTACACCATTTCAGGAAAACTACCCACATTGTCCATGTCTTACTTGGTTACTTTCCTCTAAACATTCTGGGTGTGCTCTGGGTCTCAAACTCGCAAAGCAGGTGTCCTTCCTGCTCAGCTTGGATTTGGGTTGGATCTTTGGATGCTCTGCTGGGATAAGATTGCTATATTTCCTGTCAACCGTCTTTTCTTTGGATTCCTCCAGCCCCCTGACTTTGAACTGTGTCAGCGTCCACACCACCTGGTTTTAAAATGTATTGGTATACCCAGTGCAGTGACACACATCTGTCATCGCAGCCTTAGGAGACAGAGCTGAGATCTCCAGTTTAAAAGCAACCTGGGTTATACAGCAAGATTATGTAAAAGACCAAGCAAGGCCTAAGATCTTCCTACAGTCAAGCCTGGTGAACGATGGGGCTTGCCAAGCTTGCCTAAGACCCTGGGTCTTGATCTCTGGCATTGATTTTAAAAGATAGATAGAACTTTAGACAGACGGAAAGGCAGGCAGACAGAATTTTACCTTTCATTTGTCTCTTTCCTTTTTAAATTTAAATGTTATTTAATAATTTAATTTTATTTAATTTTTGAGGCAAGTTTTCACTATGTAACCCTGACTATACTAGAACTTTGTAGACCAGGCTGACCTTGAACTCACAGAGATCTGCCTGCCTCTGCTTCCCCAGTCCTTGGATTAAAGGTGTGTCTGCTATGCTAGAATTCATTCTCCAACCCCCTGCCCCACCAAATGTGTTCAATATGCCTTCAGGACCTTGCTTTTACTATATCTTAGTCAACGTTAATATATTCAAAGTTTTTCAAAACTTTAAGGGCCACTTTGGCAACAGATCAAAAGTTCGACAGTTGACAGTTCCTTCCTTGCTGAGTTCTAAGTATTTTGCAATATTTTTAAAATTTCCTCCTCACTGCAGTGATTTTACAAAATTATATACTATAGTTTCTTTGGGGCCAAGAGATAACTGAAGCTTTGTAATCATTGCACTGATTTCCTTTGAGTGTGTGTGCACATGGAGAGGAGGGGGATAACCAGGTGCCTTCCTCAGCACTGCTCATCTTTTTTGTATTGATTTTTTATTTGGTTTCATTATGTATATTTATGAATATTGATCCCTTGTCACTTCTCAAAGCTCTTTGTTCTATAGGAATTTTAAAAAGTTTTGTAAATTGGTACAAGCATTGGGTTGGTCTGTTTGGTCAGGCTGCTAACTGAACAAGTATGTTAGTAGCAACATACTCAATTTCTTATTACTAGTGATAATATTAAAATGTAGGAAGATACAGATGAAATAAATTAACCTTAGTAATATATTTACTTTAAAAGAATAAATCCAAAGCAGCAAATTTCTACTACATATTCAGTATAAAAATGTCGAAGGGGCAAGACACAATGGTACATGCTTTTAATCTCAGCACCAGGGAGGCAGAGAGACCCTGGTCTACACATTGAGTTCCTGGCCAGCCAGGGCTACATGGTGAGAACTTATCTCAAAATATAGCAGGAAAACGGAAGCAGAAGAATGGCTTCAGGAATTTGAGACCAGCCTAAGAAATGTAGAGATGTTGTCTTTTAAAATGAAAAGCTTTTAACTTTTACTGTTTTAAAAAAAATGTTGGTCAAAAGGTCTAAACTATCTAGTACTGTATCATTTTGTGTTATTTAGTTTGATGGTGATATTCTACAAATTCTCAAAATTAAGCAATAATTAAAGAGATCTTATTAAATGCTTTAACATTCTCAAAGTTTTTCAGTGAAATGAAGAAAAATCAAGGTACTTCATCTTCAAAGATTAGAAATAGTCAATAAAATGAAGCACATCCAAGACTCTGCTTTATACGGGGTATGGGAAGCTCTATCACCTCAATTTCTTAACCACACTGACTTCTTGGGGAACTCAACATACTCCCTGTGCCACGCTAAGCTCCATGCCTGATACAGTAATTGTTTTTTCTAGAAAACAAAACCTCCACCATCACCACCACCACCAACAGCAAACATAAGCCATGACTTTATCAGCTTCTTGAGCCTCTGATAACACCCGACCTTCCACAGCTCAGCCATGTTGATCACAACTGAATATAGAGAAAGAAAATAATTATTTAACTTAAGGCAATTTTCTCCGAGTTCCTATGAGACATTCTTGAATGTTTGTTTGAAATTCTGGGGATGAACACAAAACCTCATTCAAGCTAGGTAAATCCTCTACCATGGAATTACAACCCAATCTTTGGTTTAAGAAGGGATCTCAAATATATAGCCCAGGCTAACCTCAAACTCATGATCATCTTGCCTCTATTTCCCAAGTGTTTGTTCTACAGGGGTCCTCAACCATACCCAGCTTCTCCTTAACCAATGGCTATGCATAACTACAGACAGGGAGGAGGGAAGATCAAGAAAGTTCTCATGTTGCTTCTCAACTTTGCATCATGGTACCAGAGAAATAGGACAGTTCACCCAGATGGATGTCCCCTCATGAAAACAGAATAAGAACCTCATCTCTTGGAATTCAGACCTACTGAAGATTAGACTCTGAGGATCTACTTAGTAGGCAGACTTACAGTCCTGGTTACACAAGACCAAGAGACAATAGTCATGAGTCATTAGTAGGCTTTCTATTGCTAGTCTTAAAAGTAACTCATTTAAAGTACTAGAACTCAGGCTATAGTTCTAGAAGTTCAATATGTATAAGAGGAGGGTCTGAAGAGGTCCCGGGGGGGTCTCCAGTCCCAGGGATCCTATACCCTCTTCTGGCCCCTGAAGGCACAGGGTGCACAGACATGCAAGCAGACAAAACACTCATACACAGAAAAATGGATAAATATTTTTAATTAAAAAAGGGTGTTCCCTAATTTGGGAATTGTCTCTTAACCTGCACTGTCTCATGTGCACTCTGGGATGTGCCTTAGTGAGAATGTACATTATGTGTATGATATAAAAGGAGAATGTAATATTGAATATTTTTAGATTGATTGCATATTGATATAAGTTCAGATACTAGAAAGAGAACTATTTAAATCAGTGTCATTTTAATTATATTCTTAGTGTCTAGAGATGTAAATCACTTTAGCAAATATATTCACTCTTTTGTGAAAGCAAAGATGCCATTCTTATAGAAAAGAGCAGTTGTGTTCCTCATGGTTCATTGTTGTTTTGTAGACATTAAGAAAAAATGTAAAAGCAACAAAGGGAGCTTGGGTCATGAGCATCAGCATACAGTTAGACAGGAAAGATTCTTTCTCATGCTTAGTGACACCATAGAATGACTGGAGTCCACAGTCATCTATATTTTAGAATAGCTATGTTTTTTTAAGTACAAAATTCTCTGACAATCTAGGTGTGGTGTCTCACATCATTTGGGAAGCTAAGGCAGGAGGTTTTCCACAACTTCAAGGACAGTCTGGCCTACATAGTGAGTTCTAGGTCATCAGGGACTCTGACGTGAAAGCCTCTTTCCCAAAAGGAAAAATAAAATCTTAACACATAGAAATAATAAATATTTGAAGAAAAGAAAATGCAGATTAGATGGTTGTAAATAATATTTGTACCCCAGAATACATACAAATTTTATGACCCAATGAAAATGACCATATATTATTAGTTTAGTGAGAGGGAAAATGCAAACCAGAATTTTAATAAGAACCTACATTTCTGAGGTATGTCTTCTGCAAACAATCCGTAGACACCTAATTGTCACTCAGGCAAAGGCATTTGTACCCATTCACCCATTTATTACCTTTGTAAAGTGACTGAGAATGCTGGGTACCAGAGGCTGTAGTAGACATTTACCAGTTTCCAAGAAATGTGTGGCTCACCTTCCATGGGGTGGAACAACCAAATAGAACATGAGTGAACTTCAGCACATGCCCAAAGCCAGTGAGGCCTGTGAAAAGAATAAAACAGGGTTGAAAACACATTCGAAAGTCAAAGAAGAGCCAAATCCATAATTAACAAAGATGGTAGGCTCTTTGAAGACAGAAAGTGGGTAGTAGGCTACCTGGGGTTGGCACAACTGGAAGAGAGCATGAGAGTATGGGGCTGCTCCTGAGAACGCACGGAGCAATGCAGCATCATCTCTTCCTCGCTGGCAGTCATGAGTTCTGGGGTTTGGGGTAGAGAGAGCAGTACGTGGTCATCTTTGAAGGATACATGGATTAGAAAGAGGATAAAGTAGTGACTAGAAGCCTTAGGAAGTTATTAAAATCACCTAAAATGCTGTTGAAAGTTTTGACTTAAGAGAATTGAAAGTAAGGAAAGGACTGATTGGAGAGATTTTTGAAATCTTCATGGAAATTTGTAACTAATTGAAAGGTAGACTTTCCAATACAGAGGAAAGAGAAATGGAAACAATCCTTGTGTTTTCTGCTGTGGGTTGTGTCAAGGGAGAAAAAAGGAAGTGGAAAGCCTGCTTTAAGCCCACGGAGTAGAGGGAAATGTTAGCTTGGATTCCTCCAGAAGCTCACTTAGGAGTGGGGGCATGCTGAGATTTCCATGTGTTTCCCCAAAGCTTATTTGTTTTGGGAAATTCAGCTATTAGTATGGTGGTATTGGGAAGCAGATCTTGATGGGAACTATTTAAGCCCTGGGGTCAGAGCCTTCACTAAAGGATTAGTGCTGAAGTAAGCTCACTACTGTAGGTGTAGTTTCCATACAAAGAATGGGTTTGGCACTCTCTCTCCCTCTGTTAGCCCTTCCTTTGTGTGAAGACACAGCAACAAGGTCATCACCAGATGCCAGAACCTGGATCTTGCACCTTTCAGCCTCCAAAGGTGTGAGAAGTGGATGTTTGCTTTTAATTACCCAACTTCAGGTGTTCTGTTAAAGCAGCACTGAATGAAGGACTCCCAGGTGGGAAGAAGTCATCAGGAACCAAGGTGAAGGGGAGAGGGGAGGGAAGTCACCTTTAAGGTATGCACAGAAGTTGTTGCTATGCCCTCTGGGGGCTCATCCTGCTGGGGCTCCAGGAAGACTTTCATATCTGACTTTTTTTTTTTAAATGTAGAATACTGGAAAGGCTGCCAGGAGGATTCTGGCAGAATGTGCTTTTGGACAGAAAGACAGTTCCTTCCTAGTGTGAATAAGGTCACCTGAGGGTCCCAGTCAGATGTCTGTTGAGACATTCTCATCTTGTGAAGGTGCATCCCATGAAAGGTAGTGAGAAGCCACTAGGTCCATAACATCTTGGTTCATACTTGCCTGGACCTTTTCAAAATGTTTTTTTTCCCAGATATCCCAAATAAGAACGACAGCTGATGTGTTTATAAAAAAGATAAAGAAGTATAATATGTTCTATGGAGATGTGGTGAGGTATGGAGCAAGGGGATGTCTCAGCTGGCCCATGCGGAGGCACCCCTTCCCCCTAAGGGATCAGCCACATGACACAATGGTATAGTGTAGAAAAGAGTTTATTCAGGGTATGGGGAGGGAAGTTAAGAGGGTAGTAGAGGCAGAGAAAGTCAGAGAGAGGGAGAGAGTAGAGAAGTAGAGGCCGGTCATGACCATGTGGAAAGAGGGGGGGAAGAGAATGGGGAGAGAGGGGGAGCAAGAGGGCAAGAGGCAAGAGAGAGAGGCAAGAAAGAGAGGAGGGGGCAAGCAGCTCCTTTTACAGTGGGACAGGCCTACCTGGCTGTTGTAGGGAGGAGTTTAGACAGAATGCTAACACCTCCAGGTATAATAGTAACAAGTGCATGTTTTTGCCTTTCCCTGGAAGAAGCAACTGAATGAAATTGGATTGAGCTTGAGAGTCAACTGTCTCTCAAAAAAAAATGTATTCTGATATACAAGTAACTCAGGAAAACTAGGCCTTGTGGAACACAACTTTAATCTTAGCACTCAGATCTCTGTGAGTTTGAGGCCACCCCCATCTTCACGTGAAGTTTCAGGCTAGCCAGAACTACTTTATGCTATCTTGCCTAAACAATAATAAATAGATAAATGGGTGGAAATTTTATCCCTATCCAAAAGAATATTTTTACAAACTTTTATCTCTTAAAAACAATCTTATTAAACTGAGCCTCCCATAGTTAAGTCCCATTTTGAACAGGAGAAACTAAGTTCTATCGTGTGTCCCTGTTATGGGCATTCTTGAAACTGAGCTGGTTTTTAGAGGAAACCCTATAGAGAAAATAGGGGATACAAAAAAGTTCAGAAAACTGTCTTTTATATCAGGGCTCATTAGGAGAGAGAGTTTGGAAATGCAATGTTAAGTGGAAGTAAACACTGTTTTACTTTCTTAGGGCCCATCTCTACCCTACCCCACCTGTTGGCTGCTGACCTAGAACAGGAAACTTTCAAAGTACTTTCAGCAAACACATTACACTCGGCCTCAGATGTCTCTAAGAGTGCCCAGATCTAAACTCTGTCTTCTCAGACCTCTGGGTGATTCAAATCCTGTCTTATGTATTAGCAGCGTGTCCTTGCATGGGAAAGACCCTTTGACCACCGAAGCCCTCGACCTCTTTATCAGTGCAGATGATAAGATCCAGCTCATCAGTTATTAAGGTAGTGGGGTTGGGGACCAGGAAACCACCACAAACATTCAGCTCTTGACCTCACCTAGATGGAGATTCCTCTAGAATACCTTTTGCTCTTATCAGAACTTGAGAGCATTTCTAACTTCCTCCTAGCACTGGCTGCAAAGCACAGAGGACTTGCAGTGCGGGGGAAAACACACATTCCACTCTCAGTTCCCCCATCACTGTATTTCATAGTCCTGGAAAAGCCCTGAATCCTTAAGAGCCTCTGAGTTCTGGTCCCACTTAGCCATCTTTCCAGTGCACTATGGTGAGTGGCTTTACCCTGTGTGCCTGAGTTAGTTTCATCTGGGAAAAGAATGATGGGGTGGGGTGGGGGGTGGGGGGGTTGACTCCTTCAGTTCAAAGCATCTATGATCCTGTACTTAAACGAGTTAACGTCACTCCCATTACTCTGGTTGACTAAAGAACAAAGGTGCTGCAAGCTTCAAGAGTCATTATTTTCTTAGTGGGTACTAACCATCCACTCAGAAATATTCCAGTGTCCTTGGTCCTGAGTACCTAATCTACCTTACAGGTGAACCCTTTAGGTTCTTCTCCTGGTGTCCCTGGAAAGAACAAGAGAAATAGGCACCCTGTTGGGATACCATTTCCCAACTTCAACAAGAGAGCCTTTAAACTAACCCCGAAACTGTTTAACTTTTAACTTAGGGTGAAATTCCAACCCATCAAACAAAGAAAAAGGATGCACAAAGCACACCCTTCCCCCCCCCCAGTACCCCACCTGCAGCCTGCAAGCGCCACTCTGAGACTGAACACTAGGAGGAGTGAAGAAGTTGATCAGTACCGGCAGTAAAATACGATGGATTTTATTAAATAAATAAATAAATTAGGCATAATAATCTCACTTCTGTGACCTCAGGACTTAGAAAGGGGAAGCAGGAAAATCACGCATTAGAGATAAACCTAAGCCACACCATGAGTTCTTGTCAGCTAGCTACAGAAAGATATTTTGTATCAATAAAACCAAATCAAAAATGCAAAACAATAATGATGATGATGATGATAATAATAATAATATAAAAACAATGTCCTTTAGGGCTGGGCATCACCTCAGTAGTATAACACTTGTTTATCACACCCTAGGTTCAATGCCCAGAGTGACAAAATAAAAATGTTTCAATAAAAGTCTTTTAGGCTATAACTACTGGGTACACACACTCTCTCTTTGTGCTTTCAGTTGCTCTGTCTTCAATTGTAAGACATTTCCTCCATTCCGTTGGCCCATCTCCCACCTTGCCCTAGGAGAGCATATGTCAGATGGCATGGTCATGGCTCTGAGTGGTGGTGGCTGTGAGTCAAGGACATATGGTGTCCCGGCCTGTGTGTTTGCTCTTGTACCTGGAGAGATTAGTCAGCCTGACGCACGGCATCAGCCCAGATGCCATCTGGCTGTTTCCCAATGCAGAGCATAGGTAAGAAGCCATCATCTATACCTTAATAGCTAGGCAGGGCTCTCAGTCACCATGGGGGTAGATATTTCAGGCTGCAGCCCCAGGTCGAGGTAAATTCCCCTGTGCCTAGGAGTAAGGCAGGATCACAATCTTGGTGGTGGTTCCTGAGTTCCAAGGCTGCATGCAGAGACTTCCCATGCAAACCTTACTGACCACCCCCATCCCCCAGGTACAAACTCTCTCCAGTTGTTCCTATTCCTGTGCATCTGCAGGCCTCCATCAGTCCAAGAGTTATTGGAATCCGGCCCTTTACAGCAGTCGAAAGACTGGACTTTGGCCCCAATCTGCCTGCCTTGTGGCTCTGCTCTTTAGCCGTGTCCAGTAAGTCATTTTAGGCTCTCTCCAATCTCCCTGTATTTGTCTGCTAACTGGCAATACTCACAATGTTGTTGCCTAGGACTAACTGTCTGAGGAAATCTATTTAAAGCACCTGAATAGGGTTGGAGGGACAATAAACATGAGTTCTACCCCTTGCTTGGGTATGTGACTGGACTCTCTTCAGCAGGAGATTCCTTGGGGGAAGGGGACCTGCTGTGTAATTAGCTATAATCCTCTGTGACCAAGTAAAGTTCTTATCAAGATGATTTTAAATATGACATGCCTGTAATCCCAGCACTCAGGAGGCTATGGCAGGGGGATTATAGAACTGTGAGTTCGAAACTAGTCTGGGTTTCATAATCAGATACTATGTGATAGCTCTGTTGACATCAGGTCCATGTCTGAGTCACAGGAAAAATGATGTGGTGAAGATTAAGCCCAGTCTCGTTATTAAAGGAACAGTCTCAGCCAGTGACTGCACCAAAGCCTCTAGGTAAACACTTGGGGGAACCCAGTTCTTCATGAAGACTGAAATCGGAACAAGGTAAATAGTGAGCGCTTCTAATTCCTGCACACTGGAGGCTAATGCATAAGAGCCCAAGAATTCAAGGCAAGGATAGGTGACCACAAAAAAGAAAGAAGAGGGTGCGGGGAAGGAAGGGAGGGAGGGACAGAAGGAGGGAGGGATGGAAGGAGGGAGGGAGGGAAGAAGGGAGGCTAAGGAAAAAGAAAGGGATGGAGGAAAAGAAAAGGCTGTTATTGTATCCAACTCTCTGGACAGGTGCTAGACTTCTACCAGCCTGCAAAAAAATGCTTCTGTCAAATCCTTCCTGAGTCTCTACAATGCCAGGTGCAGTCTCATGTGGACTCCACAGGAGAAGTATAGCATACCAGGCAAGAGAAGGAAGCCCACCTAGTGTGCATTTCATAACCAATGCAAAAAAAATTAAATTTTCCATCACCTATCTTGGGAAAATGTGTTAAGTACAGTTTGCAAATTCTGAGAGTCTCTCAATTTCCACTAGATGGATGGTGTTTATTGGAAGAATTTTTGTTTCTAGAAAGAGATTTGTTCTCAAAGGCCGGTATGAGGGGATGTAGCTGTGTGGTAGAGCCTATGTTTAGCATGTGCCAGGCACAAAGGAACAGGAGCAATACAGAAATCCTGCTTGAAGCTCCTGTTCTTCTCCGGACATGCCCACCTAGCTCATACAAGCTCGTACGTCTCTTCCTATTCTAGGGAACTTCCTCAGGTCTGCTCTGGGAAATTAGCCCCTATACTGGCTGGCTGCAGAGAAATCAATGAGGGCTAGAAGGGTGGACTTTGCTTGCCTCTGGTGTTCCGATGAATGTTCTCAAGCTTAAGGAACTGACTGTCCAAAAATCAATTTTCTTGGTTTTTTTCCCCAAAGGGCAAGTACAAGCTCCTGCTCAAAAGACTTTGAATGGCTTTCCAACTCTCATTCTTTATGCTACACATCCAACACTTGCTCTTTTGGAGGAGAGGGGGAAGAGAAGCAGAAACAGAAAGAGACAGATAGACAGACAGACAGACAGACAGACAGCAAGACAGAGACAGAGTACACTAAGGCTTACTGTAGATGTGTGGAAAGTAGTGTTTTTCTGCAAGAAAATTATGGAGTTGCAAATACTGTCTCTGAAGCCTCATGCCCTTGAGTTCAGTCATGAGTTCCAGTGTTTGGGGGACTCTGTAGTAATGACCCTGATGGCTTGGTATTCGTGATTACTGCATCCAAGACAGGTCTGCCTGTTTAAAATGCAAATGTTCTCAGAGAATAAAGGAAAATCAGACTGATGGATGTCAAACTTGGTACAGATAGCCTCTCCTTGTATGTGCAAGGTGGGAATCATGGCCAGGAGTGGCCAGGTGAAAGGGACTCATCATGGTCAAGGAGAGTGGCTACCTAGTCAAGTGATGTACAGGGCACTTAGTCACAATCCCAACATTTGGAAGGAAGGGGGCAGGATGATGGAGAATTCGCTGTTAGTTTGAAGCACATTGTGAGTTCAGAGCTAGGCTGGGGACAGTCTACCAGGCAGAGGCAGTTCCCCTACTGTATGGCAAAGGACAGAAGACAACTAAGCAGGGAAATGCAGCCTGTGAGAATCCCTAAAGATGCCCCTGTCTCAGTTCCCCAGGTCTCACTTCTGCTTGATTTTCTATACCACCTTGAAGCTTACATATCCACAGCGGGGGAAACACCTTGTTAAAGGTGAAAGTTCACACAGGACCCCAGTAAAAGCTAGCCAGTATTAGGTATGTGATGATAGGGTATTTATGCCAATCTGCTTCCTGTTACTGTGACAAAATGCTCGATGTAATTAAGTTAAAAGAAGGAAAGGATGGGGTTGAAGAGATAGATGGCTTAGCAGTTGAAAGTACTGGCTATTCGTTTAGAGGACCTGTGTTCAATTCCCAGCACCCACCTGGCAGCCTACAACTGTCTGCAACTTCAGTTCTAGCAGATTCGACCTCCTTGCACAGAAAAACATACATGTAAAACATTAATGCACATAAATAAATAAATCTTGGGGGGATGCTTTTTATGGACTTGTGGAGTTCAGAGGTATCAGTCAATGGTCATTTGGCCCTGCTACTTCTACTGTATGGTAGCACACTCTTATGGCCCTGGTGGAGAAACCCGTTCACTTCAAGATGGACAGGAGTCAAAGAGAGAAACAAGAAGAGGAAGACTGAATATTCCAAGAGTACATACCAAGGACCTGACTTCTTTTCACTAGCTTCCTCCTCTTATGGTCCTCACCGCCTCCTCATAGTGTCTGGGATCAGGCCTTTAACATGTAAGCCTTTGGGAGAAACTTAGGGTCTGTAATAAGTTGTACTGGAATTCCTTTCCAGGGTGAGACTCAGCTTTCCAGAACCTTCAGATTTGCATGGGTTTGTTCTCTCCAGGAAAGCACAGAGCTTGTGCTGAAACTCTGATGCCCAGGCATGGTTCAGCTTTGTCCCACCCCCTAGATTAAGATGAGTTTCTCTTTTAGAAAAGTGTATGAAATTGGCTAAAATGCTGATCTCCCTTTTGTAGCTTGTCTTGTGTGTGTATCAGGCTGGTGTTTGTGTGTGTGTGTGTGTGTGTGTGTGTGTGTGTGTGTGTGTGTGTGTGCGCGCGCGTGAGCTCTCACATACTCCTGCATGCTAAGGATCAAGAGCATGTACTGTACCAGCACTGAAGCTGGTTCCAGGTCCTCCATTAGCAGGCATGGTTTCCCAGCTACTGTGACACATATTCCTGCTCTCAGACTAGAAAAAGTACAAAATTATAGATATAATCAGGAGCTGGAAGGACCATAAAACCCTGTAGTGAAGAGAACTATGGGGATGTGGATTCAAACTGGCTCAGGATAGTGGAGTTTGTTCTACTATCCAATGGAAAGTGAAACTTTAACCACAGTCCTATGAAAAGGGAAGAGGGACTATTCCTGCGAAAGCATGGCTCAGCTGAGAGTCAGAACATTAATGCTAACAGCATCCCCTGTCTTCTTGTGTGACCTAACCAGGCCCCCTAATGTCTCTGATCACGTTTCATCATCTACAAGTACACAAGGAATATCTGAGCTTCCTATATCTTGAGGATAACTGAACAAGAAAACAGACTTAAAGAAACTTTTATTTTAAATACTAAGTTCTATAAAGTATAATCATCATCATTATACAAAATGAACTGTCATAATTATTATGTCCCTGAAGTACTAGTTGAAATCTGACAAACATTTCTCCATGAGTTAGTTTCTACTCAGCATTTCAGAGACAGGAGTCAACACATCAAAGTCACCTTATACATATACAAGTGTGTACCTTACACATTACTCCCAACTGTGTTTTACATTACAAAGGTCTTTATAACAAGATATTGCTGGGAAAATAACATTCTAAGTGAAACCTGCAGTATCCCAATAGGGTTAAAAGTCTTTATTTTATATGTGTATAATTATCAAAATGAAAAACAAAAGAATTATAAAAAGAGTCAAGGGCTGGGAGTGTGGCTCAGTCGGTAGAAGGTTTGTCTAGCATGCATGAAGCCTTGGGTTGGGAGCGCAGCACCAAATAAAGCAGGCATATCAACTAATACCTGTAATCTCAACACTTGAAAGGTGGAGGTAGGAGCATCATAAATTCAAGGGCATCCTCAGATACATAGAGTTTGATATATATGAGACCCTGTCTCAAAAAGTTAAAAAGAAAAAAAGTCAAAAAAATCCAAATCAATGAAATGGGTTTCCCCCAGGGATGTTCATCTGAGCGTTGTTTATAACAGCGCATCATTCTCCACCCTACTGTTCCAAGTCCTGATGGCACTGACATTGCAGAGATGCTTGACAGTCGTTGAAACTCAGGAGAAAAGATGCCAGAGCCCACTGTGCTAAGGAAAGCAAACAACAGGCCCAGAGTTGGCTCTGGGGTCACAGGTACAAAGGAAGAGAAGCCTCCTAGCGCCCCAAGGAACGAATTGTCTAGTCAGAGAAGAGGGTTTCAGCAGGAGTTTTTCTTCCTTTTGTGTAAGGTTTTCTTTTCATGTGGTTGTTCTACGTTGATTTCTTCATTTTAAACCAAGGAAAAACTTCTTACATTTTTATGGGTTTTTTTTTGTTGGTTTTTTTTTTTGTTTTGTTTTTTTTTTATTGAGTGTTCTTAGAAGCCTGTATGCTCAGGGCCTGCTTTTCTTTGCTGGCAAGAACTGCCAAACCTATTGTTCCACTGTGGCTGTGCCAGTGGCTTTGAACACAATAGTTTACCAGCTGAAGGAGTGCCAGCTGGGCAGCCCCGACACAACCTCAGTCCAATCGTCATTGTTGCCTTTTGCACTTCTGCAAGGAGCCCACATCGCCTGGCTTTGAAGTTGGGGTCACAAAGCGTGAAGTCTAGGTGAGGGACTTGATGCAGGGTGGGGGGGAAGGGATGAGAAGGTTCAAATTTTTATCTAAATCAAAATGACCCCCCCCCAGAAATACATCAGAAAGAACTAGAGACCACCAGCTGAAGGCTCCCATGTTACAGGCTAGGAAACTGAGCACAGGTAGCGGTCGGTCATCTAGAGTAGAAACTAAGCCAGTAAGTTTCCAGCCTTTGGTGAGCCTGCCCTTTGTTCCCAAGGTGGAGAGAGCCAGGCTCGCCTCTCAGATGACCACAGCTAAAGCGCCTGTTGTCCCAGCACAGCCTGCTTTCAACTTTGGAGCCCCAACAAAAGGGCAGCAGGCTGCTGTGCCCTGGGCTGCCCAGACTGCAGGCCTGAGATTCTTCCCCTACCTGCTTCTCGATTAGCTTTGCATTGGAGGAGTCTTAGCCTTGTCTTTGAATATGGAAAAACCTCAGAGTCTTTCTGAAGAAGGTTCAGCAATAGGGTTTTTTGGTTTTGGTTTTTGTTTTGTTTGAATTTTTTATGTGTATATAGACTTAGGGTGGTAAACAGGATAGGATACCTCTTGCTTCTCAAGGAATTCACAGAAGTACAAGCCATATACATAGGCAACAATGATAACAGTCAATAATGGGTACGCACTCACTCCATGCTTTTCTGAGTTAACTCATCCAATGACAGATATTCATATGTATATGTATGTGTATGTATATGTGTATGTGTATATGTATGTATGTATGTTGCTGTTCTTCCTCCCTTTCTATCCTTCTCCCTCTCCCTGCCTTCTTCTCTTCTCTTTTCAGTGCCGAGGTTAAAATCCAAGGCCCTGGGCTTCCCAGGCAATCTTATCACATACATGCAATAACAACTTGGGCCCAGAAAAGCAACAAAATCACCTAGAAATTCTCCCTGGGACTTTACCTATCCATCCCTGGCCACAAGTCCCCTAGCAAGTCAGAGACCTTCTGAAAATCTATGGAAGAGTCTGCCAATCTGGGGCATACTTTTCAATATTGCCAGATTAATGATTCAGAGAATAAAGTCTTCACCTACCTATTTCAAAATTTAGTGACATTAAATAAAAATATTTTTTCCAGTATTAATATAATTAAAAAAATCTATACAGTGTTAATTTTGTTTCTTTGCTTCGCTCTGCTTTGTTACTGAAACAGGGTCTCTCTGTGTAGCATAAGCTGACCTCAAAATCTCTGTCCTCTTGACTCGGACTCCCAAGTGCTAGCATTATAAGTATATGACAACAGGCCTGGGCTAATATTGCTTATTAATTTATTTATTTATTTATTTATTTATTTATTTATTGGGGGTACTTGCAGATGCCACAGCATGTGCAGGGATCAGAGGACAACTTGTGAGAACTGGTTATTTCCTTCCACCAAGAGGATTCCAGGGATGGAACTCAGGTTGTCATGCTTGGCAGCAAGAGCCTTTTTCCACTGAGACATCTGGCCATCCCACTTAATCTGTCTTCAATGGTCCAAAGCAAACATGCTGACAATTTGATCTTCTTTGGGACATATATTTAGCAAGAATAAATAAGACACAATAATTTGCTTCTCTTGTGTTTGTGTCACCTAAACTTCAGCAAATACAAAGTTCCTACATCAGTCATATAGCCATCACTGTGATGTGGTGCACAACTGATTCAAAAATAGGTTTTAGCCACTTGATTAATTTACAAGTCCAAAGTCTCAGAGGCAAATTTAGAGAGACAAAAAAGGTGGGGCAGTTTTAAAATTTTTTGTAATATAAAGCAAATTTCCTCCAAAATAGTACTAACTACAAGGCTGGATGCTTTATTATTATTTGATATTGTGTCAAACAGAACTTTAAGAAATTGGGCTGGAGAGCACTAACTGCTCTTCTGAAGGTCCTGAGTTCAAATTCTAGCAACCACATGGTGGCTCACAACCATCCGTAAGGAGATCTGATGCCCTCTTCTGAAGTGTCTGAAGATAGTTACATTGTACTTACATATACTAAATAAATAAATCTTTAAAAAAAAGAACTTTTAGAAATTAAGTAAATATGCAGATAAAAATATAAGGAAGGACTGGGAGTGTAGCTTTGTGGTAACAATATATATATTGTGTGTATGTATGTATCAGCGTCCATGCTTGTAGATGTATGTATGAGTCCATAAGAGGGAAAGGAGAGTTTGGACAGAGTATAATCTCATGGAGCTCCTGGGAGGAGGAATAGTGGTCTGGAAGTGAAACTGGAAGAAATGAGGATGAGTTCAGGAAAGGATTTGCTCCCATTCAGTGTTGAAGAGCATGGTCCTGACTCTGAAGATTATAGGAGCCTTCCCAAAGGAATCAGCAGAGCCTCCAGGGTCAGATCTTCCTGGGTGGTAAGGATGAGAAGATGGGCGGGTGAGGGAGTGTGAAAAGGCAGGGCTCCTGCAAAGCAAGTGAGCTGGGGCGAGGGGGGTCTCTAGAGGAGTGAGCCAAGGAAATGAGAAGGAGGGGACTGTACCCAGAATTAGTAGAATGGCACTGCTATTATCTTTACTTACAGATGGGGAAAACTGAGGCACAAAACCATCATGTGTCCTGTAGGCAGTGAGTGATCACCCAACCTAGTGAGTGTGATCTCTTGGGTCCATCCCTCTTTGAAGCTGAAAGCGCATTGTGATAGGCCACTCCATGTGAAGTAGAGAGGACACTCCAGATGAACACCAGAAATGGCAGACACAGGGGTTCAGGGAGATGGGGGATAGGGAGGGTGGTACACAGTGTGATTGAGGGTAAGAAGCAGCAGGGGGTTGCTCCTGTGTGGTTTTGCCTAGAGCTCCTGAGAGCCACCCTGTGTCTGTAGCTGTGAGATGGCTGAGGGTGAGCTGGATTTCTATTCAAAATTCTGTAACAGGAAGGTCCCAGTTGTCCACTGGAGTGTCCATAAATAGTTTGTTCTTATTGCACCCGAAAGTAAATGATGATGATGGTGGTGGTGGTGGTGATGATGATGATGATGATAGTAAAAAAAATGAATTACATAAATTACAAAAGTTCTAAGGTTATTAATTCACCAAAAATTAATCAGGTGACTATCTGAGGCTAGGCTGAAGTCTGAGCTGTATACTTACCTTCAGAGACCACAGTGGCATTTTTACAGAGTTTTAGTGCAGTGGAAAGCCCACAGATTGAACCCTGTCAACAGTCCTGTTGGGGGAAGGGAGTTCTGAGTACAAACATGTTGGGCCACAGCCTGAAAGCTTATGAGACACTACCACAGGACACAGGCAGGCCCCCTGAACAACTGGCTTCCCTTACACAGAGGCTGATATCCAGAGACAAACCTGTTCAAGCTTCCTTACAGATAGGGGGTTGCCGGGATGGACTATGACTTGCTAAGGATGTCATAGCGCTGTCTGGTCCAACTCTGAAAAAAGATGCTAGCCTCAGTCAGCAGGGGAGTTTATCTCAGGAGAAAGAATCCTGCCTGATATGCATGAAGAGATAAAAAGAAAGTCTAGGAATGCAGAAACCCCTTACCTGGTTGTTGGAGCCCTACAAGGGGAGGAGCTGGGGAGAGGAAGCTTGACCATTGTTCTCCTGAATCTTGAGTCTTACTAATTAACCACTGAGCCTAATTAGTTCCACCAAGGACAAAGGTGGAGATTGGGGTGGGAGTGGGGGGTAGCAAGCAATGTAAGTAGAGGTGATTCTTTAGATGGGACTCTGAACTTTAAAATCTAAGCAGAGGGACACCTGCCATCTGAGGATTTGGAATCCTGCCCTGGTGAGGAGCTTGCTGCAGTGTCTCCCACAACTACCCTGGTAGCTCTCTATGGTGCTCCTTGCAAAGAATTACACAGCCACTACGCACACTTTCAGGTGCTGTGGATTACCTCCCAACATTGAGACAGGAGCCCTCCGTGATCAATGGCACACACCCTCCAAGCATTACTGTGACTGGTGGAATGATCCTGGTGATATCCAGGGAAATACCAGGCTTTCCCGGTGTGCATCTCCAATCAAAGACACCATCCCACACTCAAATTCTTGTTTCTCTCCATGGCTTCCCCAGCCCTTGAGTTGCCATCTCCAATGATCAAAGGACCCGTTTGAAGGAGATGTGTGATCTCAGAACCTCCTAGAAAGTCAAGGCAAAACTCTAAAATTCCCTGCTTCTCAGCTGGGTAGCCCTAGATGGTCAGTCTCTCCAGGCTTCTGTTTCAGTCTGTTTGCAGAGCCACAATCATAATACTTGTTGATTGTGTGGGATGCTCAGTTATGTTGAAATCAGACCTTGTGCTTCGTTCATCACCCTTCTTTCCAAAGCATTTCTGCCATGATTCTTAAGGGTTCTTTAGTCCTGCCTCATCCGATTGTTAAATAAGGATTCAGGCTTCTCAAATCTTCACTTTCACTTACTTCCCAGGTTCCCAAGGCTACCAACTCTTGGTCTCACTTGAGATCATTGGAGTAATTGCTAATATGGCCCAGCCTCTGGAAGTTCAGGCTACTGACTGACTTCACCCATAGGGTTGCACTGTGCCTTTGTTTACAGAGACTTGGTTTGAAATTTACAGGCTTCTTGCAGACCCTTTATATACCAGATCCAGCCTCTGGTTCCCTCACCCCTGAGCTAGATGCCTGACCTGGGTTCCAAATCCTTCTTCCTGCCTCTAGTCTGGATCTGGTTGCTGGCAGCCTAGCTCCACTCTCCAGCTTCAAGGACTCAGCACTGATTCTCATCAGAAGGTTTATGGACACTACCCAAAATTCAGACTCCTGGACACTTAATGGAGAGTCTGAGAGCAACACCGGCCTCCCTTGGCAAGAGAATCTTCTCCCTTGAGGCAGCTGGTCAGCATGGCATTGAACCAAGGGATTTAAAAAAAATGAAGAGTCAAGAAACTTCTACTCTATTGATGGTGCAAATACAGTTACACAAAGACATTCTCTTGACACAAAGTAATGGAGCCTCTTGGAGGAGCTGTGTTCACCCAGACTGTGCTCCAGCACTCCACAGAGAAAGCTCCTTGCAAGACTTTGGCTCAGTTGGTTATCAGGCACCTGTGATTGCTACATTGGTCTTTCTCTTTTTAAGTCCTCATCTGCTTCTTTCTTCTTCCACCTATTGGATTTAGAGTTTAAGCCAAAGTCAATCCAATAGCCGCTTGCATCCTTATCTGCTCTGAGATGAGGTTATCAGTAGTCACCATATCTGATAAGAAGATATTTTACTCTGCACAGCAACTTTATATATTTCTCCAAAACTTTATGTAGTTTCCTTATTTCTTTACTAAGCCAAGCATGTATTTGACTGTTTGTCTGATTTCAATACCCTCCCACCCTAGCCTCTGCCACTAGCCTCCTGCCTCAGGCAGAGACCAGGGCCCATGTATTGTCAGGTTTGCAGGACGCTTGCTAAGTGTTTTTTTGGACCTTCTGAACCATTAGCACCTTCTCTTTCCTCAAATGGATACCTTCTCTTGATTCCTACAGCTCTGTTCTTAGGATTCTGCCTCTTCCCCCTTTCCTAGAAAACTCTTCATCTATGTCATGACTGTATCTTTACTCTGTCACCTGGGACCCCTCCTCAACTTTTGGCTTTGGTCCTGGCAACAGTGGTAATAGTAAAGGCCACTGAGTTCTTCTCATTGTGTCAGGCACACTGTCTGTGCTTGAGTGTGTGTGGTGTGTGTCCATGGTATGTGTGTGCCCCAGTTGAGTCACTCGAGAAGACACATGAACCCAGCCACTCTGTCACCATTGTCTTTGAGAGGCCTCCATCCCAGTGACATTCAGTCTCCCAACCTGTTGACAACCGCCATGATGGCATCGTAGGTTGACCCTCTTCTTCTGGCCTCCAGCCAATCTGTTATCAGCTTTGGAGCCACTTAACTTGGAAAACCTGCCACTTCCTCCAGATGAACGCATGCACACCCTCTTTTCTTTCCCTGGAAACCCCTTCCACCTGGCTTCTCTTTTTAATCATGTCTAACACCTAGGTCATTCCCTCCACCCGACCTGCCTCTCATAGCTAACTGAACTCTTCTACCTTTTGAAAGTTCCTCACTCCCTCTTCTCCTCGCCCCTTCAGCTGTCTTTGTCTCCCTCCCCCACTCCTTGGCTTTATCTTCTTGCCTGATTCTTGCACATTTCTTAACTGCTCTGCCTGTCTCCAGTTGTACCTCCTGCAATTTATTGGCCTGTCTGGTGCTCAAGTGCTTCTTCTAAAACCCCAAGCTCCTTCCTGAAGACCCTTGCTGGTTAATCATTGCCTCAGAGATAACCTCCACATTCCTTCGGTCTAATTCCAGCCTATTTGTCATGAGTCCCTCTTAAGCCTCACAGCCACCTCCCTGTTTCACCCTGTGCTCCAGACTAACTAGATTACCTAAGTTCTTTACATAGCTAAAAAGCTACTAGCATTGTCCTTACTGGGTGCTATGCCACTGTCTCTTAAGGCTGCCAGAAACCAGTAATTGTCATGGGGAGACAGCTGAGGTCCAATAAGTTTAAGAGCCAGGTTCCCAGAAGCCTCCTCTTGACTCTAGAAACCTGGCTCTTCATTACCATTCTTAGGGAAATGGCACACAGCCCGGTGTGACCCATCTTCCACTCTTCCTCAGAAACCCCATATTGGGTAGCTCATTCCTTCAGGTCTTAGTTCAAGGGTCAGCCCACTAGAAAGCTGTACTTGACCTATGGTCCTGATGTTGGTCCGTTATCTTTTTTTTCCAGTTTAAAAGACCATTATATATAGGGTTCATCATCTTTGTTTTATTTTTATTTGTTTTTATTGTCGTCGTTTGTTTTTAAGATAGAGTCTCATATGGTAGTCCAGGCCTAGAATGGACATTTCTCTGGATCCAAGACTGGCCTTGAGCTTACAGTAATTTTGCTTTAGCCTCCTATGTGCTGGAAATTATGAGCATGACCCACCATGCCTGACAAGGATGCATAATAACTTAATATGTTATCTTTCCAGAAAATAAAATGCCTACCATCATAAATGCAGGCAACCTCCATCCATGTCTCCTTCTCTATACAGCACATGTACACTTACATAAGAACTCTCCTATGGACACAGGGAAGCCCTGTGTTCAGTTTCTATTCACCTGTCTAAATTGATCTAAGTTCCAGCTTTTCTAGAAGAAGCCTCTTTGGGTGTTGGTACAGCACTCTGATGCTTCCACTGATGGATACATAGCAGAAGAACACAGCCTGAGTGAATGGTGAATGGTCACGGGAAAGATAGCCAGCAATTTGGGGGTGCCTACAAACCACCACCTGCAGTTAAGCACATGGCATTGATCTCCATGCTCCTGGTTTTAAGAGGGAATCTGGCTATTTCTGGCTGGCCTTTCATGCCTGAGTTCAAATGATCAGCCTAGGTATCTTAGATCAGTCTCATGGGGAAAGATATATCCAGCTGCTTTGTCCTTGTTGTTTCTGACTGGTTTCCATTCCAATGAAATTTCTGCCTACCAACCTGTTGACACCTGTCACATTGGTGTCCCCAGGCAGAGCCCCTTCCAAAGTGAAACTCTGCCTCCACACTACAGGATAATTGGTGTACATCACTAGAGGCAATCCTTCACAACACAGACTTGGGAGAGAGGGGGCTTTCATATCTACCTGTTTAAGATGAAAACGAAAAAAAAGAAACATTCATTCGTCCCACAGCTAGAGTGACTCAGCATTGGAATTTTGAACTAGATGATTAGAACTGAAGTTTTCAATACAAGGCTGTCATTCCGGAAAGTGCTTTCTTAATTGCTCTTCAGACCTGATAGGAGCCACTGTGGTAGTGTACCCCAGCACTAAAAAAGCTAGTGGAGGAAGATTGTTGTGAGTTCAAAGCCAGCCTGGGTGACACAGTCTCACTAACAAAAAAAAAAAGAAAAGAAAGAAACGCTAGCCAAGTCCTCACCTTCCTGCTTCCTCCCCTGCACAACAAGCCTAACCCAGAAAAATTGTCCTAACCCTACATTTTATGCATTAACATCTTTTAAAATAGTGCATGGAAATTTTAACCATAATCCAACCACGGCCTGTCTGGTACAGCAGGCAACAGGGCCAGTCCTCCTTTTATCTGAACCTCACAGTTCTGGCCTATTTAACAGCTTAGACATGACTGTTAGTCCTGAGTGAGCATGAAATCCACTTTAACTTCCATGCTATTCTAACAACACCTGAGCCAGGCTTGGGAGTATTAGCTCATATCCGAAATCCCAAACAGGGCTATAGAGTAAGTTTCTGGCCAGCCCAAACTAGTTGTATTTAACAACAACAGCAACAACAAGAAGGAACCCAGGCTGGGAGCACGGCTCAGTGGTGCAGCATTTGCACAGCGTGTGTAAGCTCTGGGTTACTCCAGTTTGCAAAAACAAAACAAAACAAAACAAAACGTGATGTAGGTCTCACCAAATCTTCTGTTTTGTGTGTGTGTGTGTGTGTGTGTGTGTGTGTGTGTGTGTGTTTATGTGGGTTTTTTTTCAAAGACTCATTTGTAAAATTCTACTATAAATTACAGTAATATTATAGGTCCTAGAAAGCCAACACATATACATGCACATAAACAAGATCTTTACTTCACACCATAGATAAAAATAAACTCAAAGTCTATATGGACCAACATATAAAATGAAAAAAATGTCTAGAAGAAAATACAGGAGAAAATCTCTCTGACCTCAATTAGAAAAATAACGTTATCTTCGGAGGTCATTGTTTGCTTTGGAGACAGAGTCTGGGTGTTGCCCAGGCTAAGCTTGAGGGTTACAAGATTTCTGCCTTGGCCTCCTGAGGTTTCCAGGCATACGCCAGCACACCCATGGGTCATATATTCCTTAACAGCTCATCAAAAACAGAGAACATGAAAGAAAACATCGAAGAGTTGCATTTCAAATAAAACACTCTTATTCTAACAGGACTCTATTACGGCAACGCAAAGATGCACCCTTAGTTGGGGGTAAGAAATATTTGTAGGGCATCAGAAAATTTACCCAGGTTGTTTAAAAAAAATAAAAATATTAAACTCTCCCTTTTTGTGGTGGTATAAGCCTGTAATCCTGGTACTTGTTAGGGCAAAACAGCAGGATTATGAGTTCAAGGACAGCCTAGCCTACCTAAGCAAACACTGTCAAAAATAACCATAAATTCAGTAACTGGAAAACAACTCAGTAAAGACCCAAAGAGATACTTTACTTACAAAATATATATGTATGTATAGGCAGAGGAAAGATATTCAACACCATTTGTCACTGTGCAAATACAAAACAACCAAGCAAAACTAACATGGATATATTAGAACAATTGAATGATGCTTGAATAGTGCAAATACCAATACATAGAACTTAGAAGCACTCCCTGCCAGGGAGAGTAAAGTAACTTCTAAAACAGTTTAGTGGTCTCCTACATTGCTAAGGTTAAGCACAAATCTACCTACATGTGACCCAGTGCTTTTATTCCTATTTACTCAGAGAAAACAAAAGTATTGATACACACACACACACACACACACACACACTAGATCTGTATGTCTGTGATGGCAATATTCATGATTACCCAAACATAAAGGCAACATAAATGTCCTTGAAGTGATGAATGCTTGGACAGTCCATGGTACATTCCTGCATTAGAATATTACACAGCCACACAAAGGAACTGACTGTTAACCCATGCAACAACAAAAAGTACCTTCAATGTATTCACTAAGCAAACCATCCAGGCACATAGCCTACTTTAATATGATTCATTTACATGACATTTCCAAAAAGGCAATACTGTAGGGATAGAAAACACCCCAGGGACTGACAGAGACTTGAAGTGTGAGGCACTTGACTACCAAAAGGGCACAAGGTAGTTTTCTTAGGCCCAAAGGCTTCTGAGTCTGGATCATGATGTTGGTTAGATGACATATGCATCTGCATGCATGCACGACGGACGTATGCATGAAACTGATTAAGAAAAGGATAGATTTCAGCAGATGTAGATACCAGTAAAGAGTGGAGTCCTGTGTGGAACCAATAGCAAGGAGAAACAAAACAAAGAGATAAACAAAAGAGATAAAGAGATAAATGGTTAACAGTAATTTACAACTATTCTAATCAGCTAGCTAACTTCTGTTTATAGAGATTACAGGGGTTTTTTTCTTTTAAAGATTTGTTTTTATTTTATGGGTAGGAATACTTTGCTTAAATGAATGTGTGTGTGTGTGTGTGTGTGTGTGTGTGTGTGTGTGTGTGTGTGCCTGTGTGTGCCTATTGCCATCAAAGGCCAGAAGGGGGTGCTGGATCCTTTGGAATGGAGTTACAGACTCTTGAGCGACATGTGGGTGCTGGGAATTGAACCCGGGTCCTCTATAAGAACAATAAGTGCTCCTAATGACTGGGATTCCTGCCCAGCCCACTGTATAGAGATTTCTTTTTATGGTGCTCTTAGAATAAGAACAGGCCTGAACATAAGAAACATACCATGTTCTTGTGGGTTGAAGACAGAGTTCAGGGGCAGTGTGCTTGTCTAGCACACATAAAGACTTGGGTTTGAGCCCCAGAAACAAATAGACAAAAAGACTGAAAAATTAAAAGTAAACAACTATGGGTTTTCAAAAATATGTATGTCATAGGATACAAATGGAGGTCTGGGGTGTACAGGTTCCAGATTGAAGAAGACCACAGAGTCAAGACAGCAGCCCACGATTGAGTCAAATTGGTCATCTAATAGGAATGATGATGTAAGGGTAGAATAGCACATTGTTAGAAGTAAATTGACTGTGATTGATAATGGCGTCATAGGTAGAAATTGCTCCAATTAAACATAAAAAACAAAAACAAAACAAATAAACAAACAAACAAACAAAACACTATTAAAGTATTTCAGGAGCCAGATGTACAAAGCTTATTATAGAAATGTCTCTAGAAAGAAATGTTATTTATCAAAAACATTTGATTAAACTATTGTTTCAAAAACTGTTATTGTATTGAGATGATCCCAAACCAAAATAAGAAAACCTTTTTTAAGTGCAATAAGTCCTGTAAGCAAGCCACAGTGTATATCATGTGGCTTTAACACACACACACACACACACACACACACACACACACACACACAAAACAGTGTTTAATTGCAGAATGTGCAGAAGAAAGGAAAAATGTGACTTTCCAAGCCCTGTGAAAACTCTCTATAGACTGGATTTTTATGAAAATGTCAGTTCTAAATACCACTCAACAGATGTTTTTCCTCGCTTTATGTTGGGAAAGACACAGAACCAACTTCCCTTTCAGATAGCTTCCTTCATGGAGGAGCAAGGCCCCCATCAACACAAACCTGCCAATCATTTCCAGCATAGAAATTGTCACTACCAATTGTCACTACCTGAGACCCTCCAAACCAGAGCTGAATATCCACAACCTACCTTCATGTTAACAAACACATTTCCAATGTTGTCCTGGCCAAGTCCTTTATTCATATCATCAGGATCCTGGTAGTTGATGACCCTGATGACTCCTGATTTTTTCTCTTTTTCACACTGCACCCTAACACTTGAGTACATAGACAGAAGGAATTAACCAAAGCTTTTGGCCATCATTGTAAATGTGCTGAAAAAACAGAGAGAGGAATCCTGTGGCTTAAGGTATAAGGCCACAGGTAAGTTCCTACTTGTACAGCAGCCACCAAACATTGGAAGACCAAAACACTAAACCTCTAAGTAGTACATCATGGAGGTCAATAAAAATTGAGTGGGTATCCCCCATGTGGTGACTCAGAGACTCAGGTCCCTAGGTGCTTGGGTCATTATCATTGTGTACTCCACACAGTGAGCATTACTGGGCAAGAAAAAAGTGATACAGAAAGATGCTTGCATAGATCCTATAATAGCCTAAGTCGACATCACACAATGAGACACCAAATTGCCTTGGGATGTATCTCAGTGGTAGAGTGTGTGTCATGCATGGAGTCAAAGTTCTGTGTTCCACCTCCAACAGGACATAAGGAAGAGGCGGAGTTTACACTCCTTCCTCCTGTAATGAGGGGTCAGCAATGTGGTGGAAGGGACCCCACATGCCTTTGAAGGCTGAGCTGTAAGGCAGTAGGACTTCAGTCTGACTTGTCCTCTCTGTCATTGCTTACCCTTGAAATGTATCCAGATGAAGCCAAGATCAATGGGCTTCAGCCCTCACAGAGGAGGCTCTAGCCGTGGTGGAGTAGGGAAAGCCATCTTGCTGTGTAATTCCCAATCTGCAAAGGGGAAGAAATAAGAAGTCATTATTGTTTTAACCCATAGAATTTAGGATCATTTGTTACACACAAATAGCTAAATGATACACTGGGATTCCTGCCATTGTCTATTGTAATCTTGTAGTCTTCTTATGTGAGGTGCTTAATGGAATTCTCAGACTCTCAGCTGAGAAGACCTTACCACCCTCACTGTTGCCATCAGTCATTGCCTCTGTCAAGGTTTCAACCAGGAGCACAAATGATATTCTGAGACTAGCAGTAACAGGGAGACATTGCCATCCTAAACCAGATGAGCCAATTTTTAAATAGTTAGTATATTTGACAGCATTTCTAATTATAGGAGGAGAATAAGTGTCTGAAAGGAGGTATGACCTTCCAAGATGGAACAGAGGCTGGGGGAACACATGTCTATATCAGCCAGTTTGGCATTGCTGAGACAAGACACTTGAAATAAACAGCTTAGGGGGAAAAGGTTCTATTTTAGTTTATGGTCTTCAAGATTTCTGTCCATGGTCCCTTGGATCTGTTGACTGTGAGTCCATGGATACTAAGGAGGAGCATGTGGTGAAGAATGAGAGAAGACAACAAAGGGCTAGGGATCTCCAATGATCTACTTAACACTAACCAAGTCTCAGGCTTTAATAGCCCGTTCAGCTATGAGCTTATCAAGGGATGAATTCATTCATGAAATTAGCAGCCTTGTGATATAATCAATTCTTATTTAAACTAATAGCTAGGAGCCAAGATTTCAACAAATGAGTCTACAACATATATCTTGTATCCAAATTATAACAATACCCAAATCTTTTTTCTCATCTTGTATCCTGATTGGCTTAACCCAACAGGAAAAGAAAAAGTCGCAGGGAACCTGGCTAATAAGCCATTAAGATCCATGTCCCAGAGGACAGAACAAGATGATGAAGGAGCAAAGAAGACTCAGAAATATAAACACATTATACATTCATCACCATTATAATTTTCGTTATCATATCATCCTGTTTCAACATCATCATTACTATCATCTATCATCGTTATCATTATCAATATAATCATCATCACCATTATCTTCACCACTATTACCATAACCATCAACATCAGCCACCATCAGCAGCATAATGGTTTTATAGAAATCCAAATGTCCATTCTCCTTTGAATTTATAAAAATTATTCTTCATATTTTTATTTTATCATCTTCAGAAATTATTTTTTTTTGCAGTGTCTCCTACATCTAATCAAGGTTTTGGCACATAACTAGTCCTTGGTATTTTAACAAATGTTGTACAATACCTACTATATACCTAAGGCTCTATGCAAGAACCATGAGTACAAAGCATCAAATTATAAGATGACAGGGTCAATACCATAAGCAAGATACAAAATGTTTAGGTAGGCTTGATCAGAGAAGACATGTAGTAACTTGAGTTGGCCTTGAGTAAGAGACAAGTCCTAAACACTGTAGTGTCAGCATTGAGCTTAGGTATGGCAGCATTGCAGCAGATACATCTTGGAGACATACCTCTTCTATAAAGAGGGAAGGAACCACATGAAGCAAAAATTTGAAAGTGAAGAAACAATATGTTCTGAGGGTAGGAGATGTTTTGGCTTTACGATTCAGTAGAGGATAAAGGTATAAGAAGCGAGTCATGACGCTGAAGAAATTGAGTGCTCATACTGAGATAAGTCTTAAAAGTCAAGAGGAGGTATTTGTACTGAGCACAAGAGGAACAGGGAAGTCACTAATGCTTCTTGAGTATAAGAAGAAAGTATTTTAACTGCTCTTCAAGAAGGTCAAGGTGACATCATTGGGTAGGCTAGATGGAGAAATCACCGATACCAAGTGGGAACATTATTTTCAGAGTTTTGTTCTATTTTCAGTGATAAGAATCTGGGGTAGGGGGCTGGAGAGGTGGCTCAGAGATTAAGAGCACTGACTGCTCTTCCAAAGGTCCTGAGATCAATTCCCAGCAACTACATGGTAACTCACAATCATCTGTAATGGGATCTGATATTCACTTCTGGTGTATCTGAGACATCTACAGTGTACACATAAAGTAAATAAATCTTTTTTAAAAAAAAAAAGAATCTAAGTTTGGATGCAAAAATGGTATGGTAATTGGGTGATAGTTTGAAACCCAAGACAATGACATAGCCCTTTTCCCATAGCCAGTCATAGTACTTGTAACGTTGCTCAACAATCAATCACAGGTATTTGTTCAGTGAGTTCTCAGTACCAGGCAGTGGTTTTGACTATACAGATAGGTCAGGAAGCATGACAGATAAGGCCAGAGGAGAAGGAGGTGCCACAAAGATTCCAAACTAGGAGCTGACGCACTGGTTTTTCTTTGCTTGGAATGTCCTGCCTCTCCTCTCCTTTATCTAGAAAATGCTTACTCATGCTTCAAAGCCACTGTTGATTCCCCAGCACTGGTTCTTCTGACCTTTGCTCTAAAACAACTGGGATTTCAAGAGGATAAGAAAAGCTCTTATATTTATAAGAGCTTGCGGACTTCAGAGATGCCTCATCCTGTAAGATGCAGGCCATGCAAGCATGAGGACCTGTCTTCTGATCGCCAGCATACATTCACATAAACAACTGTGGTGGTACACACTTGTAATCCCAGTGCTAGGAGAACTTAAACTGGTGGCTCCTTGGAGCTTGCCGGTCAGACTGGTAAAGCCCAGTTCAGTGAGACCCTGACTTAAAAATGAAGTTGGCATATACTCAGAGACTTTACCTGCCTGCAATAAGGACACATGCTCCACTATGCTCATAGCAGTCTTATTTATAATAGCCAGAAGCTGGAAAGAACCCAGATGTCCCTCAACAGAGGAATGGATTCAGGAGATGTGGTATATTTACACAATGGAATACTACTCTGCAATTAAAAACAATGAACTCACGAAATTCCTAGGCAAATGGTCAGAACTTGAAAATATCATCCTTAGTGAGGTAACCCAATCACAAAAGAACACACATGGTATGTAGTCACTGATAAGGGGATATTAACCCAGAATCTCAGAATACCCTAGACACAATTCGCATATCAATAGATTTCCAAGAAGATGGAAGGAGAGACCCCTGGTCCTGGAAAGACTGGATGTAGGGGAATGCCAGGACAGAGAAGCGAGAGGGGGTTGAATGGGGGAAAGAGGGAGGGAAGGGGGTTTATGGGACTTTCAGGGAGGGAGGAAACGGGAAAGGGGAAATGATTTGGAATGTAAATAAAAAAACAGAAAATAAATAAAAAAATGAAGTTGGAAAGAGATTCAGAAAGATATCTGGTATTCATCTCTGGCTTCTATTTGCACAGACACACACACACACACACACAAATATATTCAATGTAACATACACAGAAAGAAAAGGGGAGGGAGGGAGAGAAAGAACTTGTGAATGCCTTTTGATAGGTTTTTGTTTTTAAAGTTATTGGATTAAACCATCAGCAATGTCACATTGGTTGAGTTAAAAATGAATAAAATAAAGCAATTTGTCTTGGCTGAAATTCATTATTCATCATGACAGTTTGATAAACAGAGGACTCTCCCACAGTTTCCCTCCTCATCATCACCCCAATGGGCTCCAGGGGAGGGTCATGCTATTCAGTAAGATACCTAGGCTCCCTGAGAAACCTATGTCTGTTCTTAGTCCTCACTCACTGGACTAAGGCAGCAGGTGAAGGGTGCAGAGACATGAAAGGTTGGCATGGCCTTGAGGGCCGAACTGACTTAAGTTGGAACTGAGGCTTTCCCACTAATGCCAAGACCTTGGACAAGGATCAAAGCTCCACAGAGCCCCACCCACCCTTCCCACCTGTTCAGAAGCCCTCATGGGAGGGCTGAGAGGGGTGCAGCAATAGAAAACTCTCTGCAGGCATTTGGCCGTTAAAGAATTTTTGTTGAGCTCAAATAAACTTCGCAAGGATGCTAAAGGCAGCATGGAAGTGCTGCAGAAGATAGAATATAAGGGCTGCCTTTGTTGCCTGTTGGAACTAAGTACTAAGACCCGATTGTGAGCACACATCTTGGATGCACTAGAAAGTAATGGACCACTTCTTCTTGTTCTTGTTGTTGCTGCTGCTGCTGCTGCTGCTATTTTAAAACAGTGTTTCTCTATGTTGCCCTGGATGTCCCTTTTACTTAGAGATCTGCCTACCTCTGCCTTCCAAGTGTTGTAATTAAAGGCATGAGCCTTCACATCCTCCTGGCAAGAAACACTTAAAATACAAACAAACAAACAAAAATTGGATTTGAAGCCTTTTTCATAGGAATATATGCCTGGCACTGTACACATAGTCAGAAGCTTGTGGCTTAAGAGATTAGAGGTAAGGTCAAAGATTCTAGGCAGAAATCTACTGCATAGCCTTTACAAAATGGACGTGTAGTTTATATGTTCATGCCCATAAAACAATGCTATCCTCAGTCTGGTCAGAGAAGGCTCTTTTTGTAGTAGGCAGCAGTTGATATAGGATTCACCACTGGTCAAAATGCTGAGAATAAATGACAATTGAGTGCTCAACCCTAGGCAGGACATCTATACCACCACCTCCAGGGCTAAGGAAACATCACCAAATGGAACAGAAAGACTGGGAGAGCCACAAGAGAAAGAAGATTATTACAAAATGCCAACTTTTGGATATAACATGCCTGTTGCAATCAAGAACACAGAGCAACTGTGACTCCCTGCACTAGATCTGCACAAAATAAAATTTACAGTCAGGAACAGCGCAATGTCTCACGCAAGCTCATGATTTTCTAATGTGGCACTTTTGTAGCTATCTTGGAGTGCATACAGCCTGCAGGCAAAGATATGACATGCCAACAGAACCCACTGTCAGGCTATCTTAGGAAATAAACCAAAGGAAGTGAGGAAGGGCAGTGGGGCAGAAATAAGATCAATACAGGATACTTTTTCAAGGAGGCAGAAGAATTTCAAGTTCTAAGTCAGCCTGGGCTACATAACCAGACCCTATCGCAAAAATCAGAAAACCACAAAGGACAGAACAGAAAAGACTAAAAAAGACCTGAACAACACCCCCATATACATTGGGCTACTGTCTATGTCAGTCTCTCACTCTTTTTCTCTGTGATTTGTTGAAGAATCCACGTGCCCTGAAGCTTCCCACCATCTGGACTTTGTTTGTTTTTTTGGTTTTTTTTTTTTTTTTTCGAGACAGGGTTTCTCTGTGTAGCCCCGGCTCTCCTGGCACTCACTCTGTAGACCAGGCTGACCTCGAACTCAGAAATCTGCCTACCTCTGCCTCCCAAGTGCTGGGATTAAAGGCGTGCGCCACCACTGCCCAGCACCATCTGGACTTTGTGGTGTCTGTGTATATTCCTCTGCCCTCTGAAATTTTAGTTTTCTGAGAGTTAGACCCTAAAGCTGCTGCAATCCTCACTTTACTTCTTGTTGAAAACATTTGGTTTCCGAATGCATTACATTAACTATGCATCTCTTTTCCTGATCTTCAGACTGATACGTGATTAAAGACAATTTACCTAACCTGTCCACTTCAGATTCTCAATTATGTGTCGTGATGCTGACAAGACTATGCAAGCTGTTTTTTATTTGTTTGCCTGTGGCTTTATTTTTGTTTTTAAGACAGAGTCTCATGCATACCTGGTCAACTTTCAACTCACTTAGATTTCTCTAAGCATCTTACCTTCCTGACCCTACCTCCTGAGTTCTAGGATTGTAAGCATTTATCAACTCATTGTCTATGTGATGCTGGGGACAAATTCAAGGCTTTATGCATGTTAGACACTCTACCATCTAAGCTACAATTCTTAAAGAAAATTTAATCTATTTTGATCAACTGAAAATGTAAGATCCAAGATACAATAGATCAAAATGTAGTAGCCACCAATATTTCTTTTCAGATTTATTTATTGTGTTTATCTATGTGTATGTGTGGGCACCTGTATAAGTTTGTGACATGCATGCAGGTGCCTGGGAATCTGGAGGGAATCAGATTCGCTGGAATAGACATGTCAGGCAGTTTTGAACTGCCTGATGTAGGTGCTGGGACTCAAACCCGGGGCTTCTGTAAGAAAAGTAAGCACTTTTAACCACTAATATTTCTTTAACATAAAATTTCTGTGATTGTCCCATGACAAACTATAATAAATTTTTATAAAATACAAGCAAAGTTTACAATATGTTCCATCACTGAAATTGAAATGATAGGTATGGAATGCTGTGGAATTTTTTAAAAATAAGTATTAAATGATAACCAGAAAGAAAGAAACTTTAGAAGCTACTCCTCCCATGGACATTGTGGGACTCTGTGAACAGCACACAGGTGGTGCCAGAAGCTGATACCAAGCGATCCTGACAGTGACATGGTCCTTCCTTTCCTTGTTATAAAGCAACTGCACTCAAGTATGGGAAAGTGCCAACAAACATGGCGTTACCAAAGAAAAATTAAAAGCACTTGCTAAGTAATTAGGGAAAGGAGGCTAATACATTGATTGGCCCACAGACTTTCATGCAACCTGAGAAAGTGAACTGGAGGTTCCTTATGGTCACAAGCCATGTCATTTTGGCTTAGGCCAGTGGATGGCCACCTAGAATTGTATTGGCTTTACACATGTCCAATGTGCCCAGAAACCTTCTAGAATGTACCTAAGCTGTCAGAAGTTGTGCCAGAATCTCTATATACTTCTTGAGACATGTCTGATAAATACCAACCCATTTATAATCACCCATGGCCTGGAGAAGCCTGAAAAAGCAGAGGTGAAAACCAACTGCCTTTGAGAAGGACTGTCTAGTATTTTACTCATTGGACTCCTTCCCAGACACTAAATGAATTGTTCTATCAATACTCTGGAAGTAAGGGTATGTATGTCTAATGTGCCACACAGAGGGAGACTTCTATAGAATGATGTAGATAGTGATCAATCAAATGGCAGTCTAGTGGGGCAGTCACTCTCTCAGGTTCCCCCTCTGGGCCCTGGAATGGAAGAAGAGGGCAAGGGACAAAGACATCTAAACCTAGAAATACTACAGAAAATGAGCAACTAGCATTCAAAATGCTACTTGGAAGAACAAAAGAAAAATATCTAAGTCTCAGCATTTCTGTTCAGGATTCCAAGAGAATCTCCACCCGCTACCCACACCCACCACCACTAAACCTAGTTATCACCAGCTGTTCCTGGACCTATGTACTCTTCCTATCAACTCTGAATGGGCTAGGATCTCACCATTCCCAATTTCCCCAACCACCCCTGACTCCCAGTCTCCAAGGCTGGCAACTGTCAAGGTCCAGCCTACTTGAGCACACAGTGCTAAGGCTCAGTCAGAATGACTGAGTAGGAAGCTGACCCCATCAAGAGCTTCTCCCAGACAACCCCAAGCCCTGTCTAATCACTAACTCTCTAGAGGCTATAGGTACTGTATAGGAGTGCCTTATGGTCTGGCATGAGAAAGCTAAGTATATCCTATGAATAGAGAGTGCTTTAAAACTGACAAGAAGAAATTCATCCTCTGTGCCCTGTTTCAGAGAATGTCTATGGAGGTCTATAGGCCCAGACCTGCATGGCTGAAAGACTGTAACTTTGTGCCTGAGAAGGGGACATTTTCAATGCAGACCCTAGAAAAGAGGAAAGAGGGTGAGGCACCCTAGCCTGAGAGCAGCAGGTGTGCAGACTGGGATCCCACACCTGCTCCTGATGGCCCTTGAACCCTACTTGAGACAAATTCCTCAGATAATCATAAACTGCCATAACAACTCAGTTGATGCTGGTATTTTTACTGAGGCTCTGAATCCAGATGTAGGACAGAAGAAACAGGTTTTTATTTTTCTCAAATGGTTAACAGAAGAACCCGAGTTTTTCTGGTTGACTCCAAGTATTGGCTGCTTACATCACATTCCACCTAGGTTTCTCTAACAAGAAGTGTGAACTGCCATCATCAGTTATTTCCAGAACAGACTGGGAAGCACGCGGTGTTCCTCAATAGTCTGAGGAATTGTTTTGTTTTATCTTTGAGGGGAGAGCAAGATAGACAGACCAATGAGAAGAGTTGACACCTCCAAGTTCCTCATGGGCATTCGGCGCAAGAAGAATGACTTGAGCTAATAGGCTCAAGTCAGGTTGGTGTCTGTGCTCAAGCAAGAGAAATGCTTTCCAGAATGGGTGGCAAGCATCCCAGAGACTTATCTCTAGAACCGTGGCTCAAACACACACAAGGGAACAACCAAATGTCTTTGTTATGCCACTCCTACAATATGACTGGAGTTGGCAGTGTTGTGACTCTGTGGAGATCCATGAAGACAGCATCCCAGCGGGAAACTGAAAGGGAATATATGTCTATTCCTAGAATGATGAGTCAAGGGATGAAGCTTGCAGAAGAGGCAAAGGTGAATAAGGAACATTTACTGGGTTGTCATCAGTAGGCATCCTACTCTACCAGGACCTCCATTGGGGCTAAGTAGAGGAACCTGGGTAAGGTAACATGGGATCTGTTCCTTAGGACGGGTACCTGCTGCGAGCAGGGGCCTCATTGCACTCCAGTTGTACATGGGCATATAGGACATGTAGGCAGCCCTTCCCCACAACTGGAGTCAACATAGTGTGCCAATGCCAAGTGTTCTTCAGTCAAGGAGGCTGTTCTCAACCCCATGTAGGAAAGGAAAGATGCAAGTTTCTGTGTAAAAAAGCTCCCAAAAATCATCATCAACTAACAGATTGTTAAAATTGTATATACCCATCTTTCTAGAAAATACATTGGTATCCCAAATGTAGATGACATGTGGCTCCCCTATGCTTCTGTTCCTGGCCTAGGACAGAGTTGAAGCTAGCCAGCTCTCAGAATCCTGTCTCTCTAGACACCTCTAGGCAGGTCCACAAATTGGTGATGCTCTCTTCCATCTGTCTATGAGTGTTCCAAGGTCAAAGAGTTTTCTAGCATCAGCGAGCACTGTGTAGACCCACCATATTCAGAACTGTTCCACAAGTGTTTCATCACCACAAGGCTGTGATGAAACATAGGCTGAATTCACTATGGTTTTGGTTTTTGTTTTTCCTAACATCAGAGAGACATCACCAAAGATCACTTTTTTTTTCCTCTTACAAGTTCACAGAGAGGGAGTCTGGGATGGTAGCTCAGCCCAGTGGAGTCCCACCACAGCCCCAGAGGTGGCCCCAAAGAATCACACATCTAAGCTTTTGACATCCTCTGTGGGGTGAAGTCAAAGAGGATGCAGGCCGGGAATTGGAGTCACCTGGCCCTGCTGTTCCTCCCTGCATGCCCCATGAGTGTGGCTACATCTGCCTGGGGTCTATTCTGCTTTGCTCACCTAAAGACTCAGTCCCTCCCCACCCCTATATGTCCCTTACTGACTTGAAGGTGAGTGGCCACAAACTGGAATTCTTGAAGTCTTTTCAGAATACCTTACATTGGAAACACTTGTTGCCTCCAAAATAATTTTTGGTCCTTTCTTCCAAGCATAAAAACAAACTTCAATTTAGAAATTCTTTTTCCAGGACAATGTATCAGGAATGAGTTTTGGAGAATTGAGGACTGGCTATCTCCCATTCCTCAACCAGCAGTCAAGTCCAGGGACCCTAGGAAATGTTGTCAAACTGTTACTTGTTTGTCCTTGCAAGGGCAGTGACAGAATAAATTGCTATTTGTTTGGTTTTGCTTCCCATATACAAAACCTCCTGGGCCCCGACCCCAGGCTGCTGGCATTTTAATTAATGTTAATGTCGGCTGACCCTCCCCCTCCCCCAGTGACTCCAAGATAAATTGGCAACTCCAGACAAAGCCATGTGTGAGTGAGGGTACCCAGGAAAAGCCAACCTCTCAGGAAGGCTGCCTGGGCTGGGTAAGCTGCCCCTCCCCCACTCTCCCAGTCAACAGCAAATTTTTTCAGTTCAAATAAGAATGGGATGGGGAGATACATTCTCCTAAAACTAAATAGACAAACAAACAAACAAACGCTTTGGAATCTCTGACTCTCAACTTTCTCTTCTTCATTTCAAGAACGTTTTTATTCAGAGATCAATACTACTAGAATACAATCAAATCGTAATTTAACAACAGAAGAAACACTTGGAGCTAAAATGTGATCAATACCCAGATTCTAGTTTTGAAATCAACCTGCAATTTAGAAGGATGTTCGTCTCCTGCTGGGTCGTGCAGAGTCACACTTTCCCTAAGAGACATTGTGTTTCTGTTGAAAAATATTTTTCCCTGTAAATTTTTCCCTCCCCCACCTCCCACGACTCCCACGCCCAGCTTCCCAGATTAAGCATTTTATCCAGTTTAAACGATGGGGATTTAAATTGCTATTTTAGTGGAAGAGGCTTGATTAAAACCTGTGTCCTCATCAAATTATTGGACAGTGGTTCTTGGGCTCTGTTTACATTAGTGTCAACCTTAATTTAAATTCTGCATAACTACATTTGCTTCACTAAATGCATTCGCCAGGAACACACCACAAATTACTTTGCATTATGAGCAGAGTCTCTTTGTCTATCACAAAGTGTTTTGAAATTAGCACCATAAGTAACTAGCTGTAAGTGTCACTCGATCCCCTTAATGCCTCATTAATCAAACCCCATGGCAGCTGGTGTGATGTCCAGGTCCCTTACATATAAGATCAGTATCACTTGTTCCTTGCATTTGACCACAGCCTTTAAACTTAACTCATTATTTGTGAGTTTGCCCCCCCTCCTTGGTGATACTCCTCCCCCAGGGGCCTCCCAACACGTGCAGCTTTGTACCCTTCCAGAAATTAGAAATAAAAACTCGGTATCCCTCGGGAGGAAAGCCATGGACTCGGGAGGAAGAAAGTCCTCTTTTCACAGGATTCCCTACCTGTTTTTCAAATTATTCATCACGATTCAACATGATTTTTAGATATATCTTAAAATGCCACAATGAAAAAAATAATCCCTGGCCCAAAGTCGGAAAAATAAAAGTGAATATATTTATCTGGGCTGGTTAACATCGCTGCTACTGCTTCAGTTTGGGGAGAGATGGAAGGCATGCTGCCGAAGCATGTAATCAGAGGGAAAATAACAAAAACATGTACCTCTATTATAGGATGCGGTGAAAGGCCTGTTTACAAAAGAAAGGCAGAAAAACTGGAACAGGACTTAAATATGTAATCCATTTTTTAAGATTATTATCCATTTCTTACGTGTGTGTAGAGAAAATTATAGTAAAAGATGACACATTTGATACGAGTCTTTATTTTGGTCTTTTCATTAAGTGTCATCAAACATTTGCAAATGTCTAGGTATCTTTCTCCCTATATACAATCACACAAGTGCGCATACGCATGCACACACACACACACACACACACACACACACACACACACACACGAAAATATAATACTTACTGCCATCAAAATCACTCCCCAGCTATTCCCAGCTATGCCTGTGGACATTTTAGAGACTGTGTGTGGTGAATATGTTGTAAGTGGCAGCTTCCCTGCAGGAATGGGAGTTGACACGTGGCCTCAGGCTGTGCTGGCTCACAACACACCCCCACAGTGAGCAGAGATGAACAGGTGCCCCAGAGGCACCATGTGAGGTCGCCTCTTACAGAGGAGTGTCTCAATGGGAGGCCTTTGGCTTTCTGGCCTTTCCCTCTGACCACCCAGTAGGAAAAATATAGGGAAGAGGTTTTTCCCCACCAGTTTTGTCAGTGGGAAAACAGAGACACAGACATTTGAGCACTCAAAGCCCCCAAACTTCCTGGGAGCACCTAGGCTTTGGGTGGCGAATGTTCCATGCATTCACAGCAAACCATTTTCTCTGGTTTAAAACTTTTTTTGCCTTTTCACCTTGTAAGACCATTCATGCTAAATCAGCCTTATTACAATAGAATTAAGCATCGGAGGAACCTCACTCCCAAAGCCAACTAGTGGTAAAGTCCACTGAGTCAGAACACAGCATCCAGCAGCACCAAAAACTCAGTTGAATTTTGACTTTGAAATAACTTCAGAAACATCAGCTTGGATATAAACTAAAGGTTGACCCGTGTCTGCTTTCTTTTGCGGTGGTTAAAACAAGCTGTGCTTTGTAAAAGGATGCGTGTGGGGGAGCATGTTACTACTGAAGCTTTAGGTGGAATTTACTCTGGTTATAAGTACAATTTACGGCAAATACCAAAGCACATTTATGCACCATCTCCAGGTCACCCTCTTTTGAATATGATATACTATCATTACACAATTTGGAACACGTGAACTGTTAGAGCAGGAGCCCAAATTGATATTCAGAAACCTAATATTGTAATGGAACAATTTTAAATTAACTCCTTCAAATGCTGCCCTATTTTAGCAGCTGAAGGCATCTGAAAATGGCTTAACATTCAGTTTCAAAACTACTCTTCTCTACACAGCATACACGCACAACTCTTCTCCCAGAGGCAACACTTTGGCACAAAACACTGACCCTTTAATAAAACTGCTCCACAAAGATCACATCTCATCCCAGCTTTGGATTTAAAAAGGAGAGAAAGAAAGGCATGAACCAGACATCAGCAATGTGAGAGTCTTCCCTCTGTCCCCTCCCCCTCAATTCTCCCTTCCCTCCCTCCCAGTACCCTGGTCAAAAGAAAGAACTGATCTATGCCTGGTACAGTAAAAGACACCCCGAGATTTAAGGGGATAAGTGAAGCCTTACTTAGCCACAAGGCTGCAGCTGTGTTCTTATCTGGCCAAAGGAGACGGGACAACAAAAGATCCCAAAGAAGGGACAGTGGATGCATGGGAAAGCCACTACCCCAGCATTGTGGTGCCCTTCTGCTGAGCAAATAGTTCAAACTGTTCGTTCCCATCTTCTATTCTCTGCCGGTTCGTTGTGTGCGACCTTGCATTTCATTCTGCAGGGAAGGTTGCTCGCTGGGCCCATAAGCAAACAGTCCAGCAAAGAGCGGGCCCTCCTCCCCTCTTCCCCGGAGAACTAGCATTTTTATTTCGGCTCCAAGCTGTCAAAGACCTGGAGAGTTGATGTCGGTGTCCTGAATTAATTGCTTTAAGCTGGAGCAAGCTCTACGGGCTGCCAAATGTCCAGAAGATGTTTATTAATAACGTTTCCTCCAGGATTCCAGCTCAGAGCTGTCCTTGGGTGGTGGCCTCTTCCTGCTGCCACCCTCTCACCCCTGGCCTCCACACAGTCCAGAGGGAGTTGCCACTTTCAGTCACTGGGACAAAATCATAAATTGCCTTTAGTAAAAATATTCACCTTTGTAAGAGGATACTTGTGAGGGGCAGATTTATTCTCATCCATAATGATCTAAGTCACAGAAGCTCCTGACTTGACTCTGAAGTGGGCTGTAGGAAGCAAATAGTCCCCAGGACACCCTAGGGTGCCGATCACTTATCTGGTACAATTAACCAAAAGAATGGAAAAAATGGAAATCATCTTGCCCTCTCTCTCCTTTCAGGCTCTTTCTCCCAAGAAAATCCAGATGGGCAGACAATACAGTGCATTTTTAAGTTTTCCTGAAGAGGGGAGCCCCTTTAATAGAATGAAATAATAAACCAATTTATATACCGATATAAGACCGGGATCGTGAGTGCCATTGTGTAATTTTCCACTTGACTTTTCATTATCTACCTGAACAAAATCAATCTATATGTATGGGATCAGCATACAATTCCAGAGATAAAAGCTGAATAAATGCGCTTTGCATATCCTGCAGATAAAAGACACAGTGCCCGGTGCCTTCTTCTGCAGGAGATGCATTTATTAAATAAATTGTTGTGTCAAGGAAAGAGCCAGACAAAATGGTATATCTTCAGTGTTGACTCCTTTGCTGGAAATATCGATCCTGCAAATGAACGGTGGTTAATAAGTACCCTGCAGACCATATCAGCTCCTTCGACCTAGCTTGCCCAGAGTGCACTCAGGGTCAGTTTTCTCCTAACCAAACCTCCCCAAGGGGGGAAGAAGACTTCCCCTATTAACATGGATTTAAGGCTGAGGACTTCAAGAGCCTCTGGAATCCTCTCCATAGAAACAAAGCACCCAGAAAATTTACACACACAAACCCCAACTCAGCTAGTGCCCCAGCGTGTAAAGACCTTCATAACGGAAGGGGAGATGGCAAGACTGCACCCTGGGATTTGTGTGTTTTACTTTAAGCAGGTTGTGTTTCATTTTCTGTATGTCCTTCATCACTTTGGAACACTAAAAGTCTCTCCACATTTGCAACTCAGAAAAGAATCACTGGGGCTGGAGAGATGGCTCACTGGTTAAGAGCACACGGGCTGCTCTTCCAGAGGTCCCAGGTTCAATTCCCAGCACCCACATGGCAAATCACAACTGTCTGTAGCTCCAGTTCCAGGGGATCTGATGCCCTCACAGACATACATACAGCCAAAACATCAATGAACATAAAATAAAAATAAGATCATAATTTAAAAGAAAGAGAGAGAGAGGGAGAGAAATGGGAAAGGAGGGGAGGGGAGGAGAGAGGGGAGGGGAGGGGAGGGGAGGGGAGGGGAGAAGAGGAGAGGAGAGGAGAGGAGAGGAGAGGAGAGGAGAGGAGAGGAGAGGAGAGGAGAGGAGAGGAGAGGAGAGGAGTTGGTGGGTACTTCCTAGCCATTGAAAGGGACTCCCATCTCAAGTTAGACCTTGGGTCTTAAGACAAGAAGTTCTAATAATGAGTCATACACACACACACACACACACACACACACACACACACAGAGAGAGAGAGAGAGAGAGAGAGAGAGAGAGAGAGAGAGAGAGAGAGAGAGAGAATAACTTGAATAACTTCAGTTCTACAGGGAGAACAAACCAACACTCTTAAGATCTTTCCATTGACAATTTTCATGGTTGATGTTCTGTTATGAGTTTGTCCCTAACCCTCCAGTTATCTATGTTTGCACACAACACAACATTCACCTGGGGCAGGACAACCACTACCTCTCTATAAGCCAGTCTTGTTTTGTCTCATTTCTCTGTTTAGATGTAGCTAACACTGAAGAAAGTATGCAGGGTCATCTGACTGTAGTGCCATGGCCTTTGGGGACATTTTTGTGAGGGTCAAAGTTCAGCGTGGGGAGAAGCTTGTGTTCTTCCTCAGTCACATGGTGCTCTTAGGCAAACAGATCTGCCAATCTCCTTCCTCTGGCTCTTCTTTTTGTTCCAGAAATTGTGAATAAGCAGATCTAGAGAAAACAAGAGTAAAGCTAAAAGGGGCCTGTTCGATAGCACAGAGCTATAATTCCAGCATCCAGAGGCTGAGGCAGGAGGATAATAAGACTAGACCAGGTTATAGCGTGAGATCCTTCCTCTCCCTCCCCTGAATGCGCAGCAAGAAAAGCACTTGGGAGGCAAAGGCAGGTGGATCATTGCATTCAAAGCCAGCCTGGTCTACAAAGTGAGCTCCAGGGCAGTCAGGGCTACACAGAGAAACTCTGTCTAGAAAAAACAGAAAAAGAAGGAGGAGGAGGGGGAGGAAAAAGAGGAGGAAGAGAAGGAGGAGGAGGAAAAGAAGGAGGAGAAAAGAACAGAAGGAAGGAAGGAAGGAAGGAAGGAAGGAAGGAAGGAAGGAAGGGAAGGAGGGAGGGAGAGAGGGAGAGAGGAAGGGAGGGAGGGAGGAAGGAAGGAAGGAAAGGAAGGAAGGAAGGAAGGAAGGAAGGAAGGAAGGGAGGGAGGGAGGGAGGGAGGGAGGGAGGGAGAGAGGAAGGGAGGGAGGAAGGAAGGAAGGAAGGAAAGGAAGGAAGGAAGGAAGGAAGGAAGGAAGGAAAGGAAAGGAAAGGAAAGGAAAGGAAAGGAAAGGAAAGGAAAGGAAAGGAAAGGAAAGGAAAGGAAAGGAAGGAAAAAGAAAAGTGACCCTGTGGGAATTGTAAGAAAAGGGGGAAAGAGAAGATACCTCCTGATGGCATGTTTGAGGCTTTTTATATTTTTACTATAGGAATGATCCCTTCTATACTAAAGTATTCAGATATTTTTTTAGTAATGCCTTAATTAGCAACTTAAAATGTCACCAAAGAGAACAAGCTAAAAAAACAAAACAAAGAAAACAACAACAACAAAACCACATGAGTCCCACCTAGTATACAGAAAATCATGTAAGGGCTCTCTATCTCCCTTTATTCCATGAGGACAGGGTATTCCCATTTCCACAGTTTAATTCACTCAAGCTGGAAGCTTTCACTGCTAAGTAATATGATAACTATCTTTTGCTGAAACAATGCTTCATGTCTAATCAGAATCCCGAGCCAGAGTTGCAACACAATCCATGCTTATAAAGCAAATATTTACAAAACAGGAAAAACTGAGTTTTCTTTAAAGGTATTGTTCGTAACCATGTCACAGCTAAGCAATCTTGATGCTATTTCCCAGAGGAGGAAATATAGATACTCAGAAGTCCAGTAAATAGGCCTAAGTGCAGACAGTCAGGGTAAAATGTGACAGGGTAGAAAGTTGTTCTTGACTTTGCTAGCTCTAGATTTTAAAAAACATATATTAGAAGTTCTGATACTTAAAGGAACAAGTGCAGAAAGTAGAACATAAGAAGCTAGAGTGAAAGCACGTATGTAACTCTTGACTGGACTTAAAGTAACAAAGAAAAGGCAGCCAGCTGTGTACATAGTATGATTCTTGAACCCCTTTTAAAGTCTGAAAAATGGTCTGATGGTATGTCTGCCTAGGTTTAACTGAAATTACTTTTTCCAGAATAATGGCTTCATTCATTTTTTTCCCCTGTGTGTGCATAGCTTTAGAAGGAGGAAGAATAGCAAGAGGAGGAGGAAGAAGCTAAAGAAGAGGAAGAAGGAGGAGGAAGAGCAGGTGGAGGAGACAAGAACATGCTCACTCAACTTTCCAGCAATTTCAAACATAAGCAAGAATGTTCCCCTCAACAGCAAAGCCCCAGAGAGGCCCTTCATGACAAGCTGAATGGAGTAATAAGAGTTCCATTTCACAGGTGCAGAACTGGATGGTTCTGTCTGCCATGTGGCAGGAGTATTTAATTTGCTCTTTCATAAAACGAATACTTTCCAAGGATGGTTTTTATTGGAAGGTACGAGGTAGAGATTAGATGGAACTGAGTTAAGCATGGTTTTCTATCAGAAGTTCCTACGTAGCCCTCTAAAACCATCCATTCATCTCAGTAAGGATGAACTCCCTGCACCCAGCTCTTGGAAATGCCATCACTAATACTCATCCAGGGAAGGGCACATTCTAGACATGGAGCCATACAAGAGAGCCTGTATCCTCAAGATCCTAGAACTTTCCACTGTACTTAAATGCCTTTCAAGTGGCCCTGCAGCCAAAGAATTGAAAGGCAAATGAATTTTTATCGATAGCATACTATTTCTGTAGAGAAAATTCCTGGATATCACTATAGAATGCAAGAGAGCTCAGACATGAGTTGCTTGATCATGTATTCTAGTCTTACAGTCTTCAAGCAGTTTAAGAAAAAAAATTAACCATAGAAGTACATGAAAAAAAATCTCTCTAAAATGATGTTTAACATGTGATCCATAAAGTGTTATTTCCATCACAGTCTTCGAATGTCCTTACTACTGAACAGTAATAGCTATGTATTCTGGACTGGGAGTGTGGCTGGGTAGCAGAGCACATGTTAAATATACTAACCCCGGTTTGCATCCTCAGCACTTCAAAGTGAATAAACCAACACCCAGAACCTATATATCCTTAATGCATGTCTTCTCTTATATTACTGAACACAAGAGCACGTGCCACCAAGGAGAGAACAGGTTTCTTTTTAAGAAAGATGAAAACGGTTGCTCCATTATATAGCTCAGGTAGTGACAATTTTACAGTTGTCCTCTTCTTAAGAACACTCATATACTTCCTCAGCTGGTGAGCCAGTTGTTTCACAGCTGATGCCAGCTACCTGAGCCAGCTACTGCTGTTCTATCAGATACCTGGCTACACTGTGATATTTGTGGAAAATCTACTTGCATGTTTACAAGTACCTCATTTCTCTTCCCAGAAATTCTGCAAGATAGAGGTATGGATTCACAGCCCTAAACAAGATAATTTAGCTCTCTGATAAGCTGGGTGCTTTTTGAGGGTGTTGATTTGAAGGGTACCCTGGTTCTCAGCAAAAATCTCCACACCTCATCTCAAGCATCACTTAAAAGTTCAAAGAACTATCTGAAGCCCAGCAGAGGCGAGTGTTTTGCTCCGGAACTTATTAACACCCTCTACATTTTTCAAATGGTTCCTACTGGCTATAGATCAGCTCAGGAACACAAGGACCTCTGTATAGATGGTATGTGCATTTATGAAGTCTTAGGATGTTGGTCGAAACCCATTTATATCCTCTGCTTTCCTGGGAACTAGGAAAAAGGCAAAAACACAATAGGAGACACATGCCTGTGTATTTCAATAATTTAATGAGAAGGTCATGCTAGTGAAGAATTGCAACTTGGCTTTGCAGAGGACTCAAGATAGATTCAAACAGCAAATACTGTGGTGGAGTGTCTTCATAGTTTGAGTTCCTTTTCCTCTCCACTAAATAAGTAAATAAATGAAGAAAAGCCAGCAAAGGGTGAGGGCAGGCCACTCAATATTATGCTTGACACAACACCACACGGAGTAATTTCACATTTAGGAAGGATACTTGATTTCAGAATTGCAGCTGTCTATCCTAACTAAAAAGTCACCCCTGCTCTCCCAAAGCAGACCTGATTGATGACACATTTGACATAGATTTTAGGTCAAGTAAAGAGAGTTTTTAGAACTATATATTCTGACTTGGGTGGGATTAACTAAGGGCGATTTCAGTGTCCATTTTAGAGTCTATCGTGTTTATACACTTCCCCCTATTTTGCTGTGCTGTGGCTCCGTGCGGGTGTTCAGATGGTAACATTCTCATACTGGGCACCCCAAGAAGGTCACATGCTCTGCATCAATGGCAATTAGCTCCCTTTTTAAAATGGAAAATGTCATTAAGTTCTTGAATAATTCAAGAGTGGCGGTCACAATACAGTGTCCCTTTTGGGGGTCTTTATGGTGCAAATGACAAAACAAGCCATCGCTATCAGTAAGAGTAGATCTGAAGTTTACAATGTAGCTCTATTTAGTGTGACAGGAAAATTAAATTACAGGAGGCACTCATTCATTGTCACCCGTTAACAGGCTTGGGAAAATTGTGGATCCCCGGGGGCAAATCACTGACAACATAGGAGGGAACTGAAAATATTTCATTTTAATTGGCTGCTGTTTCCTTTGCCTGGCTTTGAAAACACACACAGCGATCCGCGCAACTCTCTCTGGAAAAGGGTTCCAGGATCTCCCCAACTGGATGGAACTTACGGGGTCTGTCAGGAGCCTCGCGGCTGTCTTCTGGGTGCGGTGGCACTGTTCTGCATGGATGGGGTTCCTGAAAAAGAAATAGACTGGCAGGTTTCAAATAAAACCAGGCTTCCACTGCTGCCCACAACAGCCACAGCAGGACAGGAATTATCATCCTGTAATGGGGGCAGGCCCCCCCCCGCCCCTAAAAACCACCACCAGGTCTGGGAAAGGCTGGAGGGAGGGAGGAATGACAGCACAGGCCTACAAACTGTCCTGCTTTCTAGAGGAGGAAAAAGTCAGATTCCTATTAGAGACCCTAGTCTAGATCCAAGGCTACTTGCGCCCAGAGTGTGTGGACAAGTGTCTCAAAGGCAAAATAAAGATCCTCAGAGGTCACCAAATAACAAACAAGTTTTTCTTACCCCACACTAGGATAGCCTGGCCACTGTGAAGGTCCTCAGAACCCTCAACTAGAACCCAGGTGGACGTGGCTACTTGGGTCTGGCTCACACTTGGCCCAAGGCTGTCTCTGAATTCTGCTGACCTTGGCATCTGAAGCAGAGATCCAAGCTTGGTTTTCCCAGAGACCCAACGACGTGGGGGAGGGGTGGAAGAGAAGTAAAGTGTTGTGCCCACTGTGGGGGCAGTGGAGTAGGTCTGGTCTCTCCCGGCAGGTTATCAGGCTGTCATGGGTGGGATCCCCACGTTCTAGAACTTGGTTCACGGGGCCAAAGGTCACCCCTCTCACCTGCCGTCCTTCCTTCTCTAGGTCTTCAATTTACCTCCCCCCCCCCCATACTGGCTGGCTTTTCTCTTTTCGTTTGGCCCTGCAGGGTCCCATTATGGGCTGTGAGAGCAGAGGGAGAGAAGCGTCGCACCTGGGACCGCGGACTCTCTTGGACGCTTTGGCTCAGCTCTGCAGCTAGCGGTCCGCGAGGTAGAAACGACCGGGGCCGCACGGGCGGCTCGGCTCGCCAGTCCACAGTTCCCAGAGTCCTGGCTCCCGGCAGTACTTCGAACCCGTTCGAGTTTGCGCGGCTTCTAAAGCCCCGGTCCCCCGCACCCGCCTTGCACCTAGACCGCGCCGGTCACCCACCGGTGGGTGACCGCAATTAGCTAAGCTCTAAGTGCGAATCGGGGATGCAGAAGGAGGCCTGGTTTTAGGGACGTGGACGCGTGGCTAAGTGAGGGCAATTTGGTATTTAGGAAAAGAGGTGTTCTGGGAAAACAAAGTGTGATTTGTTGTGAGGGTGGACGGTTTGTACCTCAGCGTGAACGTTATTTCCTGGGAGAACTAAACAATGAGTCAGTCCATGGAAGTGGGAGACAACAGTGAGAGGGCAATTTAAACACTGTCCGTTTTGGGTTTTTTGTTTTGTTTTGTTTTTAATAGTGTTTCTCTTTAAGCAAACACTCTGGAGCTCCTGGGTACTATAATTCCAAAGGCAATTTTCTCTGCTTTTAATTTGATTTGCATTTTCAACTCTGATAATATTCAATTTCATGGCTGAATACACATGTAAACACCAATAGGTTGTGGGTTTTTGCCGCTTGCACCTAACAGAACTTCTGCTGCTTGTCTCGGTGTCATGGGACTTTACTGCATGAGTTTTAAAATATCAGCAAAATTTCTCTAAATTATTTTGCAAAGCGTAGCATGCCTTGCCTGGGCTTCGGGGGTGGCTGGCTAGAAAATGTAGGTTCTGCATATCAGTACTGGAAAGTTTCTGGAAAGCCGCCTCGCAACGCCAACGAGAAGGCAGGCCAAAAAGAAGACGGATCCCCCTCCCCTCCCATAGATAGCATTTATGATTTTGTCAAGAAACATTTCAATGCTGTACCGAACTTTTCTAAACAATCTAAAAGTAACAAGTAAATATGCTCCCTTCAGCAATGTCTTACTGCGGGTTTTCTAGCTCTAGAAAGACAAGTATTAAGAAATAGTTCTAAAAAGCTTTGCGAGAATGGTTTGGTTACCACCATTGACCTGTTGGTCAAACACGCAATTAAGAGAAAGGTACAAAATGAAGCAGCGTAATTCGTTTTATGCATATCAAAAGTACCTAGAGCTGCCAGTGACACTGAGAATAGAATGTGGCCACTGATGTGACAGTGACATCAAACACCAGTGTGAAGGCTACTAAGGCTTTTTTTTTCCTCCGTATTCCTCGGGATATACTGCACTCCAGACACCATGGAAAGCAATAGTTGAGAACCATCGAACATTCAGACAGATCAACACAAAATGTTAAAATTCCAAATGCGCTTTTGTAACTTCTTTCAAAACTATACTTTAAAAAGAAAAGAGCAAAGACATTCGATGTTTTGGTTTCCCCAGGGCTACTTTAAATTTAGAAACTGTTATGTCAGAGGCTACTGTTCTAATTTTCTAAACATAATATGTTGCTTTTATTTTATTCCGGTTCTGGGGATTGAACCCAGGGCCTTCCCCACACTAGGCAAGCACTCTACCCACTTAGCTATGCCCTAAGCCTCCTCATCATTCCTACGTATGTATATATACTTGTTGTCCGTTGCTGTGAAACACACCATACTATAAAACTGCTTCTAGTCTAATTTCTAGGATTATAAGTTGAAAACGTTATTTTACTTTTATTTTTAATTAGTTATTTCATGGGCAAGGTTAACTTTTTTTTAAAAAAAAATAAATTTTTAAAAATCTAGGATTTATCATCCTGGGAAGAACTGATTTAAAACTGAAGAGACTTGAAGGTACTTTTGGCTGGGTGATTATATCAACCCATGAATAAAGTTGAGGGGATCTAATTTGAAAAATATCTCTTATCCTGAGTATGGAGGCTAGATAAATTTGAGAAGAATTCCATTTTATTATGCCAATCTTGAAGGAGAGAGCTTACAAATTTAACAAAAACAAACATAAAAAAACACCACTCTTTCCAGGCTAACTGTGCATAGGTGAGGGAAGCTCACACACTTGGTTTTCTTGAAGCATAATTATTGAATTTTAAGTTATAATCCTTTAGGGCTTGTACTAAATTTTTATATTGCTCTGGTTGGCTGGCAATTACATCTACTTTACACAAACAGATGGCAGTGTGTACGCCTCACCAGCACAATCCCTTCTGGCAAGCCTAAGGTAGAGAAGGAAGAAACTGGACCGTGATAACAGTGTCTATTCAGATACTTGCTGATGGTTGTCAATACTGAGCACCAAACATCGCTCCCTTTTCCATTCCTAACTGAGGAGTAAATGAGATCTTGTTAAGCGTTAAAATGCAATCCTCAGAGAGTGACATTGCCATTTTTTATTTTCCACACTCCCCAAATAATCTAGGCCCGAGGTTGACTTGTTCAAATACAGTGGGGACTGCAGATGTGCCACACACCCCAACTTCGTTCTGCAACAAGGTTATCAAAAGCCAACCCTGAAAACTCCGCTGGACCTAGGACCGAGGGAGGGGATGGAGAGGAACCCAGAAAGCCCCATTGAGTATTTTAGCCAGGTAAAGACTTACAGAGGTTGCAAAATAGACGGTGCAAAGGGGCATTTTCCTTTCAGACTGGGGGTCTTGTGAACCCTTGGTGATGTGAGTCTTAAGATGAAAGTTTACTACCCCTCAGATACCAGACTGCTGGAAGGAGAGTTAACTAACTGTAATATAAAGTAAAAGGAGTATGATCTAGCTGTCCCTTCAAGAGGTATGGGAAGTGTGATTAAGAAGGAAAGGAGAGGAGAGGGGGAGGGAAGAAGGGAAGAAGAGAAGGAAGGAAGGGTAGGGAAGGAAGGGATGGGAGAGAGGAAAGAAAAGATGGGGAGACGGGGTGGCAGAGGGGAGGAGAATGAAACCCAGTGTCTTCCAGAGAGAAATTCTGTAGTTACTGTGAGTTGTATACCCAGGCATGACAAAATCTAAACAGTGTTTTCTACTATCAGTGAAGGATTGGCTTGGAGTCCAGGGTTGCTCTCCCTAAATAAGCCTGGTATTCTGACAACTACAGGTGAATACCCGAATTAAGCTTCCTGCTAGAGATCTTGCTGGATGCTAGGGGAAGATAGGACTCAGTTTGTTCAGAGCTCTGGGAAGGGAGAGACTTGAGGGGGATTTAATTGCCTGCCTGGGTGAATCGAAATGCCCTTTTAAAGTGAAGAAATCAAGAGAGATTGGCCTTTAATTGTCAAATTCTGCTAGTAAGAGAGGGGTGTTAATTAAAACCTAAGAGAACAAAGTGTAGATTAGGTTCCCTTCCCCCACTTGTCCACCCCATGATCAATCCACAAATGGCATCTTCTCTGTTCTCACTATCTTCAGAAGGTTCCATTTATATGGATCTAATGTTCCCATCTTAATCTATGACATCAGATCGCCCATTTAGAGAGAGAAGTGTGGTTGATTGTAGAATTCTGTTCCTCTCCAAAAGCTGGCCATGACTGCCCATGGCTTACATGACTGTCTTGTAAGGGTCTCCTGAAATGCCACAGTGGAAGAGAGAAAGACTGAAGAAAATTCCAGACATGGCAGGAGAAGAAAGAGGTGGCAGGGAGAGATCCCTGTCTGTAGGAGTGAGAGCATCACCCAGTTCCACTCTGTGTCCTCAGGTCTGGTGCAAGCAGGTTCTAAATCCTCACCATGAGGTATACCCACAAGCTGTCCAGTAGCATGCTACCTGCTGGTTCCTTGCTGACAACAGACCCCCACACTACAGGGCCATTTCTTCCCTCCTTGTACACGTAGGCCACCACTACCAGGCCAGCATCTGGGGCTTGAGCTGGGAAGCAGGTGTTTATTAGATCTGCATTTGTATGTAAGTCCAGAGGAAGACAAGTGCTTGCTTCTCTGTCAGCTGGACAGGAGCCTACTAAAGACCCAATGTGGACGATGCATCAAATACTCCTCTGCTGTCACCTTTGTCATCATGCCGCCAGGTGCAGGTCAGGGGGAGGTCAGAAGCAAGAGTGGCTTTGAACAGTCCTGGCCCCTGCTGTCAAAATCTCCTAGCAAAGAATAAGGCCTTCGGAGAAGACTCACTTCTGAAATAATTTGCCGGGTGTGGTTTGTTTTAAGTCCTCATGCCTGCCAGCGGTCTTTGCCCCTGACATTTTCCTTTTCTCTGGCATTTTGTCTTTCTAATCACAATTCAAGAACCATCTATCTAGCTGCTGGTTCTCTTGCCATCACCTCCCTTTCTACCTCAGCCAGCTGTCCCAGAGTTTAGGTGCAAAGAAAACATAGCCCAGACCTGATTGGCTTTGAAGGACCAATCCTGTTTTAAAAATACTAATAAATAAGTGTAACCCGGGACACTCCTACCCTAATCGCTACTAGGACAAGTGGTGGCATCTTTGCTGTCCTGTGTCCCACAGTCCTCAAGATGTATTTTCCCTCATTCCTTCCAATCTTCCCCTAATACTTCAGACAATCTCTTCTCCTTGGAGACTCTGGTATTCTGGAAAAACAGGCTCTCTACTGCTTTGGAGATGGGAGGAGTCTCCAAACATTGTGATGGTCTGAAGCTTTGGGAAGTGGAAAGATTTCTGAGGCAAAATGCAAATCACCTGCCTACTCAGAGAGCCCAAAGGCCAGTGCTGAGGAAGTTTCTGAACTCTAAACTCCAGAAGTGGTCTCCTTACTTCAGGATTCTGACTTCCATCTGGGAGAGGACAACACATCACAGGGTGTGTGGCAAATGGAAAGCTCCACTCAGTAGGGGTGGGACTGAATAAAGAGATAAAGAATCAAGATGGGATGTCATGGTTTGGGCAGAGACAGTAAGAAACAGCACGGTGACAGGACAAAGGGGAGGGATTCCTGCCAAGGAATGGGCTTCATAGTCCGGGAAGAAGGCAAAATTTCTCCTAGAGAGGAAACTACAATTTCTTTCAGTGTGTGGATTGCTCAGTAATGTAGATGGGAACAGCAGGAGAAATGGCGAGCACTTGGTAAGGTCAGTCTTTAGAATAAGCTTTAAAGGGTAATGTAAACAGCTTGAGCAGAACTGTATGTTTTTTAGAAGAGGAGGCACTATATTATATTTCCGCTCTCTTCCTCTCCTGGAGATGGAACCCAGAGCCTCATGTTAGGTAACCACTCTTACTGCTCAGTTATATCCTCTCTAACCAGACATTTTTATTTCTTTGTTAAAGATGTTTCTTACCCCCATACAGAACTCTGAATGGTCCAGGTCCTGCCCTGGCTGACACTCTCCTCACCCCCACCCCCATCCCGTTCCTTCATAGAAAATGCTATCTATTCCTCTATTCGCTCCAATTCTCCATCCACCCTCACTCATGCCTCTGTTTTTTCCTAGCCTTTCCCTCCAAACATACCAAAATTATATTCTATATTTTTAAGGACCACACATTTAGCATTCATGATTTCAAATTACGAAAGCAATGTTTTCCTTTACACAAGCAGGCAATGGGCAAGAGAACTCATTTTATAGTTCTGTCTGATTCGTAAGTGTAGATCATATTTCTAAGGAGCTAACAAGTTCACAGTCATCCCCCAAACATCTCTGTGTATTCTTGAAACTTTCTTATTGTTTTCAAGTAAATGAAATTGTGAACAAACAATTTCCATATGGGGAAATAATATGGTTCTGAGCCATTTAAGCATAGACGAGCAGAATCACAAATGCAAGTTGAACTTTAAAGCAACACAAGGCTCATTCCAAAATTCCAGCGTAGGCAGTGAAGCCCTGGCGAATGAATTAAACCCGGACTTCTTTACATAGGTTTGTGTTGTTGACATTTCCCTACGGGCTAAAAATATGTTAAGTCAAGAATACAGTGTTGCTGAAATCCATACCTAACCTTGCTGCGGGCATTTGGTAATTAGTAAAATGGAGTTAAATCCAGATATGAAATTAACTTAATTTGTGGTATTTCTTTTAGAACTCTAGCTATCTGATGCCTTATCTAACAGTGAAATGAAACCCTCGTGCATGCACTCATGCACACGCAAACACACACACACACACACACACACACACACACACACACACACCACAAACACACAGCAGGGGGTAGATTTTTAATGTGAATCCAAGTAGTGTTCATGTGGATGTCACAATGATGTCTCAGTATTGAGAGGAACTGTCTCTGAGTTAAAATTAAACATGCTACTCTAAAGACAGGCTTGAAAACCACCTCTGCTCTCTTCACCTGTCCAGAGAGATTCTCCTTGAAGAATTTGCAAGAAGATCTGGACTGGGGCCCCAAGGGCACAGGGGCGAGGGGGAGGGGAGTGGAGGCATCACTTCCAGTCTGGAGATAGGGACCAGGACGGAATTACAGCTTGTAAAATAAGCCTCCATCAGTCTCCCAGGAGACAGCCAGCTTCTACTTGGGTGTTCCCTGCTTGTTAGCCTCCGTCATAATTGGTCTTTCCTCCCATCCCACGTTGTTGGTTTTCTGTGTGTGGCTTTTGGTGTGAGCGTGTTAGGTCATCAACAAATACAATGAGAGGAGGCAGCTAGAGAGACACACATGATTGTTTTAAAGAAGAAAAGAAAAGGGATAAGAGAGTGGGCAGGAAGGCTGTGAGCAGAATGGGGAAGATGCCCCAGGATTTAGGCTTCCGAGGCAACCCCTGGAGTGACTGAGAGTATGGGAGTATTGTGGAAAAGAGCCTAGGCCCACTAGGAGCTAGAGCCCTAGGGAACTTTGTTAGGGAGACAGAACTCTGTCACTTCCTTATTCTTTTCCTTTGCTCTGATTTAGAGGTGCTTATCTAGAGCAGGAATTTCTCAAATTATTATTTTTTAAATCCTAAGCTGATATTTCTGTTTGGGAAGGCAGGGCACGGGCAAGTGGAGATGAGGTCCTCAAAAGCAGGCAGAAGCTCCTGTGTGGGCCAGACACAAAGGACTCTCCACCTTTCTCCTTCCACATCTGATATTTTCCTCCATCCTGTGTCCTTCCCACACCCCATAGAGGAAAACCTGTCCTAAGGCGAGATGATGTTTTAAAAAGAAGAAATTGGAAAGGAGGAAGGAAAAAAAAGAAAGCAAAAAGAAAAAGAAACCATTATTTGGAGTCTAGTCTAAGGCCACTGCAGAGAGAGATGCCTTCTTAGTCTAGGAAGGGTAGATACAGCTTTTTGCTCAAAGGGGGGGGGATAGAATCTTTGCTTACTGTCAAAAACAAAACAACTACAAAAACCTACTAGACCCAACAAAGCAGTGGCCAGAAGAAATTAAATCGAGTTGCAAACTTTCGGTGGCTTTTCCCTTTTTTTTTTTTTTTTTAATTTCCATTTCACATGGCTGTCCTTGGTTGCTATGGTGCTGCAGTCAGGTCATCCCTGCCTCGACAGACACCTCAGGTGTGACTCTTTGTTCCTTAGTCTGCTGTGGGCCTCCTAGAGTAGGTTTTTATTTTGAGGGGTGGTGGTGTCTGTCCTGTGAGAGGCCTCTGTGTGGATCATAGCCAGTCTGGTCACAGAGCACCTCTGGGTACACAATAGCTGGAGAAATAAGGGGCATCCTTGGCATTTCGTTTGTTACACACCATTATTTTGCAGGGGGAGAACAGGATCAGCCAGGGGGTCCCTGTTTTTGCCCGGTCTTCCGACCTGCTCCCCAGAGAGGGAGCCACCTCCCACCCCAGGCTTAGGTACTTAGGGGAAGGAAAAAAAAAGACAGTGGCTTCATGGTACCTTCAGGTACCTCTAGAGGCAAACGCCTTCCCCTATGCCCTATTAAGCCTTATCTCTCGCTCCACCCAGGCGCCCCACTTCCACATTAAAAGACCCCCCAAAGCACAACGGGCTGCCTCTTCTGTATAAAGCCGGGAGGAGGAGGGCGATAAAGATCGGGCGTTTAAATTGGCCATTTGAAAGATTACATCTCTTCACCGAGGGTCTTTCTTTCAAAACTCTTCACAGAATTGAGGGGCCATGGCTAGTCCGCACCGGCTCTCAAAGGCCGGGCACCTTTTAATTCCGCTGTAGAGTGGGCTGGGCTAGGTGACCCGGCGCCATCAAAGGCTCGAGGGAAGGCCGAGGGGCGACACTCGTCTAATGACAAGTAATTGACGGATTCGAGGCCTTGCACTACTAGCGGAATGGGGAGGCATTAATTATTTAAAAACGATTAGCCTCGCCTTGCGTCTTGCAGGCTTTCTATCTCGTTCCGGATAAGGCACCAGCCACGCTAGGCAGAGCCTCAACTTGGAACGCTGCGGAGGCGTCCGAGTTGGTTTCCAGGGTCCGGAACGTGGGAAGCAGCCTGGGATACCAGGGCAGCACCAAAGGGTGTGCCTAGGCCCCAGTTTCGAAGATGGCCTCATAGCATTGATACAGAGGGCCGGTTAGACCATTTCAGCATGCTGGGTTCGCTACCTGCAGATGGCAATGCAGCCTGGAATGGATTCCAGTTAGGGTGACAGAGGTAACCCAACTGGGAGTGAGTTTCTTCCAATGCCGGGCATTTAAGGAAAAGACCCATGGAGAACGCGGGTTTAAGAAAGACTTGACGGGACAGGTAGACAGCAGTAAAGATCGTTCCCCCCCTCTTTCTTTCTTTCTTTCTTTCTTTCTTTCTTTCTTTCTTTCTTTCTTTCTTTCTTTCTTTCTTTCTTTCTTTCTTTCTTTCTTTCCTTCTGCCCCCCTGCACATTCACCCCACTGGTGAGCAACGATTCCTGGGTTTTACTCTTACAAGTCAAATCGCCTATCGATGAGCCACATCTCTGTCCCCAAAGAGATCTTTTCTGAACCCTGTCCTCATTAGGGTACTGTATTTTTTCAGCAGGCTACAGTGTAAGCTAGTATCTTCCTGCAGGCATCTTCCTGCAGGCAGCGGAAAGAAGCGCTTGAGTCTAGTCTGTTTTCCAAAGTCCTGTTCTACGACCCCTACACGCGCAAGTGCAACACTCCGGATCACGCTCCTGAAACAAGGCGGCGCGACTGGGTTGTAATGGGACTGGGATGATAGACGACCCCGCGGCACGCTTTGACTTTCTCTCCAGGGCCCAGCTCGTGACCCCAGTGGCTCTCTGCAGCGTAAAAAGTCAACGCCACTTCTTGAGAACCAAACTGACTTGGCTTTTAGGAAAGGCGCTTTCCCTTTCCCTGCACAGGTTTGGAGCTGCCCTGGTCTGCCGGGCTCTGGGAAACAACATAGAACACACTCAGAGCTGTAAGCTCCCTGCGCTCTGTGGCCTCAGCTCCTCCTCCTTCTCCGTATCCCCCCAGCTTCACGCACAAACCGGAGGCCCCCGACCCTAGATTGTGAGGCCAAGGACGCCCTCATGCTCCCCCACCCCGCGCGCACCCCAGCTCTTATGAAACTAGCAGCTCTCTGTTCGAATCTCCAGCGGGAGTGGCTGTAGGGACCAATCCCGGTTTCTTATCGCCTCAAGAACCAAACTCCGAAACTGCGGGCAGTTTTAAACTCCTGGACTCCTTGTTCTTCTAAGTGCCGGTGCAGTCACGAATCTCCCTCCTCCCTGCAAAAACACTATTTCCCAACCTCTTGGGTCTTCCTGAGCTGGGTGCACCTCCCAATCCTCTCAGAGGCACGCGAGCTAGCTCAAGACTGGGGGAGGGTAGGCGTGTGGACCCGAGTGGGGGGCGGACTCTGTGCGGGGAGCCCGGGCGTGGCCCCCGAGTGGGTGCGCTCCCTACCTGCGGTGGCCTGCGGGCAGGCGGGCGTCGGAGCGTCCTGCGCTCGGAGGGAGGCGGCGGACTGCTCCCAGCCGAGGCATCCCTGCATTTATTTGAGCTCAAACCGAGCGACTGTTGACTTTAGCACACAAAGCAAAGATTTCACTGCCCGCTAGTTTAAAAATGAATATTTTACCAAGATATCGATCAGCGTTATAAAATTCAGTTAAGTACAATGGGATCCTGGAAAAAAAAAGAATAAAGGAGGGGGAAGCAATATAATATCTGTGCAAATTTGCTGAAGTGTGACGTGGCATGAAAAGTTTACCCTCCTGGAATTCGGATCTAGAATGTTTTTTTCGGTTGTTTACTGACTTTGTTTATTCACAGATCACGGTTGCTTAAACCCCAGCGCGAGGAAGGCGGTGGGCAACAGGAAGAAAAGGAGAAGGGGGAGGCCGCTGCACCCTGCGATGCATCGAGTTGGGGTGGGGGAAGGAATCCCTGAGCTCCTAAACTTGGAACTGGGGGGTGGGTGGGGGGACTGACGTGGGCTGTGAGGAAGACACCAGAAGGGCCGAAAAGCCTCGGAGGGAGCAGCTCCCCGACAACCTTTTTATGTATTCGCACAGAACTATATCTTATCGGCAGGGATCAGTGGAGGGGGGCACACTAAGTAGTTTAAAACGACCCTCGAACAATGGGCGTGCGATAAGAAACATAGCAGGTTAGGGCAGCGCTTTCAGTCTCCATTGTCTCCCACTCAGCCCCCGGCCATGCCTCTCCGCTCCTTCGCCACGGGAGCCTTTTATGTGATAATGAAACACATTTCAGGCAGGGTTCGCGACGTGTGTGTCCTGGCCCAGCAAAGAGAAGGCCTGATTGCTGGCCGAGGCCTGCGAATCCCTCTCCTTCAATTTCTCTTCCTTGTGTTCTGAGGAACAATGTGGCTTGTTAAAATGGGATTTTGGTGGTGGGGGTTGGGGAAAGACGCGCGCGCGCGCGCACACACACACACACACACACACACACTCACAGGAACAAGGGAAAGGGAAAGCCAGGCCTACGGAGGAGGGATGGAGATGAGCATGGTGGCAGAAAGTGATCAGAGAGGTGGTCAGGCTGAGGCTCTTGTGGGACATTCTAGGTTGGAATAATTAAGCATAGCAAGATGTCGGGGCTAAGCAGCAGTCCCTGTAGTAGAAACACCTCTGATGCCTGCTTGGGGTTTAACTTTTTCTTTCCATGAGAATGGCCCCAAAGTCAGCCTGGAGGCAGGAGGGACAGCTTTAAGGGCAGGAGATGCAAGTCAGTGTGAGGAGGCTCCTTTTGCAAAACCAAATTCCTCAAGAGTTACCTGTCAATTTGGAGACTCTGGAGAGGTGGAAATGACTGGTGAGATTTTATTTGGGGGCTTTGTAGTTCTCTGGAGGCTCACAAAGCACCCATTCAGTCCCTGGGCCACAGGCATGGTTTGCCCGAGCTCTGCCATGGTTGGTAGAAGGGAGACACCGTTCTGGAGACATCGGGATTTCACTACTTTTGGAGTCATTTGCTAAGCTGCCCAGGGCACCCTTCACTACCTCCCCACCCTTCAGCATAACTTTTTAATAGAAGATTTGGAGGTTTGGATTTAACTTAATGCAATTAAGCCCAATTCCAGAGCAATATTTAATGTGTTTCCCCAGATTAGGTGGCTCATCATCTCTAGCCTAGCAAGGTTTCCTGATACCTGGGTGACACCTGTGGGAGTGAGACAGGCTGCCTTCGGGCACAACCTGGAGTCAGGTAGTCTCAGTGCTGCAGGAAGGTTCAGGGGGAGGTATGCCTGTAGAAGCTGGAAAGAGCAATGCACCAAAAATTGCTAAGTCCAGTCTAGGCTCACTGACGAGAAAGGAGGCCTAAGATTAAAAAACAAAGCAGCCAACATGTAAACTTCTGCCTTTCTCATAGCATAGCCAGCCCTAGAACCCAAGGGGCCTCAGCATCAGCACCTCCCAATCAAGTATGTGCACTCAGAGAGTGCTTTTGCTTCTGGCTTTAAAACTAAAACTACTGAGACTTTAGCTGGGCTAACAGGCACAACAGGTCTGTGATCCTAGCACTGGGGAGGCTGACGCAGGACCAAAACCTGGTCTTTATGAGTTCCAGGCCCGTCAGGGCCATTTAAGGAGACCTTGTTTCCAATCTCTGCACCTTAATAAAAAGAGTGATATGAATAAAGACGTTGAGATCATGTGTTCTGTCATGTTTAGTAATATTAACTTCAAAAATTAAAGAAGTGACCATGAACAATTTTGCTGTGTTTACTGATGTAGTTGCTGCATTATTTAGGGATTGTCTCCCATTCACTCTGAAAAGCATTTAAGGAGCAAAGATGGAGGTGTGGCTAGGTGGCAAACGTGGGGAGGACAGGGCAACTGTGGCTCTGCCAAGAAAATTCAGTCGATTATGATATTTAAATAAAATGTTGGGTAAGCAGCAATACTGACACCCTCCCCAGCCTCCCACAACCCGACCCTTGCAACGAACTCCCACCTCCCTCTCATTTCCCTGCATAACCAATAAATTCGTTTAATTTTGAGAGAGAGAGAGAGAGAGAGAGAGAGAGAGAGAGAGAGAGAGAAAGAAAGAGAGAGAGAGAGAGAGAGAGAGAGAGAGGAAGAAGAAGAAGAAGAAGAAGAAGAAGAAGAAGAAGAAGAAGAAGAAGAAGGAGGAGGAGGAGGAGGAGAAGAAAGAAGAAGAAGAAGAAGAAGAAGAAGAAGAAGAAGAAGAAGAAGAAGAAGAAGAAGGAGAAGAAGAAAAGGATCTGAGGGATAAAATCGGCAATAACACTTTAATATAGATTTGTGGAACTCTGGCCATTGTGGCCAGAACACACATTTATAAGCCATAAATAAAGCACGCAGAAACCATAAATTAAATCAGACCCGAGACCTGGATTTCACCATGTCCAGAATGGGAGGCATTTTTCTCCTTTCTCCTGGTCATTTACACCAGACTCTTACATTAATTTTTTTTTCCTCTCTTTTAAACATCAGTACAACCCTCTGGTTTTCTGTTAAAACTACATGGTTTTACACCAAGTCACTCACAAAAGTTCTTTTTGTTTGTTTTTTAAAGTCAGACTTCTCTGCAACAACAGCAATAGAGAACAACATCAAAAATCAAAATCTGCAGGTGTCTTGAGAAGCAGGTCTACATAGTGGAAACCAAAGGCTCCTTTAAAACAAGTTTATATGTATACATATAGATTTCCATTCCCTTCCCTATTTAGAATGACAGATCACTGTGGCCCATCTATTTAGGGCCACAGACAGTTAGGTGAGACTGCTTCTTTGGGGCCTGAGGTGTGGTGGCTACTTTTTTCCTCAAAGCTCTCCCAAAGTCTCCACTCAGCCTCTCATTTTCCTTGTCCTTCTCCCCAGTGGCCAGAGCTAGCAGGGCCTGAAAGCCATCTTCTTAGGACGAGTTCATAATAGGCCTGGAGTACACTCCCTGGTAGTAGGAAGTGTCTGCGGCCAGGGGCGAGGCATCCAGGCCCGCTTTGTTCGTGACTGGGCCCATGGCCAAGCTGCCTGGCATGGGGGAACCATAGCCCCCAGGGTAGTGCATGACCTGTTCGTAGGCCTTGAGGTCCATTTTGTGGGACTGATGGTGGTGGTGGCTGTGGTGATGTTGCTGCTCGGAGGACATGAGGTTGTTGATAGAGAAGGGGTGGTTGAAGGCGTAATGGTGCTCGGGCTTCAGGTGGGCCTCTGGTGGCAGACCAGGGTGGTGAGGTGGGCCCAGCAGGTGGGCTGCAGCCTGCTGCTGCTGCTGCCCAGGCGAGGGCGCCGGCTCCGGAGGACTCAGCGCAGAGGCAGGCGTTCCCTTCAGCTCGCCCAGGCCACCTCGCTTGTGCTCCTGACACGGAGAAGCGCTGGAATGGGGGGACTCGGTGCCCGCCGGAGTCTCGGAGGCCGAGCCCGCGGCCTCCCCGAGCTGAGCCTGAGAAGCCTGGGACCCAGGAGCGGTCTTCTTGCCTCCGCCAGTGCCCGCCCCGGCGGCTTCCTTCAGCGCCAGTTGCTTCTCACACTTGAAACGCTTCTGGCGGCGCAGGTAGCAACCGTTCTCGAACATGTTGCCCGAGTCAGGGTGCAGGGTCCAGAAGGAGCCTTTGCCAGGCTTGTCTGGAGAGCGGGGCACCTTGAGAAAGCAGTCGTTGAAGGAGAGAGAGTGACGGATGGAGTTCTGCCAGCGCTGCTGATTCTGCCGGTAGAAAGGGAAGAGGTCCATGATCCACTGATAGATCTCGCTCAGCGTCAGCATCTTGTTGGGGCTCTGCTGGATGGCCATGGTGATGAGCGAGATGTAGGAGTAGGGAGGCTTGGCGTGTGTGTAGCTGCGTCGGTACGTCTTGGGGTCTCGAGCGCGGCTCAGACCCGCCTGCCCGTACATGGGGCTCATCGAGTTCATGTTGGCGTAGGGGGCAAGGCCACCCATGGCCCCGGCCGCCTGTCCCCCGAGCGGGCTCAGACTCGGACTCAGGTGGGGTCCCATGCCCGCCACGCCGGCCGCCCCGGCTGAGCCGCTCATGCCCGCCATGGCGCCCGCGCCTGGGGACATGCCAGCCAGCGACGGGCTCATTCCAGCGCCCACGTAGGATGACATGTTCATGGAGCCCGCGCTCATGTTGCCGGAACCGCTGCCCATGGCAGCCGCGGACATGCTCATGTATGTGTTCATGCCATTCATGCCCAGGCCGGCGTTCATGTTGCTCACGGAAGAGTAGCCCTGCGGACAGAGCCCGGGGAGGAGACAGGTTACCACCTAGGCTGAGCTCGCCAGATCCTCCCGCCCACCAGTTGGACCCAGTCCTCCCCCGCCTTCGTGCAGGCCTCTGGGATCTCTTTCTTTCCCTGGGTCTCAGTGCACCAACACCAAGCCCTCTGGGCCCCAGAGAAAGCCGGAAAGGTGATCTTCCTAGGTCAGCGGGCTGCGGTTCTGGGCCTGAGGCTCAGCCTCGTCCAGATTCTAGAACTTCAGTGTCCTGGACCACTAACAAGTAAGGCGCCCCAAATGTATTTTACTCTCCCTAGGGGCTCCTCAAACCAGCTGGTCAGCACACTGAGTCAGCACCAAGGCCGGAAATCTCCGTTGCGAACCCCTGGTCACCAAAAGCCACCTTTGGAACATCACTGGGGCAGTCTCCAGTGGAAATCATCTCAGTGTCCTCTATTCTGGGACTTCGTACCGGGACCCCACTCCTTAGTCACAGGGGAGCGAAGCGCAGCGCCTGCACCGAGTCCGGGAGCAGCTGGAGGCATTGCGTGGAGGAATAAGGAAGGGACCGCCAACTCGGCTAAGAACTGTTGGTGTCCCGGCTTCGGAGCGACAAACTTTTTTCTCTTTGTCCACTCGTCTCTGATTCTTTGCCTGCACCTCTGTCCCCAACTCCTACCCACCTTCTCTTCTCCAGCTCCCCACCCCCTCGCCAACCGACCTCCCACCCCTCCCCAGCCGCGCGCTGCCAAACATAACTCTGTTAGGATAGTGCGTGGCTCGGCCACGAAGAGGATTTGGAGGCGCCGCAAGTCAATATTTGATCACAAAGTTAATATTATCTCAAGGCTAACAGTGTGTCGTATAAAAAAGAGACCCATTTGAGTAGAAGGAGGGCGGAAAAGGCGGCTGTCCAGGAAGGCTAGAGGTGGGGGGGCGGGTACCGGTGAAGGGAGCGTGCGGAGGCTGGGGACGCGGAGATAGCTGTCACCCCACTTCTCCCTGGCGAAGGCAAGAGCTTACCTCGGGCTCCGCGTAGTAGCTGCTCCAGTCGGATGGCTCGTGCCCTTCCATCTTCACGGCTCCCAGCATACTGGAAGCCGAGTGCATGGCGGTTTAAAATTTAACAGCCACAACAAACGACCAGCAATCAGCCCCCACCCCCACCCTCTTAAAAAAAAAGTCAGCTATGGCACCGTCCCCTCCCTCCCGCCCTCTCTCGCGCTCCCCCTCTCTCCCTCTCTCTGGCTCCACTTCCTCTCTCTCCCGCGGCCTGCCGCGGGAGGTAGCTGGGAGTGGGCGGGAAGGTGGCCGGCGGAGGAGGGGGCCGAAGAACCCTGGAGGCCGGAACCCGAGACTCGCCGTCGGGCGTGCACTCCGTCGCCGCGCTCCCGGGGCTGCCGGTGCAGGCTGAGGCTGGCAGTGTCGAGCTGCCGGGAGGCGGCGGGAAGCTAGCGGCGCGGGGGCGGGCGGGGGGAGAGCGAGGGGGGGGAGGAGGAGGAGGAGGAGGTGTGGACCGCGCAGCGGACAAGTGCCGCAATGACGTGAGCGGCTGGTGATATAGCGCGGGGCGCTGGCGCGGGCCTCCAATCCCCAGACCCCGGGCAGTCCATTTGAATAATCAGCTCACACTTAGGTGAGAGGAAGCCAGGGCTAGCGCTCCGCACCTGCCTCTGGGCGCCCCGAGCTAGCCCATCTCCCGCTGTCCCCTGCACTCCCAAGACCCGGACCTGCAAGCAGGCACCCTGGCGCCCTGGTGGAGTCCCTTCCTTTGCGTCCACGGGGAGTCTTCCGTGGACCCAGAGAACTGGGATCAGGCCACCCTTGGAGAAACTCTGGCCTCCTGCTCCCGCCCCGCCCCACCTCATCGCCCCAAGCACCGGGTTCGTCAATCCGAAGGCGCGTACCGCCTTGGCGCCCCGCAAAGCCGAGGCAAGCCAGATTTATTTATCTCGGGTTTCCTCCCTTTCGGTGCACAGTCCCTGTCAAAACAACAAGCAGGTGACAGCCAATTTGCAAAGCGCTGGCCTATTTAGAAAAACTGTGTACACACCTTTAACTCGCTGGCGGCTGCTCCGGAGGCCCCTCCCCGTTACAGTTAAGTCCCGGGGCGGCCTCAGGAGGCGCGCAGGACTCGCGTGGTCTGGCCGCCCTGGTCGTCAGCTACCTCAGGTCTCTTTCTGGCTACCCACCTCAGTCGGCCCAGAGAGCCCCGCTTAGCTGCAGCCAATACCCGGGAGGCAGCGATTTGCCTCTGACTTGAGGGCCTCGGTGTTTCAAGGTTACTTTTCAGTTAAATCCAAGGTGCCCAAAGCATTTCGTAACTAAAACAAACAGGGCAGTAGGTGGGGGTAGGGCAGGAGAAAAAAAAATCAATAATGGGCCTTATGGGATGACTTTAGGAGGATCTCTGCCTGCCGACCAGGACTGTTTTTATAAAACTTGAAAATTTCAGTTTCTTTTTAGCTTCTAGGTGTTAAAAAGTGTCATTTGAGCGTGTTGTCTTCTGCCTTTGAGGCAGAGGCAGGCGGATCTCAGAGAAGACTAGGCTGACCTAGTCTACAGAGCGAGTTTCAGGGTCCGGCCACACAGAGAAACCTTGTCTTCCCAAACAAAACAAACCCCAAAACAACCGAATGTGTCATTTGTATTGTTAGCTACCAAGACTAAGGCAAACCTAGATTTTGGAGTGGAGGGTCTTTCTTGGTTCTAAAAATGTGACTGGGATGTAGGGATACAATCCCGAAAACTCTTCTCTCTCAGAGATGGAGAAAACAGGAAATAGTTGGCGCAAATCCAGGTGTCCAGAGTTTCGTGTGGTAGTAGGAGAGTATAGATCGAGGTGGCAAGCACTGGGGTGAGCTTTGAGCTTGGAAGCCTGAATGAGGACCAGATTGGAGGGTAAAGAAAGAGGCATCCTTTGGGACGGAAGATGCAGCATCCTCAGTGCCCTTTGCTGCTGATAGTTTGCAGATAAGGTGTTAGTTACTAAGTCATCTGAAAGTGCTGAGCTTTAGTCCCTCAAAGGCAAGGCCTGTTTTCCCCACTGAAGGTGAATCTGACATGTTCACCTAGTAAACACAGGAAACCCAGAGAGATCATATCCCCAGCATCTCCCCCAGGCCCCAACAAGGATGTCCGCAGGCTTGGAAAAGAGGAGTGCACATGCTGTTTATAGATGGAGTTAATTTTCAAAATTAAAGCAAAAAAATGCAGGCGCCCGACTGCCTCCCCCCCACCCACACACACACAAGAGAGAGAGGGAGAGACAGAGGGACATAGAGAGACAGCTCCACCCCCGAGAGAGAGAGAGAGAGAGAGAGAGAGAGAGAGAGAGAGAGAGAGAGAGAGACAGAGACAGAGAGAGACAGAGAGGCAGTTCCACCCCACAGAGAAAGACACAGAGACAGAAAGACAGAATTCCAGTTCTGTCCAGAGATATTAAATGCAGGACTCCCCACAAGCTCACGCGCGCACACACACAAGGACAGCTCTCTCAGGAAGTGAAACTCAAGATATCAACATTTCGGTTTATTCTGTCAGTCTGTCTGTCCGTCCGTTCATCTGTGTCTGTCGGTCTATGTATTCCACCACCCCTCTCTGTTGAATGCCAGGGTGTTTGTAAGCTTGTGGACTGCACTACTCTTTGATTGTGCTCCTAGCTGAAATTTGGTCCCAGAAATTATCGCACGTGTAAAATTAGCTACCAAGCGCTGGGAGAGTGGATCCGCGGGGCAAAACATGCTTCCCTCAGATCTGAGAATTCCTACCGTCTCCTCAGACACTGTGAGTGCTCAGATCTCGGGATAGCTGGGAGCGCTAACATCCAACTTCCACAGTGACAGGGCGCCCCCTATCGGCCGCGAGGATTTCGGGGTCAACCCCAGTCCTGTCTTATCTTTTGGGATCCTAATCGCTCGCAACTCCTGTCCCTGGGCATCTTCTTCTGGCCCCATCTCCACCCAAGTGCACCGCCTGGAGGTCCCTGAAATTGTGAACACAGCCAAACCGGTTTCTTGTCTCCTAGCTCCGAGAAAGGGTCTGTCTGCGCATGACTCCACCAGGAACATTGGAGTAGTGGTGTCTGCCACCATAGTGAACAGCCGGGGAGTAGGGCGCCGGCAGACTTCGGAGCGAGGGAAACATTCTGGCAGCCCAGGGTCTCTCCTTGGGCCTCCCCAGGCGCTCGCTCTCGCTCTCATTGGCGCGGACGCGGGTCCTCCCTGGAGCCGCGGTGATTTCTAAAGGTTTATTCAGAGCCCTGGCACCAGAACTTCAAGCTGGAATGCTGCAAACTGCCCCAGGTGCCTCTCTCCAGGAAAAAGTTCTCGGGAGCTCCCGCTACACACAGATGTCTGCTCTGATCCCCGACAGTCTAAACCTAACCTGGGGCCGAGCCATACAAAGGGTTCCTTTGCCTGCGCCCTCCCTTTCGTCTTTTCTTCAGTCCAACACCGCGGCTGGTAAAGCCTCTTTACAAATGACCACTGATCTCCTAGGTTTATTTTTATTCTAGAGGTCGCGCTGGCGGCAAAAGGGGCCCCTCTGATTTGGCCTCAAATATTGGCTATCTCTGCTGTCGCTGGGGAGAGACTGAGATCCAGTGTCCCTTAGCAAAACTGCTCCCCAGAGTTTTCTGTCAATGAAACTAGCTGAAGAGCACATCAATAAACAGAAGTCAGCTTCCCCTACTTAACGCTGTGCAATTCTCTAGTTGAATCCCAAATCTCAGTGCAGAGTATAATATGTCAAAGGTAACATTTCATTTTTTTTTGTGTGTGTGGGTGTGTTGTTGTTTCTGAAATTTATTTTTGAAAACCAGACCCTGCCCCGGGGTTTGTCTGTCTAGCACTTGTGCACACCCTCAAATACTCCTGTGCAATTTTTTTTTTCTTTTGAGAGTCGAAACACTTGTCTATGGGGAGTACTAAAAGTCAGCCATGAACATCACCTAAGGATTTTTACATGTGGGAATGAAGAAAAGAGTTAATAGGCTGCATTTCTGTGTTTGTTAAAACACAGGAAAAAAAATGCCTATAAAAGTGAGGTGGGAACAAAAGCAAGATTTTAATTTTAATAAGCCATGTTGGCTCTTGTGGCAAGATCTATGGGAAAGAAGGAACAGGTAAATAATTGTAAGATGAACATGAGAGTAATACTGCTGATTGGATTAGGGATGTAAATGGGTGGGAGAATGTGCTTTGTGTGAGCAAGGCTTTGGTTTCATTTTCTTCCATCAAAACAAAACCAAAACCAAAACGAAACTGGATTTGGTTTGGGTGGTAGAACCTTTTCTTCAATGTACACTGTTCTCAGTACAGTGACACTATTTTGTATATTGTTTATGTTGCATCCTATTTTACTATGTTATGGTGAGAAATACACAGTAAAGTTATTAACTCTCATGTGAAGGACATCTTAGAAAAATAATTTGCAATAGATAGTCACCCACTTCTCATTCTGGAACAATGAAAAAAAGGCCATCAATCAAACTGACTCTGATTTTGCTAAAACTGGGTTTCTTTTTCTTACTGGTGTCAGCAGATGGATTCTGCCCTTCTTTTTTTTTTTGGTTTTTCGAGACAGGGTTTCTCTGTGTAGCCTTGGCTGTCCTGGAACTCACTTTGTAGACCAGGCTGGCCTCGAACTCAGAAATCCTCCTGCCTCTGCCTCCCAAGTGCTGGGATTAAAGGCGTGCGCCACCACTGCCCGGCTTGGATTCTGCCCTTCTGAGAGAGGAAATGCAGAGCTCTTGATGGCAATCACAGGGGATATTCCCAGCAGGGTTCCACTGCAGAGCAGGGGACAGAAAACTATGATTTGGTTAAGGTTCAGCTATATTCAGCACATAGAACTCCCCACCCCCATTCCATTTTGATTCATTGTAGAGCTTGTTTGGAAGTCTGGGCTTTAGTTATGAAGGTTTGTCATTTATAGGCCATCCCAGCAACTGGGAAAAGCAATTGCAGACTCCCCTCTCATCTTTGCTCAGTACAGCCAGCCAGCCAGCCAGTGTTCTATCTACTTGGGTTGAGAAGTTGAGGAATATTTCTGAGATACGCCTAACATATGGCCCACAATTCTTGCACTTTTAGCATGTTTCTGGTATGTGAAGCTCTTATAGCAGCTACTCAAAGTAATTGCAAGAGATGAAAATAAAAGATGACAACTCTTGGTAGAAATAACAACAGAGAACTGTGCTGGGGGGTGGGGGAAAGTCTCTGCTGCAGGGTGCTTAAAGTAGACACACCTGCATCTGTGACCCGGGAGCTTCTCATTCATTTGCATGCTGTTCTTGGGAGAAATAACTGATATTCTTGCCAACAAGGTAAATGGTGAACTATATGAAAGAGAAGCCATTCACAGACTTTGACCATTTCTTTTCTCATGTGTTACTTGGGTAGCAGATTTGGAGGGAATTCCACTGGATCTGTGAAATCACTGATCACCTATGGGGTAAGCAAATGTCCTCCCAATAAATAAGAAGCAGTGAGACATTGAACAGTGTTGAGAGCTGGCATAGGGAAGCAAGGCTTGGGAAGTGTTCTTAGCTTTTTTTTTTTTCCCATTTCAAAGTCATCCAGGGGCTTGATATAAACACTGAATAGCTGCACACAATTTGTTTCAGTATTAACAGTGACAATGGAGGGGGGAATTATGTATTCTTACCCATTTGGCAAATATTGAATGAGCTCTTACTCTATTTCCAGTGGTACATACACGGGGAATGCCACCTGTTTATAGAGACCAATCCCGATTCCTTTGTTTTCTCACCTTCTCTCTTCTATCAGAAATTCCAGCCTCTTACTATTTTCATGCTTCTTTCCAACAATGATCCCAGAACTTTCAAGCAGGAAAACCTTCATTCCTCCATTCAAAACTAGTCCTTCAGTGGGGAAAAAAATACATTAAAATCCAAGGTGATGGGTTCTACCCATTTTGACTGAAATCAGTAGGACCAGCAGGAAAAACAAAGGCTCAGTGCTCCCGTAGAGAGCACCATAGCAGATCAGATCTCACACCAACTGGCTACACAAAGAGCACTGCCATCTCCAAATCTGTCCCCTCACCATATGTCTATGGAATGGATGCTGCATTACTTATCTACTGATGTTTATTAGGGTGTTGGGTTTTGGGGGGGGGAGGTTGTTTGTTCTAAGGTTTTTGTTTTTGTATGGTGGTTTGGTTATGGTGGTCAAGGAGATGGTGCTGTGTATTGTACTCAGAACCATGATGGACAAGTACTCTACCATTGAAAATATATCTACTCCGAGCCTTGAATTCTGGCTTGAGGTAGGATGTACTGTTGCTCTGCGGTGGTGTTGGTTTAGGAATCTTGTCAGGTTTAACAAATGCTGTTTGTTTGGTTTGTTTTTCCTTCCTTTAAGACAGGGTCTCTTAGCCTTGGCTGTTCTGAAGCTCACTCTATAGACTAAGCTGGCTTTGAATTCAGAGATCTACCTGCTTCTGCCTCCCAAGTGCTAGGATTAAAGGTGAAGATCAAACTGCTCATATGTGTACATCTGCCACATATGTGCAGGGGTGGGGGGCTTAGCTCCAGCCCACGTATACTCTTTGGTTGGTGGTTCACTCTCTAGCTGCAGTGTGAGAGGATGTGCCTAGACCTGCAGTAACTTGATTTGCCAGAGAGGGTTGTCACCCAGGGGGGCCTCCCCATTCTCAGAGGAGAAGGGGAGGTGGGATGGAGGAGGGGCTGTGTGAGGGAGGGACTTGGATGTTGGGTTGATCGTGATGTAAAGTGAATATACAAATAAATTAAGGGGGAAAAAAGGATTTGTGACACATGTGTCTATATTAGCTGTTTCAGTTGGACTTGCCAAAATAATTCCAACCTTCTCACGAAAGCTTCTAAGGGGTGGCACTACCCCACTGACACCGAGCTAATTAACCAGGGTTGGGACACACATACCCCTTAACCTTTTATGTGCACAGGAATCCCCTGGAGATCTTGTTAAAATGCAGATTTTGCTTCAGCAGGTAGATTTTGCATTCCTTCCAGATGGGCAGAGCTGCCTGCCGGTCCTCTGGCCACAGGTGGTCTCAGCCTCTAGGACCATTTATCTCACTATTCCTACAGTCAGTCCTGAGCAGGTGGTGAAATGTCACACTAAAATGAGAACTGGAGGCCCCTCTTCAATTTCTGCCAGGCATCTTGTACCTGCACCCCTGCCTTTCTATGAGCCTCTCTGTTCACTGCCACGACTGAGTTCTGCAGGCCATCATGTGACCAGGAACTGTGGAAATAGCCCCTAGGCATCCAGGCCCCTGCAGCAAGTGTTGCAAAGCAAAGCTCCCCCACAGTGCATTGTTATCTCGCCCACACCCCACACTTCCACCTGGGCGTGTTTCCCGGAGACAGGGACCTCCCTGGTTGACTGGAGAGGACAGGGATCTATGGCAATTATCAGTTTACAACACGGATAGGTCATTTCCAAGTATGGGAAAACAGCCAAAGCAAAGCCTCAACAGAGAGACCCCTTTCTGCCTAGGGAATCCAGGTGGGCCCTGGGTGGCGGTCTGACCCTGAGCCCAGGTCAAAAGCTCTAATCCTCATCCTAATATACATTTAAGAACCAAAATACAAGCATCAAAAGGATGAGAAAGTGACCAGACAAAGCCTGTTTATTGAATTTTCAATGAAGTTTGCCTCTTCACCCTGGAAGAATCCCAGGCCTCCTTTGAAGACCTGGGACTAGAAATGCTCTTCCGTAAAATGCGTCACAATATTGGCACTGCTAGCCAATGTGTGTGAAAAATCTGAGAACCACTTCGACTGAAGTCCTAGACATCGCAGCAAATTCCCATCGACCTTGGCATACCGTTCAAATATTTTCCAACATGTACAACAAGAGACAATAGTTTATGAATTAAATCTGAAGTCTCAGGGGTGAGAAAAATGGAAGATGTCTGCTGTTGACTTTAATCCAGCTGCGGTATGTTTTCCATGATAGTGGTAAGACCATCTTTCCATTGTGAAAATATGAATGAAGCATTTCTTCTAGAAAGAGTGCCTTCCTTTCATGTCAGAACCTCCATAAGGGAAGCAAAACACCTTTCTGTGGGCTGATTCTTATTTATACAATGCTTTTTATATGCACAAGGAGGACTAATGCAAATTAAGGAGGAGTTTCAAACAGTGACTTCATCTGTATAGTTGGATTGGGGTTAATAAACCCGGGAAATCTACTTTTGAGACATTTACAGCAGAACTCAGCAGGAAATTTAAACTTATTTATAAGCGGTCTTTTTCATGTCCAATTATTAAATCACCCAGGAGGTCATTTCTCTTGGTCTAAGAGGCCTGACTGGTCACACAGATGTTAGATGGGAAGCAGGATGTAAGTCCAGGGTCACGTCCATCAGAGGAGGTTCTGTGACTAGGTCTATGCTTTCAAAATCCCCAAGGTTTAGCTATACCTTTAAAATGAGAAACGTGTTCATCCTTCCAAATCTCCAAGAAAGGTGCTAAATAGATGTTCATTGTAGAGGACCCCTGACTGGCCTGGTAGGAGTCTAAGATTGGACACCCATTCCTCAGACCTCAAAGTCAGACCAACAACAGACTTTATTCTCTGTCATCTTTCATTCTTCCCTCTCCTTTGACATGCTAAATTTGGAAATAAATCCTTTTTATCATTTTCATTTCTGTATTCCTCCTCTCAAATGCTAGGACTCTTTCTAGGAAGAGGTATCATCATGCACTGTTTTAAAGAATGATGTAAATGTCTACAAAATCAGAGAAAGATCAGTATTTCATTTTATATTATTTTTAAGATTATATGCTATATATAATATAATTATACATAATAAATACACTATATAATATAAACTACAAATTATTACATTAAGATATGTAATATAGTTACACAATATATTCTTTATTATGATAATTATTATATAATATATTATTTATTTATTATTGTTGTTACTTATTTTATATTTGGTGCTGTGGATAGAACCCTTAGGCTTGTACATACCAGATAAGTTCAGTGCTGCTAAACTCTGCTCCCATAAACATTTTGTAATGAAGTGTTAAATAGTAACAGAAAATGATTAATTTGATTTTAAGAATAACAAACTCTGTCACTACATAGCAAAATTCTGAAGTTTACATGTCAGAGTGTCAACCCTGACAGGCCCAGATGTTTAAGCTTGGGAAAATGGGGGAGAACTCACACTATTTATTTTATGTCTGGCCATTTTCTCTACTTGCATCTTCTGTTTTGTAAACAAAATCAGAGAAATGTGACCTGTGCCCTTGATTAGCTACTATTTGGCACATATTTCTGGCCTTCATTAATCAAAACCTACCCTGAAGAGTCTTGCTTCTGTGAAAATGAGCAAGCCTTTCTCTGGAGAAACATAGTTTCTATTTTTAGAACCAGAAATCAGATCAAAAGCATACAGGCTGAGAAAAGCTAGGTAGGGAAAGATGAAGAGGAGTTAGTAAATCTGACCCACTTTTAGGAAGGAGAAGTGGGTGGCAGGGGCAGCTTAAAAGAATCAGGAGCCTTGGCTCTAATTAATTCTGGTCCTCAGGAAGTGAGGGGATTGAAGTGCAGGCTCTATGTGATTTTAGTTAATTAATATTTATGACTGCAGAAGAAAATTAAATATGGCAAACAGTATAATTTTAAATAGCCTGTGGTCATGGACAGCAGGACTCACAACACATCCAGACCCAAGGAGTGCGAGGTTTGGGGACTCTTCATCTCCCCATTTCATGTTGCATGGTGGGTGAATCCTCCAGTAATAACAACTTGAATTTGACAGTGTCTCTTCTCATTGATTTTGTGTGTGCGTGTGCGTGCGTGTGTGTGTGTGTGTGTGTGCGTGCGTGCGTGTGCGTGCGTGTGTGTGTGTGTACACCCTTGCTAGTGTATGTGAATATTTTGTTGTCTTTGTAGTTGAAATGTATGGAGGAAAATTTTAATTCCTCCACTACCCTGCCTCCCAAGCAGAAGAAAGGCAAAGAGTAAGGTATGACCACAGTATTAGCTTTGGAGACATCTGTATGGCTCAGTTGATTGTTTCTGGCTAGAACACATGTCTGTATATATTCATTCTTTGGAACAGAGAGTTGGTGAGGCATACAGATGTAAAGTTGGTTCTGTGTGCTAGTAAATGATGGGTGGAATACATCCATCCTGGAATGCGTTCAGGACAGGTATATATAATTGTGATATGCAAACACATTCTTTACTTGTGTGCACTAGTTTATGTTGGATAGAATCAGCTTACAACAAATTCTAGACCAGTGCTTTTCAAACTTCTGTTGATGAAACTTCTCTTGATGATTTATGTTTTGTGTTGTGATAGCAAATTGTTTCAGTAGACTTAATAAACCTAAGAGAAAGAAGAATGGAATAAATGTTTCTATTTGTCTTGTGTGGCAAATATATGTAGTCTTAAATAAATCTATTTCTGTTATAAATGTATGCTTGCATCAGAATTTGAAATCCATTTTCTTATTGGGGTGTTATCCCTAAAGCCTAAGAAACCCCATACATTAAGAGGTGAAAGTGCTTTAGTTCTTCTTGCAAAGAAGCTTCAGGTTTCTCATTTATAAGACAAATAATGGTAGAAGTCATTAGTGCTGGTAAAGATGGAATGAAGATAAGGCTCACTACAAGCTTAGGCCATTGTCTGACATATTGAGAACTCACGAATAACTTCTTTCCTATGCAAGATCTCTACATGTGACATGGAGCTAAAATACACTATATTATACAATCTGTCTTTGCAATGGGAGCAAAAACAACCTCATTTGATCAAAATGTCACTACATATTTGAAAAGTTTCTCTTTGTGGGTAACATAAAAGCTGTGCTGAGACCTGGACTGAAGGCAGCTTCAGGATTAGCAAACAAGTTATGAGCAGCCTTGATCTTCAATTCCGTTGCTTTCCTTATGATTGAAGGTTAAATTTGACATCTTTTTCTGACAATAACTTTCAACCCCCTCCTATTTCCAACTCTTTCTAAACTTTTCACTGCATTCTACAGTGCCTTCTTGCTATTCCCGAGGTCACATGGTCTTAGAATACCAGGTGTTTGAATGTTTTAGCAGTGCCTCGCAGTCTTTGCCTGTCTTCAACACTCCCATATAGCAAACAACCTTTAAGTGATGTTTTATAGGGGGCATGAATCTTCAAGAAACCTCCTTTATCCACCTTTCTAGAAGGTCCTTCAGCTACCAGAGTCAACTGACTTTATTTCTCATGTCAACTGCTTCAGAGCAACCTTAGGAGTCTGCTTTGAGATCAAAACTTTTTGAGGATCCACACATCAGGTAATGAGGAAGCTGAGGCAGGAGGATGCTGGTTACAGGCCAGCCTTAGTTACATATAGAGACACTATTTCAAACAAAGAAACATGTATACGTAGACACATAATATATAACACATGGCAGAGAAGAATTCAGTTGCTAATAATCATTTCACTTGGATTTAGTGTAGGTAGCTGGGATGGTCTCACTCTACTCAACTGACCAACATAGTCACCTGTTCCATAAAGGCTGCATTCCTTGCTTTTGGTGGTGGGAAATCTCTGCTCTGTTAGTTCATGAGAAGGAGTCGAAGTCCCCAGGACTAGGACCCACTCTGACCGTTGTTTGGAAACAAGAAGTCAGGACTGCAACAGAATGGCTGGCATGAAGAAATCAATTTTTTTCCAATAGCCTCACCCTGCTCATCTTTTTCTTAAATGGTACTGAAGCATACCTATCACTTTTTAACTTGTCTTTCCATTCAAAAGTGTGTCTTGGTGGCTTTCCAAGTAGAGTCATAAAGAATGATTTTGTATTTTTAAATTGCACTACAGCATACATGACCCATAGCTCTTTTACATCATACAATTAACATACAATTAGCATCTCTGTCAAGATCTCAGGGGTGGAGGATGAGGGGAGGAACCATGAGCACATGATTTACTAAGGCAGGTACTTCTACCTCAATCATAAGGTGGGAGGAGAGTCAGGCAGTCAAGCATCCCCTGCCCCGCAAGGAGCCCTTTTGAGCTCAGACTGATCCAAAAGGCAGTTCTGGATAGTAGCTGAGGCTCAAATTACTCATCATTGGTTAAAGGCCCTTGTGGAGTCAAAGGTTTTACCTGTGCCAGACACTTGGAACTAAGTGACTATAACAAGAACAGTCTCTGATGAAGAATCACAGGAAGCACTTGCTCTATACCACACAGAAGCTCTATACTGAATGGTCCCCATCTCTTTCAATAGTAACCCCAACTGTTACTGTAACCTTAGCTTTCATTTGAAGGCATATCTGTCTGTGTTCCTGTAGTAACTCAGGACACATTCATCACTTGTAAAATAGCCATGTACCTAACGAAGATTCATGAGTACCACAAATATAGTCAAAGAGATCACTGAACTGGGAGTGGACCTGAAAAAAAGATAACCACCACGTGATGGCAGATCACAGTAACAAGGTCATGTGTCCCTCAGATAGCAGTCCACGATTACCAGGCTGGGAGGGTTAGGTACCTCTTGCCTGAGGACTGGTAAGAAAACTAACCTCTAAAGGAAGGAAAAGTTTGCCAGCCTGAAAGGGAAGTGTTGCAAGATATTTCCTATCCATTCACATTGAGGCAGTGAGAGGCCAGTGATTGGAGGGGAGAAAAGAGGAGGAGCTAAGGGAATGAGGGTGGGGGGGAGAGAGAGAGAGAGAGAGAGAGAGAGAGAGAGAGAGAGAGAGAGAGAGAGAGAGAGAGAGAGAGGCAGAGGAGCAGAGAAGGAGCTGTGGATATCCAGATGGCTTCAGACGTATTTCTGGTGTTTTGAAGAGGTTAGCAATATTAGGATAATATTTTATTATTGTAAGTTGGCATTATGAAATTGGGAGTTTCTTATACATTAATATAGTTGGTTAACTATTCGAGTTTAAGAGTCATGCTTTATCAGATACTTAGAAGGAGTGATGCAGAGGCATGGCGGGGCGGTACTATTATTAATTATTACCCACTACAGGGAAGGACTAAGGGCCTCTCATGTGGAGGAAAATGATTGTTCAAAGGCAATGGAAGTAACTCAATTCTAGGTGCTGAAGAAAGATCATTCTGGGAATGCTGGTCAACTTGTAGGAAACTAGAGGGATACCCAGAGAAGCTTGTGCCTAGAGGCTTTGGTTCTTCTTGAATGCTGAAATTACCAGCAGAGGAGATAAGCCAGGGCAGATTTGGAAAGACTCTTCATTAGCAGGGTGGGGGGAAGGAAAATTGGACCCTAAATTAAACAGAAGGTAAATCACTGCCTGGGGCCATGGAGGAACTACTGTATAGGCAACCCTTCCATGAGGATTATAGATTACAAGTTACCCTCAGCTGTTAGCCCCTTGGGGGATCATCTCAGTTCCAGAGGTGAAGTCCTGGCTCTTCCTGGGTGACCCACATCCAATTCTGAACTCTAAGATTATACAGAGGTTTTTCCACCTTAACCCAGCTCAGAAAACCACATAAATACACTTCACGTTAAACAGTAACTTAGAGGTCACCATGTAGGACAATACTAATTCAAATAGAGAAGGTGAGTTTCTGGATGGAACACTCTCTCAAGGCTTCCACTAGGCACAAATAGAGACAGTCTGGTTCTAAATGAAGTTGACCTCTGTGGTAGGTTAGGCCTCTAACTGTCTCTCCTGAAAATTCCAAACCAACAGAGACAGAAAAACATAAAGAAATGAAAATGTGAAAGTGGGAGTCAAAGGTGCATATTAGTCTTGGCTTCTTCAGAAGTGCACTGTTACATAAGAATTCATTCAAATGTAAGCAGGATTTTGACTCAAGAAAGTCTAGACAGGAAGCACACGGAGTAGGATGTGTGAAGAAAGGGCCCAGCACCAAGCAGGAGATCACTATGGATACTATGAGGCTAAATTATGCTTGGGCCTCTGGGATACAGAGGGCAGTAGGCTCCTGAGTTGTCCCTACTAAGGAAGAAGGAGTATGAGTCAGGGTATATGGGCTTCTGTGGTCATTGACAGCTGGTGCTGAGGGTCTTCCTTTCCTAGATCTTTCTAGTCCTGAGTGAGTAGGATAAAGGCCATAATCAGACAATATCCTTGACCACAGAAAATACAGGGGATGTCAATCCTCTTCCTAAATTCCAGTATCTCCATTTCCTGATGGAAAGGGTTTAGAAAGATCTAAGCCTGCATTCCTTAATGACAAGAAAAAGATAATAGCTGTCTTTCAGTTGCAAGGTTTAAATGTGGCTTTGCTTTGATTCTTGAATAATATCTTTAAGAATGGCTAGTATGCCGGAGAGAGACAAGCAGGCATACAATGGTGATACCAATATCATCATGGGCATTGGGTCTCAGAATTGTATTCTTTAAGTGTGTGGAGGCCCTCGACACCCTCCAACTACTTCAAGATGCAACCAAACTTCCATGCTGGAAAATTTAGACGGATGGGGTCATGAATCACCCACAGCCACCAAAACTTATTCTACTAATTGCCTCTAGGTATATTAAAGCAAGTTTTCCAGAAAGCTTCATAACCCAGAAATGATCTTTCTTTAAAGGTGAAAGCAGTGTGCATGGTGAGGCCAGTGCCTACATCAGCAGGAGACAGAATGGAGATCACCACTTGTCTTCAGAGAAGCTGCTGAGCAATGGATCCCTTCACTGACTGGAGGCAGAAAAGCCTACCCCAAGCAGAAACTGTTTAGACCCATGCATCCCCAACGCTCAGCGGTGAGAGAAGGCTGAAGGTCTGAGCCATGACGAACCTTGTTCCTATGGAGAGGGTAAGGCATCGCACCTTGCTTCTAGATTTCTGGCGAGGTGATTGGTCTGATGTGAATGAGAACTAATGATAACATCCCCATAGGAATCCTGGATCTGCTTCCCAACACTAAAGGACAGAAAGGACAATAGTCTGAGGGCATGGATGGAAACAGCCCACAGACAAAGCAGTCACAATTCTGACCTAAGCACAGTTGTGCAAACTACCAGGACTGACAATTCTCACCATGTGTGACCAGGAACACCCTATTTCCAGGACCATTTCCACAAAGCTCTGATGGAATTTCTCCCTTCCTTGCAAAAATTCTCACTTCCCAGTCTCTGTTTTACTTTTTACCCTAAGCCTTTGATTCGATCCCCATGAGGCTAATGAGACCTTAAGTCAGTCAGAAGACCTTTCAGAATGTTCTCTCTCTACCTCCCTTACTTCCTCCCTCTTCACCACCCCTCTCATATTACTATTCTGTCAGCCTTTCCTATAAGGGAGTTTGATGTCTTAGACATTGATCACTGTAACTTTTAAAAACTCAGTCACACCAGAAGGGCTGCTTCCCTGAGTTCATTCAGGACAGTGTTGAGTAAGTAGAGCCTTAACTTTGTCCTCTAGTTGAAACACACACACACACACACACACACACACACAGACACACACACACACACACACACACACACACACACACACACACACACACACTTACCGTGGTTTAGGCATTAAGATCAGAGCACAAAAAGAAGGGGCTGAGCCTTTGATTCCTATTCTATTCCATTCTGAGTCCAGCAGCACTGAAGGGATTTGCGTGTTTAAAGCCACATTCAGAACAACTCACATAATGAAATCTCCAGGGGCCTATACAGGGAAATCACTATTCATTTTGATAGCTGAGGTCTGTGCAAGGCCTGTCTTCTCTGGTAGCACTGATTAGACCCTGCACCCAGCAACAGCCAATCAAAAGACGTCAGAGTGAGGCTTCCATCTTGACTGGATTTGAGAAATGAGATAGCAAAAATTGACTGTGTGAAGATTATACTGAGAGGTAGGCAGATGAACATGTGCAGATGTTGACGGGTAGATGATGAGGTTGGTGTCGTCCCTTAAGCATGGTCAGGAGTTCCCTTTGTTTCTAAGGGTGAAAAAAAGATCTTCCACTTTTATGTAAACCATTGATCCCACAGGTCAGTGTTAGTTCAAGTGAGAAAAATGTGCTGGAAAACGGATTGGAAATGGAACCCCTCACTGCCAGAATCATGCAGATTTTACCGTAAAATGTTCTGTGGTCTGTATTTTACCTACAGTGCATCTGGGCAGCTCGGTTAGGCTTATTTAAAATTTTACAAGGAAAGGTCAAGGCTCAGCCGTACTTAATGTTGAAATCACTGTGAGCAGGACTTGGCTGAGGAAATTCAGCTTTTCTTTATCTCAGTTGAGCTTATCCGAACCACTGTTCCTCTGAAATTGTGTCAATATGGTGGACTGGACCCTCTCTGCTAGGCAATACCTTTGATGTCTGGAGAGTTTTGCCTCTCTGTCCCCAAAGGCCCCTCTTGTCAGACAGTCCTTCCTTTAGGAATGCCCCTCCCTGGGGCTCATCACATAGCCTAACAGGTGGTTTAACCCAAAGGCGTTCATGGTTGAAGATAACAATTGGTTGAAGATGACAAGACTTGATTACATACAAGCCCTGTGCGGGTACCACTGCTGGTCCGTACTTGCTAATGCAGCCACAATTTTAGAGTTGATGGGGAGGCTCTCCCCAGGCCACGCCTGTTCCTAGGACTATTGGTGCTTGCTTGCTGCTGGGAGAAGGAGACTCATTCTTTGTTGTTGACACTTATTTGTTTTTCTTCCAGACAGGGTCTCACTATATAACTTTGGCTGTCCTAGCACTCACTATGCACACCAGGGTGGCCTTGAACTCATAAAGGTCCATCTGCATCTGCCTCACAAGGGCCAGGATTAAATGTGTGCCATCACACCCAGCCTCTTCCTTTTCTTTTTCTTTTTTCCCCTCTCATTAATTTATTTATTCAGTTTATATATGCTGGATCAATGCCTCTTCCCGTTCCCTGTCCCTCTCACCCAGTCCCTCCATCCCTTCCCTTTTTCCTCTGACAGGGTAGATGGCTCTCTGGGTACCCCTTACCCTGTTATCAAGTCTCTGCAGGGTTAGGTGAATCCTCTACCACTGAGGCCAGACAAGGCAGCCTGGTTAGGGGAACAGGATCCACGGACAGGCAATAACTTTAGGGAGAGCCCTTGCTCCAGTTGTTGGGGGACCCACATGAAGACCAAGCCGCACATCTGCTACATATGGGGTGTGGGGCTAGGTTCATCCCAGGTATGCTCTTTGGTTGGTAGTTCAGTCTCTGAGAGGCCACAAAGGTTTGGGTTAGTTGACTATGTTGGTCTTCCTGGGGCATTCCTACCCCTTCTGGGGCCTACAATCCTTCTCCCAGCTATTCTATAAGACTACCTGAGCAACATCCAATGCTTGCCTGTGGATCTCTGCATCTGTTTCAGTCAGCTGCTTTCACATGATTTATTTATTTTAAAATGTATATTGTTATTTTGTATATGTATGATGTATATGTGGATGTGTGTATGCCACAGTTCATGTGTGGAGCTCAGAGAACAATTATGTGAAGTCTACAGTCCCCTTTTACCTTTCTGTGGCTGTGGAGCTAAAACTCAGGCCATTAAGTTTGTGTGACAAATGCTTTACCAGCTGGGCCATCTTGAATGTCCCTTCACAGGATTTAGAAGAATTCAGGATTTGGAAGAATTTTCTATCTCCCTGACTCAGCATCATGAGTAGTGGGACCTAGTCTAGTGTGCCACAAAACCAAGCAGAAATTTAGGTTTTCATAAGGTCTTGACTCCTGCTTTATTTTGTGCTCTCTTCTTCTCCTTCCTCTACTTCTGCCTTATGTGGGTTTTCAGGGTTAGGGATGAAGGGGCCTTTGGGGAAGGACTATTTGGTGGTAACCCCATATCATGTGGTTTAGCCTGATGGTGAAGGCAAACCAAGTGTGTGAATATCTTGAGTCCTGGTTCAGGTTGATGGTCTACAGACAGTTAGGGATGGGAATAACACACAGTGGTCTAAAGACCCTGGAAAGGCCAGTGCTGAGCAGTGGTATGAAAGGATGGTGTCTGTGCCCATGGAGAGAAAGAGGCTCCTCACCTGGAGTTAGCAGAAACTCAGGCATACCTGCAAGTGGACAAGGCCTCTTCTTCATTTAGCACTCTCTTAGTCCTGGACAACCCCTGAAGAATCAGAAGGAGAGGGTGGATATCTTGGGTAGGAAGATGACTTCAGAGGAGGCAGAATGACAGGATGGCAGGCACTGTACATACAGCCACAGCTGGGATGACATTTCTCTCATTAGCATGTGTAGCTCCCCAATCCAGCCATGAGCAGGACCAGAAGAAGAAAGGGCTTCAAAGCTGAGTTCAGTTATAGGGAATGGCAACACTACTTTCTTTCTTGTCATTTAGCATCAGGAGTGCCTAACTTGAATTAACTTAAGTAATACTAGGCTTCACTCTTCCAACAGCACAACATTAGTTCATATACCTTATACTACATGCTGTACCCTCAGACAGCAAGAGAAAAACTGCATATTGTATTTAAAGGCTAACTTTGTAGTATGCATATTTATAATTTTGTCTAGACTTTTGAATCCTTTCATTTGCTAACCTTGTTACTAGTTATGGAGAGTGGCAGATACTTGTGCATGTACATATACTTTGTGTGTAGATAATGTGTGGGCGTATGTGAGGTTCTAGAGTGATAAGCATGCATAGTTATCAGTTGAGTTGTATTCATTCAAACTGAGTTACTGAAGTCCTGACTCATCTACTTCATGGGGCACTGGGATTTGGAGGTAAGACCTTTGAAGAGAGAATTAAGTTACACAGGTCATTAAGACAGGTGACTGGTGTCCTCATCAGAGGTGGTAAGGATACAGATACACACAGAAGGAGAACTGTGTGAAGACACAGACAGAAGACAATAATCTACAAGACCAAGAGAAGACTTAAAGCCTTGAAAGAAACTAGCCCTGCCAATAAATGATCTCAGACTTGTAATCTCAAGAAGGGTAAGAAAATACATTTCTGGGCTTGTGCTTTAGCTCAAGGGTAAAATACATGCTTGACATGCATGAGGTTCTTGGTTAAATCTCAGCACCACCAAAAAAGTAGAATAGAAGAGAAATTTCTGTTATTTAAACTACTATGTGGTGCTTACAGTGGTAAGTACACTGGTATTTACAGCAAATTATTCCAGAGATGTGTTTGTGTGTGTGTGTGTGTGTGTGTGTGTGTGTGTGTGTGTGTGTAGTTATTCTTTTTATAGCAGTTGATGGATTCAGGATTCAGGCTGTCATTGTTTTGTTCTATTGCTGTGATAACCAAAAAAATGGTTTATTTGACCTTCACTAGCAAGTCACAATCCACCATTAGTGAAAATGGGGGTAGGAATTCAAAGCAGGAAACTAGAGGTAGGCTCTCTCAGTCCCTCCTACACAGGCTCAAGCTTATATACTTTTCTTATACAGCTCAGGATATAGGGATGGTACCACCCACAGTGGGCTGAGCCTTCCTATATCAATGAATAACCAAGATGGTTCCCTCCCCGACACTCTAGTCACGCCCTGAGGCTAATCTAATTTAGGCAATTGTCAATGCAGGTCTACCTCTTAGATTACCCTACCCTGTGTCAAGTTGACAAAGTAAACATGTTTTCCTTGAAAACATGAAATGTGACCTGGTTTCTTAATAGTCATGAATACATATTCATTCACCCAATACATGGCAGTTTGGGTTGCCAGGTCAGAAACATCAACAGTGCTGGATTGAAATCTGAGCACAGTGGTGCACACCTATAATCCTAGTACTTGAGAGTGGAAGCAAGAAGGCCACTACTTAAAGTAGTTGATCACCACACTAGAAACACCAGAGCACACAAAGCAAGAGTGTACTGGGAATGAGGAGAAAGGAGAGCACTGGGAGACTCCAGATTCAAGGCAGTAAGACCAGTGGACTAAGGAGGATCTTGGAACCTAGAAATTTAATTTCCTTCTCTTCCCTACTACCTGTAGAAAATAGAGCAAGTATCTACCTTTAGTCTAACACCCATCTCTGAGGCACTACATGTAGAGTTGGGAAGAGTGAAAAGCTGAAGGTCATTGGTTTCACTAGGGTGGCTGAGAGGGAATCCTTGGTAACCTTTAGAATCAAGACAAATAGTACTATCAGGCGTAGGAAATGAGTAGGGCCCATGGAGGAGACACAATCATGAGCAACAATGGACCTACTTGCTATAATCAGCATCGGCACTGCAGGATGCAGTGACCTGCTAACTGAATTGGCAGGAAAACATTTTATCTTCCCACTAGCTGAAGTTGTTGGGCGTAGATACTGAACATTAGGTCTTTAGCCATTTGAATGGTGACAATCCTCAATGAGGAACAAGAGCTAAATTGTCTTGGGCTGGCTGGGACAGGGTCTTTGATATGGTGTACGCCCCATTCTAACCCCTTAAGATAGACCCACACCAGCCTTATTTGTCCTGTTCACACACATCTGCAAGCATCCTGCTTCCTCTGTCATGAACTTTCTGTTTTCACCAATTCCCTCCGGCCTTTCCACCTTTCTTTATTTCCTCTTTCCTCCCTCTCTTCTTCCCTCCCTCTCTCCCTCCACTCCTTCTTTTGTTTTCCTTACACTTACAAAAAATAAAAAATAAAAGAAAGAAAGAAAGAAAGAAAGAAAGAAAGAAAGAAAGAAAGAAAGAAAGAAAGAAAGAAAGAAAGAAAGAAAGAAAGAGAATCTCAGTGCTTGGGAGAAGAAAGTCTGGGACCACTCTGGGCTACATAGCAAGTTCAGGTTCAAGGCTAGTTTGAGATTCGCTTTTGAGACTCTGCTCCACGAAACCAAGCCTAGGGGTGTAACTTAATAGTAAAGTGCTAAATGCTAGCGTGAGTAAAACCTGGGTGGGTATGATCACACATACCCATGCATGCATTCATTCATTTGTGTATGCACATATGTATACATATACGTATATATGTACATTTCTCTATATATGCACACACACATACCACATACACAGAATAAAATGTATCTTCTCATAGATCCTGGCACTGCAAATTAACATTCTGAAATTACGGTGTAGCATGATGGGACTCTGGCAGGGAGCTGTCTCTGGTAAGAGACTTGAAGGGAGCCTCTTCCTTCAGGGGAAGGTTCTCACATGGCCTTTTTTTGGAGTGTGTACTTGGGCAGATATTTCCCCCTCTCTCTTGCTGTTCATATCAGGTCGCTAAGCCTTTCAGATGAGGATCATACCCTTAGGGCCTCATTTAGTCTTGTTTACCTCCTAAAAGCCTCCTGTCCAAACACAGTCACATCAGAGGTTAGGGCTTAAGTCCAAGTTGGGTTTTGAGACATGATGGGCATTCAGGAAGCGCTGTGAGAAAACTCTGATGTCAGTGAGGACAATCCTTACTTATTTCTTAATCCCTGCTGAGTTTACTTTCCCCCCCGAAGTAATTGTCTTAGCTAGCACAGCCCTGCCCTTGATGGTCATTCAGAAGAAGGCTTTGCCGAGGGCTTCTAGCTCTGCAGGTATTTTGGGTCTCAGGTTTGCCCCCCCCCCCAGTGTGACCTCAGCCTCTGGCCACAGAAGCATGTGCTTTCTCTAAGGGGGGCTGAAAGGGCTTGGGGAGAAAGGTGCTGCACTCTTCTGAAAAGCAGAGAGGGCTGGGAGAAACTTATAATAGTGGCTTGATCCTGTTTACAACCTTGAAGGAGCCCAACTGCACAATAAGAAGATGGGCTAGACAGGACTTGACACTTACTGGGCCTCTAGATCTAACCAGTTCCAAAGCTCTTCCATTCTGAAGCTCAGTCACATGTGATCATTCCAATTAAGGTTGAGTCTGGTTAGATAAAATCAAGTGCAACCTTAAATTCAGGAGGAGTGATTCTTACAATGTGTGTACCTATCAAAGTTCTTACAGTCTAGCTGGCTTCAGAAATGGTAGTACGATCCCTTCCAACTGTTGTCTAATGTAACTTCCCATTTGCAAATCACCTCCACTCTAAAAAGTTCAAGGCTTAGAGCAAAGCCACATTTGTCTTGTGAAAATATCTGACAGCACTGCAGAGGATGACTGGGGAAGGGAAGGTCCAAAGCTTTGGGGGATCGCATTTGCATTTGCAAAATGATTTGCAATCAGACCTGACAGGTATCATTTCACGGAAATCAAGAGGTGGGTTTTGAATATCTGGATCATTTTCTCCCAGCACCCAAATCTGTAGTGAAATCAGCTTCCTAGCTGTCTACAGTAGATGCTCAGAAGAGCCTCCCCAAGACCTGATGGAAGAAGATGTAGCGGACAGTGAGAATGAGCAGGCTTACCTTGACTCCACAAGGGCTCACAGCCCAAGAAGTTCCTCAGTTTGGGTGCCCCATACTGCAGCTACCTTTGCTGGTTGCCAAAGCCTGTTCCACCACCCTAAATGACTCTGACTCTGTGGCGAAGGCATTCAGCTGGGTTTGGAATGGCCACCCCCTCCTCCCATTTCTTCATTCAGGATTTCTCACCTTCAAAGGACACTTTGTGTTGCCTAGGTTTCCCTCCCCTGCTTGTATGAATCTGAAATGAATCCGAACTAAAAGTACTCGTTGAGTGGTTATGTTCCCAACTATAATTTGCAGTCAAGGTATGAATATTTTATACTCAAAGAGCCACTGAAGATTTGTAAAAAGGTTTTTTAAAAATAAAACACGAATACACTCATTTTTGTTGGCACAGGAAGACTATAGCCGGGGAAAACAAAAATACAGGACAAGCCTTCACTCATGAATCTTTACAGAATGAATCTGGATTTGTATGTGGGGATGATCAGGATTGGCTGTGGTGGGGACAGAGTGTCCTTTGGAGAGGAGAAATACCCGGAAAGTGGAGAGCCAGGGAAACAAAAACAAAAGCCACCCAAACACCCCCCAACTCGCTTCACACCCACCGACAGGCCAGAAGGGCCCTTTCAGTAGGTCTCTCCATGCACTGGCAGAAATGAGGTGTTGGGCTGGGAAGCCAGGATTCAGATGCCTGTGGGTTCCTTTCACTGCAAAAATAGATTTAAAAAATAATCCAGTCTTTGGCAAAGTCTTGCCCCAGAGAGAGAGACCTGAGTAAATCCTTTGCTGTCCCTGTATGTTTTTCTTACCGTGAGTCAACAGTTTTTCGAGTTCACAGGCTACTTCAAAGCTACTGCACACGGTCGGAACAGAAAGCTAATACATGTTAATGAAACGTTTCCTCCCCCCTCTTCTATAAATCTGTGAGGTTTGTTTCCTTCAATCTGTTGGTTTATATGAGAAGAACTTGGTGAGTTGTTCTTACTGGGTGGAGCCTCTACTAGAAAGCGAAAGGAAAGGGCTATTCTTTAGCCTTCCAGTGTGCCCACTCTCAGGTGGCTGTTGCCTGAGAAGTGTGAGTGCTTTCTGAGGACATCTATAGAAGGACCTGCAGGTCGTACGTAGTCTTTCTGATACTTATATCTGTCATACACTAGGAGATATGTCCACTGCACCTGACACACGCTGCTGCTCTTACAAAGACTAATCTTATTCCAGACAATGAGACTGGAGAGTAAAAGGAAGTCTTTGGAGAGTAAAAGGAAGTCTTTAAATGTTGTTGAGGTGGCTGATAAGATGACAGCAAGGCCTTAACAGGCTGGTCTCAGGCTGCCTATATAGCTGAGAATGACTTTGAACTCCTGATCCTCCTGCCTCCACCTCTCATGTACTGGTGTCATTCTGTATGTCTACGTGTTACCTCAAATCCCAGATCCTTGACGGTCGTATGAATTCAAATGGATACAAAACCCAACAACAACAAGACTAGCTATTGTTTTTATTATTAAACGGGTATAGATTAAAGTTTGTCAGTGAGTGATGCTGGCCAATGCTAGGCTAAAATTGTCACCTTGTATACTGTGCATGGGATAAAACTTGTACAGCCTGGGTGGTGCATCCTCTTTGCTCCCACAATTCTTATTTATCTAATTATTTATTTATTTACGAAATGTCATTGTTTAATGGTAAAGCTCAGCACATTCTAGCACCAGGATTGGCATGGATGGCTGGGTGACCCTATGGAGCCTCACATAGCGAAGAGGATGAGAAAGGCGACCATCAAACAAAAGAGTCCCGTGACCTCAGACAGGGCAAAGCCCAAGATAGCATAGGAGGAGAGCTGCTGCTAGACAGAAGGGTTTCTGACATAGCCAATAATCAAGCTACCAAACACTGTGCCAGTGGCAGCTCCTGATCCAGCCACACCAACTGTGGTGACCCTAGCACCAATAAACTTGGCTGCTGTGTCGGTGACCCAGGAAATAACACTGGTCTGGAATTCCTGTCTGGCCACCTGGACAGGGGAACTGTTGCAGGAAGGCTGTTTAGATGGGACCTCTGCTCTACTCAGGAGGGAGGTAGACACTGGCCTGATTAGACCCCTGGTACAGGAGCGGATCAGAACTGGAGAAATGAACAGTGCCTTGGTGGTCTGCATTTTTCAATCTGCACTCCCACTCCCCTGCAGCCCCTGCTCAGCTCACAACACACTCCCTGCTCAAGGTGACTCAGTCCCACAATTCTAAGTGTAGTTATGGATATTCTTCATCTAGAGAAGTGAGCAGAATCACCGATTGCACTTTTCGTCAGTGTGGAAACTTTGAAATAGCATCTGGTCTGTGCTAGTCCATAGGCGACTGATGCCACTGAGTGTGTCACACAACAGAATAATGTGCAGGGGTGTGCAAGGATGGGCTAACTGAAATGGTAGTGTTTGACATGATCTCCAAAACTTGATGCTAAGAAAAATAGCACCTCACAGAACTATAGATATAAACCAAGCTAGCATGTACTAAAGAGACACATATGCATGAAGAAAAATACATTAAATTTGTAATGGCTAAAATCTTTTAGATATATTTATTACCTTTGTGTGTGTGTGTGTGTTTGTACATATAACAGTGTGATTGTGGAGGTCAGAGATCAACTTGTGAGGTTCTCGCCTTTTACTATATAGGTCCAAGGGATTGAATTCAAGCTGTCTGGCTTGGTGACAAACACCTTTACACATTGAGCTGTCTTTCAGGCCCACAGCCTATAATCTTTCAGGAGTGGGGCTGAGGGTCAGAAGGGAGGTGAGGGGGAATTAACTTACAGTTTTATATTCTCTTATTACTTTGGATTTTGAAAAAATAGCATATTGATGCATTATTTTATTGAGTCATGCTTTTTGGGGGGGCACAAAAACTCCATCTGATACTGTGACTGTGCATTTTTTTTGAATTAATCTGAACTACTTCCTGTTTGCCACCTGGTATTTCTGTTCTCATCTCAGTTTCTCTTGACCATGGGGCAAGTCTTAACCATCCTGTTGGGTCTTCCCATCACAAGAAAGGTGTGAAGTAACACTGCAAATTCTCCATTGTGTACCCAACTTCTTGGCCACTCCTGGGGGATTTCACCAGGCTTTTTACCTACATACTTGAATCCCTCATTAACCTTCACCAATGCCATTATTTTTATTTCATTTTACTTCCCAACAAGCCATGGCAAACTCAGTGGCTTGTGACATGCATTCATGGTTCAGCTGGGTACAGTCATACAGGATGAATTCAAGACTCCAGAGACAGATTTCATCGGAGGGCTCCATTACAGAGGAATCTGCATTCAGCCTCCTGGGATTGTTGACCAAATCTGATTTCTTGTCTCCTGGTTTAAGAGTCTCAGTTTCTAGCTGGCTGTTGGCTGGAGGCCATCTTGGTTTCTAGTTATGTGGGCCTTCCCAACAGCTAGCAAGAGAGTATAAGCTCAGGAGCAATGTAATGTGACCATGGTAGTTATACTTACCACTATCTACTGGTTAGAAAAAAGTCGTAAATCTTATCTCTACTCAGGTGATAGGAACTATGCAAGTCCTTGAACTTTAGGAATTGCCTGAGACCCTGTCACAGTTTTTAAACTTGTATGATTGACATTTCAGTAGCCTGACAGAACTCCATGGGAAAAGTCTAATAATCATACATGATTTTTTCCTCTCTTCTTTCCTTACTTCTTCTAACTTCCATGGGAATTTGCTGATCACTGTTCATCCATCCCAGATTCATCTGTGTGCCTCACTTTCATCAGATGAAGACAACCTGTAGTGAAAATTAATTCCGTTCTTTCTGATGTTAGTTGCCCACATCTAGTCTAGTACTAAGAATAGAACAAAGTGACCTTGGAACAAAGAGGTTGAACTCTACATCAGTGGTTCTCAACCTGTGGGTCACGATCCCTTTGAGGGTGTCTAACAGTCCTTTCACAGGGGTCAGCTAAGATCATCAGAAAGGACAGATATTTACATGATGGTTCAAAAAGGTAGCCAAAATTACAGTTATGAAGTAGCAACAAAAGCAATTTTATGCTTGGAGGTCACTGCAACATGAGGAACTGTATCAAAGAGTTACTGCATTGGGAAGGTGGAGAAGCACTGTTCTACAGCAATTCATGAGTGTACCAGTTTCTTCCCAACCTGAGGGCCACCTTCCTCCCACTGTGTCTCAGCTGGCCTTCTGCATCCTGACCTGTCATCCACTATTTGTTCAGTTGCTCCCGTTTTCCTCATGTAAGCAGTCACCATTTGAAATTCCCTGCCTTGCTTATTTGTGCTCTTTGTTTGTTATCCTACTTCTCTTCTGAGGGTAAAACGCAGAGGTATGGGATCTGTTTGTCTGCATTCACAGCAACAGCTCCAGGACCTGTAACGACACCAAACACATGCTAAAACACCTAATAAGCACGCTCGAAATAAATATTGGATTAGCCAGTAAGCAATCAATGTGCACTCAGTGTGTGAGGGAGAGGAAACACTATTGTGGCTTAGGTCCTGATCCTAACCTCACACACCAGTTCTTGGGCCCTGCACAGCAGTGCACTCAGCCTTGCTAGCCCAGAAATACTGACCTCTGCCTTGGTTTTATTAAGCTTCCCTCCTCTTCTTTACTAATCTGTAAGGGTTATAGCGGCTAGATAGGGTTCTGGGAGCCCAGCCACTAGCAGGGGGCCCCCAGGTTTCATCTCTACATTGACAAGAGCTCACCAATGAATTTACAGTTGTGGCTACAGATCTGGGACACTTGCTTCTGTTTACCTGTGTATTTGCTGTCACAGGGAGCAGAGTTATAGATAGAGGGTTTGGGCTTGTTAGTAGTAGTAATAACTAAGTGCTATTTCAAATTGTCTGCTAGGTATAAGGTATTAGCTACTTGCTTGGCCTTAATAGTGTCTCTTTCAGTCTTCTCAGCATTTTCATTGCCTATAGAAGGTGCAGTCTATTCCAGTAGAGGCACCATGATGTCTAAAAATAACTACCAGGGCAAAGGCAGCTTCCAAGTCAGCTTATTCAAAGACTGTCAGTGAACATAATTGGAATGCCTTCTTGCTTTAGGGAGGAGCTTTAATGAAAACACAGTTTTAGGGAAGTAGTTCAGCACTGTATACATAAACTGAAATGACCTCACTTAAACTTGTCAAGTCACTGATGTAGGCTTTTGAGAAATGGATTTCTAATGCTTGGTTTCTCATAATGTTTATGCAAAATTTAGTTTTGCCACTAAAATTTTCCTTGTTTGAGTCATTAAGGCAAAAATCTTTCTTACTACTACAACAAGAAGACACATTTGAACAAAGGCACTTTCCAGAGCTGAGGATGTTCTAAAAGCCTGCTCCTTGCAGACCTCCTTAGGGCTGATCAGTGGTGTTTAGTTCTTTGGTGGCATCCTCTCTCACATTGGTGAGAATGGATATCTTACATTAAATTTTAAGTTCTTTGTAAAAGTTGCATTTTCCCCTACTGGGCTTTTCTCTGTAGTTATAAATAAAAGCCATTCTCTGGTGTCCGCTCTTGACATCTGTGGATTGGGCCTGAGGGAGGAGTGGTAAGGTGGCTTCTGATGAAGGAGGAACATTCCTGTCCAGTACCATGTGTACTTAGCCTTGTCACTGAGTTCTGGGGGAGAGGGACAAGAAGTCCACACTAGGCGTATTTTTGCCAGTGCCCTGAGATGTCCCAGACAGTTATGCAAAGGGGGTAATTAGGCCTTTGCTTGAGGAAATTAAACTTTTCCATGAATTCGTCAGGGTCTTGGAGACTGCACGTCACAAGGAATCTGAATGTGAGATGGGCTTGCCCCTTTCTAGGTTGTGTGACACTCTGCTGTTTTCATCTTTGAGCTCCAATGTCCTTGAATACAACTTGAGGGTCTAATGAGTATAACCTCACAAAGTCTTCAGAGATTGCTGAGATGATAAGAATATTCATAAACAACACCCCTTTATCATCAGCTGAGTGCTGGTTTATCCTGCCTCACTCTCAGATACTTAATTTTTAAAAAATAATTTATTTTGTGTGTGTGTGTGTGTGTGTGTGTGTGTGTGTGTATAGATGAGCATGCACCAGGGGTGTATGTGTGGAGGTTAGAGGACTACTGGGAATGAGTTCTCTCCTTCTACCATGTGGTGCCCTGTGATTGAACCGGAATCATCAGTCTTGGAAGCAGGTCCCTTTTCGTGATGAGTCAATCTCACTGGTCACTTCCTATTATTTCTAAGCTTAACTGGGCTCTTCCTATGATTTGAATAAAGACAGGAATATTTTAGCAAGAAAGAAGAGTGGGGAGATTTACCAGTACATAGTCAACTCAGTGTGTCTGCTGTGATTTACAGTAAGAAAAGAGACAAGAGCCTACAGTTGAAAGTGCCTACTGTAAGGGTCGGATGAACACTGCCTGTGCTCAGCCTTCTCTGCCATACTTATTTCTCTTTTATGCTCTAGAGGAACTCCTGATTTCTTGTTGCTTGGGCTCTATGTGCCTTCCTTCTTTCCTAGTGTTTATTTTATTTATTTTAATTTATTCACTTTACATCCCACTCACTGCTACCCTCCTGGTTATCCCCTCCTACAATCCTTCTCCCACCCCCCTCTTCCCTTCTCCTCTGAGGGGGTGTGGGTCTCCTGGGTATCCCCCTACTCTGGCACTTCAAGTCTCTGCAAAGCTATGTGTTTCCTCTCCCACCGAGGCCAGACAAGGCAGCCCAGCTAGAAGAACATATCCTGTAGACAGGCAACAGCTTTTGGGGTAGCCCCTGCTCTAGTTGTTTGGGACCCACATGAAGACCAAGTTGCACATCTGCTACATATGTGCAGGGAGCCTAGGTCTGGCCTGGGTATTCTCTTTGGTTGGTGGTTCAGTCTTTGAAAGTTTCCCCGTGCTTATTTTTATAACATGGTATATCCTGTCAAGTGCTTCTACCATTCCTTGAACCAAGACTCACTAAGCCTTCTTTTCTCTTTACTCTGTACAACTCAAGCAAAAACCATCTGACCCTATACACCTCCCATCAGCTCCACTGAGGTTCATCATCTGAACCGTCCTTCATCTTTTGGTTCTCAGGGCTATTTCAGTACCAGTGAAGTGGACCCAGTCTTTCTACGTTTGTTCCTCAACCAACAACAAACAGGAGAATCCTTTAAAAATGTAAACTTGTTCATATCATTTCCATCCTTAGGAGTCAAACTTTGGCAGAAATGTAATTTGAGGAGAATCTCAGCTCTCACATGTTACCTCACAGACAAGGACACCCTGGATTCAAATAAGTGGGAAAGTGTCGTCAAGGACAATTTAGTCCCATTAGGTCAGAGAAAGTAGCAGTCTAGACAGAAGCTCTCACATACAAGCAAAATGAAAAGTAGCAAAGCAAATAGACTTGAGCAAAAGGAGAAAAAAAATGAGATGTAGCAGACTGAGGATGTGTCCAACTGAGGCCATCGGAACATCTGGCTAGCATCTTCCACAGTGCGGTTCCCCTCCTAATTTATGGAGACTAGAGGGTGAGAGCTGCTTGTCTTTTTAGGCTCACTGATGTCAGTGCCCTGGCTCAGTACCTGCAGCTCTGTCTTGGTATATGAATAACAAGAGACCGGTGCGTCATGTCCTCACAGCCCAGGCAATGGCAGGGGTTAGGAGACAGCATAGGCTGTTCTCTCTCTCTCTCACCATCAACTTTCATGCTGCAGAATTATCCCTTCCCAGGTTCTTCCCAGCAAGGTTCAAAATTTAAGTATTTTTGGTAGGGTTGTGTCAGAAAACCATTTTGTTCCATTGACCTGGCGCATCTTATAGTGTACCGAACAGCTCTGTCAAAGAGCAGGATAAGATGCTAGAGTGAGGATGGGATGTCCTCACCCAGCATGTACACACACTCTCTGTTCTTCCCCATCCACATGAAAAGAACATCCTGAATGAGACTGAGGTTCCAGAAGCAAGCAAGAAAAGGGGGTTTTGCTGAAGCGCCTGTGCAGCCACCCACTTTTAAACTTCAACATGTAAAAGTGAAAGAAGAGATAGCCACCCGAAGATCAAAGGAAAACTCCGTAAGCGAAACATTCATACTCAAGGAGAGCAGAAATTGTGGAAAGATGAAAGAAACTTTCAATAACGTCACACAATGTCCTAGATTGGTCCCTGGATTATAAACATTTAAAGGGAAAACTGACAAGATGGAACAGTGTTTCCTTAACATTGATTAAAAAAAAAACTTTCTTAAGAAGGAAGGAAAGATTTTTTGAGTCTAATAGTTGTCCGTGGCTCTGTAAGTAAGACAGTTAAGGGAGTTGAGTGTATAGTATCTGAGAGTGTTTTGTGTTTCTCCAGTTATTATCTGGTAAATCTCAAGTTATCCCCAAAGAAAAATTAAAGAATAAAATTTCTCAACACTAAAGTGATAAAAAAGAAGACTGCTAAATAAATAAAGGCCTTGTTTTTAAAGCTAAAGACCTAAACACTGGAAAAAACTAATTCTGTAGATAAATTATTCTTGCAATAGGAAGAAGCAAGAATTCAGTGAACAGGACCAAGGCCAGACATGACCCAGAAGGCTGAGATGATTACATGTAGCCACAGACAGGGAAAACAACCCAAACAAAACCAGTATGAAAACAAGTGTGAAACAACAACAACAAAAATATATCTAAAGCTTTATCCGCGAATTTCCTCATCTTTCATAGCCGGCATCAGATAATATTCATAGTTAGAATGTGATTAGAAAAGTGACTATTGTAATTACACGGAGGGCTTGCATTCCCTTCCTACAATGGGGAAATGTCTTAAGTTCCAGGAATCCAACAAAATTTCAGGAATTTAGTCCCCAGTCATTTCATTTGTTTAAGTTAAAAAGACTTAATAAATCCAAAGGAAAGGTCATATGCAATGTGATATGACTTTTTCTGGTGTCCTATGGTTTGCTCTCTAGCTGTGTGACTACCTATCAATGTGCCTTTCTGTTTGGACACAGATGTCTTGTTTGTGTTCTCCAGCATCTAACACTGTCTGCCTTGACCTACAGTATTTTGGGGGGGGGGTTATCCTCTTCCTCTTTTAGATTTTATTTTTAGTCATGTGTATGTGTAAATAAGTGTCACCCAGAAGCTGAGGGTGTCAGATCCCTGGAACTAGAGTTATAGGACATTGTAAGTCACCTAACATGGGTGCTGGGAATTGCAGTGGGATCCTCTGGAAGAACAATACATGCTTGTAACTAACAAGTCATCTCTTCAGGTCCTGCTCTGAAATTTCAAATTGAGTAAATTTATAATTCCTGTTAAATTGAAAGAACAAATGTTTTAAAAGACCAAAATAGCATATAGATTTGAAATGTAATAAATGACATTGTTGTATATTATGTGCTCCAACATGAAATCAAAACACAAAAATTCAATGTAGTGTTTGTTTTCATACCTACCTGCCTGGAATCTTTTATTGCCTCTGATTTTTCCCTGTCTCAGTCTATTCTCTGCTTTGCCTTTCTCGGAAGACCTGAAAACTTGGATTATGCAAGGTTACTCCTCTGTTTCTTGACTATCTGTGACATTTAATCCTGTCAATTATCTTGTGGGTTGTGTTTACTTTATGGAAGATGAAAAGGAGGGAAGAAAGGGAGAGAGACAAATACAGACCAAGAAAGCAAAGGACTCACCCACACTATGCAGCATCTGTCTGGCTCTCTAGGATTTGAAACCAGGCAGTCTGCTCTCAGAGACTGAAGTCAGATCCACTAGGTCAGGCATAACTGTGCTGTCTCCCAAACACCCACATTTTATGGCTCTGTAGAAATAACTCACATTTTCATTGTTGTCTGTGAAGTTTTTATTTATTTTTTCTCTTCCTTAGTTCGGAGTATATTTAGAGAGGAGGGGGGACACAAATGACCCGAATTCCTGGTCTCCATGGAACTGCTATAGGAACTGAGATTGGCAGCTCTCTCAGATTACATAAGATAGCAGAAGAAACATTTGAATAAAGAAGCTGACCACCAAAACTGGCATGTTCGAGAAGATACATGCCAACAAGGAGCCTGAGTCTCTAAACCAGACTGCTTCAGGGTCCACAGAAGACACTTTCTGATCTCTCCTCTGAAGTCTATTAAAAGCAGAGAAAGTGGGAGACACTAATAGAAAAGTTCCAGAAAGGCTTAGTGAAATAGCTTAGCAAAACAGCACATGAATGACCCCTTTGACTGTCTGTGCAAGTCTCTTGCAAGTGAGGGAAGCCATTGAGCTATTCCTGTTTCTACTTTTGCTCCTGTGCCCTAGTCATTAAACCTCCTGGGGGACCCTTGCTTCTTGGCAGATTGGGCTAGGAGTTGAAGAGGGCCTCTGTATCCATCACCCTACGTACCAGCCTTTGGGAATTACAAATCTCTATGTTTCTTAGACATCATTCTAGGTATATTCACCATACAAAAAGAAATCAGATGGCTCTAATAGAGTGAGCTCTCTCAAATATTTCAAGCTCCTTCTAGTAGATGCGCTATCCTCCCAAAGTACTATAAAATTAAAAAAATGAAAGTAGCAAAGTCTGAATTTCCCACATTTCTTTAAACGATCTAATACAAATCAAATACTGGCTTTCTCAGTAATATGATTGATGTCTAACAAATTTGCTTTTCAACTCTTTTCCAGGTCTTGGTAGAAACTCACAAAGATCAAGGTTTCTTAATAAAGATGACACAGCAAGACTAGGGATTATGAATCACTAGGCCTGTGGAAGAAAGATCAGCTCAACTTTCAGGTCCCCAATCTAGACAGGTTCACCCCACCTCCCTGCAAAAAAGGAAAAAAGGAAACTCCAATGTTGGGTCAAAGTTATTATTTGATATATACATATACATACTCATATATATGTGTATGTATTTTATATGTATATTTTATATATATATATAAAAGAGAGGCATATAATATATGCATATATATACATACACACATATATGTTCTTTGCTTTTGTTCTCTTCAATAGCTGTGAATTGTTGCTTGAATTGAAAATAGGTTCAAGATAGAAGGAATAAAAAAAGATTAGAAAAAGATTAATGCATGTGAAGAACTAGAGTTGATCTGGAATTCATTACAACAATCGAATTGTAACGCCACAAGTTGGAGAATTAACATACGTGTCTGAATTTCAATACTAGTATGGAGTTTTGGAGTACTGGCCTTCATTCTTCAAGAAGACTAAACAATAAGAAATTGAGTAATCATTTCTTGGAGGACTAGGGTCAAGCACAAAGGAGGCTGACTGGCATGGTTTCCTGGGAGTGGTAGAGGACTGTAGAGAATTTCTTCCTGGGGCTGGGTTGGGGGAAGGGGTAGCGAAGTTGGGACCCACCTCTAGAAGCATCTCAGGGCAGTCTTATCCTGGGTGGATGACAAAGTGTCCAAGATCCATCCCATTCTAGGGCTCCAAGTCAATCATGGCAGAGCAAATCACAAGTGTCAAGATAGGTCAGCTTTTGACTCTGCTGTCGGAGGAGAGTGTTTGCCTTTCTAGGAGGCTGGTAGCTATACAGCAAAGGGCAGAGTTGAAGCAATAGAAGCTCCCATTCAGATGATGTTGAAGTTAGTATTCACCTAGTGTCATTCTGCAAAGAAACCCATTTTGCCCTTCAAAAGGCTCTCATTCATCTTGAGGACATTCTTGGCCAACAGGTATTATTATGATAATACCTTAGGTTTATTTAGTGCCCCCACCCTTTTTTCAGGGGAGGTCAAAGACAGTTGGGCAGTCAGTCAACAACATTTATTGAGGTCTTTTAGTGTTTAGAGATGTATATTAAATCACTGTCGGCCCCACCAGTCAGTTCACCACACACACCACTGTGGTCACTGTTGGGAGCACAGGGCTCGAGCGCCTTGGGTGCTGCACCCGCCTGTCTGATTCCCAGCCAGCAGTTTTGATTTACCTAAATTGACTTAGGTTGCAGCAGACCTGATGTCATACATACTCTTGCAGATTTGTCCCCTGCAGATTCTGTCTGTCCTGACAAGCCACAAGGATTCAGTGCCATAAGCTTCCCATGAAGTTCAAAGCAGGAAGCACAAAGTCATCCAAAAATGAAGTAACTTAACTTTTCTCTCTTAAGTAAAGGAAGAGTTGGCTTCCTGGGAGCTTATGGTTTAGGTGCTTACCTGAACCCCTGGCCTGCCTGTTGGGAAAGTCCCCTGGCCTTTGGCCAAAGCACACACCCTTCAGTTCACACACAATAAGGGGAAAGGAATTTCCATGGTGTGAAATTTTGGAATGATGTAGCCAAACGCAAGCCAGCTGTTCAAAAATTAGGAAAAAAAGAGACAAGACAGAAGGAAAAATTAAAATATGACTTTCCCGATGCACATTTTGGAATGACACCACTTTTCTTGTATGCAGCCTTCATCTAAGCCATGCTTCATCAGAGTGTGTATTTCTTTGTGTAACTGACATTGTATATTGTTCAAAACAGGAAGTTTTTCCATCCAGTGTCATAGCATGAAGAGAATGGATAACAATTCTATTGGGTTTCGAACAGTACTCTCTGAGCAGCACCTATGTTCCTTGGGTACTAGTCAAGCACCAAATTTTAAAAATCAGCAGGCCAGGGACATGACCTAATGGCAGCATCTGCTTAGCATGTGCAGTGCAAGACCCTGGATTGATCCTGCACCTGTGGCTGGGAATGGAGTGCAGGGGGTGTGGAGAAGTTGGGGAGGTGTGGAGAAGTTGGGGAGGTAGCATATCACAACAAAGTACATGATGATAAAATGTGAATTGTTTTAATTAAAAAACAAATGACATACTATGCATTTTTATGTCCCTTTAACAAGTATATTTCTATTTATTCTCCACATAGATAATTTTAAAAATTTTGTGTTTGGGTGTACACAGATTAACAGTTGCTATGAACTGTCACAGAAACCAAAAACAAAGTGGCTTAATTACCAATATTTTCAGTTTTTCATATTTAAAAAAATAGGTGAACAGGTCAAGGCCACCATGAGAGCCAGGTTTCTTCTGGCTCTTTCCTTGTTCACCCTTAAGTGGATAGTTTGGGTCCCATGACCCAAGATGGTATCTTTTGTTGTTTCTAGGCAACAGGAAGAGGGATGTAAGGCTCAATGCATTTTCTTCTTACTTGCTTAATGTAGCTTAACAGATAGAAAAAGAACAGGGCGCAGCAGGCTGAGGATTTCCAGCACAGTGTGAAAGAATCTGAATACTTATGACTCCACTCTCCATCTCCGTGTCATAAAAAGGCAACGAAAGATGTTCCTGGAAGGGCCAGGGAGGTGATAAACTCCTGTGAAAGTACTAGGCATACAAGCTAGTATGATTACTCCCAGGTTTCACTCTCAGATCCCCACAAAAAGCGGGGTGCCGGTAGGCTTATCTGCAGTCCCAGTGAGAGAATCATTGGCGCTCACAGCTCAGCTGTTGCAGTGCAAGAGTAGAGCTGCAGAAGCAACACGAGAACCTGGCTCAACCTGGTGCCAGCCGGGATTGACGCCTGACAGTTGTCCTCTGACCTCCATACACAGGCATGTGATCTTTCTTCTTATTACTTATTTCAGGCTTATTTTTCCTTAACACAAATGTTGCTTTGGGAAAGGGGTTCTGATTATCATTGACTTTTTTTTCTAAAAAAAAAAATGGTTCCTTGTTATTAATATTTCATGGATTCTCTCCTTTTAGCAGTTAAGTAATCTGAAAATATCTTTTCTATGTCAGAAGACTTGGTTTTGGAACCTTTGTTACTATTATTTTTGCATAGTGTCCAGAATAATGAAGTTTATTATGACGTTTTTATAGAGCATCTCATTGTCCTTTTCCTGTATTAACCCCCCTCCCACTCTTTTCTCTCTTCCTCCTGACAGTCACCTTTCTTCTCCTAAGTACCTCTCTTGGTCTTTCAAAACCTATGTATATACCAAGATTCCGCAAAAGAGAGAAAACTTGAAATGCCTGTCTTTCTTCCTCCCAGTCCCCCTCTCTTTCCTGTTCCTTCCCCAGTTTCATCTTTCTTCCTGATGCCTTAATTTTATTCTTTTTTACAGTTGAATAAAATTCTTCTGTGTATACCACATTGCTTTTATTCATTCCTCTATTAATGGGAAACTAGCTTCCTCCATTCTCGGTTATAGCAAGTATGCTAGTAGTAAACATGGACAAGACTTGAGTTCCTTTGGGTATAGACCCAGAGTGGGGCAACTGGATCGCATGGTAGTTCTACTTTTAGATTTCTGAAGAATTTCATACTTGTTTTTATACTGAGATCCAATTCTCTTGCTAAATGCAGCCCTCATTTAAGGGACCACAAGGATACCAACCCCAGGAGGAGATAGCAAGGGACCCCGGGGGCGGAGGGTGTGTCTTAGAGGTCTCTCCTTCCAAACTGCTCATGAGCTTTTTTGTGAAGACTTGTGTGTTGCTGAGTGGAAAGCACTCAGATGGGTGTAGAGGGCTGTGAGCATAGCACTGCTGTTTGCTGCTGCTCTAGAGCGCCCCCTGTCGCATCCCTGCGCACACGTCACATCTCATACAGGCATGGGTCTTTATCTAGACTGAGACCTGTTTGTTTATTCCTGTGGTGTCTGGAGTAATATCGTGTGCTCACTTAACAAGGAATGTCAATAGTTACAGATATTTCTATGTATGTCTTTAAGACTGCTTCGATAAGAGATTGCCAGAGTCAAGATCACATAGTCGACTGAGAGCCTAAAGAGAATGAAAAGGTGATGGATGCACAGATGTACTCACTGCATCTCCGTGGGCTGGGTACCCATCTTCTCCTGATCTTTGTATAGGCTAGTTCCTGTGTCTGGTACCTTGGTTACATAGTAAGTCTTCTTAGCTGTAAAGTCCCTCACTAAGCTTTTCCCTTTCCAGAAGTTTCTTGGATAATTTTTTCCCCTTGATTTCTCTATCTAAAGGCTGGAGCACAGTTGCAGCCACAAGACTTCAATGAGAACGTGAGGATAGTAGGGATGACCCTGCAGGATACAGCAGTGCCCCTGCAGACTCAGCAGTGTAAAAGAGTTTCCCTCCCAGCCCTGTCTCCTAAAAGACTATGGGCTGAGATACCTGTTTCCTTGCAAAGCAAGACAGAGAAAGTGTATGGGTAGGCACCTGGGGGGCAGGAGCTAGCCAGAGTCAGACATTTGGTTCTGATTTCTTCTTATCCTACTTCCCCAGGAAGTTAGCACTCCTGGGGAGTGTTAACAGTCACCTAAGTCAGGAAAGCTGCAAGAACTCTAAAATTTCAATGAATTTTATATTCCAAATATCTGGAGTTGTTTCAGATTTCTATGGAAATGTAAAAAGTAGGAGCATCTTTTCTTTTTTGATTATTTTGAGACAGCATCTTATTGTATATCTCTGGCTGTCCTGGAACTCCTTTTATAGCCGAGGCTGGCCTCAAGCTCACAGGGCTCTGGGTTTCATCCTTAACAATGAAAAAAAAAAGTTTGGGAGTATGAAGGTGTAGCTTAGAGGTAGAGTATTTGTCTAGCATTTAGGAGGTCCTGAGCTCCACTTTCAATACCATCTTACCCCTAAACACCCACTAAAATTATTTATGAGAACCTTAGATTTGAACAGGTTATGCACACCTGAAATGAGTAGCTACATGGAGACTCGTGATTGGAGAGGCAGTTATCCCTCCTTTTGATCCCGCACCAGGAAGTGATGTTTAAAGAAATGATGCTTCATTTTCAGTAGACTTTTCTCTGGCCTATGAAAGTTAGTTAATCCTAGGGCACTAACAAGGTATAAAGCATAATAGTGAATTACGACAATTATGCAGGATAGTATTTGCTTAGCCATTTGAGGATCTCCATAGCTGAATCTTTTCTAATTAGATTCACTACCCAGTGACTAGTCTTAATTCATTATAAACATTTTCAGAGGTTTTAATGATCGGGATCAAGGTGAAGTAGCTGGGGTTGTTCACACATTTAAATGACTCCTCAAGAAACAGAGGGAGATAACCTAGAACCTCATGTGACCTTCCAAAGTCTGTATTTCCACCCAACTGAGGAACAGGGGATGTGCTTGACAAAAAATATTTTGAAATACAAAACCAAAAATTCTTGGTACCAATTTATGGTTTTATATCACTACTTTGTACTTAGCCTCTCCATAGATTTGCTTGTGCTGGGGATAGCAGGGCTTAGATAAAAGATGTATTTGTTTTCAATCTAATTGCTTTGTTTTATTAAGGTAGGTTTCTCCAGTAGAGTCTTGTTGGGAACCTATATGTCTTTGTTGTTGCAAGGATCTATAAAGAATCCAGATCATTTGACAATGCTGTCTGCCGCCCATAGATGTCAATATCCTTGATGAGAGCTGTGTTGCCCTTTGGTAGGTGGATCTCAGTACCACAGGAGGCACGAAGAACAGCACAGGCCTGCACACAATTTGCAAGTTTATGCTGTGCAGAGGAAAAGTTTTTTGTTTAGATCTCACTAGAGACAAGTCTGAGACCTGAGACCTGGCTGGTCATCAGAGCTAAAAAAACTCCAAGAAGATGCTGCCCTCCTGTTCTCGGAGTTCTTGGAGACGGGACGGTGGGATGACTAAATGACAAAACCATAATCATTGCTAGAGCGATGCAGAGTGCACTCTCCCCCCACCCGCCGCCCCCATCTATCTGGAGGTTCTCAGGAAGGGATTGGGAATCCCAGAAGCCCTGTAATTTGGCCTGGACGGTGTGATGAAGCTGTATGCCCTGTTCTCTCTATCTCTCTAGATTACATCATTGTATCGGTCGCCTGAGTGTTCAGGGGAGGGAAGACTTGTGCTATTCATTGATTTCCTGCCAGAAAGGACAGGATTTTTCTCTCTCTTGACCTCCTCAACACCATTAGTCTCCCACTTCTTAGCATTATAAAATGTGTCACCCAAGGCATTTCTATGCTAATACAGTTGTCAGTGGCGCCAGACTGGAAGAATTTCCTTTGCCTTCACAGGTGATTTGGAGCATTCTCTCCAAGGTAAATACCCACATAGACTTATGTTTATCACCCGAGTGCAACACACGGCTTTTGAGTTCTAGGACTGATGACCTGGTAACTAGCAGGCAATGATCTCAGAGTCAGTTTGACTAAACTTTACAATGAAATTCACCATCTAACTGACTGATATAACAAGGCAACCATTTGTCAGGGAGAAAATAAGAAAGCAGCAGCATATGTTAATCTGATTAGTAGCTTTCACAGGCTGACTGAGGCTCCAAGGCAACCTGTTCTGGAACTTTCTTGCTTATCTTGCATGTATGTGTATTTCTTGCCTCTCTCCCTCTCTCTCTCTCTCTCTCTCTCTCTCTCTCTCTCTCTCTCTCTCTCTCTCTCTCTCTCTCTCTTTGATTGTGTGTGTGTATGTATGTGTGTGCAAATAGGCTAAAGAAAAGTGAACTGGTGCCTAAGCTTGGGATTGAGTTGTACATGTGAATCCCCGTTCTCTCTCTCTCTTTTTTTTTTTAGGATAGCATCCTTGGAAAAGGCAGTGTTGTGAGCCTGTCATTCTCCTCCATAAGCCTTCATCATAATTATTTGTTGTCCTACAGCTCTGCCTGCTGGAATCGATGTTGGCACGCCACCATCAAACACAGCATGGATGCATTTGGCAGGGGCTGGGGTGTGGGTACACATGCTGCAGAAAGGACAGCTGGACTCTGCCACCTGTCATTCCTGGTGATGTTGTTTGTGGGCCACCCCCAGCTTTAGGGAGTTTCTGGATGTTGTTGGAGAGAAAATGCAGGCATGGCAAAGCCCTTTGACCTCTTGAGGGACCTGGCAATTCACCTGGTAAATTTTTCCTTTTGGGTTTCCTTTGGATAGTTCCCTTTTCTTGAACATTTGTGTCTGAGCCCATCATAAACACTGTGACTTTATGCACATGCTCTTTAAAATTTATTGTTTATTTATTTAATGTACATGGCTGTTTTGCTCACATGTACATCTCTGTATCATTTGTGTGACTAGTGTCCCAGGAGGCCAGCAGAAGACATCAGCTCTTTGTAGGATTGTAGTTACAGACAGTTTGAGCTGCCATGTATAGGTGATGGGAATTTAACTTGGGTCCTCTGAGCAGAAGAGCAGGAAGTGGTCTTAAAAGCTGAGCCATCTCTCCAGCCTCCACATGCTACACCTTACTGTAAACCGTTAACTGTTGACCTGGTGGAAGGCTTTGCCAAATAGTGTGGGACAGCCATGAACCAAGTCAGCAGGGGAAAGGAGAGAAATAAAGGTCCCCCTCCTTAAATATTGTTCGTTTCTGTAAACAAGCTTTCTTTTCATTCATGCTATGCCCCTCTTTGTTTAATTTCTTTTGTCTCAGAAGGGCTTCATTACCAGAATTCAAACTAAAAGCAGAGAATTGAGGCTTTGATACCCATGTGGGGAAGCTTGCTTGATGCGACTCATAACTTCATAACTCAAACAAAGCGCCACAGAGAGCTTCAGCCTGGGAGGAGGGACCATTTGGGAAGCTCATGACTCCACTGACACATCTCTCATTTGGATAAGGCAGACATGTGGAAACCTTTTCTTGAGGTCTGTATGCTGTGTGCCATGGGCAGTTTTTAAAAATGTATTTTAATCAACATAATATTAGCATGCTTTCTCTGTGTGTCTATGTGTTTTTCTGTCTCTTTCATGACACAGTCTCACTATGTAGCCTCAGATGCCTCTGCTTTCTGGGTAATGGAATAACAGATGTGGCATGCACCTAGCCTGCCACAGTATGTTTAGATAAACATTAGGCAGAGAAAAAGTATTCTAGGGACCTAAATTGAACATTTCACGAATTTCTTATTAATCTTTTTTTTCCCTATCCCCTGGGCAATTCTTCCTAAAAGTCTCGTTTGTCTGAAGGTCAAATGATGAATATTTTATTTTATTTTTATTATATGTCTTTAAAATAGCTGTATAGTGCTGGAACTTGCTAGATGGCACAGGTTGACTCAGAACTTGAGAAAATCCTCCTGCCTCTGCTTCCCAGTGCTGGTATTACAGGTCTTTAAATCAAACATCTGATCCACCTGCTTGCAAGTACATTGACTCCTTGGCAGAAGTATTAGGATTTTGTCTCAAAATTATCAGTTGGGTCAAGTGCTTATTTTTTAAGTCTCCATTTATAAGGAAACTCCTAGAGAAGCAGAAAAGGATCCTAGAAGGAGAAAATATTCCTAGAGAGAGGAGCAGTAACAGAGGCACATGCTCACTGATGGCACACACCATGTCTAACATCTGTTCAACCTAAAACACCATGATCATGAATCACAACATATAATTCAGAACTCATGTTCCAGGAAAATGAAATGCCTGTTACTTTCAAAAGGAGTCCACAGGTCTAGGGATACAGCTTAATGGTAGAACATTTGCCTACCATATGTGAGGCCCCGGCTTCTAACCCTGTACTGATCTCCAACACCAGTGGAAGAATCTTGGGGAACCTGATATTGTTTCTGCTCAGAAGTAGAAACGAGCTAATGTACTTGAAGGGGCTTATAGGCACAGAATTCCCCAAATACCTGTGCCTGAAGATCCTGAGAAGGCAAGGAGGAGCTCACATTTAAGAAAGTGTGTTTTCAGTAAAAGAAATTTGCATGCATTTCATGACCACAATGTAAAACTTTCTCCAAGAATAGAATTTCTGTTTTGCTTTTATTTCTTCACATTTTTCTTTTTGGCTCAGTCATTGCTGCATTTATAGCTGAATTAGCACGCTAAAGCAGTTGCCTTAGGTCTATGGGGTGTGATTGTGTTCAGAACTTTTCAGTGGGAAGGCTGTTGAGGTTCAAATGTTTGATTCTTGCCTGATTATCTGTATGTGAAATTCTGAGAGGAGAAATATGCTGAATTAACCCTTTCAGTGCTGAAGATTACTTCTGCATGTTTACTTTAGAACCCTTGTCTCAAAATCTGAGTCTTTGAATATGCTGATTAATTTTATGCATAGATAATTCTATATGCGTAGGCTTTTGAACACAAGAGGGATGAAAGGACACAGAGAAATTTTTATTTTATTTTATTTTATTTTTGTGTATCTCTCTCTTTCTCTATATATGTGTGCACATGTTAGTGGTTGCCCTTGGAGGCTAGAAGAGGTTGTTGGATTCCCAGGAGTTGGAGTTCAGGTGATTGTGAGCCACTTGACCTGGATGTGGAGGACCTAGAACTTCGGTCCTTTGATGAGCAACAAACACTGTTAACTACTGGGCCATCTCTTTACATGGGTAAGGGCGTTTTAGCCACGGCTGTGTTTGTGAGCCTTTTGCTTGATTGCTTATCTGTCTGTCTGTCTGTCTCTCTGTCTGTCTGTCTGTGTATTTATTTATTTGAGACAGGGTCTTGTTATGTAGCCCAGGTTGGTCTTGAACTCACCATCCTCTTGCTTTGGGGTCTCTGGTGTTGGAATTACAGGCATTTGTCACCATGATGGCTGTGTGCGACTTAAAGTAACAGGCACATCTCCATAGAGATTACAGAGTCTGTTGAGCACATGTTTTGGCTGTGAAGATGCTGTGAGGTACAGAAGGAAGAGGCAGTGGCCATGGTGCACCTTGCTGTCAGAGGCTCTCACAGTGTATATGCTTGCCTCAAAAGGATGCTGCCTTGTCTTGCAGACAACAAATTGTTGTTAATGTAGGAGTCATGCCTCTGTGAAGCCTGCTTCGGGGTAACCTATAAACAAAATGACTGCACAGCTTATGAAAACATATGAAAAGACTAAAAAACAAAATAAATAGCATGCATCTGTTGACTGTTTGCTGTAGCTCACGTGATCTCCTTGGGCTCCATACCACTGCCTCCCACATTTAGTTAGGTAAACAAGATTCTGGGAGGCCTGATCACATCTCCGGAACCAGACATTTGGCATTAAAAAGCAAAGATCATGTAAATTAACATGAACATTCTAGGCTCTGATTATTTTTGAAGTGCTTGTTCAATTCTTAACAGTTTCATTGGCTATTTTACATCGGTTTGTTCTGAACAAGTGGGTCTATATCCACAGAGCAGGCAATGCCATTCAAAGAACAACTCTCCTTCTCTCTTCCTCCGTGTAAACCTGGCTCCCAGAGGCAGTGGCTAAGGCAGAGATAGAACTCCTGACACCTGGGACTTATTGGGGGAACTCTCAGAAGAAGGGAGTAGCAGAGCCACTGGGGGGAAGAAGGAGTGCAGTAAAGGTGTGGTCTTGATGACATCTAGAACAAAGAATTAAGCAGGCTAAAGCGATGGAGAGAGATGAGGAAGGAAAGCAGCTTTAGGCAAAGACATCTCTGAGTTGGTGACATATAAACAGGGACCAGATGGAATGAACATCTGGGCAGGATGCAGTCAATATAGAGGGAAGAGAATATGCAAAGGCCCTCCTGTAAGCATCTGTTCCATACTCACGGACCAGCACAGAGCTCAGTGAAGTTGACCAGAGACAGGTAGGTAGAGGGAAAGAGAAAAGATGATGTGCTGGCAGGAGGTGCTGAAAAGGAAGAGCAGTTTAGATTGCCAGCTAGACCAGACAGCCAGGAACTTTAGGATATAGGTAGGCATCATCAACTCAGTCACCCTCAAGAATTTATGCACTTGACTGACTGAGTCCCTTCTCTCCTCCTCCTCTTCCTCCTCCTCCTTCTCCCCCTCCTCTTCTTCTCTACTTCCTCCTCCTCCTTCTCCTCTACCTCCTCTCTAGTGAATTGTTTATGTCTTTTCATCACAGCTCCTAACACTGCTCAATCTGCCATTTGCTGGTATGCACTTGGGACCTACGCTATAGCTAATGTTACAATGTCAGTATCAGCAGTATCAGTCAACTTTCCATTTCTGTGACCGAATACTGGAGAACCTTAAAGAAGAAAGGTTTCTTTTGGTTTGTGGTTCTTGGGGCTTTAGCCTGTGGTCACTGGACCCCATTGCTTTAGGTACTTTGGGTCTCTAGTGAATCAATTTATTATGGTGGAGGTATGTGTTGCAAAACCAAGCTGTAGGGAGCTGAGGAGTGAGAGAAAAATATGAAGAGCAAAATATACCCTTCAAAGTCACACTGGTGACCTACTTATTCCAGCCAGTTCTCCATAGTCTCTTCAACTATGAATCTACCAGTGATTTGATCCACTCATGAGGTGAGAGCCATTGTGATCCAATCACATCCCAGGGACTCCTCTTCTGATACTATACCAGATCGATCAAGCCTTGGGAGTGTGTGTGTGTGTGTGTGTGTGTGTGTGTGTGTGTGTGTTGTGCGTGTGCGCCCTCAGAGAGCAGAAGGGGATTGTGTGGGTCCTTGGTGCTACAGGCAATTGTAAGCCACCTAATGTGGGTGTTGAGATATGAACTCAGGTCTTCTGATAAAGCAGTAAATGCTTCTAACTCCTGATGCATCTGCCTAGCCCTGACATGTGCTTATTAGGAGACATTTATGGTCTCCCCTTTCCACACCTCATGTTCTGCATCTACATATAACCATTCAATGAGGACTCCTTGCAGTCTGCTTCTATGATAGAATGTCTGACTCAAAGGCACAAACTTCTAAATTAGCATTAGCTAATTTAATTAATTAATTAATTAAATTAATGTGTCACCATTAGCAGGTGGAAATGCGCCCCCTTGGAGCCTATCGGTTGCTAGTTTGCTCTAGTTACCATGGTTGTATGGAAAAAAAAAAGACATGCTCAAAGCTTTAAAACAGTGACCCATCTTAAACTCCCAGCGCTCTTGAGTCTCGTCATACAGCATAATGGAGGAGACTCTGCTCTGTAAGGTTAGCTCTTAAATGGAGGAAAGGCTGGAGTAGTATGGAGTCACCTCATTTTCACTTCTTGTGCCTTTACTGGAATCTTTGCATATCTTGTCTGTCTTCACATGGCCACTCTACCAGAGTCGTCTTGGAGCAAGAAGGTTTCCTATCTTGGGGTTCAAGACTCCCCAGATTTGGATCTTAAGAGACTGATACAGGTACAAAGAAGCTCAGAGATCAAGCAGGTTATCATTACCTCTGGCACCTTCTACCCATAAAGATTACAGAGGGAGAGGACAAAGAGACCCTAGCTGTCCTGGAGAAGTGTCAGCCATACATTGGAAGAGCAGCACATACAACAGGAGAGAAAAAACTGCAGCAATCTCTGGGATGTCTGATCCCTACACTTCCCAGGAATATGGAGTTCATTGCAGACCTCCTTCTGTGGGGAAGAAGAGCCCTGTGGAGCTGCACCTTAAGTCCCCTCCTCTGATCTCCTCCCATGAATGGCACAGAGCTGGGGAGATGCTTGAGCCTGCTGCCCAGTAAAGCCATCTCTTCTGGTTTCTCCAGATGGTTGGAAAATCTCAGTATTTCAAGTCAACATTGAGGAATTTGCTTCATTTTAATGCATTTTGCTCAAACTGAAAAAAAAAATCCATTTTCCTGGATCCTAGCTCTTCTACTTTGCATTGACTGGGGCCATTATGAGTATTCCTTATGACAAGGCCCAGGAAAACCCCTGACTACAAATTCCCAGGAAGTGGAAGTTAGAGAGTGGGATTTATTTGTTTCACTAAGGTTTTCTGGCAAGATCCACCCTGAGCTCACATGGAACAAGAAATACATAGCACAACCCTGGGTTTTAACCTGCACCAAGGGTATCCTCATCCTAAACATCACCACTAACTTAGGAAGCACCCTGACTGTCAGGACTTCACTGCATTAAAAATGGCTACTACTTTATTGTGCACTTATGCCTATATAAGCTGATTGTATCTATCTGTCCCCCACACTACCGACATGGAGGTCTCAAGTTGTTAACCAGTGAGTTGGTACATTTTTATTTTAAGAACTGGAGTTTTATGCACATTGAGGAGTTTGCATTTTTCAGATTTGGAAAGATCCAGTACTCAGAATCCAACTGAGTATTCCAAGAGACTCAGCTCATGTGTCTCATAAACACTGGAACAAGGTAGCTACAGCAGGCAAGAATGGCTGGGGCCCTCTGCACAGCATTGCTCCTTGGTGAAGCTGGAAGGTATTTGCTGCCCACAGCCTGGGGTGACAGCAAACATTCCTGTTCTGCCTAGTGTCAGGGTGCGCCGGGATGTGGCACAGCTGTGACCACTCGGGTTGGTCTCCCATAGACGCCTGTCATAGTATGTTTACCTGAGAATGAATGTGAGAAGCCACAGGGCTAGAATTGTCTTGTGGGCAGAGGAAATTGTGCCCAGCTATTTTAAAGCCAAGGGCTGGACAACTTGTCCATGGCCCACAGGTCACACGGACAAACAGGGTTTACCTAAGGAGCAGGACCTTTTCCTAACAGATGCAGCTACACTTAAGAAGTTGCTTTCAGATGGAGAGAAAGGGGACAGAAGCATCTCACATGGCTTGTGATGAATTAATCCCATAGTTCTTGAGGTGGTGACAACAGCCTGCATGCTTCCTTCACTGATGAGGAGGGTGGCTTGGTGTGGACACAGAAGTCTGAGTGCACACAGATGCTCACACAGAAGTATATACATCACACCCCCATACACGTATTCACACAGATACACCTATGTACAAGTACACAGGCTCACAACATACAATATCTCATACATCCATTCATACATGCTCACACATAGACACAGAAGTTCACAGGCCTACACAACACAAGCAAAATCTCATAGATAAACACAAACCCATCTCATGCATTCACACGTGTTCATGGTACAATTCTACACAACCACACACATAGTCACATAAACACATGCATAAATTCAAGTACAATTATGCACATGTACACACAAACACACACCTTACATATAGATACATGTGTGATATGCATACCCTTGCATATTATGCACAAGTCTAAATAATGGACAAATATAAACACATGCGTGTATACATAGATAAGCACTAAGTATAAATATTTCTACTTTTGCATCCATGTGCACACTCACACCAACATACTTACCAGCACTATCACACACATTCTCACTTTACAGACTTAAAGAAATTCATATTAATTGTCATGTGTGCACACAGCCTCACATATTCATGGGAAAGTTTCTGTACATATTCTATCTTTGTCCCTGACACATGTCTTCACTTGATACATGCTGGCTCTCCCATTTACACACATAGTCACTGAAACTCACACCTGATTGTGATATCTCTGGTTCTTTGCAACACTGGTAGAAAGAGTAGATTCATTGTCCTCTCTAGTTATGAGAACACATTTCCTTAGGGATCCTACCTTCCTAGTGCCTGCTGATGCTGCCTCTGAGTTTGGGTAGGGAGATGTTTGCCCTGTCCCCACCCTTGCCCTCTGCATGGGGACTTGGGCATCAAAATGGTTCTGAGACTAATGTGGGGCCGTGGGTGGGTTCTCCATGGTCCATTGACTCTTCATGGACAAGTTTGTAGATCCTCAGAAGAGACTGTGCCATTTGCCTCTTCCTGTTTGGTTACCTGTGTTTGTCAGCTGCAGTTTATCTTATGCAAAGTGGCTTTTCTCTGCCCCACCTTTCCAGGTGTCTTTTTAGGATATGATACTGGGAAAAATGACATTCTGAGTCAGTTGTGTCTCCTCCAGCCTCAGCTGTCTTGAAAAGTTGTGTCTACAGCATCAGCATGATTAGAGTTAGTTGTGCCTCATCTGGTTTGTTGTAGAGACAGGGTCTCTCTATGTATACCTGGCTATCTAGGAACTTACTATATAGACCAGACAGATCTCCAACTCACAGAGATCTACCAGCTTCTGCCTCTGCTTCCCAAGTGCGGGGATTAAAGGCAAGTGCCATCACACCTGGCCCACCAGTGTTTTAATATTGTTTTGGATGCGGACCGTGACTCAGAACTCTTTTCTCCATTAGGTGAGGAAAACATGAATTTTTTGACATTTCAATTGTTCAAACATTTAAGATGCAATATTTTTACAAGAATCAAAAGTAATAATACTTTCCTTTCAGTCATTCAAACTTCTAAAAAGTTTCTCTCTTCTCTTCTTTTCTTCTTCTTCTTCTTCTTCTTCTTCTTCTTCTTCTTCTTCTTCTTCTTCTTCTTCTTCTTCTTCTTCTTCCTCTCTCTCTCTCTCTCTCTCTCTCTCTCTCTCTCTCTCTCTCTCTCTCTCTCTCTTTCTCTCTCTCTCTCTCTGGTTTTTGTGTAAATGTGAACACATGTCCATTTTCACATATGTATTCATATGTAGGCCAGAGGACAAACTTGAGTGTTGATTCTTCTAGCCTTCCACTTTGTTTTGTGATGACATCTCTTGTTGTTAATCTCTGTGCATGCTGACTCACTATTTCTCTCTTCCCTGTCCCCTATGTTACTACGATTGCAGCCTGAAGCTACCACACATGTTGATATTGGGGAGCCAAACTCAGTTCCCAGTGCCTGTATAGCAAGCTCTCTCCATGAATCCATCTCCACAGCTCAGCCAAATGCTCATAGTGCCTTTCAGATCTTCTTTATAATTCCATATATTTAGGCCCTCAAGTGTCTTTAAATGATCCACACTGAAATTATTTATACTAACCAGCATCCTCTTGGCTTGTCAGGCTCCTCCCTGACAGCTCATACTCCCTGGACTACCCAAGCTACATAGGGAGATTTGGAATGCAGTGTGGATTATTGTTGACTACTTTGGAGTGCCCAGCCAGTAGCATTAATTACATTCACACCTTTGGACGTCTAGATTGATTATTTACCTTTAAAATTTTCTATTTTGTAAAACTGAAGCTCAAACAAGTTTGAATGTGAAGATTGACGTCCTCAGACCTCCTCACCTGTGGGTGCCCTTATACGCATACATGAACATACACATGCACTCCTCTCTCAACAGTGAGATTCACTTGGCAGGTAAGGGAGGCTTAGACAGACTACTTATGAGGGGGGGAGGATTTTCTACCTGTGATAAAGGTGTGGAAGCTCCTTGCTGTACTCAGAAACTCAGCTCACCTCTAAACTCATAGAGGAACTGAAACATTGGTCCCTAATAACCACGGAATACATCAATGTAGCTTCTTGCACACATGATACTCCAGGCTGGTAGGCAAGTGATCTTAGCCTTTCCTCTTTTTCCCCTACTTTCTAAGACAGATGTGTAAAGGATCATGAAACTACTACCTAGCAGGAATGTATCATTCAGCTCCCAGAAGAGCCCAACACGTCCTCCTCAGTGTCCTACAGCCTTATTTAACACATTCATAGTATTATCTGGTCTTAGCAGAGTGGGAGGCAGTATTTTCCAGCTCCCAGTGCTTCACACATTGCCAGGTCCAGCTCAGTCTGTTCCTCCTGGCTGACACACTCCCTTTCAGTTCCTGCCATAGGCATGCATAGGCAGATCCAGCCAGGGTCAGCACTGAATGTATACTATATCCTTAGATGACCGGATGCTCCAGTTATAAAATGATGTTTCCCATTTCATACTTGGACCTTGGCAGAAAGAAGCCACTTAGGACAGGGCTGTAGGATGCTCAGAACCATCTGGCTAGACTGTTCTTAGCTCTGATTGCCTTAAAAGAATGTCTGGAAAAGGAAGGATAGGAGGTATTTGGGGAGCTAAGATAGGTACATTGGTAAAGTGATTTCAGCTGTATCTTCTAGAGTTCCCAGCTGGCTATTTTAGAAAGTCACTGAAGGACTAATAATGTACAGTAATAACAAAATATGTGATCATGTTCTGGTGACAACTACCTAGCACCCAGAACCTTGCTTAATTTTCATTATCTACTGTGTTATTAAGATGAATACAGCAAGGCAAGTAGTGTCTTCTCCACAGATCAGAATACTGGCTCATTCACAGGTGAGAGAAGCTGAGACTTGCTCAAAGTAAAATTGTAGGAATTGACCCATCTAGGCACTCATTGCTGAAGCTGAGACTTTATTGCTTTTCCCACATGAAATGCCTTCTTCTGTCACTGGGTCCTACTATTCTTCTAAGGCCCCTTAGAAGGAAGGAAGGAAGTGACAATCACAGACGCTGGAGTGGGCTAGCCTTGGATCCTTTATTGGCTCTTCAACACTGAGGGAGGGCTGTAGCCTCCGTAAGATGAAACCATAATATTAGGAACATACAATGGTGAAATTGAAGGGATCCAGGAGAGATTGGGCATCGAACTTACCAGTGTTTTTTTTTTTTTGTTTTGTTTTGTTTTGTTTTGCTATGCCTGATTAGGGAGAGAGACAGAATGCTATTTGATTTATTTTTAATTAATTTTATTGTGCTGTTTGGAACCCAGGACTTTGAACATGCTAGACAAGGCTACTATGCTACACTCCCAAACTCTAGTTCATATGCATTTACATGATATTAGAGTTTTCAATGTTTTTCTGCTTCCTTTTCCTCTAACTTCCTCTGAAATTCTTGGTGCTTTTGGCTGGCATCTCAATGTGACTTTCCAGTGTCCAGATGTTTTAAGTTGATGTCAGATGAATTCTAAGTTCCTAAATACAGTTTCCTACCAGTGTGACCCTAGTATTGAGAAAGACAGTGTGTGGGCCAGGAAACATATACTGGCTGTCATTTCATCTAAGTAGTAATTTGGCTTTTCTGGAATAAGAGAAACCTGGAGCCATGATGGACTTTTGTGAAGTAGGACTAGAACCCATGTTTCTCTGTACATTCTTGGGTTCAAGCCTCTTGACTTGGCTATATTTTGTATTCAAGAACATCTTAAAGGCCAGCATACATCAAAGCAATGATTTGTCAACTTTTAGTTATAGGATCCCTGGGGAAAAGTAGACTAATACCTAAGAGCCTCAGAATCAAATCCAACATGAACAGTGGGCTGAGGATGCCTCTGCCCCATCTGGGAGGTGTCTCATCAAATTTAGGATGCCAACATTGTTTAGGTACTTTTAACTTTTATTTTATCTTTACTTTTAATTAATTTATTCTGTTTAGGTACTTTCATATTGACATAAAAGTGTACATAAAGTGGCTAAGGGTCCTTCAGTTGTCAACAGGACATCAGTGTCATAGGTATAAAATGAGTAGTGCCTGACTGGTGAAATGGCTCACAGGGGGAAAAAAAAACACTTACTCCCTGAGCCTGAAAACCTGAGTTTGAACCTTCAGAATGTGAATGGACAGAACTGACTACAGAAGTTGCTCTCTGACCTCCACAGGCATGACGCAGCATGTGTAAACCCACCCTTACAGACATGTACTCCCCAAAAGTAATAAACAAAATATAAATTTACAAAACCAAACAGATAGGTCTTACAACTGATACAGTCTGTTCTGCACATTTCAAATGAACACAATGGCCAACCAGACTGAACGTATTTCAAAATGTTACAGAATTCATGTCATTTCCCCTTTGTGTAATGGTTGCTAAAAATGACAAATCCCAAATGTTCTGTCCTGAAAGAGGCTTTTTTGTCAATCACTTTGAAACTCTTAGTGTAGGTTTCCTTGCCGCCTGCTTCCTGTGAAGCCCCTTGCCTCTCAGGGGGGCTGATCAGGCTCCTAGGGTGTCCTGGAGCAGCTGCTAATTACAGACAATCAACAAGTGATAGGCCAGTGCTAATCTTATTATTCTGTGAAATGAATGACATCTCAAAAAAGAAAAAGAAAGAAAAGTCAATGTACAACAGAAACACTTTGTGGAAGCAAAGGTCACGTGACCTCTTGCCAGGTGTCAGAACCATTCCTTAGGTGTGCTGCTCCATCCTGTCCTTTCAGAGAATGTCCTCACATCCATTATCACATTTTAATCTCTAAAGTCTGGCTAGAGACCCATTTAATAGATTTCAGCAATTATTCCTGTGAATGGAGGAGATTGCGAAAACTCTTTGCAAAGACTGTGTAGAAGGGAAGCCCACAAGAGTCTTCAGAATTACATGATGACCCTGGACGAAATCAGCAATTCTTAATAGCCACATGTGTGTTTATATCTTAGCATTTGTCATCTGGATGACTGAGTCTCAAAGATTAAAATATCTAATAAACAACAAAAGCATAAAACTCACAGTAGGCGCATGAACATTCAAAAATCCAGTACTATGCTGGGGATTTTATGGAACCCTTGGCATGCCTGGCTTAGATGAATGAGCCTCATCTTCCATATTTCTCTTTGTATGTAAGGTGTGAACATATAAACCCTCCTCCCTTAGAAGACTTCCTCTGCCCTCGTCCATGACTATGACTTTGGAAGGCAACAGAATCTAAGTCTGGAGAGAATCTTCCTGACTCCCTCGAAACTCAGGTGAATGTCAGTGATCTACTGGCAGATTTGTCCCCAGGGACAGAAAGCGAGGTGTCTGGTCAGAAGGCTGCTAGTCTCTACTTCCCACTCACATTAATTGAATGCGTTGGGGCAGATCTGGGACCCCACCTGTAAGGAACTGTGGAAACTGAGCAGGGTAAGAGTATGGGACTACTGGGTTCCTACTGTGTTCTTTGCTGTCGTAACTGGCTTTTACAGTTAGCTCTTCTGGATGCTTCAGTGGCCTCAATAGACACCTGTCTGCACTTCCCATGCCAACACCTCAGAAAAGTAACCAAAACCTAAGTGCTTTTTGATACCTACTATAATCAGAGTTTTCCAAAACTGTCAGAAAAATGATTTCACCCTATTATAACAAAACTTGTTAGAAAAACTGCTGGAAAAATTATTGATAATCTTCTAGAGTTGACATTGCCAAATACAAAACATCATTGGAGCTAGACAGAATCATGCACTTTCTCTGGGCATCATCAAGTCTATCTAAATCATGATTCTAGCACTGACAGCACTCTTCAGAGTGACCTTCAGAAGTCCCTGGATTAGCCTTTGCCGGGCACTGTAGTGCCATGACACCAAGAGAATGATACATGCTAACCTCTATGGATTGTCTGTTCAGTCCCTGGCATGAATACAGCCTAAGGGGGTTGAGCTGGCAAGTCCTGACACTTCTGAGAACCAGAAACAAACGATTTGGAATGTCCAGCCACCACCAGGAAGAGCTCTAGCAAGCTGGAATTGTGGAATGAGCCTAACTGTCCCTTTATGTACAGCAGTAATCACATGATCATCAAAGAGTGCTCAAAATGGGTTGGGATTTTACTCTGTCCCATCAGTGCATAAACTGAAATTCAGCTCTCAGTAAAAGGATAACAATTTATTTATTGAGCTCTTGGTGTGTGCGTGCCAGTGTAGAAGGGAGAAACAGCATGGTTCCTGCTTTCTGCAAGACAGTGCAGGTGTTGGAGCTGAGAGTATCCTGACATATTTCTACATATCTAGACTGCAAATTAAAAGTATTATCTGGGTAGGGTTTGCACATCACAACTTCCCAGTGCCCTCCAGAGCAATGCTTAGAATCGTAGACCTCAGATCAGTCTCCAAAAATCGATATAGATAGCTTCCCTGTCTTTTCTCTTTACAGCCAAATTGAACTGTATGAAGCTCTCCCTTCACTACACTCAGCACCTCACACTGTTTATGACTTCAGTCACTTTTCTATTTTGTATTTTGTCATTGGGCCTTTAAGTAACTCAGATGCAACCCCAGCCTCTTCCCATTCATCATTTCTAAACTGGTTTTGAAAACCTAAGCCCTCTGCCCCTGTCAACTCCAATCAGGGAGGGGTTGAGCCCTGTGTTTATGATGTGTGCCAACATCTTGCTGTTCTATGTTGTTCCCATATGCTGAGGAAGGACACTGTTACACCCCATGAAAATAATCCCTGGCATAGGGACACCTCTGTCTTCAGAGTAGGGAGCTGGGGACAGAGGAACCCGACTGACACATCAGTGAGTCTCCTGGTCAACTGCAGCTGGCTTCTTCCCTTCATGAGGTCAAGAAAAATTGAAGGGTATGTGTGACCCTAAGCTGTGGTCATTCTCAGGTCTTCATCAGCCCAAAAGCATGACCCAGATTATTACCTCATCAACTCCCTGGGGTCTCTGACAAACAGGGCCCCCCAAGTCAGGGAAATAAAGTCCTTCTTGTGATGCAAAGCCCGCAGGGGTGGTGAAGAGTTTCCTGGCGTCACCTTGAGTGCAGCTGTCCATAGCTCCTCCAGCTTAGCTGGGGACTTGGGGCCTGGACAGCTCAGGTGGGCAAACAGCATCTGAGGGGAGAGACTCTGGCGGCAGGATGTGGATTCCACAGCAGGAAGCATCCAGTTCCCATGTGTTCCTCTCCATTAACTTGTCAATTTCCTCCCAGCTGACTTGGATGGGGATTTTCAGAATACCACACCTGGGTTACTGCTGCCAGAAGCAAAAGCTTTCATTGACTTGACTGAATTTAAGTTAGGAGTCTCTTCTTGTATTAGAGGTGGCAGGGTAGGGTGGGGTGGGGTGTCTAAGTGTTTCAGTGGGGGTACCCCAGCAGTGAAGTATTCCTTCCAAGGTTCAAGATATCTTTCCCCACTTCCTCAGTGCCAGAGTTAAGATAAATTTGATATTATATCACATTTCCTAAACCCCAAATGGATTACCAACTATCCTATATCTCTTCACTAAGAATCCCGAGAACCTGCTGTAGTTCCCTAGTACCTTAACCCCAAACAGAAGTTAGTTTCTCTGTTGTTGATACCTAGATACCACCTTACAGCCTTCTCTCCTGGCTACTTTTCTGTATTAGTCAGGGTTCTCTAGAGTCACAAAATTTGTGGATAGTCTCTATATAGTAAGAGAATTTGTTATGATGACTTACAGTCTATAGTCCAACTAACCCAGCAATGGGCAGCTGTGAATGGGAAGTCTAAGAATCTAGTAGTTGCTCAGTCCCATGAGGGTCGTTGTTTCTGCTAGGTTCCAACAGATGTGCTGGCAAGTAAAATGCAAGCAAGCAAGGAGAGCAAATCTTCCTTCTTCTAGTGTCCTTATGTAGACCTCCAGCAGAAGGTGTAGCCCAGATCAAAGATGTGTACCACCACTACTGGATCTAAGACTTGTTTTTGTCCCAGGCTGACCTTGAATTGAGAGATCTCCTTGCCTCAGTCTCCTGGGATTAAAGGGGTATACTACCTTGCCTGGGCCTAAGCTTTTCATGGCTACTATGCCTCAAGATCTCCATGCCAAGATCTAGGTCAGAAACTTGTGTCTTCCAGCCTCAAGCTCTGGATCACAGGTGAGCCCTCCAATTCTGGATTGTAGTTCATTCCAGATATGGTCAACTTGACAACCAGGAATAGCCATTACATTTCCATAGAGCACACACTCATGTGTTATGTGGGAAGAGGAACAGACAAGGTTTTGGAAACTGCTGGTTCTCTGCAGCCAACTCAGAACTGCACATAGTAGGTCTTTCATTTTTCAGTAATAGTCACACAAATCCTGCTGCTACGAGTTCTTCATCACCAACAATAATGCTTCCTGGAATCTGATCTCCACTGAAAGCAAAACAATGGACCTAGTTGCTACAATATTTTTATCTTACTTTTTTCTCTTCAGACTTTCCTGACAGTTGGAGACCACGAGAGTTTGATGTCTTCACACACCTTTTTTCTAGGTAGCATGCTGTATGAGTTATCATATAAGCATCAGTTGTGTATATTCTTATGTTCTGTAAAAATATGTAGATGTACATGTAAGTGTGGCATAGGAGAGCATTGTCCACACATCTTACAGGGAGTGTGACAGATCTGGTCAGTTTGAATGTAAGCTCCCATTGGTCCCATGGTGCCTCATTAATCTTTGTTGGCCACGTGTTCGTAGTGTGGTCCTACTAATGATATATAAACCATAAATGATATGGTTTAATGTAGCACAGTATCAAATGTGTATTAATGTGAGTCTGTTTGATTCTTGGTATCAGCTGGGTGTAGTTTTGACTCAAGGAGGTGATGATACTAAATTTCCACAGGGAGGGAGTGCCATCTAGAGTCTCCAGCTGACTGGATGTGGCAATTGATCTGTCATATGATGCCAACACAAGGGTAAACTCATTTGTTGGTGGTAATCTGTGAGAGGCTGGTTATACTTTGCAGCAGGTTAGTTGTGTAATTGATATCCACCAATGAAATGTAGGTCATCTGGCTGTGCCCCACAGAGTCTTTGTTTTCTCTTTATCAATTGAATGGACAGATGATGTGATGATGTGATGAAGGAGGCAGGGAGCGCAGTACATACCCTGTTTCCTGTCATCGTGGCTTGTTCTGGACTTCAGGTGAATGAAACCATGAACTTCTGCTGTGTGTACTACTACCACAGTAACTAGTATCTAATGAGTACACAATCATTAGAGATACTGTAGTTTTCTTCACAGGTGCTCATTCAGAATGTCCACGAAGACCCCAAGTCTCACCTTGCCCCTGCCTTCTATTGTGTACCAGTAGATGGCACCCAAGAATGTCACAATGGCATATGACTGCCTTCCTACATCTTACTTGTTGTGTAATCTTAACTTTTTCACGTTCAACCTTGTAAGTTTGCCGTAGGTCCCTCCGCACTTTGACAGCCTCCCCATCTAACTTTGAGCCACCCTTACCTCTATTCATTTGCACTGATGTGCTTTCCTTTCTCTCAGCTTCTCTTCTCACCAGTATCCGGGCCAAGGTTGCGAAAGTGTTTGGGCCTTAAATCTCTGGAGTTAGAGCAAATCAACCTTCTTCAGTCCTGATGGTGGCATCTTCAAAGTATCTCACTTGTTAGCTCTTTCCAGAGGAGGCTTTGGTGCAGTAGCCTGGATGTCAACTTCAGGTTTCAACTCTAGTTTTCTTGGGTGTCTAGAGTTGCCTTTGGAGAAATCAACCCACCAACTGACCCCTGAACTCAGTAGAAACATCAGGCAAGAATGTCAGCCAATGCTTACGTTCTTGCCTGTGTGAGGCAGGATGTTACATCCTAAGGGAGCTGCAGAATATGGCAGTGAGCTCTGCGCTCAGAGACACAGCTATCCATCCCACTGGGACCCTGAAAAGAGTCAATTAGGTCTAAGAAGCCAAACCAAATATGAAGGTTTAAGGCATGGTTAATTTGTCAGGGTCCCTGGGTAGCTCTTTTGGGCCAGATTGCCTTAGCTAAAGCTGGGTTGTCTCAGATGGTTAACAAGGCTGGAAGCTAACTTGTTGTCATCTGGACAATGGCACATGTCCCTTATCCTCCAGAAGACAGAGTTGATCTCACTCTCCTGGCAGCAGAAGAGGCCCGACTTCAAAACACAAATGCTTTTCAAATCTCCTCAGCACCACAGTTGCTCACCGCTTGGTCCTGACTAGAGGTGGCTGATAGGCTCAGCTAGCTGATGAAAAGAGGGTCAAGCTTGCTGATTTGAAGATTGTCAAGCTTTGGATGGAAGTGACCTTGGGGCCAGAAGGGATGACAGGGCCAGGTTTACAAATGCATTATGATGATTTCTAGTGAGCTGGTGCAAGCATGGAGGGAGGTGAGGGGCTGTGAAAGGTAGTGGGTGATAGCATGTAGCGATGATGGACTGGAGCAACAGCATTGAGCCTGGAAGGAGTAACTGTAGTACCGCAGTGGCAGAAGCAGGTATCATGGCAGCAGAGGAGCATAGCTGAAAGATGGAAAGACAAGAATGCTCAGAGAACTGAAGGTAGGGGAAAGGCATTCAGAGTGCACAGGGATGGAGAGCTGAACCAGTAGAGCATCTTTAGTCCACATTCCAACCTGACATTAATGAGTGTTTAAAGAAGGCTTGTGATCACCCTCCTCTCTGTACCAAGTAGTGATGAGAAAAGCTCTCGGACTGTGGGGTATGCTAAGCTTTGGTCAGGACACCCTGCTCTATGTGTTCCCTGAGAGGAGATGCATGGTCCAGCAGCATCTCCCAGGCCCCACCATATATGCTTCCATGAGTTCACAGAATCCCATGTGGAAAGCCCACAGAAGAATCAGGAGTCCTTCAGATGGAGAAGGACCCAGTGTTTTACAAGGATAAAATTTTTATAACAGTTCCTGGAGATAATAGCTAATTTTGATTTATCTCCTACTGTGAGCCAAAAGACTGACACATAGTAGGTCACTAAAGGCTTCTTGAAATACCATTACATATTCAATCACAGGGTCATGTATGACTGTGCTAATGTTTCCCAAGTTTACATGACACTCAATTTTGACAGCAACCCACTAGCTATTCCAATACAACCATATTGTCTTTTATGAAGAAACTTTCCCCTCCCTACATCAAGCTAATATTTAAGTGACTCATGTTATATGATCATATCATGTAGCATCATTGGCACTGAGCTTCATGTGAAGTCCAACACTCCCATTTGACTCCTCTGAGACGACCTTGAGATAATCAGATGTCCTGGTTAAGAAATTTAAGAAACCCAGAAAAGAAACACTTGAGTTTTGAGGAGCCTGGCATGGATTCATACTTATCAACAATATCAGATTTAAGTCATCATCAATGAAGCATTTGCTAGACAGAGGAGACATAGTGAATTGTGGAGGTGAGAGAATGAGCAAGCTACATCCACCTCAGTTGGTCACATTTGCATTATTCTGACCTAACTCATGTTGATCTGATTCCCAGTGCACAGTGGTGAACACTCTGAGAGGTAACCTGAAGCATGAGTTGTGGGAAGGTAACCCTGCCTCTCCCACACACTTACCGTCACTTCTGTCTCTCTTTCATGTGTACCTACTTGGTGTTTTGTTTTGATTTATTTGTTTGTTTGTTTTAGCTTTTCCACTATGTTGTGACACAGCATTTGTCCCATACAACAGAAGGAGAGTTCACCTGTTTTTGAACATCTCTACCTCAATAGCTATGATGTAAGAAATCCTCTTTTCTTTATAAGTTACCCAGCCTTGGGTATACTGTTGCAGCAACAGGAAATGGACTAAGACAATACATTTCTCTCATTGCTGTAAGAAAATACCTGAAAATGGCAACTTTAAGGAAGAAGGATCGATTCATTGACAAATTTCCATTGCTCTGAGTACCCTAGCTTATGAGACTTTATTAAGACAGCTCTAAGAAATTGACCAAAACCACATACACCATGATTACTGACAGCCAGAAAGAGACACACTCCTAGTCTTGCCTTGGGATGAGGAAATTGAGGGACACAGTAGTGAAGACTTCTCTCCTCTCCAGCATATAACTTGTTGGTGGGAGCTCGGATTCAAACTGAGCAGGAGTTGGGAGGTCATCATGGCCAGAACAACGATATGCTAAGGGCCTTCAATTTCATTGTCCTGGCTCCCTCCTAGCTAGTTTCTAAGGAAGAGCTGGCTCATGAGAACTGAAGGCTGCCCACAGCGCACTGATCTGTTAAGTCCTAGGCTTCCTATGTTCTGTACTCCTCATTCAATAAAACACATGGGCTCACATTCACGCAAACATCTGCCACAGATGGGTCAGCCCAAGACAAATCTGAATGAGGTAGACACTGGTAATCCTCATCCACCAGCATCAAAATGCCTTTGCCCTTCTCTTGCCATCCCTGTGCCCTTTCCCCCAGTATCCCAGAGTCTCTCATGCAAAGTCAGTTCTGAGTCTTCAGAACTCCTCTTCTGAAGCCACTGGATTCACAAGACTCATGGGGACATAGCACATGTCATTTGTGCCTTGCATCTATTGTGTTTATGTGGACTCCAATCTGGGGTCTCTGAACAGTGAGTGAATTTACCCCTGAAAATGTCACAATCCAAATAAAAGATTAGCAGGGAAAGAGGCAGACAACAGGATTGCCTGTGTCAGAGGAGTGTATGAGGAAGGGTGGGAAACAGCATGGCAGGAGTCCTTAACTGTCCCCCTGTGTGGCCTATGTGTGAAAGCTGTCTGTCACCACCTGGAAGCTCAGCCTGGACATGCCAATTATCTTCAGTGGTCATCTTTATAAAATGTAAAAGGCTTGGATCCTTGGCATTGCCATCGAAACCCTTTGTGCTTTCTACCTATGCTGACAGTTGTTTCTTTCAACACATTCTGGGGGTCCATTTCAACATTCCTGTCCATAGATCCATACACATGCTTCTCTGATATCTTTTGCTTTTAAAATTCACAAGAATGGTGTATAATTCCATTATGAAAACATATACATTTCAATATCATATATTATATGGATAATATATATATATTATATATAATGTATATATATCCCATTATTACACAGATTGCCATGCAACTAAGCATCTCACTCTCAACCACACAATACAGCCACCAATTGTGAATGTTCATGCACTTGTTTGTCCTCCAGGATATAGCAGAGCTAGTCTTGGTTTCCCTGGGCTATCTTGGGGTTTGCTCCTTAGTGCACATTGGTGGTGGATATGTGTGACTCATGGACCATTCTGGGCCAACAGCAACTCTTCTCCGGTCACTGGCATAAGAATGAATGAGAAAGAGGAAACAAGTGCAGATTCCAGAATCCTGGGCACACTGTTGGAAAACTGTCCTTTCATCCTACAAGCTCAGTTAAATGGTCAAAGCAAGTTGCAAGTCCAAGCTCAAGTATAGAAGCAAAAGGCAAATAAACAAGCACACAACCCCCACCCCAAATACACCACCTCCTTTTGGCAAGAGTAGGGATACAGAAGGATGAGGATAGAGGCTACATATTGCAATCTTCCATAAGCCAAATGATACTCGATATGCCCTTGTCAACCTGGACTGGGCTACCCACACTGTCTGGAAACCTCCATGCTGTAATGCAAGAAAGGAATCTCTACTTCATAGTGCTGTGAAAGAGAAAGGCAGACTCCTAACAGCTCTCTTGAACTCCCCTAAGGCTGCACAGTTATTAAACGTAGGTGCAGATGACAGCCTACATTGGTTTTGTGGATATAAGCCCAGGATTTGGAGCTTGAAGTCTCATTCTAAAGTCTAAGCTCTGTGAAAATCCTGTCTCTAAAGTCTCACTCAGAGGACTGGACTGTAGTCTGTGGCTAGTCATCTTCACTCTAAATAGTAGTGTGCTCTGCTCTCAATTGATTGATTGATTGTTTGATTGGGACTGTCCCCAGAGTCCTGTGTATATTAAACACTCCCGATCATTGAAGTCACACCCAGGCCCCATTGTTGATATTTTTAATAGAGTTCAGGAATATAGAATTCCACAAAAGGCAGGTATGTATTACACTGAACTTGATGCACAGCACATACTGAAAGTCTAAGAAAGGTTTAGTTGCTTTTCTTGCCTGAGGCTATTTGTCAAATGAAAATCTTTTGAGATTGGAGTGTGTTAATTCTTTGTATTGTCTTGGTGTTAGAGATAAGAGTCCTGGGATTGCTAAGTACAAATGTCTTATCTTAAGGTCACCAAGCAATCATCAGAGCGCCAATTAGCCAAGAGTGGTTCTCCTAGCCTTACAAACAATATTTTCTCACAGGGAAGAGCACTGTGGCCTTTGGTTAAGTCAGATCTAAGTCACACCCTCGGTAGAGGAATGGTCCAGTCAAAATTCAGAGAGCCACCTGGTGACTGCACATTTTATTTGGACAAGCTGCATACTTTTAAAACTTAAGCTCTTAAAAAATTCTTTCAGAAATGTCAAGGCGACTGATGTATTAAAAAAGTGAGCCAGGGCAAACAAGGATGACATTCTTTTAATTCCTTCCCCACAGGGTCATTTTCTCCTTAACATCCAGATCTGTATACGGCCATCTTCCATAATGGACCCTTAACCTACGCAGAGGTCCTTACCTCAGGGAGGCTGTGAAGCAGCTGCAATTTTTTTCATAAGTTGACTCGGCAGCCTTGTCACCCCTTCCCACCAAAGCCCCAGCAGAGGCTCAAATGCTAAGGTAGGAAATGAGAAAAGCAAGCCAGGCCAGCAACTTTCCTCAACTACTGTCTGAATGTAGCACCAAGAGCCCCTGCACGGGGAAGAGGCCACTGCAGGGGGAACCAGCCCTGTTCTAGTGATGATGTGCCTTCCAGCTCCACCTCATCCTCAGCCTATCTTGTTGCTATGCTTGCTGAATAAGAAATGTCTCTGTCCACCTTAGATTTATAATGTGATTTTGATGAAATGTTTCCTATGGAAACTGCCTATGTGTCCCTAGACAAAACCGAGTACTTAATATTGTCTTCAGTCACCATCACCTACTTTTGTCACTAGGTGGCAGGACAGGAGACATTAAATGAAGAATTACTCATTTTCAGGACACCAGTGACAAACACAGTCATGGACACAGCAGAATTTAGGGAAATATGCCTTCTGGAGGACTTTGTAAAGTCAATTTCTACATATTAAATGATTTCACTTTCACATAATCTAGCAAAACCAAGGAGATTTTCAGGTAAACTCTTTTCTCTGTAGAGATTGAGAGATCATATTTAAGAAAGATATTAATGGATGCACATACCCTCAACTGGGCTTGTTTCTAGATGAGAAGACAACTGCATTACCATGCTTACCACAGCACTTTATTGTGGCCAAGAAATGAAAAAAACTTAAATTGTCCATCAAAGGATGAGTATATAAAGAAAATGTGATACATACATACATACGTACATACATACATACATACATACACATATACATACATAGGGAATCCTATTCATCTACAGAAAGGTGAAAACCTGGGGCTTGTGAGATGGCTCAGTGGGTAATGGTACCTGCTGCCAAGCCTGGTAATCTCTGTTTAATCCCTTAGGTCCACATGATGGAAGGAAAGAACCAACTCTTTGAAATTTTCTTATGATCTCTACATGTGCACTGTGGCACATGTATGTCCCCCAAAATAATAAAATAAAGTGTAATTAGAAAGAACAAAAGTCTATCTTTTGTGACTCTGTGGTTGGACCGGGGAGATGGTTAGCTCATAAGGATGGGTCTTGGTACAGAATGCCGAGGCCTATGACCTCATTGTAGCATCTGAAAGAGGTGACTTCACAGAAGCAGAGAGTAGAGTACTGGTTACCACAGACTAAGGTGTTAGGTGTGTGTCAGACAAAGAATGTAATTCTAATTAGATGTGAGGAATAAGTTCAAGAGATCTGCAAACAGCATGGGATTCTAGCAATACAGTCTTGAAATCAGAGAGAACAAATGTTTCCATCACTCAATAACCATGTAAGGTCACATATTTGCTAAAAAAGACACTTTTCATCACTCTAAAACGCATCTATACCCTAAAATATCACAAATGCAATCCTGTTATTAATAAGGTAATAAAGAAAGAACATTTGCATGCATCATGGCTGGTAGAATATCAGACTGTGAACTCATCATTCTAAAAGAGCAAAGTAGTATTCTTTAAAAAGAGGCAAAATACACAAGTTTCAAAAACATGTTATCATTTAATTAAGAAAGACTGTTGCATAGAAAAGCAACCTTCCTCCACACTTATGTGACAAATTATAGTTTGTAGTTTTGGGGTCTGTGCACACTCAAGTTTAAATGAGAATCTTACAGGTTCCCATTCCCTTTAGCCTGCTATGAAGCACTGACCAGCACTGTCTCACAGCAATGACACTATGAGTTCCATTGTGTCTTCTTCACCAGTTCAAGTCAATGGTGGCAACTGATCAGACTGAAGCATCAACACCGAGAGGGGTGACAGTTCTTGGATTGCTCCCTTCATGATCCAACAGTGTACAGCGGTTTTCTTCTTATGTATCAATGTGCAATAGGTCCCAAGAAACAACACAGAGAACAGAAAGGAATGTATCTTCTTTGGGTACCATTTTCTTCTGTGAGGTACTATTAGAATTGATTTATCCATCAGAGTTATCGACAGGTAGTCATTATTAAAGAGAAATTATTGAAAAATATCAATAAGGCTATAATTAAAGCTGGCTCACCATTCTCAATGGCCAGTGGAATGGGGAAGAGCAACACAGGCCTCTTTCTACTGTTAGACTCAGCACGGGCAATCCTGTCTCACTACAAACCCCATCTATCCCCATTAGTGAATGTTGGTAATTTGAATCTCTTGGTTTTAAAGATTTGCATGTAGTAAGTATGTATACTTACTTGGCTGTTTACTGGCTACTTAAAAGTGACACTTATCTGATATTTCTGATGTTTTATAGCTGTACAAGCTTAAATTATATGTGTGTATGTATGTATGTATGTATGTATACGTGTATGTATGTATACATAAATAGAGATAATCTCCTATTATAATTTTTTTCGAGACAGGGTTTCTTTATATAGCCTTGGCTGTCCTAGAACTTGCTCTGTAGACCAGGCTGGCCTTGAACTCACAGAGATCTGACTTCCTCTGTCTCTGAGAGTTGAGACTAAATATGTAAGTCACTACCTCCTTAATCCTATTGTGATTTTACATGCAGCTTTTAAGCTTTCCAGTGGGGCAGTGTTAGTACATCAGCTGCCCCTTCAAGATGGATGTCTTTAGAATGGTTCTTTGTTCCATTTTCAGTACAATGTTCAAGAACTTGCACGAGATATCCAGTACTTTATTATGTTGGAGGATGCTGCCCAACTTGGGCTGACAGGAGGATTCAGAGTATGTTCGTTCATTCAAGTCAGAATAAGCTAGGATGCTGGGTAGGTTAGGAGAACAAATAGGGTCTTGACAAACCAATTGGAAGGTGAAAGTAATGAAAACTGAAGATACATTATATATCCCAGCTGCCCAAACATTTGCTTTTAGCAATCTGCAGACTATTGTTGGGGGAAGATTGGGTTCACTGACTTTGCGGGGTGCCAGAGACAGTGGTGTACTGTACAACACTAGTTAGGACAGAAGCCAAACCAAGAATTTGAAGCATGGTTTCCTACAACCTATGCCACTTTTGCATGTTCTGAAGTTGAGAAATAAGTCAGTAGACATGTGAATTAAATGCATTTTTGATTTAAGCCTTTTTCTTTCCATAGAATGGGTTTGTTAGGATAAAACCTCACTGCGAATGAAGGAGCACAAAGTGTATTGCTAAAATGTCCATGAGTTGATTCTTTCCAATTGGGTGACCCTTGCTGTGGGTGACAACTCAGACACCAACCACTATGGGGCCTCCACTTCTAGGCCAGAACGTTAGTTCAATGAGTGGTCGAAATGGATTCTCCCCCTAGTGGTGAAGGTGTAGCATTGCGTTTAAGCCCTGGGCCACCGTCAAACTCTAATCAGGAGTAAAGCCGAACACAATTCCCAGCAGGAGCTGCTGCAGGATGATGGAAAAAAACTGGAGAAATGTTATGACTCTTGTTTCATTTTGTTGACTTCCGGAGCTGAGCAGACATGGTGATCCTCATGTGGGCCACTGTTGTCTCTCCGGAACAAATCAAAGGTGAAACACCAGCGATGGTACCCTGTGCTACACCCTGTTTCCTCAACAGTTTCAGACCCTCACTCATTCTGACTTATCTACTGTCAATCATGTTATTATAAAAAAAAAGTGAGATTGCTTGTTTGGGGCCAAACAGGGAGCCACATTAGAGCCAAAGTCTTCATTTAGTTGGTCTACAGATATGACCACCACCTCCACAGAAATTTAAGTTGAAAAGTTTCATGAGGAGTCAAACTAATTTAGAACCAGTTGTGGGTAAGAGGCTGCATTTGCTCAGGCATTTGCAAAATATTCCCTGTGGGCCAAATCCAGTGTGTTGTCCATTTTGAATAAAGTTTTATTGGTGTACATCCCAGCCACTCATTTTTATTTTTTCCAGGGCTGTTTTTTGCACTACAAAGAGACAATTGAGGACTTGCCACAAATCTTTAGTTTCTGGTCCTGTACAGAAAGTTTACTGACTTCTGAATTCCAGAAACAATAGGAAAATTGTCCCTTTGTGGAGAAGCTGAGAGGGGCCACAGATTATGCCAGCATGGAAGAATTTCTAGCCCTCTTCTCACTCTGGGTAGCAAATAATCAAAGCTCATTGACTCTACCTTGGTAAATAATTTTAAACTTCATAATCCATCTTTTGCAAAACCATTAAGAACAACAGAAGAACCACATTCCATAGGGTTGTCAAGTGTGCCATATAGGCTAAAACTGTAGATGGACTGTGGATGGGTAAATGGGAGGCCCCTCTCTGCCGACCTGGCTGCTTGTCAGCGTAGGATGAGGGCAGTGGCAAGTTTGAGTTGCACTGGGCTTTTATATATATGAAAAGAAGTACAAACCTACAAGAATGTGAACTTGACTTTGACACTTACTGCTTAGTAGATACAAGGATCTTCCAGTTAAGTAACTTCAGAGACATCATAGTGATAGCTGCACCTATCAGAAGAGGAAGGTGAGGTTTAGAGTCTTACCTACCACAGTGAGTGTAGGATATTGCCAGACCTGATGGCATGCTTGTCAAGGGCCCACAGTGTGCTGGTCCTTCCTCTGTGTATTTCCTGCGTGGGAAGTTAAGTGTCCATTCGCTCCCAATCTTCTGATCTTTCAGGGGGGATGGAAGAGGGAGGAAGGGAGGGAGATAGGGAGAGGGAGGGAGAGAGGGAGAGGGAGGGAGATAGGGAGAGGGAGAGAGACAAGACAGAGAGCTGGAGTAAGAGCAGATTGCTGAAATTCATACTAATGTAAGATAATCTCATAGGTATGCATGGTCGACTCTTCCACTCTGTTCAGCTTCCTGCATAGATCAACCTAGGAGAAACACAGGTCTCTGGGGTCTTGGAACAATCAATGGCCCAGAGCTTCCCTAGAAAATACCTCAACACCAAAGGGTTGAAGCCAGACCCTCCCTCGCTCCTGCCCATTTTGTGTCTGCATTGCACTTGCGTCATCTAGTGGGCAAACACGAGAAGTTCCACAGCCAGGTATCTTCAAAGTCAAGTAGCAACCAAGCAATTTTTTTTTAAATTTTCTATATTTTTTTATTTACATTCCCAATGATTTTCCCTTTCCCAGTTCCTCCCTCCCCGAAAGTCCCATAAGCCCTCTTCCCTCCCCCTGTTCCCCATTCAACCCCCTCTCGCTTCTCTGTCCTGGCATTCCCCTACATCCAGTCTTTCCAGGACCAGGGGTCTCTCCTTCTGTCTTCTTGGAAATCAATTAATATGTGAATTGTGTCTTGGGTATTCCGAGTTTCTGGGTTAATATCCTCTTATCAGTGACTGCATACCATGTGTGTTCTTTTGTGATTGGGTTACCTCACTAAGGATGATATTTTCCACTTCTGACCATTTGCCTAAGAATTTCATGTCCCTCAACAGAGGAATGGATACAGAAGATGTGGTATATTTACACAATGGAATACTACTCTGCAATTAAAAACCAAGCAATTTTTGTCATCTTATTCCAGTGTCCCAGAAGGCCTCCTCCCCAGGCCTGGGGACAGGCTCAAGTCTGGGAGCCAAAGTGGCAATGAATATGTCTGTAGTAGTACATGGGAACATGCTAGTAGCCAACTTTCTCTTCAGCAAGACATATGTTCTTTTCAATACGTAAGAGACATTTGACAATGTCTGGAGCATTTTAGGTTTTTAGGACAGAAGATGTTACTGGAATCTTGTGGGTGGAGACAAGGCATACAGCTTTATCCTCCATAGTACAGGTCACCCCTACAATGTGAATGACTTGATTTCCTATGTAACCCTTTTGTGGGGGAACCCAAATAGTTCTCCCTGGTAAAAGGAACCCAAGGAATGTAGGGAAATCAAATAGTACCTCTATGTGCAGATCACAAATAAAACCCTAGTATGGGGAACCCAATATAATATTCCCAATGTGGGGAATCTGAGTAATATTATCAATATGAGGGTCTCAAACAATACCCCAATATGGTAATCTGCCTAATAACTCTTCAATTTGAAAAGGCCTGCTCTGCCTTGCCTATAGGGATAGTCTGTAGGAGGTCCTGATGCTGTGAACTGTACACAGAGCCCTTGCACACATCATCCCTTCTGCTTACTGCTCACTTTTCAGAGCATATTTTCCCTCCAAACTCTGCCCAGCCCTCATTCCCTCAGGATTTCTTGCTTGCACACCTCTATTCTAGGCTTGACTTGCTTTTCTATGGATCTTAAAGATGAGGAGACAAACACTTTATATTCAAAGGGGACTCCAGAAGGTCCTGAAAGGGAGAAGAAAAGAGAGGCCAGAAGTGAAGGGACAAGAGGCAGAAGAGGGCAGGGAGCTGAAGTTTGGGGTCCCTGGTGGGAAGGGGTTACAGAGATTCATGCTGAGTGAGTTCTACAAGAAGGGAGAAGTGGGGTGCCCCTCTGATTCGATCCTTCTGTCTTGGATCTGTGTATATAGAGATGATACTTATCTGATCTGTACAGATTTTTCCATTCTTCCTCCTCCTCGTCCTCCTCGTCCTTCTTCTCCTCCTCCTCCTCCTCCTCCTCCTCCTCCTCCTCCTCCTCCTCCTTCTTCTTCTTCTTCTTCTTCTTCTTCTTCTTCTTCTCCTCTTCCTCTTCCTCCTCCTCCTCCTTCTTCTTCTTATTACTGTTGTTGTTATTTCTGAGACAAAGTCTTACTAAGTAGTTCCCCTCTGACCTAAAAAATCTTGAGCCAACTGCTCATATGCTCCCTTAATTTCTCACATGCTGTGATTGCAGGTGACCTTGTGTCATGCAGTTAAACATGTACCTTCCTGCTCTAGTTTTTAGAAATGAGCAGGCTGCCTCACTCCACTAAAGCTCTAGAACACACACATGAGTTGGCTCAATTGAAGTGTCCACATGGCAGGAGACTAACCCAACCCAGGAGAATTCTCAGGCTGTGATGTCACTGAATGGGCAATGCTAGTGTGTGTAGTCTGCAGTCACTTGTCAACACTTAGGGAACTTACAGGCTTGTCAGCAGATTCCCCAGGAAAATTGTTACAGCACATCCCAGTCTAACCTGGCTTAGTTTGCTAAGTAAGAAAAGCAATACTTTTGTTGAATTTCCAACTTTTTTTTTTATCAAGCAATGAATTAACCTTTTGAAAACCACAAAGGAGACGCAGAAGAGAAATGAAGCTGTATTAGGAGCAGTCAGGAGGACGGAGGGGAGGAGAGTCCAGAGCACTCAGTTCTGAGGATTCCATGCCTCCAGTGATAGCCAGCCAGCCCTGGATCCTGTTATACTCCTATGCGGCCTGCTTCTTGCTGTATGCCAGTGGAACAGAGGTCCTCACATCTGAACTGGATGCCAAGGCTCCTAAGAGCCCTCAGTGAGCCTTCTCCCCACTCTCAGCTACGTGAGTCAATGTGAATGGGATGCATGTGTGAGTGGCTGAGAAAATGTGCAGGGGAATGTGGCTTGCTCTTCAGGGACACCAACACGTGGGTGGAACCATAGAGGCGAAGTCAGGTGAGCTGGCTGTCAAGGTGGAGCGCCAGGCTGATGTCAGATGGCGTTGTTACAGGTGGGTCACTGGGATTTCCATGTTATTGTAACTGGGAATATGGCAGGGACATGTGGGTGGTGGTAGAAACAGACAGTTTACTAAACACATCTAAGACAGGAAGTGGGACAGGGCTGGGAAAAAATAAGAAGCTCAATGCTGACTATGCCCAGCAGATTGTAACCTTTCTCTACAGGTCATTTTTATAGTGTAAGATTTTGTTTACTTGTTTTTTCGGTACATTCCTTTATCAGTTACATAGTGGTCTTGCTGGTAATTTTAATTTTTCTTTGCCAAAATAGTTTCTTTCATACGCTATTCAATAATTATATTTAATATTGTTATATGTGTGCATGTGGCATATAAGTGGAAGTCAGAGGGAAACCTGGGAAAGATGATTTTCCCTCTTTACAATGTGGGTCTCAGGTATCAGACTTACTTCACAACAGATGTTGAAACATCTTTCTATTTTCTCATTCAATAATTTTGACCTCACTTTCTGTCCAACTGTCTTGTCACAGAGTGACTGAAGTCTTCTTCCACATCATTTGGTCAGAAACTTTTCAGTTTTTGGAGTCACTTCAATAAGCGTTCACTGAACACATAATCTGGCCCTTGTATTGAGAGCTAATTGTGCAAGCAATAGAGCAAACGGCTGTCTGAGTAGTAGATCAAAAGGCTGTATGCTACAGGACACAGACTACATTCCCCAGGCTCCCTTGCTCTCTAGCAGGTTCAGCCAATAGGAGGGGCTGGTGGGAGACTGACAGGTGTTTGTCCCTCCTTCTTCCTGATGAGTCTGAGTGCTTCACCCTGTTGTGTGTAATCCTGCACAAGGCGGTCTGTCTTGCTGTCTTCCATTGTTCCTGGACAGTCCCAGACAGAGACACCAGGCTTGTGAGCCCCATCATCTTTTTGGCACTGAGGCCTAGAGGCAATGTGGGCTTCCTGGTGTCACAAAGATTGCAGGTTGTTTCTAGTTTGGCTCCTTAGCTCTCCTTTCACCTGTGTTGCAAATTTGTCTTCAGTGGTATCTCTGTAAGACCCCTAATGTGTCTTCCTTTGGGGTCTTCTCTACCCATCCAAATGCATTTCGAATCCCCTTCCTCTCACCAGGTTCCAAACGTCTTTCATGGTGTCTTTTATGTCCTAAGAGATCTTCCCATCCAGGACCCTTGTACTAGCTCCTTTGTCTCCAATGCTAAATGCTTATTTCATGGCTCTCCTCACAGCTAACACTCTCTTACACCTTAAATCTAAGGCAACATGAGATGTCAAGTTACAGATCATTTCTCTAAAGCTTTGACTGACAATTTTTTCAAAAGAAACTAACCAACCCCTAAAGCAAGTCACAAGACTTTCTGTCACATTCCCATTATATTTACATTTGCATCGCAGCCTTTAATGATTTTATTTTGTGTGTACATGTGTGGGGTGTCTGTACTTGTACCTGTACATGTTCGTGTAGGTACATATATGTATATATGTATGTCTGGAAGTCATAGGTAAATACTAGATATCTTCCTCCATTCCTCTTTACATTATTTTTTGAGGCAGGGTCTCATGGACCCAGAGCTCATCAATTCAGTTGTCCCTGGAACTTCACCAGCACTGGGCTACACATGCGTCACTGTGTCCAGTTTTTACATGGATGCTGAGGATCTGAACTCGGGTCCTCATGCTTGCACATTAAGCTCTTTCCTGATGGAGTCTCCTCTTCAGCTCCTGCAACAATCTTATTTATATGCCTGTGATTTATCATCTGTCCTTCCTACTAGAGTACAGACTCCATATTCTGAACATCTATCCTGGCATAGTGTAGGCACTGACTAAAATGTATTGAATAAATGAGTAAACAAATCAGTTTTGAAACAGGTTCAACTTGTGGCAAGAACAAGGGATTTTTTTTAGAGTGATGCATTTCTTTAGGACTTTGTGGGTTAAGTGTGGGTCAAGGAGGCATGCCTGCTAAATGTTGTGACTTCAACCATGTAAAGCAGAAAGGTCCTCAGAGTATAACCCAGGTGATATTTCCCTGCCGCATAGTACCTGGTTTCCTCTGGGCCATCACTTCACTCATAAATCAAACTTGTGACATTAACTACTCTCACTCCTAACTTGCCTGAGTTCATCTTTAACCACCCAGGACAGTTCTCCATAAAGCACACTTCCGCTTCCATGGCTTGTGCCTGTCTTTCATACTCCACGGTTTCCTTGCTTCATAGGAGCCTGGTCTATTGCAAGTCTGATTAAATGGAAGACAAGGCCTATGCAGGACCCTCAGCTACAGAGTCTGGTGGGTCTTGGGCCAGTAACATGCCAGTATCCATTCCCAGTATGTGTTACTGGACTTTCAATGTTTTTTAATGTCTATCTCTTAACTAGTCATCCACACCCCTTTACTCTTCTCTTTGCCTCCTATGCCTTTCTTACACAGTCCCCTACTGTGCTTCTATTCTGGCAAGTTCCTTTCTAGCATGTTCCCCTGGTAACACATTTTCAGCAAATCTTTGCCTCTGGGGTCACATTGGAAAGAATGTATTGGAAAGAGTCAAGGCATAGTAAGTAGTGCACTCTCTCTATCCCTCTTACTTGGTATCTTCCTCATCAGGACAGAGCCTGTGCCACCAGCAGCATTATTTACGGCCTGTTAGAATTCAGAGGCTCAGCCTCCACCCTGGAGCTGTGGGTTCAGAAACTGAGAGTTTGCTCAGCACCACAGATGCCAATACCAACAGCTTTCCACAAGATCCAGCTCCAGGAAGTGTGGAGACACCACTTTAAAGTTTCCCCAGTCAAATGGATGGGCAGTTTTCTTCTGCACTGACTACTATTGGGAGGTGTGGTTAGGATCATGTGATGACTCTTAGCAATGATGACAGATGATCTCAACGTTATTTTACAAATATGGTTATTCTTGTTGTAGATAGATGGCAAAGGGCTTTGCATTGGAGACCTTGATGTGGACCATCAGCTTTCACTAGTGTAGGGTGCATCCCTGAATACTTTGTCATTTCCATACTTGCCATTCTGGGGCTCATTTGTGCTTCCAACAGCCAGTGCCTATATACCTCAGGGTGTCTGATTGTTTTGTTTGTGTGGGGAGCTGGGACAAGCCATTAACTAGTGATGGAAGAGAACACGACTCATTTTGACTCACAGGACTCAGAAAGGCAACCAGAACCACCTATGTGTTGTTACAATGGCAGGACACAGATTAAAATCAGCAGAATGGAGTCACTGGGGTCAGGCTCAGAGTACCAAGATGTGGCACTCCAGCTTTCCTTCCATGTGGGGCTCTGCTGGCAGAGCCTGATTCCACCTCCACTGTTGAGGTAAGCCACACTCATAGAGCTTTACTAACCAGGGACACTGAGTATCCAATAGTCACACAGACATGAGTGCTCACCTGGCTCACCACCATCTCCAGCGCCCTCTGAGGTCAAACGGACACCAAGGTCCCTACCATAAATGGTATTGTTAGCATGGGCTATCTGGTGTGGCTCAAGGTCCCAGCTGAATAAAGACTCTTATCACCTGGGACATTCCAAGGTCTCAGAGGTGGCTTCCCTTAAGCTGTCCAATAACCAGATCTTTCTTAGGACGAATTTAACCCTTTGCTGCATGTAGAACAAAGTACTCCAGATGTCTCATTGCCTTTGAGCCTGCCCCAGATGTGTCCAGCTGTGACACCATCTCCAGTGCTCCCTGGCAGAAGGAATTACTCTAGAGGACTGGGTCCTGGCTTATTTCTCCCTTTCCCAGTTTTGTCATCTCCCCTGCTTGTTGTTGTTCTGGGGCATATTCTTTTTTTTTTTATTAAATATAGTTTTCATTTACATTTCACGTGGTAAAACCTTTCCCGGTTTTCCCTCTCCCCAATACCCCCAACCCCTCCTCCCACTCCCTGCCTCCAAGTATATGCCCCTCCATTCGACCCACTCCCACCTCCCCCCCTCGATTTCCCTTGTTGGGGCATCTATTGAACCTTCACCTGACCAAGGACCACTCCTCCCACTGATGCCTGACAAGGCATTCCTCTGCCACATTTTGGCTGGAACCATGTGTACCCCTTGGTTGATGGTTTAGTCCCTGGGAGTCCTGGGGTGTCTGGGTGGCCAACATCGTTGTTCTTCCCATGGGGCTGTAAACCCCTTCAGCTCCTCCGTACCACCCTCCAACTCCTCCATTGGGGACCCCACTCCCAGACCAATGGTTGGCTGCTAGCATCTGCCTCTGTAAGTGTAAGGCTCTGGCAGGGCTCCTCCAAAGACAACCATGGCATGCTCCTTTTGGTATACGCTTCTTGTCATCCATAGTAGTGTTGGGGTTCGGTGACTGCTTATAGCTGACTGAGTCCATTCATCTCCTTGTTTTTGGGAATGTGTTCTTCAGGGAATGCAGACAACATTAGATGGTATAAGGCTTTTCTACATCCCAAATTTCCATTTCCTTGAACCCCCTGTGAGTCATGGTAACGTCCTAGCCTCTATGTGCAGTTCCCCACACCAGTTAGAGTTCTACTGATGTTGATAATGCCCTCTTACCAGTTCTCAGCTCACACCACTCCCTGAAGTGTTGCGCTCTTTTGCACCTACATCTTTTCAGAAGATCCCTGGGCTACCACGGGCCTATGCAGCATCCTTATCTTCTAGAATCTGCCATTTCTGCTGGCCTCTGCTCCCATGGCCCTCCATAAACCTCTTGCCAGGTACCACAGACTTCATGACAGATTCCCTGAGGACTGAAGGCTGCCTGTTATGAAGCATGTTTTATACCTTTTGAAGGCATCTGACAGTCCTGTGTCCCTTATGGGTGCTGGGACCCAGCTGAGACTGCCATACTCTTTTACTTGGTGACTCACTGTCATTCTCACAACAGTTCTCAACCTGTGGGTTGTGACCTCCAAAGGGGGCATGTATCAGATATCCTGCATATCAGATATTCACATTATGATTCCTAACAGTAGCAAAATTACAGTTATAAAACAGCAACAAAAATAACTTTATGGCTGTGGGGGTCACCAGAGCATGAAGAAGTGTATTAGAGGGTTCTAGCATTAGGAAGGTTGAGAAGAACTGTTGTAGGAGGGCTTCTCACTTAGGCAATGACTTTGTAGAACCTCTCAGGCAGTTTCTCAGGCAAGGAGGATGGGAGTAGGGGGTGGATAAAGTTTCACCTTAAACTTGGATTCTCCACACAGGAAGGACTCTGTCTCTCTGCTCTGATAATGCTCTTTCCTCCCCTCCATCCTTTCTCCTGTTAGCAAGAGCCTCCTTATACGACTTCTGTTCAGCAGGACAGAGCCCTTCCTAAACACCGGTTCCTCATTACAACATCTTTGAAGTCTCCAATTCCATCCAAACCTCATGCAACCCAGAGAAATAAGAGGGTAGAACCATTTTACTGATGGAAAGATGTAGATCAGAGAAGCATATGGCCAGCTGTTCATGAAAGGCACTAGCATATCAATGTAGGATTGCAATGGAGGTATTAAAATGATTATTATTAATAGCTGATTGACATTTTCATTTAAGATCCTGTGTATTTAGACCATATTCAACACCACTCTCCTCTCTTGTTTCCTCCTAGCCACCTTTCTCTTATTAAATATCCCTGCCTCTGCTTCCATGTTATATGTTTGTGTGTATGCACATATAAAGCAAATAGTATTAGTCTTTATGAATGTGTCTTATCTCATTAATATGGTGGTCTCAAATCCCATTCATTTTCCCACAAATGATAGACTTTTATTTTTCTTGATATTATGGAAGACTCCAGTGTGTGCATGGAGGTCCATGTGTGCATGCAATTTTTTTGTGTTTTTTGTTCTCTTTATTTAATCATCTGTGGTCAACACATCTTTTGAGAGGCATAATTCCACACTAACAATTTCTTAGCTCACCCAACTGATAAGTGGACATGAATCTCAGAGAGGAGAATGCAAGAATGAATCTAACACGTGCACTGTCACTGTTAGAGTCAATGCGTCTGAGTGGGCAGCGATGATCTGGGTGGTCCTGGCTTCTGAGCATCTCTATTAGTGTGAATGTATCCTCTCCAAAAGTTGCTTGATGCTAATGGGATGGTGGCAAGAGATGGGTCTCTTCAGAGGTGATTAAGCCATGAAGGCTGTTCCCTCATAGGCAATATTAGGAGGCCCCTCACAGCATTTGGCTCCCTTGTCTTTTAGCTTCCACAGATATAAGGACATCATGTTTCTTTCTATCCAACCCCAAAGGATGCAACATCAAGGCACCATCTTGGAGACAGAGAGCTGTTCTCATCAGACATCTGACCTTCTGAATTCTTGATCGTGGGCTTTCTAGCCCCCAGTTCCAGTTAAGGAACTAGCCCATGATATGTATCCCAGCTGAAGGAATTTAGTGCAAAGCATTGTTCATAGACTTGGAACAACTGATAGGTTAAGTTAGCATCTCATGCATCTCCCACAAGCTAGTAAGGACAATGTAAGATAGGGGAGCCTTTCAGAGGCCAGAGTCAGTCTCTGAACAGAATGAACTCAAGAGAAGACCATCTGGCTATAACTGTGGCAAAGGAGGGACTGGTCCTCCAGGGGCACCATGAAAAGTAAGGGGGCAGAGAAATACCCCAGCTTCCCCTTCTGCTCAATTCTTTCTTTTTTTTTCCTTTTATGTTCATACTTTCTTTTTTGGAAATGAGGTTTTACTATGCAGTTTAGGGTGGCCTTGCTCTTTCAGTGATCCCCTTCTGCCCTAGTTTTCCAAATACTGAAGTTGTAACCGTGACCTATTATGACTAACTTGGTGGCTACATCTCTGTCTCTTGTTATAAGTTCTCACTGGCCAAACCTCAATGAAAACCACTTAACAAGAAAGTCTGAGAAAGACTGAATTGTTCTGGAGGTAGCAGCAACTGCTGGGCTCATGTGCTTTGCAAACACTGACAGGGAGAGGAGATTAAAAATAATATAATATGGACTTAGTGATGATTGGAGTGATTTAAGCAAAACGAACAAACTGGAAGAGCTATATAGCTTTTAGAACAGTAGGACTGCTGTGTACACGTTCTATTTGTTCTGTGCACTATCAAAGCTTGAGAGACCTTGGTGGCAGTTTTGGGTTCCTCTACCCCTCCCAAGGGTGGGCAGCGAATAGGTTGGTGTTGCCTCTTCTAGAAAATTAAACAGCCAGAGCACCTCACCCCTAACAGCTTAAAATGACAATACTGAGAACAGCAAGTACAACCCCCTTATGTTTACTTGGTATGAGTGCCCTTTGAAAATCTGATTAGCTCTTTTAATTACCAGGGACCCTTTCAGCACTTAGCTGGCAAATAGCTGGATCTAATTAATACTCTCTGTGTGTCAGGAAAACATCATTTACTTCACTATCTGTGCTCTCAGCTTTGGAGGTTTCAGAGTTCGGCACCCAAGTCGGCAATGTCCCTTTCTCTTTCACCACTGCTCCACATGTTTCTGCTGGATCATAAAGTGGACAGGAACTTTATGGATGGTCTACGTAGAAGGGACAGATGCTCACCGAATTTCATAAGTGCTAATTACGGTGGAAACCTGGCACAAAAGAGACATGGGAAAGAAGCCGTGACAGTCTTCAGACTGGCCCTACCAAGTGCTGTGGATGGAGGGACCTTCCCTGTTTGAGACAGTGATTAAAGTAAGTTATTTCCATGTTGTCTGAGAGCCGTGTGCTGTACAACTGGAAAAGAATAAAAACAAGAGCCTGGGTGTGGGGAGAGCTGACATATGTATTGATTTGAATGTTGTCTTGACCCTCATCTTCCACAGTTACAGGTGGTCCATGCAGACTCACTCTATACCGCTGTGAAAAGGTAGAGTCTTGACATTTAGGTCAAGCAGCCAAACCCTTGAAAGTTCCTGTAAATCCAGGCCAAGGAAAAGTCTACAGAAGCCACCTGATCGGCTGGTGAGGACGGAGCTGGGTGACTAACTTAAGCACATGCTTATATAGCCTCAAGGGTCATGACTGCTGTCATTCAAGACCAGAAGCACCCAAACTTCCATCTCTTAGTGTTCAGATGATCAGAGCTGTGACTGTACAAAGAGCTGGAAGGCCTTGGAGAAGCCAGAGTTCAGACTGGCACTCACATGTTCCTGATGAGGGAAATATATACCCACAGTTTCCATCTTCACGTTCTGTGTATCAGAGTGTGTGTGTACAAACTCTGAGATAATCAACAAGGGCTTCCTAGAATCCCGTCAACCCATAATACTGCTGCTACAATCTAGTACTTACAGGAAAAACAAGTCCTGACTCCAAGGGATATCACTGAGATGTTCTCAATATAAAGTATTGTCGACTAGGGCATCTATGCTAATACAAAACTATCCAAAATGCCTTAAAGAAGGTGAAAAGAGAAATCACGCCCAAGAACCAACTGCAATGAAACATAATTGGCAGCAGAGGGCAGCAGAGGACACTGTTTGGAAGTTCATTCTGCAGCTGGGCACATTCTTCCCGTGCCACACCAGCTTTTAGCGCGCCCCCCCCCCCCCCCCCACACACACACACCCACCCCAGATCTGTTTGCCAAGGCCTGTCACTGGGCTGGTGAGCCACAGTTCAGGTCTGATGGAGAAGGTTTTTTTTTTTTGTTTTTTTTTTTTTAAAAATTCAGATGGTGAACTTCTTTTCACTGGGGCCATAGGGAGGGTTTGGACAGGACTAAGGCGGAAAGAGCTGGTTGGCAGTCTCACTTCCTATCCACGTGACCAAGCAGCGGAGCCCAGATGTTGCTAAGGTGGTAGGCAACGTTTTCTATTGTCCTGGTGCTAGTGAGAAGTGCCTTGGGGGTTAGGCAGCTGCTTGTTAGGAGAAAGACAGAAAACTGGCAACCTGTGATTTCCTCCAGACCCTCAAGCTCTGGATACTCTAGACAAAAGCCCCGGGTCTCCTCCCGGAGCATGACTCAGTGGTCAGATGCCATCAGCCTGACTCTAAGAAGAGTCCTCTGAAGCTGAGATGAGTGTGTGGCAACACTAACAATGGGGAGAGAAAAGACAGAGTCGCGACGAGCCTGGGAGAAAAGCAGGCTCCACTGGGAGCACACTTTACTGCTTTTAGTTTCTAATATATTCCATTAGTTCTTGGTATAATGTTTCCAAATGAGCCACAGCAGGGACTGTGGTGCTCTCATTTCTTCAGGGTCACGGATGAACCCTCTCTAACTCAGCTGTTCCCTCTCCTTTCTTATCCCACCCCACCCCACACAGAGGTCCTGATAATTGCTCCTTTGCTCGGCTTCAAGGACAGTACAGAGGGCCTTGCATTTATCACTGGCAGTACCGAGGACCTTGCATTTAAGCTTTGCTAGGAGAGACCAGATCTGTGCATCTCATTTCCTGTTGAGCCAGTGACCTCTGAACTCTCTGTTGATGCCCATGTGTATGAAGGAGGGTCAGTGCCTAGTCTCCTGTCCCTCAAGACAGTTTTTTCCCCTCTTCTCTTTTTTTTTCAATTAGATATTTGCTTTATTTATATTTCAAATGGAATCCCCTTTCCTCCTTATCCCTATCCCATGCTCCCTCCCCCTGTTCACTCCCCCTCAATTTCCTGACTTGCATTTCCCTTATTCTGGGGAATTGAGCCTTCACAAGACCAATGGCCTCTCCTCTCATTGATGTCTGAAATGGTCATCTTATGCTACATAAGTAGCTGGAGCTGTGGGACCCACCATGTATACTCCTTGGTTGGTGGTTTAGCCCCTGGGAGATTTAGGGGTACTGGTTGGTACATATTATTGTTCTTCCTGCAGGGCTGCAAACTTTTTCAGTTCCTTGGGTCCTCTCTCTAGCTGCTCCATTGGGGAACCTATGTTCATTCTGTTGGTTGGATGTGAGCCATGGGTATTTTGATCCACTTTCCAATAAGGATAAAAGTATCCACACTTTGGTCTTCCTTCTTCTTGAACTTCATATGGCCTGTGAGTTGTATCTTAGGTGTTCCTGGCTTTTGGGCTAATATCCACTTATCAGTGAGTGCATACCGTGTGTCTTCTTTTGTGACTGGGTTACCTCACTCAGGATGATATTTTCTAGCTCCATCCATTTGCCTAAGAATTTCATAAATTCATTGTTTTAATAGCTGAGTAGTACTCCATTGTGTAAATGTACCACATTTTCTGTATCCATTCCTCTATTGAGGGACATCTGGGTTCTTTTCAGCTTCTGGATATTATAAATAAGACTGCTATGAACATAGTGGAGCATGTGTCCTTATTACATGTTGGAGCATCTTCTGGGTCTATGCCCAGGAGTGGTATAGCTGGGTTCTGAGGTAGTGCTTTGTCTAATTTTCCAAGGAACTGCCGAACTGATTTCCAGAGTGGTTGTACCAGCTTGCAATCCCACCAGCAATGGAGGAGTGTTCTTCTTTCTTTCTCCACATTTCTCTGATAACTAAGGATGCTGAACATTTCTTTAGGTGCTTCAGAGCCATTTGAGTTTCCTCAGTTGAAAATTCCCTGTTTAGCTCTGTACCCTATTTTTAAATAGGGTTATTTGACACTCTGGAGTCTAACTTCTTGAGTTCTTTGTATATATTGGATATTAACCCTCTATTGGATGTAGGATTGGTATTAAGAGATATTAAGGAGAAGTGATTGTTGCTTCCTGTTATTTTTGTTATTAGAGGTGGAGTTATGTTTGTATGACTTTCTTCTTTTTGATTTGTTAAAAGAAGATTAATTTCTTGCTTTTTCTAGTGTGTAGTTTCCCTCCTTTTGTTGGTGTTTTCCATTCATTCTCCTTTGAAGGGCTGGATTGGTGGAAAGATATTGTGTAAATTTGTTTTTGTCATGGAATATCTTGGTTTCTCCATCTATGGTAATTGAGAGATTTGCTGGGTATAGTAGCCTGGATTGGCATTTGTGTTCCTTTAGGGTCTGTATGACATCTGCCCAGGTTCTTCTGGCTTTCATAGTCTCTGGTGAGAAGTCTGGTATAATTCTGATAGGTCTACCTTTATATGTTACTTGACTTTTTTCCTTACTGCTTTTAATATTCTTTCTTTGTTTAGTGCATTTGGTGTTTTAATTATTATGTGATGGGAGGAATTTCTTTTCTGGTCCAATCTATTTGGAGTTCTATAGGCTTCTTGTATGTTCATGGGCATCTCTTTGTTTATGTTAGGGAAATTTTTTTCTATAGTTTTGTTGAAGACATTTACTGACCCTTTAAGTTGGAAATCTTCACTCTCTTCTATACCTATAATCCTTAGGTTTGGACTCATTTTGCCCCGGATTTCCTGGATGTTTTGGGTCAGGAGTTTTTTTGCATTTTCTTTGACTATTTTGTCTATGCTTTCTATGGTATCTTCTGTATCTGAGATTCTGTCTTCTATCCCTTGTATTCTGTTGTTGATGCTTGCATCCATGACTCCTGACTTCTTTCCTAGGTTTTCTATGTTCAGAGTTGTTTCCATTTGTGATTTCTTTATTGTTTCTACCTCTATTTTTAGATCCTGGATGGTTTTGTTCAATTCCTTCACCTGTTTGATTGTGCTTTCCTGTAATTCTTTAAGGGCTTGTACCTGTTTACCTGTGTTCTCCTGTATTTCTTTAAGGGAGTTATTTATGTCCTTCTTGAAGCCCTCTATCAGCATCATGAGCTGTGATTTTAAATCCAAATCTTGCTTTTCTGGTGTGTTGGAGTATCCAGGACTTGCTGTTGTAAGAGAATTGGGTTCGGATGGTGCCATGGTAACATTCCTACATTTGCCTTTTGTCATTTGGTTATCTCTGGTGTTAGTAGGTCCTGCTGTCTCTGGCTGGTGCTTGTCCCTCCTGTGTGCCTGCAAATCTGTCTCAGCACCCCTAGGTGACTGGCTCTCCCCTGGCACAGAGTTCTGTGGCACTGCCCAGCTCCTGGGTGCAGGTGGGGCCCTGGCAGACGCTGTCCCAGCTGTTCTGGCACTCTGGTGTTCCCTGCACTCCTGACTGTACCCGTCCACTCAGTTGCTGGAGAAAAGATGGCCCCCTCTTCTCTTTTATTCCACAGACTGGGTAACTTATAAAGAACAAGATTTTATTTAGGTGACAGTTCTGGAGGCCCAAGACCAAAGGACAGCATCTAAGGACCTTCTAGCTGATGGGGACTCTGTAGGGACACAAGGTGGAGCCACCACATGGTGAGAAAACAAGGTAGGCAGAAGGAGATTGCTTTGTTAGCAAAGTCACTCACTTGATACCTTATCTTCCTATCAAGGTGTTAACATACTCAGGAGAGCAGAACACTTAGGACTTAGTCACTTCTGGAAGATTCCTCTGATCCCATCTCTTAATACCTCCCAGTGGAGTGAGGATTAAATTTTAACACAAGCTTTAGTAAAGACCTTCAGACCAATTGTCTTGCCTGCACATCTGACCTTTCTTTAACTTTCCTGAGATATCTAGCTGTTTTAATATGATTTGACCTAGATTAAAAACGTCAGGGTGTAGAAAAAGAGAAGGACATTCCAATGACTTTGTACCATGGGCTATTTCATTAAAACTTTTGTTGTAATCTGTACTCTGCCAACAGTGCATGGAAGCTGCTTGCCACCACGTTTTCTCTAGCATTCGTTGTTTTTGTCTTTGTGACTATAGCTATCACCATCAGGTGAGATGGTCAGTTGTGGCTCTGAATGCATTTCCCGAATGATAAGCATATTTTCATTGCAGTGTCATGGGGTAGTCAGAGAACATTATATTAAGTGAAGTAAGCTGGGCATAGAAAGAGAAATACCGCATGTTCTCATTTGTTTGTGGCAGATAAATAAAACTGACTCCAGAGAAATAGAGTGGAATAATAAGGTTATCAGAGGCAAGGAAGGAAGGGGTGAAAAACTCAGTGACTTGGGTGAAAAATCCAGTTAGATGGGAGGAATAAGTTCTAGTGTATTCTACAGCAAAATGCTATCCACACCTTACTAGTTCAGAGCTGGAAGAAAGGATTTTGAATATTTGCAGCACAAATGACAGATGGTTGAGACAATGGGATGCCGATTACCTGATTCTAATCACATAGGATAAATTGTATAATTAATATGTACCCACTAAAATAATAAAGGAAATAGAAGAAAAAATTGCCCTGCCCAAATGTCAGGGCTAAGATCAGTGAAGACAGTGTACAGTTTCTTTGAACAAAGACTCCTTTGTGTTTACTTCTCATTATAGTGGCAGCTCTTTGCCCTCATCTTCTAATAAAAGTGATGGGTCACTAATAATGTGCCTTACTTTTAACTCTTGGACCACGAGTGGGGGCAGTCTCTTTCCCAGGCAGTCCTCTGAGACAGAGTCATGCCACTAGAACACTCTATTCTATCTGATTGCCCCTGTCATTTCTATGAATCAGTACAGAAGCCAGCCACTCTGCTCAGCCTGTTTGATGGCTGATAAAAATAGGTGATGTCTACAGGTCTGGGACACACAGGTGGCATTCTCTTCCTTCTTGACTTCATGCAGATAGATAACTAAATGTTCCTACTCTATGCATCATGGGTGAGATCTATGCGTTTGGAGTTCTCACTTGTTCTGCCCCACTCCAGTACCCAGAGTATAGCCTTTGCATGCACGCGCACGCACACACACACACACACACACACACACACACACACTCACAGCCACATGATGATGAAAGTAACTGGCACAGGGGTCATAGGAATAAGTTCACAGACTCATAGCCCAGATGATATGGTACCTGCTCTGCATCAGAAAATCCCATGAAATGAATTAGTGGTAGCCAGTTTGGCAACTATAGTGGCACAGGTAATTGACTGTAGACATGAGCAATTGTCCCAAGACTGTGTCAGTCTCTCCACTTACTCTTCTTACCATCATTCTTTCTGTCTTATGAGTCAGGAGTTCCATCTATTCTCTTCTTGTCAGAAGGAATTAGGAGCTCTTCCAGACTTAAACATATGGGCAGTGTGATAGATTTGATGCTGAAGGCTTAGAGGCTGATGCAATTTTAACTATTTTGCTCTGCGAAGACTGGACCCAAAGTGCTAGACACAGGTATGATAAGTAGCTGCAGGGAGACAAGCTCATCTTCTCCATTTACCATGCAGTAGGAACATACAGGTTCTCACAGTGCAGATGAATTACACAGTAGTGATATGTGTACATGTTCTATATGAGAATACATGCATGTATGTCCATATATGGATGTACATGGGGGCTGTCTAATGTTGTATGTGCTTTGAAAAACAAGAGTAAAAGGACATTTGCACTAGAGAGGTTGGGCAGAGCAGGAGACTCCTGCTTTTTTTTTTTTTTTTTTTTTGAGTTACAGCCACTGGAGATCCAATGATGTGGGGGTGTGAAATGCTGGCCCTGGTGGCTATTTTAATAATACCACTCAGCTCTACTGATTAAATGATTGTTAGAATAAAAGAGAAGTGGGAGTGATCTGTCACAGGGGGAGGAGGACAGGGCTGCCTGGGCCAAGTGGCCTTAGATTAGTTGCTATTCTTCTTGGATCCTCTTCTGCATTCCAGATGTGATGGAAGCACACAGGAGAGGCCCACTTTGCTCTTGCTCACAGCTGGAGCCGTAGCCACTTATGCTTGCTAGAATTTAGTTCCCAAGGGGCTCAAATGAGCCCTAGATTGTTTCTCAGGAAGCCCCATCCAACACTCCCAGCAGAGTGGAGCAGAGAATAACAGTTCTACTTGCATTCACCATGAAGAGCACCAGAGAGCATAACAGTCTCGCCAGGAAACACTCTCATTAGAGTTCTGTTTGCCTTATCTGGAAGGGAGCAGAGCTGAATTAGAAAGCTCAAGGTCAAGTGTGTTTAAAGTCCAGAGAGAGGAGAAGATGGTGAACCAGAGGAGAGGGGTCATTGAGAGCACAAAGATGAAGCTTTGGATCTTGCATTTTTTTGGCCTGTGCCTGGCACAAATGATGGAGGTCATTTCTTCCTCATACCACAGGACAGCAGACCTATGAAACTTTTGGGTCTTTCCAAGGCCTCCTTTCTTTCAGTCTCAGATCTACTTTTAGAGTATCAAGGCAGTGATAGTGAAATATAAGGCTTTCACACCAAATCCTTTCTTTTTGCTCAGAAATTGACATCTCCACCTTTCTTATTTGGGTAGTAGCATGTGGCTGTACCCTGGAAGCCAGTGATGTAGACTGATGTCAAAGTCCATTATGCCTTCTGCATGATCTTGCCTCTCTGCCCCAGTCCACCAACACTAAGGTTTCCCAAGATTCCCAGAGGAAGATGGAAGGACCAGGTAGAAGGGATACAGGTCTCTAAATGACTTTACAAACCATAGCTGTCATGTTCCCACTCCAACCCCTGCACTGACTCTGAGTGATCATTCAACAAGTAGGGATCTTCTTAGTGTGCTAGGACAGTTTTCCAAAGGAACTATGACTAAATGTCATAAAGTATTTTGGCATAAAACATTTTTGTTTCATGGATCATGCCTTTTATGCTATATGTGAAAGATTTATGATCATATCCAAGTTCATCTAGGTTATCTCCTGTCTTTATTTTTTAGGAACTTTATAACTTTCTTTTATATTTCTATCTATGATGCATCTTCAGTTAATTTCTTATGTTGCATCTAAAGCTTTGTCTAGATTCAATTTTCTTTTTCTTTTTCCCCCTACATCGGGTGTTTGGTTGTCCCAGTATCATTTGTAAAATAGACTTTCTGTGCCCTATTGTGTCTTTTTGATCTTATTGGAGGAAGATCATTGTCTGTTTTGTGTGAGCTTGTCTCTGGGATCTTTGTTCTGCTCCAGGCAGAACTCTGTGGTCTCGATGCTGGATCAGTCTGTTCTTTGATAATCCCTTCGGTATTGAGCTTATTACTCTGAATACTTTACCTCTTTTATGTACTTTCCAGTTTGACAGTATCTACAAAATGATCCGCTGATATTTTGATTGGTGTTGCACTGAGTCTGTAGATTACATCTGGAGGAATTATTATTTTGATAGTCCCAAGACTTCCTCTCCATCAGAGTAGAATATTACTCCATTTCACCCTCACTCCCATTCCCAGTTCCCACTTGTCCTAGTTTGCTTTCTGTTTCTGTGATAAAACACTCACCAAGACCGTCGTTAAGAGCAAAGAATTTATTTCATCGTATAGATTACTGCTCATCATTGAGGGAAGCCAAGGCAGGAACTCAAGGCAAGAGTTGGAAGCAGAGACCATAGAGGAACACTACTTGTTGGCTTGTTCTCCCAGGCTCATATTCAGCACATTTCTTTATACAAGCTATACACCTGTCCAGGAATAGCACTGCCCAAAGTGGGATTGGTTATCCATCATTAGCAATCAAGAAAATGACTGACGGATATGCCCCCAGGCTAATCTGATGGAGGCAATTCCTCATTTGATGCCCACTTTTCCAAGGTGTATCAAGTTGATAATCAAGATTAGCCATCACACAACTTAACCGTTTATCTGGAGTATTAACCTCCTGCTCATTTATGTTTGTGTTTACTAGCTCAAATATATATATATATATTTATATATATATACATATATATATGTATATATGTATATATACACATATGTGTGTGTGTAGGTATGCATATACACACACGTGTATACATAATTTGACTTACAAGATCAAGCTTTTTCATGTACTATTTATCTTGATTAAGTCACACCCCTTGCCCACTTATTTCCATATGCCCCCACCTCATCTATGTGTGAACAATTCTGCCTCCAGTATTTCCCATCTACTTTTATTTAACTGTTTTTTTTCTGATTTTCCTCTCTTAAAAACTAGAAGACTTGAAAAATATGTGCTTTGAAATCTCTAGATATGTGGGGATTTCCCAGCTGCTTTTGCTTGCTGATTTCTAGTTACTCCACCATGATTTGAGGGAAGTTTTTATATTATTTTATGGCTCAGAATGGGGTGTCCTTCAGTGCAGTTTCAATGTGATCTGGAGAAGAATGTGTGTTCCAGTGTACACTGCAGATTTCAATTATGTCCGATTGACTGGTTGTACTTTCGAGTTCAGTTTTGTCCTTATTGGGTTTCTGTAAGCTGGTTCTGTACATTCTGGTAGAGGAACATTGAAGCCTTCAGCTGTTACAATGGACTAGGCCATTTACCTCAGCAGGGTTATCGATTTGCCCCACATATATTGAATGTTATATTAGATTCATGCTTATTAAGGACTGATATCTCTTCTTGGAGAACTGACCCCGTTATCATTATATGATGACCTTTGTATTCCTGATAATTTTCCTTGTTTTGGAGCTATTATTGCATCAGCATAATCTTTCTCCATATATTTTCTTTTTCTTTATTTTCTAAGTTTTTTTTTATTTACATTCCAAATGATTTCCCCTTTCCTGTTTCCTCCCTCCCCGAAAGTCCCATAAGCCCCCTTTCCTCCCTCTTTTCCCCATTCAACCCCCTCTCGCTTCTCTGTCCTGGCGTTCCCCTGCATCCAGTCTTTCCAGGACCAGGGGTCTCTCCTTCCATCTTCTTGGAAATCTATTGATATGTGAATTGCGTTTTGGGTATTCCGAGCTTCTGGGTTAATAGCCCCTTATCAGTGACTGCATACCATGTGTGTTCTTATGTGATTGGGTTACCTCACTAAGGATGATATTTTCCAGTTCTGACCATTTGCCTAAGAATTTCGTGAATTCATTGTTTTTAATTGCAGAGTAGTATTCCATTGTGTAAATATACCCCATCTTCTGAATCCATTCCTCTGTTGAGGGACATCTGGGTTCTTTCCAGCTTCTGGCTATTATAAATAAGGCTGCTATGAACATAGTGGAGCATGTGTCCTTATTGCATGCAGGGGAAGCTTCTGGGTATATGCCCAGGAGTGGTATAGCAGGATCCTCTGGGAGTGTCATGCCCAGTTTTCTGAGGAACCGCCAGACTGCTTTCCAGAGTGGTTGTACCAGCTTGCAATCCCACCAGCAGTGGAGGAGTATTCCTCTTTCTCCACATCCTCGCCAACAACTGCTTTCTCCTGTGTTTTTGTTCTTAGCCATTCTGACTGGTGTGAGGTGGAATCTCAAGGTTGTTTTGATTTGCATTTCCCTAATGACTAAGGATGTTGAACATTTCTTTAGGTGCTTCTCAGCCATCCAATATTTCTCAGTTGAGAAACACAATTCACTGAATACCTTATCATAAGAACAAGAATAAAAAAGGGTTCTATTTGTACTTCTCAAAAATATACATTTCTTTTCTTCTCCCCTTTCTATGGATTATAGTTTCGAGCCTATATCATTGTATTAGTAACTTTTCTTGTCATTGTGACTAAATTCCTGACAAAAAGAAAGCCAAGAAGGAAGGGTTTATTTGGGCTCATAGTTTTGAGAAAGATAGTCCATCATGGTGGGGGAAATATGCTGACAGGAGCAAGAAGTGGCTGGTCATGTTGTCTGAAGTCAGAAAGTAGGGAGAGAATTAACTGCAGTGCTCAGTTAGTTTTCTTTTCCCACTCTGATCTGTCTAGTCCAGGACCTGGTGCACAGGATGGTGCAGTGTACATTCAAGCTGGGTTTCTTTTCTCAGTTAATCACCACAGGAAACAACTTAACAGATCCGGAGTTATGTCTCCTAGGTCATTCTAAATCCAGTCAAATTGACAAGATGAATCATTGTCATAGGAAACATCCTGGGCATACAGTGAGTTTGTGCTCCTGGCAGTGGACTTCAATTGTGTTTTCTGACCCTTTCCCAGCAGCTGGAAGAGGGTGGTCAGACAAGGCAGCTACAGCTGGTGGGTCAGCTTTCTGGGCCATGGCTTTTATGTTTCTAAAAGAGTTTGCGAATAGTCACTGCATCCTAACAGAACAATTGATCAAGCTGGTTGTGGATGGAACTCAGCAGAAGAGTGCTTGTCTAGATTGCACAGAGCCCTGATTTTGATCTCTAGCACTTGGGAGCTAGGGTGACTGTGCTTGATCAAACTATATATATATGCCAACAACTCTTCATTAATTCTTCAAAGAAGTGAGGCTATGGGAGAGACCACTGCACCCAAAGTTGGAGAAATGAGTGGTTCTAGGAGTTACAACTTACCACTACAGATGGGCATCAGCAAAGCCTCTGCAGGAGCCACAAGTTGGAAAGGCTGGCTTTGACAGAAGAATGGCTGTTTATTTGACCTTGACCCTGTGCCTAGGTCTGTGCGCATGCGTACTTGTCCTTTCTCTCTTGCCATAGGACATAAAATGAAGGACCACATCTTTGGCAACATGTACTTAATCCTACTTTGAACTTTGATTACTCACTGGTTGGATGTTAGTTGTCTCTGTAGGTGTCTGTTTAGTAGGTTTGCTGTAAAAATAGGAGGAATGTTTGGGACTGTCCATTAGGTGTCAAGACTGTGCTAGGACTTGCACAAATGCTTAGAGATTAATGCACTAGGTTTCATACTGAAGATGAAGAAACCAAATTTGATCAATAAGCTAGATTCCATTTGAAGGCTGAGAAATAGGTTTAGTGGTTAAACAAGATACCATGATCACCCAGCTCATAAGTGGGATTCTTTACATCTCTGACTCCAAGACTTCATGTTTGGTGTAGGATTGATGGAAATGTGGTAGGTGATGGATGAAACCAACGAATCTAGACCATAATTTCTTTTAATGATAGTAGGAAGTACTTTTTACATAGAATGACTATATTAGTTATCTATATTATATTCCAAACTACAGTAAGGTTTAGCTGATTAAAACAACAGGTGTACACTTTTTCCTTAGGGCCAGAAATTCATCTGTGGTTTAGTATATGCCTAAGTTCAAGGTCTTGCATGAAGCTGCAGGGGAAAATCACAGGTGAGGGCCATGGCCCCTAAAATGGAAATTTCTAGTTCTTTGGAAGTTCAGTTATGCCAAATGATGGTTTTCTGTGGCATACAGGTGAAAGAATATCTTGCAAAAGCAAACACAGGAAAGACTGTTTTCCTGAAGCAGACAGAGAGGAAAGGATGTTTGGATATAGCAGACATGTGAAAGGATGCTTGATGAAGGAGTATAAATATGATCCCACAGATAGTGGGAGGCAAACACTGAACCTTTGTTTAGTTTGCTCCGTCTTGCTGTTCTTTGATAAAGACATGCATGTATTGGTTGGCTTTACATAATGTTCTTGAGCTCAACTTGTGATAATTCTGCTATTGAGAGAAACTCACCCAAGAATTGCTCCCGAGGTTCCTGCAGCAGCTTGCGACTTCCATGGCCTCCCCTCAGGCTGGTTGGCAAGCCTGGTGGTTTCTTTAGAATTGAACTACAGCTGCCTGTTGTCTGCTTGTTGAATGGACTAGACTGTAGCTGCTGGTTCGTGCCTGGTGTCTGCCTGCCTAGAGGACTGGTCTGCAGCTGATGAATCATATTTGGTGTTTGCCATGGGACTGAACTGCTGTCCAAGAAGATAAAACTTGCCACCAAAGAACTATTGTTGAACAGGCCCACTTCCCGTTATACTAATAACTTTCTCTTCCACTACCTCTGGTGGGTGGTGGGCTAGAGGTGAGGTTGAACCCTTATTAAAAGTAAGTTGCAAAAACATTTATACCTACAGGCCTCTTGTGAAATTGTAACGTGATAAAACAGCAGGACCAAATGCATATTTGCAAGGAAAGAGTTTGTTTTACTTTATAGCTTGTAAGTCCATCATCCAGAGAAGTCATGGCAGGAGGAACTCAAGACAGGAAACTAGAGGCAGTAACTGATGCAGAGGCCATGGAAGAGTGCTGTTTACCAGATTACTCCTCATGGCTTGCTAAGTCTGCTTTCTTATAGCACCCAAGATTACCTATCCAGGGTTGGTATCACCCACAACGGTTCTCCTATATCATCAATCAAGAAAATATACCACATGCTTGTCTTGTGGGGATATTTTTTCAAGTGAGGTTTCCTTTTCTAAGATGATTTTTAATTTCTCAAATTGACAGAAAACTGGTAGGTATGAATGTATCACTGGTGGTGGCAGCCCACACATGTGGTTACTAGCAGTCTCTACAGTCTAGTGCTTGGGCCTCTATACATTCGTCTGGCTCCTCTGTGGTGGGCAACTCAATGCAGAGGGACAGATGGTGCCAACATGAGAGGCACATTCTTTCACATGCCGCTTCTACCATATGCTGTGTATTAGAAGGACCCATTCAGCTCTGCTTCCACTCAAGAGGAGGTTCTGTCAAAGAGGCGAGAGCACTGGGAGGTAAGGTAGAAATAACTGCTATTGAGGCTTCCTGCCAGAAAGACTGTAGAGAACCATTTGTGCTAAGAAGTTTTTGTAACTGATGAAGAAGTCATGCGTATTTTTTGTAAGTCTGAAATTGCTTCAGGATATAATTTTCACACATTTAATCAAGGTGGTAAATTTTATGATTAATTCACTGGTGGATACAAGGATTTCTGTACATAATCTTACTCTCCAGATTTGTTACTGTCATGTATGTTTCTCTGAAGAAGTAAAAAACAATTCTGGAAAATAATAAGTGAGACAACCTCAGGATTGAACTTGGTGACATCTAGGCTAATCAAACTCTCATAAGCAAGAGGATTGGGAAAGCAAACAAAAACTCTGGGTTTGAAGTGACTGAATATCAAGAAGATTGGATTGTTCAAAAAGTCTTACTACCCCCATTTCAATCCCAAAGTGGAATCCCTGATCCTTTGTGGGACCTTTGCAAGTTAAATTCCTCTCACCAAACAGCCATATCAAGCCTATAAAATTGGAAACAGAAATGTGTCTGTAAGTGCTTCCCAAATGAGTGTCAATTACCATACGCAAACATTTTCCCAATAGAGTGACAAGCAGGTACCACAGAGTGACCAAGGATGCCTGGAGCTTTTACTAAAAGAAACAAGCATCTATCCAAAGAACCATGACTCTGAAAATGAGGTTTTCCTTAAATAGCAGAATTATTTAAATGGGGATTATGAGCCCATAATCTTAAAAAGAAGGACAGCTGGAAAACAGTCAGTAAAAGTCTGAGTTTCCAAGAAAGAGTGGAGGGAACAGCCCAACTGCAATATTACAACTGGCTTGGCGAAAATAATTATAGAGAACAGAAACTATATAAATGACTTTTGTAATGTTTTTAAATGTTTATTTTGAGAGTTTCATACAATTTCAATTTCATGTGAAATATGACCAGATCTACCCTTATTCCCCTCAACTTACTCATAACTCCCTAATACAACCAACTTCATGTAAAATGTATATTCTTAGTGGATATATATATATGTATATATATATATATATATATATATATATATATATATATATATCCATTAAGTTTAGTTAATACTGACAATATCCACATAGGTGTGGAGCCATCTATGACAAACCTACAGTGGATTCATCCATCCACCAGCAATTGTTCATTGCCACTAATGATAGAACTAAGCAGCAGGTTCCAACAAAATCACACCAAGCAACAGGTCTCATGTGGGAGGTTTATTAAAAGCAAGAGATACAGAGGCTACCTCTGGAGGGGAGGAAGGAAAGGGGTTCGGGAGGAGAATTGCAACCTATCATAGGTCCATGGTGCATGTACGAGAGGACATGTGTCAGGGGCAACAATGGAAATGTGAAGCCTCTGGGCAGCTAGTGATGATGTGTCTTGTTGTTGGGCCAAGTCCCTCTGGGGCTGGAAGGTACCTGATTGCCAACTTTGTTGCAGGGTTCATGGAGGTGCCTGATTGCTAACAACTAGCTCTTTAGATAGGATAGAGTTGGAGATTATACTCAATTTATCCCTGGAGTTTAACTGGTTTGACCTTGTGCAGCTAACCATTGCTTCTGTGATTCATGATTGCTGTAGCCATGTCATATCCAAAAGAACTAATTTCACAGCATGCGTACTCGTCCTCTGGCTCTTATGTTCCCTGAGCCTTGGTAATAAAATGGTTAATATAGTTGACGTATTTAGGACTGAGTATTCAGTTTTTTATTCTCAATGCTTTGACTAGTTATGCATTCTTCTATTGAGTGCTGCCTACTGCAAAAAGAAGCTCCTCTAACCGAGGTTGGTAGTCACTCAGGTCTGTGGGTATAAACATAAATATTTACAAGGCAATTTGACATTAGTATTTAGCAAAATAACAATAGTAGGTTCTACCTTAGGGAGTACAAACTGTGTGACTGCAGACTTTTAACCAGGATTACAGTACCAGCCTTAAAATTCCTTTGTGGAATAGGCCTCAAATCAGATCATTGTGACTGCTACACCAATAAGTACATCTTTCTTGACCTGTTGGTATTATATCATCCAGGGTTCAGAGGTGGGTAAGACCATTGGTGTGCTCCAGCATTCTGTGTGGTTATTTTCTGCCTCCATGAAAGCTAACCATCAGGGGGACAGTGTCCCAGTTGATGTTTATTTAGATTGATTCTTCTATGCCTTACAGACAGTGTGTAGCAAGTAGTTATGATGGATAATCAATGTCAGTGGTTGTTTTGGAGACCTCTGGGGCCTCCATGGCCAATAACTCAATAAGGAGGTATTCCATGCTTTAAACTACAATGTTAGTTTATTAATTCATGCTCTCTGGAAGGGACACTGTCCACCAATCTGGGTAATTCCATTTGAACTCTTTCTAAGGCTCAAATGGCTTTTAAAATTAGCTTATTAACTAAGAGGTTTCCATAAGGCTTGTTTCATACATCCTTCATTTTGCTTAAGTCATTTGCTAACCACTTTTTTTCTCCATCATCTCAATGCCTATCTTTGCTTAATCTTTCAACCCTCAGTAGTCCCCCTATTCATCTTTTAGTCTGAGTTAGAAGTCATAAAAACACTCAGTCCTTCCCAGGGTTCAATGTGGTCCCATTGCTCACTCCCACTGGTAACCATGGCTTTGGGCTCCTGACTTCTCATCTGTATTTGTCTTTTCTGATGACTCCATACTTCAAAGTCATTTTTAACTTTTGTGGATGAAAGTCATGAGTGTCACATGTAGCATTCCCTGATTTGGCAGAATTCAAGGCATACCTTTCCCAAATGTAACATATTTATCACAGTGTACAGTGTCCCTTGTATCAATCCAAGAATCTATAATAAGTGTGGTCCCGAGATATAAGCTAATCATTTTTCACCTAAGGCCACTCTTTGCTTTTCCCATGATTCACCCTGAAGCTGCTTGCTTTCATGATAAGTTCTGTAATGTTGCCTGAGATGATTTCTATCCCAAGTCATTTTTCCTCTTTTGAAGCATTTCTTAAGTTATATGTTTTTAAAGACATTTATGCATTATGATGGTTTGTATATGCTCATCTCAGGGAATGGCACTATTAGAAGGTGTGGTCCTATTGGAGTAGGTGTGTCATTGTGAGTGTGGTCTTTAAGACCCTCACCCTAGCTGCCTGGAAGCCAGTATTCTTCTAACAGACTTCAGATGAAGATGTAGACCTCTTAGCTTCTCTTCTACCATGTTCCTGAATGCTGCCATGTTCCTGCTTTGGTGATAATGGACTGAACCTCTGAACCTGTAAGCAAGCCCCAGTTAAATGTTATCATTATAAGGGTTGCCTTGGTCATGGTGTCTGTTCACAGCAGTAAAACCCTAACAAAGACACCCATATAATCTAAGATGTGAAATTCATTGGCACAAAGTTGATCATACTGTTCTTCAATAATTGTTCTGCTGTCTGAAGAATCTGTACTGTATCTCCTCCCCTTCTTCTACTCTGTTCCATCCACCTTCTTCCATTGTTAACCCAGGATTCCTATTCTTTCCCCCTTTCTTGATCATTTCTATGAAGTTATACTATATCTTTTAAATCAAGTTTTAATTCAAACTATTTCTGTCATTTTATTTTTCTCTCCTAAAATGTGATTTGGTCAGCAGATGGAGAGTCTATAGGACTGGGTGAGGTCAGCTCACATGAGGTTGGGAGAACAGTGGAGGTGGAAGGCAGGGCCTGATAAGGAACACATTCAGTGACTCAGAAAGTGGGTGGATGCAGAACTGGAGTGGAAAATAGCAGTGTCTACACACCCTTCCGCAGTCAGCCCAGGGATATTTCCTGGGAATGTATTGTTAAAGGACTACTTCCCCGGCTGTTAAGGAACTGCCAGTTTGTGTTCTATAGATGCACACTAAACCTACAGGAACTTTAGGAGAGTTGAACTATATATAGAGTGAACATTTCCCTTAAATCAGAAAGGAAAGAACACAGGATTGAAGAGTCCAGACGGGAAAGAGATGCGTTTTCCATGCTCTGTTTATGTAAGCAATAATTACCTCCTGGATACTGAAATTTTTAGCATTTCCTACTTCTCATTTTTCTCACAAGTGTTATCAATTGTTTAATTAAAAATACAAATTTTATTACTGTTCAAACTACAGTTTGGTCTATGAGAACGTGTGTTAAACAGCACAGGAAAATACCCAGAATTTCAAGAATAAAAGTAAAATTGAAAAATAAATCAAATAAATATAAAATAATAAAAATTCAAGGCAAAAGGAAAACAAACAATGGCAACAAAATACAAAGACTGACCTCCGCTGTAGAGGGTCCAAACTGGCCGTTGCCTTCAGCTAGAGCCAGACAGGACACTAAGCCTGTGGTGTCAGCAGCTGTGACAGTTATGACAAGCTCACCACTGTATGCAGTGGGCCTTTGCATCACTGTAATGTGGACTGTTAACAGAATTTCTAAAGAGCTGGTGGTGAGGAACAGTCAATCATTAGGGGTCCCTGAGTAAGTGAAAGAGCCAAAGGTAAAATTTGCCTAGTATGATTCTGTAATAATTTTGGATTCCCCAGGCTAGCAGTGTGGCTATGGAAGCTGGCCCACCTGGTCTTGTTTTCCGGTCTGGCTACTTTGTGGGTATTTCTTTCTTCTATCCTTCTCCATCTTTCCTCCACTCTTACATTCCCCTAACACTAGATAGGAGAGAAAAAAGGATAGAAAGGAAAGGGGGTGACATTTTTATTAGACTACTTCCTGCTGATTAGGGACATTGAGTTCCTTGGGGAAAGTTTGATCTTCACTATCAGAGATACCTAATTTCTTTTTCTTGTTGTTTCTTCTTTGTGCACCACTACTTAACAAACCTACTTAACAAAGTGCAACCACCAACAACCAACCAACAACTAACCAACAACTCATCATGCCTCACAGGACCCTCATTTTATATACTCTCTGAAAAGTCCCTAGAATTCCAAATGTCACACAACTGCTGAAACTATCTGCTACTGGCAAAATTACACCCCTGCTAGAGCACTAGGCAAATCATACTCAGCTGCTGTGGACAATCTAAAGCAGTCCCATATCCTACATCTGGGATCAAAATGAAAACATATTCCCATAATATTTCTCTTTCTCTCTCTGTGAGTGTTTGTGTTTGTGTGTGTGTGTGTGTGTGTGTGTGTGTGTGTGTGTGTGTGTGTGAGAGAGAGAGAGAGAGAGAGAGAGAGAGAGAGAGAGAGAGAGAGAGTGTTAAAGAAATAAAAATTATCACTAAAAGTAGCCTTTCAAGAATAATTGTTTCACAGTTTAAATGAGGGAGCCTAATCTTTCATTATGTAAAACATCTTCACAGAGGTAGTCCATCAGAGTCCTGACTTAACAAACATTTCTATCTAGAAATAGCATAGTACATAGATCCAAGCTGCAGAGACATTCACAGAGAGGGGAAGCCATGGATGGTGTTAATAGTATCCTTCAGCCTCTTTTATTGTTTTTTCCAAGAGGGAGCCTGGGTGGAGGCTGAGATGAGCTAATAAGGTCCATCCATATCAATTCCAGGGCATTGGCAGCAGGAAGACTTCCTTAGTTCCAGCCCCAGGAGGGAGACTTCCAGCCAGTTCAGGGATGTGCTAGGCTAGCAACTATCTTCCTTCAGGGAAGGGGTATCAGTCTATTTTCTCTTGCCCCTGTGGGATGATCCTATAGGCTGGGTCAGGAGGAGGAAGGGCAGGGGTGGGATACCCTGGCATTGTTTCACATGCTCATACTGCTGCATTCCTCACAAGATGAAGCAAAGACAGGCTCTGTCTTAAAATAGAACTTTATCCCAAGTCTTAGTTTTTCCTTCTGGCTTTTCCAAAAGCTAACTAAGTTTAATTAAAAAAATATCATTACAGGGGAATTAGGTAGGAGGGGTAATCTGAATTCAATGCATACAGACATTGTTCTTGACATTATTTTCTAAATGCTGTGCTCATATAATGTTTTATTATATTGGTTAGTAAAGATAAAATAAAAGATCATCTATTATGGAAAACAAAGGACAAAAGTGAAAATGTACTCTCATGTAACTGTCACTGATGGAGAGTGACCTGTACCTTCAGTGTCTCTCAGCCCCTGGGGGGGTAACTTTACAGCAAACTTCATACAATATTTTGTCCTCCAGCCTGTATTCTGATTGATAAGAACGTAAGCACGCATTCCTGTGATACAGGAGCTTATGGTCCCTTATATCGTATCCAGTGAGCACTTCTCTGACCTCATGATTTCACAAATGCCTTTGAAAGGTATTTTGTTTGGAAAACAGGCTCAAAACAAGCTGTGTGTAATGTATTTAGTGGGCAAGTCACAGTCTCCCTTCATTCCAAGGTTACTGTTGCCAGCAGTACTGTGCACTTATTTTGATTGTGCTAATTAACAATGTGTTAGATGTTGACCTCTGAGTCCCTCATCAACCAGGGACATTTCTGACTTCTGTTGCTTCTGCAGTTAGCCTACCGCTGCCACAGCTGGGGCTCCTCTTAACAGGTATTTATACCTGTTCCTGGGAGTTCTCATCAGGTGTTTTTTTTTTTTTTTGGTGTACATGTCTTGTCTGAGGGACTCTTTTGTGCTGTTGTGATCAACATTTGATTCTCAGTAATCCACTCGTGAATTATAAATTCTCATGCTATTCATATGATATAGATTGCTTTTGTTTGGGCTGTTATTATCAGCTCTACTGTTGCTCATCCTGTCCTTGTGTTTTACAACATGAACCCTCTTTTTTGAAATATCTTAATAGACTGCCTGTACATTCTAGCCTTTAGAAACACCCCTGGCAATTTTCCAAAGTGTGAGCATCAGTTATCCCAGGCTCTTACACATACTGGGTACAGGTAGAGTTGCAGATCTCAAATCTCTCCGAGGACCAATGCAACACCACCAATGGGAAACACACCACCACAGAGCTTTACTTCATGCGCTAGATGTTGAGTGAAGTATTATAGAGCTTATTGTGAGAAAATGGCATAAAACTCCTGCCAAGCTGCATGGACAGACGCACAGGAAGCATGAGCAAGTTCTTCCTTTTGACTTGAGTCCCAGCCCTAGGATGTCACATAATGCATGTGTGAATATCACAGTAGCTGAACAACACAAAATCCATAACATCATGGTTCTGAGTGTATTAGGTGAGAAATACTTGTACACACTATCTTTCCTTCTTTTTGTTTTTAAAGCTAGTTTTAAAGGTTTATCTTATTTTTAAAAATTGTGTGTACATGTGTCTTACATGTGGGTATGTGAACCTGAGTGTAGGGTAGGCTTGGAGTCTAGAAGAGGGCATCAGATCCCTTAGAGATGATGGATGTCGATGCTGAGAACAGAACTCAGGTCCTCTGCACTCTTGACTACTGAGCCATCTCACCTAAAAAGGTTGGTTTTATATAGTGACAGATTATTTCTTTGTCCGAGCCCTTACTAGACTTCCACTGTGACCTGTACGGACTTGAATAAACACTATTTCTAACAGCTCAGCCACGTTCCCCAATTCCACCCTCCCTCCTTGAGAGCACACAGACTGCCAAGATGATGTCCTACTTGAAGCAGCCTTACCTGAGTATAGAGATCCATCTGCAGTCTCAGTTACCAGGGAAGCCAGAATCCTAGCTCTGGTAACAGTCTGTTGGTAGATACTGCAGGCTTAGTTACAGCTGCTGACTCTTAGCTACACCTCACTTCCCCAACTCCTCTGTAGCCTGTTTTGCCTTTGCCTTCTACCTCTCTCCTCATTTCTCTCTTCTAAGCAGATTTCTCCTTTGCACAAATTGAATATGAGCTCATTTCCACTGACACTTTCTGATTGCAGTAGACCTGACTGACCTCACTCTGCCATCTAGAGATGGGGGATGCCTTTTTGTATGTGCTCACTGGCCACATTTCTTTTCTGTTTACTTTACATTGCCTATCTATTTTTTGTTTGTTTATTATGTTGTGCTATCTTGAGTGTTTTTGTGTGTATATATGTTTTTCCCTGTCTTGAGAACATATTGTCCACAGAGAACCAGATGCACGAGTTAGGACCACACAGTTGAAGAATTAAAGAACAGAAATTAAACATAAGGCAGTTGCAAAACAATGCCATTGGAGAATTTAGAAAGGGTGGGATTATGTATGGGGCCCCTTCAGAGGAAGCCTAAACCCTGAGGAGAACAAGAATAGAGGCAAATATAATAAAAACAGAAATTTGATAGAGGGTTTGTGGGGTGTATGTGTGTGTGTGTGTGTGTGTGTGTGTGTGTGTGTGTGTGTGTGTCTGAGGAATAGATCATTTGCCAATGTGTGCTAGGCTATTGGTTCTATGTCCAGTACTATCAAGAGTAAGAAAAGACTTAGCAATTTAGAAGAAAGGATGGAGTCTTTAAGATTATTGGAAGGTTTCTGCAAAGATATGCATCTATGGATTCCAATGGAAAGAGTACAAACTGGAATATATGAAATTGTAGATAGAGTAGATGATGTGCACAGCACTGGAAGGCTTACCTCAAGGCAGGATGCAAAACAACCCTAGTTTATTTGGTGCACTTTAAATGTTTAGGGAATGCTCCATGAGTCTCTAAAATAGTTCTTTGCTGTACAAATTGAGAAAGGTTGCTTCTGTGACTTTATTTTATTATCACTTTGAAGAGGCTCATTCCTCCACATTCACTGGAATAGTCCTGTAAGTCTGAAGCTGTCAGCACTGTTGAGGCTTCTCGGGGACTCGGGGTGGGGAGCATCCTGCCTGGGGGAGCTTGCCTTTCCTGAAGGAAAAGTGAGGTGTCCCAAGCGGAAGGAAAAGACATTCAGAACTAGGGAAGTTGTCTACTCCCAGGGATGATGGGGGAGGGATGGTTAGGGAGTAGCCTGGAAAGGTTCAGAAGGAGACAGTCCCAAGCTACCAGGTCAATGGGGCCACTGTCATTTAGGGCAATGCAAGCTTCAACTTGGCCTGCCCTCATTCTCATGCAGATCTATAGTCATATCCATGAGTCATCATCATGGAATAGTCCTTCTTGGGAGGAGGTGAGAGTTGGTGTGCTGCAGCCTAGGCCAGAGTGCAGAAGGAGTCTCAGCCACATAGGATTGTGCTTGGCTTAGTGAAGGATCTTATAAAGATGTGACCCTGTTCATCTCTCCAGGTTGGGTAACAGTTGGAAATGACCCAGGGGTCTTCTGCCTGCAGGGATGCTTCATTCCTGGAATACGTAGCACTCAGTTCCAAGAGCTCAACTGTGGCCTTACTTCCTGCTTCCTCAGCCCAGTGGTCATCTCTCAAGTCAAGAGGCAAGTTCTGTCTAAGGATGCCTAGAATGAGTTGTTGGCCTGTTGAAAGCACTGAATGCTGTGAGTTTCAAGTTGACAGAGGTTAAGCAATAATACCTAAAGCCCACAGGACACTTGAACTTTCTTCTTCTATTATTATTATTATTATTAATTTTCTATATTCTTTATTTACATTCCAAATGATTTCCCCTTTCCTGGTTCCCCCCCCCGAAAGTCCCATAAGTCCTCTTCCCTCCCCCTGTTCCCCATTTACCTAAGAATTTCATGAATTCATTGTTTTTAATTGTTGAGTAGTATTCCATTATGTAAATATACATGGAAAATATCTCTGATAAAATTGAAGAAATATATAGAAAAACACATTAAGATTGACTATTTCATGGAAAAATTAAACAGATAAAATGGTAGGCATAAAAATATTCCTAAGTTGATTGAAAGTGGAATTATAAATATTTTCTGATAAAATTGAAAATCTACTAGGAAAATATTTCTGATAAAACTCAAGAAATATATAGAAAAACCTGTTAAAGCTGACTATTTCATGAAAAATTATACAGATAAAATGGTAGGCATAAAAATATTCCTAAATTGATTGAAAGTAGATGTAAAAACATTTTCTGATAAAATTGAAGATTTACATGGAAAATATATCTGATAAAATTGAAGAAATTTATACAGATAAATTGGTAGCAATAAAAATTTTCCTAAGTTGATTGAAAGTAGAATTATAAACATTTTCTGATAAAACTGAAGATTTACATGGAAAATATTTCTGATAAAATTGAAAAAATATATGGAAAAGCATTAAAATTGAAGGTTATCATGGAAAATTATACAGCTAAAATGGTAGACATAAAAATATTTTTAAGTTGATTGAAAGTGAAATTATAAACATTTTCTGATAAAATTGAAGATTTACCTGGAAAATATCTCTGATAAAATTGAACAAATATATAAAAAATGCATTGAGTATTTCATGGAAAAATTATACAGATAAAATGGTAGGCATAAAAATATTCCTAAGTTTTTTGAAAGTGGAATTATAAATACTTTCTGATAAAATTGAAGATCTACAAGGAAAATATTCCTGAAAAAAATTCAAGAAATATATAGAGAAACATGTTAAAACTGACTATTACATGGAAAATTATACAGATAAAATGGAAGGTATAAAAATGTTCCTAATTTGATTGAAAGTAAAATTATAGACATTTTCTGATAAAACTGAACATCCATATGGAAAATACTTCTGATAAAATTGAAGAAAAATATAGAAAAATGTTAAGATTGAAGATTATCATGGATAATTATACCGACAAAATGGTAGGCACAAAAACATTCCTAAATTGATTGAAAGTGGAACTACAAAAACCCCCACCCCCGACGAAACTGAAGATCTACATGAAAAAAATCTCTGACAAAATGGAAGAAATACACAAAAGAAATGTTAAAATTAAAGATTATCATGGAAAATAATACAGTCAAAATGGTAGACACAAAAAGCATTACTAAATTGAAAGAGGAGTCACAAACATTTTCTGATAAAATTGAAGATTCACATGAAAAACATCTCTGTTAGGCTGTTTTCTGTTGGTGAATTGAGTCTATTGACATTATAAGATATTAAGGAATAGTGATTGTTGCTTCCTGTTATTTTTGATGTTCTTTTTATGTTTGTGTGGTTACTTTCTGTTTGTTGGAAAAAGATTACTTTCTTGCTTTTTCTAGGGTGTAGTTTCCCTCCTCATGTTGGTGTAGGGCTGGATTTGTGGAAAGATATTGTGTAAATTTGGTTTTATCATGGAATATCTTGTTTTCTCCATCTATGGTAATTGAGAGATTTGCTGAGTATAGTAGTTTGGGCTGGCATTTGTGTTCTCTTAGGGTCTGTATGAGATCTGCCCAGGATCTTCTGGCTTTCATCGTCTCAGGTGAGAAGTCTGGTGTAATTCTGATAGGCCTGCCTTTATAGGTTACTTGACATTTTTCTCTTACTGCTTTTAATATTCTTTCTTTGTTTAGTGCATTTGGTGTTTTGATTATTATGTGCCGGGAGGACTTTCTGGTCTGGTCCAGTCTGTTTGGAGTTCTATAGGCTTCTTGTATGTTCATGGACATCTCTTTCTTTAGATTAGGGAAGTTTTCTTCTATAATTTTGTTGAAGATATTTACTGGCCCTTTAAGTTGGAAATCTTCACTCTCTTTTATACCTATAATCCTTAGGTTTGGTCTTCTCATTGTGTCCTGGATTTCCTGGATGTTTTGGCTCAGGAGCTTTTTGCATTTTACATTTTCTTTAACTGTTGAGTCAGTGTTTTCTATGGTATCTTCAGTCCCTGAGATTCTTTCTTCTATCTCTTGTATTCTGTTGTTGATGCTTGCATCTATGACTCCTGAATTCTTTCCAAGATTTTCTATCTCCAGAGATGTCTCACTTTGTGATTTCTTTATTGTTTCTACTTCCATTTTTAGATCCTGGATGGTTTTGTTCAGTTCCTTCACTTGTTTGTTTGTGTTCTCTTATAATTCTTTACCCATGCTCCCCTGTATTTCTTTCAGGGATTTTTGTGTTTCCTCTTTAAGGGCCTTTACCATTTGACCCATGTTCTCCTGTATTTCTTTAAGGGAGTTCTTTATGTCCTTCTTGATGTCCTCTAACAGCATCGTGAGAAGAGACTTTAAATCCAACTCTTGCTTTTCCAGTGTGTTGGGGTATCCGGGATTTGCTGTGGTGGGAGAACTGGGCTCTGATGTTGCCAAGTAGCCTTGGTTTCTGTTGGTAGGGTTCTTGCGCTTGCCTTTCACCATCTGGTTATTTCTGGTGTTAGTTGGTCTTGTTGTCTCTGGCTGGAGCTTGCCCCTGCTATGGGCCTGTAAACCTGTGTCTGTACTCCTGGGAGACCAACTCTCTTCTGGCAGGGTCTGTGCACAGAAGGCTGTAGAGCTGCATGGTTCCCTGCTGCAAATGGTGACCTTATTTTTCTACAAATCCTTACAGGATACACCCATGGGCCAGTAGCAGTGCTCCTCTCTGGAGGTCCAGGACACAGATGTCTGAAGGTAGGGTCATCTTGTGAGAGGTATGCTACCCAATAGGGCATCACAGTAGGTGCCAGCCAACTTATCAATCATAATTCTGTATGGAATGTTGAGTGCCTTGTCCCTTGAGTGACAGAACTTTCATCTTCATATGGAAGAAGGCATAGGGCCAAAAGGCAAAGAGAGTACCAGTTTTTCTCATGGGAGCACATGATGTCTGAGTCACCTCTTAAGGTCCCACCTCTTATTACTCAGACAAAGATAACGAAAGTTCAACATGAGTTTGGGAGGCAACAAGCCCTAAAACTCAGCTTTCTGTAAAGATGTTTAATTTGGTGCCACAAACTTTGGGTGGAAACAATTTTCACATATAGACACAAGCAAAGGAACAGGTCCAGGTGAGTTTGTGGGTTTAACATTTAGCAAATGTTTGGAATAAGAATGTAGCAAAAGTTTGGAAAGGAATATTTTTCCTGATTGAGGAGACAGCAGGAATTGGGTTTGTTTTCAGTGGAGAATTTAGTTCCAACAAGTGTTCAGACTTTGACAGGAACAATGTATGCATGTATTAGTTTTACAACCAAAAATAAACTTAGCTTAGACATTTCCATTTTGGGAAAACTAAAAGCGGAATTAAAATTAGTGTTTTAAGAAATTTGCATTACAAGCCAAATAAGAGAACTGCCTACCAGGTCTGTAATCTTGGTAGAGACAGAGTTATGAGCATCCACTGCAAGTTATGTGCAGACCAGCAAACACTTTTCCCACTATGAACCACCTCACTCTCTTTGAGGTGATTCTTCAGTTGCCATTGAGAAGCTGTAAATTGAAATGGGAGTAGAAATAGCCCATATTCAAGTTACCAGTATCACTGGTCTCAAAGGACATGACTGTGCCATTGCCACTGTCAGATGAAGTGCATATATTTGGTGATCTGATGGCTGCAATAAAAAAAAAGATTGCATACATTTTGGATTAAGTTTTTCAGTTAACATATAAAACAATAGGTCCAGAATTGTTAGACTCAAATCTGCACACACTCAAACTGTAGCCTTTAGGGAAAAGCTTGCTCCATCTGAAGGCAAAAGCACTGGACTATCTAAACAGCTTGCCTCTCTGCTCTCTGCTTATGTGGCCAGTAGGCCTCTGTTTCCTGTGCCCTGTGCGTCTGCTGTTCTTGAAGAAAAACTCTTTCCCCAAATCACCCTCAATGGGATGCAAGCCATTTTACTCTATGGCCATTTCCGCCTTATAAACTCTGTGGGTCTAGCTGGTCTACAGCTGCCTACATCCAGTTGTGAGATATTTTTTCTTTTAAATTGAACGGACTCTGAGAGGCAGAATCCAGGTAATTTGCATTTCTAGTGGGAACAGTTTGTTTAGCTTCATTGTCACCCTCACAGACAGGGCAGACAATGCTTGCATCTTCTGGAGTGTCATGAGATGAGGTCCCAGAGGGACTCACTCCCTGCAGAATGCCCTCAGAAAATGAGGAAGACCTGGTTGCACTGAGGCCACCAGGCTTGTAGGTGGCAACTTCCAGCTTGTTCTGTGATTTTGCTCAGCAGACGGCATGTGTGCACCCCCACACATTTACATAAGTACACACACATTTAAACACCGATACACACTTTCCTCCTTATTGTTGGTCTTTTTTCATTATTTTTATTTCTAGTGCTGGGAATTCTGTCTAGTATTCCATGAGTGCTCAATAAATATTTCTGAAAGAATAAATAATGACACAATTGAATAGCTTCCCCAGCTTTCCCAGAGAGTAAAAAAAGCAATAGCAGTATCTTCATCATACGACTGTGGTACCCTACATTTTCCATAAAGCAAGAGTGTTAGTGCTATAACTTTCTGTGTGTGCATGTGTTGTGAACAGATTTATGTGAAATGCTTTTTAGCTTTATGAGAAATTACATAGTAGACAGTAATGAACATGCCAAGTTAGACAGAGAAAAACCCATAAAGTCTCAACTCCACATAAAGAACTATAGGCAACTGAGAAAATCTGGGAGCACAAATGATTTTCTCCAAGGAAGAACACACCAATTTGCTGTCCAGTGCCAAGCAGTCAGTCCTGAAAACATATGTGCAAGAAACATCATATGGACTGCACAGGTTATATTCAGGAATATATGGGCGTATACAAATACATATATGCATGTGATAGTAATTGATGAAAAAGAGACCATGAATTTGAAGAAGAGTAGGGAAGGGTGTATGAGAGGATTTGCAGGGAGGAAAGGGAATGGGAAAATATTGTAAATAAATTAAGACTTCAAAAATTAGCCAAATGACATCGTTTATCTGTGGCAATGTGGATGAATTTAGAGAAAATGATGCTAAATGAAATAAGTCAGACATGGAAAGATAGACTGTGCATCCCACTTCTATGGAATCTAAAACAGCCAAACTCAGAGAGTGAGTGGGAACTAGGGATGGCGAGGAGGATGAGGAGATGGGCATCAAGGGGGTTGACATGTCAGTTAAATAGGGATTTCTGAGATCTGTCATACAGCAGAGTTATTATAATTAATTATAGTGCATGTGTATTCATTACTTTTGCATGATTGTTTCAAAAATACTCAAGAAAAGCAATCTAATGGAAGAATATGTTCTTTTTTCTTTTTGATGATGGTATCGAAATTCAGTCTATGGTCACTTGGTTCCATGATGTTGGACAGAACCTATTGGGGTAGGACTATGAAGTGAGAGAGTTTTTTCATCTCAGGTAGACAGAAAGCTGAAAAAATTACACGGAAGTAAAGCAAGGCAGGACCATGATTTAGGCTCCACGGATCTGTCCTGGAGGACCCACTTTCTCCATTAAGTTGCCTCCTCTTAAAAGTTTCCAAAACCTCGTAAGACAGTCCCACAAGCTGGGGGACAAACACCTAACATTCAGGCCTATAGGGGATATCTCATATTTAAACTGTAACAAAATTATGTATTTCAAAATCACTGAGAAAAATATCAAATGCATGAGAATCCTGACTTCCAATGAAGATCAGTTAGTGTCCTCTGCAAGTCTGCTTTAAGTACCAAGGGCCCTTGTATCTGCATATATATATATGTATATATATATACATATACATACATACATATATATATTACAATGCTAATACATTTGTTTGAGGGAATTTTTAACTTTTTTATTGGATATTTTACTTATTTACATTTCAAATGTTATCCCCTTTCCAGGTTCCTCCTCTGGAAACCCCCATCCCACCCTTTCTCTGCCCGCTTCTATAAGGGTGCTCCCCCACCCACATGTCCACTCTGGCCTCTCCATCCTGCCATTCCCCTACACTGGGGCATTGAGCCTTCCCAGGACCAAGGGCCTATCCTCCCATTTATGTCCAACAAGACCATCCTCTGCTACATATGCAACTGGAGCCATGGGTCCCTCCATATGTATTCTTTGGTTGGTGGTTTAGTCCCTGGGAGCTCTGGGGGTGTGTGTGTGGTTGATTGATATTGTTGTTCTTCCTATTGGGTTGCAAACCCCTTCAGTCCTTTTTCTGACTCCTCCATTGGGGACCCTGTGCTCAGTCCAATGGTTGGCTGTGAGCATCCACCTCTGTGTTTGTCAGGTTCTGGCAGAGCCTCTCAGGAGACAGCTATATAAAGCTCCTGTCAGCAAGCATTTCTTGGCATCCATAATAGTGTCTGGGTTTGGTGTCTGTTTATGGCATGGATCCCCAGGTGGGGGCAGTCTCTGGATGACCTTTCCTTCAGTCTCTGCTCCACACTTTGTCTCCCTATTTCCTCCCTAGAGAATTTTGTTCCCCCTTCCGAGAAGGACTGAAGTATCCATACTTTGGTCTTCCTTATTCTTGAACTTCATGTGGTCTGTGAATTGTATCTTGGATATTCTGAGCTTTTGGGCTAATATCCGCTTATCAGTGAATGCATAAAATATGTGTTCTTTTAACTGGGTTTATCTCACTCAGGATAATATTTTCTAATTCCATCCATTTGCCTAAGAATTTCATGAAGTCATTGTTTTTTAGTAGCTGAGTGGTACTCCATTGTGTAAATGTACCATATTTTCTGTATCCATTCCACTCTTGAAGAACATCTGTGTTCTTTATAGCTTCTGACTATTATAAATAAGGCTACTATGTGGTCAGCAAAAGATGCTGCTTTCTGATTTACTCTGTCCCTTATGTAGGTCAATGTTCCCAGAAAGAAAGAAAAAATGCTTCATCTATGCTAAATATTCCACAAAGCTACTTGACTGATTAGGACTTTCAGGTTGTGGTAGATAGGAAGGTCTATAGCCAAATTATCTTGGACTATCTTTAGCTCCAATGTGTTTGAAAAATGCTGTGATTTATGACTTTATCTTGTCCTATAGCTACAAAAACTTCATGAATCCATTTTCACATTAGAATGTGGCATTTAAGGACAACCTGAATCTGTTCTTTGCTCCCATTTGGTTCCAGAACAAACTCACTCCCTTTGAACTGAGAGCTGTGTTTTGTATTGACATGATTTTGAAATGTTCCCAAGAAACCTGCTGCCTCATTGGAAGACTGGCATTCCTCTGGAGAAGCCACATAGCCTACAGGTAAGCACTCTTTTGGACAGTTATATGAATGAGTCAACTTTAGACCAGTTCCAGAAGCCTAGCAACCAGCATCCTTCCTAGATCTCCTGGACAAGAGTCTTCAAGCCAGTGACCAGCTAAGCCACACTCATTTTTTTTTAATCCTCAGAAACTGAGCATAATAGTAAATGTTTGTCTGTTTAATATGCTAAGTTTCAGGGCAGTGTTTTCTCCCAAATTAGACAGCTAATGCATAGTGCCCAATACAGATACTTTAGCCTGAGGCTGCGATACCTCGAAGTTGTTAGATGGATGACTGTGGTCCAAGTCTAGAAATACAACTTTTCTACCTTCTTTTCTCATCTTTTCAGAATGTTCTATACAAAACGAGCATGCTTCATCTGAAAACCTAAACTGCAAAATGCTCTTATGCTTGAAAGGTTTTGAGTATGGGCATAGTGGCCCAACTTGAAAAGTTCACACCTTCAAGTGTCAAAGGCTCCATTAAAATATAGTTGTGTTGTGTTGTGTTGCATAAAACTACCTTCAGCCTATGTGTATAAATACATTGGAAAAAGAAATGAATGTTGTGTTTAGACAAGAGTTTCATCTTCAGTATAGTTCATTACATACGTGTGAGTTTCTTACAATTTGAAAAAAAAATCTCAATTCAAAGAAACTTCTGGATACAGAGTACTCAAGCTCTGTCATACTCCTCTGACTCACTTCGGGCTGATGCTTATCCCACAGCATGTCTTCACTTGATAAAGCCACTGCACCTGGATCCAGGGTATCACAGCTTCATCACCTATGTGGTGGACACTCCCATGCCCATTTCAGTTTTTGACATCATCCTGTGCAGCTGAGGCCTTTGCAAAGTGAGGCCAGGCCCTGTGTTAAAGAGGTTTACCTGCCTGGATCATAGCTCTTTTCTTCTTATCACTGAGGGCTGTGTGTCCTCAAGCCTTGCCCTCTTTGTCTTTTTGCTCTGATACAGGCAGCTAGAGAAGAGCAGAGACAGGCAACTATGATAACTTCAGGCATTTGCTTTCCTAGGATATTCTTCTATGAAGCTTCTAAAGGTCTCCTGTAAATTACCCTAGTGGGGTTCCAGTGCACTAGAGAAGTTTAAAATTCCAAAATCTGAGTGGACAGTTTGAATCTGCTTGAACACTTGGAATATAAAAGAAGCAATCAGTTGGACTGCAAAAGACTTGGCTTAAGCTCTTCTCTGAAGTGCAAGTTATTGTTCTCTTTGAAGCAGTCATTTGCTGCTGAACCTGAAATCGGAAGAACAGCATCGTTGCCTGTCTCCCAGCAGGATGCACATGTAAGACATGGTATCCTCTAGTGGGTAGGCCTTACATTCAATTAGAAATTGCTATGTTACTCCTGTAATGGTCGTGCCTATGGGTACATCTTGCTGACGGGACAGCATAGCACACAGGATCCATAACTGTTTCACAAGGCCCATGATGGGAATGTGTTGGGCCCTAGGAGAGAACCTAACACAGATATTTTGCTAAAGCTGACGTGCTGTCCAAATGCCTCTTGAATATTTATGCTTTTATTTATGGCTTAGAGATACTCTCAGACTTGATCAGAGATGCTTCCTTTTGCAGTGGGCTGTGATAAGTGTAGAGGCTGGTGACTTGCTAAAGTGATAAGAATAAATAACTTGAGTGCTCATAAGCCAGTAGTTTATGTTGTTCCCTCTAAGGCTGTGGGCACTTGGGGGAAGAGGGCTTGGGAAGAATGTAAGAGTTGGAGGATGGGAGGTGTGCAGTGAGATGCTATCTGATCAGGATATTGTTGTTAAATATGCAGCATCAGCCATGGTTACCTATGCAACCCCTGCAAAAGACAGGGCTAACTAATAATACGTCAGACATGGGGGTTTCATGAAGGCTTCCCTCTCTCTGAGGAGTTATTAGGCAGTTAATTGTTGCTAGGGAGTCATTCCTCAGTGGTGTAGCCTCTAGTAACTTTCCCTGCTTAGGTGAATAATCCTGACTTATGAAAGTAACCCTAATTAAACACAGTGATCACATGCATGCATATGTATGCACACACAGAGACACACACACACACACACACACACACACACACACACACACACACACACACACAACATGTGAGAAGGGCATTTGTTAGGGAGAAGAGATTCAGTGGGAGTGAAAAGGGAACTGAGAAATGATAGTAGCAAGATATGGTCAAAGTACCTTGTACCCGTGTATATATGTATTTATGAAAATATGAAAGAATTAAAACAAAGAAGACATGGTATCAAGTCTGACAATGCTGCAGGCATGTAATCCCAGTACTCATGAGGCTGAGGCAGGGGAATCATAAATTCAAGGCCACAGTGAAACCTTGTCTCAAACAAGTAAGTAAACAAACAAACAAACAAACAAAAAATAGAGACATAATATGGAGACATGACCTTCACCACCCATAATCCCCAAACCCCCAATCCCAGGGGCTACTAAACAGCATGGATCTCCCAAGCACCACCTTCTGAGGAAGAATGCCACATTCCCTTGAACTTCTCAGCAATTGCACTCCTTTCTCTTCTTCCAGGCCTCTCCACCTCCCGATGCCATGGCAGACCTCTCTGCTGGTTTAGAAACCTTTGCACTAATGTGTCAAAGGTAACGAATTTTGTCTGGACCCTGGCAAGCCTCCGTGTTTTGATGCCTCAGAGGATGATAAAAGTCAGGCTTCAGAGACAGACGGCCTTGTTTTTGGAGAAAGTTCCAAAGAGAGGTGGAGTTTAGATAGTGTTTCATGGGGCTATTCCAGGAGCCCAGGAATTTTTCCTCCTTTGTTGCTCTTGGTTGCATGTCTGAGAGATGAGGGCTTAAAAATAAAGCCCCAACATCATCCCAGACACTAAATCTGGAGCTCCCAGCTGTGTTCTCTGCTGTACTGAAAGGATGAGGGATTTTACTGTCTCAAGGTCACTTGTGGCTTCATTATTAAACTAGCAAGAAGGGTGGGATGGAGCCAAAAGAGCAAGGCCTTGAGCAGCAGCAGCTGTGGCTTCCACTGTACTAGTTTTAAAGGTTTTTGGGACTGCCAGAATACTTTAGTTCCATTGTACCACATTACCCTCTGGATGTGGGGTGCTGATTTGTGCTCCTGAACATGCACACGCCAAGCCACTGTGTGGATCTCTTTACTCTTCCGACTCCTTGATCCCTCTGGCCCTACAGACCCAAGATCAACCACCCTGTGTCTTCTTTCCTGGGGTGGTAGCATCTTGCCGAGTACTCTTTCTTGGGTTCAGTCACGTATTCTCACTTAGCCTGAATGCTTCGATGTTGCACAGGTCATTGCTTGCCACACACCACAGGTTCTCATCTCTGTACACTATATGGATGACTCAAAAAGGCACCTTTCCCATTCAGTAGAAGCTTCTGTAGCTTTTCCTGTGCTGTAGTACTAATAATAATCTTAGTTCTAGAGTTGGTTCCATTTCTTGAGGTTTGGGCTTCAAGAACCTATCTATCTGCTTTTCCCAGGCTCTGACCTCCTTCATTTAGCACCTCCTTCAGCCACCTCAGCTATTGCGTTACTTCACAAAGCCACTGGCTTTTCCTAGGCTCCTCACTATGGAAGAATCATGGTGCCTACCATTCCCCATGTCCAACCCATTCAGATCACCTGAAATTCTGCTTCATCCACTGCCTCTGGACACAGACAGACACAAAGACACAAATTACATCATCGTTTGCCTTCCCTGTGTCTCCCTGGAAGGATCAGTTAACCCAACCCATAGAGGCCAAAGAGTTCATGTTTCACAGGGCAGAATTTGGCCAGCAAGACAAAAGAGCAAGATACACAAAAATGAACCTCTCTTCCTATGTGTCCTTCCTGTCCTCAAAGGCCGTCCGGAGTCCAGACTTTCTCTATTCACCCACAGAGCAGCTGCTGCTTTTGTGTCTGTCTCCTTTACCTTCTCACACCCTCTTGCTGCTCTGGAGCTCTGAGAACAGGCAGATTCCAAGCTAGTGAGCAAGCAGTACTTAAGATAGAGACACAGTTACTGAGCTTACTGCATGCACTTTAGGTACAAGCCATGTCCTAAACCTGGGGAAGAGATCAATCTTTTTCCTGCTCTTCACAACCATCAGTGCTCAACATCCTTCTGTCCTAACTCCTAAACATCCCAGAAGTCCCTTGTCTCCTTTGCATTTATGCATCCTTACTTTTCATATTTCCACTGACATCATCAACTTGGATTATTGTCAGATACAGGATACAGAATGTTGCTCAGCTTTCAGGCCATCCACAGGCATATACACAAAAGATTCTTTCTGAGGTACAAGGTGAGCCTCATCTCTCTATTTAGAACATTCCATTGTCTCCAACCTTGTCCTGAAGGTTAGAATCTATGTACTCACAGGATGAAGGCCTTCAAGATATACTTTTCCCGTCATGTCTCTGGTGGCCTGTTCTCCACCCCCTCTTTCAGACACCATCAGCAGCTTCTGCTTTCAGCCCCCCAGGCAGCATATCAGCATGAAGGTACCATTTGTGAGCAAGAGCAGATGCTCTGAACTCTAGCTATGTGATAGAGGTTCTTGGGGACAGCTGTTTTGGTGTGAGTCCCATGACTATAGTCTCTGAGACAATGATTTAGATGTGTTGTACATTTGGAGGACCAGCCAGGGAACTCTAGGAGGTTAATGTGGAAGTGAGGCAGGATGGTCAGGTAGCCATGGGGAAGGTAAGGATGCTATCTCTCTCTGGTGTGTGTGTGTGTGTGTGTGTGTGTGTGTGTGTGCGTGTGTGTGCACGCGTGTGTGTATGGGTGTGTATGTGTGTGCACGCACACATACACATATTTAAATCTCTACAATGTCAGCCACCAGGCTGCTGTGAAGTGAATCTAGATCGCATGTGGACCGCATGTGGACTGCATGTGGACCGCATGTGGAGCTGCGGGTGGGCTTCTAAGCATGAATGCTGCAATGGGGGAAGAGAAGAAGAGAGCAGCTCAGACATCCTCTATTTCAGGCTTATGGAAGGGGCAGAAATGCAGTCTTCTTCCCATATTTGCGAGGAACTGGCTTCAGGAGCTCATCAGATACCCAAATCCATGAGCAAGCATTTACATGCCCAGTCTGTAGGAGTTATCTCACTCAAATACCACACTGTGGATCTGTGATGTGACGGAGATCACTGCAGGATGTTGTTAAATGTCACTCTATCCAAACAGCATGTGAGGAGCTGCAAAATCAAGGTTTGCCTTTGGAATTTTTTAAATGAATATTTTGACCCACAGCTGTTTGATCCAGGGATCTTTGGATGTGACAGGCAGGCTAAGGCAAGAGAAAGCAATGGGTGTCAGAGTAGAAGTTGCATGTGTAGAAGTTCACTCTACATGCCACTGGCATTGTCACAAATTAGGCATTATCACAACCTTCCCCTCAAAGAAGAGGGGCCTCAGTCTAATTAGAAAGCAGTTAACTATGGCACAACAGCCATACTTCTATAGCACCAGTGACAAGTCAGTGTTATAGCATGCAGGCTCCAGCCTTGAGTAAGAACAGTGATTTCTTTTCTTCCTCAGGAGCCTGCCTGCATAGCACCTTCTGGTGCTACAAAAGCTAGCCAGCAGGGAAGAACTTTCTGTGTCGTTAGAAACTGATTTCTCTTTGTGCTGGTAGTCTAATTTCCAGCTTGAGAAATTATGCAAAACATCTTCCAAATCTTCTTGGAGCCACCAAACAGATTTAGTTCAGTCTTAGAGTGAGTGCCAAGACAGGAAACCTAAGAAGAGAATAATTCCACCCACTGACAAATCTTAGGGGTTATGGGCTAAGATATTGGAGCTTGGGAGTTGGGGCAACCCAGGTCATGGAAGCCAGTAGGTTCTAGCTGTGGTTGGAACTCTTGTGGAGAAGTCTGGCTGCTCTAGAATTCCTCTTCCCTTGGCTTCGGGCATCTCTGTCAGGATGGACAGAGAAGGCCAAGTGAGAAACAGAGAGCAGTCCTTTCTACATGGTTGAGAGATGCTGAACTCACTGATCACAAGTAAACCACAACCTTATGTAGAAGGTACCATGGGATGACTCTAACTAGCATTGTCTTCCAATCTAGCTTTCTGCTGAAGGACTTAATGCCCTTACTTCTCCAAAGACCTCTGGGTAGCACTGTTTCTTCAGTTAGTTAAGTCTCATTGGTTGCTGTATAACTTGAACTGATATAATGAAATTCATGATTTGCGTGAGCCCAGATGCCTGCACCATGTGAGTTGATTATAATTCACAAACAGGAAAAAAATAAAAGGTAAATCCATCAAATGTAGAAGCAGTTGTCACCACAGGCTGAGGGTGAGCCTGATCCTACTGTTCAACAGAGTGAGAGAACTTCTTGATTTCTGGACTCAGTTGGACTTGCCCATTTAAATACTCAATTAATTGACTCTGAGTATTAAAATAGTGAAGACTGGGAGAAGGATGGGATAGTGGTTTTCATAAAACACAGAATTGTCCCAACTCTCCTTATTGGGTGAGAATGGGAAAGGGTTTTCAGTCATTTTTTTTCTTTAGTAGTTGATAAAAACTCAATTGTGTATAAGGATCAGACTGACACAAAATGTTTGAATTCTAAAGTGATACTGGATTTATTATTTCAATCAAAGCTCCTAATGGCTGTTTTGTGACACTCACGGTATAGTCAGGGCAAATTGTGTTTGTGATCTCACACAGTTGGAAGGGGTCAGGTCACACACTAGGATTCAGATCCTCTGAGAATCCCCTCCTGGTGTCCTGGAGTTAGGTCTTTTCCCTGATTGTCTTTGTACTCACAACAGGTCCTGGAATGGAGATTCAGGACACTCCAAAGGGGATAGCCAGGCAGACTTGGCATGCCTTATGATATAGGTTAAAGTTAGGAGTGACCTCGAATTTCCTTCAACTGATAGCCACCTTCACCCTCTATATACACACAAGAGCTGGGATTGCTGAATTTACATTGCATACGATAAAACTACTCCCAGTAGGAAAGGTGTACCAAAAGGCACCTGAAGGACAGGGCTCAAGTCTGCAACACATCCTCTAAGATGGTAAAAGAGGTCAGCATGGCCAGGGAAGGCATGGGAAGACAGAGGCTTCGTAGGGTCCCTCACTAGTCTGACATCCCTAAACTGATGGTTTATGATACAGTAAGTTCAGGGGATAATATGAAGCAGGACAAGGTCCCTGATGCTGAAAGCAGGCACATCTGTAGGTTGGACTTCTTATCTTTGTCTATTCTCAGCATTTACCTGTGCCCATGAGCCTCTTAACTACTCTCTAATTTTCCCTGCCTCATCTTCAGGAGGAGATTGGTGGTTGTATGGTACCAGACCCCCTGAATGGTTCCTGTGTAGTCTCCTGTGCCTCAAGGAATCAGCATGCAGGTAGGAACCACTATCTACTTTGAATCTGACTGAGATTTTTTTTTTTTTGATATGTTGCTTGTTTTCCCAACACCCTGTATTCTCAAAGGCAAACACAACTGAACTCTGAGATTGTGGTAGGGGACTGCCTTAGCCTGGCCAGCAGAGTCACCTACCTCACCCTAAGGGAGGCCACATGTTTCAACCCTATCCCTGGGAAATGTTAGGAGTCACCTCTATGCCTTTATTTAGTTGTCAGTGATCTCACAGGCAAAGTGTCAGTTAGGGAGAATGCCTGAATCATATTTTCCAAGTAAGAAAGTGCAGGTTAAGGAGAGAATACTGTGTAGTTTGTGCTAGGAAAATGATGTCATTCTACCTTAATTAAAAATGTTTTTTTTAAGAAGAGAGAAGAATGTCACACATAAAATGTAGCTGAGTCCTTGAGTTCTAACACCAGACTTAGTCCTCAGCTTCGGCCACCTCCGACCAGACTGCCAGAGCTCCAAGAAACCTTTCAGTTCCAAACTACCCCGGGATCAGGAAGGGATGTCACCAGTTCACCCCTAGATACACTTGGTTCCTAATACTCTTGCTGGACTCAAAGGGTGGGGTGGGATCGACTCAGGGAAAGAGCCCGTGACAGCCTGAGCCCAGTGTCCTGCAGTGGGTGGTTCCAGGAAATTCCAGGCCAGAGGGTCTAACTGGCTGCTATTTTTAAGGTCTATGAAACAAACCCAGGGAGAAACTCAGTTCAGTCAAAGCAAAGCAATCATCTCAGAGAAGGAAGGTATGGATAATGTGCACCAGTCTCTATGCCTCTGGGTAAAGCCATGAGTGTGGGCAGCTTATAGCTACAGTAGCCCCTAGACAACCACACAACAGTTTATGGCCATACAAGTCTGGGCTGACCCTTAAACAGCATCTTAACAGAGGAGTGCTATGTTTCCTGGGATTGTATGAGAATAATGGTCATGCTCCAAAATCTACATTCCAATATGTTGTACCAAAGCTCTGCAAGTCAGAGTTCCAAAATGAGGCATCCCTTAAGGGCTCACTTGCTTGATAAATCCCAGAAGGATTACTCCAATATCAAAGTCATGGTTCCCTGAACCAGCCCACATACCATCCGGCATCTGTATATGTCACCCCTGTTTCCTGCTGGCTCCTCCCTCAAAGGACACAGAAAGTTCAAGGGAAAAACAATATCCACATCTCCTCTAATCCAAACATTGCTTCAGAGTCCAGTGTATAGTCTGTGGTCACGTGGATGCCAGTCTAAGGGACAATGCTGTTCCTATCAGAGTCACACTCTAGTAATGTTATTTCTTGTTTCTCCAGGTTCCTTCAGGACATCAAAGCCCAAGCTGTGGATGTAGTTCAGTTAGTAAAGTACTTACCTCACATTCAGGAAACACTGGTTTGATCAGAGCATGGCATGAACTAGACATATTGGTGTAGGTCTATTATAGTTCCAGCATTTGGGACATAAAGACAGGAGGGTCAGGAGTTCAAATTCATCTTTTCACGTAGTGAGTTCCTAGCCATCCCAAGCCACATGAGGCTCTGTCTTAAATAGGTGGATTAATTTGGTTTTTAAAAAGAAAGAAAAGAACATAGAAACTTACACATTATAGAAACTGAGATGCTCAGGGCTCCTCTACTGGATTAAACCATTATGAAACTTTGTCACAAAACTGTGACAAACCCTGTCCCTACCTGTCCTACTGTGTCTAAGTCTGGCTCTTGGAATTTATGTGGGCTCTGAATGCAGATTGGACTGTGGGTTCTGGGCTGCTGGAGGTTCAGTGTTCCCCTTTTGAAACAGGATGCACACACAGTTCTGGGATCTATAGAGCTAGAGCTTGGTGGCTTCTCCCCTACTTACTGGGTTTTGCTTAAAAACAATTTGTCATTATTCTCTCTCTCTCTCTCTCTCTCTCTCTCTCTCTCTCTCTCTCTCTCTCTCTCTCTCTCCCTCTCCCTCTCCCTCTCCCTCTCTCCCTCCCCTCCCCCTCCCCCTCTCTGTACATCACACAGGTGCAGGTGTCCTTGAACATCAAAAAAGAGTGCTAGGTCTCCTGGAGCTAGAATTACAGACAACTGTATGCTGACAGAGATGGTAGAAATCAAACTCTGGTCCTCTGGTGTTTTTTAACAGCTTAATCATTTCACCAGCCCCAAGTAAGAGCTCTCTTTGTACCAAAGAGGCAGTATCTCAATGGCATGGCCACCACATGCATTTTCACTTCCTCCTTGGCCATGTTGTGGGAAAGAGGAAACCCTGTTCAAGCTAAGTTGGCTAAGTTCCTACTAAGGGTCAGCGATGAGGATGGTTCCAGAAAAGGTTCGTGATGTGAGGAATACTGAGGTGCCCAGTGCAATGTAAGAGTAGTGATGGACTAAGAAGCTTGTTTATAAAGCAAGGAAGAAGGCTAATATCCTGAGGATTTAACATGGTTGAGTAAGGGATTTAGTCTTTATAACATTTGCTGACAGATGATCTGCCCTTAAGGCAGTACAAGGCTAAGTAACCACAGCTGAGGTGCCTTCGTAATATAAGTTTCAGGCCATTTTTAAAAGGTAAAATGTATCTTGCATGCCTGAGGGATACAAACTCAAGCAAGTAATATGTACTGGCAGATGACAGAGTTTTTTTGTTTTTGGTTTTCTTTTTTTGTTTTTTTGTTTTTTGTTTGGACTGACATGGGGCTCTGGCTCTGCTAAGCCACCAGCCCTGAGGGTGGACTTAATAGAGTCTGGAAAGCAGGCTTGATGAGAGGCCGCCAGCACACCATGTGTTTGTTTGGGTGCTGGGCCACTTGACTCTTCCTAAACTGGGGTGGGAGATAGTAGCTCTTTGTAGGGCATGGTAGATGCAGCTGTGGCATGCTGTGGTGAGAACAGGATAATTAGGTGTGAACGGAGAGCTAGCTTCAAATCCTGTGAAGTAGAGTAACTGAAGTCCTACATCTTCAACTGCAGAGACTGTGGGATGATGAAATATGTCACAGGTACTGGGCTGTACCTGTGTTGGTTGTTAAGATACAGACACAGGGAACCCAGTGCCCCAAAATCTTAGCACAATAATGTCACAGGATTTTTCCAAAGAAGTAGGGGGAATGGAGGTGTATGTCCTTAGGGTGAAAGTTGAAAGCCATCTCTATCTAGTGGGAACCCACACTGAGTTGCAAGTGCCCAGACTTTCAACCTCAATAGGACCATAGCCTACCAGAATACTTAGAATACCTTCTTAGCACTGAGAGAAGCTTGGTGCTTGGTATAGATACCACAGGGAGACACAGCAGCAGACATGAGCAAGGGCTTCCCAAAAGAGTCCCCAAATTAAAATTGGCACAGGCACAATCAAGAGAGTGGGAGAGAAGTGAAAGGAGAAGATAGAAATGGAAACACAGAGAAGAAGAATGGAGCAGGAGGGATATCTTTCCCCTAGCAAGGCTAAGATGATAGGAAGGTAGTCTGGTCAAGCAGAGATCTTATTAATCTTCTTAACAGATTTAATGGCCTCCCCTTTGAGATATCATCTGTTTAGTCAGTGTAATGTCTATTTATTTAGAAATATATTGTAGGAGTTGCTCTGTAGTGTTATTCTATACATTTCTTATTTGGTCCCATTTTGTTTCCACGATCAATTGCTATATGGCATTACTCCAAGTTTTTTGGATGAAGAAACTAAACTAGAGATTAAAGAAGTCACCTCACTTGCTATAGTCAGACAGTCAGTGGAAGAAGCAGACCCTGAGGTTATACCCTTGTCAGGCTGTCTTCCACAGTTCTCCACCATAAGCCAAGCCTTCATGAGGATCCTGATACTCTCCCTCCATTCTCCAGTAGAAGCCACAATAGACCTGACAGGGTCCAGTTTATCTAGCTCCTACAGGTTACTCAATGGTTTGCAATATAGTTCTGGCCTTGTAGTGGATTAAACAAAGAACAAGTCTTGGACATACTTTCCTCCATTGAAGGGTGGGGTCTGTATGTTCTTTGAATCTGACAGACTCACTGGATTCCTTGAGGTATATGTATGAGGTGGAGGGAATGCATCTTGCAGCTTTGGTCTTTGGCCTTCGGATCACATCTTTTACAGACTTGTCCCTGGAGATGATTTCTAATGAAGCTAGCCACTAGGAATGGAAAGGCAGACCAGCCAGCTCGTTGAGAAATTAGAAGGTTGAATCGCTGGCAGATATCTGATGTCAATTACTTGAGTAAATCTAAATAAAGAATTCCCAGTCCTTTTCTTCCTAAATCCCTGATCTGAAAATCATGAGTAAAATACCTTAAGGGCTTATTTGAAATTGCTGGGTTAGTGTTAACATTGATTAGCAAAGAAATTGTTGGCTTTCATGGGTCATTTTGAATCCAGGGTCAGATGAGTCACCTGTAGGCTGGTTATGGGATGAGAGAATATCTAGGGTGAGTAGATCTGTCTGCTTTGCTCAGAGAGACTGAAGAATTTCTCTTGACAATCATAACCAGTGCACCGTCCCAGATGTAAACAGGAAACTTCCAAGGAGAGGGTCTAGGAACAAACTTTGAATTGATGAATGAAGAATCCATCTCCAACAGAGCCAAGAAGGGCAGCAGGAGCCCAGAGAGCAGATGAGCTGTCCAGATGGATCTCTGAGAAAGATGAAGGCTCAGGGATGGCGGAAAGAGAAAATAGAGGGCAGAAAAGCAAATACTGCTGTGTAGGCATGAGCAGGGCGGTGACATTTGTCGTTTCTGCTTCTCATTTCAGCAGCCATCTTGTTTCAGGATTCTAGCTCCCCTGGGACAGGATTTGAGTTTGTCATCATCCAGGACAAGTCCTCTGAAGGTAATTTCCCAATTCCCCCGAGCATTTTAAAGATGGAGTTTCTGCTCCCAGCAGCTATAAGTATATGGAGACAAGGCTAAGCACAACATCATTCTCTACCTTGTCCCCCAAAGATTGTTAGCATAAATCTGATTTATAACTCAGCATGAGTTCATTTTGAAAACAACAGATGTGAGTGCCTCAGCTCTTGCAGTCTCTGGCTTTATATTAATGGCTTGAAATGCAACCTGCTTAGGCATCCATCCAGCTGCCACCAAAGAGCACCAGTGTCTGCCTTGTTTACAGACAGAGCTTGTCTACAATCTTGCCTTTGGGCTTCAAGTTGTATAAAAATTCAGATGCTGAAGACAAATCAGGCTTCAGGGCTGGGTGAGGACAGTGATGTAAAACCTGATGCCAGGCAGTCAGCCAGTCCTACAAAGAGAGCAGGGAAGAAGAGGAAGTGGGGAAGGAGGAGAAAAGGTGAGTGTATGGTTAAGCACTTGGAATATGTTAGGTAGCTGCTGATCTGGGGCATAGTTGAGTAACTCAACTCGGGATAAACAGCCCTGGGGACTTAGTCCTGACCTTTTAGCCAGTGAATGGTTTATGGTTTATTTTCATTTGTACAGAGGAGAGCGTGGCTGGACAAAAGAAAGGAGATTAGGATAAAGAATTGTGACATTGCAGAGAGAGAGAGAGAGAGAGAGAGAGAGAGAGAGAGAGAGAGAGAGACAGAGAGAGACAGAGAGAGAGAAACAGAGGCAGAGACAGAGACAGAGACAGAGGGGGTACATTTGTTGGTTAGAGAAATATTTATTGTATCTGAAATAATAGTATAAGATTCTAAGAACATCTGCAACTTGACGAAACCCACAAGAAATCCAATCAGGCACTTGCGTTTGTCTTAGGATGCTGAAGGCATCCAGGTGGAGCTTTTCACATGTGGGTTGGAGCTGACGTGTCTAAATCCTAAACTTGGCATCTTTTCAGGGTGGTGATGCAGAGCTATGATGGAGGGAGATTAATAACAGGGGAGTTTATGGCTCACCATCTAGACCACAAATGGCAATCCCTGTGCCAAATTAACCTCCCCAAGAGGACTTCAACTTGGTGTGGCTGCTTTTGGGCTACAAAGCCAGTCATGGGTGGTTACAATAGGAACTCTCTATGGCCTATAAAGTCTAAAACATTTGCTATCTCATCCTTCACCAGAAACGTGTACCAGCTTTGCTCAGGAGAGCACCAGGCACTCTCAATGTGGTATCACTTTGTCACTGCTGTCCACAAATAGTGTTGGAATATGCATAATTACCAAAGTGGTGGGAAATGTAAATATATACAGATACACACATAAGCATTCATATGCATAGATAAGCACAGGCAGACACACACAATGGGCTTAAATGGGCCCCTTCTGAGTTAATATTTCAGTGTGTCTGACTGCACTAAGTCATTTTTAAAAAATTGGTGTTTCTTTAAAATACATGAAGCAAATCATGTCCTTACTGTAGGTTAGGTGCATTACTGTTGACAGACTCTCTGGTAGCCCATGAGCCTAATGAAAGAGTAGTGTGCTGTGTGGTGAGGGTTCAGGGTAACACTTGACAGTGCTCATGGAATGCTTACTGAGAGCCAGGACTCTGTATATATCTCATCCTTGCCTGGAAGTCAAAAGTACCAGGAACTTGAAGCAGCTAGTCATATTACATCTATAGCCAAGAGCAGAGAACTGTGAGTTAATGTGTGTATTCCAGTGCTCAGTTCATTTTTTCCAGTCTTATATATCTCAGGATCTCTTGTTCAGGGAATGGTATCATCCATACTGGATGGATTTCCTCACTAATTAAGACAACACCCTACAGAAATAGCTCCAGGCTTACATAATGAAGACAATCCCTCATTGAGATTTCTTTCTCAGGTACTTTTAGATTATGTGAACCTGAAAATGTCAACCAATCATCACATCATGTCATTGTGTCTCAAGAAATTATTCAATTTGCTCAAGAAAACTGACCAGTGTATATACCAGGGACTTATCCATGCTGTCTAGGAACTGACATTCTACTGCAGAGTTACACTCCCCAGCCATGGGGGTGACCCTTGGTGAAGTCATATTACTGCACCTACCGCATGAGTGGTTTTTTGTATATTCCTATACTTTGCACCACAGTCTGAGATGGACAGGACCCAAAGGCAAATGCCTTGATCCTTGGAAGCATCTCTGAAGGATGTGAGATATGGGGCAGTGAGATAACACAGTGAGTAGCATTAACTGGAACTTGTTCCTGCTAGGAAATTCTGGAAAGTGGCAGAAGACTCATCTTAGGAAGGTGAAAAGTTTGGGAGTTTTCCACTCACCCCTGTCCATCATTGACTGAGTATCAGCTGTCCATATCTCTGGAGCATTAACTCCTTGCTACTGCTAGCTTCCCTTGGATGTGAGAGTAGCATGTACCAGAGAGGAAAATGCCCTCAAGTCTAGGGCTTTCAGGTGATTGGTAGAGGCCATCCCTTAGCAGAAGTCAAGTCAAGGCAGCAGGTCAGCATATCATATTTCAACCATAAGAAAAGGGTCAGGATGAGAAACCAGGAATATGTCTCTGTTTTTCTCAATAAATGTTATTGAGAAACTGGATTTACACATTAAAAAAAGAAATTAGAGTCTTATACTGTACAAAAATGTTAGCTCAAAATGTTAGCTTAAAGACATAGGCATAAGATAAGATGCAAAACCATAAGACTCTTAAAAATGGAGAATGATGATTGTAGAACACTGGATTTAGCAGTGGTTTCATAGAAAAGCTCCCCCCAAAGCATTATCAGTGAGAAAAACAAACAAACAAGCACATAAGAAGTAGACTGAATCAAATTAGACTGCATACAGGCTGCTAGTTTCCCCAGGCTGAAGGAAGAAGTTAAAGTTCCAATATGGCTCGATGAGCAGAGGTTGGAGTTTGGGTGCACAGCAGCAGCCCGTACCTACTTAATGCCCTAATCTGTACACTAAAAAAAATGCTTGAGACTGCAGTTTTCCTGTGCTGTGGATTTCACCACAATCATGGAAGGAAACACTCTCTAAGCAGCTCTGATGTGGAGCCAGACCGGGTGGACCAGATCCCACATGTTGCAGGTCATCAAAGAGGTTCATGTCTTTTGAAATCCACATGGAAGAGAGACTCCTCCGGGCGTTACCCAACCCAGCATGCCAAAAGTACTAAAGAATGAAGGTAGAAGAGCCAAGGGAGGCAACCAAAGGAAGTTGAGCCTCTCCTCTGAGCTCCCACAGAATCAGCGACATTCCTCTATGAAGTGTAGAGTAAGCATTACCATTTTCTATTCTGGGGACATGAAAGTGTTCAACTTTCTAAAATGTCTTGTGACATGTGACCCATGCATGCAGGCTTAAGCTCTGACTGCCTCACGTACTGATCACTTTTCTGCGCAGGTCAACTCACAATCTCAGTGGCTTCTCCCTAGACGATTTTATTTGTGTGTTCACAGATTTGAAGTTTGTCAGGTCAAGGCTGGAATGAGCTGGGTTGGAGCTGATTTTAGTACCTATTGAATTCAGACCTGTAGATTCCCTCCTTATAGGGATCCAGGCTGGAAAGACCGTGGCTGCTTGATAAAGTTCTTGTCATAGCAGCCAGTAGGAGTTTGAGCACAGCTGGCAGAGACATTGTGCTTCTCAGAGCTTACAGCTGGCGTGTGACCTGAACCCCAGTTTTACCCACCAAGCAATCACACTGCCAGCGCTGACATTGACAAAAACCATTAGAAGATATTGCTAGGCTACAAGATAAAAGGCTAAAATGTGTTAATCTACAAAGTGCTGAGATCAACGATCTGATTGGGCACATTTCACTGGGGGCACAACAAATCAGGACCATTTAAGGAAAAACAAAACTTTGGAAAAATGCCCCAGGGCATTAGTTCAGAGCCAAGTCCTACAGACTCAACATTTCTCCATGGCCTGGAGTATGTGTACTAAAGGGGCAGGTCCAGCTGGGAAGACTGAAATGATATGGCATTGATGTGTTTGGCATGGCTGGTATAGAGGAAATCCAGATTAGCCAAGGGTAAGAGAGTCAGAGTGAAATTTCCAACAAGCAGGCCCAAGGGGGAAAACATGAATTCAAGTGTCAGATTCTGAAGGCCCCAATTTTTGAAAGAGGAAAGGTATTCACTGTCAAGCAAGTGTCTAGAGAGCCTCATCCTGAACCCTAGGGACTTGGAAACTGGTCAGCACCAAATTTGAGATGAACGAAAAAGAAGCAAGAAGCACCGAATGAAAACAAGTATAAAGAAATGATGCTTGGTCTCACCACACAGGCTTCCCATGTCTGGGAAATGTTCAGGTTCTCAGGAAAACATATGTGACTTCTCCTAATGCAGAGGAGGTGCTCAACCGTGACCCATGAATCATGCAGTGATAAAGAGAAGGAGCTGGAAGAACCCTGAGAGATCTCGCTTTCCGATTAGGCACCCTGCTAAGGAGTTCTAGAGTGCTGTAGTTTTCAGACATGCTGCAGTATTCAGACATCATCAGAAAACTGTGCAGTTGTGAGTATATAAACACAAAGACAAAGCAGCTGCCTCAGACAGCTGCCTAAGAAACATTCAAACTAGCTGTCCTTGGCCGGGCACTGCTGTGGTTCAAATAAGATTTGTCCTTTGAAAGCACCTGATCGAGGTGTCCTTTGATGTAGGCATATTGGGAGATGCTAGACCTCTAAGAAGTCTAGAGGGAGCCACCCCCACTTCTGTCCTCTTACTGTGGGTGTGCTATGTCATGAGGAAACTGTGTTGTAGATGGTGTCATCCTGTATGTGTGTGGTGCTGTGGATGGTGTCATGTTGTAGGTATGTCATGTCGTATGTGTTTTATGCTGTAGGCTTATAATGTAGTGTGTCACACTGTGTCATACTGTCAGTGTATGTACTATGCATTTAAAAAACATGGCAGGGTTTTAATCTGAAAATGGTGTCATGTAATAGATGGTATTGTGATGGATGTCATGCTGTAGGTGGTGTCTTGTGTGTCATGTTGTAGCTGTTGTGATGTGTGCCATGCTGTAGGTGTATCATGCTATAGGTGGCATTAGGCTTCATTCTGCCATCAGCAAGCAGCAGCCTGGTGGGTATGAATGCATGTTGTGTCAGAGGGCCCAGACTTTCCTAAGTTCATTTTGGAACTCTTCCTTCCTTGGTCAGGCCATGTGACCTTCCAGGAACCAGAAAAATTATGACCAATGGCAGGCAAAAGGGGAACCTATACATTATTGTAGCATTACATTCTCTGGCATCAAATAGAAAAATGCAGTCTTAGAAAATTTCTGATTGAGCAAAAATGAGGGGTAAAATTCTTTCTTCCCAATCTTTTGTGAGGCTAGAACCTTTCTCTAAGAACAGAGATGAAAGTGATCTCTGAGAAAGGACACTTCCAAAGGTGGCAAGGTAGGCCAGATGTGGCGGCACACATGTTTAGCCCTAATATTTGAGAGGCAAAGGCAAAGGGGTTGCTGTGAGTTTCATGCCAGCCAGAGTTACACAGTGAGACCCTGTCTCAAAAAGATCCAGCAGCCGCAGCCGCAGCAGCAGCAGCCGCAGCAGCAGCAGCAACAACAACAATAACAATAAAATGCAGCCTGGTTGTAGTACAGTGGCTGTCTGCAGAATGGTTCCATACTAGTTGTCTGGGGCACAGAGAAAGTGGCTTCCTTTCCTTTCCTAAAGTTTGCAGAGGGCCTTGCAAGAGTACAGCAGAGGCTTAAGCATATTTCTCTGGGCTGGGAGACTGTCACTCTCAAAGCAGAGTTTCAGAGAACTTCCAATGATGCTTCACTGAAAATGGGACCTTGAAAGAAGAGGATGAAAGCAAATGGTAAGCCAAAGTGTATCTCAGCAGCAGCAGCCACCAAGGACTCTTATTGTACCCTCGGGGGATGGGCTGTTTGGAGAGGTAGAGACAATGTGCTATTATTCGCTAAAAGTCATTAGGAGATGGTTCATGAATTCAACTGCTCACTTCAGAAGCCTCAGAAAGAGGGAGTGGAGCCCTAAGGACACATGTCCCAGCCTTCGGGAAATGTAATATGATAAAGCAGGAATCTGAAGTGGAAGCAGTAAAAGGACCACCCAGTGGAACCCATCAATGAAAGGCTAAACATGAAAGGGGTGCCCTATTCAAGAAGCGAAGGAAGTACCTGGCTCTTGTTAAACTCTTAGTCAACACTACCTGCTGCTTTAATGACTCCCCAGAATATTTGTACAGGGAAAAATACAGTCCATCTACTGTGTGCATCAGGGTCATTGCCCGGTTAGCACCCAGCCCTCCCTCCCACGCAGAGCTAGAACTGACTTTCAGGCAGAATCAACCCCTTGATGAGGAAGGAGATGGATCTTCCAGAGACCACCCTGACACTTGTGATCACACATACTTCCCTCCTGCAGGAAATGTGGGTCTTGGCTCTTCTGATCCTGCTGGATGGAAGTCTTGTCCCTCAAAATACTACCTCCATTGAGCATGGCTCCCAGAATGCATATCTGGTTGTTGTTTGATTTTTGGTTTCTGGATTTTTTTTATAGGTTCCTTCTTAGTCTTCCAAGTAGTGGGGTTACAGATGTGTGCCACCACCCCTGGCAGTCTGAGTCTTTGGGAAGTTCTGATGGCATAGCCTAAACTGCTGGGCCTTTGATTTGAACTCATTCTCTATAGGCATGGTACACAGTGGAGACTGGGGCAAGCTGGATCTTGTGTTAAACTATAAGAAGTGATCTAAGAATTAGTAAAAGACACCACGGAGGCATAAAACCTCCCTGAAGTGAAATGGTCTGAGCGTTTTCTGGGGAATAGGGAATTTAACTGAGATTAGAACCATATGTGGGTGTGATGTGTAGGACAGGAAAAAGTGAGACTGAGGATCAGAACACTTGAGGCTCCTGCATGACCAGAAGACTGATAAATCATCATCATTAATATATATGTGTGTGTGTGTGTGTGTGTGTGTGTGTGTGTGTGTGTGTGTGTGTGTGTGTGCGCACATGCATGTATGTATATGGCAGAGAGAGACCAATGGTAGATCTAGACCTGACTACAGAGAGGTTATGAGACTGCTGAGCACTGGAGCTCCCTCTGTGCAGTGGGGAGGTGGTTAGGACTTACTTTAGTAGTGGCCTGATTTGAAGAGATCATTTTCATGCTATGTGTGAAACAGTGGATCAGAGGCTAGGTATGGGGGGGTAAAAAGAAGGTAGTTACAGCAGCCAGATGTGACCTTGTATTGTTCCGAGGTAGAGTCTGTAGCATAGATAGATGAGGAGAGGTGGTGGGCAGTTATGCCCTATCTGTTGAAGTTGTCTCTTTGGGGCTTGCTACTTGGATTAATGTGTGGTGAAGGAGCATCTTAATTTTGTTTTTTGTTGCTGTGGCAAACTGTCATGCAGGGGGAAAGACAATTTAAGGGAGCTAGCATTTATTTGGCCGCAATTCTAATATTACAAGAAAGGAACAGGGACTTGAAGCAACTGATCACATTGCATCCACAGTCAAGAGCAGAGAATGATGAATTCATGCATGCCAGTGTTTACCCTGCTTTCTCCCTGCTGTTCATTCTAGGGCCCAGTCTGTGAAATGGTGCCACTCACATTCCAGGTGAGTCTTCCGGCCTCAGCTAAGCCAACTTTGAAAATCCCCCACAGGTCCACATATTCTAGACAAATCCTCACTGAGACTCCCTTCCCAGGTGATTCTAGGTTATGTCAAGAAGACAATTAAAATCAACCATGAGAGAGAAGTTTTCAGCAGTTTGGGTTGGAGTGCCTGCATATATCCGAATGGGAATATCTGGAAGCAGATAGAGGGTTAGAGAATTATAACAAACCTAGCCCCAAACTGCTGGTTGGGAAGGGTCCAGAAACCAAGGTTGGTGAAGGAATGGTGGCTGCTGCATTGTGCCTCAGCTTCTGGAAAATTGTCCACACTTCCCTCCTAGGGCTCCCTGGATTCTAGGAGCTAATCTACATTGACTTCCCAGAGGCAGGAAAGCATTGCACACCCAGGGTAGAACATTGACTTGGGGGACTGATGAGTTACAAGAGAGACATGAAAGTTGCAAAAAAGTTGGGACGGTAGTGGGAAACTGCAGTCAGTAACAGATGGTCAGCCTTCCTCTCCTGGATCTCTGAGTAGACACACATCTCACATCCAGTTTTCTGTGTGTGCATCTGCCATGAGAATGTGTGAGCAGGCCTGAGGTCTCCTACACTGCCATGTGTGCGAAGCACAGTGATTAGGAGGAGATGAGAAATGACTAGGAGATGGTGACTAGGGAGAAGGTCCCGTGCTCTGGCAAGTATGTTTGTGATTCTTGTTCCTGTGACACAGCTCAGCAGGGTGACTGTACAGGATGAAGTGAAAGTCATATTCAAAGAGGGTGGGTTTCCTGTGGGTGTCCACAAACCATGACGTGAAGACTGTGGAAGTAAAGGGAAATGGTAAGTGGGTTGGAGGTTCTAAAGGGCAAGAGGTGATGTGTGCATTTCCAAGTGTAGAGAAATGGCTGATTACACAAGCTTCTGATAAGAAAATTCACAAGAATACGTCCATCCTGTTCCAGCACAGGGCATCTCAGGAATGTGACGGGAACCATTCTTGAATGAGTCATAGGGCATGGAGACTTGGTGATAAAAGCTTGCTTTTAATACCAACCTTCTATTCCATCTGCTTTTTCTTTAGAGGGTCACACTTTTTTGACTCCAGAGGTAAGTGGGAGGCACTAGAGGAGCCAAGGGCAGCATCTGGTTGCTCTTACCTCACAGACCTGAAGGTGCTTGTAGTCCGAGCAAGAATATCTAGAGGACTGTCTCAGTGTGTCCCTGATGCTTTGGGGGAACAGAATCCAAGCCCTAGGACAGCAAGGATAGCAAGTAGACCTGCCAGCAGCCAGGGATCCTGACTCCCAGTCATCCTGCCCGCGAGAGGACAGCTGCTGTTTCTGAGACATGCTCCTCATATGTCAGCCCAATCTTTAGTGGGTTACCACAACCCACTTCTTTTTCTTTCTGTTCTGTTGCAGCTGGCTGACTAGTCTTCCTCTGAGCCCCTCATTCAGCCAAATGACATCATCCCCTGTACACAAGTTTGTGAGGGCCCTGTTTACATCGTGCTTCCTCATTAACTGAATTAAGTGACATGGTCAAGGCCAGTAGTGAAGTGCATTTTCCATCATTGTAATAATCTCAAAGGAAGCATTAAGGGCTTCTTGTGACAGCTGAGTCCACAACTCAGAGATCTCTGGTTCATGTCTCTTTATACTTGTACTCAATAGTGCAGGCAAAGTTATTTACCCCGAAATAGAGAAAAAAAAAAACAATAGAATACTGTGTTCATTCTGTCTGAGTGGTGGTTATTGAGAACCAAAGTGGTGTCTGCCACGAAGGAGAATATACAGGACTAATGTTGCTCATAACTTAAGGGAACAAGCCACTCACATAGAGAAATTTAAAACACAATCCATAACATGAAACACCATAGGTCAGAAACACTACCCATCACTTATTAAACATGTATCAGTGGCTGTGATTACTCATCACAGTAGGTCTTACTACCAAACAAATCTGAATAAAAATGGTCTGGCTGGGGTGCAGCTCAGTTGGTAGTGTGCTTATCCTGCATACATGAAGCTCTGTGTTCACTCCCCAGCACCACATACAACATGCCCATAATCCTAGCACTTGAGAGGTAGAGGCAGGAGAACCAGAAGTTTAAGGTCATTCTTGTCTATATTATGAGTTTGACACCAGCCTGGGTTACAGAAGACACCGTTTCCCCAAAGAAACAAGTGAAAGAGAGAGGGAGGGAGAGAAAAAAGAGGGAGGGAGAGAAGGGAGAGAGGGAGAGAGAGAGAAAGAGGGAGGGAGAAAAGGAGAGGGAGAGAGAGTAAAAGTGAGATTGAGAGGAAGGGCATGTAAGATAATAGTGAGGACCAATCAGATTTAGCCAATTGCTTTGTGTTTTACAAAGCTTTGGACAATGCAAGTGATTGGGAATTAAGAGCATTCTAGAATCTTCTCCCACCCCAGAGGCAAAAATTTCTCTTAATGTGTCCTGCAAGACCAAGTATGCCATAGAATGAACAGAGCATTATGGAAATATTAGTGGTTGAAAGCACTGACTGTTAAGTTTTTCACAGTACCTGCCAAACTCCCTATGTAGTCACCATGTCCAAACCCCTTCTTCAGCTATTCAGCTGTTAGATTGCCAGGCTGGGTAACAGGAAATAGGTTTTCAGAATGGGCATTGCTTGCATTCCTTTGACCATGAGCAAGACCAAGTTACTTTCAGTATATAAATAAGCCATTTGTATTTCTTTTCCTGTAAATCATATTTATCCTCCATTTAGGCAGTGTGTGTTTAATTTTTAAAATCTACATGTACTTTCAAGTTAAAAAAAAGAAGGATTCTTGTGACAATTAGCTTTCTCACTTTGTCATTTGTCATCTGAATTTGTTAGCGCTTATTATAATTTATTTTGATATAGTGTCTCACTGTATAGTATAGGTTGGTTTGGAATTTAGAATCTTCCTGCCTAGGCTTCCCAAATGCTGGCGTAGAAATCTGGACCACTACCCTACATTTCACTTTTAATTAGCTATGTTCACCAGCATTTGACAAAATATCTACACTCAGTAACCAATCTTTGAGATTTTGCCAACTTTCCAATGCCAAGGGTTGATGTGTTTGACTTTACCTTCATAAGGGTCTTCTGATCGAGGGAGATGGTGGGTCATCTCTGACTTGATTCGTGGCTTCTGAGTGGCCAATCTATGGTGGGTCACCAGGAAAATGTGGCAAATATGAGAAGTGTGTCTGACCTTGGGAGTACAACCTACAGCTGGTCTGGAGTTCTGAACTCTGCTTTGTATCCTTGTATTTTCTTAGGAGCTGTAAAACAGAGTTCTCTCAATGAGTCTGTGGTCACTTTCTGTTCTCCCTGGATGGAGCACAAGGGTTCATTTTGGTATATATTTGAAGGAAATGCCAGTTTGATAGGAAGAGATCATTTTAGGGGCTGGTACTCTGTGATGACATTAGTGCATTTAGTAATGAAGGTGATGTGATAACAGTATGTCATAGAAGAAAGAGGATCTGGAAATCTGGTGTAGCCTTCTATCTTTCCCCATAAGTCCCTGCTAAATTAGTGATCAGCTAGACTTACCTCTCTGAGTGGTTTGTTTTTTTTTTAAAATAACCTTCTATTTCAAAATGTCAAATCTAGCCTTTCCTCCAATGTATCCTGTGTCCATTTCTAGTAAAAGATGATTAAGAAAGTAACAAGTACTGGGGAGCACTTTACTCCTAATAAAAGTCATCTGATGGGACTTTTTATGGTAAGTTGGCAGAGAGAAAAACTAAAAAGCACTATTATCACATGGCAATATTTTATATGTTCTACTTTTGTGGATGAAGACTTCTTTTTGACTGTCTGATCCCACTAGGGCTTGATATTTTCCTTTTGTGATGATACAGAAGCAAAAAAAAATGTATTTGTTAGACTTGGTTCTTGGAATTTTAAGTGTGTGCCTTCTCCTCAGCTAGTGACATGCCCTATCATACTTCTCCTAAGATACCAGGCAGTGATAGCCGGTGACAGTGGTATGAAGGTCAGTAGTCTAATTACTTAGAGTGCACTACGTTGACAACATTTTTGGATACAAACATTCAACAAATTGTATGAGATCCTTCAGGATTTATTATAAAATAGACTTTGTGTTAATGATTCCATCCAGCTTGAGGAAAAGGTCAGTGTTCCATTACGTTTAAGATAAGCCAGGCTAAGCTCTGACGTCTGATAGACTAGGTGAATTAATGCATCTTTGAACTGGAGGGATAGCTTGATTGATATAAGTGTTCTCTGCATAAACATGAGGACTGGAGTTCAGATCCATAGTATTCATGTAAAAATTCCAGGCAGCGTGGCATTTGCCTCTAATCCCATGGCTATGGAGATGGACAAAAGGGTCCCTAGGTCTCACTGGTTGGTTGGTCAGTCTAGTCAATCAATTACCTACAAGCTCACAGAGAGACTCTTTCAAAAACAAAATGAAAAATGATTGATGAAGATACCTTATATAAACCTCTGGTCCTTCACAGATACACAAACATGCAGCCAAATGAATGAGACTTAAAATTGGAGGGGTGGGTACCTATAAAAAGCCCACAAGCCACATTCCACAGTTGGAGAGGTGACTTGAGAAGCTACAAACCAATGGCCTATAGGCAGATCATGATGGAACTGGCCCATGATGATACAGGTATGCTATTCAGTTCATGCACCAATGCCAGGTGGTCCTTCCGTTCCCAGAGGGCAGAACACAGACACACTATGGACTTTCCATGCTCCCGGAATTACCCCAATTGGTATTTGTTTGTTTAGCATTTCTATCTTTGGCCTCCATGTCTCCTTCTTGGGGCGGGGGATTACCCAGATAATTGCACAGCTGTGCAGACTTCCCCGCAAAGATTGTAAGCTTTCATCCCTCTGTCAGTTGGAAAATACATTTCTCTACTCTGAAAGGGTTGTTTTTGGCTGTGGTTTCCAGCACTTAGCTCTTGTAAAATTGAGATAAAGCACATTGGCGGCTTCAGGACATCTTTGAGCCAACAATCGAGGACACATTTTGGTGCAGCTGCCCTGAACATCCATGCTAGGGTTGGAAGTTGTGTTTCTTCTTGTAGGATGCTAATGGGAGCCTCTGAAGCATTCAGTTTTGTTCTTTAGCCCCAAGGTGACATTTATTTTCACCTAGACATTTTTTAAGCAGGATGATGAGCTCCTTCAGAAGAAGCTTAAAGCAGAAACAGGGACATTATATACAAAACGAGTGCTTGAGACATTGAGCTTCGTCAGCGATACATCTTTGAATAATCAGCACTTAGAACAAGATGGGGAATGTTTGCATCCTTCCAGACAGTTCTCTGAGTCTTTTCCAAATCAAGTTTCCTGCCTCATCCAGGGCAAGCACATTCTGACTTCTAGAGCCAATAGATCAATCTGGTCAGTTCTACAGCTTCATATACATGAGAGTGTTTCTAGGCTTCTTTTGCACATGTGATAGTTGTCAGAATCAAACTAAATTGCTTCTGTCAAGTCTTACAAAAACAAAAATAAATAAAGCAAGGGGACTGTGAAGGATGTTACCATTCAGTGCTGCCTGATGATGGTAATTACCACAGAAACCTCTCAGAACCCCAGCTTACTCAAAGAGTGTTTCAGCCTTAACCTAAAACAAACGTGCAAACCCTTCTTCAGGGACACCTGCCCAGTATTTATTTGTCTGTCAGCTTCAGACTGGCCCTTTCTGCTATTAGATCTTGTGTTATAGTTATTGCGTTGTTAGACCCTGAAGTATTGCTTCGGAAGAGCATATGCAACTTTCCTAGCTTTGGATTTTAAAAACTTAACCTTACCTCAACCTCCTTGAAGGTTTTCGGAGTTTAGTAAGGCATGTATTTTCTCATTGCAATGCTGTTCTCTTCCCAAGTAAATGTAATTCCTTTTCGGAGACTAATTATCGCGTTTGACCCTGAGGCCATTTGCGCTTGTGCTTATTTATGCATATCCTGTGCCTCAGTGGTTACATAGGATTCCACGAATGTACCATTGATAGGCACTTGGTTGACTTGATTTTTGGGGCCATTATCAATAAAGCTGATTGGAAGATTCTTTGCCTAAAACTTCCTAAAGGCATATGTTTTCCTTTTTCTTGGGGAGGCACATAATAGAATTCCTGGGCTCGTGTATGCTTAGCTTTTTAAGAAGCACAATGGGGTGTTTTGGAAAACTGAAATTTCTACAGACTTGTTGCTACTCAGAGCTGGAAGGGAACTTTGGTTCTCTAGTTACGGACTCTAACCTAGTCCTTTAAAATAAAGGTCATTAGAGATGCAGACTCTAGAGATGCAACTTTTTCCTATAGTCCAGTAAGTAACAGGACCCTCAGACCTATCCCGTCTGACTGTGCATCCTTACAAGGATATCAGAAAACCTTTCTCATACACACACACACACACACACACACACACACACACACACACACACACATATGTGTGTGTGAACTTCATTGTGCATAAATTTGATTTTAAGGTGTATTTACTTTTTTAAATTTTTTATTAGATATTTGCTTTATATACATTTCAAATGGTATCCCCTTTCCTCATTACCCCTCTGAAAACCCCCTATCACATCCCCACTCTCCCTCCTCACCAATTCCCCCACACACTTTCCTGATTGGCATTCCCCTACTCTGGGATATCAAGCCTTCACAGGACTAATGGCCTCCACTCTCATGGATGTCTGAAATGGCCATCTTCTGCTACATATGCAGCTGGAGCCCTGGGTCCTTCCATGTGTACTCTTTGGTTGGTGGTTTAGTCCCTGGGGTACTGGTTGGCTGCAAACCTCTTCAGCTCCTTGGGTCCTTTCTCCAGCTGCCCCATTAGGGACCATATGCTCAGTCTTTGGGTTGACTGTGAGCCATGGGTATTTTGATCTACCTTCTAAGAAGGATCAAAGTATCCACACTTTGGTCTTCTTCTTGAACTTCATGTGATCTGTGAGTTTTATCTTGGGTATTCCAAGCTTTTGGGCTAATATTCATTTATTAGCGAGTGTATACCAAGTGTGTTCTTTTGTGATTGGGTTACCTCACTCAGGATGATATTTTCTAGCTCCATCCATTTGCTTAAGGATTTCATGAATTCATTGTTTTAATAGCTGAGTAGTACTCCATTGTGTAAATGTACCACATTTTCTGTATCCATTCCTCTGTTGAGGGACATCTGGGTTCTTAGCAGCTTCTGGCTGTTATTAATAAGACTGCTATGAACATAGTGGTACATGTGTCCTTATTACATGTTGGAGCATCTTCTGGGTATATGCCCAGGAGTGGTATAGCTGGGTTCTCAGGTAGTGCTATGTCCAATTTTCTGAGGAACTGCCAAACTGATTTCCAGAGTGATTGTACCAGTTTGCAGTCCCACCAGCAATGGAGGAGTATTCCTCTTTCTTCACATCCTCTTCAGCATCTGCTGTCCCCTGAGTTTTTGATCTTGGCCATTCTGACTGGTATTAGGTGAAATCTCAGGGTGTTTTGATTTGCATTTCCCTGATGATTAAGGATGTTGAACGTTTCTGTAGGTGTTTCTCAGCCATCCAATATTCCTCAGTTGAGAATTCTTTGTTTAGCTCTGTACCCCATTTTTAATAGGCTTATTTGGTTCTCTGGAGTCTATTTTCTTGAGTTCTTTGTATATATTGGATATTAGCCCTCTATCTGATGTAAGATTGGTAAAGATCTTTTCCCAATCTGTTGGTTGCCATTTTGTCTTATTGACAGTGTTCTTTGCCTTACAGAAGCTTTGCAATTTTACGAGGTCCCATTTGTGTTCCCTTAGGGTCTGTATGACATCTGACCAGGCTCTTCTGGCTTTCGTAGTCTCTGGTGAGAAGTCTGATATAATTCTGATAGGTCTACCTTTATATGTTACTTGACCTTTTTCCCTTACTGCTTTTAATATTCTTTCTTTGTCTAGTGCATTTGGTGTTTAAATTTTTCTTTTCTGGTCAAATCTATTTGGAGTTCTGTAGGCTTCTTGTATGTTCATGGGCATCTCTTTCTTTAGGTTAGGGGAGTTTTCTTCTATAATTTTGTTGAAGACATTTACTGGCCCCTTAAGCTGGAAATCTTTACTCTCTTCTATACCTATAATCCTTAGGTTTGGTCTTCTCATTTTGTCCTGGATTTCCTGGATTTTTGTGTTAGGTGCTTTTTGCACTTTGCACTTTCTTTGATTGTTGCCAATGCTTTTTATGGTATCTTTTGCATCTGAGATTCTGTCTTCTATCTCTTGTATTCTGTTGTTGACCCTTGTATCTAAGACTCCTGAGTTCTTTCCTAGGTTTTCTATGTCCAGAGTTGTTTCCCTTTGTGATTTCTTTATTGTTTCTACCTCCATCTTTAGATCCTGGATGGTTTTGTTCAATTCCTTCAACTGTTTGGTTGTGCTTTCCTATAATTCTTTAGGGGCTTGTACCTGTTTACCTGTGTTCTCCTGTATTTCTTTAAGGGAGTTATTTATATTCTTCTTGAAGCCCTCTATCAGCATCATAAACTGTAATTTTAAATCCAAATCTTGCTTTTCTGGTGTGTTGGAGTATCCAGGACTTGCTGTTGTGGGAGAACTGGGTTTAGATGGTGCCAAGCTGCCTTGACTTCTGTTGGTAACGTTCCTGTGTTTGCCTTTCATCTTCTGATTATCTCTGGTGTTAGTTGGTCCTGTTGTTTCTGGCTGGCACTTGTCCCTCCTGTGGGCCTGCAAGTCTGTCTCAACACCCCTGGGTGACCATCTCTCCCCTGGCACAGAGAACTGTGGCTCAGTTCAGCTCCTGGGTGCAGATGGAGTCCATAAGGACCCTATTCCAACTGCTCTGCCACTCCTATGTTCCATGAACTCCTGGCAATACCCGCCTGCAGGTTGATGGAGAGAAAATGCTGGTCTCACCTCCAAACCCCACCTTTCTCATTTCTGTCTGTGATGTAGGAATGATTTTTGGATGGTGGGTCCATGTTCTTATCTTGAATCACACTAAAGAAAACAGACTCCATGCTGATCTTTTAAAATCCACACAGGACCCTACAGTACATTGGTTTTTATGATGTCACATAGTTCTAGGAAGCAACAGCAAGTGGAAGTGAGTCTGTTTCTCAGCTCAATTTTCACACAAATACAGAACATTGAACACTTTTATTTTGTGAAATTTCTACTAAGAGCATATGTATAGATATGTGGGATACAGCTGTATAAAGAGGTTTGTATTGTTTATAATGGTAAAAGAAATGCCAAATTTAATTTTTATAGATCAATATAGTAGAATATCATACAACTACAATATGTTGCATAGCATTAATATATATTATTATAATACATAATAAAAAATATGTGAGAAGTACTCTTGTCTTAACCCAGGTGTACAAACCCTTTTGACACTGTGACATATCGTCACCTACCAAGTTGGTGCTCAAGAATTGTACATGTCTTATGTCCTATTTAACTTTACACTTTTGTACCTGGCTACTTTCATAGCTTTCCTAAGCTCCATGTGGCCACACATAGCTCAGGGGTTGTAGACTGAGCAGCCATTGTAAAACGTGTGGAAAAATTCTAGAAGAGTAAAAGCAAAATTGGAAGAATGTTTTGAAAGAATGAGTTAAAGGCGCATGGCTTGAGAGATGGAGACTAACTTCTCTGTGATCTTTCCATCGTCTCTGTTACATCAAAGCAGTTTGTCACAATCAGGTGACCTGTCAGGTGCCAGGAGAGTATAGCACAGACTGATATACAGACTTCATATTGTGTCTGAAGCTGGGTCATCAGGGATATGGACAATAAGCCAATAAGTAATAAATAGGTAGAGTGCCCTGTCTAATTGGATAGGGACAAAGGCTATGAAGAAAAAGAAGAACAGTAGAATGTTTGGTGACTAGGAGGGTGGTCTTAGAAGTTACCATTTTGTGTAAAACAGTCAGAAGAAGCTTTGCTGAAGCAACCATGGTCTGAAGTGTATCTAGGAAACTGTGAGCACCCTGCAGCCAGAGCACCTGGGTAGGATGTGAAGAGAGAATGCTGAGCTCTGAGGGGCAGGACCACCAAGTCATACACAGCTTGGGGTAAGACATAGACCTCAGAGGATGTTGAGCTCAGGAGCCTCATGTCAGCAATCTCATCTTTCTTGGATAGAAATGACTTCCTTGTGGACATGAATGCCAGAGTATGAGGTGTGGATTATCAGAGGGATGAGCTAGGATTCCCTTGTCACAAACCACAGAGGATATGGTAAAGGACCCCATGGAGGCAAACATAAGACCAGATTGGGATATGTACACATGTTCTGCTGTCCGTTGAGTGCAAGGAGTGAGAAGAGAACTGGATGATACCCAGACTCCCAAGGTAACTTACTGGAGGAAAATGTGGCAATGGCAATAAAAACAGAAAAGATAGAGGAGGAAGAGGAGCAGGCAAGAGGCCCTCCATGCCTACAAAACATCAGTGAAGATTCTGGAAAGTTGGTAGCTGTATAAATTTGAGCTCAAGGGAAGGACCAAATGGAGATAGAGGTGCAGGAGCTGTTTATGCACAGACCATTTTCAAGGTTAGGAGGTATTGCCTGGAAAGTTAGTATCCTTGAACAGAGAAACCAGCTATTGAGGGAACAGGGAAAACTAACAAAGCACACTGACAAGGGGACACGAGAAGCTAGAAGTATAGCATCAGAGATGCTTAAGGAGTGGGACATGGCTCAGAGCACCCAGCAGTGCTTAGAGGTGAAGAAATAGAGATAGAACTAGAGAAATAGAAATGGAGATGAATTTCCCAGCATGAACATCATGTATGTGTGCTCACAGTTTTATCACAAGTGTCAAAAAGGTGAAAAGAAATCCAGAGGCAGCAGAGGCATATGGGCTTAGGGCCGGCATGCAGCTTTGGGCACGCTCACGAGAAAACGAGGTTTTGTTTTTGTTGTTGTTTTGGGTTTTGTTTTTTTTTGTTGTTGTTAGCAAGAAAATGAGATAGCATCTGACGAAGAGTATAAGGCTAGGGTGGGAATTTCTCCAGACAGAAAAGAAAAGGGAGACAGGAGGTTTGTGGGATACTTGGAATAGTCCAGGAGAGAAAAAAAAATAGACACATTTTACCAGCAGCCATAACAAATGTTGCTCTAACATTGCCAAAGCAATGATATCTTGATTAGTACAGGGATAAACACAACCCCAGCAGGTCCAGTTGTGTGAGTGGGAACATGTTACTAGAGCTGAGTGGGAAGTGGAGTTTCTGGAAATCCGACTTGGGTTCTGTCCTTCCATTGCTATGGATATTGAATGAGTCACTGGTCTTTTATGTGTCTCTGTTTCTTTAACTATTCAGTTAAGCTTAGAGATTAGACTCCCCTCGCCCATGTCTCAAACCTCATAGTATCTCATAAGGAGCCTCCTGTCAGCTGTCAACTTCTCATTCCATATGTGGACCCAGAACAAGTCCTGTAGGACTGTATACTTGTTTTACCTCTGAAGCCAAGTGCAGAATCCAGCTGGGACAGAGTTCAAGGCCTTCTGTTCTCATCTGGAAGATAGAGTCTCAGAAGCTATGAAGTCTAGCCCAGCATCTTGAGGAAGTTTTCACAGGGTTCTAGGATCAGCACCATATCAAACAAGCTGCCAACTCTTTTGAGCTTGAAGAGAGTTCAGAACGGAATGAGGTCAGTGACTGTCCCCTAGAGAGTGCAGAAACTGGAGACATTTCAAAGAACTCTTCTTGGGAAGTTGTCAGCACTTTCCCCACTAAATGTTCACGATTTGTGTGGCTTCTGAAGGAAGCAGGAGAAGACTTAAGCCCAGGGAGGACAGGGTATAAGTGACACATCATCTCCCATGGTGAGTGAACTCCTGGGAAAGTGGATTTTTCCTGTTGCACCTCATGCTTTTGATACAACCATCCCTTGCAACTTTGTTCATAGATTCATGACATCAAACAACACACTTAGCTCTGAAATGAGCATTGTATGAATACTTCACAGAGTTGTAGAGAAGAATAAATTTTATGATTTCTACAAGGAAGTACTATTTGAAATATGCCTAGTGGCATGGATCTGTAACACTAGCTACTAGGAAGGCAGAGGGCAGAGAATTGCAAATTCAAAGTCCTCTAGGGCTGTAAAGTAACTTCAAGGCCAGCCTGGGTAACTTAGCAAACCCTTTTCTCTGGGCAAAAAGTAAAAAGACTGGAGTTTGAGTTCACAGAATATAGCACAATAGTACAGTGTTGGCCTGCAAGCTTAAGATTTAATTCCCAATATTAACAACCAGTTTATAAAACACTTGTTTATAATATGAGACTGAGACTCACTTATAAAAGTAGCTAATTGGAAGTTCCATGTTCTTCTGATTACAATTTGAAGGCAGTGTTGACTACTACAGGGGCATCTATCATTTGAACTAGAGTCCTCCAACTTCTCTACAGAATAATGTCTGCTCTCTTCCCTGAATGGTGAATAGTAAGTCAGGCTTTTTCTATGTATCAAAACCAAAATTTCCTATGTAAATTCTGTTGCCTAGCAGCTGACTAGCCTGTAAATTCACTTCCTTGTTCCTCTTGCTGGTTCTCTTTATCCCCTCATAATCTCTGTCGGCTTTCAAAGCCTGTATAAATGTGTATAGAGGGTTAAGTCTAAGTTCTGGTAGGGGAAAACAAATTGTTTGTCTCTCTTCCCCATTATGCACTCTCCTTCCTGAAAATGGAGTCATTTTACTATATATAGTATTTATATCATATATGAGAATATATATACATGCATGAGAATTAAAATATATATGTGAGAGCATATATCTCATATATCATATATCCTATATATATATACATATTTTTTGAAAAGCATGTTTTTTATTGAAAAAGGAAGTAAAAAAATTTTATGATAAAATTGAAGATTTACATGGAAAATATTTCTGATAAAATACAAGAGATATATAGAAAAACACATTGAAATTGACAATTTTCATGGAAAATTAAAGAATAAAGTAGTAGACATAAAAACATTGCTAAATTAGTTGTAAAAGGAAGTAGAAATATTTTGTGATAGGATTGAAGATTTATGTGGAAAATATTTCTGATAAAATTGTAGAAAAATTTAGAAAAACATGTTAAAGTTGAAGATTATGGAAAATTATACAAATAAAATGATAGGCATAAAAATAATTCTAAGTTAATTGAAAGTGGAATTATAAACATTTTCAGGTAAAATTGAAGATTTACATGGAAAATGTTTCTGATAAAATTCAAGAAATAAATAGAAAAACACGTTAAAATAGACTATTTAATGGAAAATTATACAGATAAAATGATAGACATAAAAAACCTTTCTAAATTAATTGAAGGTGGAATTAAAAACATTTTGTGATAAAATCAGAGATTTACATGGAAAACATTTCTGATAAAATAGAAGAAATATATAGAAAAACATGTTAAAATTGAAGATTATCATGAAAAATAATACAGATAAATTGGTAGATGTAAAAAATATTACTAAATTATTAAAAGAGGAATTACAAACATTTTCTGATAAAATTAAAGATTTTCATGAAGAATATTTCTGTTAGTCTATGTCTTTTTATTGGGGAATTGAATCCATTGATATTAAGAGATATTAAGGAATAGTGATTGTTACTTCCTATTATTTTTGATGTTATTTTTATGTTTGTGTGAATATCTTCTTTTGGGTTTGTTTGAAGAAAATTACTTTCTTACTTTTTCTAGGGTGTAGTTTCCCTCCTTGTGTTGGCATTTTCCATGTATTATCCTTTGTATGGCTGGATTTGTGGGAAGATATTGTGTAAATTTGGTTTTATCATGGAATATCTTGGTTTCTCCATCTATGGTAATTGAGAGATTTGCTGGGTATAGTAGTTTGGGCTGGCATTTGTGTTCTCTTAGGGTCTGTATGAGATCTGCCCAGGATCTTCTAGCTTTCATCGTCTCTGGTGAGAAGTCTGGTGTAATTCTGATAGGTCTACCTTTATAAGTTACTTGCCCTTTTTCCCTTACTGTTTTTAATATTCTTTCTTTGTTTAGTACATTTGGTGTTTTGATTATTATGTGCCAGGAGAACTTTCTGTTCTGGTGCAGTCTGTTTGGACTTCTGTAGGCTTCTTGTATGTTCATGGGCATATCTTTCTTTAGGTTAGGGAAGTTTTCTTCTATAATTTTGTTGAAGATTTTTACTGGCCCTTTAAGTCAGAAATCTTTGCTCTCTTCTATACCATAATCCTTAGGTTTGGTCTTCTCATTGTGTCCTGGATTTCCTGGACATTTTGGGTTTCAAGCTTTATGCATTTTGTATTTTCTTTCACTGTTGAGTCAATGTTTTCTATGGTATCTTCAGTACTTGAGATTCTTTCTTCTATCTCTTGTTGTTGATGCTTGCATCTATGACTCCTGAATTCTTTCCAAGGTTTTCTATCTCCAGAGATGTCTCACTTTGTGATTTCTTTATTGTTTCTACTTCCATTTTTAGATCCTGGATGGTTTTGTTCAGTTCTTTCACTTGATTGTTTATGTTTTCCAGTAATTCTTTATGGGATTTTTGTGTTTCCTCTTTAAGGGCTTCTGCCTGTTGACCCATGTTCTCCTGTATTTCTTTAAGGGAGTTATTCTTGAAGCTCTCTATCAGCATCATGAGATACGATTTTAAATTCAACTCTTGCTTTTCTGGTGTGTTGGGCTATCTGGGATTTGCTGTGGTGGGAAAACTGGGTACTGATATCGCCAACTAGCCTTGGTTTCTGTTGGTAAGGTTCTTGTGCTTGCCTTTTGCCATCTGGTATTCTCTGGTGCTAATTGTTCTTGCTTTCTCTGGCTGGAGCTTGTCCATCCTGTGGGCCTGTAAGCCTGTGTCCATATTCCTGGGAGACCAACTGTCTTCTGCAAGTGTCTGTGCACAGAATGCTATGGAGCTGCCTGGCCCCCTGATGCAAATGGCAGCTTGAAGACCTCTGTTTCAGCTGCTCCACTGATTATATGCCCTGTGAGCTCCTAGCTGTTCCCCTCCAGAGAGAAGGTGGAGATCTCACCTCTGTGCCCAGATGTGAAAGTGCTGTTGAGAGATCACTCTCTCCTGGTGGGCTGTGCACAGAAGACTGTGGAGTTGCCGGGCTCCCTGGTGCAAAATGATACATATTTTGATAAATTTATGATGATATGTTTCACGTAAATACTAGAGGTACATTCCACTACTTTGCAAATATGCAACTAAAATGTATGAATCTATCTCAACTTGTCATTACTGTAAATTCAGATTGTTCCGGGTTTTAGTCCAGTTCCAATCCAGCCAATTCCTAATCAATCCACTCTGACATCATAGTTCTAGAAATCCTTGAAATTTCTAGCAATCAGCTTATCTAAGATCTTTACAGAGAAATATTAAGTAATTCTAAATATTCATGTTCTATGACTGTGGATTAATAGGACACTACATTACTGTTCCCTCATAACTCTCTTCATGTTACATATCCAATAGTCCGCAGTTTCCAAGAATGCTTTTGTCCTAAACATCTCATTTTCCCCTTCACAGAGAGGAGTCTGGGATTTTTTTTTATTCCTTTCAAGTTCCCCTCGGTTTTTTTGAGAACATATCCCATCTTTTTTATCTTTTTTTATTTTTATTTATTTTCCTTTCAAATGTGTCCCCCTTCCCATATTCTCCTCCACAAACCCCTCATTCCATCCCCCTCCTCTTTGCCTCTATGAGGGTGCTTCCACACCCACTACCCACTCCTACCTCACCCCTCTAGCATCCCCCTATGCTGGGGCATCAAGCCTCCACAGGACCAAGGGCCTCCCCTCCCATTGATGGCAGATAAGGCAATCCTCTGCTACATATGTAGTTGGAGCCATAGACCCATCCATATATACTCTTTGGTTGGTGGTTTAGTCCCTGGGAGCTCTGGGGGGTCTGGTTAGTTGATATTGTTGTTTTTTTCTATGGGGTTGCAACCCCCTTCAGCTCCTTCAGCCCTTCCCCTATTTCACTGGGGTCCCCATGCTCATTCATGGTTGGCTGTGAGTATCTGCATCTGTACTAGTCAGGTGCTAGCAGAGCCTCTCAGAGGACAGCTATACCAGGCTCCTGTCAGCTAGCACTTCTTGGCATCAGCAATAGTATCAGGGTTTAGTGTCTGCAGATGGGATGGATCCCAAGGGGGTTCTTCAGAAAATTGGAAATAGTTCTATCTGAAGACCCAGCTATACCACTACTGGGCATATTCCCAAAAGACATTTCACCATATAACAAGGACATGTGCTCCATTATGTTCATAACATATCCCATCTTGATCCTTTATACCCTACCAGGTGACTCACTTAAAAACTCATCAAATATTTAGTGGCCCTATTCTATGTGCTGTGTATCAGGCCACAGTGGGGTCTCTACCTTTGCTGAACACGTCACCAGGCCTGCTATGATACCATGTACCATGTTAGGGGTAATTTTGGAGAGTAAGAGAAATGGGAGAATGTACCAAACTTTATCATGGAGGATTAAAAGAGGCATCTTAGAGCAGAAGAGCTTGTGGTGAACACCAGACCTAAGGCTTGAGAGAAGTTAGGAACGCGATAAGGATGTAGAAGTTCAGAGAAAGGAAGGGCTTACCAGGAGCAGGGGATACTGTGTGTAAAGCATTGGACTAAAGGGGAGCAGGGCATTTGCCTGTCACAGGAGGAACCTATGAGTATGGCCTTTAGAGACTAATGAACCTCAGTCAAGAGGGCAAGTGAGAGCTGTTGCAGGATTTTCCCTGTCCAATCACATTAGGGCAGTGGGAAGCCTGTGATTGGACAGGGAACAGGGAGACAGAACTAAGAGTGGCAGAGACAGGAAGTCTCAGGGAGGAGGAGGATCTGAGATGGCTGCTGACCTGTACCTGCGTGGCATTTTCCAGCCACAAGTAGGTATGATTTCATAGGGTTAGAAATATTGGGATAAAACTTTTATCATTATCAATTGGCTCTGAAATTATTGTGGCATCTTATAAATTGTGTTATTATTGATACATAAATCTGATTGGTTAATTAAGCTTTAAGAGTCATGATTCTACTGGGTAATTAGGTGTTGAGATGACTGACTGTGGGGTGCAGTGTGGTAGAGAGAAGAACTCGAGGGAACCCCCCTCCCCACTGGAGAGATGGCTAGTGGAGATCACCTGGCAGGAGCCCTGTGGCCCGTTAATTGCTGATACTAGTGCAGGAACGTGCCTTTTTAAATATTTCTGCAACAGATAGCAGAGATAGAAACTGGACTACTCTAGTGCCAGATCAAAGAAGCCAGACTATAATCACCAGATGGAATAAAGTACGATATGATTATCATAATGCAATGAGAGTTGATAGATGCTTGATCTAGAGTTGGCGGCAGCAAGGGATGTGGAGCAAAACAGCTGATTTTTGAGAAAGACTAGAAGTGCTAGGACCTAGAGATAGATTGATCAAGTTTATGCTCTCAGTGTTGTGGGCCATTCCTAAGGAGAGGAGCTGTTTTAAAGCTCAGAGCATTGGGTTTTGTAATGGGAGTTTTCAGAAGATGTGAATGGGCACACAGATACTGGCTCAGTAGTGAGAAAAGAAATTGTTGTGCCTCATTGGCCATGACATCCATTTGCTACCTCACTTTCCTAGCAAGTAATCACCCATCATAGTCTGGTTTATACCACAACCACAAAACCTCCAAGGCTGAGTATGTTATAAAGAAAAGAGGCTTATTTGGCTCACAACTTTAGAGACCCAAATACTAAGATGGGCAGTATGGGTTTCTACTGCTGCGATGGAACATCATGACCAAAGCCATTTGGGAAGGAAAAGATTTAGTTGACTTACACTTTCACAGCTCTATTCATCATCAAAGGAAGTCAAGAGAGGAGTTCAAATTGGACAGGAACTTGGAGGCAGGAGCTGATGCAGAAGCTATGGAGGCATGCTATTTACTGGCTTGTTCCTCATGGTTTTCTCAGACTGCTTTCTTACAAAACCCAGGACTACTATCAGCATAGGGGTGACACCACCCACATGGGCTGGGTTGTCCCAAGTCAACCACTAATTAAGAAAGTGCCTTACAGACTTGATCTTATGGAGTCATATTCTTAATTGAGGTTCCTGTTCCTCAGATGACATTAGTTTGTGTCAAGTTGACATAAAATTATCCAGCACAGGTAGTATCATATGTTTAACCTCTGGTAAGGACCACGTGGCCAAGGAAGATGGTACCACATAGGAGGAGCATATGTCAGGGTAGCCAGCAATCTGTATGTACATCTGGTGTTTCTTCTCTTAAGAAGAAAAAAAGAGATAGCTAAGAAAGCTCAACATGCTTTGCAACATTACTTTTGGAACGTAACAAATCTAAATAAAACAATAAATGTAAGAAAACTGTATCAGCTCAAGATACCCCAAGATCAAGTTCTCAGAACAAAGAAAATGTATTTCCCTCAAGGGAACAAAGGACAGGGAATGAGACAAAGACGGGATATAGGAGATAGGGAGAGAGAAGGGTAAGGGAACAGGAAGAGGGGGAAAGGGTATTTGTCCCCAGAGCGGGGGACAAAAGATTGCCCCAGGATAGAGAGGAGATAGATATGGTCCATAGGAAAATGGCAGTTTATAAAGGTAAAGGAGGAAACCTGTGTTAGAATGAGATGTTTAATTTTAATTGGGCATGTTACTTAAGGTAGACAAAATTGGGCTTTTGATTGCTGGACTTCAGAATTTTTATACCTAGACCTTGGTGTCAGCCTCAGGAGAATGAAGTGGGTAAATAAGTGAATAGCTGTTGATGGTCATGTGATCTAACAGATGTAGCAAAGAATAGAGAAGGAGGGGGAGAGGGGCAAGGTCTACCAGGGTCATATTTGCCATGCTTGAGATGGCTAGAATCCCTTCAGTAAATAAGTAATTTAAAAAGGTGAGCATGGTTCAAGTATACTTTATTATAACATGTGAAGAGAGATCAAAGCTGGCATGCCACTTGGGGACACAGCTAGGTGTTAGAAAGAAGCTACACGATTGCACCAAGAGGACTATGAGTGAGCAGAAAGACTGATGTGGGCAGGATCAGAGGCAACCTGGTGGTGAGGAGGTAAGTGGGAAGGAAATATGTTGGGGAGGTGAAGAGGTCGCAGAAGGTAGTAAAGCCAGATTCCAGCGACTTCCCAGTCCATCAGAAGGCAGTGGAAGAAGCAGGGCTGTGCTTTTTCAGACTGCACTGGTTGACGCCTGGTCACTGGCCACCTCTTATCTCTCTCTCTCTCTCTCTCTCTCTCTCTCTCTCTCTCTCTCTCTCTCTCTCTCTCTCTCTCTCTCTCTCTCTCTCTCTCTCTCTCTCCATACTGTCATGTGGCAATCTGTTGTTGAAATGAAGGGAAACAAAGCACCCCCACTTTGGTCTTCCTTCTTCTTGAGCTTCCTGTGGTCTGTGAATTGTAACATGTTTATTTTGAGCTGTGGGGCTAATATCCACTTATCAGCGAGTGCATACCATTTGTGTTCTTTTGTGATTGGGTTCCTTCACTCAGGATGACACTTTCTAGTTCCATCCATTTGCCTAAGAATTTCATGAATTCATTGTTTTTAATAGCTGAATAGTACTCCATTGTGTATATATACCACAATTTCTGTATCCATTCCACCGTGGAAGGACATCTGAGTTCTTTCCAGCTTCTGGCTATTATAAATAAGGCTGCTATGAACATAGTGGAGCACGTGTCCTTATTACATGTTGGAGCATCTTCTGGGTATATGCCCAGGAGTGGTATAGCTGGATCCTCAGGTAGTAGTACTATGTCCAATTTTCTGAGAAGGCTCAATAGAGGCCCCAGTGTGGGGAAATCGAGTGGGTGTCGTGGGAGTAGGTTGGGTGGAGGAGCATATTCTTGGAGGCAGGGTGTGGGAGGATGGGTTGGGTGTTTCCGGGGATGGGGGAAACCTGGAAGGCATATAACCTTTGAAATGTAAATGAAGAATATATTCAATTAAAAAATATAATTAGATTAAAGTTAATGAAAAAAATGAAAGAAAGAAATGAAGTGAAAGAGGCAGTCCAACTCAGCCCTCCTTTTCCTAAAGGAGCCTTTAGGAAAGACCAGGCAGATGGAAAGAAATGTGTTGTCTCTTTTCTTTCTTGGATAGGAGGTAGCACAATTGCCTCTGACTTCCCAGGGAATGGTACAGCTCTCACATTCCTCCCTAAAGGCCAAGCCATGGACAAGGGCAGGGGCCACCCCTGGGAATGTTTGTGTTGTTAATTTTTTGTTGTTGAATCATATTGACAAGATTGTTTCCAATTGCTTAAACATGGTTGAGAGGCTCAGTGTCTTGGGGGAGGTTAGCATTCCTCTGCAATGACATCACACAGCTGTGTCACCAGTTAAAGGACAAAGACAATCAATAAAACAGTGAATTATGTACAATTAAAAATGTGTATCTCCTCCAAAGCTGATGAAATATGGAAAAACAAGGTTGTTGTTATGGAAGACTCTCTCACGATGAACTTCACTGTCTAGCTGGTGATGGTCAGGAGCACCTCTTACAGCACAACCTCAAAGCAAAAACAATTCTGTTCTTAACTAGCATTTGTTATTTAGCCTAAGTTGGTTTTGAGAACATGGGGAAAACTATAGAGAATTGAGACACACATGCAGGAAGAAGACAGTGCCAGAGGCTGGGAACGATACCACATGTCCAAACCATAGTTATGGCCAAGCACCTTCTCCTGGGACATATTATATTTGTTGGTTTTGAGCTGCTTAGGAGGATGTTTTCCCAAGAACAAACATGTACATTGAAGCAGAAATTTCCCCACTTGGGAAATTTTTTCCCCAATAAGCACTCACACACTGAGATTTAAGATTTCTTGAACTGAACCCCACTCTTGCACCATGGGTTCTGAAGTTGATCAAAAGTTTGCCAAGTGATGACTATGCCAACCCTCGTTTCTTTAGACATCCAAGGCTAGAACAAAGATGGAAAATAAGAAAACGCTGAAAGAGAACCACATGTTCCTCACTGCAAAATGCAAAACAGAGTAGCCTAGGTAAGGTGGGGAGTTGTAGGGTATGATAGACTTGAAGGAGAGAGTGCCATGATGTTAAATGGTCAAACAGCTACTCCTGGTAGGTGACACCACTGTGATTCATGCTACACTCCCCCATCCCCAGTTTTGTGTTGAGAGTTACTTTTTCAGATAAATATTTCTGGAGTTGTTTTGTTTTGTTTTCTAGCATTTGCAATAAGGGGGGTCTACTTAATTTTGTTCCAAGCCCCACTGCTCACTTCTTCCAAACCCACTGGCCCACTGGCCCCTGGCCACTTACCACCTCCTCCTATCCTCTCCTCTGTCTCCTCTACTGGTTTCTACCTCTCTTTGTCTAGTATAGGCAGAATGTCACCTTCTCCTTCCTTCTATATGATTTACCTGTCTGTCTCCAACCAGTCCTTAACTATATGTATGTATATATATATATATATATATATATATATATATATATATATATATATATATATATAATTGAACATAATCTTCATTTATATTTCAAGTGATAAAACCTTTCCCCAGTTGCCCCCCTCCCCAAAATCCCCCAACCCCTCCTCCCACTCCCTGCCTCCAAGTATATGCCCCTCCACCTGACCCACTCCCACCTCTCCCCCCTCAATTTCCCCTTGTTGGGGCATCTATTTAGCCTTCACCTGACCAAGGACCACTCCTCCCACTGATGCCCGACAAGGCATTCCTCTGCCACATTTTTGACTGGAACCATGTGTACCCCTTGGTTGCTGGTTTAGTCCCTGGGAGTCCTAGAGCATCTAGGTGGTCAACATCATTGTTCTTCCTGTGGGGCTGTAAACCCATTCAGCTCCTCAGTCCTTAACTTTTAATATCACATAAAAGTTAATGAATTCTGAACCTGCATCTCTGACATGCCCTTTCCCAGACCTTAGATATCCCTGTGATAAACTGTCATTATTATTCTTAAGTTTTCTAGCATTATTTCCTTCTTGCTGCTCAACAACCCGGTCCTCCTCATGGCACCTCATGAGCAAATGTTTGAAAAGGAAGACCAGCCTGAAATCCTGCTTTCCATAGCTGATCGTGTGGTAACTCCTGTCCCCTGTGGGATCCAGGACTATATACCTTGCCTTCCCTATCTCAAACCACTCTTTCCTTCTCTGGCTTTTATATTTGGCCACTTGTTGTGGCCCTAAGGCCTTTTCACAGATGATTGCCTCACTACTTTCCCTCAGTAGGCGGTATTCTAGCTTAGTTAATGCTGTTCAGAATCATTTTACAGACAGCCTTCTCCCAGGGCTGGTCTACAGTTGCCTCAGAGGGTTGCTCCACAGTTGTCTCCACTGCTATGCTCCCTTGTAAAAACCTCAGGTTTCCCCTGGCTGTCGTGCATTGTTTTTTTTTTTTTACTATGTATCTCCTCAAAGAAGGGCCTTTTTTGTCCTTTGCAGGGACAGGACACCCCTCAATACTTAGAACAATTCTATAAGTACTAACTGCATTCCCCATAGCCCTATGTCCTGGTGCTTCCACACACAAGAGTTAAAGATTTTGCTGTAATTGAATCAGACTGTTAAAAGCCTAAAAATTTAGAATAAAGATCAAATTATACTAAAAGTGTTTTCACAAGTTTAATGATTGGTCTCGGGTTTGTTTTTCTGGAACTTTGACAGAAGAAGTCATTCCAAGGTTCAAATCACTCCCACCCTTTACTTGCTTTTTCCTTTCTAGCCTTCATCTTGTTTTAGGAGAGTCAAGAGAAAGCTCCTATGTTCTGAAACTGGCTTTCTTTCCCTCTTTCAGACTCACAAAAGTGAAGTCTACACATGATTCTGAGAAGGGATGTAGCATGGTATAGCAATGTGTTTTCTAAAATATTGCTATTTCCTGTTTTTGACTGTATCGATGTGTGAACTACAACAGCAGAAAATGAATCTGTGCTTGCCTGGGGTAGGTTATGCGTGAGGACTGACTGCAAAGGTGGTGTGGGCTCTGCCTGGGGCAGAGGTTCACAGGCACAGAGCATACATCTGACAAATTTCATCAAGCTGTAGAATATATGCATTTATTGAATGCAAATTCTATTTCATTGAAATGATGCAAATGGATTATTTTTAAGCAAAGTGCTTAATGTCTATTTTATTTTATCTTTATAAGATAGGGTCTGGTTATATAGTCATGGCTAACCTAGAGTTCACTATGTAGACCAGCCTAGGATCAAATCTGCTATAATCCTCTTTCCTCTGCCTCCCAAATTATGGAATTACCCCAAAGTCAACTGTACTCAGTGTCTTAAGATGATTATTCTATTATTCTAAACTCATAATTGGTGTGGATGTAAAAACAGTCACTTCTTTCAACAAATTTCATTCTATATAAGAGTTTATCTGACAAGTCTCATTTCTGTTTGTGAGGGAAAATGTCTCATCTGTTTTATTCAGTTTTTGTAGTTCTGTGGCAAAATAATGTTTCATAAATGAGGGGGTGGGTTTTTTTTAGTTCATGATATCAGAGATTTGAGGTCATAGTCCTTGACTTTGAGGGTTCTTGGCCTATGGTGAGGTAGGACTTCACAGTGGTGGGAGCCTGTTACAGGGGTACTTAGCTCATGGTGTAGTAGGAAAGAGATAAAAATAGATGGAGGGACGGACAGATAGAGGGAGAGACAAAAAGAATGTCAGAAAGCTAGAGAAGTAGAGAGACAGGGAGCAAGCTGGAGATGAAGACAGCCAGCCTCTAGAAGAAAGAATGATATAGGGACATGAATGAGAATCAGAGGAAACGCCTGATAAGGAAGAAGGGAGAAGGGGAGTGAGGGAGAGAGCAAGCTAAGAAGAGACATAGGTGTCATAGACACACCCCTGTCAAACAACTTCTTCCAGCTAAGCTGCTCTCCTCTTGAATTCTCCAGAAACTCACTAATTACACCATTAGCAGCTGGAGACCAAGTTATCCTCATGCTAACCTTTTCTTATAGAAAAACATCCCATATTCATGTCATAACATTCCAATCCAGATATATATTGGCCATCTGAAATATTTTTACTGAACTAGTTATCTGTCTTTGTAAGGATTTCCCACAAAGCCGACTCTAAAATAGAATTTGGGCACAAGTCATTTAATTGGGTGACGGTTTCAATAAGTGTGGAATATAATCCTGTAGATATAATTTTAATGTCAATTTTTTAATGTTGAAGTATTAAAAGGTAAAAATAAAGTGCAAAATTCTGAAAATATAATTCTGTGAAAATTGTAAGATTCTTCAGATGGTATTTGTTTACATTTTTAAAGGAGTTTACTTGAGCGAAACATGACAGAGTACTCCAGAAGACACTATATAAAATAACATTGGAATTAATGGCATATTTGTATTTTTCAAATATCAACTCTCATATATTCTAATAAGAGGTGCACTATGTCAGGGTTTGGATCTGAAAGTTTCACCACATACTCAAGTGTCTGGTCACTTTGTCCCCAAGCGGTAGCACCATTTTGGAACCTTTGGGAGCCTAACTGATAGGTGAGGCCCCTGGGAAAAGGCCTCCATGGTATATGATCTGCAACACTTCTGACTCAAGCTCTCTACTTCCTATCTGCTGGCATCATATGATCCTTTGGCCAAGGATCAAGCCTAAGTGCTATGCTACCTTTACCATGATGAGTCATAGTCTCTGAAACCATTAACCAAATAAAGCTTCCCTCTCTTAAGGTTTTTCTGTCATGTTTAATGTCACAGCTACAAGAAAAGTAACATATACATAAACATTAAAAATATACATAGTTTTTCAAGCATAAATACTCAGATGTATTAATGGTAATTGTATGATGTGAAAGTCGGGAGCAGTCAATCTCTCCTGTTCATGAAGGAAGCATCCAGAAGCTGAGATGTGTAAGCACAGACCTCTGTGGTTATAGACCCAGTTTGGACACTGTGGATCTAGGAAGACTTGGATGAGTACCTAAGTCCTTTGGAGGAGATGTTTGAAGGCCACCCACTTCCCATGCTCCAAATTGAGCTGTGGGAACATTTTATCTTTACAAATGTAGATCTACTCAGTACACATCTTTTCAAGTATCAAAGGAATTTTAGCAGTACACACAACTTCAACACCTATACACAAAATCAACAATGTCACACAAAGTCAAATTAGTGGAACGTAAACTTGAGCTTCATAAGATTCCTCACGCAACTTAAATCTTCAGGATCTGAATGGAACAAAGAAGAAAAATGCAGTGCAGTGAATTTTAAACAGTCCAAACAACTAGGAAGCAGGAAAATAACTTTCAAAAAGGGAAAAGAGCCAGGCATGGCAGCATGCACCTTTAATACCAGCACTTGGGAGGTAGAGGTAGGTGGATTTCTGTGAGCTCAAGGCCAGCCTGGCACATAGTAATACCCTGTCTAGAAAAAAAAAAAAAGACAAAACAAATCGACAAAATAAATAATAAAAAGAAGAAAAGAAACAATTAAAAAGAAAATCTGACATTTGAGAAAGTCCATTGCAGGGATGATTTGGTGCAGATTGTCCATAAAAGTTGGCCAGTTTTACTGCTCTGGAGTTTCCCCTCTTGAGAAATTGCTGCGCTTTTTCTTTCAGAGTATCCGTCTACTAGGACAGGGGTTCTCAATCTTCCTAATACACTGACCCTTTAATATAGTTCCTTATGCTTTTGTGATGCCCAACCAAAAGATTATTTTGTTGCTACTTCATAAGTACAATTTTGCTACTGTTATGAATTGTAATGTGAATATCTGACACACAGGGTGGTCTTAGGCAACCCCTGTAAAAGGGTCATTGAACCTCCAAAGAGGTCACCACCCACACGTTGAGAACCACTGTCCTAGGAGACTGGCCCACATCATTTTCTATCACTGTTCCTCTGTAAGTCTTGCAACTGACAAGAGCATTTCCAACTTTAGTTTCCTATATTCTGTGTCTTGCTTCTGTATTTTCTGGATGAATGTATACCCTTTCACGTGTTCTCTCATACAGACCATAGATTTAGTGGGAACAGCACTAGAGCTTGAATTGGTAATGCAGCTGCATTAGTGACTTCTTATCCTACCAGGAACATAATTATTTCCCAACCAGCCAATGACTCCCTGGGTCCCTTCAAGCAAATGTGGTTTTAATTCATTAGAAGCTGCTGGAATTCATCAGCTGAAAGAAGGATCGCCAAAGCAGAGAAATATTCATTTTCAACTGGCCAATCTTCTCTCCAGCGTTTGGCTTTCTACCTTATACCCCGCTTCATTTTTTTCTCACAGAAATGAGTTTTTAGGATTTCATCTTTCATTATTTAGATGATGAGGATTTGAGATTGAATTTTTATTTCTTTTTTGTTTTACATGTGCATGTGTGCACACCCATGTGCTTCCATAGGCACACATTTACCATGATGTATTTATAGAGATCAGAGGACAGATTTTGGTTGGTTTTCTCCTTCCACTGTAAGCTCTGGGGATTCAGCTCTGGTTCTGTCTTGTGCAATGAACACTTCTGCTCTGAGCCACTTTGCTGGCCAGAATTTAGACTTCTTGAGATTGTGATTTTTAGGGACTTTAGGCTTTGAGGATTTTCCTCTTTCAGGATTTCAGTGTTTGGGGTTATGGTGTTTGGGTTGTGTTTTTCAGGATTAGAACTGACTCCAGACCCAGGATTAGCTCTGGGGAAAGTGGGAATATGGAAAAGACCAGGGGGGAAAAAAAACCATTACCAGGTGTGGTGATTGCTGTCCAGCCAGCTTTTAAGGGTTTTAAGGGTTCTGGCTTAGATGATATGCAGGATGCCTTGCCCGGCCCCACATAATGGAGGGAGTAGTGCAGGCCTTCATCCACTGAGGCATCACTGCCACAGAAATCTTCCTCTACAGAATTAACTCTACAGGACTTTCTCTGCCCAGCTCACATGCTGACCACACTTGGGTAGTGAAAGCCAGCAGACAGTTATGGATGCTTCCTTCCAGCAGCTGCTGGCTTGTGTTGCAAGGCGCTACAATAGAGCATGGTAGCAGCTGCTAACATCTGTATTTGTTTGTGAAAACTCCATCCTAACTATAGCTGCTGCTTTCTCACTGTTTCGGGTGTCTGTTTTCCTTTCTCTATCATCATCCTAGACTGCTTCTCTGTGTCTCCTTCCATGTCTTTAAATTAGACCACCAAGATTAGCCATAATCAAATGGGATAATGGGGTATTTCTGTGTATAAAATTCTCATATATATAAAAATATGACTAAAATTATCAAAATAGTCCTGGGTTGAGATGAGGATATTACACTCATTTATTATGATTTTTATCATTTATTATAATAAAATGCAAGATTTTGGGTTAAGTTAATACATAGACACTAGACTACTAGATTTATTATAAAATTTTATGATTTATTACTCATTTTTTATCATTATTATGATAAAAAAGCAAGATTTTGGATTAAGTTAATACATAGACTCTAGACTTCTCAGACTCTGCCTGAAGTTCCACCCTGTACTGTACCTGTCCAAGTTCTGAACCATTCATTTATCCATGGACATCTCTATCTCTATGTCTGAGCACTGAGATTCAAATAATAACAAAGGTAGTTGATGATCATGCAACTAGAACAAAAGGATATTGTACTGACTGGTTTTGTGTGTCAACTTGACACAGGCTGGAATTATCACAGAGAAAGAGCTTCAGTTAAGGAAATGCCTCCATGAGATCCAGTTGTAAGGCATTTTCTCAATTAGTGATTAAGGGGGGAGAGCCCATTGTGGGTGGTGCCATCCCTGGATTGGTAGTCTTGGCTTCCATAAGAAAGCAAACTGAGCAAGTCAGGGGAAGCAAGCCAGTAAGCAACATCCCTCCATGGCCTCTGCATCAGCTCCTGCTTCCTGACCTGCTTGAGTTCCAGTCCTTACTTCCTTTGGTGATGAACAGCAATGTGGAAAGTGTAAACTGAATAAACCCTTTCCTCCACAGCTTGCTTCTTGGTCATAATGCTTTGTGCAGGAATAGAAACCCTGAGTAGGACAGATATTTAGTGCCTAGAGACATGAAGATGTAACAGCAATTTCCACAAAGCATGTCAGGTTGGTTGCCAAGCATTACAAAGAAAAATGTCTTTTTTCCCCTGACAATACAATAAAAAAGAAATTGGTCGTTATAGGAGCCTGGTACAGCAAAGATTGCTTTGAACATGCACAATCCTAGAAATGGAGTAAACACTGTCAAGAGTTCAGAAGGTAGGTGCTGAGACTGTGGCATTGACTGCACTGTCTCAGCTTCACCAGACGTCATTCTCATGGCCATCCTGCCCTGTCTGTCAATGTAGCCAGCTCATCCACCCTCTTAGCTTTTGCTCTATGATTTCCAGGCACTTTTATAGTTTATTTTCTTCTACACATGAAAATCATGATTTTAAATGGCACTATATCCAAGAGGGAAATAAGAGACAGGTAGAGGATACTCCTTTCCAATTGTAAGTCTCTTTTCTACCTGAGACACTTGGTGATCACGTTCTTTTCATCCTGTGACACATAACTACTTGTCCTTCTTTCTGATGCACTTTCTTCTCCTCTCATAGGTTTCCTGGGACCACCCAAACAAACTGCTTCTGTATTTGAGTCACTGTCAGCTTCTGGTGAGACCCAATGTTAGGCCACCTATTCTTACCATAAAACTGAGTCTGCCCTGTTTTGACTGCACAAACATTTATGTTCCCTAAGGGTGGACAGGTATGACTTATGTTTCTTAATCACACTTAGTCAATAGTACCATATGGTAGACACCCCTGTCCCCAAGTGTTCTGTGAATTTGTCAAACGTCTGTGATATCTCATGGTCCTCTGTATCTGCAGGATTCTTGTTCATGTACTCAGTCAGCTGCAAGGGAAAAAGTTTTACAGTGGTTCTGTCTGAGTTGAAAATGTAAGCATTGTCTTCTTACTGTTCCTTACCCAATTCAGCAGAACATGTATTTACAGAGTTTGTATTAGGTATCAAAAGGAATCTTGAGATTAAACTGTTTGAGATGATATGTGTGGGATTATGTACAAATACGACCATTTTGTGCAAAGGTCAATTTTGATATTTTCAGAGGTTCCCAGAACCACTTCTTTATAGATACAGAGGGACATATATTCATATATTTATGTTAAAGACACTGAAGCTGGAGGGCAGGGTTGTAGAAGCCAGCAGAGTCAAGCCTGTCAGGTGGATTAGCTAGGAGTTAGCTCATTGACTTGAAGGCATGGTGCTCATTCCCAGTCCCATTTAACCTAGCCTGTATCCCAGCTGAGCCAGTATGTCTGCAGTGGGATTGTTAAACCATCAAAGGTTTACCAGCTATGTTATTTACTCTTTGCTACTTTTCTCTTTGAATGGGCTGCTGGGAAACTCAAATCCAAAAGTATGCTCACTTGTAGAATACTTTATTCTGTGTGTGTAGTTTTTATTTTTTCTCATCTGCTTCCATACTTTTTTAAAAATTTTTTATTAGGTATATTCTTTATTTACATTTCAAATGATTTCCCTCTTACTGGTTCCCCCCTCCCCAAAAGTCCCATATGCCCTCTTCCCTCCCCCTGCTCCTCAACCAACCCACTCCCGGCTCCCCTTCCTGGTATTCCCCTAAACTTCCACCTTGAGCCCTTCCAGGACCAGACATCTCTCCTTCCTTCTTCTTGGTATCCTTTGATATGTGAATCGTTCCTTGGGTATTCCAAGCTTCTGGGCTAATATCCGCTTCTCAGTGAGTACATATCATGTGTGATTTTTTGTGAATGGGTCATCTCACTCAGGATGACATTCTCCAGTTCCACCCACTTGCCTAAGAATTTCATGAATTCATTGTTTTTAATAGCTGAGTAGTATTTCATAGTGTAAATATACCACATTTTCTGTATCCATTCCTCTGTTGAGAGACATCTGGGTTCTTTCCAGCTTCTGGCTATTATAAATAAGGCTGCTATGAACATAGTGGAGCATGTGTCCTTATTGCATGCAGGGAAAGCCTCTGGGCATATGCCCTGGAGTGGTCTAACAGGATCCTCTGGGAGTGTCATTCCCAGTTTTCTGAGGAACCGCCAGACTGCTTTCCAGAGTGGTTGTACCAGCTTGCAATTCCACCAGCAGTGGAGGAGTGTTCCTCTTTCTCCACATCCTCGCCAATAACTGCTGTCTCCTGTGTTTTTGATTTTAGCCATTCTGACTGGTGTGAGGTGGAATCTCAGGGTTGTTTTGATTTGCATTTCCCTAATGACTAAGGATGTTGAACATTTCTTTAGGTGCTTCTCAGCCATTAGATATTCTTCAGGTGAGAACTCTTTGTTTAGCTCTGTACCCCATTTTTTAATAAGGTTATTTGGCTCTCTGTAGTCTAACTTCTTGAGTTCTTTGTATATATTGGATATTAGCTCTCTGTCGGATGTAGGGTTGGTAAAGATCATTTCCCAGTTTGTTGGTTGCCGCTTTGTCCTTTTGACAGTGTCCTTTGCCTTACAGAAACTTTGCAATTTTATGAGGTCCCATTTGTCAATTCTTGATTTTAGAGCATAAGCTATTGGTGTTCTGTTCAGGAAATTCTCCCCTGTGCCCATATGGTCAAGGTTCTTTCCTAGTTTCCTTTCTATTAGTTTCAGTGTGTCTGGTTTTATGTGGAGGTCCTTGATCCACTTGGAATTGAGTTTAGTACAAGGAGATAAGAATGGATCGATTTGCATTCTTCTGCATGTTGACCTCCAGTTGAACCAGCACCACTTGTTGAAAAGGCTATCTTTTTTCCACTGGATGGTTTTAGCTCCTTTGTCAAAGATCAAGTGATCATAGGAGTGTGGATTCATTTCTGAGTCTTCAATTCTGTTCCATTGATCTACATGTCTGTCACTGTACCAATACCATGCAGTTATTAACGCTACTGCTCTGTAGTACAGCTTGAGGTCCGGGATACTGATTCCCCCAAAGGTTCTTTTACTCTTGAGAATAGTTTTAGCTATCCTGGGTTTTCTGTTATTCCAGATGAAATTTTGAATTGCTCTTTCTAACTCTACGAAGAATTGAGTTGGGATTTTGATGGGGATTGCATCCATACTTCTTTATATCCCATTAATTTTTAAAAGTTTACTTTCATTAATGATATGTTTCCCTATATACATTGCAAAATATGTTTCTTGTGGACCCTCAAAGAGAATACAAGGAAGAAGGAACTAGAGTTATGTCACAGAGCTGAGTAGTAATATTTGCTGGTAGTCATTGTCTCACTTGAGCTCTGGCTTCTTTTGGGGTCTAGGAGTTCATCTTTTGTATTTGGAAATTTAGTTTCATTTGGGTAATTGGAGCCTAAGAACACAGGATGCCTTTCACATGCAGCTGCCTAAGCCAGTGTTAGCCAGATCACAGAACGCCAGGGTGGCCTGCACTTTTACTCTCCTTTGCATGTCTAATGGCTCCCAGCTGTGGTCTCTGAATGCCCAGCCTCTGGGAAACCACACACTGATAGGACCTGGGCTTTGAATCCTGCAGCACTTGCCACTTGATTTTTAAGTGAAGAATGCTCAAAATAACTGCTCTTGCAAAGGAGAGGCACTTAGGGACACTTCCACACACAGAGCGTTGCCAATGACTCATAATCAGGATATAAAAAGAAAAAAAAAACCTGCCTGCTTGCTAAGGATTAATTCTTTTCTTATCCTTTGATTTTTATTCCCTCAAAGACAATTTTAGTCACAGTGACAATTTCACCTGTAATGTTTCATGGACATGTTCTAAGATTCTCTTCTCTCTTCTAGAAAGGCATCTTTTGTATTCTCATTATCTAAAGTTCCCTGCCTACAAGGTTTGACTCTTCGGAAGGTTTTGAACTATCCTAATATCTATCTATCTATCTATCTGTCTGTCTGTCTGTCTGTCTGTCTGTCTGTCTGTCTATCTATCTATCTATCTATCAATCTATCTACCTATCTATATTCTGTTCTTTCTTATTGATGTATGCTAGAATCCTCATAGGGCTCACTAGATTTTATATTGATAAAGTAGATATGGTCCCAAGTTACTTCAAATGTGAATGAGAAGTAGGCAGAGGTTGTAAATAAAGTATGGCATTTGGGTTAATTCTAGGGGGTGTGGTAAACCTGTTTCTGCCAGAGGAAGGAAGATATCTAACTTTAAAGGAAATCATGGACGTTCTTGTGAAGAAAATGGAATGACAGGTAGTGCAAGAGAAAATAAGAGAGTCAGTTGGGACATCACAGCCTAAAAGAAAGGACCATGGCTAAGATGGATGGCATCTATAAGAGACAGATTTGGCTCCATGATGGTGGCATCCTCAACAAGGCCTACTAGTACAAAGATAAGTCTGCCTTAAGAAGTCACCCAATTCCCAAACCTCATGTGTGTGGGCAGCAGGTTGGGGCAGTCTCATTCCATATAGCTAGGCACAGGAAGGGGACAGAGAAGAAAAGAAAGAAGGATGAGAAGAGGGTAAAAGAAGGAAAGAAGGTATGAGGAGGAAGATCCCAGGTAGAAAAGAATGAAGAGGTGAGCAACTGGAGACCAGCTAACCTAAAATCTGCCTTCAAGTCAAATAATTTGTGTCAGACCTTGAGGTCTTACAAGTTGCTTAGAGGTAAGTTCAAGTTCAGGATTGTGTCTGAAATAAGCTTCATTATAATCCTAGAATCAGCTATGATTTCACTATGGTTTCACTATGGTTCTGGCTCTTTTGGAAGGTGGTGGAACCTTTCAGAGGTGGGGCCTGCTGGGAGGCTTTCTATCATTGGACATGTTCCAGTTTGAATATGAAAAGCTCTCCCCCTCAGGCTTATGTGTTAAATGCCTGTATACCAGCAGGAGGCGATATTTCGAGAGGCTGTAGAATCTTTATGAGTTGGGGCTCAGCTTGAGAAAGTAGGTCAGAGGGGCGGGGTGCACGCTAGCAGACATAGTTTCTCTGTGTACTTCCTGTTTTGCTCTCTGCTTCCTGATCTGTTGTTATGTGGACAATCATCCACATGCTCCTGTCACCCATGAACTAACCTGTTCAGTTGTTTCTTCCTGCCATGATGGACTAAAGTCCTCTGTAACCATGAGCCAAAGCAAATTCTTCCCCAAGGAAGTTGTTTCTTCCCAGTATTTACAGTCACATAAATAACCAATAGGGGTCACCTGCCCTCTTTTACTTTTCTGGAACATATGTGGAGTAAAGAAGGAAGATCCTCAAGTCTCGTCAATGTCATCCAGCAAAAAACAGGGTTTGCAGTGAAAGCAGATCTAATATAACAAAATGCTCCAAGCAGAATTCTATATTGGTTCAACACCATGAAAAACCAGAAATAAGAGCCAGACTTCTCACAGTCCTAGACCTAAAAGGAAAGAGAACCCATATAAGTTGAAGACCTGCATCTGCAACCCCTACAGATCAGAGTCATGCACTCATTTCTTCTGCCCATTTCTCAGATCAGAAAAGCAAGATCCTGAGAGGCTCTGTGACTATGTTTCTCCTGACCCAGATCTTTATGAGGGGAGAGACTCAGAAACTAGAGGAAATGTGCAGGCTGAATGAGAAAGGCTGCCACATGCTGCTGGGTTGTCCTCCCTCAGTATGCAGGGAGGTCTTGTGGAACTTTACTAAGTCTGGTGGTTTCAGAGATTTCTTTGGGAATTTTTCAGGTACAAACAATTCAGATGGCCCATGAAGCTCAACAGAACCATATTTTGAGTCCCACTGAGTCACAGAGGAAGACAATTGATTCTCACTGGGGACTGGGTCCACTTTAGGTATCCTACAAATTGGCCTCTGTGATATCACAAACTGGCTGTCAGGTTTCTAGTTTTAATCAGAGAGGAACAAACTCAGTGGGTCTTTTTAAATTTATGTTTCTACTCAGGGTATGAGTACATGTACATGTCTCCATGAGTTGTATGCCAGGTCCCCATGGAGGAAGTTGGATCCCTTGGAACTGTAATTGAAGGTGAGTATAAGCCATGATGTAAGACCTGGAAACTGGACCTGAGTCTTCTGTAAAAGTAGCGAATACTCTTAACCACTGAGCCATCTCTCCAGTTCCCATACCACCTTGAGTCTATTGAAGTGTAACCTCAGTGGCCACTCAAAACTTGGAGGCCTCATCAGGAGACCCTATACCTATAATCCAACGTGATGCTGTGGGAGGTGGGAGGTGTATAACATGGAGTTTACTTGCCCAGGGCCTGCAATCTCATATTGTCAGGAGTAGACCCTCTACTACCCCAAATAGAACTCACTACCTTTGATATTCTTCTAATAGTTTGGCCAATTAACTTAATTTTAAAGCTTCTAAAATTGTTTCCAACATCTTGTGTCATAATGCAGTGGGGAGAAGACTGTAGGGCCCAACAGATAGCCATGAGGTTGCCTCTACTAATCCCTTCTCTCTATCATGTGACCTGAGTATTATCCATCCTTTTCCCATGTACATGGATAGTGCCTTCCCCTCCCCACATACATTGACAGTTCTTGCTATTCTCCCACGTGACTTGGAAAGTACATGATACTTCCCATGTGACCTGATCAGTCTCTTTCTCTCCTCCATGTGACTTGGAAAGTGTCTACCCCCTCTCTCACACAACCTGGGAAATATCTACTCATCCCTTCAACATGATCAAGCAGTGTCTCTTCCTGATGTGTTTTGGACAGTGTTTGTCCCTCCCCATGTAACCTGGGCCCCTACTGACCTTCTGTTTCTGTAGACTTCAATTTTCATGCTATGTGTGGATTGCACCTGCCTCATAGCATCTCATTTATTTTTATCTCTCTCTCTCTCTATCTATCTGAATGATTGTTTGTTGCCATTTTTGGAATCAGTGCATTGTGTACACCCAGCCAGTATTCTAGCACTGACTTCAGCCCAATCTCACCATGAACATCAAATGAATATACAAATCTAATGGAATGGTCACTTCAGGTAATTGTATAGACTTTAGTGTTTTACTTCCACAGGAATAGGTAAGGACAATGGAATCTGAAGTCAGGGACACTCGGAGTCAGGCTTCTGTCAAGCTTACTTTCCAGGAGAACTTTTATTTCCTCTGTGTCTGTGTCTACTTTGTGTCTGTGGTGATATGGTTTCACAGTCGCCCACCAAGAGTTATTTTAGACCCTGCTGTCTGAATCTAGAATCCTTTCAAAGCTTCTAATTTCTACCGAACACAAACATCTCTTGAAAGTCTGTGTGGGGGGTGGTGTAAGGTGGGGGTTGGAAGATCCCAGAAACAGGAAAAAGTTGTAAATCTACATAAAGCTGTGACAGCTCCAAGAACAGTTATCCTTCCTTCCTAAACTGAAGTTTCACGATAATGGAGTTCACTGATACAAAATGGAGGACAGCTTGGGAAGAAATGTTCAGGCCTGTTTGTAACGGTGAACAGAGCATAAGGAGAAGATAAGATTCCTTGTCTCCAAAGGGCTCATTAGCTCCTGCTGCAGTGGCTGTTTTACTATTTAGATTTAAGATGTTCCCAACAGACCTGTGTGGCTAAAAGGAGTGCTACTGGGAGGTTATAGAAAGCCTTAAGAGATGGGGCCCTGTGAGAGGTCTTAGGTCACTGATGGATTGCTTCTGGAAGAGACTTTGAGACCCTTTGCCTCTCTTTTATCTGCTGCTCAGCCACCATGAGGAGCAGTTTTGTTCCTCCATGCATTTCCTGCTGAGATGTGCTAACTTACTACTGTCCCAAAGCAACAGGGCCAATTGATTGTGAACCAAACCTCCCAAAGTGCTAGCTACTGAAAACCTTTCCTCTTTAAAAGTTGAACATCTCAGATATTTTGTTGCAATAATAAAATGCTTCTTAACACAGACACCTACATGCAACCTTCCCAAGCCCTATTTAGAATGTGGTAGTGGGTTAGTATATGACAAGAAGAAAGCAGATGATATAAGGCATGGCTCTTTTATGTGCTATTGGCCAAATCACTGAGAAGCCTGCCTTGTATGTGTAGCTGTCAGGTCCCTGGAGCTTGCTGTAGGCATCTGACTATGCTGTACTAGTGTGAAGGGGAGGCTACATTCATTGCAGGTAAGGGAAAACTCTTGCTCATATGAGCAGAAAAATGTGGCCAAATAGCCAATTATTCCTGCACAGATTAGGATTAAATATAAAATGTATATAAGTATTCATTATACACACATATATATTTTTGTTTTATTTATTTTTATGTGTATAAGTGTTTGCCTATATACTACATGTGTGCAGTGCCCAAAGAGGCAAGAAGAGGCCATTGTATTCCCTGGGACTAGAGTTACAAAGAGTTGTTAGCTGCTAGGTGGGTATAGGAATTAAACCCCACCCTCTGGAAACCAGTGCTCCTAACTGCTGAGCCATCTCTCCAGGTCCCCAGTTAAAGGATTCTTAGACTGGGTTACCTCACTTGGGATGATACTTTCAAGTTCCAACCATTTTCCTGCAGAATTCATGATGTCTTTGTTTTTAATAGATAAATAGTATTCTAATGTGTAGATGGATCCCATTTTCTTTATCCATTCTTCAGCTGAGAGACATCTAGGTTGTTTCCAGTTGCTGGTTTTTACAAATAAAGCTGCTATAAACAAATGTCTTTGTGGAATGGGGGAGCTTCTTTTGGGTGTATGTCCAGGAGTGGTGGTATAGCTGGGTCTTGCAGTAGAACTATTCCCGGTTTTACAAGAAACCGCCAAATTAATTTCCAAAGTGGTTGTACAAGTTTGTACTTCACCAACAATGGAGGAGTATTCCCCCTTGCTCCACATCCTCCCCAGCATTTGCTATCTCTTGAGTTTTTGATCTTAGCCATTCTTTTTGGTATATGATGGCACCTCAGAGTTATTTTGATTTACATTTTCCTGATGACTAAGGACTTTGTACTCATGTATATGTGGATATTAGTCACAAAACATAGGATACCCATTGTGATAGTTTGTATATGGTTGGCCCAGGGAATGGCAGTATTAGGAGGTGTGGCCTTGTTAATGTAGGTGTGGCCTTGTTGGAGGAAGTGTGTCATTGTGTGTGGGCTTTAAGACCCTAATCCTAGCTCCTTGGAGGCCAGTCTTCTCCTAGTTGCCTACAGAACAAGAGGTAGGACATCCAGCCCCATGTCTGCCTGGATGCTGCCATGCTCCCATTTTGCTAATAATGGACTGAACCTCTGAACCTGTAAGCCAGCCCCAATTAAATGTTGTCTTTTATAAGAGTTGCCTTGGTCATGGACTCTGTTCCCATAGTAAAACCCTAACGAAGACATCCATGCTACAATCCACAGATGCAAAGAAACTAAACAAGAAGGAAGGCACAAATGAGGGTGCTTGGATCTTACGTAGAAGGAGGAATAAAATAGTCATAAGAGGAAAATGGAAGGAGGGAACTGGGTGGAAGAGAAGATGGGGAGGGGAATGGGGGGGTTCAGGATCAGGTATAGGGAGGGACAGGAGATGGCCACTTGGCCACGAGAATGAATGGAAATCTGCACCTGGCAGGCAGGGGGAGGTGATGGGCATTTCCATGACCAGACAGAGACCTGGGATAAGGGAGACACCCAAGATCAATGGGGGTGATCTTAGCTGTCACTCACAGCATTGGGGATATAGAACTCGAATGGGCCACCTCCTATAGCCAGGCAGGAACCCCAGTGGATCAATAGGGACACTAACCCACCCACAAAACTTTCGACCCAAGATTTATCAGGTCTACAAGAAATGTAGGCATGGAAGATAGAGCAGAGACTGAGGGAATGGCTAATCAATAACTGGCCCAACTTGAGATCCATCCCATAGACATGCACCAGTTCCTGACACAATTAATGATACTCTGTTGTGCTTGCAGACAGGAGTCTAATATGCCTGTCCTCTGAGAGGCTCCACCCAGCAGCTGACTCAAGCAGATGCAGACATGTACAGTCTTGCGATGGAGTTTGGGGACTCTTATGGAAGAGTTAAGGGGAAGGATTGAGGGTTCTGGAGGGGATAAGAACTCCACAGAAAGTCCAACAGAGTCAACTAACCTGGACCATTGGGGGTCTCAGAGACTGAGCCACCAATGAAAGAATGTACATGGGCTGGACCTAAGCCTCCCACTCATATGAGTAGATGAGCAGCTTGGTCTTTATGTAGGTCCTGAACAACTGGAGTGGGGGTTATCCCAAAAGCTGTTTGTTGCCTGTCTGTGGGATATATTCTTCTAGCTCTGTTGCCTTGTCTGGCCTCAGTGGAAGAAGATGTGCCTAGCCTCACAGAGACTTGATATGCCAGGGTGGGGGGATATCTAGGGGCTCCCACCTACTCAGAGGAGAATGGGGAGAGGTAAGGGAAGGATTGTGTGAGGGGTTGACTGGAAGGGGGCAGTGAGCACGATATAAAGTGAATAAGTAAAAATAAAATTAAAAATTACTCAAAAAATATGACTCCCAGCCTTCCAAAAAAGGATTCTTAAGACAGGACTGATGAACAGGTTGGAAATGTATGCACAAGAGGGACCCCATGATCCTAACAAAGACTGTAGATTTAGAAAAGGCAAGACTTGTTGAAACATCACAGAAATGATCACTCTACTGAAAGCAGAATCTGATACCAGAATCTGAGAAGAGGGAGAGTCTGAGGTCAGGGGCTGGGACAGCACCATGGATAGTTCCTTGGACCACAACAAGTCGGGACTTGTTAACAAAGATTCTGAGGCTGTGACTGGATCAAGCAGGAAAGATTACTGATTGACAACTAATAGAATGAACGTAGTGTCCCCAGTGGAGCAGCTAGAGAAAGGAACCAAGGAGCTGAAGAGGTTTGAAGACCTGCAGGCAGAACAATAATATGTACCAACCAATACCCCCAGAGCTCCCAAGGGCTAAACCATCAACCAAAGAATCCACATGGAGGGACCCATGACTCCAGCTACATATGTAGCAGAAGATGATCATTTCAGATATCAATGAGAGGAGAGACCATGGGTGCTGTGAAGGCTCAATTCCTCAGAATAGCGTAATGCCAGTAAGGAAATTAGGGGGAGGGGGGCTAGTGACTTGGGGGTCGAGGATGAGATAGGAGATAAGGATTAACAAGGAAAGGGGATACCACTTGAAATGTAAATAATGCAAATATCTAATTAAAAAAGAAAAAAATTAAAGAATAATTTCTCAAAATTGCATGATTAGCATTCATGATTAAAAAAAAGATTACTGATTGATTGATTGATTGATTATGCCTGCCATGACCACGTAACTGAGTGTAGTGGGAAGTATGTTTTGCCTAACCTCATGTAGGAGATAGCCTTTGCCCATCAGCAGGGCTTTTGTATTTAAGACAGTTTGCACAGCACTGGGAGGTCAAAACTCCAAAGATAATCAATCTTGCATGTACCTGTCCATCAACATCTTTGTTCTAAGATCCACTTCTAGTCTACCAGCCAGGCCTCCCTAGATTCAAAGGAGAATCCTAAGAACCAGACTTTCAGATTCAGTGTTGACCCTAGTTTTTCTAATAAATGATCTTTCTGTGTGGGTTTAGATGTTACTGCCTGGGTCAGAGTAACCATGCCACTCCCTCCAGTTCTGGAGCTCAATGTGAGTCTAGAAAACTATGACTGATCTGGGGCCCAGAGATTATAACAACACTAGCCTTACCAGGGAGCCATGCCAGTTTATAAAGACCCCAGTCCACTTACATAGTGTCTCTCCTCTCACAGAAAATCTTCTGTGGCCTCTAGGACCCTGTGTAGATGTCACATGTGCTCTAAGGTAGGGAACATCTGCTGTGTGTCAGCTGTTTCATGAACTTCATTGTGTTTTGGGCTTGTGATCAGGAGCATAAAGACTTTTAAGCGACTAAAATGTCACAATAATACAGTCAAGGCAACTCAGTGTTGGAAAGTCTCATTTGGTCTTTTGTAAGAAATCCCATCATCGAAGTTCTAAGAGCATTTTAAAGGAGCAGGCTGACGGCTTTCCACCATTTCCAGATAGCCCCTTTCTCTTTTTCTCTGCTGTTGCCAATCACTATCAACTCCTATGGGAGCCTTCTGGTCTTCTTGTTCTTGTCCTGACAGCATGGGTTTCTCAGTTGATCTGCTCAACCACTCCAGACAGAAAAGATGATAATGTGATGGAGTTGCCTCTATCTGTAGGGTGATGCTCTGTGGATGTCAATCTCAGCCTTCGAAGCTGAGGACGAACTGCCAATATCCAATGACAGCACATGGTACCTGTGCACCTTTAGTCTGGCTTAGACTTTTAATTTTTATTTTTTATGCTTTCATCTGCCTGAATCTTTGGGATTAGCCTAGTGGGCTTTGCTTTGTGTTGGGAATTGGTTAGCAGCTGTTAAAAATCTGTCTTTCTTCCACCCTAAGGAAGATATGTGAAGAGTAACTCTGGATTCCTATAAGTTGAGAAAAAATTGAATGACTAGTGAGTTTCCCAGATAAGGGACACTAGAGTGGGCAAAAGTTGCCTTGGTTCTATCCAACCACACATCAAAGAGTCTCAGACAAACCTTATTAGGGTGGTCATGAAATCAAGATATTTTCCGAATATCTCTCCCATGACAAGCCCCAATCTGGGCTTATTTTTTCTTTCAATGATCTTAAAATGCCTGAAGATAGGCATCATCATGTTTATTTTGTAGATGAAATAAGTGTATCTTAGTGTAAGTTAATGTTTCCTACAGTTGCACAGCTACTGGACAGCAAGAGGACACTTCACATCCAGTCTTCCGGTGTCAACCCAAAGATGAGTTTATCTTGCTATGGTAGTGACTGTAACACAGTGTCCGAGCCCTGTCTGTGCATGTCTGCATCTGAGTTCCATGTGCTGATTCTCTCCCCAGCTTTCTTCATCTCTTAGAGGGGAGACTGATAGCAACTGAACTTCAACAGTACATTTCCAAGTTCTGGTGATTGTCTGTTGGGTCGAAAGCTATTGGATCATTACTATCATATGAGTATCAGTGTCCCATAATTGCCAAATACATGGTCACTGATTGTGTAGTGTAAACAAAAATGAAATTCTATCCTCTGAGACTCTTGAACACAAGAGAGCCAGATTAGTTTTGGTGGGCTACAGTTTGAGGTGCAGGCAGGGCTGCAACCCTCGTTATTGTTCTTTGCCTTGTTCAACTCTTGTGGCTGCCAATCTACCTTCAGTATGGCTTTGTTACTCTAAATTTTGCCTGTGTACTCATACGGCTTTCTCTCCACATGTCAAGTCTCTTGCATCTCTAAGGACACTTGTGATTGCATTTGGGGCTTAATGAACAACCAGAATCATTCTATATTTCAAATCCTTAGTGAGAACCACAAAGACTTGCCGCATAATGTGAAAAAGTTTAGGATGCAAGCATCTTGCAACACTCTTGTTCAGACTGCCACATGCACAGTTCTGGATTTTGAAGGCATAAGTTTGACAGTGGGGTACTGGACCAAGGCCCTCATTTTACTGATGAGGTACACATTCATATGAAGATCTAGGCTGAGAGCCCTTGTCAAAATCAGCTTCTCTGGTCTCTAGTAGATTCAATAGCTTGTTACAGTTTGAACGTGTAAAGTTTCCTAGAGGCTTGCTTATGTGTGTGAACACTTGATCTCCAGATGGTGGTTCTGCTTATGGGTATTGTGGAACCTTTAGGATATGGGACCTACCCATAACCTTTCTTATTGTTGGGCAAGTTTCCTAGTGCCAACAAGGCTTTTAGGTGGAGAGTCTATGACTTTTAAAGATTTCTTGATTAATTCTAATTACTATTTTTCAGCAGGTCAATAAATAAGTGGATAAAAGACCTACAAAACTTCCTTCTGCATCATTTTTTATCCCTGAATGACCTTGGATTTGCTTGTCAAAGCTACTTTGTCATACTAGATGTTTTTCTCTTTGCTGGAGGTCAACTTGATGGCAAAGTAAGAAAAACAAATCTTCTTTCATTACTTCCAAGAGATCTTAGAACCAAATAGAACACCAAAGTGCTTGAGAATAATGGCCTCCTTTCTGTAGACAGAGCTGGAACTATCTTTCAAATAGAAAGAGAACATGATGGGCCATTCCCCCTTAAAACTAAATTAATAAGAGTTAATGCAAGCTTTCCCCATTGACATTTAAAACTCCACTTCAGCAGCAACCTGCACTTTCCTCTCTGTGTCCTTCAGAAATGGCAAAGAGCTCTTTCTTCAAATCCCACGTATGGGAAAGTCCCTGTGCAACTGCTTAGTATGGCTTTTGTTGGTCTTGTACTTTTAACACAGCATGAAATAGCCACTGGCCCTCACAAATGGTCTCTACTTTAGTGTGGGCTTTGATTCTCATTTGCCACCCTGAATGTGACAGTATTTGTCCAGGTGGATTGGATCTCTGTTTTTGTTTCTCTACAGTGTTCTGCAGAAAGTACTACAAGGGGTGAAGTGTCATTCTCTCTGCCCCACAACACAGGTATCAACATATATTTTGTTGTAGCCAATGGAATATAGGTGAAAAGGACAGAAGCAGAGGTTTCACATATGTCTGTGATAGCTCAACCTATGGGACCTTCTCATCCTATGGGAAAGTTATCTTTAGGATGGGTCCCCAAACAGAGTAGATCCCAACCCAAACAGTCTGGAGCTGAGCCTAGTCAAACCCATTTTAATGAAGCAATGAAAAGGCAGACACATCCAAGCTAGGAGTCCAAAAAGGAAAGGTGAAATGTTCTGGTTGCTGCACTGCTAAGTCACAAAGCAGATGACCCGCACAGTCTCTCAGTAAGCTCACCTTGGAGAGTAGCTGAGCAATACCTATGCAATGTAGCAGCACCAGAGTAGACACTGAAACCATCATCAATAGCAGCACTGGGAAAGAATGGCTCTGGTTTTAATTCAGATTTCCCTTTCTTCCAGTGGATGCCCTAAACCTGTGATGGATGAACCCAACAGAGTTGGTAAAGTGGAAGTTGGGAATGCTCCAGTGGACAGGTATTTATCTATCTTCATATGATAGGACCCCAGGCAGGACTATTTATCCACTCACATATCTGAAATTCCCAAATCCTATCCCAGCTCTGTCTTGGAAGTAGATTGGAAGGTTCATGCCTGGCTACATTTACTAGCAAGGTATACTGGGACTAATGTAAGTTGTCAGGGAGAAGGACCAGAGCAAAGAAATAGTTTGAATGTTAAGGATGCTCTAAATTTTAGAAGTGATGCTGGGGCCACCATCATAGTGGTCCAAGATACTGACTTTCATCCAGTGGGTGGAATTACTTGGTGTATGGATTGCAGTTGTCAGCATTGCAGCAGGCCTCAGACATACATTAGAAAAACTTAGATACTGAGGAGGAACCTTAGTTCCAAGTCTTAGGGAAGGAATTTGAAAGTTTGTTGGAAATTCCAAGAGATGTTCAAGGGAATGGGCCACAACAATGTTATTGATAAGAAGAAGGCTTAGCTCAGGAGTGACACCAGGCCTGACACAGTGGTTAACCCTGTGCTTCTACAACCTCAGGCCTTAGTATTTCTCCTGTGACCTCAGATGACTTGGGACACCTAGATCTGGCTCTCAGGAATGGGAAAATTTGGGCTCAGGCCCCAATGGCCATTCTTTTTTGTTTGTTTGTTTGTTTGGTTTTTTTTTTCGTTTTGTTTTTCTAGACAGAGTTTCTCTGTACAGCCCGGGCTGTCCTGGAACTCACTCTGTAGACCAGGCTGGCTTCGAACTCAGAAATCTGCCTGCCTCTGCCTCCCAAGTGTGGGATTAAAAGCATGCGCCACCACTGCCCGGCTTTCCCAGTGGCCATTCTTGTATCATGTTGTTGGAGAGCCAGTTCAGGCTATTTCTAGAGTCTGTGGGATCTTGATAGCTGAAACCTCACCATCTTGGGATGCACCTCCTCCCCAACATAGTGTCTCTCCTCCCTCCCTGCTATTGTTCTTTCCTGTACCTTCTCAGCCTTTCTCCTAGCACTCTCTATGCTATGCTGTCACTGTCAAGCACAGTTCTTTATCCATACATTCAACTCACTGCAGAAGGAAAATATTTTTTAAGTGCCCTATTGAAAATGTGCAGCATTCTCTGTTCAATACAGGAAGCCAGGACTATATACTCACCTCTGGAGTTTATGACATTTGGTGAACAACTTTCTGTGTGTCTTTCCCAGTTGCTGCCAAGGACATGATGACAGAATGACAAGGATGCTCCCAAGCCAGGATCTATCTTCCTTTTCTCCTGTTTCTTGGCATAGATCTGACTGCTTTAACCCAGCAGAGGCCATGTGTTTGCATTTGTTTATGGAAGTGAGAATGGCAATAATTCCACTAGGCAGTAAATAAACTATCAGGCCCAGAGAACAGAGGTTGTGCTTTGGACAGAGACAAGCAAATGTCAGCTTGTGCTTCTTTCTTTTCAGACTTAGCTGACTTGATTTTTTTTTTTTTTGCTTATAAGTAGCAGAGTTCAACTCTGTACAATGTTAAACAGGTATGGAGATTGATGCGCAAGGCCTAAGGTATATTATGGAGTACAGGAGCCTTTACAAAGCCCCAATCAGGAGGCAGAGTGAAGAGCCCTGGGGCCTCCTCAGCAGGTGGAATCTCCTAAACCTTCATGAGTTAATTGCTTTGTGTGTGTAGATGTGTGTGTGTGTGTGTTCCAAATAAGGATTTTTAAAATCAGTTTATTTATTCATCAATATCAGCCTTGTTCCCCAGTACCCCCTCACACAGATCCTACCCCTATTCTTCCATCCTTAGTCCCACACACACTACCCCCACTGCCTCCAGGAACATCAAGTCTCTGCAGGACTAGGCACATCCTCTCCCACTGAGGCCAGGCAAGATGGCTCAGTTAGGGGAATGGAATCCACAGGCAGGCAGGCAACAGATTCAGGAACAGCCCTGTCTAGTTGTTGGAGGCTTGAAGCCCTCATGAAGACCAAGCTGTGCATCTGTTACATACGTGCAGGGGTCCTAGGGCCAGTCTGTGCTTACTCTTTTGTTGGTGGTTCAGTCTCTGGGAGCTCCCAAAGGTCCAGGTTGGTTGACATGGTTGGTCTTCTTGTGGAGTCCCTGTCCAGTTCATGTCCTTCAATTCTTTCTCCATAAGATTCCCAAACTCCATCTAATGTTTGGCTGTGGGTCTATGCATCTCTTTCCATTGACTACTGGGTGGAGCCTCTCAGAGGACTGTTGTGCTAGGTTCCTATCTGCAAGCGTCATTAATAGTATCCAGGATTGGTTCTTGTCCATTGGTTGGTCATTCCCTCTGTCTCTGCTCTATCTTTTCCCCTGCACATCTTGTATGGAGGGTACATTTTGGGTCGAAAGTTTTGTAGGTGTGTTGCTGTCCTTATTTCTCCTCTAGGAGTTCTTCCTGGCAACAGGAAGTGGCCACTTCAGGATCTATATCCTTCCCACCCCACTACTAGGAGTCTTAGCTAGACCTCCAGGGGCCTGCCTCCATTCCAGGTCTCTGGCATGTCCTAGCTATTGTCCACCCCTCACTGTCGATTTCCATTCTCTCTCCCCTGCTCTCCCTATACCTGATTCCCCACCTCTGTTCCCCTCCCCATCCCCTTTCTACCCCAGTTTCCTCCCTCTATGCACTTCTGATATCTATTTTATTTGCCTTTCTGATAAAGATTCTTTGTCCTTTCTGTTAAAGCCATCCTCCCTTGGACTCACCATGTTAATTGGTTTCTTTGGATCTGTTCATTATACCATTGTTATCCTCTACTTTATGTCTAATATCCACTTATAAATGAATACATACTATGCATGTCTATTTGGGTCTGAGTTATGTTTGGGCCTCAGTTTTCTAGTTTCATCCATTTGCCTGCAAAATTCATGATGTCCTTGTTTTTAGTAGATGACTAGTATTCCATTGTATAAATGAACCACATTATCTTTATCCATTCTTCAGTTGAGGGACATCTATGTTGTTCCTAGTTTCTAGTTATTACACATAAAATTGTTATGAAATTATGAACAAGTGTCCTTGTGGGATGATGGAGCATCTTTTGGGTATGTGTCCAGGAGTGGTATAGCTGGGTCTTGAGGTAAAACTAGTCCTAATTTTCTGAGAAACTGCCAAATTGATTTCCAGAGTAGTTTGTAAGTTTGCACTTCCACCAGAAATGAGGAATGTTTCTCTTGTTCCATATCCACCTCAGCATCTGCTATATCGTGAATTTAGCCATTCTCATGGGTATAAGGTAGCCTCTCAGAGTCATTTTTCATATGCATTTCCCTGATGACTAAGAATGTTGAACATTTTTTAAGTGCTTTTTGGCCATTTACGATTCCTATATTGAGAATTCTGTTTAGCTCTGCACCCCCTTTTAAAATTGTGTTATTGGTTTGTTGGTATTTAAACTTCTTGAGTTCTTTATATATTTTGGATATCAGCTCTCTGTCATGTATAGGGTTGGTGAAGATCTTTCCCCAAGCTATAGGCTGTCATTTTCTCCTATTGATGGTGTCCTTTGACTTACAGAAGCATTACAGTTTCATAAGGAATCATTTATTAATTGTTGATCTTAGTTCCAGAGCCATTGGAGTTCTGATCAGGAAGTTGTCTCCTGTATCAATAAGTTCAAGGCTATTTTCCACTTCTGTTCTATTAGATTTAGTGTATCTGGTTTTATATTGGGGTCTTTGATCCATTTCAACTTGAGTTTTGAGCAGGGTAACTCTACATGCAGACATCCAGTTAGACCAGCACCATTTATTGAAGGTGCTCTCATTTTCCATTGTATGTTTTGGCTATGTTGTAAAAAATCAAGTGTCTGTAGATTCTTGATCTTTGATTTGATTCAGTTGATCAATCTATTTGTTTCTATACCAAAATTTTTGCTCTGCGGTGTAGCTTGAGGTCAGGGATGGTGATTCCTCCAGAAGTTCTTTTACTGTTCAGTACTGGTTTTGCTATCCTGAGCTTTTTTGTTTTTACATATGAAGTTGAGAATTGTTCTTTCAAGATCTGTAAAGAATTTTGTTGGAATTTTGATGAGATTTATATCAAATCTGTAGATAACGTTTGGTAAGATGGTCATTTTCACTGTTAACCCTACCTATCCATGAGCATCGGTGATCTTTCCATCTTCTGATATGTTCCTCAGTTTCTTTCCTTGGAGACATGAAGTTCTTGTCATACTGCTCTTTCACTTGCTTGGTCAGAGTTACACCAAGATATTTTATATTTGTGGCTATTGTGAATGATATTTTCTCCATATCTCCTTCCTCAGCCCATTTATCATTTATATAAAGGAGGGCTACTGATTTCTTTGAGTTAAATTTGTATCCAGCCACTTTGTTGAAGGTGTTTTTCAGCTATAGGAGTTCTCTGGTAGAATTTTTGGTGTCACTTATGCATACTATCATGTCAGCTTTGAATAACAATACTTTGACTTCTTTTCCAATTTATCTCCTCGTGATTTTCTTTAGTTGTCTTATTGCTCTAGCTAGAACTTCAAGTACTGTATTGAAGAGGCATGGAGAGTGGCAGCTTTGTCTTGTTTGTGATTTTATTGACATTTAATTTGATATTGGCTCTTGGCTTGCTTTATATTATCTTTATTGTGTTTACGTTGTGCCTTTTATCCCTGATTTCTTTAAGACTTTTAACTTGAAGGGATGTTGGATTTTGTGAAAGGCTTTTTCCACATCTAATGAGATGATCATGTGTTTTTTTCCTTCAAATTTTTATATATATGGTGGATTATGTTGATGGATTTTCATGTATTGAGCCACCCCTGCTTCCCTAGGATGAAACCTACTTGATCATGGTGGATGATGTCTTTGATGTGTTCTCGGGTTCAGTTTGAATAAATGTTCGTAAGGGAAATTGCTCTGAAATTCTCTTTCTTTGTTGAAGCTTTGTGTTGTTTAGCTATAAGGGTGGCTGTAGCCTCATAGAATAAGTTTTGCCATGTTCCTTTTGTTTCTATTTTCTGGAGTAGTTTGAGGAGTATTGTCATTAGCTGTTCTTTGGAAGTCTGGTAGAATTTTGTGCTAAATCCATTGGACCTTGGCCTTTTTTCTATTCTTTTTTTATTATTTTTATACACTCCATATTTTATTCCTCACCCTGCCAACCCCTGTCCATCCTCTGACTGTTCTACATCTCATACCTCCTCCCCTCCCCCTGTCTCCATGGGATGTCCCTACCCCCTACCCCATTTGAACTCTAAACTCCCTGGGGCCTCCAGTCTCTTGAGGGTTAGGTGTGTTGTCTCTGAATGAACACAGACCCAGCAATCCTCTATTGTATGTGTGCTAGGGGCCTCATATCAGCTGGTGTATGCTGCCTGTTTGGTGGTCCAGTGTTTGAGAGATCCTGGGAGTCCAGATTAATTGAGACTGCTGGTCCTTCTACAGGGTCACCCTCAGCTTCATTCAGCCTTCCCTAATTCAACAGCAGGGGTCAGCTGCTTCTGTCCATTGGTTAGGTGCAAATATCTGCATCTGACTCTTTCAGCTGCTTTTTGGGTCTTTCAGAGTGCTGTCATGCTAGGTCCTTTTCTTGTGAGTGCTCCATAGCTTCAGTAATAGTGTCAGGCCTTGGGACCTCCTCTTGTGCTGGATCCCACTTTGGGCCTGTCGCTGGACCTTCTTTTCCTAGGACTCCTCTCCATTTCCGTCCCAGTAATTCTTTCAGACAGGAACAATTATAGGTTAGAGTTATGACTATAGGATGGCCCCCTCTCCCTCATTTGAAGCCCTGTCTTCCGGTTGGAGGTGGGCTCTATAAGTTCCCTCTCCCTACTGTCAGGCATTTCATCTAAGGTCCCTCCCTTTTAGTTCAGAGAGTCGCTCACCTCCCAGGTCTCTGGTGCATTCTGGAGGGTTGTTGGGAGACTTTTAATGACTTCTTCTATTTCCTTAGGGGTTATAGGACTATTTAGATAGTTTACCAGATTTGATTTAACTTTGGTAATTAGTATCTGTTTAGAAAAATCATACATTTAGATAATTTACATTTTTCCAATTTTGTTTTGTCTTTATTTCTAATTGATTGATTTCAGCCCTGAGTTTGATTATATCCTTCTGTCTCTTGGGTATATTTGCTTTTTTTTGGTTCTAGAACTTTCAGATATGCCTTTAATTTGTTAGTATGAGAACTCCACAATTTATTTATTTTTATTTTTATAAAGGACATTATTTATTTGGGGCTGGCTTACAGTTTCAGAGACTTAGTTTATTATCATCATGGCAAGAATCATGGCCAGCACAGTGCTGCAGATGGAGCTGAGAGTTCTACCTTTGATCCTCAGGCAGCAGAAAGAGACTGTTTGCTATACTGAGCATAGCTTGAGCATATATAAGACCTCAAAGCCCACCTCCACAGTGACTCACTTCCTCCAACAAGGTCACACCTACTCCAACAAGGCCACACCTCCTAATGTTGCCACTCCCTATGACCAAGCATTCAAACACATGAATCTGTGAAGGCCATATCTATTCAAACCACCATTTCTGCCCTTGAAAATGTTTTAAGTCATTATTTAATGTTTCTTTTACAAACGTGGGTGCCCTTGCATTTGAGACATAGATGTTAAGAATTGAAATGGCCTCTTCATAGATTTTTTTTCCTTTGATGAGTATGCACTGTCCTTCCCCATCTCTTTTGATTGATTTTGATTGAATGCCTAGTTTTGCTGTTTTTTTTAAAAAGTATTGCTTCTTTGTGAGTTTCTTTCCATGCACCCCAGTCCCAATCATCTCCCTGCCCCTTAGTATCTGCTCTCTGCTCTTGCAACCTGCTCCCTCAAGAGAAAATAACAAACAAACAAACAATATAAAAGAAAACAGGAAATATTTTCTCATGGAAGCAGTAGTGTGTCCCATAATGTACCCTTCTGTCCACATATCTTTATTTGCAAATGTTTTTTGTAATGAGTCTTTGATCTAGTTTAAGGACTCCGGTTTCTGTTATTCCTTCAATATTGGATCCTCACTGGGACTCGTCTCAGTTATCAGGAGGTTGCCCTGTGTCATGGAGATCCTGAGGTTTTGAGTTAGCAGGATCAGCCCTTTCACATGCTCCAGCACTTCATAGATGAGGTAGATTTTGGTGTGGGCCAACTCAAAGCCCTGGATTTGGGTTAGGGTGGTAGCTGAGATGGGCAGCCAACTGCTCTCTCAGCACCACCAGGGTGAGCTCTCCAGCACTAGCTTCCCCAGACACCCAAAGCATCTGCTGTCTGGAGGACTGTGGGGGAGGGGGGCAAGTCAGCTCTCCTACATTCATACCCTCAGACCAGCTCATCTATTCCCCTACTCCTAGTGTCAGGTCTACTCTGCTGCCCAGGTGATGTGTATGGCCAGATCTCCAAGTGTTGTAGCTGGCTAGGGTCAGGGCTGGTTCTGCATAGCCCTTGAATATCTATGTGGTCCCAGTTGGCTGCCCAGACCAGGGATGTCTACATAGTCTCTAATGGCAATATGAGCAACAGACATCAACAGTGATCCTTGCTACTGCATGGGCATAGATCCAAACATGACTCTCAGTTGCTGTAGGAGCTGGGACTTCACCATGGCCTCAGGTGTTGGGGCTGGCTGTTCCTCTCCACCTTTGTGTCTCCAATTCCATCTCTCTTCATAATGCTCAAATTGTTCCACTTCTCTTTCTCTCCCATCTGTGCACCACATACTTGCACATCATAATGGCATCTGCTGCAGGTGGGTCAGGTGGCTGTCAGGTCTCTGGGTGACCTCCTCTACCTGCATCACATGGAATGGCAGCAAGAAGGACTCTAGGTGTCTACAGTTTGCCTGTGTGGCATTGTGCATGGTTGGGGAATAAGGGTGTGTGTCTCTGGATGGCTTTCCTCTCCAGAATTGCGTTTCATGGCCACAGGCAGACCTCTGTGCTTTTCTACAGCCCACATGTCCCATGCAGCAGTAGGCAGATCTCTGTGCATCTTTTCCTGTAAGCACAGCTAGCATGGTGGTGGGTGGATCTCTTGAGACTATTCTACAGCAGTGAGGTTGCTGTAGGTCTCCAGCATCACATCATTTTAGAGCCTCTTCTGGGAGGATTCAGAAAAGCTCACTCTTTCTCAGTGAAGTTCACCTGCACATTATCATAGGGCACTGCATTCATGTCACAACTTGGAGCTCCCCTGGGCTACCCTGAGCAGCGCTCAGAGCACATCACACCAAATCATCCAAGCCTGTTCAACTACAGAGCTGAGCCTGCATCATGGAACCCTGAGTTAATCGCTTTGTGTCTGATAAAGAAGAATATTGACTGGTCCTTTAAGTTAGGTAAACATTCCTGATTCACTGGTCCTGGCAGAGGGGACAGGGGGTTTTAGGATAAACACAGAGACTGGGTACCCCTCTCATGAGAGGAGATGTACAGGGTCAGGCCATCAGCAGGCCATCTTATACTTCCTTTACAAGACTGTCTAATTCCAGAGGCTGGTGCTATCTCTCCTAGCAATTCTTCATTCTTTCATTTTGAGAACTTTTGCCATCACCTCCAACTTGGCTTCTTGCACATCCGTATCGCTTCAGTTCAGGAGACTGTCCTGATTATTTCTGCTGCTCCACAAGCAAAGTGAGCAACACATTCTGAGCAACTTCTGACAGTGCTCAATTCAGTTATTTGCACCCCAAAACAGCAGTCTTAAGGCCCCAAACTGCTGAAAAGAACCCATTCCTCTTCGTGATTTACTGCCTTGTCACTAAGTTCCTGAATCAGAAGGTACATGCCAATGCACTCCCTCATCCATGACTGCTGCATTCCTCCTGTTGCTAGGCACCAGTGAGGTCAGAATTTAACATATTGGTGCAAGGACCAACCTTCAAGAGATTCCTTCCATACTGAACTTTGGGTGTGGCAGTTGGATATAACTTTTTACTTCTAGTTTCCACAGTAATTCAATAACTGCTAGCATCATAGGAGGGTTTTTTTGGGTTCAACCCCAAGAACAATTTATTCCCTGTGTTTTTTCCTCTAGTCTTTGGGTCAGCCATTCCGTTTGGCTTAAAATTGGACAGCTGTACACTTTTCCAAAATTCAAGCCAATTTTTTTTTAAAAAATGCTGCTTTGATAATTGAATGCCAGGGACTGAGGAGCCAGCTGAGTCTTAGTCCATGAGACTTTAGATGGTGAGGTTTTTCTGAGCATCTACCATTTGCCTTTACATGAATATTTCACTGGGTCATTGGGAAATATTTTCTTTGAAAGTTAATTGTCAGGTGTAGGTTCCTGATGGTTTCCACAGCCCAAGAGTTATATTGGATTTAGTTTTCCTGCTCCTAAAAGTGGGGTGACACAGTGAGTCTTAACATTAAAGAACAGTTTTTTTTTCTTAGAAACCTAGTGGTCATCTACATTTTTTATATAAATTACAATGGAAAGAAATGAAAAAAATCTTGACAAACTGACAATGTGTTCTGTGTTAAAGTTACTATCATTATTAAAACAATTAGGTACCTGTCCTGGTTGGTTTTGTGTCACTGGGACACAAGCTAGAGTCATCAGAGAGTCAACATCAGCCTCAGTTGAAGAAATGCCTCCATGATATCTAGCTGTCAGGCATTTTCTCAATTAGCTATCAATGGGGGAAGGCCCAGCCCATTGTGGGTGGGTCTATCCCTGGGCTCGTGGTCCTGACTCCTATAATAAAGCCACATATCCCTACCTTGTAGAACTTAAGTCCAAATAAGCCCTTCCTTCTATAAAAAAGAAAGGAAAAGAAAGCAGACTGAGATAGCCAGAGCAAGCAAGCTAGCAAGAAGCACCTCTCCATGGCCTCTGCATCAGCTCCTGCCTCCAGGATACTTCCCTGTTTGCATTCCTGTCCAGACTTCCTCCAATAATGAATACAATACAGAAGTATAAGACAAAACCTCTTCTCCACATCTTTCTTTTTAGTCATAGTGTTTTGTCAAAGTAATAGAAACACTAAGTAAGAGAGCCTGGAAGAATTTGAAGTAGATAAACCTACTTACTTGTCACCAGGGGAAGTATGAATAGTGCTTACTATGATCTGGTAGCTCCCTGTGAGCCTCCAGCCTTGGGATAGAAAACCAAAGGCAGAAGGCTGCACATGCTTTGTAGAACCTTCTCCTGCCCTTCATTCCCTTAGGTTCCAGTGAAGAGGAACTGTCTATTAATTACAACATACATAATAGGTGGGCCCTGACAATTATAGCAATGAATCTGGTGTGGGCAAAACCATCAAATATATGAAGCCATTGACTGGATTACAGGGAAATTGCCTGTATCTAGGAGGATGTGGTAGACTGGTGCTGTTTCTATAGAATCAATGCTGCTGAAACCAGGATCCTGGATGTCTTCTGATCACATATATTTTAGAGGCTTGACCCCCCCCCCCCAGAGCAGTGGTTTGGGGAAGTCTTAGGGCCTTTAAGAGGTAGGGCCTAGGTGAATGGGTTTAGATCACTGGGGAATGATGCTGAAGGAGATTTGGAACATGACCCTTCTTCATTCTCTCTAGACTTTTTCTTTTGCACAGATTCACTACATGATATACTTCCTCTCCATAGGCACCTGAACCTTCAAACACTGAGCCACAGCAAACCATTTCCCTTTAAGTGTTTATTTCCTCAGGAGTTTTTACTCAGGGATAGAACTCTGAGTGAATAACACAGGCACCAATGGTCCACACTCTGAGCCTAAATGTAAAGGCTCACTGGACAAAACCAAATTAAGAGATATCCTACAGTGAGACTAACCTGCCTGCTTCAAAACTTTTGAGGTCAAGTGAGTCAGGGAAGATTTCACAGCAACAGAAGGTTCAAGGCAAATGCCTCCAGTATGCCACCCAGCTTTGTGCTCTTTTCACTACCAAGGATTGTTTTGGGACAACTGGGGAAACTTGAACAGGGGCCATTGATAAAGTGGTAATTCAGTATCAAGGCTAATTTCCTGGTTTTGAGAATAATGTTATGATTATGGAGTAGTAGAGGCTGAAAAGACATTATGTCTCCAACTTACTCTCAATTGGTTTAAGTGGGAAAAAACTCAATTGGAACTTTGAAATTTTCTGAGAAATTAAGATTGTTTCCTGTATTAGTCAGGGTTTTGTAGTATCACAGAACTTATAGAATGAATCTCTCTCTCTCTCTCTCCACACACACACACACACATACATATATATGTGTGTATGTATGTATATGAATATGTATATGTATATATGACATACAGGCTGAATTCAGCTAACCCAAGGCTGGTTGTCTCATCTGGTCTTCTGTATATTCTGGAATCATAAGGAACTAGGCTTCAATGCCAACGAATGAATAGATGTGCTAGCAAAGAGCAAAATGTTCCTTCTCCTATGTCTTAACATAGATCTCCAGCAGAAGGTATGGCTCATATTAAGGGTATGTCTTCTAAATGCAAGATCCAGATCAAAGGTGTATGTCTTCCCACTGTAAAGGTCTGAACTAGAAGTTGATTCACTCACTTCAAACCAAGCAGAATATCTCCCAAAGATGTGGCTTCTACTTCTTGGTTGTGGTTCATTCCAGACACAACCAAGTAGACAACCAAAACTAGCCCTCACACCTCCCAACTGACAGACAAGATGAGGCCTTCTGGACTGCACTACCTTTTCAGTACCCCTTCTCATGAATCACTCACTGCATGGCTTGCCAGGCTCCCACCGGTCCCTGAGTGCCATACTGCTCTCCAGTCTTCCTGGTTGTTCTTTATAGCCACTCATAGACAACTAAGTGCTCACTCCCAAATATTCCAATGGTATTTATCAAGTGCAGAGCTGATGACCAGAAAGCAAAAGTAGTACTGTGAGGAGTAGCAGTCACCATGCATGCCAGCATTCCTGTTTTAATCCCTCTGTCAGCAGGCAAAGGCAAAGAGGCAGACACTTAAACTTGAGTGTGGCTGCACTACATCGCTTCTTGCTAATGGAATCTACAGTGCTCCTGTCTGATATCTTATGGGGGTACAGATCCCTCGACACTGACCCCAGCTTGTCCTTTCTCTCTGTGACCCTGGGGACAAATTCTTGCACTAAAGAAAGATAACTAGAGAGCCTTCCTAACAAGCAGCTGCCTTGTACAGAAGCCTCTCTTATTCCCTGACAACAGGTGACTGAGATTACAAATCACATCAAACTTCATCCATTCATATGCGTGTGTGTGTGTGTGTGTGTGTGTACTCTCCATATATAAATTGTGAACCACATATGTAAATGTATGTATATAAATACATACACACACATATATATGCAGTGCTTTTCCTATACATATATGTATAACAAATCTAAATTAATAGGCATTAAAAACAGGTTAAAAATAAATGATAAAAGAAAATAATTGTAAAATTATACCATAATAAAAGTTACATGGATGTGTTTTTTCATTCGTATTCTGTATTTTACTATGATTTTACCTTTCCATTTACAGGAAGTGCTTTATTTTTTAGGTACATATGAATTGCCCATATAACCACTGTTATTCTTTGGGGGCCATTTTTAAGTAAAATAGTTCTCTTGAGCACAACTACTGTGATATCACAATCCATGTGATAACCAAGATGGCTTTGGTAAGTTGTTAACAGGAGATAGAGCATAACACATGGGTTCACTCACAACACAAAGGGGGGCTTTATGGATGAAAGGGATGCACTGGGATTTTGCTGCAGTATGAGTGGTGCACAATTTAAAACTTGAAAATTATTTCTGGAATTTTCCATTGAATCTTTTTGGTCTGTGGTTTTTCAGAACTATAGACAGTGAACTATAAATAAGAGGAAAGGACTGTGGTACTAGAAGTGAAAAAGTGGGAAAGGAGGATCAGGGAGAAGCCTAGTGTGGTTTCTTTCCCTTTCAGCTACTCGTAGAGGTAGTTTTTTGTTTTGGGACACCCAGGGCACTTGTTACCAGAAGAAGACAGTTTTGTTGTTAACGGTCTGAACCTTGGATTTAGGTTTCAATGTAAATAAGGTTGGAGTGAATCGCAACTCAAATTTGTAACAGACCTGGAGGGACTTCAAGACAAGTTCAGAGATCATCCCTGACCTTGAGTCAAGGGAATAAATGGAGGTGGCCTGAACAAGAAATACATCCAGTCTCCTCAGTCCCCATGGAGGACCTGAGGGCTGCCATCCTGTAGCAGGCCTATTCCTGGAACAGAAATCAGTGTCCAGGAACAGCTCAAAGTCTACCATGATGGCCTCTGTCACACACATACACACACACACACACACACACACACACACACACACACACACACACAATGTGACTAAGCTTTTTTTGTATGCAGATAAAATGCCTAGATCTAAAATAGAGTGTTGTTATTCCAAATGAGCTCATGTAAGAGGTGACAGGAAGTATCTGAGTGTGGACCACATCTCATGGAAGGACTGGTGAGCCTTGGTTTGAGGAACTCACTGGGGGACAGAATTGAAGCATTTGACACACATTTCAACATGGGACAGTTGAGTTGAGCACACTTGGGCCATGTATTAGTTGCCAAATAGACTGAGTGAGGAGGAATCCTGTGGGTTGTAATGAGACTCCTACATTCTCTGCTCATAAACAAGGTCTCCACAAGGTTGGGAATTTTGCCATCATCTCTCGATACCACCAAGTCCTTTGGAGAGATGTGGGAACATGATATGGACTCGAGAATATTCTGTAGTGCCTTCTCTTTAAATAAGGGGCCAAAATGGTTTCTAATTTGGAAGATATGGACAGGCAAAGGGCTCAATTAAGGTAGAAGCTGGCTTTGGATAAATAGTGCACAAAAAGACTGAATAAAATAAAAAGCATTTATGAGCTGTCCAGCAGCTGCAGCTCACTTTGATGAGCCAAGAAAGGAATTTAAGGAATATGAACCAGTTATTAGAGAAAAACACCACATCAGCTTTAGTTAGCGAGCATGAAAAGTTGGCTAAGAAACAGAGGAAGGGAAAGTCAAGCGGACCCTCATTAGTGCTTGGCTCCAGTGTGTAGCATTTAAAGCTCTTTTGAGACTCAAAAGAAAAAATCTAAACAGTAAATGGAGAGTACAAAATCAAACTGAAGCCAGAGAAGATAGCTTGCCATGATTTAAATGCACACTCCTTACAAAGTCAGATTGAGTCAGATTTCAAAAATATACAAAGCATACGTGTTTGGAGCTGAAGTGACAAAAAAAAAAAGGCCACACCACTGTCAAAACTTCAAGAACAACTAATTTTGTTTTCAGGCCTCAAAGTGAATTCACTAGCATCCACAGGCCAGAACCAAAGTATATGAATGAGAAATGGAAGGCAAAAATATTTTTAAATATTATAAAGGAGAGGGTGGATATGCTAGTGAAGAAATAGGTCTGGATGCTCTGAGTGAGAAGCTCATTTCTTTCTAGTCCTGTGTGAGTGAGCAGGTGTTTCACTGGGGTAGAATGACTGTTCCCCACATGGTCCAGGCAATTGGAAACTAGTCATTGACACACCCACACCGTCCACATCCTCTGAGGACTATACCTTCATTCTCACCATGACCACATTTGCCTCCAGGCTGTAAGAAGGTCTAAGAGCCATGAGTAGAGCAGAATTTGAAATGCATAAGCAAGAAGATGCACTTGAACCTGCTGCTCTCAGGTCACCAGACACAGCAGTCTTGCAGCTGCAGAGAAATTCCAAGGTCTGGCATGGGCCCGGCCAATGTACTAAGAGTGGGGTAGAGGAACAGTTTATTATTAAATGGAAGAAAAATCAAATGGATCCTGGAAGACAATCGGAGTCAAAGCCTGTCTTCTTTCTAGTGTTTTATTTTGTTAGCCCTTGGTGTATCACCTTCTTCCCATGCTCAGAGACAGGCTAATATCACTTCACTTGAGTTCCAGTTAGTGGAAATGTGTTGGGAGTTTGGGTATGATTTGATATTAGAATATTAAGTAAAAAGCTCAGCAAGTGTCACTGTTAAGTGGAAGTTGAGTCATAAGAGTACTGACCTCATCAATAGGTTTTTGATTGATCCATTCCTTGCTCTGTCAGCTATTAGAAAGTGGGGCCTACTTGGAGGAGATAGATTATTAGGTAAATGCATTAAAGGGTAGACATTATTCCTGGTCTCTTTTTGTATCTTTCTACCCTGGCTGTTATAAAAATTTCCTCCACCTTCCCTTCTACCACAACATTTCTGCTTGGCATAGGCTAAGATCAAATGAGCCAAATGACAATGAACTAAAACTTCTAAATCTAAGAATCAAAATAGAACATTCCTCATTTAAAAATTTTTCCAGGTATTTTCTCACAGCAATAGAGAGATGACAAACATTCAAGGGGGAAAACACATAAGCAGTTTCCCCTGAAGAATGAAACCTGAAAGATGCGCGTATTATCACAGTCCAATTCCAGCAACCATAATATCATCCCATGGCCTCATGTAGCTGCAAGAGAGGCTAGGAGTGTTTGGGGCCTGGGATTTTTATGAATGATAGGAATAAAGGGTGGATGGCTATAGGTCAGTTTAAGACTATAAACAGAGTAATACAACTATAGACAGCATGTTTAGTTTCCTTAATATGCTCAAAGATTATACTGAATTCCTAACAGACTCTTGGCATTACTGTTATTACTAATTATAAAGACTCTTTATTAATCAAATGTCAACAGCAGGATTGAATGCTTGAAACTTTTTGCTGTGCTGTTAGGAAAGAACAGTGATTTCTGATATAAGCAATTTATCATTTGAAAGGCATTTTCAGCAATGTTTTTTGAATTCAAGTGGCTTAACTGCCATTTCTGAACAGGGTTTTCTCAAACTGTCTTTTGCATGTATGAAATGATTTTTGAAAACAGATGCATGACCTTCCCCATGATGGAACATATCATGCATTGATTAGCTTGTTAGTCTTCTCGGGAAGGATTGTGTTTAACTTTTTAACCCAATGTATGCCAAACTTATCACTGGGTCCCTTCTTCCCTTCTTACCATGTCTCTTTTCCATTCAATTAGCACTTCATGGGAGTACTTCTGGAGAGGCACTTGTTACCATGGTTGCTCCTATAAATAAGCAATATACATGGTCCAGAAGTTATTGTCTGCTCTGAAGAAATCTGTGACACCCTGTCTAAATCTGCCACAGTCATTGGGTTTTGTTTTTTCTCACTATGGTAAGAGATGATTTGTACAGACTGCATCTATGGGTGGGTATTAGGATTTGTGTCTTCTTTGTCACTGTAGAGTGAATGGACTGAAATAGTCTCACTTTAGCAAAATTAATTTCTTTGGAAAAGGATTATGACTACTTTCATGGTAACATCTTTTCTGGGACAACATTACCACCTTAATAAATTTGCTTTGAATGATGAGTAAGAGAATGGATGAATGAATGAATGAATGAATGAGCGAAACCCTGAGACAAGTGATAACAAATAGGGTGTTATTGACTTCACTGGAAGAACCCCTGAGAAGTCCCTGGCCACTGACCTGCTCACATAGACAGAATGCAGCAAGAAGGGGAGAGGGCAGGTACTGATCTAGGGCCTTGTTCTTCCCTGTGCAGTGATGGACTTGATGTCCTGACCATGGAACTGGCTAGGAAACAATGGCTATTCATCAAAATAAATCTCAAAGGCCAAAGCATTCCTCAATTGCTGCTTGGATCAGAATTTAGCCCTGCTGAGAAATCTTCATCTTGTCATGGGAAAAATGTTTATTAGAATGCTGAAGGGAAATGGAAGATCCAGATAAGGATGGGGCCCATTCTAACTTGACTAGAAAACTGACTCATAAGAATAAAGAGTAGAGCAAATGTCTCCAGCACTGCAGATGGTGAGGGGATGGGATGAAAAAGAAGACATGGGTTAGGTGTTAGTGTTCCTTGCACAGTGGAGCAACTATAGGTAGCAGTAACTCATTAGGTATTTCAAAATGTGTTGAAGACAAATCCCAACACAAAGAAATAATGAAGGCTTGAGGAAATTAAAAAAAATGCTGATTTTCTTGACTTGATCACGGCACTCTTATCATGTGTCAAAATACTACACAGTACTTGTAAATACCATGTCAGTTAAACATTAGTGTGCACCATTTATTAATATTGATACATTACAATAATTTATATAGATATAAGCAAAAGAAAAGCTGAAAAGAAATCTACTGGTATACTAAACTTTATCATCTCTTACAATGGGAGTAGGGTTACAAGGGATACTTTTATTATTTTTTTATTATTATTTTGTTCTTTCCGATAAATAAGCTAGATTTCTAATTCATTCTTATCAATAATATCTTGTTCTTATTAACTGTTCATGCCATACTTGACCTGTATGACCTTTACACTCTGTTACTGACACAGACATCGTTGGACTTCATGGCTCTAGGCAGTGGAATAGATATAAAGAACCAATAATCCAAAGTTCCTACCAACTGTGATCCTAGCCCTGGGCTACAAGAAGGGGGCCTGGCTCCAATAATGGCTAATGGCTCAGCCCACAGTAAAGATGGTCACATTAAATTCTCCAAAGTCTCCTGCCCTCTCTGGTCTAGGGTTTCCAGTACAGGCTCATTCTTCTGGCAGTCACCTGCCCTTACTGGAGAGCTGACTTTGGCCACAGAGAAGTGGTAGCTTGTGCTGAGGTTTCCAGGTTCCAAGTAACAAAGGCATCGAAGCATCTGATTTAATGTTTTCTTTTGTACTGCAGAAAAAAAGAGATTTGCCTGAAGGACATTTGAATGTTCCTACACTTAAAAAAAAAGTGGTTGTTTTTTGTTTTTTTTTTCAGCTTTGAATGAGACAGGGAATTGCAGAATCGACATTCTCAGGAGTATAAATAAATGAAGCAGGAAGAGGAATGGTAGCCATCATTTTGTTTTGTATGGAAGAAAAAGAACACTCCAAAGCTAGCCATCTCTGTCTCTCTGACCCTGTCTGTCCGTCCGTCTGTCTGTCTGTCTGTCTGTCTGTCTCTGTCTCTGTCTCTGTCTCTCTGTCTCTCTGTCTCTCTCTGTCTGTCTCTGTCTGTCTGTCTGTCTGTCTCTCTCTCTCTCTCTCTCTCTCTCTCTCTCTCTCCCTCTCTCTCTCTGTGTATTTGTATGCACCTACATGTTTCTGAGCCTCCCAGAGGGTGACATGGGCTTTGAGTGATTTATTTCATGAGGCTCCAGATTCATCTGAAAATGAACAAAAGCCTAAATACAAATATAAAATGTGTGGCATATTTTCAGTGTTTACTTTGCAAACATAAGTTTTTTTTTAATGGTGATGAACAAAACATCATTTGGGGCTTGTATAGGCTGTACACGCATGGTCAACTGTTTTTAGACAGCCTCAATCCATGAAGCCTGTCTGGGCTCTTCTCACCCAGAGACTCTATGTGCCTATGAAAAAGGAGAGACCCAATGAGTTTCCAGCTACTATCTCTAAAAGCAGGACTAGGCCAGTGGCTAGCCTAGAGAACTATTCCCAGACATTCTGAACTTAGGCATGCTTGCTGGGGATTCTGCAACCCCAGCCCCCAGTCACTGACTCTCCAGCTGCTTGGAGGGAAAAAGCAGACAGGATCACATGATATGGACAGAATGGGCTTGACTTCTCTGACCCTTAAGAGATGGAATTTCCCCCCTCGGCATGGGTAGCTCTGAAGGCTAAACCTCCCACAGCCTCAGAGCCAGCAGCTGGCTGACTGCAGATAGTGCAAGAGCCCCAAGCATGGGAGAAAGCTTTCTGAACCACAAAGCATGAGATTTGATTAGCCTTATCTGAGTTACAGACCACAATGGTAGCTCTGCTCTGTGTGCAGGTCTGTCATTCCTTCTGGAGGTTACTACCCTGCTGGATATGATAGATGAATTCTCCAAACCGCTCAGAAGACTCCACAGAAGGACAAGCACTGATGGGGATATGGAACAAATCAAGTATGGGGCTGGACATTGAGACCAAGCCTGGTAGACAGGGCTGTGATGGCATCCCAGAGGAGATGAATCAGGGTAAAGATGGGCTAGGAAAGAGGGCAGGCTGGTCGGCAGTCATGAGAAACAGCCATGGTTGATTTCAGAGCAAGGCCAAGGCTTATGATGACATGGATTTTGCATACATCAAGGATACACGTTCTAACTAGATGGCACAGTGTTGCCTAAAGAAGTACAGGGCTTAAAAGAAGATGATTAAGAGAATGGGAGAGATGATAGTACTTGTGAGCCACAAGGACAAAACATTGCATCTCTGTCCAGGCTGGTTCTTGGGACTATGAAGCAGGGTAGGCCATCACGTACCTAGTGGAGACTTTTCATCTGCTCTTGGTACTCATCTTGGACACTTCCCTTCCCCATACATGCTCACAACATCAGGCACATACTTCCCAAGTTGTTCCTTGATCTCAGGAAACCTGCTGGTCCCTAGGGCTTCTGACTCCTCCCACTCACAGAAAACACAGGGTTGGCCTTGTCTCTGTAGGGAGAACGTAGCCCAGGAGCTGGCAGAATTCAGGCTACCAACGGCAGCAAAAATGCCAGAACAGAAGGAGACATGAGGAACAGAGCCACTCAGTGACCAGGACATAGTGGCCCTCACTTGGTCTGGCCTTCTGGCTTCCTCCTCCATGGGCAGTAGTTAAGGTTAGCCATGTCTTCCTTGACAGAGGTTGGAAATCTCAGGGCAGCAGGAAACACAAGAAGCTGGGATGGGTAAAGGAAGCCAGCACTGCTAAATGGAAGGCATATGACTCACCAAATGACTTACTCTGGTCAGGTGGGAGGCATCACCTGGCAAACCATGAGGGCTCTGCACATGCTCTGTATGAGGCTTAATAAAGATCTGCTGGAAGGAGAATAAGTGATAAAGTCATAAGTAGACACTGGATAAGGAAGCGACAGTCCACTGAAATATACTGTACCTCACAAATACTTGCAAGTATTATGTTAGTTAAAATGACACTCTAGATAAACACTTAAAAATGAAATTGTTTCACCTGATAAAATTGTTATAGGGAAAGTACAGAGGATACTCAAATATAACTCTCACATAGATACCCCAAGTGTGAACATTTTTAGCATCTTTCTATTTCTCATCTGTACTTCTATATATGTTCCTGTGTTTTCCGGAAAACAAGAACATTCTGACACTAATTTGAAACATTATCCAAATCAGTAAATTAAGACCAACACAAGCCTATGATCTAATCCACAGACCCTGTTCATATTTCACTAATTGTATCGCGTCTGAGAAGAAACAGAGCTGGGATCCATCTGCCGACTGGACATCCCCCTTGGTCTCTGTAACCCAGAAGAACTCCCATCTTTCTTTACGTTTTGAGACCTGGAATTTTTGATGACTCTGAGTCAACTTTACAAAATGATCTCCTGGGCAGACCATTTTAAAGCTTGTGTCATAGGTGAATCCTCACTCCCTTGGCCAAAAGAAGCTGTCCTGTCGAGAATGCGTTTGGCTTAAATCTCAGGGCATGGAGTCTGTTTTGATAAAGGAGTTGGATCATATTCTTGGCAAACCTGTAATTCATCTTGGCTAAAGTGGGGGCAGCATTTTTATTGTCCTTCTTCCCAGGGAGTGGTCTTTTTCTCTCTTCTGCCTCTCCGGAAAGGCGGCTTCAGTGTTAGGAATAGAGAGAGATCTTAGATTCTAGCTGCCTGTTGAGTAATGACGAACACTCTAAATGATGATCATAGATAGAATTTTCCATGTGGCAAAGAATCTAGCCTGAAGTACAATGTTGCTCAAGGGTCCAGGGGAATCCAGATGTGAGAACCAATGTTCATCAGACTCCAACACCTTTGGAAGCTCAGTGTAGACCATCAACCAATGCAAAATTTGGTTTGTATTTTCATGAGCAGGCTGGAAAAAGACTCACACAGATAAAAATATGAGTTCAAGTCAGGAGACTCCTGATAGAGTTTTTAAAGTTGGGGTCAGCTGGAGCAAAGCTGTGAACTGAGCCTGTGTTATCCCTAAGCTTTTCCACCCCTCTTTCTGCTCTATGACTGCCCACATTGGTATCCACAGAAGAGTCAAGTTGCACAAACATGGGCTGACCATTTCTTCACCCCAAACGAGACTGGGCTGCACTTGCCTGGCACACAGTGACATTTCTGACCTCAGATTATCTGTATTAAACATGCCCTGTCTCCTGTAGAGCACTAAGTATGTTCAGCATGTGCCCTTTCCCCAGGACTCTAGAGGTTTCTGAGAAAAGAAAGGAGGAAGGGAGTCAGGTCAGATTCTGCACATAGTATACCCTCCACCCTCTCCTTCCCAGCAGTGTCTTGAGTCACTCACTCCCTCCTATCCAGGGAGTGGCCTTGAGCTCCAAGCAGCCATTGTCAAAGCAAGAAAAAGTTTCGTGACTACTTCTTCCATGGTGGACAAAAGTGTTCTATGGTTTGGGTAGCCCAGGAAGGCTTCATGTAAGAAGATGACTGACTTCAACTTCAAGAATGGAGGGGTAATATAGTGTATCCATTGAAGCTAGGCTCTCCATGATCTCCATGATCCATTGATTTTTGAACTGTGATGTTTTAGTTTTCTGTGCTGTAAAGAAAGGCTTCTTTGATGGGGGATGGGAGCTTCATTTATCTGTATGAATAAAGATAAGATTTAGAATGTAGTAAGTAATTATGCTAGTCCAGCAAAGTGGTCAGAGTAGATTCTTTTCTAAGTTGACCTCACTAGTTCTGGGAAGCTGGCTAGTTTTCCAGTGTCAGGCATGATTTCCCTCCTATTGAGTTGGTCTTAAGTCCAATTAGACAGCTGTTGGTTGCCACCAATACATGAGTGGCATTCAATGAACCTTATGTGTAACTTGACCTGCTGATAATTGTCCTGGTTCATGGGCTTTGCAGTTGGAGAGGGCTCATTAATTCCTTCTCTCCTTGGCAGCTTGCATAATATTTTCTGGAACCATGGAGCTAGACAAGAGGCTTTCAGGTCAGATTCAATTCAAATCTTCTGTGTCCTGTGTTTTAACTGTACCTTATCTTCAGCAACGGAGGCCCACCCTTAGCACCTGAGAGGCAACCAAGGGCAACATTATTAATATATATTGTTTTGAGAGTCACTTGGGCTACCCTGATCAACCACTTGAAAGGAGGTTTCTTGTGCCTGTTACTAGGGTTTTTGTTAGTCTGTGGTTCTTGTAGGGAGCATTGTCAGCTCAAGTGGCCTAAAACACACACACATACACACACACATACACATACACACACACACATACACACACACACACACACACACCATACACTTCTATGTATAATTTTAGATAAATATAAAATAATTCATTGAGGCTTTATCAAACAATCTCCGTGTTATTTGACCCTCATCCCTCCTTCTCCTGTACTGACCTTTCTCATTCCTCCCATTTGGTTTTTATGGTTCATGGAACATCTGGAAAGTTGGGGCAGAAAGATTTTTTTTTTGAATGTTCTTGTCCCTCCTTAAATTTTTTTTTTATTTTATTTTTTTAATTTACATTCCAAATCACTTCCCCTTTCCCGTTTCCTCCCTCCCCGAAAGTCCCATAAGCCCCCTTCCCTCCCTCTTTTCTCCATTCAACCCCCTCTCATTACTCTGTCCTGGCGTTCCCCTACATCCAGTCTTTCCAGGACCAGGGGTCTCTCCTTCCAAAGCAGTCTGGCGGTTCCTCAGAAAACTGGGCATGACACTTCCGGAGGATCCGGCTATACCACTCCTGGGCATATACCCAGAGACTTTACCTGCATGCAATAAGGACACATGCTCCACTATATTCATAGCAGCCTTATTTATAATAGCCAGAAGCTGGAAAGAACCCAGATGTCCCTCAACAGAGGAATGGATTCAGAAGATGTGGTATATTTACACAATGGAATACTACTCTGCAATTAAAAACAATGAATTCACGAAATTCCTAGGCAAATGGTCAGAACTTGAAAATATCATCCTTAGTGAGGTAACCCAATCACAAAAGATCACACATGGTATGCAGTCACTGATAAGGGGATATTGACCCAGAATCTCAGAATACCCTAGACACAATCAGCATATCAATAGATTTCTAAAAAGATGGAAGGGGCAGAAAGATTTTAAAAACTGGAATACCAAGAAGTCTGCTATGAAACAGTCTTTCCTAGAAATGTCTGTATAAGCAAGATCAGAACAGTGGCAATATCAATGCACATATTAATGTGGAAGTGGAAATTTTCTTCTCTAGGACTCATCCTTAGACGAAGAACGATAGGCAACTGTTGTTTGCTGGGAGAAGGAGAATTAGCCTTCCTAGGGATGAGCCCACTCTTTGTACAGTGCAGAGTGTTCAGCCTTAAAACTATACACACACAAACAAAATCACATTCAGATGGTTATATGTGTGTGTGTATTTGTGCATATACACCCATATGTATGTAACAACAACAATAATAATAAAGGAAGTTATCAACTTGAGAGTAAGGGTGACGTGGGAGGGGTTTGAGGGAGGGTTTCTGGAAGGGACTAGAGGGAGGAAAGGGAAGGGAAAAGTGGTGTGATTCTATTATAATGAAAAACATCAAAACATTTTAAAATAAAAATATAGTTCCTAAACAAAAAGAATAGAGGGGACAGGTACCAACAAGATGGCAAGGACTAGCCCAAGTGACCTCCATGTAGGTACACTCCAGTGGTTCCAGGAATGTCAATCATTCTTTCCTCTGCTTTAATGAGGACTCAAGTAAAAAGACAGAGGGTTAGGGGGTGGGGGCAAGTAAAACATCTATTTACTATCTGGATTTCCATGTTCAACCTCTCACAGGTATCTGTGCAGGTGAGAAAGGGAAGGGAATGGCAGAAGCTGCTTGGCTCCAGCCATGTCCCTCTGCCTCTGGAAGTTGCCTGCAAATATCCCTATGCAAAGGCTCTATGCTGTCTTTGAGTTTGGTCTCTGGCTTTTGTGTGGATGGAGCTGCCCTGAGTGAGGACCTAGCCTCAGGAGTAAAGCTCTCACACTGAGGTTGGGTGAAGACCATGATTCTTTTCACAGGGATAGGCATCTCAAAGTCCCTATGGGTACAGTCACCTGGGGCTCCTGTGCGAGGGAACTTCAGTAGTCTCCAGGGTATGGAGTTTACTCTTGCTCTTCTGGTTTCCCTCTTGTACTCAGACACAGTGCTTTCTTCCTTGCTGGTTTGGGGCGGGGGGTCCACATTTCTGGGAACACAGGAAGGGCACAGAGTGTTCTCATGTACTCCCTAGAGTTTCCTCAGCTGCAAATGTGTGGATCCTTGAGGGCCTTGGAGGATCTTTTCTTTCTTCTTTTTATTGGCTATTTTATTTATTTACATTTTAAATGCTATTCCCCTTCCCAGTTTCCCTTCCATGAACCCCCATCCTCTTTCCCCTCACCCTGCCTCTATGAGAGTGCTCCCCCACCAACCCACGCACTTCCACCTCAACGCCCTAGCATTCCCCTATGCTGGGTCATCCAAGCCTTCACAGGACCAAGGGGCTTCCCTCCCAGTGGTTCCAAATAGGGTAATCCTCTGCTACATATGCAGCTGGAGCCATGGGTCCCTCCATGTATACTCTTTAGTTGGTGGTTTAGTCCCTGGGAGCTCTGGGGTGGGGGTGGGGGTCTGGTCGGTTGATATTGTTGTTCTTCCTGTGGGGTTCCAACTCCCTTCAGCTCCTTCAGTCCTTGCCCCTTGGAGGATCTTTTCAACAGTGTGTTCTCTCTTTTGGTGTCCTCTGGTTATCTCCATGCTGTGGTCATTACTGAGTTGAATGGGTACAAGCAGACCCTTTATCCACAGGGACACACTACAAAGAGAGTACAGCCAAGTTGTTCAGAGATGGACTTGAGACAAGTCTGCTGGTCTCTGGAGTTTCGATGACCCAACATTAGCCCCACTGGAGGGCCTTCTCACCCTCAATTATTCACTCCTTGTTTAGGCCTATAAAGTACAGCTCTCCCTGGAAGAACACCCTAGGAGGACTCTTGACATGGGCCTCTGCTCCTGTCCAGAACTCTCACCATGGGTGGAACATGCAGACACTCTCAGGCCATGGAGGAAAGGCAGGGAAGTATTAGCGAGGTATAGATTAAAATGGATTTAAGAGGTTAGGCAGCAATGAGTGATTTGTGGCAGGCTTTTAGAGTTCTGCCATCCAGTGCTGGGAAAGCTGGATGAAGCAGGAGGATCATGAGTTTGAGAACAGCCTGGACTACACAGTGAGTTCCTAGCTTTTCTAGGATCCCAGAGACAGCTTGACTAAAAACCAAACAGACAGGTTCCTGAAAGGAAGTTTAAAAGCCATGCTGGAGTCAGGAGGAATAAATGACCTCTGACCCTGGCTGAGGTTTCTAAGACACGGATGAGCCATCTGCTTTCCTGGGGGGCTGTCCTGGCAGGTGGGAGCTCAGAACACTCCTATTGGAAAAAGAAAACATTCCGCTCACATGTGGGTGGAAAAGAAAACCCCTACATTTTATTTTTAGTCTCATTAACCTTTACTGAAATGCTACAGTCCCTCAGAGAGTAGATGTCCTAAGGTGTCAGGAGGTAGACTTACTAAGGTGTCAGGAGGTGGAAGGTGTACAGCTCTGTGGGGTGCAGTTGAGCCTGGGGTTGGGTGGGGGTGAAGGGTTGGGAGTGGGAAGTGGGTGGGTGGGGAATAGGGAGTGGGGAGCCAGGGATTCTAATGTTGAGTTTGTGCACGAGCTCATGTGGCTTCCTGGAAGCTGAGATCAGACACAAGGCTATGGGCTGTGCAGGGCTTAGGATGACTTCTTTCATCCTCACTGTGATGGTTAATACTGACTGTTAACTTTACAGGACCTAGAATCGCCCAGAAGGGTAGTTGGGTTAATTGAGATGTGAATGTCTACTCTAACTTCCTGGATTGATTTACAGTTTTTGTTTGTTTGCTTGTTTATTTGACATAGAGGCTCCCTGTGTAGTCCTGGTTGTCCTGAAATTTGCTGTGTAGACCAGGCTGACCTTGAACTGAGTGATCTAGCTGGGATTAAAGGTGTGTGTCATCACACCTGCCTCTGCACTGAATGAAAAGGATCTCACACCAGTCAGAATGGCTAAGATCAAAAACACAGGAGACAGCAGTTGTTGGTGTAGATGTGGAGAAAGAGGAACACTCCTCCACTGCTGGTGGGATTGCAAGCTGGTACAACCACTCTGGAAAGCAGTCTGGCGGTTCCTCAGAAAACTGGGCATGACACTCCCAGAGGATCCTGTTAGACTACTCCTGGGCATATACCCAGAGGCTTCCCCTGCATGCAATAAAGACACATGCTCCACTATGTTCGCAGCAGCCTTATTTATAATAGCCAGAAGCTGAAAGAACCCAAATGTCCCTCAATGGAGGAATGGATTCAGAAGATGTGGTATATTTACACAATGGAATACTACTCTGCAATTAAAAACAATGAATTCACGAAATTCCTAGGCAAATGGTCAGAACTTGAAAATATCATCCTTAGTGAGGTAACCCAATCACAAAAGAACACACATGGTATGCAGTCACTGATAAGGGGATATTAACCCAGAATCTCAGAATACCCTAGACACAATTCGCATATCAGTAGATTTCCAAGAAGATGGAAGGAGGGACCCCTGGTCCTGAAAAGACTGGATGTAGGGGAATGCCAAGACAGAGAAGCGAGAGGGGGTTGAATGGGGAAAGAGGGAGGGAAGGGGGCTTATGGGACTTTCAGGGAGGGAGGAAACAGAAAAGGGGAAATCATTTGGAATGTAAATAAAAAATCTTAGAAAAGAAAAAAAAAGAAAAAGACATTAAAAAAATAAATAAAAATTTATCTAATTTTTTAAAAAAAAAAAAAAAGAAAGAAAAGGGGAGTGTGAGCTGAGCACCACTGGCACTCCCTTTCCTTGCTTCCTGATTGCAGACTGGGTGTGATCAGCTGCCTCAGGTTCCGGCAGCCATGCCTTCCCTGCTGGGAGGGACTGCCTTTCCTTGGCTGTGAGACAAACAAACCCTTTGGCCCTCAAGTATTTTGTTGTAGCAGTGCTTAAATAAACATGCACTGTGTCAGTTGGTGTCTGGTTCATGGCCATTACTTTCTGCTTTCTGACAGATAAGGAGGGAATGGGGACAACACAAAGAAGACCACAGAGCACCTTCAGAGCTTGCATGAGGGACAAACCTGAGTCCTAGCAGGTGTGGTGTTACCATCTACTCCCACAGGTTAGACCAGGTGCATCTAGGGCCATATTCACACAAGCAGGTCTATCAGCACGTCCCACTTTCTTTTAAAATATTTCTGTGGGTTGGACCTTGAACTTCATGGTCCTTCTAAGAAACTGTTTTTTCCCTATATACAAAGCTTTGACAGGTATAGGTGATAGAATAATCCAAATACTCAATATAGATTCTGCCCTTCTGAAGACAGGAAAGCATGAATGTTTCAGATGTCAGGAAGGCACACCATCAAGGGAAGAAAGAATCATTAAGGACATTAGAAAAGACAGTTTCATAGTGGCCCTGGCCCTGGGGATGCCTCTCGTCTGTCTTCATAGTCTGGTCATTGAGATCTATTTAGTGGTCTGTAAAGTAGTTCTATGAATACTATTAACTTTGTTGGCAGTGAGGAAGACTGACTGTGTTCATTTCTGTGAAGAGTGTGGAGTGTTAATCTGTCTCAAAGGCAGCATCATGTCAGTGCTGTCATGGCCATGGGCTGAGATCACCCAGCCCATCACATTCTGGAGGGAAGCAACAGTTAGGCCAGTTCTTGGGAATCTTCATGTCTTAGAGGAATGAGTGGCAAGACTTCTTGAAGGAGAGTGCTCTCTCTCTCTCTCTCTCTCTCTCTCTCTGCCTCAGAAGTTAGGTTTGCTGGTTCTTTATCTCTCCAGGTAGCCAGGTAGCCAGTGTGTGCTTGTGTGACCTTGAAGTCCCTCCTCCAGAAGTGAGACATGTTTCCCCCCTTCTTAACATTGGGTATTAAGGACTTACTTTAGAAAATGGACTAATGTGAGTATTTCTGTTCCCCCTCCCACTTGTCTTTTCATCCCTTCATATCCTCCTTTTTCCCTTGCAACCTCCCCCCACCAAATAATATAAAATAAAATAAGATAGAATGAAAAAAATCTTGTCATGGCAGCTATCGTGTGTCACAGTGTGTCACACAGTATGCCTTTTTTTTCCTACACATCTTGTAAATGTTCATTGCAATGAGTCATTGGTCTGTTTTGAAGCTTCTTACTTCTGGTACATTATCTATTCTGGATCCTTACAGGGACTCATCGTTGATATCCTGTTATTGCCCTGTGTCATGGAGATTCTGCAGCTTTGAATCTGAGGGACCAGCCCTTTCATACACTCCAGCAGAGAATAGATGACGTAGATATTGGGGTGGGCCAACTCAAAGCCCTGGGTCTGGGACTGGGAGGTCGCTGAATTGATCAGCCTACCAGTTCACCTGTGCCTACCCCAGGAGGATCAGCTCTCCAGCACTGCCCTGGCTACTTCACCCGATACTGCAGCCCGCAAAGGTCAGGGCCTGCTGTCCTGAGTGATGTAACTAGTGAGGGGCAGGGACAACTTTCCTCCTCTCATGACCTCAGGACCAGTCTTATTTAGAAAGTTTGATCCATCCAAGGATACTTCCTATAACAATTTGCCTCCAACAAGCCATGGTTAATCTTTGGACCGTGGCTTTTACTCTCTCCCTTCATCCTGACATTTCACCCTCTCTACCTGCCTTTAGAGCACACTAGTTTAACACCCCCTGACCAAGCACCATGCTGGACATACACAGTTATGAGAAGAGACTACATGAGTTCAGCCCTTGGGAATTTCTGGTGTTCCAACCGAAAATGGAGAGAGTCTAGTTTAATATTAAGTTCTTACACCACGGAGAAGTTTTTAGCAGCCACTGAGATAGAGGAAAATAACCAAGTCATATGAAATCATAAACCCTAATCTAGCCTGAGGGTCGTAGTTTACTTGAAGAATGGAAGTTCATCTTGAACCTAAAGGATGTATAGGAGTTACATACTTGAAGAAAAGTCCTTGAAAGATGACAATCTTAGCATGATCCTTCACTATGTACACCCATGCAGACACTGAATCATCTACCAACAACCATCATCCTTCAGGAGCACCGTGGAGTTACAGGCAAAGTCAGAGTGATGGAGCATAGGCAAGCAAAATGCAAACTACTGCATAGTGTGGCTAGAGAGGGAGGCCTATCCTGACATCTTGGCAATGTTACGTCTTCCTCTTCATTATCTTGATATGAAGTGTGACAAAATAGCATAATTTAAAATAAGGACATCTTAAGATCAGATATGTGCTTTGCAATAATATCACCATAGACTGAGTTTCTGGAAAGTAGGCTCCCAGACAGAGAATATATATGGGAAATTTACTAAGTTTTAGAGTCTTGAGAACTTGAGGTGAACACACATAGGAAAGGAGAGTGCAAAATTGGGTGGAGGATGGAGCTGAGCTAGGAGATGGTTATAGAGCAGTCTCAGCTCACCACATCACTCTACCTGCCTTTAGAGCACACTAGTTTGACACCCCCTGGCCAAGCGCTGTGCTGGGCATACAGGCAGTTATGAGAAGATGCTGTATGAGTCCTGCCCTTGGGAATTTCCAGTGTTTCAACTGGAAATGGAGCAACATTCAGTTCTTATACCATAGAGCAGTGAGTAGTGAGCTCTGGATCCAGAATAGCTCTTAAAAACTGTCCAGAGGTTGAAGAAAAGTGCTGATTTCTATGTTCACCAGGCATTAGGTAAGATGGTACCTATAAGAGGATTGTTTTTGTTAAAGAGTGTATGAGGGGAGATCCTTGGTAGAGGCAGAAGGTAGAAGAAGGTGTCTGCAACAGTACTTCTAGCAGCCATAGCAGTGAACACTTCAATTTTAGGGAGAAATATTCATAGTGCATCCAACACCCACCACAGACATTGACGTCATAGATCTACCCTGGCCTGTTTCCTGCCTGACCAGTTGTTTATCTGTGGCCACTAAATTCTCATGAAACATTTACTTATTGGCTGCCCTTCTCCCATCCCCAATTTAAACTTGTTTCTCCTTCAGGGTATGGGCCATAGCATAGGCTGACTGTGGGAATGCATACCATGGAATCTAGCCATGGCTGGCCACTGGATAACTGCATGGTGACTGATGCTTTAGAATTCTGATGGAGAGGTCCCAAGTAGTGTTTGCAAATCCCAGGATAACACAGAGCCACAGGCTAAGGAAAGAGCTGCTTGCAATTACTTACTGGATGATGGATGAGCAATGAACTTTCCAGCAATTTTCCATTAGCCAACAGCCTTTTACAGCATGCTTTTCCTGGAAACCATCAGAGACATGTTTGTAGTAGTACCCTAGCTGAGTCTCCCAGGCCCTTCATTGCAATTTTCTCAAGTGTCTCCCCTTACATTCATCTTTTAGCTTCACAAACATGGTGCAGGAGAGATGCCCACCAGAACCATAAATACAGTATCAGAAAAGTATAACTCTCATGATGACCGTATCAAGTCACTAGATAAATAAGTGTATGGGATACAGGACACAAGACACAGGACAGGAAACAAACACTGGATAATTAGTTCAGGAAACCACTTGTTTTCAAGGAACTGGTAGAATGAGTTCACACCATACCCTGCTAAATTGATTTAGTGTTAAATAATTGATAACCATACATTCATGCATTTTCATACTCTAATGTGATAGTTACTTATTCTTGTCTCTTAGGCTGAGAGCTTCTTCTCTTAGATCTAGGGGCTAGAGAGAGAATGCCATGAGTAAAAAGCATTCACTGTGCAAGACTGAGGATCCATCCTCAGATCCCAGCATCCTTATACAAAGTGAGGCATTGCTGTGCATGTGTCTGCAACCTATGGCCGTAAGGAGTGGGAATAGGAGAATTGTTGGAGCTTGCTCCAACTTCAGTGAAAGACTACTCTATACCAAAGGAATAAGGTGGAGAGTGAAAGAACAGGACACCCAATGTCCTCTTCTGGTTTTTGCAGGAGGGGACATATGGGCATGTACACCCCACTGTATGTACAGAGAGAGAGAGACAGAGACAGAGAGAGACAGAGATAGAGAGACACAGAGAGAGAGAGACAGAGAGAGAGAGACAGAGAGACAGAGCGAGTTGAATATGTGGGGTTGAGGAACCATGGAACCATGGGAGTAGGCCTGGAGCAAGAATGGGGTCAAGATATATTCAAACCCCAGAAATCTCATCCTGAGATCAGCAGGAGCAGGAGCACTCAACCCCTGCCCCAGGCCTATGTGTCCCAGAGCATGTAGCCCAGTAGCCATATTAAACTTCTCCCCTTATAAGGTCATTCTCAGCAGCACGTGGAATTCCTCCTTATGCTAATGAGTCACCCCCAGCACCCTGCCCCAGTCAATGATGTACACTTACCTGGAATTCCTCTTTATGCTAATCGGGCATCTCCAGCACCCTGGCACTAGCCAATGATGTACACCTACCTCCATAACCCCAACTGACCCCTAAAGGTTTAAATAGCCTCTGTTCCCCTCATCAAAATGAGTCATCTCACTGAAGCTGCCTCCAGAGAGTCTGTTCTCCCCTGAGGTCACTCAATCCCCAGCCGTCCCAGCCCTGCTCGCCTACTCAAGATCCGTTGCTTGTGATCTCTGGCAATCCCACAACTACAGTTGGGGATGCAGAGCCTTAATGACTTAAATCAACTCCAAAGAGGCTTTTTAGATGGACTGTATGGAGAAATGTGGAGTGAGAAGACAGCAGTAGGAGAGGTGGTGTCCGCTCATATGCCAAGAGCCTTCACCATTTCCATATCTGCAATAAGCATATTCTCCTCCTGCCAGTCCCCCCACCCCCCACAGCAGGTACAGACCCACTTGCATGATGGGACAGTCTCACAGCACAGGAGTTAATAGTCCTAAAAAAAAAAAGCCATCTATCAATGATGGATGGGGATGGTAGTTTAAAATTCAGATCCTCTGTCCCTTACTTGTATAAGTGTTTTGAACCCCGTTTAACCCCAAATTCCTAGTGGGACTAAACAATGAAAGCTTTCTTAACCTCCATCTTCTATGATCTTACTTTTCTATTCTTACAGATGCAACTTGGAGTTGCTTTCCCAATATATATTACCATAATCTGCCCATAGAGACTCAATACAAGATCTCTGTAGTGTCTTTACATGGATTAGAAGCATTGAGTTCACCCTATCTCTTCAGAAACCATCTGTGTCCCACCTACCTCCCATCTGCAGATAGAAGCCACTTCTGGTGCTACTCTTCAGTTTCCCCAAAGCAACGTGTGTGTTAGTCAGCTTTTACATTGCTGTGACAAAATACCCGAGAGCCGATTCAGTGGCACACTATAGTAGGAAAAGTTTACAAGTTTAGTGTACCAACAGAGATGGCTGTTCCTTTCCCAAGGCAGATAGTCATGGGGAGATGAGGTGTCAACAAAGGCCACTCCAGTGAAAAGCTCTGTCTGAACAAAAGTGACAGCCCGAGATGCTTTGTGCTCTGTCCTGTGGATGAAGGTTAAAGAGGCTCTGTTTCTATTTCAGAGACCATGCTGTAGATTATGCTCCACACCAGACCTTCGTGTGTTATGGAAGCTGTCAACATGCATGCGCATGCAAACACACACACACACACACACACACACACACACACACACACACACACACACACACACACACCCCAAAGGTGGGGATGAAGTTGGGTGGGTAGGGAGTTGGGAATAATTTTGGAGGAGCTGAAAGAGGGGAAAAAATATGATCAAATATAATGTATGAGTATTTCTTTAAATAATAATAATAAAATAGTAACAGCCTGATCTACTAGGCATTCAGTAAACTTATTTCTACTTTACACTAATAAGAGAAATTAAAAGCTGGGTGGTGGTGGTGCACACCTTTAATCCCAGCACTTGGGAGGTAGAGACAGGTAGATATCTGAGTTTGAGGCTAGTTTAGTTTACAGAGTAAATTCCAGGACAGCCCAGGCTACACAGAGAAACCCTGTCTCAAACTCCATCCCCCAAAGGGAAGAAACTAAAACGGGATTTCAAATTTATAAAATAAAATAATACAACAGACACCAGGGACAGCTAGGTTTAGGGACAATGTCTCCGTCACCTATTCTGGATATGCCTAATGGAAGAGTCACCGATTAGCCTGACTGAAGCCAAACACAGCTGTTGCATTTTGCTTCTAAGATTTTTCAATAGCCATGGCTGGATAGATGGCTCAGCAGTTAAGAGCACTTGTTGCATTGGCAGAGAACCCAAGTCAAGTCCCAGAAACAACTCAGCAGCTCAAAAACATCTCTAACTCCAGTTGCAGGGGATCTGATGCCCTCCTCTGGCCTCCTAGGCTATGAGGCATGGCCATGCTACACATACTTACCTGCAGGTAAGATGCTTACATACATAAAAAAATTTAAATTAGTTAAAAAATAGAGTTTTCACACTTACAGGAGATACTGTCCCATTGTCATGTTAATTTTCAGTAAAATATGGAATAAAAGAAAGTTGAAACAAATCACTAGTTTCTGGTGTTCAAACATATGGGTTGATTTTGAAAGATTAAAGAAAAACATAATTTTAGAGAGAAGTAGAGAGAGAGAGAGAGAGAGAGAGAGAGAGGGATTTAAAGGGGGGAGTTGAACTAGCAGAAAGCTACCATCTTACCAGGCTGGTGGAGGTGAAAACAGAAAGGTGGACTTTTACAAGACTGGAAACCCTCTTATAGTTTCTACTCAGCCAAACCACTCAGTTTCTTTCTAACTGAAGCCAGTACTGTCTGTTCTTCTGGTAAGTATATTTTTCGTTTTACTTTGTCAGGATCTAAGACTTCAAGAAAAGTCCATGATGTTAAAAACTTTTTACTCCTGTAGTGAAATGAACCATGGGGGAGAAATTGCCCACACTTCAGCTTCCATGAGAGCACCAGAAGAGAACCATGCCAACTCTCAGAATTACTGAGATTGTGAAGCTATCCAGCCAGCCACAGAAAGAAAACCAAGAAATTCAGTGGTTTGAATTACCCTCCAAACTGCCCAAGCTACACATTCTGCAAACATCTGCCTTAACCAACCCAAGACTTAACCAACCCAAGAGCTTTTAGAACCTACTTGAAGCCAGTCAATACTTTATAAATGATGTTTAAATGGTATTAGCTTTAGACTCATTGCCCATGTTGGTTAACACAGCTAAACAAGAAAGGCTTTTTATCCTACACGCAGAAGGCTAAGGCTTATATGGGTGAAGCAGTCATGCTTCCTCTTTAGGAAAAGATAAATCCCTTTTCTCCACCTGAATCCCAGCACCTCAGTATCAGCCAGTCGTGATGGTTATGATTTCCAGCATAAGAATCCAAAATCACTCTCTAATTCTACATGCTAGAGAGGCTGGCATTTCTTTTTGTTGTTGTTTTGTTTTGTTTTTGTTTTCTTTTATTCTACATTTATCATATGTTTATTTTTTGTAATATTATATTTGGAATGAACTTTCTATTCAATTCCTCTTTTACTATTTTCTTTTTTTTTTCTTAGATATATTCTTTATTTACCTTTCAAATGTTGTCCCCTTTCCTGGTTCCCCCCACATCCAGAAAATCCCATAACCCATCTCCCCTTCCCCTGTTCCCCAATCAACCTTTTCTCACTGCTCTGTCCTGGTATTCCCCTTCCAAGGACCAGGGACCTCTCCTCCCTTTGATGTCCAACAAGGCCATCCTCTGCTGCCTATGTGTCTGGAGCCATGGGTAACTCCATGTGTACTCTTTGATTGATGGTTTTGTCCCTGGGAGCTCTGGGAGTACTGGGTGGCTCATATTGTTGTTCCTCCTATGGCGCTGCAAACCCCTTCTGCTCTTTGGGTCCTTTCTCTAGCTCTTCTATTGGGGACCCTGTGCTCAATTCAATGGCTGGCTGAGAGTATTCTCCTCTGTATTTGTCATGCACTAGCAGAGCCTTGCAGGTGACAGCTATATCCGGCTCCGGTCAAGACTGGCATTTCTTAATAAAACAAACACAGAACTCTTAGTTGAATTCTCTAAGAGAGAAAAGATTTTTTTGGGGGGGGGGTTTGGTTTGGTTTTTTGTTTTTTTGGTTTTTTTTTGTTTTTTGTTTTGGCTACCACATACTGTACAGATAATGATAAGCATTCTCTTACTAATGTCAAGGTCAGTGATGAAGACACAGAAAATTCTACCTAGTAGGATAGTCTTTATTGGTAGTAAACTTAAGATCTCACAGTACGGGTTCCTGGGTTGATAAATTTAGCTCATTCCTGGCAGTGGGGAGAAAGTGGAGAGCTGCATTCTAAGAATCAACAGGACTTTTACTCAGAAGACTTCTCCCAGCCTCAAGTTGCTATGTTTTTACATTTTTTTCCTCCTTTGTCCTGATGCTGTAAGTTTATCCTTGTGGTTTGATCCTGCTTTCCTTGTGGGCAAGCCACATATCCACTTGGCCTCATCTTATGTACAGTAAGACAAGAACCACACACTATAAACTGGGGTATTACTTTCTTTTGAGACAACACAATGAAAGTATGCCTCCTTATCATTGGCCTTTAAAAGCCAAATAAGCAATTTACAAAAGCTAGAAGCTACACATAGAAGGGTCAACATTTTATTTTGTTTTGCTTTTATAGGCTGTACTAGGGACCTGAAAAGGGAAGCTATCCTTGCTCTGTAACCCAGGGTAACATGGCTTATCTCTATGGCAGCCTGCTCAATGTCTTTTCTAAGCCTTCATGCGATGATGGAAAATGCTCTTTCCACATCAAGCTCCAGAACATTATCTGTTTACCCAGTTACCATCACACAACCATAGGAGGGAAGGCAGACAAAGAACCATCCCTTATTATGAATTACCCAGAAATGGAAAATTCTGCCTTGTAAATACGGAGATGTGGTCTGTGTTGGATGCTACTTTCCATCAAAATTCTTTCTGGTCCACGTCAGTGTTCACATGTAAGGGGATACCACCTGAAGCCTGCTTTATAGAGGAGTAAAAGTCCTTGAAGATATTTTCAGTTCCTGTGAAGCAAGTAAATATATCAATACCCCTGAAACATCTAGACACACACACTTGAAAATCACTCCCTCAGGAGTTTGCTGACAAGCAATAGTGCTGGTCTTTGGATCTGGAAGACAGAGTCAGCTGAAATGTACTTCCTCTCTCCTGTTAAAAGCCTTCCTACCCCAGGGTTTACTCCACACCTTGTGCCCTAGTTCTTCTGATTCCTGCCTCATTGGTCCCTGTCCTTTCTTTCCTCCCACCTGATCCTCCTATTCTATCCCACTCCACCCTCCCTGGTTCAGGGAAGGAGGGATCCTATCAGCCAACCCAGGGAGCAGAGATGATGCTCAGGGGTCAGTCAGCTTCTCTTTTGCCTGTCCTGGGAGGAAAGGTCAGACACAGAGTCACCACCTAGGAGCTTCAAGTGGCCAAGAACCTGGACTAAGGAAGAGGCTGGCACAAGGCTATGAGGTGATAATGATGCACTTGAACAGTTCAGCTGGGACAATGTCTCTAAACTGATCAATTCTAATTAAAGCAGCATACACGTCTAAAGCTAAGTGGCACGCACCATTTGAAAAGACCCAGATATGAGAGTTCGACACTTTGACTGTGTCTCTAACTCAGCTTCTGAGGGCATCATCAATAAGGACAAATGGAATGCGATGGTATAGGAGAATTGCAGAGAAATAGAAAGCAATTCAACGACTAACCACACGTGTTAGATATAGGTGCAAGAGTGATGTAGCTAAGTGGTTTTGGACTTATAGGAATCTGGTCTATCGTTCAAAATGTGGCAGAGGGTGTGTCTCCTGCAGTGCTGACTGAGCTCTGGGCAAGGTTCAGCATAAGGGCTTACCTGTCCTAGAGAACAAGTGGCATCCTCCACCCCAGATACACCTGCACAAATCAGAGAATGAACAGGCTCTCATGGAGTTTGATTAAGTTACATATCAGAAATGGCTAATTTGGGGGCTGGAGAGATAGCTCTGAGATTAAGAGCATGCACTGCTCTTGCAGAGAATCCGAGTTAGGTTTCCAGCACCCACACACATCAGCCAGCTCACAAATGTCTATAACTTTACCTTAGTGTAATCCAATACCTCTGATCTTCACAGTACCTGCACTCAGGTGCATACACTTATACAGAAACACACATATGCACACATGATTTAAAATAATAAAAACAATATTTTTTTAAGGAATGAATAAACTACAGCCTGTTATAACAGCAACATCTTTGGCCTTTGAGAGCTACCTTTCATCAAGCCCTACTGTGTGCCATATGGATATTATTTTATGTACTATAATAGGATGGGACGTGACTGGTCACAATGATGGGTATGATCAGCAGCTAGGCTTGTTCCCAGGTCCAGGTAGACAGTTCTATCTAGTGTGGACATTCAAGAGAAGGACATAAGCAGGTACTCAGAAGGCCACAAAAAGGCCAGCACTGGTGACTAGAGGCAGGTCAGGGATCAAGAAGGCAGCAGAAAAATCTCTCATGAGGAAAGAAACTGCATATATATGCAAATGCTCAAATTCACAGGACAGGTAGGTGACTCTCCTGGCCTTACTGGGCAGTGGTTATCCAATGGCAATGGGACATACTAAAAGAGTACCGATAGGAACTTATTTCTACCAGCTCAGCCTCAAGCTCACTTTGTGACCTTGGGCAGCAGTCTTGTGATGCTTCTGGAATAACTACTCTTTTTCCTGAATTTACGCAAGAAGTACTATTATAAGCAGTAACAGTAATTGGTTACTTTTCTGATTCTGTATGAATTGTGTCATTTTTGTTCTGTGGATAGAGACACAGCAGAGAGTACTTGCAAACAATAAGGTGTAAAACAGCAAGCCCAAAGTACTTCATGACAGATGCCAAGTTCACTCTTAATTTTATGCTTCTTGAATCAAGATCTTGACTTTCTGTTTGAATTTCAGGTTTGCAATAGGACTAAGTTGAAATCATTGATTACCATGTAAGCCAAGGAAGGGGCCTCAAATGATTTGTTGAGGTCTTAATCCCAGAACTTCAGAAAGTGATCCTCTCTGAAAACAGGAATACAGAAAGATCTAGTTAAAACCAGATTGCCAACGTGAGTCCTAATCCAGTATGACTCATATCTTTACAAAAAAGTGAAGTGTGGACACAAAGACAGACACACAGAAAAGAAATCCTGACAACACAGAGACAACAGGAGGCCCTGGGATTGAAGTGATGCATCTACAAGCGAAAGAGATGAGGGTATACCAGCAACCCTCAGAAATTAGAGGCTCAGGCTGGGGAGATGGCTCAACTGGTAAAATTGTTGCTGTGCAAACATGAGGATCTGAGTTTGACTTCCCAAAACCCACATAAAATCCAGGCACAAGTGTCTGTAAACCTATGAGCTAGGGCAGAGAGACAGACAGATCCTAAGGACTCTGGCCTGCCAGCATAGCTGTAATTGCAAACTTCAGGTACAATAATAGACCCTGTCTCAAACACTACAGTAGAGAAATAATCAAGGAAAGACTTCCCAATGTCAGCCTCTGGCCTCCATGTATGTCCACATGGGTAAGAAGCTTGCATGCCCGCATATATATGCATACATAAATGCATTCACTTTTCAATTTCATTTAATTAAAACAAAAGCTGGATACTCAGGATACTCTCCTAACGTTGCCAGACGTTATCTACCTTGACCCAGACTTCTGACCTTCAGAATGTAAAGTTTCTGTTACTTTCAGCACTTCTTGGTGCTTGCCATAGCAGTGCTAGGAAGTCATGCAGGCAAGTGTCACTGAATCCAGGACATTAGAAGATATGTAGCGTAGCCTTGATGGGACAGATGCCACTGGAGGGAAGCCTAATTGGATCTTCTTGTGGGAGCACATAACCAGAGTTATATAGCTCAGCACAAAGCCATGGATTGAGTAGGAAGGGGACTTTGGGACTCCTTGGCACCAGTTAGTATACTCATCCCCTCCTCAGCATGCTATTGACCACATGCCCTTTCTTCTTGTGCTCCAGGAATGGGCACTTCCAGGTATAGTTAATGCCTTGAATTAATTACAGCAGTTTGAAGTGATTTCCTGAGATGTTTCTTGGATTTATGTTCACAGAGGTGGGGGTTGGGCAAGACACCTGTAAATTAGATCCAGAGGAACACTATCAAGCCCTAAGTCACCCTTTATGAGCCATAGTGCCAAAGGGAAGAGACACAGTACCCTCTGGGTTGGCTTTTTCTTCATAAGTGGAAGAAATGACTTCTGTGGTTTGATTTGAGATTTAAATTAAATTATGTATATAAAGTTGGCATTTTCATTTTTTTAAAAAGAAGCAGCCCTGCATAATACAATGAGCACTAACAGTGAAAAGCTCTCAGTCAGAGTTCCTTGTACAATGTGTAACCTAGGCAACAGTCCATCACCTCTCTAATGAATGCAAGCCATAATCCTAGAGGATTAGTGAAACGTGGGTGAGCACTTTGGAAACTATAGTGTAAACAAGTATGGGTGTGTCTATACATAACTACATATTCCCAATTTTATTAGCATTTAGTAAGACTAATAATTTGATGTTTAAAGCAAAAAGACACTCTGCCAGCAGAGAAGACCACATATCTGGGCGAGGGTTTAGGCAACTGTGTAATATATATGGTATGACTCATGAAGTTACATTTATTTTTTAAGTTTCCCCATATGCAGGCATGTGCAATTGAATGGATTGGAGATAAATTTTGTTTTCAGCATGAAACTCACATTTGGATGAAGCTAGTGGGCCCTTGCCAGTCTTGGTTCTTCCCATCATGATTTATTTTCTTCACAATCTATGTGGCACCCGTCAAAGTGCACTTGACACCTTGGTTTCTAAAAGAGAAGCTAATGGATTGGCATTTTGTGTTATTTCTAAGCACACCAAAGTCTCCACATCTAGATAAAGAGCCTCAGGCAATCCATGGCTGCAGAAAGAGGAAGATTTTTCTTTTCCAGGGATGGGCTCCCTGTATGTTATCCAATTCTAAGTAGTAAACCCTAAACACATATGAGCCACACTAAAGAGATTTAGTAAGGTGTGTGTGTGTGTGTGTGTGTGTGTGTGTGTGTGTGTATGCATGTATCAATAGTAATTATAGAAGTAATGAATTTGAGAGGGGGAGAGGGATAAGGGAAAACTTGAAACGGGGATGGGGATATAATGTAAACACAGTACTCATATAAAATTCCCAAAATGAACATTTAAGTTTAAAAAAAGCACACACATTCTATGGTGGTAGAATCTCACAATCACTTCTGTTTTCAGTTATAGAGCTTTGATTCAGGACCAGCAGATGTGACAGAACAAGTTCTTTGTGACCAACAGAGCCATGATTGCATGTGCCTTTATCTATAACAGTAGGAAACAATACAGCCCGGCTTTAGTGGAAGTTGGATAGGATGTGTTGAAATTTGTGAGCACAGCATCTGGACTTTGATTTGGGAATGTGGGTGTTTAGTGCCTATGCTCCAGAAATTGAGAGGATTCTAGCACAAGTCAATTTCAAGTACTGCCTCATTTGTTCCTTAGTCCCTAGAAGATGTCCAGGAACACCAAAATCCTTGATTTGCATGCTACTAACAATGGGGCATTAAAGCAAGGGAGGCAAAAACTGAGAGGAAAAATCAAAGAGAAATAGATCCAGTATCATATAGGTAGAGACTTGAACACTCATCCACAGTCATGGACAAATCCAGAAAACAGAAAAGAAGTAATCCTTCTCAATTAATCCATGGCTTTATTGGAGTGACAGATAGAAGAACATAGGAGCCTTATAGTTTAACTCCTCAGCAATGTTTGAGCTTTAAAACAGTGTGAAGGAAAGGACCTCATTATACAAAGCCCATCAGACGACATCACATCAACAGTGAACAAGACAAAGATTCTCACTTTCATATTCTCTGTTCAGCGTGATATCAGAAATATTAGCTAGCATAGCTAGAGAAGAAAAAGGAACAGAAGAAATCCAAACCAATGAGAATGCAAAGGAAATAAAGGCTGACTTATAAATATAAGACTATGAAAATAAATTAGAGATAACTACAGAGATTTGTTGTGGCTGTGTGCCTTTGTTACCACTCATGTCTGTGGAGCTATTTGTATGGAGAGGCCTTCTGAAGACAGAGGGAAAGACTATCAAATAAAGAGGACATCTTATCCCTACTAAGGACTCTATGTGGGGCTAAAAAGCTCACCATCATTCATTGTCCAGGGCATCAGAAGGAAAGAGATTTCATCTTAGAGGGCAACAAGACAGATGAAACAGACCGGTAGGTGACCCTAGAACTCGGGCCCCTCATATCCTTGATTTCCGTAGACCCAGGAGACCCTGTACTCCCTGACCAGCCTAATTATGCTACAGAAGATGTGAGCTGGACCAGAAACCTGCCCATGACTCAGCGTCATAAGGAATGGTGGAGGAAAATAGACTGCAGACTAATTGTACCAGAGAAAATAGGTCTACACATACTGAAAAGGATTCATCATTCTTCACACACGAGAGCCTGGAGAATACAGAACTTAGGCCACATGTTGCACATCAGAATTAGAGATGCCAATTCAAAAACAGTTGAAATTGTTAAGAATTGACCATTGTGGTTGCCAATGAGAAGAACCATGGTACACGATACCGGGGCACCAACCTGGAGTCTACTGAAAGACAGACTTCACAGAGGTAAAACCAGAAAATTTTAGATATAAATATTTATTAATGTTTATAGATATCTTTTCAGGTTGGACTGAGGGTTTCCCCATCAAACATGAAACTACATCCACAGTGACAATGAAGCTCTTAGAAAATATACTGCCAAGGTATGGACTTCCTCAAAAGATAGGGTCAGACAATGAACCAGCTTTTGTGTCCCAGGTAAATCATAGACTAGCCAATATTCTGAAGATTGACTGAAAACTTTATTGTGCATACAGGTCCCAAAGTTCAGGACACATAGAGAGAATAAACAAAACCCTAAAAGAGACCTTAACTAAATTGACCTAAGAGACTGGCAATGGTTGAGTTAAGTCTCCATTCCTTTGCTCTCTACCTGGTATGAAATTTCCCTTACCAGATGGGACTCACCCCTTTTGAAATCATGCTCTGGATACCACCCCATATTGTTCTTAACATACAGGCAGAGGTCATCGCTGAGTTCAAGGATGGCCAGTTGCTAGATCTCAAAGGTGTACAATGGACTCATAAATGTGTTCGGCCTAAACTTCATATTCTCTATAAAACAGGTCCCCCTCCAGCCAGGGGTCATTAGAGCCTCATTAGAAAGGTTCCTCCCATCACTCTGGAGGTCTACAGGATTGCAATATGGAATCACAGACCTGTTTGCAATTAAAGATGATCTAGACCAGCGGGAGAACATTCAACCTCAGGATTCCCCCCTTGTCTCCCACTGATGGGACCCCTACCCAAGCCCCAGGGACACCACAAGGACTAGACAATGACAACTCTGAGCCCCTCTAAAATATGATGGTTCAGTCCTTTCCAGTCACTAATACATCCTGGCATGAGTTAACTGAATCATAAGGACATAGCACTGTTACTAACTGTTTTCATGGGATTAGATAAACTTCAGGAAGTCCCATGATTGGACCTTCAGGTTACCAGAGAAAGGGGAGAATGAAAGGCCAAACCTATTGTATCTTGGGTTGGTTCTTCATCTTAAGAAAAAAAAAAGCCTGAGAACTTGGCCTGCAGCGGAACTTAAGCTGCACCCATGTACCAAAAAGGACCTCAGGCTTCGTCCGTGGCCAGAGTTATTCCCTAGCTACATCCTAGCAACAGTTAATCAAAGATTAGTCTGATTGTTTCAGATGTACTTTCAGACCATTTGTGATTGTATATGGTCTTGCTTCACAGCACCCACCTGTCGGCTTATAGTCATTCTATTAGATGCTTGCCAGACTGGTCACCCCCTCCCTCACCCACTAACTTGCTCCTATTTTCCTATAAAAACTTGTCCTGATGAGGGTTCAAGGCTGCTTCACCTTCCCTTCCTGTCCTGCTGTGTCAGGGTTGGATTGGAGTAGAGCCCAAGCCCCAACTTGTAATAAAGAGACCCTAATGCTATTCCATAGGAAACAGCTCCTTCATGGTCTTTTGGGGTTCAGAAATGCTTCCTGGCACAACAACATTCAATAACTCAAAATGTGACCTATTTAGATTGAAGTGATTCAGTTAAAATAAGGCACTGTATACTGAGTCTTGTATAACTAGAGTCTTAGTTAGGATTTCTATTGCTGTGAAGAGATACTATGACCACAGAAACTCTTATAAAGGAAAACATGTCATTGGGGCTGGCTTACAATTTCAGAAGTTTAGTACATTATTGTCATGGTGAGAAGCATGGCAGCATGCAGGCAGACATGGTGCTGGAGAAAAAGCTGAGAGTTCTACATCTGGATTGGCAGGCACCAGGAAAAGAATGCTATACTGGGTCTGTCTTGAGCACCTGAGACCACAAACCCCATTCCACCCCAAGTGACACACTTCCACCTACAGGGCCACATCTCCTAATAGTGCCACTTCCTATGAGCATACGGGGTGGGGGCATTGTAATTTATTTATTTATTTATTTACTTATTTATTTATAAACTTTATTTATTTACTTTACATCCTGATCTCAGCTTCTCCTTTCTCCTCTCCTCCCAGTCCTTTCTTCTCACCTCACCTCTCCCCATTCTCCACTCCCTTTCTACTCAGAGAAGGAAAGGCCTTTGTGCGGACCATTTTCAAGCAAACCACCACATTCCATTCCTTGGCACCCATAGGCTGGTAGTCATATCATAATGCAGAACTGCATTCAGGCCAACTTCAAAAGTCACTTCAATGGCTTCTTTCACTGCTGAAGCTTGGCTGTCCTGACACTCACTCTATAGACCAGGCTGCTCTCAAACTCTACTGTCTCTGTTTCTAGGGTACTAGGATTAAAGGTGTGCACTAAACTTTTCTTCAGTTCCTTTCACAAACTGGAAGTTTATCTGGGTGTGGTCTTGCCCTGAGGTCACCGCTCCCTTTGTTCCATTTAACCAAAGTCTTTGCTTTAATCTGTTATCTCCTTAGATCTATTTTACTTCCTGGTGCCCCCTTTCTCCTCAAATTATACATTTTCTATTTTTCAATTTGGCCTCTGGCAAATTTTTTGAACAAGAGCAAAAAGAAGCCCCATTCTTAGCCAAAATATCACAAGAAGAAAATCTAGACCACATACAAATATTCTCCTCTGAAACCTCTTGCGCCAGGCCTCCACAGTTAAAATCACCCTCTGGGCTTACTGTCTTCCAAGCTCTTACTAATATGGCCCATTAAGCCTCACTTAAAGCATTAAACTGCTTTTCTAATCCATAGTCCCAGAGTCCACATTCCTCCAAACAAAATCATGGCCCAGCCTATTACAGCAATATCCCAATTCCTAATACCAACTTCTGCCTTAGGGTACACCAATGAAGTCACAGCTCCTAATAATGCTACTCCCTGTGAGCCTATGAGGGCTATTTTCATTTCAAACCACCACAACTAGCGTTCTTGTGAAAATGACTTTGACACAAACACATAGATAAAATGTGAAGACACAGGAAGAAGACAGCCATCTGCACACCAACAGATACAAGAGATGTCAGCACAGCAGCTGGAACTTCTGTGGACTTACAGCCTGCAAAGTTGTACTAAAGTCAATTCATTATTTATACCTCTAATCTGGTATTTAGATTTCCTAGAAAAACAATGTGGATTTGGGTCCTGAGATGTATGTTTCTGTTGTAATAAATATCTTTAAACTATGAGGGAAAAAAAACCCAAATTCAGAAGGAAATCAAACTGTGTATGTTTGGAGATAATATGGATTTACAGAAAAATTCCAAGTACTGCATCAGAAAACTTAGAGTTCAGGACACAAGATCTTTATACAAATTTGAAGTGTTTCACCAGAATACTGATGAGCTTCTCAAAAAAAAAAAAAAAGAAAAGAAAAGAAAGAAAAGAAAAAAAGAAATCAAGAAAACAATTCTAGTTACAGTTACATAAAACCCTTTGGGAAGCCAGGCAGTGGTGGTGCATGCCTTTAATCCCAGCATTTGGGAGGCAGAGACAGGCAGATTTCTAAGTTCAAGGCCAGCCTGGTCTACAGAGTGAGTTCCAGGACAGCCAGAGCTACACAGAGAAATCCTGTCTCAAAAAACCAAAAAAAAAAAAAAAAACTTTGGGAAAAAAGTTAATCAAGGATATGAAATAGAAACATAAAATTCCAAAACATCGCATAAGACACAAATAAATCTAAATGTATTCTGTGTTCATGAATCCAAAGAGTTAATATTCACAAAATGCCCATAAACCAGACTGCAAGCTAAATGTAATCTATATGGAATTTTAAATGACATTTTTCACAGAACTAGAATAACAATCCTAAAACTTGTATAAAACCACCAAAAAGCTTAAATAGTCAAAGAATCTGGAACAAGAAAAAAAAAGCATCAAACTGTGATTTCTTTTTTTCTTTCTTTTTAAATTTTTTTTTATGGTTATTTTATTTATTTACACTTCAAATGTTATCCTCCTTCCAGGTGTCCCCTCCTCAAAACTTCTATTCCATCCCCCCTTCCCCCTGCTTCTATGAGGCTGCTCGCCCATCCCCCGTCCACCTCACTGCCCTAGCATTCCCCTACACTGGAGCATCAAGCCTTCACAGGACCAAGGGCCTCCCCTCCCACTGATGCCAGATAAGGCCATCCTCTGCTACATATGTATCTGGAGCTATGGGTCCCTCCATGTGTACTCTTTGGTTGGTGGTTTAGGCCCTGGGAGCTCTGGGGGGTCTGGTTGGTTGATATTGTTATTTTTCTTATGGGGTTGCAAAACCCCTTCAGCGCCTTCAGGACTTGGCCTAATTCCTCCATTGGGGATCCTGTACTCAGTCTGATGCTTGACTGCTAGCGTCTACATCTGTATTGGACATACACAGAATTGAAAAATGGTAAGAAAGAAAGAAAGAAAGAAAGAAAGAAAGAAAGAAAGAAAGAAAGAAAGAAAGAAAGAAGCAAGAAAGGAAAGAAGGAAAGACAGACAGATGGAAAGACAGAAAGACGAGAGAGAGAAATAGTCAAAGAGTAACTTTTTAGCAGGGTTATCCACCACAAAGTCAAAGAGTAACACATGTTGCCAGAGATGCAGAGAAAACGGAACTCCCTACATTTCAGTAGGAATGTAGCTTAGTTCAGTTCAGCCATTATGGAAAGTCTATGGTTATTTCTTAGAAAACAAAAACAAAAAGCAAAACTTTCATACCATGCAGCGCCCCCACATTTGGTTATACACTTAAGGAAACAAAATCAGCATGTCAGGAGTTAATGCATGCTTACATTAAGGCATTCTTCCCAAAGGCCAAGGTAAGGGAGCAAGTCAATGTCCACTAACAGGAGAATGCGTAAAGGCACTATTACGTGTGCATACCCATGTGCAAGAGGCATCAGTCAGCTTTAAAAAAAAAAAAAGATGAAAATTGTGTCTCTTGGCTGCCATGAACGAGCCTGGAAGACATTATGTAGGTAAAAAAAAAAAAGAAACAGGAAGACTGGTCATACATGTTCAGAGTAGAACTATTTAGAGTAGAGACTAGAATAGTAGCCACCAGAGGTTTAGGATAAAGAAAAATAGGAGAATAAAGGAACAAGATGGATAAACACTGGAGACCTAATGCGCAGTATGGTGACTATAATTAATCATTTTGCCATCTTCAAATAAGGTAGGTTTTCAGTGGTCACAGCCCCCTCTCTCCCTTCCCTCCCCCTCACTCTCAGTTGGGCTATGTGAAGCATATCAGCTATGGATGTATTAGCTCCACTTCAAATCATCCCCCAATGCTTGTGTAGATCAGATTATAAAACTGTATCCCTCAAATATATCACATTTTTATCCAACCATTATACCATGGTAGAGCTGGAGGATGTGGGTAAAAACAGAGAGAAAAGATTTAAGTTCACTCCAAAGACAGGGATTAGCCTGAAGCCACTCCAAGCTTGTGTTCTGCAGATCTCTGGAGTGACAGCGATGTGACCCTTATGTCTTCATAGTTCAATAATCTTACCAAGGCTTAGAGTGTGAGCATTTTTACAGCACCCAGCTGTGTCCTCAAGGTCCACTGTCAGAGGCATATCTGGGCAGATAAGAATAAGAACTTTTTTACAGCTGAGACTGATGCAGTCATTTCAGTGGCACTCAGACGCCCATTAAATAGGAATAGTGGCCTGAGTAGTGACTATCGTTAAAATTCATAGCAACATTGCCTGTACCCAAGTGTGGATATCATTGACACATGGAAAGAAAGACTCAGTCAAATGAAAAGTTTGGTGTGGGGGGAGTATAGGAGCCATAACAAGGTGATCACATTTAGAAAGTGCTATCATCAAAACTAACCCTGACCTTGGTTGCACCTCAGTGTACAGAGAACATGAAAATTGACCAAATACTTGAGTACTTTACCTTTTATAGGACAGATCTGCATCCCTGTCCTACCAGGTCCTCTCATCAACATGAACTTATCCTGGGCCTCCATCCTTGGGCCATGGATACCACTTCTTATATTCCTACTGCTGGTCCAGATGTCAGTGCTTCCCTGGACTACAAATATCCATGATCACTCAGAACCAAGACAGTGCCTGACATTCAAATAAGGAACACATCCTTTAAATATTTTTTTTTATTTTAAAAACAAAGCAGTCTTTCGAGAAGACATATTTCTTTCTGGCATCTCAGTAAGTGTAACTTGGAATCAGTACAGAAGAAATTTTTACATGAAGGTAAGAGTGTACTGGTAACACCTTTAATGTTGGAGGCTTGCCAGTTCTACTTTCTGAAACAAAAACCATGCATAATTGTCCCTCAGTATCCATGGGGAATTGATTCTGGAACCTCACATAAATATCACCATCTGTGGATGCTCAAGTCGTCCCTTATGTAAGGCAGGTTCTATTTGCTTATGACCTATATACATTTCCCCGTATACTTTTTTGGTATGCTTTTTTTTTCAACTTTTTATTGATTCTTTGTGAGTGTCACATCATGCACCCCACTCCTACTCATCTCCCCATTCCCTTGTATCAGCCCTCTGCCCTTGCAACTCCCCAACAAAAGAAAATAAAAAAAAAACTAAACTAAGAGCATAGAAAACATCTCATCGTAGAAGCTATAGTGTGTCACAGTGTGTCCCATAGTATCTTCACTCTGTCCACATATCTTCACTTGCAAATGTTCATTGCAATGTTTCATTGGTAGGGTTTTTGAGGCATCTGCTTCTGCCACACCATGAATACTGGATCTTCACCGGGACTCTTTCTGGTTATCCTGTTGTTGCCCTGTGTCATGATGATCCTGCAGCTTTGGATCAGCAGAACTGGCCCTTTCACGTGCTCCAACAGTTCACAGATGGTGTCGATTTTGGGATGGGCCAACTCAAAGCCCTGGGTCTGGGGCTGGGTGGTAGCTGAGCTGGTTGGTCAGTCTACCAGCTTTCCCTTATCTGTACCATCAGGGTGGGCTTGACAGTATTGCCCTGGCTAGCTTTCCCAATGCCACCACCGGGAGGGAGTAGGATCAGTTCTGTTCTTCTGTCCTCTGGGCCAGCTCACTTACACCTACACCACCAGAGCCAGCTCATTGTACTGCCCAGTCCAGGTTCCGGGCCCATTCTCCCAAGTTCTATAGCTGGTGAAGGCCTGGCCATTTCTCCCACTTTAAGACCCATGTGGCTGGTTCACCTATCACCCAGGTAAGGTGCAGGGCCCATGCTCTCAAGTGCCTCAGTTGGTGATGGACAGGGATAGTGCTCCTGCTCTCATGACCTTGTGCCCAGCTCTCTGGACAGATGGTGAAGAGTGAGGTCATGGAGAGCATCACCCTCGCCCATTTTCTCCACACCCATCCACAATACCTCATGGCTGACAATAGTAGGGCCAGCTTCTCCCTATGTACTTTATCATCTCTAGCTGTTTGTGTGAATAGCATATGAATTCTATGCAAATATTTCTTTCCTCTTCCTTCCTTCCCTCCTTTTTCCTTCTCTATCTCCTTCCCCTCTGCCCTTTGCTCATTCTCTTGCTGATCCACTCATTTCTGTGTTCCCTAATTCTTTGAAGAAATATTGTAACCACTTGATACTTGAGAGTGGAAGCAAGATGCTGAGCAGAATGAGCCAAGCAGACCCGGAGAATGGCATGAACAGAGATGGCCAGGCTTGTTTCAGTGGATGACTGAGGAAGCTCTCTCTCAGTGGGAAGTTCTATGTAGGATGAGGCCTAAAATTGTGAGGGTTTAGTCATACCAAGACTAGGAGTAGCAGTCCAAGGAGAGGGAGCAGCATGTGCAAAGGCCCTGTGGTGGGAAACAGTTGAATATTTCAGGAAGTAAATGAAGTGAATGAAGGAAGAGGCACGGGTTATAGCTACAGACATGGAGGAAGTGAGCTGACATCTTCTACATCTAAAATCTGTAGTATCTAGATCTGACTTATATGAGCCTAACCAGCCCACTCTATGGGTAACAACAACAACAACAACAACAACCATGAAATAAAACACAAAGTTCCTAGGTCCCACTCCCAATTTTAGTTGGGGGAGGGGTTTTAATGAGTCTGTGACTAATTAACAAGCTATGAAAACATCATAAGAGGCACCTACAGAGCCATTGTGGCCTGGGCACAAAGGGTCAGTGCTAAAGATAGACAGATTCAGGACTGGAAAGTTCTGAGTAAGGACTTTGCCTTTAGCCTCTGTGTCATCTAGCATGTGTCAATACACACCTTGGGCTCATTATGCACAGCAAGAGACTGGATGTCCCTGTGGAAGGAAATGATGTCATCCTGTGTTGTATTGAATGCCAAATATTCTTTGGGAATTAAAATTAACTAACCAACTACATTCCATAGCCTTCTGATTACTGATAGGATTGAAGCTGTTATGCATGTTGTAAGGAATCTCTCAATAAACAAAACAAGGTACAGTCTAGTTGAAAAACTCCTTTGTCCTCATGGGTAAGGGATGCTATAACATAGAGGAATGAAATACAGTGCTGGTGAAGTGTGTGAATTAAGTTTGTAAGCAGAAATTGTCCTGTCTTTTCCATTCTGACTTCAAACTGAAAGTTAGATGTTATGCCTCAACAGAGGTTATGACAAACTTCATTTCCCTGCTAGAGAGTGCTACACCCCCTCCCAAGTCCTTACTCAAGATAAAAAACAGCAAGAATCTCATTAGGTCAAATGGAGGGTGTATCAAAGGCTTAAAATTATGGTATCAACTACTGTGGGGAGAATACATTAGAGGGAAATCACACCAGTGAGAGAACATGGCTTCTGCCTGGTTACATAGGCCTTTCCTATTCCCACAGCAATCCATCAAGGTCAGTTAGAAACTGAAGCCAGGAAGTAATAAAGAACTATTGAACCATTTCAAGTCTGATGTCCAAGGAGGTATAATTGGGGACAATTTCCATGGGGCTGTGGGAAGTGGATTTCACAATGCATGCTGGAAACAGATGATTTCTGTTGTGTCCACCAAAAAATCAGTTTAACAGAGCCCTAACCATAAGTAAAATACTAGAAAAGGCTGCATCTTACCAGGACCAGATGGGTTTCTGGCAAGATCCATAAGAAATGAGAGTTGAGAGATCCACCAGGAAGCCTGAGCAGAAAGGACAAGAAGAGGGTATTCTGTGCATGTGTAGCTATATTCCTGGGATTCTTCACAGTGCCTAGCCTCACAGAGTACTGGTCTCTAAGGTGACCCAGAAGAAAAGGATGTGAGAAATATCCTTTCCAGCAGGGAGAAGGCAAGGTAAGGCAAAAAGAGTAGGATCCTTTCAGCCTCAGTGGGCAATCTCTGCTGAAAGGTCAACACTGGAAAATGATATCTACTTTGGTAGTTTGTTTCTGTCTTCAGATAAAATTCTGGGACTTACAAAATAGATGTCAAAAATTTTATTTTAAGACAAATAGATTCTGCTACTCTTTCCTTATGGACAAGTCTAAAAAATTTTCCTCAATTTACCATTACACTTGAAGGAAGTTTCCTACCAAAAAGGCTTGGTCAGAACAGTAGGTAGATGACAGATGTAGATTCACCATTAAAGGAATGTGAGTCCATGTTCTAATTAACAACTGAATGAAATCTGCTTCTTCATTCACTTGTTCAACCCTGACTATTGATTGGGGGAACATCAAATTACAACATTTTCTCACATCATTTGTTCTTCATAAAAGAAGAGTTTTAAGTTCTATCTCCTTTGGGATATTCTATGCATCTAAAGTTGCTGCACATAGTTTGAACCCACAATGTCTTCTTCAGGCTCATGCTTCTCCCTGAACTTGTGGCAATGTCTGAGAGGGCTGTAGAACTATTAGGAGGTGGAGCCTAGGTGGAAGAAGTAATTTTTTCCTTAGGATTGGAACTCTGAACATTATAACTAATTGAACATTCCTGCTACTTTCTCTGCCTCCTGGTTTACTTTGATATGACCACACTTCCCATTTGCCTCTGCCTTCCAAATGTGAGCTGCTCTCCCATGCCTTCCCTGCCATGATGGAATGAAACCCCCAGAGTCCAAACAGGCCCTTCCTCCTTAAAGATGTTTTGCTTAGAGCAACAGAGCACTAATTAGCTTTGGACACCAAGTCCTCTGCCAAGGATTTGATTATGTCCCACAGTGTTCTCTTCTGTGACATTGGCTCTGCATCCTCTCTGAGGGCAATGTCCATCAGTCAAGCCAACACCAGAGCCTAGGATCTCCTACTGGATATAGACCAAGGAGACAGAACCAGCCCTTGTACACTTGCCACTGCTGCAGCTGCTTAGGCCAACTGCATCCACTTCTATCCATCATTCCACTGTGTCTGTTGCACTATGATCTCCAGTCTTGCAGTAGGAACTTACAGCCTTCCTGTGGAAATAGCCTCACTGCCCTACCTATGGTTATAATTACCCTAACCCCTGGGATTTCTAAGGAAATATACATTCATGCTGAATTTCCCCTTAGGAATGTGGAACCATAGTCCCTGATTCAAACATTGTTATAATAAAGTATCTTCCTGGAATCCCTATGCTTAGGCTATAGCAAGCAGCTTTTCCTGAAAATCCAGAGACCCAGAAGGATGCTGCTGCCAGGACAAGGCCTCCTGAGTCCTTCACAATTCAGCTTCCTGACGCCTGTGTAGATTCCAGACAACATGGCTATTGTCCACTTCTAAATCCTACAAAACCCCGGATGTGAATAGGTCTTGGAAAATAAGATTCTGCCCTGTTTTTGTCTGGTCCTAATAACAAGGCCCTTCCAATCACACTCAGGTGAGGAAAAAACAAGTCAGACAATCTTTACCTTGGAGAATTGGGAAATAATGAAACTTTAAATAGATCATTGTGGAGCCTGCACTATGGAAAGAAAGCGACTCTATTTTCCCGATTCTGACACGTCTCTAGCATTCCTCACGTTCCTAAATTGGGGTGCATCTCACAGTCAGAGCTTGCTCCCTCCCATGAAGACAAACCCAAGAGCCTACTTGCCAACAAGTTGGTTCTTTATACTTGTACAGTTGTGTCTGGTTGTTGGAAGGCTCTTTGTATTTTCACTATGAAGTTGACTTCACCTTGGGTAGGTCTAGTCACTCAAAGAGGTCACACTAATACGTGCTACAAGTATTCTTGATAGAAAGAGGTTGTGCTGTGTCTTTCTTTTAGTTTTCCCATGTTTTGGTTTTGTTCCTTTTAGGAGAGTCCCAGGTATTTCCCAGCCAGCCTTGAACTTTCTTGGACAGTGACATCACTGATTGAAGACTCTTATTATTTAAAAAAAAGTTCCTATTCTTTAGCCACAACTATGCTTAGCATTTACTTTGGAGACACAACTAACTTCTCTGGTGTCTTTCTTTCTCTTAATGATTGAAAAAGGCTAGCCACCTATGCATGGATAGTCCCAGAGTTGCTTTCTTGGACTTAAAAGATTGGACTTCTGCAACGATATCACTGTGTTCTCACCCATAGATGGGGCATTTTGATGCCTTTTCATATGAAAGGGCACAAAGCGTCTGCACCTTAGCTGAAAATTTATCTTACAACATGCAGTGCTCAGTGTGTTGCATCATTTCCTGTCTAGCTCTGCCTTCCCACTGACCCTCACCCACCCCAGTTACCTCATAAACATCATTAAGGAAATAGCTACCTTTTGGTTGATCAGTCACTTGATAGCATGCATTTTTCTTATTAATGTGAAATTACATCATGTCTGCCACCATGCTGAACACTATAGAGAGATCATAAAATCCATTATAAAACATTTGTCTTAGTTTCCAGTTGTAAAAATTTTTTATCTCCGTATTCATTAAGGGCAGACTACTTGTTCAGTTCACAGGTATGGAAGTCCTCTGTGCAAACAATGGGGTCATCCACATCAGACACCTACACGATGGGGTCAAGAGGCCATGAGGGGGCTGCCCTCAAGCACAACTAACCTCTCACATTAACACAAACTTCTTCGATCCAAAGTTGCCTTGCTGCATCTCAATTACGCAGCCACAACTGTTTCTGGGTAGACATCTCCGTGCCAACAGCCAGTCCCATGAGTCAGCCAGCTCCATCTTCTTCAAGGAGCTTCTGTGACCAGCTTATGCTTCTTCTCTCTTTGGACTTTAAAAACTTTTCCCTCTAGTGGGAAGGGAAGACATTGCTCAACCAGTAATGTTCTTACAATAAGAGCATAAGGACCAGAGTCTAGATCTCTGGCATCCAAGTTAAAAAAAATAAATAAATATGCCTGGTGGTGCATGCCTGTAATGTTAGCACTGGGAAGTAGACAGAGGCAGATCCTCGGAACTCACTGACCAGCTTGCCTAGCCAAACTGGTGATCTCCAGGTTCAGTGAGTGACCTTATCTTGAAAGATGAAGTGGAATGTAACTGAGGACGACATCTAATATTTATCTACCTCTGGCCTCCACACACATGTGCACACATACATGAACATGTACACACATACAATACACACACACACACAGAGAGAGAGAGAGAGAGAGAGAGAGAGAGAGAGAGAGAGAGAGAGAGAGAGAGAGAGATTCCTTTGCAGTAATCTCAGAGAGACTTAGAATCATCACAATTTCCTTAGGATCATCACAATTTCCCAGGTCTGTAAATTTTACTCATTCCCACATAAACGCTATCTACAGAATACTGTTTCTTATTTAGGTTCATCAAAAGCAAAATAGATCAATGTGGGGAGACTGCATGATTGTCCTAATGCCACTTTGTGTCTTGTCCCTTGTTTAGCAAGGTCCCTTTATATTCATTCCTAAGTTGTTCCTTCAGAGAACTGCCTTTGGCCAATGGTTTCTTCTTCTCTTAAAATACCTGCAGGTTGGCTGGGCAGTGGTGGTGCACACCTTTAATCCAAGCACTTGGGAGGCAGAGGCAAGCGGATTTCTGAGTTTGAGGCCAGCCCGGTCTACAGAGTGAGTTCCAGGACAGCCAGGACAAAACAAACAAACAAACAAAAAAAACCAAAACCAAACCAAACCAAAACAAAATACCTGCAGGTTATATATAGTTCATAGGTTTCAGAAACAGCCATACCAGAAACTAGTCCTTTCCCCAAGAGAGGAAACTCTGCAATTGCCTGGTCTTCCTTCTCTTTTATGTGTGTGGGTTTTTTTTTTTTTTTTTTTTTTTGCAGCTTCTGGGCAACATACTCCAGGTCCTTCAGCCTTTGAACTCTGACTTGCTATCAGTAGCTTGCCTGACCAAGTTTCTTCCCCAGACACAGGCTACCACACATGCTGTGTCCCCAGAGTTCTGCCAGTCATTTGTGTTGTGATCTAACAATAATAACCAAGCAGGGGTGTTGGCTCTAGTCTTCTGAGTCTGAGACGTGAAAACAGATTTGACCCATCCTCTTGCCAGGTGCAAACTAGTACACCACTTACCAGCTGTTTTCCATCCTACAGGCTCTCCAGAACTTCCTGGAACCCGAGGTATGAAAGATGGATGGTGTTTTACAAGTGGCTTCCACAAAACTGTTTGGAAGAAGCTGTTCCAGCTGTGGACAAGCTGGCTCTAACATGGCTGTCATACCCTCTGGCCTGTGATGACCCTGTAATACACTACTCCCAAACCTTTGGGGAAATCAGCCCTGGGGGGAGATAGTAACCCCAAGCAGGGCAATAAGGCAATGACTCTCTCCCAGGGGAAAAGCAAGTTACTATCGACAGGGAGCACCGCCTGATTTCCATACTCTCCATGAAACAAAGAAACCCACCCAGGTTTGTAGCAGGGACAAATCAAGAATCATCAAGGACCACATTCTTGACCAGAAGCCTGAGAGTCAGAAGCCCTTCCTGCTGAACTGGACTCCATGTAGTTTTGCCTTCTGAAGTTACTCGGCACCTAGTGCTTCTCTCCTCCCAATAACTGGAGATTTTACAAGTGCGCAGCTATAATTATGACTGAGAGTTTCCACCAGCACATCTGTGAAGTGCTTTTCAGATTGCTCTCTGGCTTACTTTTCAAACAGGTTCCCACACCCTGACACTGGCTTTAGGTTACTGCTTGAGGCAGATGAGCGGCATGTGGTTAAATCCTTTCCTTGGTTGGGTCACATCTTCTCTTGAACATCAATGTTAAACTGGTAAGTTCAGGTCACAAAGCCTCTCATATCCACTCTCCTGTATGCTCAGCCTGAGCAACTGATTTCAGACTTTAAGATGCCACAGAGATTCATTCATAATACACGCCATCTTTTTTTGTTGTTTGAACTTTTTTTCTGATGTGGGGGAAATCATATCATTATAAGCTCTGAAATCTGTCTTTGATTATATTTTCTGTTTGTTTTTTTTTTCATCAGTGAGCAAACTTTTGAGAAAAGAGGGCATCTTGAAAAACTAGAAATATGGTGCCAACCCAAGAGGTCTACCAAGCAGATCTTGAAACATGCCTCCAGAGAAACAGAGTGACAATAAAGCCATTTCTCTTCTCTTTCATCCCTTTGAGGAACATCCTGAGAGATAGATACATAGAGAGTACAATAGACCTGTAGAGATGGTAATAGCATGGCATCTGTCAATTAAAGTTGGGTCTGATGGGAAGAACCTATTCCTCAAGGGAAGCTGCCCGTGTTTCACCCTTTCTTCCCACCTGGGTTGAGTTCCAGTGCCTACAACTGCAAGTGACTTATGATGCTAACTTCCCTTTATGTCCTTTTTTTCTGCTTCCTTGCATCTGATTCCTTGGGACTACCTCCAAATAACCACATGCATCCCCATTCCCACCTCAGGTTTGCTTATGTGTCCTCTCAGTTGAGGTCCACATTCTGAAGTTGGCTGTTGTCCCGTTGCCAAGCATAATACCACTGAACATTGGGACATTTTACCAAGTTGCATTCCCAGTGTCTAATGCCTCCTTATTTAAGACAGATGCATAAAGAAAGTTCTCCTCTTGAGTCATAGGACTTGATTCAATTTAGTGGGAAGATGGAGTAACAGGATTTGTCTCCAATGATGAGCTTACCTTCCCCTGGGTCTATACAGTTTCTAGGACCCCATCAATCAATCATGTAGCAGCAAGAATCCTCCCCAGGCACATCCCCAAGCTGGCAAGCACATTAGCATGACCATAGTGCATAAGCTGTTTCTGCTGTGCCTCAAAATTGGTGGCTTTCTGTCACTCATGCCTACTTAAATTCATTCACATGCTTTCTCGCTTAGGTAAATCTAATCTACCCATACAATGCAATAACAAAAAATTTAATTGTGGTGTCTGACTTATGAGTGTTTTTCTCTATTAGTGTTTGGACTGGAGACAACATGGCAACAGTGAATAGGAGCCAGGCTCAGTGGTTTCTGTCAGAGCTGTGTGTATCATCATCACTAAAGAAACAAAGGCCCACAAATGCTTGAGGCGCCACTCTTGGTGAGCTTAGCCAGTATGGTGATGGTGGAATGGACATAGGGCAGTGTCCTTCACACCAGCCATATCTCCAAGTTCACAAGAGTTGAGTTAGCTGCCACCAGGAACTGGAAACCATTTCAATGGCAGAAATGTATGTCCCCATATCTCTCAGGGAACCACCTTATCAGCAGGTCCCTCTCGAACTGCACAGATTCCCCACGATATTCTGTAAGTCTATCAGATTTTATTACTCCTGCTCTCGTTGGCAGTGTTCTGGATAGTTAGGTGGGTGATGATGCCTTTAACATTGTTATCATTTCCCAGGCCTCCAACCTTCTGGCTTAAATGTTAATCTGAAATCATCCCGTAAAAGAACAGATTTCTTCACCTTTTAGTTTTTGTCTGACCCCACTAGGATACACTAAGGAAAGTAAATATGAAAAATAATGAGAGAGGGAGGAGCCAGATACTTCCTCTTGTTTTGCCATTTGAATTATTTTTTTTTTATTTTCTAAATTTTTTTACTTACATTCCAAGTGATTTCCCCTTTCCCGTTTCCTCCGCCATTTGAATTATTGACAGGTCAGATTTCTCATGCTCTCTGGATCAATTTCTCATCCCTGAAAGGCAAGCACATCAAAAATCTAAGCAAGCTCCATGTGGATTATTGAAATTATAGAAGTAGGAGGGGGAATGAAGGAAAGCAAGGACCCCACCCTTAATCCTATGCTTGCTTAGAGCAACTTCCTTTACCTACAAAGAGGTAGAGATGACAGACTGTGTGGACTCAGTAGATGAAGAGTCCTCTCAGGGCACTCATCCAGAGATGCTGAGACAAGTGTGTCTAACCACTTCAGGACCAGTAACCAGCCATGATCCTGTCGATGTGCCTTAGGAAGAACCTGTGACTGACACACGCAGGAGGTAAGCACCAGTGGGTGGCAGGCACCAGAGGGTGGCTTGTTCAGAGCTTGGGATGAAAGATATACTTTAAAAAAACTGTGAAAGCAATAAGGACATACTATGCACAGACATTTATATTGTGGAACTGTTTTCTTTCTCCATGTCTCTTCTTCACTGTTCTCACTCCTTCCTGCCTTAAATAGGAGTGACGGACATTCTGTTTATCTGATTTTCTTGATAAACAAAATGTTGTAAAGGAAAACATACTAAACATCCTTGATAACAAAAACCCAGCTGAAGAAAATTGAATTCTTCCTTGATGATCTAGAAATGTTCCTAATTAAGAACAGCAACTCTGCATACAGATTGCAAAAATGTTGGGTTATTTCAGCAAGATGACTCAGGCTGTTGATTTTTATTTCTGGCTGACAGTTCATTAAAAATCATAGATAACATATTGCCTCAATTTGAATCTTCTGAAATATTATGCATTTGTTATCCTTAAGCTCCAAGGTATCTTTTCCTTTGATTTTCCATACCCACCATCAGTGCATACTTGCAGTAAAACGTATCATCATGGTTTATCTCCCACTCAAGGCAACAGAGGCAAATGAAGCCTGATAAGTAACCTGCACCAGGGGAAGTCTGGTTCTCTCTTGCACCCATCCTGATGAGTAAGAGATTCTTACTTGAAATAAGGGGGGAGGGTGCATAAAGCCAGTTCTCAACTTCTAATTTGGCTAGAGCCAACTCTGTTCCTCATCTCCACAGTTCAGGGTCAAGAGTTTAAAGTATATCTGCGCATGCTTTCTATCAGCTCAAAAAGTTATAGAGAATATCACCTCAGTGTTCAGTCATTTCTATAGTATGTAACAATACATGAATAGCCCTTAGAATATCAGATTATATCCTGTTCATGAAGAAAGTCTTACTTATATTGGCTTTGAAGTAGGCCCTGGGAGAAATGTGTGGGAGCAAGGAGTATATTTTGGAATTGATGCCAAGAATCCCCGGTGGAGAAGAGAGGACAAGTAAGACAGGGATGAGAAAGAACATTTAGAGTATGTACTTATGAGTAGACTACTTTGGGGGCAGCTGGGGCTTAGCTAAAATGAGGATCTCTGAGAGGTAAGTTGAAGAAAGTAGAGCATGCTCCAGTGGGCCGTCCGATGTCTTACGAACATGAAGTCTTCTTTGATAGCTCTCGTCCATTTCCAGTTGGGGGTTGCTCCACAGGTGCTGAATCCTCTACATGTCTAATCTGATTGACACCTGAGCAGACGTGGCAAGACCCTAGCAAAGCAACACTCAGACATAACTCCAGATGCCTGCGTCAGGACGCAGTGTGGGTGGACAAGGAGGTAATGGTCAGCTGGGGATGCTCACTCTGAAGGATCACTGGAATCTTCTGTGATGTTCATGAACACATAACATACACATTTCTCCTTCAGTGGGCCTAAACCAGTAGGTCTGAGGAGAGGCTAAGAATGTCAACCTGTCCTGAGTTCCCAGAGATGCTGATACTACTGATTCAGGACCTAATTTTCAAAACCACTGATTGGTATGGTAGATCAAAGTGGAGCTCCAGTAATTTGTTACTGCTCTCTCTGTCTGTCTGTCTGTCTGTCTGTCTGTCTGTCTGTCTGTCTGTCTGTCTATCTATCTATCTCTACCTACCTACCTATCACTCTATAATACTAGAGAATTCTTCAGATCCTGTTGGCTATCTGACTGTGGACAGTGGGTAAATTCAGAGGAGACAGATGACAAATTTAGAACAAGAAGAAGTTTGAAGAGGGAAGTAACCTGATGAGGAGTCTCCCTACTCTCTACTCTTAAGAGGATGTGATTCCTTTACAGAGAAGATGAAGAATGGAGAAACCCATTCCTTGTTTTAAATCATGTGGACACAGTAGAGATGGTGGGCTGAGCTTATGGGTAGAGGTAGTGGGTAAACATGGTGGGTATCTCCTATACTTTCATGTTGGAGAAATAATGCACCTAAGTGTGGGACTCCTGTGAACGTATCCAAATTTTGACAAACATTTCTCAAGTCCTATTGTAGATAGGCTGGCTAAGCACCATAGTTCTGTGTGGTTACTTCTTCATTCATGGTAAAGTGCAAGAGCATCTTTAAAACTGTCTGCCTCTGCAAGAAAGAAAACTGATCAGAGTTCATTCTAGAAACTTTATGTGCTTCTCCCACTTGAGCTTCCTGATGGAAGACCTGGACTGTACACATCAGTAGTCTCTACCACTACTCTAGATGACACTGGCATGACTCCCGAGAATGCCTAGGTGAATTGCATTGATACCAGGCCAAGGACTCTGCACTGGGAGATGTCCTAGATCCAGAGTGGTAATTATGGACTCTGCTGAGTTCTTGGGTACCGTATACTTATCATCTCCTGTGCCTAATGAAGCTCTGCCGTTGATGAGAGGAGCTCCTTGGCTCCCATACAGTGCTGTGCATTATGATCCAGGTAAAATGGCTTCTTGTACTGACTGCCTCGGTACTTAGAAGTCTGTGGAAGTTCAGAAGTCTCTCTGTTTTTACTATTTTATTATGTTTATTATAGTCATTAATTTAATTGCATACAATTATCCACAGTTACTTTGTAGCTCTTGTGAATGAGATTGCTTTCTCTGTTTCTTTTTATAAGGTTTATTATTGGCATTTAAAATGTTGTTGATTTTTTCAATTTATTTATTTATTTATTTGCTTTACATCCCCATCACAGTCCCTAACCCCTGCCAGAAGCACTTGGAAGCAGAGGTAGTGGGTCTCTGTGAGTTCAAGGCCAAATGGCAAAGTGAGTTCCAGGACAAACAGGGCTGGATGTTACACAGAGAAATCCTGTCTCAAACATACATAAAAACAAACAAACAGACAGACAGACAGACAAACGAAAAGGGAAAACAAATAAACAAAACCCACAAAACCCCCCAAAATCCTTGAAGTCTCTCTTATCTATAATTGTATGGCTGTTGGTTATGGCTTTTGTGTTTGAAAGGACTAAGATGGCAAATATTTCTACTGCAGAGCATGCCAGTTCAACACCTTCCTGTGAATGGGATGGAAGGCTCTGCTTCTGGACTCAAGAACTCTTCAACCTATTCCTGGCGAGTATCAATACAGTAGTTAGACAGGGAGAAGTATCCCTACTATCATGCTTTAAATTAGCCATAATTTTAATCAAGGAAACAATGGCAGGCATTGGCACTGTGTTAGTCATACTGTTTTTGGCATATTTCTCATTTGATGTTGATGAACAGGTGTGTAAGAGATCTGTGCCCAAGACTGCTGGCCTACATCCTTGCTAGAAGTAAACTTTCCAAAGAAAATGGCTAAGCTTTCTTTTCAGCAATATGTTCTTTAACAGCTCTTAGTATCCTGGAGCTACAGCATGTTAAAGACACAGAGTTAGAAGAGGATACATTCCACTTTTCATGAAAACAATAAAAAAAATCCTGTAGAAGATGTGTGAAGACACTCATCAAATCAGGAAGAGCTGTAATAGAAAACAGATTCCAATCTCTACTATTTTCTAGCCAAAATATCTACAAGTCCAGTTGGGTGTGGTGCCACATGCTTCTAATCCCAGCAAATGTGGGATTCATCCTGAGTTGAAGAGTGAAACCCTAATGCAATCATCCCAGTCCTACATCTTCTGCCTTACCTTCTCCAGTTCTGCCCATCTGCTCCCTCTTTCCAACCTCCACTATTCCATTACTTCAACTGCCACTTAGCTAGTCTTTGCTTCAACCTTTCTACACTCCACTTTGAGACTAAACTTCCTCCCCAGACAGGATTCTATACCCTCTTTTCAAAGTCTTTCATTTAAGAGGTGGGCAGTCCCATGGTATCCTGATATATACTGGTACAACAATGGACCACTGAGTTCTCTCACATCACCTTGCCTTCTCTCTTTCCACACCTAATAGTTGAAGCCCACTCTATGAATCTGCCTATGACTGTCTCTAGTTCATAAAGTTGTTCCATTTCCATTCAAGTCTTGTGGGAGTGTCACCTGGCTCATGTTGTAGAGAGCCACTGTCAAATAGATATATGTGGGACAAAATAAGTGCTTCCTTGTCCTTCTGCTGAAGAGCTTCAAGCTCCACATAATCTCCTTGGTTCTCTACAGTGTAATCTCCATGACAATATAGCCTACACTCACTCCATTTTCTTCCACTCTCCTGTTCTACTTCCCTTCTAGTCTTTCCTAGTTGCCTTCCAAATAAACAGTGTGTGGTTGAGCATTTGTTGCAGAATCTGCTTCTGTGGGAAGTTAATTTAAGACTTAAGAAAACAGAAGAGGCCCACAGTCTGAACTGAGATCTGTAGATATGGTCCCAGAGAAGTGTCATAATAAAATTTAAAAGGGAGGAGGAATCAGTCTTCTGCAGTGATGGAGGGTTTGTGGTTCTTTATACCAGGATCACTTGACTGTTACCTCAAACCATGCATCTCTTGATCTTATTTGTATATAGAGGTTGTTGGTCAATTTGGGGTGATTTCCCTCAGCACAAGCTCTTAGTGAGGAACTATAGTTTTCCTACAGAGTTTTATACTGATGGTGATGTTGTTGTTGTGGTTGTTGTTACCCAGTTATCACAACTCTGGGTCTTGGGAGGTCACAGATCCAAGAAGAGATCTTTGAGATGGGTTTGTTCACCATACTAGTAACTTTTCCTTTTGCTATAATGAAATACCTGACAATAAGCAACTGAATGGTAGAAAGAAGATAACCAAAGCTAGCTTCATCTATATCCTAAGTGGGTTTTTTCTTTAAAAAATCATTTTATTTAAAAATTTGTATGTAAGTGTGTTTTTATTCAAGGGCATGGGCACATAGGTATAGGTTCTCCTGGAGGCCAGAGATGTCAGGGGTGCCTAAAGTTGAATATGGGTGGATGTGAGCTGCCTGATGTGGGTGCTTGAAACTAAACTCTAGTCCTTGGTGAGTCATTTCTTTGCTCCTTCCTCCCAGATGTTTCTTAATTCAATCAGGTTGACAATCTAAAATACCTGTCACATGACTTTATTCTAACTATCTTCTGCTCTCTTGCTTATTGTTTTCTCCACATATTTCTTGGTTTCTGTTTCCTTAACTTCAGTTCCTTCCTTATCAAATTATTTAACAACTATCAGAAACTTCTTAGATCTTCATGCTTTGTTTATCTTGGAATGACAATAATTTTCAGAAAATCCACTTATAATCTAACATGTAGTTCTCAACCTATGGGTCAAGACCCCTTTGCAGGTCAAAGTCAAATGACCCTTTCACAGGGTTCACTTAAGATCATTGAAAAATTGCAAATATTTAAATTATGATTCATAACAGTAGAAATTACAGTTATGAAGTAGCAATGAAGTAATTTTATGGAGGGGGTGACCACAATGTGAGGAACTATACTAAACAGTCACAGCATTAGGAAGGTTGAGAACCAGTGCTCCAAGGTTTTGCTGTTCAGTGTTCTGGCACCTAGCTCGTAGTGCCCCATTATCAACATCACTTGGAAGCCCCTGAGAAGGAACTGATAACTTAAGCACATCACATCCCGAGGTTATTCCCTTGCATGCTAATAACTGAAGAGTGTTAAACTAAGCTGTTTTACACTCTTCTTTCCCTTTAGCTGGCACCTGCCTCCATGGCCTGCCTACTTTTCTGTGCTGTTTGTTGGAAATGTGTCAAGTTCACTTTTAGATTCTCAGAGTCTAACATAATGCCACTGATGAATGAATGATGCGGTGCTTATTTACAATCTGACCATAAAGATTCCACTCAACTAGTACAAAGACTAGGTCATCTCCACAGGGTGGGTGTGCCAAGTATTAGAACCCAGAGTAACAGATAAGTTTTTGACCCAGGCCTCCTCAGATACTCTGGGTGATATGATCATTAACTCATGTAAATATGGCCCAGGGAAGACAAAAGTGTGGGTGATTTCATCATCTGGTCATCACATAGCTGAAATTCAACATTGGAAAAGATTATAGATTTATAGTGCTAAGTACTCACTATTGGGAGCCTTCTTCTCAGGACCCTTATTTCATGACTCATCCCCCACCCTTTGCCTAAATGTTACCACATTCAAGACACTTAGCACATCCAGTGTGCACTCAGTGTGTCCCATCTTCAATTACCTCTGCTATCTAGGCTCCTTCTCAAATTGCATTAAGTTTCCCCATCCTTATTACTTGCCTCCTAAATGGTTTTGCTGTTTCAGGGAACCTCCAGTCTATGCCATCCAGTTGAATCTTAAATGTATAAATAAATCAACAGAGCCCTTTATCTAGAAGTTAATGATGGGAGGAACTGGAGCTTCATCCTGCTCGGCACCTCTAAAGGACTGGGATGTGGTCATCTATATAAGAGGCAAGGAAATTGGAGTATCCATCAAACTCCATCACTGGACATGGACTGTAGATATGAGGTACCACAGTACCATACAGACAATATAAATATGCTCCCACCATCAGAACAAGTGCACAGCAAGGCACTTTTGCTTACAGTAATGATTTCTCAGAGGTGGTGTGCAAGGCTCCAGCAACATCTTTAGCAGAAAAATGGTGTGCATGCAGCTACACTTGTCAACATAAAGAGCTCAGTCACTGGAAAGCAGAAACAGAAAAGACATCTATTTTACGGAGTCACTTTGAAGGAAAGACATAGACCAGTCTATCGTCAACAACACTAGTGTAAAATAGCAGGTTTGTAGTTATTTAATCAGATGTTGTCAAGGCAACACTAGCAGTTTCTATGGTTGTTCTCTGGAATAAACATGCTTACAATCAAGAATACCTGAGGCCGCAATGTAGCAGAATGAAGGCAAGAAGTATCCTCATCATTCGTCTTTCTCCTCTAAGGGACATTCCAAGCTGCCACCACCTTCCCAACTGTTGGTCACCCTAGACATCAGGGAGAAGCTGCTGATAATATACTGAGAAAAACTTGGAAAATAGAGTTCCTCCATCCAAACCCTTTTATGCCATCCTTTAATCCTAGTACCTTACAAATCATCTACATTCTTTCTTGTTCTTACTATTTTTGAAGGTACAATTGTAAGGTCTCAACATGTAAGATCATGTTGAGAAATAGATGAGAATGGTACTCTGTGTAAGTATCATGGGAAGAGAAAAGGTTTTTTTCTCTTTTCACTCCAAATCACAAGAACTTTTATGAATGCATGGCTACTTGTGGAGTTAACTGCAGCAGAGTCCAGTTGGATAAGGAATTTCCCCCTATTATTATTTGTCATGTGCAGTCCTACCAAAATCTAACCATTAAGCTAGAGGTTCTGAATTTCTCCATCCTTCCTAGTTAGCCTTTGCATTTCAGACTAGGAGGACTGGGAGAATGGTATACAGAAGAAAAGTAAAATACAATCTAGTCCAGCTAGTTACAAAAATGGAGGAGTGAGAAAATTTGGAGAACTGGTGATTTTGATTGTGAGAGAATAAACTCAAATATTAACTTCTAGAAGAAAAGAATGATCTATAAATCTATACATCTATATTAGTCTTAGGCCATTGTCAGTCCTGTTCTTTATCCAGTACCCTCTAAAGATCCTCAAAAGTGTACACTAAGATCTCTTAGATGAGACTGGTAGAATGCATCTAGCTAGCCACAATGACATTTTCCATCTAGAATGATCATGAATCACTCCCTTCTCTTAGGACCAACTTAATGTCTCTGTGAGAACCTCTGATTTGCACCACTGTTCATCTATCATTTGGAAATAAAAGGAGTTTGCTTGTTATGTGTGCCAAAGAATAAATTAAACTGATAAAGAAAATTACAAGATGAATAAGTGCAATTTACTTGTCAAATGGAAATGGCTCCCTGTTTTGTTGAGCTTCTCGCTGCAGGAAAGCTGCGATGTTAGACCTTTGAGGGGGACAAAGCTGGGGCCAGTCTGAAGATAGCTTGAGGGCTGGTGGAATCCAACAATTATAGTGGACTAGAAATCTCCTAACCAGCCAAAGAAAACAAGAAAGAAATCTCTCCGTATACTTCCCACTTTAATGACAGTTATATCACTGCAGTGAAAGGAGCTACAAGGGGAGATGAAACCAGCTTAGACTGGAACATCATGATGCTGGGGTCTGTAGAGACTAACTGCATTTAAGTGATGTAAGAGTATAGTGTAAAGTATGAATAATAAGGACTACCGGACAAACCAGAAATGCAGAATAAATCCTGTAATTTACTAGAAAGCTACTTGTGTGTGTACATCCATATACAAGCATACACAGGCATACACATGTGCATACATACACATGGACACAATGTATGTAGATCAAAGAACAGTAACACGAAAGGAAAAAAGACAAAACAACAAAAGAAAGAAAAAACAAACAAAACAAAAGGTAACCAAGAGCAAATGAAGGCAAGGGGCATATCAGGAACAGATAAACAGTCTCCAAAGTCAAACTAGGAACTTGCTAATGTTCCATCAGTGTCTTCAGATGTAATAACACTAGTCAAAGTGTTTAGGATACCATGCCTAGTAGAAGAAAGGCTTGCCTAGTGAGGTGTGTACAGGAGGACCAAGAACAAAGAATGGGTGATTGTGAGCCAGGAGAATAATAGACAAAAGAAATGTCATAGTGCACTGTGACAGTATCAGACTAGGAATTTACGTCAGAAACTGATAAACTAGGGCAAAGAACAACACTAACAGAAATGTACAATGACAATACAACTGCATCTTATCACTGTTCCAGTTAGCTTTCCTGTTGTCATAATAAATACCATTTCCAAAAGCAATTGAGTTTATTCCAATCACAGTCCGTCATTGATGGAAGTCAGGGCAGGAACAGAGGCAGGAACCATGGATGAAAGCTGTTTACTGGCTTGCTTTTCATGGCTTGCTTAGCCTGCTTTCTTGTAAAATCCAGGATCACCTGCCCAGAGAGGGCACTGCTTACAGAAGGCTGGGCCATCCCACATCAATCAAGTATCAAGAAAATGTTCCACAAGCATGCACGCCCACAGGCTAATATAATGGAGGCACTGCCTCAAGTGTTCTCTCTTCCCAAGTGTCTCGAGTTTTTGTCAAGCTGACAAAAACTAACCAGCACATATACCAAACAACAGGAGACAAAAACATCAAAGCCTGGGATCTAGAAACTTCAAGAATAAATCAACAAAAATGAGCAGTAGCATGACATAAATAGTTTCCATGGTTAAATATGACATATAAATTTACAAATTAAGAAGGTAGAATTGAGCACTCTTTAGAGCCTGCTGTCCCCTAAGATGTATTGTTGAGTCCCAGTGATTTGGTTGTTTGATATAGGGCCTGAGAGTGTGCATTTGAGACACTTATCTTCCTTATTCATGTGGCATGATTCTACACTGGGTCTAGTTGGGGCCTGAGACACAGCTGGCTTGTTCTGCACTCATTATCAGATGCAGTCAGGCAATCCCCCTCTCCAGCAGGCTGTAAATGCGTGTTGCTGAGTCATTGAATTGGCTGGGTGAGTTTTTTGATGAATATTCCTTTCAAACAGCTGGCCAAGGCAGCTTTCCAGTTGAGTATAACATTTCAAAATGTTAACAATTTCTGTTGTGTAACTAAGTCAATTAAATTTATAAAGCATGGAGCTTACGACTCTAGATGCTAGGAAGTTCAAGTGCATGGTGCCAACATCTAGTGATAGCCTTTGTGCTTTATCATAACAAGGCAGGAGGTGCTGGTCTTTCTTCCTCCTAAAGCCACTGATGTCATCATGGGATCCATCTTCCTGACTTTATCTAATCCTTATTACCTCCAAATACCAGGAACCTGTTACTCTGGGGTTAGTGTTTAACTAAGTCTGTTCTTCACAGTTGATCCAGCACAGCCTCCCCTCCCTGAGCCACAATTTCTCTGCCTTCTGCCCCAGATCACAACAGTTCTGGGGGCATCACTGCCTGGAATCCCATCAGTTCAGAGCTCTTCAGAAATAAGTCCATGAAATTATGTCCATAGTGTTGGGATTTACTGTGTGCTTGTCTGTAGAGCTTAGACTTCAGAGTGGGTGTTTACCATAGCATTCAATATGTTATTCCATATCTTTTAACAATCTAAGGGAAAAATAGTTTTTCTCATGTGATATACGTGTGTGTGTGTGTGTGTGTGTGTGTGTGTGTGTACATATATATGATTTTCCCCAGTCTATTGTGTGCTACTTATATGTTTGTTATTTCGGGGCTGACTAATCAGCATTGGGTAAGCAATTAGGGCACTCATCTGCGGGCAAAATGAATTCTTCTCTCTGTACTGCTTAGGTACCACTTTGTTTTTTTTGTTTTGTTTTGTTTTGTTTTGTTTTTTTGAGAATGAGTCTCTCACTGAAACCTAGGGCTTGCCACAAATTGGGCTAAACTAGCTGGCCTCCAGGCTCCAAGAATCCTTTTGTCTCTGTTACTGCAGTGCCAAAATTATGGGCTCTCATCATCATGTCTGGCTTTTTAGGTAGGGCTGTACTAGGAACCCCAACCCAGTTCAGGTCCTCTGGCTTGCACAGCAAGCACTTTACCAACATGAGCTGTCTCCTCAAGTTCAAGAAAGATACTTGTAAGACCTGAGTTACTTGGGGAAAGTTTGACTTTTCTGATAATTTGGCTGACTTCCTCTTAAAAGAAAATCGGGATCAATCACAAAAAAACACACATGGTATGCAGTCACTGATAAGGGGATATTAACCCAGAAACTCGGAATACCCAAGACACAATTCACATATCAATAGATTTCCAAGAAGATGGAAGGAGAGACCCCTGGTCCTGGAAAGACTGAATGTAGGGGAATATCAAGACAGAGAAGCGAGAGGGGATTGAATGGGGAACAGGGGGAGAGAAGAGGGCTTATGGGACTTTCGGGGAGGGAGGAACCGAGAAAGGGGAAATCATTGGGAATGTAAATAAAAAAATATAGAAAATAAAAAAAAAGAAAAGAAAAAAGAAAATCTGGGTCAATTTTTTCCTTTTTCTAGCCTACCAGCCAAGAAGCTAGGGCATGTGTTCACATAAGACACAAATAGATGACCCCTTTTTGGTACAATTTTCCTTGATGGATCTTCCCTTTCCTAATTACTGCTGTCCAAACTGAAGTATGCAGTTTTGATTTTTTTAATTTGGATAGTTCTACTTCCCATATCCTTCTGCTGTTATTGTTAATACTTTGCTTCTATTCTTTCTGAATGTGTTTCACAGAAATTCATAACTATCAAATGCTTCTAATTAATAATCAAGGGAGGAAGGAAAGGAGAACTGGGCTCAGGGTTGGGTTTTGCTGTTGACAGAGCACAGAAAGGACTTCAAGTCCCGTTCTAGGTTAGTATCCAGTTAATAAAGAACTTAAAAAAAAAAACTCAAGACATCCTCCCCCCCCAAAGAATACAGGTAAAGAATTGATCAGACAATTCTAAAACCAAAGAAAGATAGAAACAACAAATATTTCAGTACAAATGGCAAAAAAACACGTGAAAAATGGTCAATATTTTTAGCCACCAATGAAATGTTAATCAAAAGTACACGGATATTCGATTTCTTCCTCCTCAGAATGTAATTATCAAGAAAATAAACATGACAAAAAATCCCACTGGCAATAGTGTGGGAAAGAGAAACCCTAGACAGTGCTGGTGGGAATATAAAATCATCCCTCCTCTAGAAATGAGTATGAAGATTTCTCAAAGAACTACTGATACAGCTGGGTGTGGTGCCACATGCCTATAATACCAGCACTTGAAAAGTTGAGGCAGGAGGAGAAGAGGTCAAGGCCAGCCTTAGCTACATCACATATTTCAGGCCATCTCAGACTAAATGAAATTCTCCAACAAATTAAGTAGATAAATAGTAAATGAACTACTATATGACCAATCTATATTATTCCCATGTATATACTGAAAGGAATCTAAGGATGCAACAGAGATACTTGAACATCCATGTTTATCACAGCTGTTATAAATATGTAACAATCAAATTATGAAATCAGAAATTTACTCATAAATTAGTGTGTCAAAATGTGGGTTATATATATGATACACGCATAAATAAAATAGATAGAGCATATATATGCTAAAGTATGTATATTCACTATTAAAGAAGAAATTATACCATTTTTCAGGGGAAAAGGTTAGAATTAAGATCATCATGAAAGTGAAATGAAAGACACATATTGCATGTTTCCTCTAATATGTGGAATCTTTCTGTGCTGGAAATGAAAAATATTTAGCTGAAGAAATCCCAATAGAGTCTGATGAGAACCAAGTATAGGCTCTTAATTTTCCTAGAAAAGAGTAACTATTGATTCAAACTGTCACACACAAACACATAGACAGACAGACACACACTCACACACAAATACTTGCACACTCGTGTGAATGTCACTGTATCATAAGGACCTTTAGAAACAGTAGTCATAACAAGGAGGCAAGAATGAATTGATTTACAGAGCAGAGATTGGCCATCATTACACTAATTTTTCTTAAAATCCAGTTCAAAACAGACCAGAAAAGGAATGTGGAAGCTTATAAACTAAGAAATGTCACTTTGTTTAAACTTGTGAAACCTTGCTCACTTGAGGCTCTCAGCTCACTAGGAGGTTTACTTCCCCATGAAACTGTAATGTTCTCTGTTCGTTTAGAAATGATCTTCCGGCCCTCCGCCATCTTTGCTCCAGTGACCAGGTAGTTGGGACCGCCAGGCTCAGAGACAGACAGGCATAATATCGCTTCGGTCTCAGGCAGCTTGTGTGTAACCTGCTCCCAGGTGCTGGGCTGATCTGCAGTGACCAGCACGCCAGCTCTGCTGTGGGACTTCTGCCTGGCAGAGGGACGCCCCCTTCCCCCCCCCAGGAGAGATCACACACCCCTGCACAGGGCAGGAGCCTGCCAGCCTCCCTTTGGCGACCTCTGCTCCAGGAATCCACTAGGCTGAGCCTTTAGATGTGCAAGGCCTCCCCAATATAAGATCACTTGGGGCAAGGCACATTAGGGCTCCAAAGTCACTCAGGAGCAGGCAGGCCCCAGAAATCGGTGCCAGGGGAATCCTGGTAATCCAGGGGGGGCAGAAATAGCTTTGCAGGCTCACAGGAGGTCCAACCAACAGCCAGTGGCAGCAGGACCAACTAACACCAGAGGTATCCAGATGGCAAAAGGCAAACGTAGGAATGTTACTAACAGTAATCAAAGTAATGTGGGACCATCCGAACCCAACTCTCCAACAGCAGCAAGTCCTGGATACCCCACCACACCCGAAAGACAAGATCTGGATTTAAAATCACTTCTCATGATGCTATTAGAGGATCACAAGAAGGACACAAATAAATCTCATAAAGAGTTACAGGAGACCATGAATCAACGGTTAGAAGCCCTTACAAAGGAAACACAAAAATCGCTTAGAGAAATGCGGGAGAACATGGATCAAAAGATGGAGGCGCACAAGGAGACAACACAAAAATCGCTTAACGAGATGAATCAACGGGTAGATGCACTCACAAAGGAATCACAAAATTTGCATAAAGAAATGCAGAAGAATATGGGTCAACAGATGAATGCCCATAAGGAGGCAACACAAAAATTGCTTAAAGAAATGAATCAACGGTTAGATGCCCTTACAAAGGAAACACGAGAACTGCTTAAAGAAATGCAGGAGACGATGGATCAACAGATGGAATCCCATGAGGAGGAAACACAAAAATCGCTCAGAGAAATGCAGGAGAACATGGGTCTTCAGGAAGAAATCCTGAAAGAGGTAATGCAAAAATACCTTAAAGAAATACAGGAAAATACAAACAAACAAGTGAAGGATCTCAGCAAATCCATCCAGGAACTAAAAAAGGAAGTAGAAACAACTAAGAAATCACAAAGGGAGACAACTTTGGAGATAGAAAACCTTGGGAAGAAATCAGGAGTCATAGATGCAAACATCAAAAATAGAATACAAGAGATGGAAGAAAGAATCTCAGGTGCTGAAGATTCCATAGAAAGCATCGACTCAACAGTCAAAGAAAATGCAAAATGCAAAAAACGCGTAACCCAAAACATCCAGGAAATCCAGGACACAATGAGAAGACCAAACCTAAGGATTATAGGTACAGATGAGAGTGAAGATTTGCAACTTAAAGGGCCAGTAAACATCTTCAACAAAATTATGGAGGAAAACTTCCCTAACTTAAAGAGAGAGATGCCGATGAACGTACAAGAAGCCTACAGAACTCCAAACAGACTGGACCAGAACAGAAATACCTCCCGTCACATAATAATCAAAACACCAAATGTTCTAAACAAAGAAAGAATACTAAATGCAGTAAGAGAAAAGGGCCAAGTAACATACAAAGGAAGACCTATCCGAATCACATCAGACTTCTCACCAGAGACTATGAAAGCCAGAAGATCCTGGGCAGATCTCATGCAGACACTAAGACAGCACAAATGCCAGCCTAGACTACTATACCCAGCAAAACTCTCAATCACCATAGATGGAGAGACCGAGATATTCCATGATAAAACCAAATTTTCACAATATCTTTCCACAAATCCAGCCCTGCAACGGATAATAGGTGGAAACCTCCAATACAGGGAGAGAAACAACACCCTGGAAAAAATGAGATAATAACCTTCTTGAATCAAACCCAAAAGTAGATAACCACTCAAACATAAAGATAGCGTCAAGAATGGCAGATGGCAATAATCACTATGCCTTAATCTCTCTTAATATCAATGGTCTCAATTCCCCAATTAAAAGACATAGACTAGCAGACTGGATACGTAAACAGGACCCAGCATTTTGCTGCATGCAGGAAACGCACCTCAGTGTCAAAGACAAACACTACCTCAGAGTAAAAGGCTGGAAAACAATTTTACAAGCAAATGGCCCCAAGAAACGAGGTGGAGTAGCCATCCTAATATCGGATAAAATTGATTTTCAACCTAAAGTCATCAAAAAAGACACAGAAGGACACTACATACTGATCAAGGGAAAAATCCACCATCAAGAACTCTCAATCCTGAATATCTATGCTCCAAATGCAAGGGCACCCTCATTCGTAAAAGAAACTTTACTAAAACTCAAAGCACACATCGCACCGCACACAATAATAGTGGGTGACTTCAACACCCCGCTCTCTGAAATGGATCGTTCAGGAAAGCAGAAACTAAACAGGGACACAGTGAATCTAATTGAAGCCTTGGACCAAATGGAACTAACTGATATATATAGAACATTTCATCCTAGAGCTAAAGAATACACCTTCTTCTCAGCTCCTCATGGTACCTTCTCCAAAATTGACCATATAATTGGTCACAAATCAGACCTCAACAGATACAAGAAGATAGAAATAATCCCATGCCTCCTATCAGATCACTATGGAATAAGGGTGGTCTTCAATGGCAACAAAAACAAAAGAAAACCCACGTACACATGGAGGCTGAACAATGCTCTACTCAATGATAACTTGGTCAAGGTGGAAATAAAGAAAGAAATCAAAGACTTTTTGAAAGTTAATGAAAATGAAGGCACAACATACCCTAACTTATGGGACACAATGAAAGCAGTGCTAAGAGGAAAATTCATAGCCCTGAGTGCCGCCAAAAAGAAACGGGAGACAGCATACACTAACAGCTTAATGGCACACCTGAAAGCCCTGGAACATAAAGAAGCAAATACACCAAAGAGGAGTAGAAGGCAGGAAATCATCAAACTCAGGGCTGAAATCAATCAAGTAGAAACAAATAAAACCACACAAAGAATCAACAAAACGAGGAGTTGGTTCTTTGAGAAAATCAACAAGATAGATAAGCCCTTAGCCAGACTAACCAGAGGGCACAGAGATAGTATCCAAATTAATAAAATCAGAAACGAAAAGGGAGAGATAACAACAGAAACTGAGGAAATTCAAAAAATCATCAGATCCTACTACAAAAACCTGTATTCAACACAACTAGAAAATCTTGAGGAAATGGACAATTTCCTTGACAGATACCAAGTACCAAAATTAAATCAGGATCAAATAGACCATCTAAACCGTCCTATAAGCCCTGAAGAAATAGAAGTTATCATTGGAAGTCTTCCAACCAAAAAAAGCACAGGTCCAGATGGTTTTAGTGCAGAATTCTATCAGACCTTCAAAGAAGACCTAACACCAATACTCTTCAAACTGTTCCACAAAATAGAAACAGAAGGAACACTACCCAACTCGTTCTATGAAGCCACAATTACACTAATACCAAAAGCACACAAAGATCCGACAAAGAAAGAGAATCTCAGGCCAATCTCTCTTATGAATATCGATGCAAAAATACTCAATAAAATTCTTGCCAACCGAATCCAAGAACACATCAAAACGATCATTCACCACGATCAAGTAGGCTTCATCCCAGGGATGCAGGGATGGTTCAATATAAGGAAATCCATCAATGTAATCCACTACATAAACAATCTCAAAGAAAAAAACCACATGGTCATCTCATTAGATGCTGAGAAAGCATTTGACAAAATTCAGCATCCTTTCATGCTAAAGGTCTTGGAAAGATCAGGAATTCAAGGCCCATATCTAAACATAGTAAAAGCAATTTACAGCAAACCAGTAGCCAGCATCAATCTAAACGGAGAGAAACTTGAAGCAATCCCACTAAAATCAGGGACTAGACAAGGCTGCCCTCTCTCTCCATATCTTTTCAATATAGTACTTGAAGTTCTAGCTAGAGCAATTAGACAACAAAAAGAGGTCAAAGGGATACAAATTGGAAAGGAAGAAGTCAAACTATCACTATTTGCAGACGATATGATAGTATACATAAGCGACCCAAAGAACTCCACCAGAGAACTCCTACAGCTGATAAACGACTTCAGCAAAGTGGCCGGATATAAAATCAACTCAAGCAAGTCAGAAGCCTTCCTATACTCAAAGGATAAGCAGGCTGAGAAAGAAGTAAGAGAAATAATACCCTTTACGATAGCCACAAACCATATTAAGTATCTTGGCGTGACGCTAACCAAACAAGTGAAAGATCTGTATGACAAGAACTTCAAGTCTCTGAAGAAAGAAATTGAAGAAGACCTCAGAAGATGGAAAAATCTGCCATGCTCATGGATTGGCAGGATTCATATAGTAAAAATGAGCATCTTACCAAAAGTAATACACAGATTCAATGCAATCCCCATCAAAATCCCAACTCAATTCTTCATAGAGTTAGAAAGAGCAATTCAAAAATTCATCTGGAATAACAGAAAACCCAGAATAGCTAAAACTATTCTCAAGAGTAAAAGAACCTCTGGGGGAATCAGTATCCCGGACCTCAAGCTGTACTACAGAGCAATAGTGTTAAAAACTGCATGGTATTGGTACAGTAACAGACATGTAGATCAATGGAACAGAACTGAAGACCCAGAAATGAATCCACACTCCTATGGTCACTTGATCTTTGACAAAGGAGCTAAAACCATCCAGTGGAAAAAAGATAGCCTTTTCAACAAATGGTGCTGGCTCAGCTGGAGGTCAACATGCAGAAGAATGCAAATTGACCCATCCTTATCTCCTTGCACTAAGCTCAATTCTAAGTGAATCAAAGATCTCAACATAAAACCAGACACACTGAAACTAATAGAAGGGAAACTAGGGAAGAACCTTGAACATATGGGCACAGGGGAGAATTTCCTGAACAGAACTCCAATAGCTTATGCTCTAAGATCAAGAATAGACAAATGGGACCTCATTAAATTACAAAGTTTTTGCAAGGCAAAAGACACTGTCAAAAAGACAAAGCGGCAACCAACTAACTGGGAAATGATCTTTACCAACCTTACATCCGACAGAGGGCTAATATCCAAGATATACAAAGAACTCAAGAAGTTAAACTCCAGAGGGGCAAGTAACCCTATTAAAAAATGGGGTACAGAGCTACACAAAGAGTTCTCACCTGAAGAATATCTAATGGCTGAGAAGCACCTAAAGAGATGTTCATCATCCTTAGTCATTAGGGAAATGCAAATCAAAACAACCCTGAGATTCCATCTCACACCAGTCAGGATGGCTAAGATCAAAAACACAGGAGACAGCAGTTGTTGGCGAGGATGTGGAGAAAGAGGAACACTCCTCCACTGCTGGTGGAATTGCAGGCTGGTACAACCACTCTGGAAAGCAGTCTGGCGGTTCCTCAGAAAACTGGGCATGACACTTCCGGAGGATCCGGCTATACCACTCCTGGGCATATACCCAGAGACTTTACCTGCATGCAATAAGGACACATGCTCCACTATATTCATAGCAGCCTTATTTATAATAACCAGAAGCTGGAAAGAACCCAGATGTCCCTCAACGGAGGAATGGATTCAGAAGATGTGGTATATCTACACAATGGAATACTACTCTGCAATTAAAAACAATGAATTCACGAAATTCCTAGGCAAATGGTCAGAACTTGAAAATATCATCCTTAGTGAGGTAACCCAATCACAAAAGATCACACATGGTATGCAGTCACTGATAAGGGGATATTGACCCAGAATCTCAGAATACCCTAGACACAATCAGCATATCAATAGATTTCTAAAAAGATGGAAGGAGAGACCCCTGGTCCTGGAAAGACTGGATGTAGGGGAACGCCAGGACAGAGTAATGAGAGGGGGTTGAATGGAGAAAAGAGGGAGGGAAGGGGGCTTATGGGACTTTCGGGGAGGGAGGAAACGGGAAAGGGGAAGTGATTTGGAATGTAAATTAAAAAAATAAAATTAAATAAAAAAAAAAAGAAATGATCTTCCACATGCTCACAGGGAATGCATTGCAGCTCTGATTCAAGACCCACACCCACACAGCCTCGTACAGAACTTAGCCGCATAGAAAGTTTTATGCAACCACTCTTGAAGAGAGTACCACTGTCCTGCCTAGATTTTGTCAAACTTACATAAATTAAGGTTATCTAGGAAGAGAACCTCAATGAAAAAAAAATGCCTCCATCAGATTAGCTTGTAGACAAGTCTCTGGGATATTTTTTTCTTTGATTAATGATTGATACGAGAGGGCCTAGCCCATTGAGACCAGTGACATTCATGTGCAGGTGGTTCTGGGATCTATAAGAAAACAGCCTGAGCAAGTCATGGAGAGTGAGCAGTAGTCCTCCATGGTCCTTGTTTCAGTTCCTCTCTCTAGGCTCCTGCCTTGGCTTCTCCTGTTGATGGACTGTGACTAAGATATGAAGCCAAATGAAGCCTTTCCTCCCCAAGTTGCCTTTCTTCTTGTCATGGTGCATTATGACAATAATAGAAAACAAACTAGGACAATTACCAGTAAGCAGTTCAAGTCGATAAAAGATACAGTATGAGCCTCACTTCACTCCAAATTTCTTTCCTAAGATGATGTTTTTCTTACCACAAACAAGATGTATTCAACAAGAACAGGCCTGTGGACATCAAGGTATTGAGAACACCCCATAATTTACTACCAGATTTTTTTTAAATTATCCATGATTAAGTTAGTTTCTCAGTTATATGAGAAATAAACTTAGAATTTTTCAAAATCGTTTCTTAAAATGCTTTCTTCATCCTGTGATGAATTATGACAGTAGGTTAAAGTCATGTTATCCCCCAAACCAGCTTTACTTTCTAAATTTTTTTCCTAATATAATGGAAAATTTGAGGTATGGGTACGTCCATATATATATATATATATATATGCGTGTGTGTGTGTATGTGTGTGTGTGTATGTATATACACATATACACATACACATACACCTATACATATATGTTTCATCATCTGCTCATAGTCTAACTAAATGGTGATTTCTGAAGCAGGGATTTTGTTTGTGTGTTTATTTTTTGTTTTGCTGTTCTTGTTACAACATCTCACTGTGTAGATCAGGCTGGCTTCAAATCTACAGAGTTCTTTCTACCTCCGCCTCTCGTGAGCTGGAGTTAAAGGCATGTGCCCCTCTACTTGGCCTTCTGAAACAGTTTCTTTCTTTTTTTTTACTAGAAAGAAATTATTCCTTGAAAATTAGACACAATATTTCTATAAAATAAATCTGGAAATGTGTTTAAAGAATATATATTTTTGTCAAGCTTTCCAGTTCCTGCTAAGTGACATGATCAACTTGCCCTTTAATATTTTGGGTAAAGCTTAGCAACTTATTTTTTTTTTAATGTTTTGAATGGAATTCATAGGCTGTTCCTTTCAAGAAGGCTTCTATCTTTGTTTTGGTTTCCATCCTAGTACCCAACACTGAGTCTCTTCAGCTGCAAGCCATTCTATATTCAGCTATCTTTTCTGTGAGGCAGAACTTGGTTTCATTTATCTATTCCACTCTTTGCTGATGTATGTTTGCTGTGTTTAGATTACGCAATGACTTCTTTGATGTTTATAAACGTTCCTCTAATTTCCTCTAGTTCATTTTGTTGTATATGTTTTACATTCTTGAATAGCTTTCAGTGAACACAGTTTTAAACAATTTTCCCTGCTAATAAAAATATTTAATTCTGACCTGGAACTCTCTATGTTTCTTTTATTACTATCATTTACTTTGTATTAAAACAACAAAGCATTTGTCAAAAATAGTAAAGGTTACATCTGTATTCTAAAATATAGGCACCTAGACTGTTGATAGGTGATTTAAATCCATACAAATTAATTTCCACTATCAATATTTGAAATTTATCTTCTTTTATCTTTTCTAGTTATTCAGTTTTGGTTTCCTTCCTTACTTCCTTTCTTTGTTCTTCATGACTATAATTTATTCCATTTTTTTCAATTTTATTAATTTTGTTTATCCCATTCCTGTACATTTGTTAGGGGAAGGACTCAGTAGACTATTTATTTTCAGGAGAGTAGGGTGTATTTAACAAACAGGTATCTGATAGTCTACCTGGATGCCCATCACAGAGCCTGAAGGATGAAGGATATCAAGCAGGGGTGATGTAGTGTTCCTGGGCACAGACACCTTTCAGACTAGCTGAGAGATTACAGAAGAAAAGGTCAAGAGCTGCAGGTAGTAAGATATGAACTAGGTTTATGCTTATTGCTCTGGGATTCAGAAGAAAATGAATAAACAGTAACTGTGGTCCCCACAGGAGTCTGATGAAGTTAAACAGTAACTGGTACCCACAGGAGAATGATGGAGATAAGCAGTAACTATGGTCCTCACAAGAGAACACCAGAAGCTGTGTTTGATGGTGCTACATACTGGAGAATTTGTTCTCATCTTGAATTCCAAAGCGATGTCTTCCACCAAAAGAAAAGGGAAGCTGAAGTGTGCCCAGTGCCCTCCATCCTTACCTCACTTCTTGTCTTAGAAGAGCAGCCTTTGCCTGTCATCATGGTGCATTACTTTAGCAATGAGATTTTCAAACACTGTCTTCATTATGCAAAAGTAGTTTTGATTTTAAGAACGTCTTTATTGTGAAAGTATGCTGAATTTTGCATAGTGCCTTTTCTGCATAAGTTGTCATGGTTTGTAGGTTCTTTCTGCTTCATTTTGCCCCTATGGTTGTTTCATTGCTTGTTATCATACTATATCATCCTTTTAATCTGTGAATTTGACTCTCTAGTATTTTGTTGAAGAATTGGCTTCTTTGTGACAGATACTGGTCAATGGATTTTTTTCCTTCTAATACAGTCATATGGCTTTATCATCACAGTAATTTTGGCCTCATAAAATAATTTTAGAAGTTACTGTTCCTCTTTTTGGAAAAGGTTTAAGGAACATTAGTGTCAGTTCTTTAGATGTTTGGAAGAACTCATTAGAGAAACCATCTGGCCATAACGTTCCTTTGCTACAGGCTTTTGATTACTGATTCAATCTCCTCATTAAAAGTCTATTCAGATTTCCTCTTTCTCTCTATTTCATTTTTGGCAGACTGTGTTTAAAGAACATATGCTTTAAATAGGCCATCTAAGCTGGGGATACACCATTGTTCATCATATGCATGATTTTAAGTGAGTTGTAATGTGCCTGACTTAACTACTGATTTTACCCACTAAGTCTGTATTAGTTGATGTTTCATTGATGTGGCAAAGCAGCATAACCAAGGCAGCTTATGGAAAGGATAGTTTTCTTTAGATAATGGTACTTGGAGCTTAAGAATCCATCACTGTATGGAAGTGAACATATTAGCAAACTGCAGATGCAGAAGCAGGAAGGGGAGAGAACATATTTCAGCCATAAGTAACTGCAAGCAAGTAAAGCTTCTTATTGTCAAAGTTGGACTCCAATAGATTTCTTCCTCCACAAGTATGTACCACCTTAACCTCCCCCAAACACAACACCAGCAGGAAGCAAAGTATTGAAATAACTGAGCATCTGGTGGCCCTCCTCATTCTAACCACTACAGAATATTCCCACATTTTCTTTTTATCAATATAACCAAAGGTAGGTGAATTTTGCTTATCTTCTCAATGAACCAGTTCCTATTTTTGTTGTTTTAAAACTCATTTTCTGGGCTGGAGAGATGGCTCAGTGGTTAAGAGCACCGACTGCTCTTCCAAAGGTCCTGAGTTCAAATCCCAGCAACCACATGGTGGCTCACAACCATCTGTAATGAGATCTGATGCCCTCTTCTGGTGTGTCTGAAGACAGCTACAGTGTACTTACATATAATAAATAAATCTTTAAAAAAAAAGAAATTGTCTAAAAAAATTAAATAAAACTCATTTTCCTATTCTCTATGTTTCTAACCTCTGTTATTTTTATTAATCTCTGTTATTATTATTATTTTCTTCTTTCTGCTAAGCTTGGGTTTAATTTTGGTCTTTTCTTTCTAGCTTTTAAAGTGTGTATTAATGTTCTACCTTTATTTTTTAAATGTAAGCATTCAGTGCTGTTGATTTACATATTAACATTGCCTTGGCTGCACTCCACAAATTTTGTGGATTTTTAAATGTAGTTTCATTCCAATACAAACACAAAAGATACTCTGCATTATTTCAGTTTTTCTAATTTGTTACAGTTGTTTTGTGACCTAACATATGATTCTTCTGTGCAATGTTGTTCCATTTACATTTGGTTGAAATAATGTGAATTTTTCTATGGTTCAGAAAATTGTGTACAACCCTGAAATTTCAATCCAGACTGTCAACTGACTGTCTTAAAAATTTTCTTCTATACAATAAGGTACTCTGAAAGAGAAACCATGGCCACATAACTTCCATGGCAGTGTATAATTACATAATAATTCTGTAACTTAAATGATTGTTATCAGCCTCATACCGTAATTAACTCATGAATTAGCCTTCCTCATAAACATATGTGTGTAGGAAAATCGTAGCAATATAGGGTCTGCTACTACTTGTGATTTCAGGCATCCTCAATGGGTCTTGCAACATAACTTTGATGGATAAAGGGGGCTGTCTTGTGTCCCCCTTTCTGCCCTTCCTATTTCCTTATTGATCTTTCAGTTGACCATGGTGACCTCCTCCCTGCTGCTGAGCCACTTTGACCTTTGACTCTTCAATGTTTTTTCAGATGCTTAGGATTCTGCATATTACCATATGTTTGTAAGCTGAGGAAAGATAAGACCTACACACACACACACACACACACACACACACAGAGAGAGAGAGAGAGAGAGAGAGAGAGAGAGAGAGAGAGAGAGAGAGAGAGAAAAGAGAAGAGAAGAGAAGAAAAGAGCCAGGCAGACTTGCTCTCTGTCCCAGATGGAGAGCAGGTAGGAGGAAGGTGAACAAAGTGACAGGGTGTTTATGGGCTTGATTTCATTGATTACATGTTTGCATGGTTGCCGTGGCTTTCTACCTAGAATCTGCAGCTCTCTCAAGGACAATTTTCACCCCTGAGTGTTATCTCTTCAGTGAAATGGTTGTCAGAGCTTCCTAATTCACCATTAAATGCCACTATCCAATAATACCAGTAGCTGACCTGAAACAGGCTCACCTCCCACTCACGGGGACCCACCTGCCTCTGCCTCCTGAATGGCTGAGATTAAAGGCATGCATGCACTATTATGCTGGGGTCCAATAATTCTTTTTAAAGTGTATAAAATCTCCATTTGTTGATCCCTGGGCTTAATTAAAATTTTAGATCTATGTGAAGTTCTAAGTGGAAGAAACTTTCCAAGTAGAGCTGCAGGCTTGTGCTACATGGAATATAAGCTACCTTGGCATAGTAATCAGGTCTAGTGCTTCAACTGAGAGGAGCCATCGGGGTGTATCAAGCACTGATTTTTTTTAAATCCAGACAGATTTAAAGGAGCTGTCTGACAAGAGTCCACAATCAAGCCAAGCATGATTGCTCATATCATAGCATCAACACTAGGGAGACTGAAGCAGGAAGGGCGAACACTTTAGGCCAGCCTGGGTTACAGAGTGAGAGCTCATTTGAAAAAGAAAATTAATTAAAAATTTAAAATTAATTTTTAAAAGCAAGAATGCTTAAAAAACAAACATTAAGTTCATTCTGGTTTCTATACATAAGGTGTAAATTTCTCTCTTCCAATCTTGAGTGAATTTTAATTGTTCTTGACGAGCTGGGCTCGAATCTTATTGTACACAGTATTCTCCACATTCTTGAGCATTCTAAATTGCCCACTAATTTCCATTCTTTGAAAAACTTGCTTCTAGTAATATCTCAAAGAGCATCAGAAAAATCTGGTTCAGAGCTTTATTATACTCTTTTACTTTGGAAAAGCAAATCTTTTATAGATTTCTCTCTCTCTTTCTGCTGTTATATAGAATGTTTATAGGAAAGCAAATATATTCATGTGATAAAAGTATAGACATGGTCCAGTTGGACTGCCAGACAAAGGCCAATTTTAGCCTCTCCAGTGAATGTGTCAAAGCTTCACCCAAGCTCCTCCTACTTTTGCAATGGGAACTCAGAATGCCACACAGATGTTTCCTTCCCTGCCTGTCTGTGTCTCTGCCTGGTGACACGCTGGGTAAGGCACCAGCACTAAGTATAGGCTTTTCTTCTTATTTTTCTGGGAGTTCACCCAGAAGTTAAGTCTTGAGAAAAAGATTTAGACATAAGAGCTTCTTTGGATCTGACTCCAGTAAATATAGTAGGGTCAGTGAATTAGGGAAGAAGGGTTCCACTGGAGGCACTATCTCTGTCTCCGGGAAACATCTTCCTAAGGGTGTCCTATGTGGGATGTGAAGAAGCAATGATTCCTAAGATTTGGCCCTTCCCTGTCTTCCATGTATTAAACACTTGGTTTAAGGTTATTGGGAGGTGGTAGAAAGTTTAGGTGGTGGGACAATGGAGGAGGACTGGATTCACTGAAGGCATGCCCTTGAAGGGGACACTGGTACTCTGGAACCCTCTCTTCATCTCATTTCTCTTTCTGTCTGTCTCAAGTTGTGAGCTTGCTCTCTACATGTTCCACTCCCATGAACTACTTCCTACCCAGGGACTCAAAATCAATGAGAACAAAAGAATATGGACCAAAACCTGAAAAAATTGTGACTCAAAAATAAATCTTTTATTTTTTATAGTTTATTGTCTTGGGTATTTTTTTGTTATAGTAATAGAAAACTCACAGTGACTGAGGATTTCTTTGAAGAACATAAATCACCCAGAATTTCTGGCCCCTCTTATGGGATGAGCAGACTCAAGAAACTGGAGATAAGCATCCAAAAAGCATCCCAAATAGTCACATTTAGTGTTCCTTACATCTGGTCTGAATGCATGCTGGATAATGAACCTGAGAGATATGTATGAAATACCAATCACTTCTGCTGTATTTCTTCTATACACAGGAAAGGATGATAAGAAGCTGACATTCCTTTGCAAAGCTCTAAATCAGTTCCTGAGAGGTCCTAACCTCAGGGAACACAATCATTTTGGCAATGAAAGCTGTTCTACTTAGTGACCTTTTCTGGTAGCCAAAGGCATTTACGAGAGAATACATTGTTCATGGAGAAAGATCAATTTTAAGCTGACCTTAAGGTGTAGCTTAGCATACAAATGAATCAATTCATTATCAGAAACAGTGTCTCAGAACATTAGAAATCTTCTTAATGTGATCTGTACCACCTTTGTAAGGGGTTCTGACCTTAATGAAGACTGGTACCGTGAGGGAAACCTTCCTACATCAGAGATGAACTTAGTGGACTATTAAAAGGAAGAAGACATGAAGGAAGGTACACAGATGAGGAAAGATCTGGGGAGAGCCTGGTGGGTGGATGGGGATGAGGGAGTAAAAATAGATGCAGTTGTATTTTCTGTTAACTACACGCGCGCGCGCACACACACACACACACACACACACACACACACACCTGACCCACACATTACTATTTGGGAAAGCAGACTGCATTTGATGGTATTTAAGTATTTATAAATATAAGGATTTGACTTCTGTCTCAATGTTTCAATTCTACCCATCACCAGACATAGTTGTAAGGTTGATGTGTTTCCACTAGTTAGAAACATAGCATCCTTTTTACTTATTTGGGGGAGGAAGAATAGGGAGAGGTTGACCTGCTGCGTGTCATACTTGACATACTTCTGGTCATCAAGCCTGTGGTAGTCTGTTATGCCATATTTTAAGACAAAATAAAAGCCTGCTGTGGACAGTTGGAAAGGTATTTACAGTTAAGGTACTATGGTGACTTATGGGTAGAACGGAACATGCCATTCAAACAATCATAAGAGTTCCTATTAACTTATGAGCATTTTTTTTCTCCACAAAGAAGTGTGTGCTCATGGCTCCCTGGCAAATCTTGGAATCACAGATTTAAACCAAGTTTTAAATCCCATCCTATCTTTACTTCTGATTTTAGACTGTTTTCCCTTCTCCTGAGGAGAAAGGGCAGAGATTCTCATATTTGAAATACAATATACCATCTGACCTTGAGTTGCTTGGGTGCTAATATGAAGATGAGAACAAATGCACAATGTCTAAAATGGGGGCGTGATCTGTAGTTTTCTGCAGTGGTTGTCCTGCCCATCCCAGTGGGAGCCACCATAACTGATATTGGTTCTTGTTCTTGACAAGCCTTGTTGTCTCACAATTTATGATATATAGTGAAATCCTTAGAATAAAACTATATTATTTCCTCTATATTATTATAACAGATACCAAAGCCTGAGTAATATATAAGAACAATTAATATGGTGACAGTGTTAAGGATTGATGAGCATGGGACTTGCATTGGATTGGCTCTGGTTAGGAACTTATGCTAGATAGTGTTGCAATGGCATTAAAGAGATATCATACGGAAAGAAGGGAAACCAGACAGCTAACGAGAGGCCAGTTGGTTCATCTATAAAACCCACTCATAAAAGCTAACTGCATCCCTAGGGCAACAGTCCCAGTGAACTTCCACTAGGCTCCATCTGCTCCCCTTGTCACACCAGAGAGTAAGCTCATAGCACATGAATCCTAGTAGACAAATTAAAACTATTTCCAAACCATAGCTGGGACTAACTGGCATCTCAAGCCTTTCCATGTCCTGGATGAAGTAGCAGAGTCATATAACCAATAGCATTGTGTCCCTTGCTGTTTTCAATAGCTAGGTCTTTCAGAAAGAATATGCCCAGCTCACACATCAGATGAACTGAGCTGACTGGGCTCAGAGAAAAGGCATGTCACCAAATACAGTATCTATACAGGAAGCATTTATTGAGATCCTCTTATGTGCCAGAGGCAAAGTGATAGGGGACAGTGCCCACACCCTGAGACTCTTACAAGAGGGAGGAGCAAGCTGCAGAGGGATGAGGGTTAGCAGAGTGAGGAGGTCAGGATATGACCAGAGGTGTGACCTTGGAGTCACACATATCTACTTAACTCCTGCTTGTGACACCTGCTCACTGACCTTCAAAGATTTCTGATCTTCATTTTATCCACATTACGTGGTCAGAATACTGCCTTCCAGACATATAGAGCCATGCATAATAAATGAACTTTAGCACACTGCTCAGCATTCATGGTACAATAAAGACATTTATTAAGGGAGAAAGAATTGGAATTAGTTAGCTATCTATGGACAATCAATTACCACAAACTGAAAATCTTATGTCAATAGACATTTAACATTACAAAGTTTCTTGGAAAACCAGGCATGTTTCATCTTTGCTGGGACCAGCACTAGTCTTCAATCAATATATCAGCTAAGGGACACATTTTATCTGAAAGCTAAACTTAAGAAGGATCTGATTCCAAGATTTCAGAATTCTCAGATGTCTGGGGGATTCTTGGCTGGAAGTCCCCTCTCTGTCCCTCCCTCCCTCCACCCTTCCCTCCCTCTCTCCCCCTCCCTCTCCCTCTCTTCTTGGCTCCCCTTTCTCTCTGTCACATGAGTCTCTGGCTTATTTCATTGATATGTGCAAAGGAGAATCCTGCTGTAAAAAGTCACAATCATTGTTCTCTGTGCCCGAAGTGACATCCTTTCATTAGGACTACATTTCACAGGCTAGGACAAAACTGCAGGCCTTGGCCACTTGAAGGAAAAAAAAATTAAAGAACATGAACATCAGGGGGTAGAAAAATCAAGAGCCATCTTGGTGTCTGCCTGCCATATGCCCATTTTAAGATATCTTCAAATACAAATGTATATGTAATAAGAAGAGCGATATCAACAGCACATGCACAAAGTCCAGAAAAGGAACAAATTGAGGGATAAGTTAAAACAAACAAAGATTGGGGTCATTTATTTAGAACCCAAGGCATATGGAGGTTACTATTGTGAAAGTTCTGGAAGATGTGTAATGTAGGAGTCTAGAAAGTATCCTAGAGATATTATGTAGGAGAAATTAGAGTGATGTTTGTATTTGAAAATTCAGGCGAGAACGGCCTTGTCTAAGGAAAGAGAGATTGGAAGGCAAGGAGATAATTTTGGAAATAATTTTGGAAAATGAAGACCTAATAGATCTAAAAAAAATCTTACTTAGTATATTATCCATTTCAAAACTAGTATTATAAGACAGATGTGCCCGGCCCCTATACCTTCTCCATTCATTGCATAAGTATTTGGCAGGTATTAATCTTATGTGTTTGATCTAAAAATGCTCCAAGAAGCTCACAACTTTTTGCATTGTAGAGCTTCCATTACAGAAAGGCAAAATAAAGATAAAACCAGCCCAAGTAAATAAATATCAAAGGCTAGAAATTGTTAATGCTATATAGTTTTTAAAGTATACATGAGACTTCATATGTTGTAAATGCCCCTAAAGAGTAGTCATCTTGTTCTGGGCATAAACAAGCAAGGTCATCAGGGTAGACACTGAGGTGGACAGAAAAGAAACAGATATTAGAGACATAAGAAAAGTCTTAATCTAGATATTAGAAACCACTTCAAGATATTGTGAGGATAATAAGGGGACTGGAGTCTGGAAAAGGGAGGGCTATAGTCAGAAAATACAGATATTTGAAGGGAGAGTCATTTTGATGAGAGAGACACATTGTGAAGAGAAGGAATCATTGTGAAGATAGAGGGCTGTCACAAGACTAGGGAGGTTATTGTGAGGAGACTGAGCCACTGCGCAGAGGGAGCTATTGTGGGAAGGGGGAGCCACACTAAGAAGGAGGAGCCAGGGTGAGGAGGCAGAGCCACTGGGAAAAGGGGGAGACACTGTGAAGAGGGGGAGACAGTGTGAAGAAGAGGAGAAATTCTGAGGAGGGAGAAGTCTTTAGCTCTGGGAGCTAAGTGAGGGTCGGAAGGGAGAGCTGCTGTATAAAGGAGTGCCATTATGCTGAGAGCAAACCATTGAGAGGAGGGGGAGCCATTAGGAGAATAAGGAGGGGAGCCATTAGGAGAGAGGTGATTTCTCTGAGAGTTGTTATACCACCAATGCTTTGGATAAAGAAGTGTGCAATCTTAGAGCTGAAAGTTCAAATTGAATCCCTGATGGGGAGGAGATACAGTAAAGAGAGACACTGTGCCTCCCTTTGGCTGTCAGACTGCCCCTTCTTTTTAGTCTGACTTGCAGAATTAATGCACTTAACAGGCATACAAGAATGCTCGAAGCCAACCATCAGACTGAACATGGGGACCCCAATGGAAGAGTTAGGGGAAGGACTGAAGTTGCTGAAAGGAATTGCAACCCCATAGGAAGAACAACAATATCAACTATCTGGACTCCCCACCCAGCCCTAGAGCTCCCAGGGGCTAAACCACCAATCAAAGGATACACATAGAGGGACCCATGGTTCCAGCTGCATTGTAGCAGAGGATGGCCTTATCTGGCATAAGTGGGAGGGCAGGCCTTTGGTCCTGTGGAGGCTCAATGTCCCAGCTTAGGGGAATGCTAGGGCAGTGAGGCAGGAATGGGTGGGTGAGTGGGGGAGCACCCTCATAAAAGCAGGGGATGGAGGATGGGAAGGGGGACAGCATTTGAAATGTAAATAAATAAAATAACTAATAATGATAATTTTTTTAAAAAGAATTTGAACTTAAAGCTGATCTCCACAGTAAAGATTTGAGAACTTTTTGCCCCAATCTTCTTGTAAAACCTCTGAGACTGTAACAGAAACAAAATAGGAATCTTCAAGACAGAATGTTCTTATTTTCTTCGTGGGCCTTGGAAAGAACAAACAGAATGAAGACAAGCAGAGTCACAAGTTTCCTTCCTTCAACAAAAGCCCAGTTCATCTGTCTCACACATAAAGTTATATCTTCTAGCTTTTGTACCAAGGCTCCCTGGAGCCTGTAAGACAAGCACAGGACTTGGAGAGGGTCTTCAACTCTGTTTTCTCCCTGAGTCCCTCCCTGCACTTCCATTTGGCCGAGCTGTAAATAAATTATTTACTAATTTCTATGTCCTAATTTCTTGGATAGGGAAATTGGTAAGCGGGGCTTGTAGACCTACATGCCTGGAAATGACCTGATTTATATTATTCTAAATAAAGTTTTGCTCCTTCGTAAAAACAGTCAAGAGGGTTGAGGTGAAAGCAGAGTTACTCCTTGGAAGACCACTGAAGAAGAGAAGCTCTGGACAAGCTGGTGATGGCTACATTAGTTACAACTAGCTACACACACCCACTTTGAACACAGAGCCATTGGGAAAATGGAGAGGAAAGTAACTTGTTTCCTATCAGAACAGAATTAAAACAAAAGAACAATAAAAATAGCCTCACTTCAAAGGGAGTAAGAGTTCACTCTGGACCTAAACATGTATGACCTGGGAACAGATCTAGGATCCCTCAAATATTAGAGTCCAGCATCTCATGAAATTTTTATAATTATATAACAAAAGTCATAAATGAAGGCACTTTTCAAATACATTGGTGGGAACATTACATAGGCAGGTCACAGAAAATGGGAGGGGGGTCTCTGCTATAGGCCTTAGATATTATCTGAGGACATTATTAGCTTTGGGGTTGGCAAAAGCCAGGGATCTGTTAATGCATTTCAAAATGGCTTACCTGATAATCACAAGGATGTTGAACCAAATGTAGAGGTGATATAGGAAAGGCTATTAAAACAGGGAGGGACTAAGGACAGCCCAGGATATTAAGCTTTGGATTTGAATATTCCAACTCCTCACAACCACTGAAATGCTAATCAATATTCTAACAGAACCTTTAACACACCTGCCACTTTTTCTATTTTTTGAGAACTTCAGTTGGCCAAGCATCATACGCATGCTCTTATACTATTTTATATCCTACATGACTAAGAAGTCTTATTCCAAGAATCAATTATGGCTGAGTAGGTAGAAAAGTAGTCTTCAGAAAACAGAAATGATTGGCAAAGTCACAGAGGAATAAATCCTTGGGTAATATCAAGTTTAAGAACCATTAACAGCTAGGTCTGATACCTCTCTCCCTCTCCCTCTCCCTCTCCCTCTTCCTCTCCCTTTCCCTCCCCCACTCTCTCTCTGCCTTTGTGTCTGACATAATATTTATAGCATATAATAGGAATACTATGTTTATAAGTTAAATTACTCAAAAATATAGTTGAGGTGAAAGAAGTAAAGAATCCTTTGGATAGTTTAATTCAATTGTTATAAATTGATGAGGAACAGCTGGTTCTAATTTTAAAAACTATTCATCAATTATATTTACAAGTATCCTGTAATTAAAATTTTTATTGTTCAGTTATTTTGGTATTACATCAGTATCCAATTTGGGAAAGTAAGTGGATAGTCAGTCATATAACAGAAGAAATCAATATAATTTTTGGACATAAAATTGTATTTTTTATATATACCAAATATCACTAATTCAAGAGGCATTGGTAAGAAGGGACAAAATAAGGGACCAGGCTGTGACCGTCTTTTGTCCATTTTTATTGGATTTTCAGTCCTATTATTATGAGGAGATAATGGATGCTTTTCAAAAGGGGGTAGATCTTGAAATTAGAAGAAACAATGAAGTGTTTTTAACTAAGGAAATATAGTACTTTAGTCAATTTTGACAATCAGTGTCATTTAATCACATAACCATCAATCTAGAAAATTGAAGACTGTAGACACAATGAAAACTTTGTACAATAGGCCAAATTTTGCAAATAGATTTAAATATTGCCCACTAAATAAGTTCTAAAATTACCATGGAATAGGACAGGAATATTCCAAGAAAGAATAATTAATTTTAGAGATTTTTTTTCCTACAGCCAAGGCAATGTCTGGCAAATGAAAGCTTTAACCCAATAGGGGAAAAACCCATAAACAGCATTTAGATAAAATCTAATCACCAGGTTTTAAGTAATTGGCAAAGAGACACCTTGGTGATGGTGGTGATGGTGTTCTTATCTAAGTCAGGGGCAGAGCAGGTGGCGGTCCTTTGTTCATCCTAGCTTGATGCCTGGCTTGATGGCCAAAGCTGTCTTATGATTAAGACTCTTAAAAATCAAATCAAATGGAACCAAACTAAATCCAGGCAGTGTAGTAAGGGAGGAGGAAGACAGATACCTGTGGACACCATGCCTCCCATTGACCTGCCTCCTGTGCCATAGCACATGCTTGCTGTCATGTCACGCCACACAGCTTGCACAGAGAATATCACCAAGCAGCCTGTCAGCCCCATGGCCAGCCTGCAGCAGGAGTCACCACAATGCACCAGTATATGGTAAACAGATGGGAGAAAAAGAGAAGTGAACATTATGAAGAGAGATGGAACTGGAGACTTGAGGGTGGAGAGCCTGGTGTGAGTGGCTATCCCTGCCATCTAGGGCTATGATAAGGTTCCAGTCTGGACTGACACTGAAGGCTATATCTTGGTCTGAGACTATATAGAAAGTACCAGGGGTTAGTGATGATGTCTGTGGTTCTTATTACTACTGGAGAACACGGAGACATCCCTGGTCAGCCAGCCACTGGGGACCATGTGATGTCCAGAGGCTATACAGAACTGTCCTCAATCCTCACTTGGTACAGCTCTCTGGAGAGCTGGCCCCATTTCTCACTGGCAGAGCACTGGTGCAAGTACCTCACCCAGGCAGCACAGTGGAGCTGGCCCTGGTGGCAGGCGTGTGGGTGAGCCAGCCCTGAGGACATGAGTGTAGGAGACTGACCCTGACACTCATTTGTCATGGGGTAACATGGGCACAGAAGTGTTGCCCAACTCCTTGCCAGCTCCTGCAGTTGAGAAAGCTGCCCACAGGATTATGAACACAGGAGTGCTATCCCTGCCCCAAACCAGCTGCAGCACTTGGGAGAGCAGGATAGTCCAGAAGAGATGACCTTGGTGGTACAGGGATGGTAAGTAGGCCCGAGGATGAGACTATGGAAGATCTGACCTTACCATATGTCTGCTGTGAGGTGGTTTGGATGCAGAGGTGATGGCCACCCTCCTTGCCACTCACGGTAGTCCTGAGAGATGGCCCTATTCCCTCTTTGTAGCACTCCAGAGATCCTGCTCTGCACATGGCCTGGGCAACACAATGCAGGTCACTGGGGTTGGCAGCAATCACCTTTATCCACTAAGCCATCTCCACTGACCCTCGTCATCTCTTCCACCATCTCTGTTTTAAAATTTAATTTAAAATATGAAGACAGTCTATGATCTTCAGTTCTTTTGCCTGAGATTTCAAGTGTAGCATGAAAAAAAGAACCCAAACAACTAGAATTATCAAGTGTTCCCCATTAATGGAAATATAAAGACAAATTATCTTTAGTTAGATTTGCCTGTTTTTCTAAATAAGTTATGTTCAGTTAATGGCAATTATCAAATCTAAAACCAGCTGGAGTACCAAATGGCAGTTTTCCTTCAAATACCTCCCCTTTTACTGAATACTTCCCATTTCCTGTTCTAAGCTTTTCTATGCTAGCTAGTAGGATTCATGGCAGATCAGATTTATTTGCTACTTTGGGGAGTAGCTGCTTCGGCTCTAATTCTGGGGTTAGTGTCTCAGACTTAACCCCTATGTTTGTAGGAACAAAGGGAGTTCAAGATACTTGGTGATTATCTTTTATTCTTTCTTTTTTCCTTTCTTTCTTTGTTTTTTAGATTTTTCAAAACCTACACTTAATAAGGGTTCTTAAACACTTTAACCTCTCTTCTAGCCCACCACCCACCAGGAGTAGTGGAAAGAAAAAGGTAATAAGGCAAACGAGGATCTGGAGCTGTTCTTTGGAGCAAATCCAATCTGCATTGTCAGGATATTAGCAGTTCAGTTCATATGAATCAGCAGCAGCAGTTCGATCCACTTGCAAACATCATTCATGAATCAGCAATGACAATATTACTGAAGTCAGAGAGAGAAAACAATGGAGTAGGCAAGGTAGACTTCTCAATGGTGAAGGAAGGACAAGGAGGCGGGTTGGGAAGAAGAGACAGTCATGCTTTCTAAAGTTAGATAGATGTTAAGGAGTGGTCAAGGAGAGAGGCATGGTGGTGATGTGTGTCCAATCCCAGTACTTTAGAGGTAGAAGTGGGATGATCATGAGCTCATGGTCATCTTTGGTTGCATAGTGAGTTTGTGGCCAGCCTGGACTATATGAGACCCTGTCAAGAAAGAAAGAACAAAAGAACAGAGTGAAAGAAAAGAAGGAAGGAAGGAGGGAAGGAGGGAAAGAGGGAGGGAGGAGAGAAAGAAAGAAAGAAAGAAAGAGAGAGAGAAAGAAAGAAAGAGAGAAAAGAGGAAAGGAAAGGAAAGGAAAGGAAAAGAGATGGAAGGTGAGGGGAGGAAGAAAGGAAAGAAAGAAAGAAGAGAAAAGGAGAGAAAGAAATTGTAACAATAAACATTGACAACAACTGTATTGGCTTGCATGCAGTCTTCACAGAGACAGGAGAATGTTTGGGTGTCAGGGTGAGCAGGCTGAAATGATATTATCTGGATCCTAGAAAGGGGTGTTGGAAAGAGGAGAAAGAAAAGGACTTTTATAATTGGAATTCAGAAACTCTACTGAGTGGGGAATAGCTTCGGAGGAAACATATAAAGGGAGAGGCTATTCCATTTTCAAGTCTTCAATTTTATTTTCTACCTTCTGGCCAGTCTTCCTTGGGTTGTAAAATAGAAATTTCTCCTTGAGACAGGAAGTCTTCTTTCATCAGTGTGAGAAACTCCTGCTGTCTACATTCAGAGGCTACAATGGACCATGGAGCAAGCCATTTGTGAACGGAGCCACTGACTACCAGTCATAATGTTTATATAAGAGGATGTCACCATGCTGATAGTCAACTGTTCCATAGGGGCACACCCCTCCAACCCCGACTCAGAAAGCACCCACTGTGTATATGTGAAAGGATGCCATCAGGTATGGGTCAGGACATCTATACCAAGAATACTGACATCCACACATTAGTATCTGAAATGGTACCTGAGAAGAGATTGGCTACAAGTGTCTCATTCCTTACCTCACTTCCTGCCTAGCACCTGATCAGCTCCTTACCATTCTTTACCTACTGTGTCCCCAAAATATTAGAAAAAGCAGAGACTCTCTTTTACATTAAGGAGTCTCATGATTCCTCGTAGGACTCATAAATCGCTTTCCTTGTGCTATAATAAAGCTCTGATCAAGAACAACTTGGGGAAGGAAAGGCTTATTATTATTATTATTTATTTGACTTACAGGATATAAACCCATTAACCAGGAAGGCTAAGATGGCAACAGAAGCAGAGATCCATATAGAAATGATGTTTACTGGCTTGCTTTCCATGGATTGATCAGCTTGCCATCTTATACAACTTGGGACCACCTAGCCAGGAGTGGTAACCAAAGTAGGTTGGATCCTCCCGTATCAATGAATAGGTCCACAGGCTAATCTGATGGAGGCAGTTCTTAAATTGAAGTTCCCACTTCCCAGGTGACTATAAGTTGTATCAAGTTGAGAAAAACTAACTGAGACAAATCACAAATCACTACTTTCCTGCTATGAAAAGCATTATTGGATCACGTGTCAAAAATGACGCTGTCTATAGTTAGAAACAATATTAAATGTTGTATTTTATAGTATATGATTTATACTAATGCTCATTAGTTATAATCATAGTGGGGGATGGAAAGATGGTTCAGTAAGTTAAAGTCTGCTATCAACGCTGTATTCTGAGTTTAATTCCAAGACCCATATGATGGATGCAAAAGACTGATCCCCACTAGTTGTTCTCTGACCTCCACATGTGCACCACAGCATGTACACACCCATACATATGTACACACACAATAAATAAATTAATAAAAAAGTTAAAAATAATCATAAACAACATTGAATCATTTAAGAATGAAAATTAGAATCATATCTATAACTTACACTAATAGATTTTAAATAAATCCCCCAACTCACCCACACATATATGCACACACACACACACACACACACACACACACACACACACACACCATCAACATGGAGTCTATTTTGTATTGTCCAACTACTTCTGGGCACAGGGTCATTTTACTGTTACATACATTTAGCAGATCTATCCAGCCTCAGGTTCTTGGCTACCTCAAAAGTGTTATGGATGGGTTCCATGTCATGGAACGTGTCTTAAACCCAGCTTTGAAAATGTGATTGGAAAATCCCTTAGCATTTGTGGCAGTATTTCACCAGTAAATGTGACAAAGTAAGTCTCTGTTGTAGGTCATAGGGTTTATAGCAGGATAAAATCGGTTACTTTTCTCCTCTGGTAGCATGCAAAGTACCTTCCAGAGCCATAAATGCTAGTCTGTAGGAATAAAGTTTCTAATCGGACACCAACTCAATTTTTTCCATATTTAATAATGCAAGTAAATTTTGTCTTCAGCAGTAAATCCTTACCACAGCTGAACATGATTTTGAAATACTGCTGAGCGTGAAGGATGTTTCTATATACCTGTGATGTGAAATTGCCTTTGGTGACAAAAAAATAAAATTTCACTAATTCCACCATAATATGCTATCTACATTGGATAAGTTTCCACATAAAAAGAAATTGGGTTTCGTCCAAATTTATGCCCCCTGCATCAGAAAGGAAGTCTGCATAGCAACAATATTCTTTTGGAATAATTTATATAAAGTAGATTCATATTTTTTCACATAAGCAATTTGAAAAGATAGAACGCACTGAAGAAAAGGCTGCATCATTTACAGCACGAGGAACTTTCTTTTTTCAGATTTCATTTTAAAATGTATTGTTCTACCTGCCTCCTTCCCAAAAGAGAAAGCAAAATGTATCATGCTGGCTTGTGTTTCTTCCAGCTGGTCTCTCACAGTGGATTCCAATGTGAACTCTATGAAGGGAGAAGGGTGTTTTATAACTTAAGTAAAGAGTAAAAATATCCAATAAAGTACTTATATTGAAACCATGTTCAAAAAGCAATCAGGAAGGAGTCTGTAGGAATCTGGAGTTTATGTACATGCATTTGATGAGAGGAAAGAACATTTTTCCAAAAAGAAACTTTCTGGTCCAGCCTGCATTTCTCAGTAGGGCATCAAATTTGAAAATAAAAATGAGTGTTTCTGGTGTCTTGTGCTCTTGCTGGGGTAGCAAAGCCACTTCAGCTCTATTATAAAAAAGGAGCTGGCTGAGTCCTGGTGACATTTTCTGATCTCAAATGAGGCATCCAATTATCTTATTAGATTATTAAATGGGTTCTTGTGGAAGGTCTGATGCCTCAGCCAAACAATTTCAGCATCAAGGTCAGGTTGGAGAAAGGAGCATGAAGTGTTCCCTTTTAAAGTGTTTTTAAACCCTTCCCTCCTGCAAGGAAGAAAGGAGTTACTGCCACAGAATCTCTTGCTCCTCTGCTCCAGCCCAAAACCTCCTAGCTCAATGGTGTCTCATCTTCTGGGAGACTGGCTGTGATTCCGAAGTCCCAGCTACTGATATTAGTATTTAGTATTTAGATCCCCAGAACCTGTGTAAAATCCAGGCATAGACCCACAGATATCTGCATTCTCAGCACTCCTACAAGAAGATCTGAGGCACAGAAAGGAAATTCTCTAGTTAACCTGATATGCACAGTGACAAACAAGATGGGCAGCAAAGAAATGAAATTCAATGCTGTTCTGTGAACTCTACATTCATAAAGTCATATTGCTCAGTCTGTCTTTGGGGTGTTTGCTTTGATTAATAAAGTTCTTCAAGAACTGTGTACCTCTCAGTCAAGAGATGAATTCTTTTCCTCAGAATGAGAATGTCCAACACCCCCATTTTCTTCCCATGTGGCAAAGAGGAAGTACTTAGACCTTTCCTTGATTTTATGATGCTATCATGATAGAGTTGTCACCTTTGTAGCCTATCTAATGCTATGAAGCACCCAAAGTACCTCCCAGAACCCTCTCTTCCATTATCACCCCATTGGGGATTGTGGCTTCCATATAAAACTTCATGGAGCCCAAAACTTTAGGTCATAATAGCCACATGCTCTCCAAAGGTCTGTTATATCTTCCATTAATATGAACTGCTGGCTAAAATTAGGTGTCAGTTTAACTAGATTAATTGATATTTAGGCAAACAGGGATTGTATTGGTTCTGGTTGGATAAGTGAGGATAAGTCCTAGGTGAGGTATACATTGGTTGGTAAGGATTCACCTTCATTATGGGTGAGCAACATCCAGTAGACTGAAGACTGTAAAAGAACTAGGTGAGAATAAAACTTCATTCACTGTCAGTCTTCTGGAACCATGACACCATTTTCTTCTTACCCTCAGACTTTAAAACAGATTCTGTGCCCTTATGGTCTGGGGACTTGTACCTATGCACACCCCTCATTTCAAAGTTCTCAGCCTAAGAGTAACATCATCGGCTTCTTGGGTTCTGAAGTCTTTGAACTTGGAGTGATCCACACTAAAAGTGCTCCTAGTCTCCTCCGACTCTTTAGAGGACAGACTGTATGATTTCTCAGTCTTCCCAACTATAAGCGGGCCAATTCTCTTAACAAATCTACTCTAATCTGTCTGTCTGTCTGTCCATCTGTCTGTCTGTCTGTCTGTCTGTCCATCCATCTATTCGTCCATCCATCCATCTGCCCTTGCATCCATCCATCCACCCATTATCTAAGTCTGTCTTTTTGTCTCTTTCTCTGTCTGTCTCTCTGTCTTTCTGTCCTGTCTTTGCCTCTTCCTGTCTCTTCCTGTCTGTTTCTTTCTGTTTCTCTGTGTCTCTGTCTGTTTCTGTCTGTCTTTCTCTGTCTCTGTCTCTCTGTTTGTCTGTCTGCCTCTTCCTACTGGTTTCTTTCTCTGGAGCTCATTGACTACCATGGCACTTAGTGTAGATGGTGTTCTGTTTTGTTTTTCTGCAGTGCTGGGGATTGAACCCAGAACCTTGTTCATGCTAGTCAATTACTCTCCTATTGAGCTATATTTCCAACCTATGTACTTACTGTGAAGTAACTTGTACCAGACAGTTGCTCTGCCAACTTATACCACCAACTATTGGATACATTTATACTTTCCAAATGAATGAAAAGTAATTCCTTTTGGGAATAATGTACTAAGCATTTTTCATGATTTCATTTAGAAAAGCCAAGTCAGAAAGAAGACAACAAAGGCTGTTTGTAATTCCTTGGTCCTAGGAGAACTGTTATTATCATTTGGTAGACAAAGATCTTTCTAAATATCTCTATACGTTTAACTATCTACATGTACCTAAACATGGACTTTAAAAAAAAAGCATCCAATAAACATGATTTTATTCTGTCTTGTGGCAACTTTTCGATCCAAAAATCTTTCCTCAGTATTATAATTGTTCTTTCTTGTGGGCACCATCGTAATTGTCACAGTTTACTTTCTATTCCTATGATAAGCATGACCAACATCAACTTGGGAAGTAAGGCGTTTATTTCAGCATATAGGTTACAACCCATCATGATGGGAAGGCAGAGCAGCAACTCAAGGCAGGAACCTACGGAGCACAGAACATAGAGAAATGCTGATTATTGGTTTGCTCCGTTTGTTTTCTTATACATTATAGGACCACCAGACAAGAGATGCAACCACTTGTAGTGGGCCAAGCCCTCCTACATCAATCATCAAGATACCTCACAGGCTAATCTAGTGGAGGCATTAATTTTTCTACTGAGAGTCCCTCTTCTCAGATTTGACTCCAGATTCTATCAAGCTGACAAAAGAAATGACAGGCACAGTGACTTCAGTGGGCCTGTGAGAGCAATTTTTCCAGTGCATGCCTCTATTGGTAGCGGCTTTACTTCTTGCTGAGATGAGCAGAAGCCTGCCTGAGCAGCTCAAGGCCCTCCTAAACCACTCCTGAGGCAAAGTCTGGACTGTGTGATGGTGAATTTTAGTTGTTAGTTGTATAGATAGCTAGAAAATTAGTAAAGCCCACTTTGGGGAGTGTCTGTGTGTATTTCCAGAGATGACTGGCATGTGGCTTATTAGACTGAGTGGAGAAGCTTCATCCTGAACACATATGACATCACTTGATAGTCTAGGAGCCATTATGGAATGCAAAAGAGGAAGAATGAGAAAGCTGGTATATCCACCAGACACACTGCCTGGAGCGTGTTCATATTTTATTATTGTATTGGCTAGTTTTGTGTCAACTTGACACAAGCTGGAGTTATCACAGAGAAAAGAGCCTCCTTTGAGGAAATGCCTCCATGAGATCCAGCTGTAAGGCTTTTTCTCAATTAATGATCAAGAGGGGAGGGCCCCTTGTGGGTGGTGCCATCTTTGGGCTGGTGGTCTTGAGTTTTATAAGAAAGCAAGCTGAGCAAGCCAGGGGAAGCAAGCCAGTAAGTAACATCCCTCCATGGCCTCTGCATCAGCTCCTGCTTCTTGACCTGCTTGAGTTCCAGTCCTGACTTCCTTTGGTGATGAACACCTGTGTGGAAAAGTGTAAGCTGAATAAACCCTTTCCTCCCCAACTTGTTTCTTGGTCATGATGTTTGTGCAGGAATAGAAACCCTGACCAAGACAAATTGGTACCAGCATAGTGGGGGTATTCCTGTGACAACCTGACCATGTTTTGGGGAGGACTGTGGAAGGACTTTGGAACTTTTAGCTAGAAGAGCCATTGGGGTGTTAAGAGTTCTGTGGGATGTTCTGTAGGAACTTGGAAGATAAAGTTGAGAACAGTGTAGAAGATGTAGGCCTAGCTTGTGAAATTTCAGAGGGAAGATTAAAGACTCTTATCAGGGCCATTGCTGTTTTGATTGTGAAGATTCTGTGGTTTTGGTTAGCTAGGGCTGAAGAATCAGCTGTGATTAACAAGATACCAGAACTACTAAAGCAAACCTTTGCACTACTGAGACTATTGATGCTGGTTAGCTGGAGCTAAGAAATTAGCAGTGATTAAGAAGAGACCAGCATCACTGAGGTGACATCTTCTGGGAAGTGTTTTCCGAGAGCACAAAGAAGCTGTGTTCCAAAGATAGCCAAGGTTGTACCTCATGCTGCAGCAGGACTTGGTAATGTGCAAGAGTCACCCAGGTGGTGCTAGTTTTAAAGGTATAAAGGGGTCATGAAGAGCAGCTGAGGCTCGGCACTGTGAGAGGCCATGGAAGGCCACTGGTGAAGGTGCAGTCTCACTTGCACTTGATGACCCAGGACTTGAAGGGGTCATGTAAAGGAGTTGAGGCTTGGCACCATGAAGAGAGCCTATGAGAGACTATTGGTGAAGCCTAGTTACAATGGAAGACAGCAGTGATTTTAGATGCCAGTACCATGAATGACCACCAAGAACAGCAGCAGCAGTGGAGTACAGGCAGCTGGAGCCTAGAAGACAAAGTGTGTGCTACAAAGGGCAGAGCTGGAGAAGTGACCCAAGCCCTTGGAGGAGCCTGGAAGATCGTGAGTTGGATCCCAGACATTGGACAGTTAGAGTTTGATTTTGATTTTGATTGTGACTGTGCCCTGATATTTTTCCCTCTTGAAGGAAGAAAGTATTTTAGTGGAGCCCACAGCTAAGAGACATTGAATTGTGAAAAGACTTTGAATTTTAAAAGATGTTGGATATTTTAAAGGGATTGAAATTTTAAGAATTTGCAAAGACTGTGGGACTTTTAAAGTTATTTAGATCTTGGGGATGAATGACAAAGTAAGGGTTGAGGCTTAATAGTGATGTGTTTGTGTGTCAAGTTGACAAGGGGTCAATTGTACTGACTGGTTTTGTGTCAACTTGACACAAGCTGGAGTTATCACAGAGAAAAGAGCCTCCCTTGAGGAAATGCCTCCATGAGATCCAGCTGTAAGGCTTTTTCTCAATTAGTGATCAAGAGGGGAGGGCCCCTTGTGGGTGGTGCCATCTTTGGGCTGGTAGTCTTGAGTTTTATAAGAAAGCAAGCTGAGCAAGCCAGGGGAAGCAAGCCAGTAAGTAACATCCCTCCATGGCCTCTGCATCAGCTCCTGCTTCCTGACCTGCTTGAGTTCCAGTCCTGACTTCCTTTGGTGATGAACACCTGTGTGGAAAAGTGTAAGCTGAATAAACCCTTTCCTCCCCAACTTGTTTCTTGGTCATGATGTTTGTGCAGGAATAGAAACCCTGACTAAGACAATTACTGAGGACACTACACTCCAGATTCTTCAGCCTTTGAACATGAACTTGCATAAGTGGCTCTCCAGGTAGTTTACAGGCCTGTCAGACTAGGAATTTATCATTGGTCCTTCAGGTTCTAAGGCTTCAGGCTTCTCTGACTGAGCTGCTTCCTATTTCCCCTGCGCCTCAGCTTACAGTCAGTCACAATAGGTTCTATGACTCCAGCTACTACATCTCCTCTTTCAACTTTGTATTATATTGGCCGGAATCGTCTGAAGAACCATGCCTTGCGCAGATGCAGCAAGATGAGCACATTTCACACGCTGCCTTCCACAGAGGTTATTTTCTCTACAACCCATGAAGGAACCCACTTTCCCCCAACCATCTCAGCTATACATCTTATTCATCTTTGTGATCTTTTATAACCTGAATACTCAAACACCTATTTGGTTTGGGGGTCTTTTGTATGCTTTTTAGGGGAAAGGTTGGAAATGTTAATTATGTATCTAGGCTGTCCTCAGACTTACAGTTCTCTGCTTCAGTCTTTCGAGTTCAGGAATTTCAGACAGGTAACAGCATATCACTTATTGTTTTGAGGCAGGTAAGTTAAGCACAAATTTTTCATGGATCTCTTGAATGTCCAGGCTTACCATTTTTTAAAGCACAAAAGCTATTGTGAAAATGGGTGTGCATAGGCACCAGGCCAGTGGTTCTCAACTTGTGGGTTCCGACTCCCACAGGGGTCACAGAGGACATCCTGCATATCAAATGTTTGCATTACTATTCACAACAGTAGCAAACTTACAGTTATGAAGTAGCAGCAAAATACTTTTATGCTTGCACATCACCATAACATGAGGAACTGCATTAAAGTGTCACAGCATTAGGGAGGTTGAGACCTACTGGACTAGGTAGTTATCAGTGAAAGCATCTTTTAAAATAGGCTCTGAGTTAGTGAATTGTTAATCTTTTCACCATATATAAAGAGCTAGATCAGGAGAAATATATCTTATGCATTTCTGCAGATGGGTGTCACCTTTCTTCTGAGGTACCTGGTGTTCTCAGTTCACTTTCCAACCTCAGTTAATACTGCCTGCACAAGACGGACAGTGGGACACACTCATGTTCCTCTCCCCTAAATATTAGTGTTGCTCACATCCTGGTTAGAAACCAGCCATCTTGATTGCACAACCCAAAACTTTTTTCCCCCAGATTCAAGTTGGGCTGTCAGGGCTTACTTAGCATCTGGGTTTCTGCTGAGAGACCAACTTCACCCAGGGTATCATTCCTCCTGAGGTCAGTTCTTTGCATCAAATTTATTTTCCCTCTCTCTTAAAATGTCACTTTCCCCCTCAATACTGGTGATCACACCCATGACTTTGACTATGTTATTAAGTGTTCCACTACAAAGCCAAATCTCCACTTTATATTTTATTTAAGAGAGATTTACAAAATGCTATCATTCTTGGTTTGTATATAGAAATGGAAAGACGTGAGTTTCTTGCCCACGGGAAAACCTGAATGTACTCATCGATACCACACTGCCTTATTTTCTACATCTGTTTCCTCATGTGTATCTTCTCTGGATGGGAATGCAGAGAGCTTGTGTCCCCACATCCTGGATAGAGAAGCAGCAGTTCAAGTGACAGGTGGTGACATTTACATGGTATATTTGGTTAAAATGGAGTCACACTGGCATCTGGTGCAGAATTCTCTGCAGCTATGTGCCAAGGAAATAATGTGTGATGATGACTGTCTTTTCTGTGCTGATGCTTGTAGCCAAGGTTACCCCCTACTCAATCACTAAAAGAAGCCACAATATGGAAACAGACCCCACACACCCTATGGCTGGTCCCAGCCTTCTCTGAGTTCATTCCACAAGGACCTTGTGATCTACCCACATCTCAGTCTTAAAAACCATGATTAAGGAGTGCGATCAGCCAAAAGGTTATTCTTACTCAGGGCAGGGGGCAGCTACAATGCTGTCTTTTTCCCACTATATTTTTGGTCAATGGAGTTGGGTGATGAAGCAAATTAAATATCTGATCAATAAATCTTACAGTAACCCCGAGGCCATTATTCAGCTTTCTTGTTTAATAAATACAGACTCATGCCAGAACTTAACTGTGTAATTGCTGGCCTATCAATAAATATTTGCCTGAGGGCAATCTGGTGAATAGATGAGGCCACTGAAGGATATGAGACGCCTTGTTTTTAAGGAGCTCATAACCCAGGCAGGAAGGAAAATCATCACCACATGAAAAGGCCACCACCACACACAGTGTGAACATCTGTACTTGATTGAGGAGAGAAAACCACTTTCCCCCCAGAGTTGGACTCTGCTGGAAATGCTATAAACATCTTCAGCAAATCAATTCCCACCACTGCAAGGACTGTTGTTTTCCCTTAACACACAGGAAATTCAATAAATAAAAGAGTTTTTAACTGGGATCAGGAAAATGATGGGGTTTTTTTTTTAATGTCAGTTCAGAGAGAATGGGATGGCAGAGAGCTGACCTCAGAAGGAGGACTGGTGCCCTGAGTGAACTTGGTCTCCCAGCAGAAACTGAGATGTAAGTAAGCCTGTCAGCCTGATTTGAATCTGGAAAATATATTTTTTTTTTTGAGTAGTGCAATCAACTGAGCATCTAACAGTGATTGGTATACTTAAAAGAACACACACACACACACACACACACACACACACACACACACACACCCCACGGGAAAGAAGATTTGAAAATGCCCCTCAGAGGCTCCTCAGGAACATACACAGAGATATTCCACAAGAGCAGAACCTCAGAGTCTGCTATTGTTCTGCTGAAAACTGGGAATAGAACCCTCCATGTCTCTATTTTTGCTCAGCAGGTTAAACTTAGTATGTAACAGACAAGTCAAAAACGTTGAGAATACTTCCATTCTGAATGATGCATGTGTGGGAGGACGATTCCCACAAGGGAGGAAATGACCACTTCTATGGATTTCTTTGGCTCTGCGCATAAGTCAAATAAGGATAGTCAACAGTAACTAGTCATATCTAGAGATCCAGGACAGTAGTTCTCAACTGTGATGATTTTTCTCCTTCAAAGGACATTTCACAATGCCTGGTGACAATTTTGGATTTCTTAACTGGAAAGAGTAAGAAGCTACTGGCACCCAGTGGAAAGAGACCAGAGAGAGACACTTCTGAGCATCCTATACTATACAGGCAGCCTCCTGTTGTAAATATTCATACTGACCAAATGGCCAGTAGGATCCAAGCTGAGAAACCCCTCTCTACAGTTATCTAAGTAGAATTTAAACTATTTCCATGCCAAAGAACACCATATGGAATGCAGCAAGAATTCTCAGTATGCCAGGGATATAGATGGTTTGAAGGATTCCTCACATTTTTAAAACTATTTCTGTACCACAGCAATCATCTGAGGTGGATCATAAAACCGAATAGAGAGACGCTGTGGTATTGCTGATTATAGCTAACCATTCACTCATCATGAGAAAGATATAGCATGTGAGACTAGCCCAAGCTTCATCCCACAGTCTCAGCATGTGAGAAGCCCTCTGTCTGCAGTTCTGGCATGTGCAAAATGATTCCTGATTCCCCTGCATCACACTTAACCCATAAGGGCACGTGTAGCAACCACAGACAATGTTTCATCAGAGTGTCAGTGAAGGAGAGATGGATGAATGGAACCATGGCCTCAGAGCAATATGGCTTTACAAGTGTATTAAGGGTTAATACATTTTAAAAGTTAAAATAACTCAGCAAATAGAAAATGAACACGTATCAAAGGTTTTATTCAACTTTACAATTAGTGAAGGAACTAGTAAGATTCCATCAAAGAGTCTGGGGCAAACCCCAACAAACATCAAAAATACTTAAGCTGGTAAATCAGGGATTCTAGAACAAAGTTATAAATAATACCAAAACTGGCATTTTCTGCAGAGTTCAGAGAAGGAAATTTCAAAGTCCTTAGCCAAGGCAGAAATTGTGTATCCATGGATAAATGTCTTTCTAGGTACTATAAGTACCTAGAGTTGCTAAGTAACTCAAAGACAATGAATGGTCCAGAGTCCAGGAGAGCCGGACAAACAGGAAAGATATGTTTAGATGATGCTTGAACTCTGTAGAAGATGTTCCAAAAAGTTTGGTCCACATCAAAGTTCTTGGCAATTTTCTTTACGGAAGTTTATGCCATTGCTGCTTAAGGGGCTATTATGATGTATTTTTCCTGGTTGGAATAAAGGAGAAATTTTGGCACATCAGGAAAAGAGAAGAGAATTGATGGGGTAAAGTTTTCTGAATGTGTAAGACATCAGAAGATTCAGTAAGAAAGTACAGAGTTAGCAACATGACTCCGTCATGGTGACTGCTCCTGCTTAGAGGTGATCTCACCATGGAATGATATGTCTGCCAGGATGCTGTTCCTGGAACCCAAGGTGACTACAGGTTTAGGACAATGAGTAGAGATGGGACATACAGGCACCTTTTCAAGAACAAGACATTATTAAAAAAAAAAAAAACCCAAAACCCTGGCAGTTAGATATCTCAGTTACTCTATTTTTTTGTACCTTCAGCCTTGAACAGAGATAAGACAAATTAAGTATCACCAGCTTTTATACAAGCACTTATCAAATGATTAACATGTGACAAGTCAAACTGGCTCTAAAACAAAGCAAAAGAGACAGACAAAAATATGAAGGCAGAGACAGGAGAATTTTATCCTGCTTTGGTTGCCCTGGGTCCCTGAGCAAGGAGTTAATGCTTTTCAGCAAAAACCACTTCTAAGGACTTGTTACAGTTCCTCAGGGAATATGAAAGGAGGAAACAGACTGAGGATAAAATGTAGAAAATGGATGTTAGACTTGTTAGTGAGGCCAGGAAAAGTTAAATGGCCATCCTTAGAGATTAGGAAAAGATAAGATAGGGAGATTTGCTGAAATGAGACTGGAATCAGTGAAGGCCAGCTGTGATATATGTGAACAACTTTACAATACAACCAGAGTCACTGGCAATGTGACTCACATTTAGTTCAATGAACAGGACAGAAAAACAGACAAAGACCCACAGAAAGGAACACACAAATATCAGCTCCATTAGAGACAGTTTAAATAAAAGGTTTAGAGTCATTGGACACCCAGAGACAAAATAATAACTTCATTCCCTTTATGGGAATTAGCATGTATCACAGACCTAAATATGAAAAGAACAAATATAAGCCTTTTGAAAGAGAATTTTTTTTAGGTTTTTAGGTGAAGGATTCTTAGGAATGATATTAGATTAGAATCAAGAGCACTGGATAAATCTGACTTCACCAAAACTAAAAACTTTTTTGTTTCCCTGTAAAAGAGAGTAAAAGACTTGCTTAGGCTTGAGTTGGAGTACTCAGTGGATAGGGCACTTGCTGCACATAGGTGAGGACTTGAGTTTGTATCTCCAGAATCCAGGTAAAGCCAGGCATGCACCTGAAACCCCAGTGCTCCCACAGTGAGATGACAGGCAGAGAGAAAAGAATCCCCAGAAGCTTGTTGGCCAGGTGGACACAGCAATGAACAACAAAGAGACCCTGTCTCAATTAAAGTGGATGAAGGGCACTTATACCAAAGACTGTCTTCTGACACCTTAGCATGTGTGCATCCACACTCACACACATGTACACACACACACACACACATACATACACACACAAACACACCGAACACTTTATTGACCGAAAAAAAAATATTTATAAATAGCAATGCAACAAATGGTTAGTATGCAGAATAAATAAAAAACTTTAAGAACTAAATAATCATTTATGAAATGGGAAATATACAAACAAACATCTGTCTAGGGATGGAAAATAGATGGGAAGTTAACAGGGTTTGACACATGTAATATTCTCAAAATGATAAATTTAAAGAATGAAAAAGGAAGTGACGGGTGGGAGGGAAGTTGGTAGAGTCACAGAGAGGCAACAGGAAGGATCCTTGTGGTAATAGAACTTTCCTGAGTCTGATAATGTCAATGTCATGCCCTGGCTGTGTCCCTATGAGATGTTTCTGGGAATTCTTTGGAAATGCTTCACAGGACCTAGTACTTCTTATGAACATATATGAATCTACAATTAGTCCAAGAGTTGTTTAAAAATTTAGAAAGTTAGGTGGATGTAGTCTTTGTTCCAGCCATTGGTTTTTGGGTATTGATATGGACTAGGAGAATTGGGTATTATCTGATTGAGTTGTGATTTTATTTTTAGAGAAGAATATGAAAGGGAGTTGAAGATGAGCAGGGAGGAGTCATAAGGTGATGGCATAGGCAGGGTAGGAGATTGAAAAACGGTAGGAGGGATAAAAAGTAAAAAAATATAGGGATTGCTAAAATTTCTTCTCTAGGAAAGACATAAAAAAATCTCTCCTTCTCTAAGGTCCCAACAGCAAAACTGCATACCATTCAACCAGTGTTCACTTTGGGGAGCCAATGAGTTTATTGGGCTTCTTTATAGAGCATATATGGGGGTTACTTATAGATTTATGAGTGTTCCTCCCCCTCAATAGGCTGCATCTGGAAAGCCTTCACCTAGTAGGCATGAGGGTTTCCCCATAGGATATAAATGAAGCCCCACTGCCCTAATTTTTCCCAACCTATATACTCTAGCCCTACCCCTGGCCCAGGCCATGTGCAGTAAGGCAGCACTGCATACAACAGGTGGCAGAGAGCAGTTGGACACTCAGGTGAGGGTCTTGTGATGATATTTTCTCCTCCACAATGGGGTATAAACAGCCAACAGCTCCAGATGGGAGAATCATCTTGCAAGAAGGAGTAATTGACAACAAGATGTTGGTGGCTTGGCTCAAAGGACAGTTGTTACTCAATCAGCTGAAATTGGGATCCTTGCATACAGAGAGGTTAACAGTGAGAATGGGTTTGGGCTGGAAGGACATGTGATTGACCTGAGAAGAGTATGCTCAATCCTGAGGTGCTAAAATGTTGGTGCTGTTCTGTGATTACTAATGGGTATTTCTGAAATGGTCAAGAAAATCACATATTAGGAAGTCCAGCCAATGAGAATCAAGTAGCTGGACCATTTCCTTGTATTTTTAAATTGCCTTCAAGGTGAAAACATATATTTGGTGCAGACAGAGTTGGCTAACAAAGTGTACTTTGTAGTACATTTTTAAAAAGATTTGGTTTAGGGTAGAAGGCTTGTGTGAAATTGTAATTAGAAATGGAAAAGATACCTACTTCCCTCATTCCTAGTGAGTGACAGAAAAGACAGAAGAGACCAGGCAGGCTGCTGTTTAGCATACCTAAGTTTGAAGTACGTTCCCAGAGCAGGAACTGGAGCAGTATCTGTGGCCTCGTCTGCCTTAATATCTCTAGGGCTGGAGCCCTCGAATCTGCGTCTGACCTAAGATGATACAGCACATCCTGGGCACCACATCCTGGGCACCACAGGCTTAGATCAGCATTTCTAGAGCCAGAACTGATGGAGGCAATGTGAAGAGGAGTGATGACCAGAGGGGGTTTATAGGCCCTTGGTGGAGACCCATTTTCACCAGTGTTCATACGTCTACCATCTCACTGGAGTCCAGACAGAACGAAGTGGGCAGAAAGAATGAATAAGTTCTCCCTCTTCATGGACCATCTGCCCTCTCCTGACCTTTGATCCCTTGGAGAAACCAAAATCAGGATAAATTTATACCATCCTGGTTTGGGATCTTAGGACTTTGGGAACTAAACCTATATCCCTCTACTTGAATCTAATCCTCTGGCCTTTGGACTTAAATTAAATTCTTTCATCAGCTGTCCCAAGTCTCATGAGGCTTTTTAGACTCCATAGCCATGCAAGCCAATACCATAATACCATTGTTATGATGAAACAAAATAGCTAAGGCAACTTATAAAAGACAGCATTTAATTGGGGCTTATTTACAGTTTTGGAAGGTGAGTGCATGACAATCATGGCTAGGAACATGACAGCATGCAGGCATGCATGGTGCTAGACCAGTAACTGAGAGCCCTCATCATATCTACAAGTTGGAGAGAAATGAGGAGAGACTGGGATATCTTAGGCCTTTTGAAACTTCAAAGTCTATACTCAGGGACATACCTCCCCCATCAAGATCACACCTTCTAATATTTCCTAGCCAGGACACTAACTGGGTGCCAAAAATTTAAATATTTGAGCCTGTAGAGGTCATTCTCATTTAAATCATCACAAAAATCCCTCTTACACAGACATTCAGACTTCATTGGATTTGCTTCTCTGGAGAACTGTGACAATCCACTGGGGGGCCTAAGTGGTAGTCAGACCTAGTGATGCATGGGTAGAAAATGAAGATAGAGAGAGCACCTCAGCACTTCAGGGCATATGAGGCAGGACTTCCCTAATGTTGTATATAGAAATACCTCCAAAAGACCATTAAGTCAGGCAACACAATGAGTAGGACTTGTGGTAGGTCTGTTTATGTGAAAGTGAAAGCCATAGAAAATGGTTCTGAACATAGGTCAAACCTAGGCCGTCAGGGAGAGTGTGAGCCTCTTAAGAAGCGGCCTTTGGATTCTAGCAAGACTCTCAGGCAGGAAGTGCTCCTCCCAGCCATCAAACATTAAAAAGCTTTTACTTCTTTAAATTTTGTTTAAATTAAAAATATGATGGTGTTTGCAGAGATTTTTGAGGGAAGAGTTATTTTTTTCATTTGATTCAGGTCTGGCTAAATTGTGCAGGCTACCTCAAACTCATAATCATCCTGCCTCTGCCTCCTGGGTGCTGTGATTGTAGGTGTGATTACAGGTGCTAAGTGCTAGAGATTTTCCAAATTGCATATTTTAAGGGGTCCAGTATATTATAGGTTAAGAAGGCAGAAAAGCTCACTTAAGAGTTAAATCTTCTTCATGAAATATAGCCTAGGTCCTTGATAACTCCTTTCTTTGTGAAGTGTCTCAGGAGCTTCCAGGTATTAGTGACCTTGATCCATTTCATAACTGGAGGGAACACTGGAGAAGGTGTAGCAGTGGCATGCGCTTCTTTGTTCCAGAAGGCAGATATACTGGCTGGACAGAGTCAAGGTGAAGTGAGTAAAATGTGAGAGATGGGGAAGGTTTCTACCATTGTATCATGAGAATCCTGTAGAGGTGGTACTCATGCAAAGATCTGGCTTTGTATCAGAGGGCTAAATACTATAAGCTCAGGCCCAGTGGGGAAATGAAGGACCTACTCTAACCTAAGACAAGAAGGAACAATTCCCATGTCCTCTGGGTCCTTAAGAAATCCACTCCCTTAACTTACTGTTTTCTTTCGAGAAACACTGGCATCTTGTGTATTTTCATGAAATAGTCTAATTTTTAAAGGCGGGTAACCATTTTTTAAAAAATATAACAGGGACTAACAGGCACAAACTATTGGTATGGCTCCAACAGCTCAAGAAATAATAGCAACAATTGACAAATGGGACTGCATGAAATTAGAAAGCTTCACACAGAAAAGGAAATAATCAGCAGAGGGAGGTAACAGCCTAAACTACAAACAAGAGAAAATGTATAAGGATTTAAATGAAAAATTAAGCACCAAAAGTTTTTATTCAGTCAATAAATGGCCAAAGAAATTGGGCAGATCTCAAAAGAAGAAAGACACACACAGATATATGTTTCATATATATATATATATAATATATATGTATTTATCATATAACATAATTGATATATTAATATATAATTTATATATCTATTATATAATGATATATATTTGCATTATGTATTATATATGATATATATGAAAAGGCAATATATATAGTATGTATATACAGTTAATAAATTAAGTATATAATAATAATATAATATATGAAAGGTTAATACATATATGAAAAATAATCTTTGTTAAATCAAATTATATTGAAATTCCATTCGCCCCAGTGAGAATGACTCAGAAAGTGGACAAACAGCAACAAACACTGGCAAGGATGTCTGGAAATAGGAACCTTCACACATTACAGCTGCGATGTAAGCTGGAGCAGACACTGTGATATCGGAGGAAAGTGTCTTCAGAAAGGAAAACCAAGCAACCACATACCCAGATATAACCAGCCTGAGCATGCACCTAAAGGATTCTAAACACATGATAAAGATACTTGGACATTATCTTAATTACGGCACTATCAATAATATTTAAAATCTGAAACCAGGCCAGGAACCCATCAGCAGATGAAATGATAAAAAAAAATGTAACATATACACACAATGGAGTTCTACTGAATAATAAGGAAGAATGAGATTATATCATTTTCAGAAAATGTTTGGAACTGGAGATCATTATGAAAAGTGAAATAAGCCAAACTCAGAAAGATGACTATGTATGTACAGCATCTAGTTTAAAAGAAAGATGTGTGTGTGTGTGTGTGTGTGTCTGTGTCTGTGTGTCTGTGTGTGTAAAAGAGACAGAGCAAGAACAAGAAAGTTAGAGAGAGAAAGAATACCTGACATCTTTTCCTTACCTCTTTCTGGGAGTCTCTAGCTCTATTTTGTGCAAATACTGTGAGCTTTCCATTACTATAACAACAGAAAAACATGAGACAATTAACTTAAGAAAAAAGGGTTTATTTGTCTCATAGCTTTAGAGATTTTGGCCCCTGCCAAATAGCTGCTTCTATTTGAGCCTGTGGTGTAAATGGCAAAGCTGTTTACTTCATGTTTGAACATAATGTTAAACAGAGAAGAGGCCTGAGTTCTATAAGCCTCCATAAGGTCATGCCCACCCATGACCTAAGACTGCATTAAGGCTTTATCTTTAAGTTTGCAACACCCCAATAATGCCAATCTGGGACTAAATCTTTAACATGTGACCTTTGAGGAACATTTCAGATCCACCCTCTGGCACATAGGTACTGTCTTTTCTCCATCATTCTTTGATATATAACAAGGAGCCTTTGCCTAGAGTTTTGAAAGAAGATGTATAAGGAAAAATTATAATGCCTTACATCAAAGCAAACACCCTCTTTCCCTGAAATCCAGCACCCTATTTCTGTAGTAGTGTTAGGCTCCACCCCTCTCCAAATCCTTCTAACAAAGGTTCTATGCTACATCTTCTCCCCTGCTTCAAACCATCAAAAACTTCTGGCTACAAGTTTCCTGAAGACATAAAAATAGCTTCTCCAAACACCATGCTGTTCATGTGCTATTCTTATGCCCCCAGGAGTCTTTGCAAACCCAAAGATCCAATTGCCAATTCAAAATGGGGTTCTTATGCTAAAAGCAGAGGGAGGTCTTTACCCTAGTGTCACTGTATATATTTAATGGGGTAAAATTGTGGATGGCATTGTAGTTGAGCTTTTTAGTGTCCCCTAAAGGTCCATGTGATAAAGGTTATCTCTTCATAATGGTGCTATTGGGAGGTAGAAGAACCTTGAGGAGGTGGTACTGGGTGGGAAGCCTCTGAGTCACTGTAGGCTTGAAGGAGAAAATTGGATTAATTCCTTCCGTTTCATACTTCCTGGCCATGAAGTCAGTGACTTTGATCTGCCATGAGCTACTGCCAACATGTGCTGTTTCACCACAAGCCAAACAATGGGGCCAATCAACCATAGATTAACCTTTCCAAAACTGGGAACCCAAATTGACCTTTCTTTTTTTTTTTAAGTTGATTTTCCCATGTACTTGTTATAGTTTCTGAAATTTTACTATATACGTTACTTTTCTCATTACTATGACAGGATATGTGTCAGAAGCAACTTCAGCCCACGGAGGTTTATCTTGACTTGTGGTACTGAGGTCAGAGCCCATCCATCCTGGTAGGGAAGGCATGCGCAGAGCAGCGTGATCCATGGTGGTGGAGTCTCACATCTAACCATATGTCATTAGCTAGACATGACACAGGAAGCTAGATCAGGATTGTGGGTGAACTATAACCCTCCAAGGCCTGTTGCCTCTGGTAGCCTGTGTCTGTTGGCTAGGCTGTACCTCCTAAAGATTCCACAGCCTTCCAAAACAGCACCACCAGCTAGGGACCAACTGTGCAAACACAGGAGCCTGTGGGGAACATTTCAGACTCAAACAATAACACTGAGTAACACACAAGAGAGAGGAAATTTGACCTTTATTTTCACAAGTCTATAACTGAAATTTGGCATCATGAATTAAGACAGCTGCCATGGTTTTATTATTAGGATCTGTTACTGTATCTCCATTAGAAACTGGAGATGTTTTTGTATTATATGGTATGTGTAACTCTACCTCGAAATCCATTTATACAACCCTCTGCATTGAAATCACAAAAATAGCCTTGGCCATCACTAGAACCCATCTTGATTGACAGAGTCCACACATATTCCTGTACAGACACAGCTCGGTGGTTGTGTTCAAAAGTGCTGCAAACCCTCTCAATGCTTTCATTTGAAGTCTCTAAGAGCATTCCTCTGAAAAGGGAGCCAGAGTGATTGCCAGACTGCCCAAGGAGTGCAAGGCCCAAAGAAAGCTCCAGCCCTCACATACCTGACTAACCACAACCTGCTTTTAAATTAAGACAATGCAACTCTACTGGTGAGATTTCTTGGAATCATCTTTGCTGTCACCTCTAGAAGATACTATGTGGCAGCACAGGTCTTGATTTTCTGGCTTTTAGAATCTGTCTGCCCCTCTACCATGATTTTTCCTAAGCCTTAGGTGTAAAGGTGTCAGATGTATCAGTTGGACTAGGTATCCCAAGATAACTTATGCTCCACATTTTGACCAGTTGTGGGTCTCTGTAATCGCCTCCATCTGCTGCAGAAAAGAACCTTCTCTGATGGGGTGTGAGAGCTATACTTACCTGGGTATAAAGAAAAGTATTTAGAAAGCAGGTAGAAATTATATTGGTTTAGGGAAATGGTAGCAGTAGGTTCTCTTCTAGTGACAACACCAGTAGACAAGCCATTGTGGATGGGAGGAATGTCACAGGTCTCACTCCTAGATGAAGAGCATCAGCAAATCAATGGGTGCTAGAAGAGAGAGAGAGAGAGAGAGAGAGAGAGAGAGAGAGAGAGAGAGAGAGAGAGAGAGAGAGAGAGAGAGTCAATGACAGGAGACTAACTGTTAATGGTCAGATAAATGGGGCCATCTAAAAAGTTAGCCCACCCTCTCTGAGGAGAACTTGGGAGTGTGAGCCCCTATGACAGGGAGACCATGAAGAAGGTTAGAGCATTTAGACAAATAAAAATATCAAGACAACATTAACAATCAAAGTAAGGAAGAACTCTGGAAGAATACCGGGAAGAACAGACATTCTGTAAAAGATCCCCCAAACCCTGGAAACCAACCCCCCTCATGACCATCCTATCTAGCACAGAATACTATGTGACAGCTTTATTTATAAAGTAGACTTAATAGCAAGATTGACTAACGTTAGTCTGAGCAAGTGGGACTATCATGAAGTTGTGCACTTGTGTGAATCTGAAGTACTCAGTTCATGGGAAAGCATTAGGCTTCTCTTCTGCTGACCAGGCTAAGAAAGAATTGAGAACAGAGGATCCCCAGGAAACCACACACCATCAAGGAAGCACTCCAGCACTGGCCTATGGGCTTGGGAGGAAGCACACACCCTGGGTCAGCTGTCCCTTGTCTAGGAATGGCAGAGATCCAACACAGAGCAGCCTGCGTATGCAGGAAAACATATCTCAGGCACTTTTAATACCCTGGGCAACCATCACCACTCTTTTCTTATCTAATTCCTTTTCAGGCTCTGGTAGTCCCGCCAGGCACCAGTTATGGATTAACACTGTTGGCCTTTAGACTTCTGAATTGAAAAGTACAATGTGGCACACAAAGAAAGGGTTGGGTTACTCAAGTCTGTTTGTTCTAGGAACTCAAAACACATTTCCCATAGAAACAATGGCGATAAGGCAGAAAGGCAAGGTGACCTCCTCCCTCCTCCCTCCACCCTCCACTTGGAAAGGATTTAGTCTGATGTTTGCAAAGCAATAGTACTAGTTCATTGTTAAGTTGCTCTTGAGGTAATGTATTTTACCTTGAGCCTCAGATGCTGAAACCTTCCTAAGCATTAAACTTTGATTCCCAAGTTCTTGGCTCTTTTGTTGATGAGAGGCAAAGCTGTTTCCTTCAGTTTGAATGGGAACTGTGGGATGACTTGACCAAAAGAGCACAGCAGAGAGGATGGCTGGACACCAAATTTATGAAGACAGCATTATTCTGATACCCTAATGAGACAGATACCCCAGAAAGGAAACAAACCAAAGTATCTCATACATATGTATGCAGTAGTCCTCATAGGATCTTAGCAGCCAGGAGCAGTGCCATCTGTAGTCCCAGCTGAAGCAAGAGGATGCTTTAAGTCCACAGCTTCAAAGCCAGCAGAGACAATGCAGCAACTCTCTATTCATTCTCTCTCTGTCTCTCTCTCTCTGTCTCTGTCTATATATCTCTCTCATACACATACACACAGAGTTCAGCAATATATAAAAAATAATTATATCCTACAGTCAAGGGTTTATTATTTTCTAGGATCATAAGGTCCATTACTTGGAAATAAGTCAATGTATCACACTGTGTTAGCTAAGGTTAAAGAGGAGAGATAGTATCACTGAATCAATGGGGAGGGGAGAATTCAACACTCATTCATGAAAAACTAAATGAGCAATATCCCAGAAATATAATAGATGAGCTGGTGAGATGGCTCAGTGAATATGAATGCTTGTAAGAATGGGTAACAGAGTTCATATTTCCTCCATTCCCATAAAAAGCTAGGTACTGATAGGGAGTTGGAGACAGGAGGATTATTGTGGCTTTTTGCTCTGAATATGCCAAGATCTAGATATAGTGGGAGACATTTTCTCAAGAAGATAAGACAGAGCAAAAGAGTTCATCCAATGTCCACCTCTAGCTTCTACACACTTACCTGAACACACACATACCATATACAGAAGACACATGTATGTGTGTGGGGTGGGGTGGGTGTGGAGTGTGCTGTGAATAGAAATAGAAGAGAATTCCCTTAAGTTGATTAAGAATGTTTATAAAAAACAAAACAACAACAACAACAAAAACCCAGACTCTCTGTCTCCCTGACAACACAGAGTTAGGATCTTGTTATTCATAGGCAGATATGAGTCTTGGCTCTTTACTCAGCTTCCCCTCACTTCCTTGATGGGGTTGAGTTTCACATTGTTACTTAAGGGTCTAGACTCCCCCACTGGACCTTGACTAGTGCAGGTTGGGGCCACATGGACAACTGTATAGTCATTGCTGTGGAGAAGTTGCCCTGTTTCTAGTTCTTCATACAAACTAAATGGGCTTTGTGGGGGACCTGTCTCACCTGGTCCTGTTCTTCATTCCAGTGTTGTAATAACTCTGCCAACAAGGAGGTCCTGTACTATACCACTATGTTGTTCCTCAGGTCCAGAGATAATCTGCCAATCTGTCTTCTTCTCTTGACTTCTCAGTCTTCTTATGCTGGTGATTCAGAGTGCAGGAAAACCTGAGAGGTCGCCTATCATCCTGGAGGGCATACATCTGATGTTTCATTATTTGGCTGCAATAGAATTCTGCTTTGCATCAGAATCCTAAAACTTCACTCTGGTCATGTGGACTCCTCCAACACCAACTTCTAGATTTGCTTCATTAGGATAGAGTACCCCCTCCCTCTCATTCTCCCTGTTTTATTTTTGTTGTTTTCTGAATTATTCACTCTAGAATTCTGAAAATGCACAAGGTTGTCATTGTTGTGTGTGCTGTGCAGCAATGCTCTGGCTCTGCTGTCTGGTGCTCTCAGAGGCCTTAGAGGAAGACACCCATTCTGAGATATAGTGTGTAAGTTCTACATACTCTATTCAACACTCCTTGGACTTTCAGGAGGTAGACTGTGTATCTTATTTGTAGATTCCAAATCTCCTCCTTCTTTTCTTCTACTTCTCAAGATAATCCTTCTCTATAATCATGCTATGATTTTAATATTTGTTAGCGATCCCCAGATTCACATCTTGAAACCCTACCATGTCAAGGGATGGTATGAGGAAGCAGAGAATTTATGAATATGAGTAATGCCTTCTAAAAGAAACCAAAGAAATCAGAGCCTGAAGGAGACAGGACCTTAAAGAATAAATAAAGGACATTTAAAGGTAATTTTAATAGTTTCCATCTGCACGGCAGAAAGCAAGTCCTCCCCACACACTCAATCTATTCATGTCGTGCTCTTAAACTTTCAGCATACATAACTATGAGAAATGAATTTCCATGGTTTATAAGACAGCCAGTTGATGGTGTGTTATTATGGCAGCCCGTCCCCCCCCAAAAAAATAAGTACAAATATTTTGGTCTATAACACTTTTAGACTCTAGGATTTTTTTCAGATTTGATTTTCCTTTTGGGGGAGCATATTTTTGAAATAACAGTTTGTCTTTGGATATCAGCTTTATTCTTGATTGCTCCATGTGTCCTCTGAATTTCTCTCTTTTTTTTTAATTTATTTTTATTTACCACATCATCTGCTTTCTCTGATTTCCCTCTGTTGACTTGTTTGGGTTTATTCATCTGTCTGATCTGACCTCCTTTATGTTGGAAGGAGTTTACCTATCTGGGGAACTTTACCAGCCTGTTCACATTTAGCAGAGTTACTGAAAAGCTGGTGGAAAAGAAGTGCAAATCTCTCATTTGCCCCTTAGGATCCACTCTCGCCACACTGTCCTCTATTCCGGAAGCTAACCAATGTGCCATGCTCAGCAGTCTCCTTTATACACTGACCTCTCTTGGAAGTAACCAATGTACAGCACCGGTTAGATGTCAGGCAGAGAAGACATGTTCCCTATTAAGCAGGTACTGTATTCCTCCTTTGAAGGCATCATGCCTAAGAATCACCCCTCTTCAACAGCTCTTCAATAGCTCTTGGGCTATAGGAATTATTTCTCTCTTCTTCTCCTACAATCTTATTGTCTTCTGTTAGCCACCTCCTCTTTCCATTAAATAGATGATTTACTAAACTCTCCTCTTTTGAATATGCCACCTTTTTTTCATTCAGAAGTCCTGACCATTACCAAATTCAGGTCCAGGACAAGGCTTGGCAATGAGTGGCTTCAGTGAAGTATTGTTGGCCTTTTTAATGGAAAAAATACATGCATATCCATATCAGTCAGTCAGGGCTCTCATTAAAAAGCACTATGGACATTTATATACTCACAGTTCTAGATATAAATGTCCAGGTGCAATGTACCAGCAGATTTGGTATCTTTGAGATCTTTTTCCTTGGCTTGTAGGTGGAGTCTCATCCCTGTGTCTGCCATGAAAGTCTCTCTGTGCATATGTTTGATGTGTCTGTATTTAAATTTCCTCTTCTAGTAAGATCAGAAGCCATGTGATATACAACTCCCCACACCAACAGCCTTATTTGAATTCATTACCTCTCTGAGACCATGACTCTAATACTACATCAACTTCCAAGGTTCTGTGAATTTGGGGGCAGGGAAATCCATCTTGGGGAGCTTTCTCTGGCTGTATTAAGTATCCCCAGGATCTATTTTCTCAAAAGAGCCCTTTCATCCATGGTAGACGGTACATGTTAGACCATTGTTTATAATGAAGGGCCTTAATGAGTGGCCCTCTTATTGTTCTTGCAGCTGATCTTCCCTCTCCATTGAGGGTTCAGGATTCTCTCTAACTTTGGGAGAAAACAAAGTGATCTACTACTCTAGGATCAGGGAAGGTCTGTTCTGGGTAAACGAAGGTATCACCATCTTCCCTCTTGTCTCTGTTCTTCAAGTCTGACCTGGGGATGCTGGAATGCTTACACATGACCACTGGTACTTTCTGCATAAATACTGTCTAACTTTCTAATATTAGTCCTTCCATGAAAACTTGGTTTCTGCATTCCAGCCATTTGAAATGTTACTACCAGTCCATCAGTTCATTTACCTTAGGAAAAGAAGGTAGACTGCCACATGTTCACTCTTAGTCATGTTTCCCTTAAAGTGTCACTCAGTAAATGTCTCCTTGATTTTCTTCATCTTGATGAGACTGCTATACTTTTCCCTACTTTTCCTAATTTTTGTGATCTGTAAAAAGAGTGAAGACAAAAGCTTGTAATCAAATCATGTTTAGCCATAGGTTCACAGTGATCCTTAAAGTCTCATAGCCTCAACTCTCAAGTGTTAAAAATGACCTCTGCTCATCAGTATTCAGGATTCCACAGCAACTAAATGGGGCTTGATTTTAGATTCTTTTGTAGCTAGGCATTTGTAATTTTTGGTATAAAGCAGCTATTTTAAGTTTAATTTTTTATTATTTTATTTCCAACATCCATCAAAATCCTCTTGTCTATTGCAACTCAGAAAGAGATCTAGATCTTTTTCTTCATGCCAAATTCTGTAAATCTACCTTGTAAGCTCAGCCATCTTCTACCTCTTGAACAAGGACCACCCTTCTTTTATTATTATTTTCACTGAAATAATAACCTTTTGTTTTCAAATATCATTAGAACTACAGACAAGATAGCACAGAAATTTATTGTATCTAGTCCCCACTTTCTCCAATTATTCTCATCTTACATTGCAGGGTATGCCTATAAGACCCTTAGGACCAACACCGGTACCTCCATATATCCATAATTGTTAAATTCATGCTGTATTGGAATATCAGAAGTTTTCCCTCACTTCCTTTTTTTCAATTTCAGAAACCCTCTCACCAAATGAATCTCTTCATTGCGTTTCTTTGGTTTCTACTGATTTATAACTGCTTTTTTTTTCAGACTTCCCTTGGCTTTGATGATCTTTATAGTCTCAAGAAGCCTTGGCCCAATGTTTTGTAGAATGTCACTTAGCTTTCTGAAGCTTTCCTCCTGAGTAGGCTCTAGCTTGGCCATGGGTTGGAGTGGGGAACTCAGCAGAAAAGTATTCTTAACATTGTGTCCACTGTTCATGCTTTCAGCATGACTTCTCACTTGTACTGTGTCTTCTGTTATTATAACAAAATCATTGAACTTGAGTCATTTACTACGAAGCTAAGAACTGTAATTTGGCTCAAGGTTCTGGATGCAGATAAGCATACAATGAAGGAACTGAGACCTGATTCATACTGGGAAGGGCCTCTCACTGCCGCATCACCTGTCAAAAGGATGCAAGCAAGCACCACAGTTCTCCTTTTCTATCATTTTGTTTGTTGTCTATCATGTTGATTTTATTTATTTTATGTTACTCCTTTGAAACAGACTCATGCTCTATAGCCCAGCCTTTACCCAAAATGCTACACCCTGCCTTTACCTCCAAGGATAGGATTATAGAAGTATACCACTATGTTCTTGTAAAGTCATCAATGCCATCCTAAGACTATACCCTCATGACTTCATGAGAACCTAATCCCTTCCTAAAAGCCCCGCCTCAGAAAACATCAATATATGAATCTCAGCATTAAATTCACAACACATGGACTGTGAGGGGGGGAGAGACTGCTCAAACCACTGCATGATCTTTTCTTCACCCCTAAAGCTACTCTCTTTCCATGTTCTACTACTTGGAAACAAGTCACCAAGTACAGCCACACTCAGGGGTAAGAGCTAGTTCCTCTCTTTGATGATCCAGCTCCTGTTTCATTTTTACAGCATTGAGATGCTGAGATGGCTCCAGTTTACTGAAGCCTGCCCACAGCTGACTGCATGTTACTCTGTACGTACTTGGAAACTTATAAGTAATCAAAGATGAAAGCCAAATGGTCTCCTGCTCCCTGCCAACATCCTTCCTCCTGTGATAAAACAATTGTCTTTTCTCAGAAATGAAGTCTATGCTGCATGACAATGGGTCTTTCTGCAAGAAGACCTTGTTAGGAGGTCTCCAGACTGTCAAAAGAATCACATTTATACTTAGATATGGGTTTCAGGAAGTTTTGATGTATTGACATGCATTGCTTTGAACTAAGTCCACAATTCTGTCATTAAAAGCCCCTAAAGAGCACACTGGCAAGCTGAGACAGTGCATGGGGACCAAGGTGTTGGCTCCTGCTCTTACTTCATTGTCCCCTTGTTTCCTGGATGGTCTCTGCTTTCAGTGTCATGTATGATGCAGATAGCATTTCTGCACACATCCCTATATCACCAGGCTTTTTGGGAAACCAGTGAAGAGTTCTTCATACTCCTTAGGGCAAGGAAAAATGTCCCTGATGAATGACCACTAGCTACCAAGTCCATGTCTGCTCAGAGTTGATGGGAGGACAGTGGTATGGTACACTCTAGCAAAGGGATTATTTTCCTCTAATACTACTCAGCATGGATTCAAGTTCTCACTAAAATAGGGATGTGGTTTTCACTACTCACCAGCTTCAAAGAGCACACTGACCCTTCTCTGCATCCCACAGTCCCTCTTTCCTGTCTCTGCTCCTATCAGTCTCTGGTCCTTTTCTTTCCATTTCCTTCCTTTGGTCTAAGTGAATCCTTGAATGCAAGTCTTTGGGGGGTGTGTCCTTTTGCTTCTTGGTCTGGTTCACTGCTGCGCTGCTACTTTACTTTCATACAACTCCAGCTTCTGTGCACAAAGAACAAGTGGAAACTTCCTAAGCCATTCTTGGAATTATTTGTAAGAAGAAGTGGTTTTTTTTTCTTTCAGTGGTGGACCCACTGCTAATAACATTGCTTCTCTGTATAGAGTTAGAAGTGGCAAATACATTCATTGGACAAGGCAGAAATCCATTTCATTTGTCCATTTCCTTCCTCTCTCATTCATTAAAGAGAAGACAACCATGCCCATTTACTCCAGATACCAGAGAATTCTGGATAAAAAGATGGAACAGACCACCCAGAATGGTGAGTCTGTATGCTACAGGAAACCAAGCTAGAGCTAGTACATGTGAAGGGTTAACCCACAGGCGCCAAGGCTTTCATGGACACTCCCAGGAAAAGGTGAGGCCTGCCTGACAAACTGATGGTCAGCCCAGTTACATAAAGGCAAGGGTTATTTTTATAAAGAAAGTAAAGAGGCAATCTCTTCCAAACAAATCCCAGATGGGCTCAGGATCTTTTCTGTAAAATAAACACACCCAGATCATAGGAAGTACAAAGGGACATGTTTACAAGGAGCTGAGAAGCTGCCTGGCAGTGACTGAGATCTCTATAGTCTACCTGTAGATGGTGTCCTTTGTGAAAGCCACAGTTTGCTTGTAGTTGGGGCTCAAGTAGTATATCTATAGAACCACAACAGTTAGCTACAGAGTGAGGGACTGGAGTAGGCAGATAGATCTTATTGGGAAAGAGAAATAGAATAGATAGTTATGGAAGGATAGGGTAGATAGGACAGGAGATCTAGTGAGGAGGGAGGAAAAGTATGGAATAGGGAAAAAGACAGCTAAAATTAAGGGCCATTTCAGGAATAGTATGCAAACCTAATAAAGAAGGAGCTTCCTAAAATATATACATACATAAAGTTGATCTAACTTAAATTGCCAAATAATGGGGTGGGGGGGATAGAGAACCCTAACTGGCCATCTCTATTCACTAAATGACACTTCCAGTCCCAGGATTAGGTTACATCTAATTGAGTCGTTGGCCAGAGGGTTCCCATGAGAATCCTCAAATAACTCGAATTGTTCCCAAGACAGTTATAATTGCTCTCCACAAAACAATGGCAAGGCCACAATGCTGAGGACAACACCTACACAATTTACACAATATGAAGAGGTCAAACTGGCAGCTACATAGAGCCTTTACTTCTCTGTGCTAGCTTCTTTGATACAGAAAGGTACTCTACAAATACCAACCAAGCCACAAAACCTTTGACTTACTATCTATCCTGCCTGCAAGATGTGCTGGGTTAATTGAGATGCAGAACTTGTGGAAGTGGCTAACCTATACTAGGAGAGGAAACCCATGCCTGATACTGGATGACTAGAAACTAGAGGTTGGCTAGCCCCTAGACCTAGGATATTGAAAGAAATCAATAAAATGATTCACAGTAATATTCTACTATATTCATAGATCATTGTTGCCTAGTCTATTGTCATCAGAGACACTTCCTCTGGCATCTGTTGGAAACAGATGCACAGACCCACAGTCAAATATGTGACACAGAGAGAGCCCAAATCGGAGACCTCCATCGGGGTCCCTTCTCTTGGAGCTTGGGGAAAAGAGGAGGAAGAATTTTAGGAGGCAGAGGGTTGAGGACACCAGGAGAACGTGGCCCACAGAAACAAATAAGCAGGGCTCATAGGGGCTCACAGAGACTGACGTAATCAAGAAGCTTGAGTTTGCAGTTGGTCCTCTGTGTATACATTAGGATGATCAGCTTGGTGTTTTTGTGGGACTCCTAACAGTGGGAGTGGGGATGCCTCTTGGTCTTTCTCCTGTTTTTGGAACTCTTTCCCTCCTACTGGGTTGCTTCACCCAGCCCTGATATGAGTCTTTTTTTTTAATAATTTACTTTTTTTTGTTCACTTTACATCCTGATTGCAGCTTCCTCCCTCTTCTCCTTCCAGTTCCGCCCTTACAAATCCCTCCCCCCATTACTCCCTTCTCTTCTCCTCAGAGAAGGGGAAGCCCCACCTTGGGCACCACCCCACCCTGGGAACATCTACTCCCAGCGGGATTGTGCGTAGTCTTATTGTATCTTGTTATGCCATATTTGGTTGATACCCTTGAGAGGCCTACTCTTTTCTGAAGGGAAATAGAGGAAGAGTGGATCTGGGGGAAAGGGGAGGTTGAGCAGATGACTTGGAGGAGTAGAGCATGAGACAAAAATTTGTTAAAAGGAGAGGATAAAATGACTCCTACTGACATTCTGTGATGCTCTTAAGGTCAGTGCCTAACTCAGGCATCATCAGAGAAGCTTCCTCCTGTAGCAGATGGGAACAAATACAGAGACCCACAGCCAGGCATTCAAGGACTGAGAGACCTCAGAACATTCACCCTAAAAGAGATGTCTCTTTCACATCCCTCCCTCAGGGCTCAAGGAACCCTGTGGAAGTGGAGGCAACAAGAGTGTAAGAGCCATTAAGGTAGGAGAATACCAAGAAAACAAGGCCCTCTAAATCAAGATGATCAAAGCACATATAAATTCAGAGACTGGGGCAGCATGCACAGGGTCTGCACAAGTGTGCACCAGGCCCTCTGTGTATGTCTTGTAGCTTCCAGTTTAGCAGCTTTATGGGATTCCTGGGTGTGAGAATGAGCCTTTCTTTTAGGCTTTTTTTTCCCTTTTGGCTGGTTGTTTTGCCCAATTCCACGGTGTTAGTTTTTGTTTTTATCTTCTTACATAGTATTTTATTTTATTAATAGCCCTTAGAAGCTGGTTTGTTTTCTAATAAGAGACACAAAGTGAGTGGATCCGGATGGGAGGGGAGGTGGGGAGGAACTGGGAGGAGTAGAGGGAGGGGAAACTGTAATCAGGACATGGTTTGTGAGGGGGAAAAACTATTTTCAATAAAAGGGAAAAATAACAGGCACATTGAGACTGACTTCTAAAAGCATAAACACACGCACATACACACACATTTCGTATCTTAAAATACCATCCCAAGATGCCTGCAGAGGCCTATATCCCACTGACTCATCTGAACCACTGAGCTTGAAGGTGTTTTCTTAAAACTCCAAGGGAGAACATTGAGTTATATCAGTGGCCACCTACAGGATATGGAATCCACTGTTCTTTAAGTGAATCAATAATTTTTTAAAAGCACACGCTTAAAAAAAATACTTCCCAGTGATTTGATTTTTACTTAAATGTTTCTGGCATTCACTTATATTATGATAACAATAAGTAATGTAGAATACAGTGAAGAACTATGTATGTATGCAAGCATGCATGTAAATGTGCATACAGGAGTCCATGTGAGTATGTGTATGCAAGTATAGGCTTGATTTGTGAATGTTTGATTCGCCACAAGTAGCTTATAAAAGTCTAGGACAGGAGCGGCGCCACGGAGAGTGTGCAGAGTGCCCTCCGCCATCTTTGCTCCAGTGACTGGGAAGTTGGGACAGCCAGGTTCTGAGACAGACAGGCATAATATCGCTTGGGTCTCGGGCAGCTTGTGTGTATGCAGCTCCCAAGTGCGGGGCTGATCTGCACTAACCAGCGCGCCAGCTCTGCTGTGGGACTTCTGCCTGGCAGAGGGACCCCGCACTGGGCGGGAGCCTACCAGCTTTCCTTCCGTGACCTCTGTTCCCGCAGACTGCGCTGAAGAGACAGGTACCCCAAGCTCTCTATCCCCAATATAACATCACTTGGGGCACGGCCTGTTGAGGCTTCCGTCTGTGCCTGAGAACGGGTCAGCGCTGTGGTCGTCTGGGTGCCAGATCGGCAGGCCATCGCGTCTGCAGGGTGAGCGGCTCCATGGAGAGTGTGCAGATTGCACTCCGCCATCTTTGCTCCAGTGACTGGGAAGTTGGGACAGCCAGGTTCTGAGACAGACAGGCTTAATATCGCTTGGGTCTCGGGCGGCTTGTGTGTGTGCAGCTCCCAAGTGCTGGGCAGATCTGCAGTAACCAGTGTGCTAGCTCTGCTGTGGGACTTCTGCCTGGCAGACGGACACCCCTCCCCCCCCAGGAGAGATCACTCACCCCTGCACAGGGCAGGAGCCTACCAGTCTCCCTTTGGCGACCTCTGCTCCAGGAATCCACTAGGCTGAGCCTTTGGATGTGCAAGGCCTCCCCAATATAAGATCACTTGGGGCAAGGCACATTAGGGCTCCAAAGTCACTCAGGAGCAGGCAGGCCCCAGAAATCGGTGCCAGGGGAATCCTGGCAATCCAGGGGGGGCAGAAATAGCTTTGCAGGCTCACAGGAGGTCCAACCAACAGCCAGTGGCAGCAGGACCAACTAACATCAGAGGCATCCAGATGGCAAAAGGCAAACGTAGGAATGTTACTAACAGAAATCAAAGTAATGTGGGACCATCCGAACCCAACTCTCCAACAGCAGCAAATCCTGGATACCCCACCACACCCGAAAGACAAGATCTGGATTTAAAATCACTTCTCATGATGCTATTAGAGGATCACAAGAAGGACACAAATAAATCTCATAAAGAGTTACAGGAGACCATGAATCAACGGTTAGAAGCCCTTACAAAGGAAACACAAAAAACGCTTAGAGAAATGCGAGAGAACATGGATCAAAAGATGGAGGCACACAAGGAGACAACACAAAAATCGCTTAACGAGATGAATCAACGGGTAGATGCACTCACAAAGGAATCACAAAATTGGCATAAAGAAATGCAGAAGAATATGGGTTAACAGACGGATGCCCATAAGGAGGCAACACAAAAATTGCTTAAAGAAATGAATCAACGGTTAGATGCCCTTACAAAGGAAACACGAGAACTGCTTAAAGAAATGCAGGAGACAATGGATCAACAGATGGATTCCCATGAGGAGGAAACACAAAAATCACTCAGAGAAATGCAGGAGAACGTGGGTCATCAGGAAGAAATCCTGAAAGAGGCAATGCAAAAATACCTTAAAGAAATACAGGAAAATACAAACAAACAAGTGAAGGATCTCAGCAAATCCATCCAGGAACTAAAAACGGAAGTAGAAACAACTAAGAAATCACAAAGGGAGACAACTTTGGAGATAGAAAACCTTGGGAAGAAATCAGGAGTCATAGATGCAAACATCAACAATAGAATACAAGAGATGGAAGAAAGAATCTCAGGTGCTGAAGATTCCATAGAAAGCATCGACTCAACAGTCAAAGAAAATGCAAAATGCAAAAAACGTGTAACCCAAAACATCCAGGAAATCCAGGACACAATGAGAAGACCAAACCTAAGGATTATAGGTACAGATGAGAGTGAAGATTTGCAACTTAAAAGGCCAGTAAACATCTTCAACAAAATTATGGAGGAAAACTTCCCTAACTTAAAGAGAGAGATGCCGATGAACGTACAAGAAGCCTACAGAACTCCAAACAGACTGGACCAGAACAGAAATACCTCCCGTCACATAATAATCAAAACACCGAATGTTCTAAACAAAGAAAGAATACTAAAAGCAGTAAGAGAAAAGGGCCAAGTAACATACAAAGGAAGACCTATCCGAATCACATCAGACTTCTCACCAGAGACTATGAAAGCCAGAAGATCCTGGGCAGATCTCATGCAGACACTAAGACAGCACAAATGCCAGCCTAGACTACTATACCCAGCAAAACTCTCAATCACCATAGATGGAGAGACTAAGATATTCCATGATAAAACCAAATTTTCACAATATCTTTCCACAAATCCAGCCCTGCAACGGATAATAGGTGGAAACCTCCAATACAGGGAGAGAAACAACACCCTGGAAAAAATGAGATAATAACCTTCTTGAATCAAACCCAAAAGTAGATAACCACTCAAACATAAAGATAGCGTCAAGAATGGCAGATGGCAATAATCACTATGCCTTAATCTCTCTTAATATCAATGGTCTCAATTCCCCAATTAAAAGACATAGACTAGCAGACTGGATACGTAAACAGGACCCAGCATTTTGCTGCATGCAGGAAACGCACCTCAGTGTCAAAGACAAACACTACCTCAGAGTAAAAGGCTGGAAAACAATTTTACAAGCAAATGGCCCCAAGAAACGAGGTGGAGTAGCCATCCTAATATCGGATAAAATTGATTTTCAACCTAAAGTCATCAAAAAAGACACAGAAAGACACTACATACTGATCAAGGGAAAAATCCACCATCAAGAACTCTCAATCCTGAATATCTATGCTCCAAATGCAAGGGCACCCTCATTCGTAAAAGAAACTTTACTAAAACTCAAAGCACACATCGCACCTGCACACAATAATAGTGGGTGACTTCAACACCCCGCTCTCTGAAATGGATCGTTCAGGAAAGCAGAAACTAAACAGGGACACAGTGAATCTAATTGAAGCCTTGGACCAAATGGAACTAACTGATATATATAGAACATTTCATCCTAGAGCTAAAGAATACACCTTCTTCTCAGCTCCTCATGGTACCTTCTCCAAAATTGACCATATAATTGGTCACAAATCAGACCTCAACAGATACAAGAAGATAGAAATAATCCCATGCCTCCTATCAGATCACTATGGAATAAGGGTGGTCTTCAATGGCAACAAAAACAAAAGAAAACCCACGTACACATGGAGGCTGAACAATGCTCTACTCAATGATAACTTGGTCAAGGTGGAAATAAAGAAAGAAATCAAAGACTTTTTGAAAGTTAATGAAAATGAAGGCACAACATACCCTAATTTATGGGACACAATGAAAGCAGTGCTAAGAGGAAAATTCATAGCCCTGAGTGCCGCCAAAAAGAAACGGGAGACAGCATACACTAACAGCTTAATGGCACACCTGAAAGCCCTGGAACAAAAAGAAGCAAATACACCAAAGAGGAGTAGAAGGCAGGAAATCATCTAACTCAGGGCTGAAATCAATCAAGTAGAAACAAATAAAACCATACAAAGAATCAACAAAACGAGGAGTTGGTTCTTTGAGAAAATCAACAAGATAGATAAGCCCTTAGCCAGACTAACCAGAGGGCACAGAGATAGTATCCAAATTAATAAAATCAGAAACGAAAAGGGAGAGATAACAACAGAAACTGAGGAAATTCAAAAAATCATCAGATCCTACTACAAAAACCTGTATTCAACACAACTAGAAAATCTTGAGGAAATGGACAATTTCCTTGACAGATACCAAGTACCAAAATTAAATCAGGATCAAATAGACCATCTAAACCGTCCTATAAGCCCTGAAGAAATAGAAGTTATCATTGGAAGTCTTCCAACCAAAAAAGCACAGGTCCAGATGGTTTTAGTGCAGAATTCTATCAGACCTTCAAAGAAGACCTAACACCAATACTCTTCAAACTGTTCCACAAAATAGAAACAGAAGGAACACTACCCAACTCATTCTATGAAGCCACAATTACACTAATACCAAAAGCACACAAAGATCCGACAAAGAAAGAGAATCTCAGGCCAATCTCTCTTATGAATATCGATGCAAAAATACTCAATAAAATTCTTGCCAACCGAATCCAAGAACACATCAAAACGATCATTCACCACGATCAAGTAGGCTTCATCCCAGGGATGCAGGGATGGTTCAATATAAGGAAATCCATCAATGTAATCCACTACATAAACAATCTCAAAGAAAAAAACCACATGGTCATCTCATTAGATGCTGAGAAAGCATTTGACAAAATTCAGCATCCTTTCATGCTAAAGGTCTTGGAAAGATCAGGAATTCAAGGCCCATATCTAAACATAGTAAAAGCAATTTACAGCAAACCAGTAGCCAGCATCAATCTAAACGGAGAGAAACTTGAAGCAATCCCACTAAAATCAGGGACTAGACAAGGCTGCCCTCTCTCTCCATATCTTTTCAATATAGTACTTGAAGTTCTAGCTAGAGCAATTAGACAACAAAAAGAGGTCAAAGGGAAACAAATTGGAAAGGAAGAAGTCAAACTATCACTATTTGCAGACGATATGATAGTATACATAAGCGACCCAAAGAACTCCACCAGAGAACTCCTACAGCTGATAAACGACTTCAGCAAAGTGGCCGGATATAAAATCAACTCAAGCAAGTCAGAAGCCTTCCTATACTCAAAGGATAAGCAGGCTGAGAAAGAAGTAAGAGAAATAATACCCTTTACGATAGCCACAAACCATATTAAGTATCTTGGCGTGACTCTAACCAAACAAGTGAAAGATCTGTATGACAAAAACTTCAAGTCTCTGAAGAAAGAAATTGAAGAAGACCTCAGAAGATGGAAAAATCTGCCATGCTCATGGATTGGCAGGATTAATATAGTAAAAATGAGCATCTTACCAAAAGTAATACACAGATTCAATGCAATCCCCATCAAAATCCCAACTCAATTCTTCATAGAGTTAGAAAGAGCAATTCAAAAATTCATCTGGAATAACAGAAAACCCAGAATAGCTAAAACTATTCTCAAGAGTAAAAGAACCTCTGGGGGAATCAGTATCCCGGACCTCAAGCTGTACTACAGAGCAATAGTGTTAAAAACTGCATGGTATTGGTACAGTAACAGACATGTAGATCAATGGAACAGAACTGAAGACCCAGAAATGAATCCACACTCCTATGGTCACTTGATCTTTGACAAAGGAGCTAAAACCATCCAGTGGAAAAAAGATAGCCTTTTCAACAAATGGTGCTGGCTCAGTTGGAGGTCAACATGCAGAAGAATGCAAATTGACCCATCCTTATCTCCTTGCACTAAGCTCAATTCTAAGTGAATCAAAGATCTCCACATAAAACCAGACACACTGAAACTAATAGAAAGGAGACTAGGGAAGAACCTTGAACATATGGGCACAGGGGAGAATTTCCTGAACAGAACTCCAATAGCTTATGCTCTAAGATCAAGAATAGACAAATGGGACCTCATTAAATTACAAAGTTTTTGCAAGGCAAAAGACACTGTCAAAAAGACAAAGCGGCAACCAACTAACTGGGAAATGATCTTTACCAATATCCAACAGAGGGCTAATATCCAAGATATACAAAGAACTCAAGAAGTTAAACTCCAGAGAGGCAAGTAACCCTATTAAAAATGGGGTACAGAGCTACACAAAGAGTTCTCACCTGAAGAATATCTAATGGCTGAGAAGCACCTAAAGAGATGTTCATCATCCTTAGTCATTAGGGAAATGCAAATCAAAACAACCCTGAGATTCCATCTCACACCAGTCAGGATGGCTAAGATCAAAAACACAGAAGACAGCAGTTGTTGGCGAGGATGTGGAGAAAGAGGAACACTCCTCCACTGCTGGTGGAATTGCAGGCTGGTACAACCACTCTGGAAAGCAGTCTGGCGGTTCCTCAGAAAACTGGGCATGACACTCCCGGAGGATCCGGCTATACCACTCCTGGGCATATACCCAGAGACTTTACCTGCATGCAATAAGGACACATGCTCCACTATGTTCATAGCAGCCTTATTTATAATAGCCAGAAGCTGGAAAGAACCCAGATGTCCCTCAACGGAGGAATGGATTCAGAAGATGTGGTATATCTACACAATGGAATACTACTCTGCAATTAAAAACAATGAATTCACGAAATTCCTAGGCAAATGGTCAGATCTTGAAAATATCATCCTTAGTGAGGTAACCCAATCACAAAAGAACACACATGGTATGCAGTCACTGATAAGGGAATATTGACCCAGAATCTCGGAATACCCTAGACACAATCCACATATCAATAGATTTCTAAAAAGATGGAAGGAGAGACCCCTGGTCCTGGAAAGACTGGATGTAGGGGAATGCCAGGACAGAGAAGCGAGAGGGGTTGAATGGAGAAAAGAGGGAGGGAAGGGGGCTTATGGGACTTTCGGGGAGGGAGGAAACGAGAAAGGGGAAGTGATTTGGAATGTAAATTAAAAAAATAAAATAAAATAAATAAATAAAAAAGAATATCCAATGGAGAAACAGTGAGAAACCTAGCCATAGGCATACAAAAGTAGATATAGATGATTGGCAGAATCCAACATGAATCTTGTATATATATGCCAATAAAATACAACAAGGGGAATATTTTAGTCTATTGGAAAGTAGTGAATTATCACATGTAAGCAAAGGTAATGAATTACTTAATAAAGTACAAGTAACTATCCAGTAAAAAAAAAAAAAGTCTAGGACATCCAGGTAAATTTAAATTCACATTATAGAATGCATAATATTTTGCTATAATTATGCTCACAAGTGGTACACATAAATATTATAAATGCTGCAAGGAATAAATACGTACTACAGTATCATTTGTTGCATATCCAAAGTCCAATGTAAGTGGTTATTCTGGATCTGTACTTTTTTCTGGCAATCCTAGGAAATATGAGAGTGAGGAGCTGTATCAATGAATATGTATTCACATGGTGTGAGTCTGTGTGTGTGTGTGTGTGTGTGTGTTTCTGTGTGTCTGTCTTTGTTGTGTGATTGTGTATATCTGGTTCTGTGTGTGTCTGTATGAATGTCTGTGTGTTTGTGTCTGTGTTTGTGTCTGAGTCTGGCTGTGTGTGAGTCTGTGTCTGAACGTGTTTGTGTGTTTGTGTCTGTGTGTGTATCTGTGTGTGTGTGTGTGTGTCTGTGTTTGTGTCTGAGTCTGGCTGTGTGTGTGTGGGGGGGTGTGAGTGTGTCTATGAATGAGTGTACATAGTGGTATAGTTTCCACCACCAAGTGGAATGACCAGGGATTGCTTTTCACTTTGCTCCGTCCTCCAAAAGGAAATGGGGCCACCATGGATAATAAAGAACACAGTATGAGTATTCTGAAAGCTGTACACATGTTTAAAGTGGTCATTTCAATAACTACAATGAGTTTGGGTGAAAACATAAACACTAGATGTCTAGTCCAGTGAATTTCCAGATTAGGGATCAACTCAAAAGACTTTTTTTCCCCCCTTGAGGCTCAGAGTTCTTCAAAGAGAGGCTTTTAAATCATACTTTCACATCATCAATTCCATTCCTGAGAATATCGATCTAAGAAAATGAGCTGAAGTTCACTTCATGTGTGGGCAGCAGTATTTATGAAACAGGAGTTGGCTGCAAATCTATGAATTCAATGGTGATGGAACTGCGGACCTTTTGAGAGTTGTGCACACCGTAATGAAATCTGAACTGCAAACCCTTTGGGCTGTGGGGCTATAGGGCAGTGCAAAACAGACAGAAAAGCACACTCAGAGAATGTCTGGCTTTTCATTCAGTGTGTATGAAATGACTAGTAAGGAGAGGGAAAAAGTTAATGCGAACTATCCGAAAAGAAAAATAGATTGACTTATTTGGAAGAATTTTTATTTCTCAAGAATTTTAAAACTTTAAAGGTATTTTCAGTGCTTTTCATTGTGTTACATCTGAAGCTAGAATGAAAAACAGCAGCAGGAGGATAAGGGAGACATGAATGTGAGCACAGTATGAAGATGTCACTGTGTTTGTGTGTCATGAGACCTATTATTTTGTATACTGACATTAAAGAACGAAACTAGAAATAGACTTCATTTGGAAACAAAGTAAGTACACATGGTGTTTTCAGTGGGTATGATAAAAGTGAATTGTATCACATGCCTGAGACCACATGTGGCTCTATCTCTAGTAGAGGCTAGGGAATTGCTTTGAAGAAGGAAATTCCTAATTCTGAGACTGGCCTTAACTCAGACCCTGAGAAGGTGATTGTAAGAGACTCCTGCTACAGATGCAAATGCCCTTGGCCAGCCCGTCAGAACTAGGGTTTGCTCAGTGCTCCAGGGGAAGGTTGAGGTGAAGGACAAACACCTTGTCATCTTACTGCAGATGGCTGTTTGATGCCTGCCATGCTGTGCCTTGTAGGCTTCTGTTCTAGAAAACTGACTAGAGCAGAGAAGGAATGAAGAAAGAACACACATGTACAAAAGAGTTAGGCTGTGCTCACTCTGATAGAATGGTGCCAACTACACAATAACCCAGAACCTCAATGCATTTATCATGTACAGCACAGTGGAGGCCTTAGCTAGTCTCCATAAGAGATATTTATAGGCAAGCAGTCTCAGACTGTAAATACCTAGAAGGAGGAAGTTGTGGTCACTGATTTTTGCACAGACTGCAAATCATTCATAAACTGTCAACCAGGGGAGAGCTTTACAATTCTAGGCCTGACCCCTATGGGGAAGACTTTGGCAATATCCCATGAATCCAAGGCTTTGATCTTTGACATAGGCAGATCATATCAAGCAATATACATTCACTCAATATGTCCTTGACTCTTTACGTCCTTGGCACAGGGGCTGAAATAGGTCCTCAATAAAACATGCAAGTGCATATGCCCTGAAACACCTAGAGGTCACATCAGCACCGCAAATTTATTAAAGTATTTGTGTCATTCTCTTTTCTTGTGGCACAATGCTTGACAGAATCAACTTAAAGGAGAGAGGATTTACTGGGCATATTCTTTTACAAAATTATGTAGAAAGCAGTGAACTTAATCAGTGAACTTTTGTAGGCACCTTGTGTTTGATGATACCCCACTCCTGCCTCCTCTAAGTAACTCCTGTCCCAATGTCAGGTCACATGTATCCTATTCCCTCTCTCCCCACCCACCCCTGTCTCCCATCTTTAAGACCTCATTTTCCCCTTCCACAGCCCCTTTTCTATTTTCATTATCTATTTCACCCTATACACATTATATAAAAATTAAAACTAGGATGGTCATATAGGAGAAAACATGTGCCATTTGTGTTTCTGAGTCTCGCTTACTTTGTCTAATATAATGAATTCTAACTGCATCCATTTTTCTGCAAGTATCATGGCATCATTCTTTTTTTTTATGACTGAACAAAATTCCTCTGTGAATGTGCCACATTCTCTTTGTCCATTTATCTATTTATGAACATCTAAGTTGGTTCCACTTCTTAGCTATTGTGAATAGCAGAGGAATAAACACAGATGTACAAGAAATTCTATGATAAAACTTACGAGGTCTTTGGGTGCTGTCAGGAGTGGTATAGCTGGGTCATCTGGCAGTTCTAGTTTTAGGTTTTTGGTTTGTTTTTGTTGTTTGTGTTTGTTTAGTGTTTGATTTGGTTTTGTTTTTTATTTTAGAAACTTCAACACTGATTTCCATAGTGTATGTGTGTGTATAATTCATATGACTCATATATGTATGTATGTATGTATGTATAAATATATGTATATATATGTAGAGAGAGAGAATATACTATACCAATTTATATTCTTAACAGTAATACCTTGTTTCCTACAACTTTACCAACATTTATTGTCACTTGTTTTCTTGATGAAAACCACGCTGACTCAGTTTTTATTTAATTAATTTTGTTGTTTGCAAATGTCATACATGTTTACAATATAACTTGATCATATCCATCACCCACTCTCTCCCTTCAGCATCCCCCTGCACTACGCCCAATATATCCACACTTTATGAATTTTTAAATTTTATTTTTTTAAAAGTAGCATAAATTATTTTAATATTTTTACCTATCAAAAATAATTTGGGAGGATTAAGGGTATAGCAAATGGTAGAATTCATTGAGTTAAATATGTGTGAGCTCTGGATTTAATTTTCACCAGAAAAGGGGCAAAAAAGGAAAGAGTAGTCATGGTGTGGATAATTTAGCAGTAAATCTTTTCAGTGTCAAAATTACTGTAAATTTCCAAGTACCTATTTTGTCTGTAGTATATCACTTATTTCAAAATGGCTCTGAGAAAAAAAAATGAAAATAATACATTTAAAAATAGATCTTCAAAAGTTAATAGTTCTCTCAATACCAAATTTTTCCTATTCAATGCAAATGTAAATTTCCATAACTAATCCATTTGTGACAGCTGTGGTTCTCCAACCCTCAAACACTTAGAAAATACAAATATAATCATAATTACAAAGAGCATACATAGCAATTTCTAAACTGTAGCAGGCAAAGCTGTAAGCTAGCAACCACATCGCTTGTCCTGTGGACTCAGCCTTTCCAGGCGTGGTGTCTTGGTTCCACAGCCCTGCATGTGTGAGAGCTGTTCCCACAGACGTTCACAGCGCACCAAGTGCAGGAACTGCAACCCTGAGGCTGCAATGGGGAGGGGCAGCGAGAAGAAACCTTCTGATTCAGGTTCATTCTCCAGAAATTTTTTCTCCACTTTCTTTAATATCTTCCTTGTTTCCCTTGCAAGAATCCTGGTTGCTGGTATCAGTTAAATAGTTTTCTTCCTCATTCTCTCTTTCTTCTTCATAAGAGCTAAAGAAAGAAATTTATCAATCAAAGGAAAAATGTGCTGGTTTCAAAGGAACATGGCCTGCGTTACAGTCTAATAAGTGCTGCCCATGTGCACATATATGTGGACAAACCCATTAGCAATGGGTACCCTACAAATGACAATACACACACACACACACACACACACACACACACACACACACACACGTAACTCTTTCTCTCAGCATCCATCCACAGCCATTAGCTCTTTGGCTAGGGTGGAGTATTAGAAGCCCTTCTGTATTAGTCAGGGTTCTCTAGAGTCACAGAACATATGGGTAGTATCTATACAGTAAAGGAATTTGTTGATGACTTACAGTCTGTAGTCCAACTCCCTAACAATGGTTAGCAGCAGCCGTGAATGGAAGTCAAAAGATCTAGCAGTTGCTCAGTCCCACAAGGCAAGCAAGAGAAGAAGAAAGAGTATGTCTTCCTTCTTCCAATGTCCTTATGTAGGTTTCCAGCAGAAGGTGTGGCCCAGACTAAAGGTGTATGCCATCATGCCTAGATCTGGGACAGGCTTTGTCCCAGATAACCTTGAACTCAGAGATCTCCCTGTCTTAATCTTCTGGGATTCACAGGCACTATGCCTCAAGATCTCCAAGCCAAGATTCAGGTCAGAGTTCATTTCAGACATAGTCAAGTTGACAACCAGGTAGAGCCACTCCACCTTCTCTCCTCCATGCTATAATTGTTAACTATTGATCATGCGGGGGGGGGGATCTTGTGAAGATTCCCACAGCTGCTATGAGTTCATGTGTATAAGATGCCTCTCATGTTCAGAGTCCAGGTTTTCAATGTATTCCTCCCCATCCTCCAGCTCTTACTTTTCTCTGCATCCTCTTCCAGATCTTCCCTGAGCCTTGGTTGTGGGGAGACACAGAAGCCCTAACTAAAGCTGAACACTTATAACCACTTATTCTCACCATTTTCAACAGTTATGCACCTCTGCATTAATCACTACCCTCAGTGATAAGAACTTTCTCTGACAGAGGTTGAGATTAGCACAATTCTATGGATATAAATATTTAGAAGGCTGGTTGACAACATGACTGTCTAGCAAAACAACATCAATAGACTCTTTTCTAGGACCCATGACTGTCCAAGCAATGGATTTTGACCAAGTCTACAGTACCAGGTATGGATTTGCCCTTGTTAAGCAAGATTCAAATCCAATTGAGAGAGTAATTGGCTACTCTTATAAACAGTCTTACCACTATTGTACCAATGGGGCACATCTTTCGAGCTAAGTCATTTTATAGTGTGCAGGGTTCAGTGCAGATCATATGTAATTTCTTCCTTTAACAGCCTGCCCATCACATTCCAGCACTGTGAAAGCTAGCCAGCAGAGAGTGTACTGTTCAGTTCAAGTTTCATTTCTCTACATCCTGCAATTCAAGGGTGTGGTGTGCTCAGCAAGAAAGTCTTACCATCTAGCAAAGAAATAAAAAAAAAGCATCCCTAGGTTTTTTGGTTTTGCTTTTCTATTGTGAACATATTTTTTCCTAAATTATTTATCAACAAGTTCATTATTGGTATATAGGAAAGCTACTTGATTTTCATAATTAGATTGTGCCCTGCAACTTTGCTGAAAGTTTCAACAGATCTAAGAACTTTCTGGTGTAACAAATAGAAATTTTAAATATAGAATCATGTTATTTGTAAATCTGACTTCTACTTTTTCTATTAGTATTCACTTTATTTCCTTCTCATATCTTATTGCTCTAAGACTTCAAACACTATATTAACAAGAGTAAAGAAAGTTGGATACACTTACTTTCTTTCAAATTTTAGAGGAAATACTCTCACATTTTCTCATTTTTACTGGTTCTTGAGCTACAATCTGGCTACTCCTAAATCATCCTCCAGTTGCTTGCACAGACCTTGTCTCTGGTTTACACAGTGCCTGGTAGGAATATTCCATGGTCAAGACAACTGAAATCAAGTCACTGTTGGGTATCAGTAGTGGCTGAGAAATTTCCACTTTTGCTGATTTCTGTTTGTACAAATCAGATTTATTATGTTTTTAACTTAACTTTAAAAAAAACTGCTTCTAACACATCTTATTCATATCTTCTAACCTGTTATCTTACCTTGGATCCTGGTTAAGAAGATCTAGTCCTCACGGAAGGAAGTCATGGTAGAGTGCATGGCAGCAAGAATGTGTAACAAAAGTCATTCATATATTGGCAGCTCACAAAGCAGAGAATAGAAGTGAACAGGGAGCCAGGATATGACCCTCAGACCTACCTCCAGTGTCCTGGGTCTGCTAAGCTAGGTCCCCTGTCCAAAATTTCCACAATCTCCTCAAATAGCTCTACTGGGTAAGGACCAAGTTTTCAGACATAGAAGCCAGAGAGAAACAGTTCATATTCAACCCTGTGTTTATATCCTATTTGCTCTAATCCGTCATCTTTATGTTTCTGTGCATCCATGGTTGTTTTCTGTCCCTCAAGGTTTAATGAGATTATAGTTGTGTTGACTTCTGTGTCTCCAGTTTCTTCAATGCATGAGAAGCACACTTGTGGGTTGATTTTTGTTTTGAGAAATCACGGAACCTGGGAATTTCAAGAGATGAACCAGAGGTCTGGGACAATGTAAGTCTGTGGCCAAGGGAAGGACGAGGCTGAACTGTAAATAATATTGATTCTCCTGAATATGTATATTTGTATTATTGTAAAACCAAAAAGAAAGTCTTGCCCATATGACACAGATATGGATTTGCTCATTGGAGATGGCATTTTATGCCCTTGCCCTCACTATCAGTCCACAATTGTCTGTTGGAGAGCAGTATTGGGAGCAAGAAGGACTGGACTAAAGCTGTGGAAACAACTTTCCCATCCCCAAGTGTCATGGTGAAGTCCCCTTCAGGCCCTGGTTCTAGAACAAGCATGCAATCCCATTTAGGGCATCGAGTTTTGACTTGGGGGCTGGAGTATTCCTGATGCATCTCCCACACCATTCTTTTGTTCACTGTGTCTTTCATCTGTCTGTTTACACAGAGCATGAAGGATGGATCTCATTTACCTTCAGATGTTTTCCCAGACCTGCTCCCATCACGCTAACCCACTTTCAACTCCACAGAAGTTGGGAGAATGCTGTTTCTAGAGTTCACATTCTTGTGACGGCTGGTTATTAAACATTTATCCCCTTGTTGAATGGTATGCTCTAAACATTGGCTAGCTTCATTTGGTCCTGGAAAACTATAAACACTCAATCACTTTACTTAAACTTAACCATGTTAATGATTATAATATGGTAATATTGACAACTTCTGAGCCAGCATGACTTCAAGATTCCTTTCATGAAGTGGAGAGGTTGAAATAGACAGTAGTTCTTAGGGATTTGAGTCTCCACTTTCCTTTCAAAAATAAAGAGAAACCCTTCATACCTCATGATATAGGTTCCCATCACTACTTTGAAAGGAACTGTAAGTGGAAGGCTACAGCCTGTATACCAGTACTCACCTGAGCATTTATCAATGATGTGGAATCACAATTAATGAACCAAGACTTGGATGAATAAGGGCCTTCACCTCACTCTTGGAGGAATGGCAACTCTGCACTGATGTAAAAATGGGTTGCCGTGATGGAAGCAAGTCATGGGGAAATACCCTGGGGATAAATGAAATCCATCCTTCATGGTCCATGTAAACAGACAGAGGGAAAACACAAAGATCAAAAGGAATGGGATGGATGGGACATGAGTCCAGTTTCAAGAATACTGCAGCCGCAGGCCAAGACTAGGCAAGTTTCCTGGCTGAGTAATAAGCATGATTATGTCACAAATTTTAGCAAAGCTTACAGCACACTTGGTCTCAATTATCACAGGCCATCCAAGCACATGAAGAAAAGATACAAAGATGTGCTTTTAGTGCACTAGCCCCCTGATAGTCTTAAAATGGGAGGTAAATTGGAAATAGATATGGTCTGGATTGGATATCAACTAAGCAAATGATTCATGGCTCATTTTAGGAGAGTTAGGGAAGTGAGTATCATTTCAATCTAAACAGATTTGTAGGTAAGAGCTCTGTTTTTCCCTTTTATTAAAAATAGTTTCTTTTCTCACATGATATATCCTGGTTACATTTCCCTCTTCCTCTACTCCTCCCAGTTCCTCTCCAGATCCCCTCCCATCTGGATCCACTCCTTTTCTGACTCTCACTAGAAAACAAAATAAAATTCTAAGGGATAATAATAAAATATAACAAAATAAAATATAAGAAGATAAAACAAAAACTGTTGTACTGGAGTTGAGCAAGACAAACAAACAGAAGAGAAGGAGCCCAAGAAAAGGCATAAGAATCAGAGACCTGCTCATTTGCATCCTCAAGAATCCCATAAAAACACTAAACCATAATACTGAGAGGACCCAAAGGAGAACTGTGCAGGCCCTGTGCATGCTGCCTCAGCCTCTCTGAGTTCATATGAGCTTTGATCATATTGATTAAAACTGTTTTAGCCCAGTGGATGTTTTAAACAATGAATCACAGGGGGCTTGTTTTAAAGATGTGCTGTGAAAATGAAGTAAAGCTAATGAAACATTGGTCCCAGGAAATCCCCAAGTTTCCCATTTTGATTTGTGTTAACTCAGATGCCTTCATGGCAGGCAAAGAAGGCTTTCCCACAGACACTACGACCTTTGCTGGACCCAGTAGATGCCGAGCAGCCTGGTCATCCAGGGCCCAGGCTCTCCCCTTCTCTGTTCTGCCTCCTCTCCAGTTTGTCCCCTCGTGTGTGAACTGACTGTGGCAATTCCAGCAAGCCAATCTGTACATTCAACATCCAGAATCTCTAGACAAAAATGACCATTCCCTTATACAAATCTGTTACAGTGAGGAAAACTCTGCAGAAGCCTCCACCGTCTTCTTTGTGGAAATGACAGTCAGAGCCAGTCAGAGCTTCATTCCTAACCTATTGCTCAGCTATCAAGACCCTGGATGACTACAGCCCCTCCCCAGTGTGGGTCCATCTCTTCACATCTACACAAAGGAAGGAGCCCATACCCAAACACAGCCAGAAATTTAACCAGTGTATTTTTCTACTTAAAGTCCCAATGTCATAGTCAGATAATTTCAGAGGATAGTAATTACAACAATGGTTTTTTTTCCAGATTTTACATTAATTCTAATTCTTTATTTTTAATATACACTAATTTACTTTTAGATAGTCCATGTGTACAACCTTGAGAGTCAAGCTGAAGCAGAGAATAAGGCCCATTTATGTTTTCTCTGAAGCATACTCTGCAAGGGGAAAGATTACAGATAGATACAGTCAATGTTAGCTGTGCTTTGAAAGATCAAATTTCTGATACTCCTCAATTTTACAGTATCACTTTAAGTTGACTGTTCTTTAATCTACACGTGATGCTAGAATTCCCACAGAAAAATGCTAATTGGATTTTTATGCATCTGAATAGTATAATATATTGGACTGCAGTTTCAACACCATAGAAATTTAGTTTGGTTGACATTGAATATGGAAGAGAAGTCAAAGTGTCATGGGATTTCAAATAATTTTTTCATGTCCTTGTAATAGCCTATTTGAACCTAGTTCAGGAAATGTGTATCTAAATGGCAATGCTATGATGTTTATCTTAAGGCATTTAAAATGTAGCCAGTTCAAGCCAACTCCCAAATAAGAATTAATCCAAATGGCATTTCTGGCAGTTTGCGAAGTAGGGAAGCTAAACTATCTTCTTACTATGGCTTAGCATAGAGGGGGTGATAACTGAGATGGTCGCAGGTCTCTTTATATTCCATGTTGGTTATAGAGATGCTGACCAGTTATTCACAGAAATATAAAACCTATTATGGAGGAACAGCTGTATGCCTGATCTCTATTGCTCCTGTATTGCTTCTTCTCTCTCCTGGGTGCTCAGCTAGGAGAGACTTCTGCAATGGGTTAGTTTGCTGCTGCATATAAAGACAATTTCATATTGGTTCTAGCTGGTAACTCAAAAGTGGTGTTTGTGTCATTCAAGTCCAACCTGCTAAGCCCTTTGGTGTCCTGAGGAGGGAGGACTGTGGTGCTCTGAGGCACAATGCTTCTGGGTGTGACTTGGCTCTGGTGGGATGCAAGTGTGGTACTCATAACAGGACACCAGTATCCCCCAGGAACAATTCCAAAACTCCACTATAGGACTCCGCCTAGCCTAGCTGGATCAAGAACCAGTCATCTGAGTGTTCATGAGGGATTCCAATGCCCTTTCAAGTTTAATGTTTTTAAAATATTTTTCATTCTTTCTCCCACAAAAGAGCTATATTCAATCAACTTTTAAAATGAGCCTGAAGTAGGCAAGATGGCTCAGTAAATACAGGCCCTTTCTGCCAAGAGATCTAATAACCTGAGTTAAAACATTGGAACTCACAAAGCAGAAGAAAAAAACAACTCCCACAGGTGGTCCTAGGACCTCCACTCTATGTGTTGTGGCACGTGCACACATACACACACACACACACACACACACACACACACACACACACACACTTTATAATGTAAGAAAATACAAATCTATAGCCAGATACTATGGTGTATGCCTATAATTCCAACACACAAGACGCATTTGGAAAATTGAAGCCAGTTTGGGATACACTATGTTACTATACAGTATACTAGTGAATCCAGATACAGAGTGAGGAGCAAGTCCCAACTCAAAGGACAGTTCCTACACATAGTGAGGGACCCTTCCTGTGGCATGCTGTGGTTGGGCCATGATGAAAAGACCCTCCCTAGAACCACTGAGCTGAGGTTTGATGGTCCCCTGAGACCAGAATATTCTGATCCCATACTAATCCTTTAGGCAGAAGCTTCATGGGGTGTAAATGATAGCTCAGGTCTAAGAGGACTCGGGAAAGATGGTCAGTCATGTTTATAGCACACACAATTGCTGAGCACCATCGTGTCCCACTCAGGAAAGATGGTGGCCCTATACAGAAGCTTAACTCTGTCCTAGTATCAAGGATAAAGGAACTCCAACAATGGAGAGACTGAATGAAAAGAAGCAGAAGAAGGAACAAATGTGAGTCCAGAGATGATACAGGCAAGGGAAACTTGTGGCGCCCATCACCACACAAAGGCAAAGAGGCTGTCTGGTCAGCCCAGTCCAGAAAAGGATGAAGAAGACTTTTTAAAGAAACTAGATGGCCTCTAATTAGGTAACTAAAACCCTCCACCTGCCCCTCAAACTCAAGTGCAGCTACAGGACAAAGAGATAACTGTTTTGTGCTTCTTAAACATCCTTCTCAGCATATCCCGTTCACTGAGCCAGTGAGTTTTATGGATGGGGAAGTGCTTTGGACACAAGAAGCCTAACACAGATGTTATCTCTGTTGGAGACAATTGAATCTATTTTTGCCTGAGTTTAACCAGAAGTTTTTCCTAAGGTGCCCTCAACAATTAGGAAAAGCTCTAACACACTTTACATGGAGTTTCCAATAGAAGCCCTGCTGCCTCTCATGCTCTCTCTCCTCATACCCGACTGGGATCTTCCCAGAGTGGAAAGTCTAGAATGAAGCAACAGCTCAGTACAACAGTCCTTCAGACTTTTCTTTGAAGTGGACCATGTGGCTGGCAGTGTCTAGTTACTAGCAGTCATGGACCGAGTTTCTTCTTCCAGGCTGTGAGGATGGGTGCCTAACCATCCCAAGCCACTTACTCCTATAAAAAAAAGTAACTTAAACCTGGTATGGTCCATTCTGGTCTATAACAAGAACCCAAAAACTAAACAGTTTCTAAACAACAGAAATATATTGCCTATAGTTCTCAAAGTGGGAAATTCAAGGTCAAGTTGTTGGCAGGTTTGCCAACAGAAATGCCAGTCCTAGCTCATACGTCACACCTTTTTGCTGTGTCCTTGTGGCAGAAGAGACCGGAAATCTCCTCTACACAATCACTAATTGTAGTCATGGGGACTCCGTCATCATTATATAATCACCTCCACCAAGCCATGCTTGGGAACACCATTACCTTGGGGGCAGAAGAATTTTGACATGTGATTCTAGGGGAGCACAAACATAGTCTGCAGCACACACATTAACCATTCCCCACCCCGGCCCACTGTCCATTAGGCAGATGCCCCTGGAATGAATGACTGGTCTTTTCCAAAAAAGTAAATCTCACTGAAAAGTGACTGGAGAGCCACACAGGGAGGGTGTTGTGTGTGCTTCATATTTCCTTCCTTTGCTCATTCCCAGACCTCAGGAAAGTGGTTACAACAAGGCATGAACTAAATGATCTTAAGAAGGACCAGCTAAGCCAGCCCTTCCCTCCCTCTAAGCCTTCTGTACCAAAGCTGTGCTATTTTGTTGTAAGTACTGTCTAGTAATACATTAAAGTTAGAGACAGGTTCATAAGCACTCTGAACACAGCAGTTGGGACACTCTATAAAGGGAACACCATGAAGAGGAGACTGTGCCCATCCTAATGGATTTCAAGTCTCCATGCCCACACGCATTTCTATCCATGTGTTTTTCAATAAACCACTCATAGGAAACTGGACTCTCCTTGGAACAAGAGACTATATTATAGAAGTGCTTGAGACATCAGAGTTCTGAGAAGCTGCTTAAGGTGGGTCAGGGCTACTGAAGCCAGCATCCGACTGACCTGTTAAAGACGATCTGCCAAAAGTCCCTTTCTTCACCAGCAGTGCATATCCTTGTGCCATCTTAAATGAATCTGTCCTTGATAGGAGCACAGAGAATGAAGCCACAAGGACAGGAGGTGAGGCTACCATATACAACGTATGACCTCAATGACCAAACCCACCAGGCTTTAGCCAGGATTTTTCCCAATTCTGCTTGGAGATCAAAAACGGAAAGATACCATGATCCCACAGGGAACCTTTACTGAGCCACGGCTTCCTATCAGCCTCTGGGTTCAGGCCTATTAGCTCAGGATGTGGGAGCTTTTAGGCTAAGCTTCAGTGGAACTGATAGACAGTGTCTCAGACAGGAACTCTATCTACTCTGGATGGGACTCACTACACTCCCTAGCCCATTCAATTATCTCTAAGGAACCAAGTTCATCCAAATTGGGCCCTGATGCAGGTGAGCTGCAGTAGAGATATGGAGGCAGAAGTTCTTGAGGGGAGAAGGGCAGTTAATAGCTGGAAAGGAATCCACACTGTGGTGGGGTCAGTGGAGGTCAGGAGCCCTGGCTTGCTTTTAAAAACAAACAACTCCACATAAAATTCAGATAATTATAGAGGGAAAGGCTCACATGATTAATGTTGGGGCTGGGGAACCTTTTGTACAGTATTACCATGAAAATGAAAAGCAATATTTCAATAGCATAGAAAAGTCTGATAGTATCATACAAAAAGAAAACAATAGTCACTAAAAATATGAAAAAATAATTGTTAAAGAAATCCACAGAGGCAATATATGCTTAAAATGTTTTTAACTTCCCCAATCTTCACAGGAAAAAAACACATATAAAACAATAATTTGATAAGGTTCCCTCAGAAGAATATTAGTGAACACTGTTAGAACAGGGATAAAAAAAATAAGCCCCCTCATACCTCTCTGGTAATTATGCTGACTATCAAATTCATTTGGGCAAGTATCTAGCAATAGTCATTAAAGCCTCATAACCTTTGATCCAATGTTGGTATTTTAAGATTCCTACAATCTAGAAACATATAAACTAAAAACTTTTGGAAGTGATGAATGTGATTAAACTTCATAGGAAAAATTGCAGATAATCTAAATACTCATCCAAAGGGGGATAGTTATGTGGACAAAGGAACACATTCTATGGAAGACTGTGCAGCTATGAAGGGTAAATAGTAAAGTGTGTACACTGCAGTGAGAGAGGCTGAGATCAATCAAACAAACACAAGGGGATAACATTACGTTAGGCCTGAGAATTGTTCAACAAAAATCAGTCATTCAACATACAAACTCCTGCAAGTGTTAGGTGAGGTTCAAACCCTGTGGTTAGTTCTTTTTGTGGCATCCCAAAGGACAATAAACCAAGGCAGTCAGCTGTGCCCAAATTTCAAAATAGGTTATCCTTGTGTGACAAGAGGACATACGCAAACTTATCTGCAGGTTGGCATTCCTTCTTCCTCCCAAAGCTGTGATGTGCAGAAAACTAACTTGGGAGTCTGGGGTGTGTGTACAGAGGGAAACAGAAGCAGGGCAGGAGGCCAGAGAGCTGGAGATACAGCTACCTGAGCTGTGACTAATGTACCTGCTTCCTTCGCTTTCCCTGTATCCCATAACATTCTCAGCCCTGAGACTCCCAGATCTGAGCCACTTCGAAGTGCAGAACCAAGTCCTTTCTGTGCTTTCACAGATGCTATTCATGCCTTAAATATATATGTCAATTTTGGTTAATTTGATCAGCTATCTTTAGTAGTGGCTGTCTTGCAGATTTATAGACACACTGGGTATTTGTCAAGCTATACGAGCTATACCCTTTTCTTTGTTTTCTTCCTTTTATTTTCTTTCCTTCCCTTTCATGTACTGGGAATCAAACCCATGTTTTGTAAATGCTACACAAGTGCTTAATCATTGAGCTATATTTTAGTCCTTGCATTCTTCCTCTAAAGTACTGGCTCAATCTTCCCCTCCCCCAAAACAGTAGACATATTCTAATAGCTATCTAATTAAACAGAATGAACAATGGACTTTGGCTCTCTTATATGATGAAATAGAAATCACCTCTGCATTATATGACGTATTTTAGTTTCGTATGCTTATCTGCTGGATGATCTTTTTTTTTTTAAGGAGGAAGGACTGTCCTCAACACACTCTGGAGAATGAACTCAAGACTCTAACCTAATATATCTTCCTCATAGTGTGTGTGTGTGTGTGTGTGTGTGTGTGTGTGTGTGTGTGTGTGTGTGTGTGTGAGTTCTCCAAGAGGCCCTGAAGAGTGCTTTCAGCTGATGCTGCAATGAACACTGATTTTGTCTGAGCATCCAAAGCAATGGGACAGAATGTAATAATACCACAGGAGCCAGAACCCACCACACCCACTCAAGACTCTTGTGATTGCTGAAGTTGGCTCCATCTGCCACTACTCAGAAGACCGAATGTTGCACAAGTCTCTGAAGACTAATATTCCAAAGTGAAAAGGAAAAAGGATTGTCCCTCCAATTATACTGAGAGAATGAATGCAAGTCTTAAAGCCATAAGATTCTGTTTCAGGATCCTTCTGGAAACTTGGTTTATAGCAACCAAAGTCCATGTTCAAAGGGAAGTGCCTGTTTTAATCACATTAAATGTCACATCACAAAATGGCACTTTTTTGGGTTTTTTTTGCTCTAACCCAAGACGTTTGAAATCTCAGGGAGTTCTGTGTGAATATCCCAGGCTTTTCAGGCTAGCACCAAAATGTCAGGTTCCAGGTTCAGTAAGAGACTGTGTCTCAAAAACAACAAGGTAGAAAGAAGTAAAAAGACATTTGACACTGACCTCTAGACACAGGGGAAGCGCGCGCGCACACACACACACACACAGAGAGACAGAGACAGAGACAGAGAGAGAGAGAGACAGAAACGGAGAGACAGAGAGAGAGAGAGACAGAGACAGAGAGAGACAGAGACAGAAACGGAGAGACAGAGACAGAGACAGAGACAGAAACGGAGAGACAGAGAGAGACAGAGAGACAGAGACAGAGAGAGACAGAGAGACAGAGACAGAGAGAGAGAGACAGAGAGAGAGACAGAGACAGAGAGAGACAGAGACAGAAACGGAGAGACAGAGACAGAGAGAGAGACAGAGACAGAGAGAGAGAGAGAGAGACATATAGACACCAACAAACCCAGCCCTTCCACTCCTTCCTTCTTCTGGCTAGTCCACATTATAAGTGGAAAAACACAATTTCCTTTCTAATCTTAAACACATTGTCTCACGTCCTTGATGTTGTTGGCTTTTGACAAGGGCTGTCAGGATTCATCACTAAATTCATAGCAGTACTGAAACAGTGAGACTGTCCCTTGCACATTGAAGTGTTCACAGTGAGGTGAGTGTTGTCAGGCTCCAAATGCTCCTAAACCCTTTCTGAGACTTCACCTCACACCAGTCAGAATGGCTAAGATCAAAAACACAGGAGACAGCAGTTGTTGGCGAGGATGTGGAGAAAGAGGAACACTCCTCCACTGTTGGTGGGATTGCAAGCTGGTAAAACCAATCTGGAAATCAGTCTGGCGGTTCCTCAGAAAACTGGGCATGACACTTCAGGAGGACCCTGTTATACCACTCCTGGGCATATACCCAGAGGCTTCCCTGGAATGCAATAAGGACACATGCTCCACTATATTCACAGCAGCCTTATTTATAATAGCCAGAAGCTGGAAAGAACCCAGATGTCCCTCACCAGAGGAATGGATACAGAAAATGTGGTAGGTATATTTACATAATGGAATACTACTCAGCAATTAAAAACAATGAATTCATAAAATTCTTAGGCAAATGGTTGGAACTGGAAAATATCATCCTAAGTGAGGTAACCCAATCACAAAAGAACACACATGGTATGCAGTCACTGATAAGTGGATATTAGCCCAGAAGCTCGGAATACCCAAGACACAATTCACATATCAAATGATGCCCAAGAAGAAGGAAGAAAAAAGTATGGATACTCTGGTCCTTCTTAGAAAGGGGAACAAAATACCCACAGAAGGAAATACTGAGACAAAGTGTGGAGCAGAGACTGAGGGAAAGACCATCCAGAGGCTACCCCACCTAGTGATCCATCCCATATACAGTTACAGGACCCAGACACTATTATCGATGCCCACAAGTACTTGCTGACTGGAGCCAGATATAGCTGTCACCTGGGAGGTTCTGCTAGTGCATGATAAATACAGAGGGGGACACTCTCAGCCAGCCATTGAACTGAGCACAGTGTCCCCAATGGGGGAGCTAGAGAAAGGACCCAAGGAACTGAAGGGGTTTTCAGCGCCATAAGAGGAACAACAATATGAGCCACCCAGTACTCCCAGAGCTCCCAGGAACAAAAACATCAACCAGATAGTACACATGGTGTTACCCTTGGTTCCAGACGCATAGGCAGCAGAGGATGGCCTTGTTGGACTTCAAAGGGAGGAGAGGCCCCTGGTCATGGAAGGGCTCGATGCAGCAGTGTAGAGGAGTACAAGGACAGGGAAGCGGGAAGGGATTGATTAGGGAACACGGGGAGGGGAGATGGCTTATGGGACTTTCGGGGGGTGGGGGAAACCAGGAATGAGGAAATCATTTGAAATGTAGATAAAGAATATATCTAATAAAAAAAAAGAAATTGAGAAATTGGTTTTTATGTTCTTGAGTATGTAATACTCAAAAACAGTACACAAGCAGAAGTCTCGAAACAGAAGATTGATAGTCAATCTTAAAAATAAGAACACTGCAAGTATGATCACCTGAGTTCAAATCTCCAGCACCCATCCAAAATCCAGGAATGATGTGGTGGCACTTGTCTGTAACCACTACACTGGGGATGGTGTTGAAGACAGATCCCAGAGCCTTTACCAGCCAGTCTCACCAAAATAGCTAATTCTGGGTTCATTAAAAGACTCTGTCTAAAAAAAAGTGAGGTAAAGAAAGAGGAAGACACTCAACATTTGCAGCATGTGATCATACACACAAGTACACACACACACACAAGAGAGAAGGGGGAGGGAAGAAGAGATTGATTAACCCTCTGGTAACACACACTGAAGGAATAAAAGTAACAATATGAACTTGGAAAATAAATTTGTAATAAATACATTGTGTGTGTGTGTGTGTGTGTGTTTTCAAAGCTATCTCAAGCTTTAGGAACAAAATAGAGTTAAATAGTAGTTTCTTGGCAATTACTGTGCATTTTCCATAGTACAAAGAGCTTTCCATACCCTCCTCTGTGTTAATCCTCATGAGAATACCCTGCAGTAGGTGTGGCTAGCACCATCTTTCATAAGACAGAGCAGGGTGGGGCACTTTCTGTAGACAGGATAACATACCCCAGCTAATACACACAGATAATAAAGCATATTTGGGCGGTTTTCTATTTTAGCCAATTTTGTTTTGATATGACACCTGATATTAAAAGCTTAGGGGAGGAAAATTTAGCTAATTTTCTTTTGACATGACACCTGACATTAAAAACTTATTGACAATTTCTTTTGTGCCAGGGAAAACCAGACAGAGTAGTATAGCATCTCACTTCATTGTGGACAAGACACAGAAAGAGACTGGAGACCAGGCAGTGCCTTTAAAGGCACTGTATTGCCCTACTACAACCAGCGAGGCCCCACCTCCAAAAACAGTGCCACCAGCTAGGAACCAGCCATTCACTTTGCAAGCCTTACATGCAAACTGTAACAAGAGTTAAAGTCAAGCACTGTCGAGCCAAATGATGAATGTGTTTTATCCCAGCCCTTGGGAGACAGAGGTGGGTGGCTCTGGGATGCCTCCCTGACTCCTTGGCTATGTTTTCCTTGACCTTAGAAGGAAAAGAATCCTATACTCTTTCTTTTCTACTCCATGCAATGGAGAGCTCATAGACAAAATACTGAAGAGAAGACAGAACAGTGCTCAGAGCTATAAACCTAAAAGCCCTAGCAAGCTGATCCCAAACTGGCCAAGTTTTCTAAGCTCTCCATATTCAGGCCCAAGGCTTAAAGTGAGGAGCCTCAGGATCATTGACACTAAGAACATTCAGGGAAAATGCCTAGAGTCGGGTATTGCAATTCTTCAGCAATTTATAAAGTTCTTCAAATGAATCTTAAGTTGAGGATTCTCAGAGACTCCACAATTCCCTAGTTTCTAGGCAAAGGTAGAAAAATTCAGAGACCCCAAGAGAGAGGAAGTGTCCCACAGAGTTGGAGCTTCTGCTGCTGCCACACATCTCTTTTCAGCTAGGCTTTCAAAAATTAATATATAGTAAAGCTGTAACTGCAGGGCACAGGGTGACCTTCTGTACCTGGACACAGTTGTCCTGGTTGGATCAGCGTAGTCCACTGAATCTAGTTCCTCGTCATTCCTTTAAGTTTCAGCCTTCTCACACCTCTACTCTAGTTCTTCCCAAGATGCAGGAGAGGTGGACTGCACTACAGTCACCCACTGCGCATGCACCAAAGTATGTGGCTCTGTCACAGAGGATAAGAAACAACACCAGCAACGTCAGCTTCCTGCTGTGTATCTTCTTGGAAGACAGATTGAACACAAAGCCCCCCCCTAGGAAAGTCCATAAATTTCCAGAGTGTAGAGATAGTGACTGGCACCAAAGTCAGAGTGTGAGTCATATCAAAGAAATTCAATTTCATTCTGCTCTACAGGGATCACATGGGGACCAAAAATATTTACTGGTTTGTTTTTTTTTTCAGTCTGCAAAAACTAAAAGAAGAATTTGCTTGCAGCTAATACATGTACATACATGATGTTTTGGGAAAGGAAAGATAATAAATGGAAAGAGAAAAGAAGAATCAGAAATAGAACGCTATTTCTACAAAAGAAAAACTACACAGCTGCAAATAACTAACAAGGAAGCGTCATGTGACAGTGCTTAAGATGGACGATGTCACCTCAGACAAGAGATTGAATTAAACAGGATGTGCAATGTCCACACATTTTAATCATCTGCTGCCATTCAAAACAGGTGATGGCAAGGGAGGTGGGAGTGAGGAAAGCACTTGCCACACAAGTGTGAGGATCTGTGTTTGAATCCCCAGAACCTACATGAAGTTCTCTCTAGTAGTAGGAGTAGAGCATGCCTGCGTTCCCAGTGTCCTTTAATGACGAGATGGGGGTGGAGAATCCCTGGAAAACTGCAGGCCACGCTAGTTTTGCACTCACAATAGCAAATAACAGAGACCCTGACTCAAACAAGGTGGAAGGCTAGAACTGGCACCTGAGGTTTTCCAATGGCCTCTACATGGTCACTGCAGCCACCAACATCCGTACCCTGCCCAGTTGTAGACAACTGAAGAGGCTTTCTAGGCAATAATGCACAGAATCTTCAAGACAAGTCAAAATGAATCCAGACTCAGGTCACTGCTCAGAACCTGCTGCCTCCTTTGGGAGAGTAGATGGCAACAGAGGTGGACACCTCTCTAAGTAAAGTACTCCTGGTGACAGTGATGGGGGAGAAAATTTCATGAAATGACTTCTTTTTCTGTAGGAATAAGGGGTTTTTCTGCATATTTTCTAGTTTCCCAAATTAAACAAAAAGCACCCTAACAATAAAATCCATTATTATCAATTGAAAGTATAATATGGGGGAGGTGTGCAGAGTGATGGTTCAGCAGCTAAAAGCATTGACTGCTCTTGCAGAGGACTTGAGTTTGATTCCTAGCACCCATATGGAAGCTCACAACTGTCTGTACTTTCAGCTCCAGGAGATCTGGCCTCACTGGGTAACAGGCACATATGTGGCCCAATGTACACATGCAAGCAAATGTTCATACTCAAAAAAGTGTTTTTAAAGAATAATTTATAACTCTTAGAGAAGTAGACATCTAAGACTAAATACTAAGATGATCAGTGAATGAAGGGAAAGGGATTACTTTACATCTTGGGTTCAGAGGTTTCAGCTCTGGTCAGTTGACTCTTACTACTTTTCTGCAAACAGAATACCATGGTTGGAAAGAGGATGGTGCTATAAAAAGCAACTCACCTCAAGATGTCCAGAAAAGAGGGAGAAAGACAAAGGAGGGGCCAAGGTCCCAATCTCTCCTTCTGAGACCTGCTCCCAGAGATGCAACCACTTCCTGCCAGGTCCCACCTCCTAAAAGCTTCACCACGTTCCCATAGAGCCACAGCTTGAGGACCACCAAGCCTTTACCACGTGGGCTGATACAATATTCCCTGGCCTGAAGAACTCAGGCAATATTGGAAGTTATCTAACTGGCTGGACAATATGATTCTTCTCTATCCCTGGACATAAGCCCTAACATGATCTCTTATGCATGACACTTCTTCTCTTAGAGCAAGAATCTGAACTGGCATTATAGTCCAGCAGTAGTATATACAAGTTCCTGAGCTTTACTCCACCACAATAAATTGTGAGTGTGTGTGTGTGTGTACATGTTTATATACATACACAAAGAAATATTTTTAAAATGGAAACTAGGAACCTTAGGCCTCAAGACACCATATCTAGATATCTTTTAGGACCAGTTGAGGATTCTGTCTTAGGGAAGGCCCTGCTTCCCAGCCCAGCTAGGAATTCCATGTCCTTCCATGTGTCATGGGATTTGGTTTCTTTTGGTCACATTGTGGTAGCGATAATCAAAAACCTTAACTTGACTTAAGAGACATTTCCCTAAGTCAGAATACTCTTCAGTGCTTACAGCAGCATAAGATTCCAAGCTCAGAATATTCTAGGTTCACATCAGTTTGATATTTCTCTCCTCATCAATTTATACTATCTGATTATCACCAATGATCAGAGTCACTGGTTGATCACAGTCAAGAACTATGATCTGGAGATATTGACTATTATATTTCAGCTGACGTTTCCCTCTATTGATTCCTCCCAGAGCTCCACATTGTCTCATACCACAGGAAACTGTGGCAGAAGAGAATGTGTGTCTGCAGGAGAGTGGAATTGTATGGATGTATTTTCCAAAAGCTATAACTCCTTGGAGATGACACCAATTATAATCTGAAGCATGTGGGACAGCATGAAAATTGTTACCATGGGCCTTGGTGAAGGAGTTACAGAACTCAGAGCCCTGGCAATGAGCCAAGATGAGAGAAATAAGCACTCTGGAAGGTGACAAGACCTGAAAAACTATGTGTGAAGGGCTGGTGGAGACAGAACTCAGAAGCATCAAATATGTCTGTCAGGAGGGGCCCCCAGTGAGAGGAAGGAGAACAGCTCACAAGAACCTAGCTGAAACACAGGGCTTCTGGGTCACAATGATGTCACTTTCAGTAGGTTAAGATAAGATTTCTTGCCTAGCAGACAGAGTATGTGGACTATAAATCCCTTCAGCTGCCCACACCCTCCCAAGAGCCATTTTAGCAGAAGTTGGATAACCTATTCACATCTAATCTTGTCAAGTAAGATAGGGATGAAACCTTTTTTGCTGCTTCTGAGTGTTTCCACAAGATAAAAGGCACGGTGTGGTAAGTCCTATCTGTGGTCTTCTAAGTCCTGCTTTCTACTATGGTCAGGGTGCCTTGGTCTTACTTGTTTTTGCTCTGTTTCTGAGACAGGAGGAGCTCCCAGACATAACTAGAAATGGTCATAAGAATACATGCTTCCTCATCCTCCATATGGACCCTTGTTGGGCACAGGCTCAAAGCAGGGCAGGGCAGGGTGAGCAGGAGTGACCAACAGGTTGGTTTGAAGGACAGAGGTATATATTGTTTGGTTGTGTCTGGTGTCTGCTGGAACTGCATCAATCCTTGTGGAAGAAACAGTGACCTTGAACACAACTCTTGGTGATGCCACTCAGATACATCTAGGGGGCATCAGAGGTTTCTTGTATGAGGGCAAGACAGACTTTCTCAGTAAAGACAGCTATTAGGAGGCCTCTCTCATTGCCTATGGGGAAGCAGATGGATGAAGTCACTGGGAATGATGGACAGGGGCTGGGAAGGTCTCACCCACCATTTGGGGCCTTTTGAACAATGAAGACACTGGTTTAACTATTCAAAGATGACAGCTGCAGATAAGATTAAGGCTTCACACTGTCATCCTGTCTTTCCCGGGGAAAACGTGACAGAACACAGATGGGCTGAGGACAGCAGAGATTAGATATTAACTGCACTCCTCTCTGAGGAAAGCATAAACTTGGCCATGAACTCCCAAAATGGACTGACAGAGTGAGTGTCCTGTGAGGAAGTCTTGTGGCAGCTCGGCTGGAGGAGGAGCTGGGCTGGAGTGGAGCACCAAGCTTCAGTCTTCCAAGTTAATGGGATCCACTGTCACCTTTCTTTCCCTTTAAAAGAAATTGATGGGAGCTGTCCCAGGCTCTACAGAGCTGAGAACACAGGGCACAGGGCACTGACAGCTGCCCCTCCCTCATCATCGCTCCAGTCCAGTCCTCCCTTCTACAAAGACACATGATGGAAAAACAAATATAATACATCCCATGAGATGCATTACCCCCCAGGAAAAAAATGTTTTGTTTACCATGAACACTTTTCAAAGCATTGCCAAAAGATTTCTCATCAAACAAGAATTTTTATAAAATTGGAAGATCTGACAAAATGAAGCCAGATCATCACCACAAAACTACATTCAGACAGGGTGGAAATGCGGTCCTTCTTTTAGATAGAAAACAGCTCCCATTGGCTGAGATCTCTCACACTGCCAATATCCCCCTCTGTTGCCACATGTCACTCACTTATGTCATTGCCTGATGCCAAGGGAACTTGAGACTATGACCCCTAGACTATTGAGGTCTCAGACCTCTCAAAACCAGGCTTTGCCATGGCATAGCTAGAAGATTCTTCCAGCAAGTACTTAACTTCTCTAGAAAGAGAAAGGATGACTCCCTATGATATCTTGCAAAGTTATGGTAAGACTGGGGAAGACGGTGTTTGCAAAGATTATGTCTGGAATAAAGGGGCTACACGACTTCCACTACCTTCTGGTAAGTGTTCCTAACTTGGAGTCTTTCTTCCATATTTGACTGGTCTGTGTTTCCATTACTATACACAAGGGATCTGGGACACATTTATATTGACAAGCCAATTCTGGAGTCTTCTAAGAGATGCTGGGACAGAAAGAAAAAACAAAGAAAGAATGTTCTTCATGTCTTTCATCCATTTCTCATGGGTTCTCTGCTTGGGAATTAAGTGTGCCTATCGGAAGCCCATTGAAGATGAATTCTATCATGACTGCAGTCACCCGGTTTGTGACCTATGTCTTTTTTATGTGGCAATCCTTGAAGGCTGGCCTAGCACACATTTGGATTTAGGAGAATCTTTCCACTTGTTTGTTCTCAGATGAAAATGCTGAAACATGTGTTATGAGGATCCTCGGTTTCCTGAGTCAGGGGAGTAGCGCTGTGAGAAAACCTGAGGCTTGCACGCATCTCCACCCAAGCCAGCTGTCTGCCTCTCACGCTTGTGTTATATAAACAAAGTTTTATCTAATGCTGCCATTTCATTCCCACAAGATAAACATTTTAAGACATAAATGTACAACAGCCTTCCCCAGACCCCTCCCCATCTCCCACCCAAATCCATGGACGAGGTCAGCAGAAGCTGGGAGTGAGGTGATGACAGATGGCAAGGCTTAGGGAGGCTGTTAGGAAAGGCGCTGGCTCTCCTAGTGACAGGAATGGCTTTTGTCACTGATATGTGTCATCCCCTCAGTCTCCTGTGCTCAGCTAGCTGCTGGCAGAAGGCCTTGGAAGGCTTAGCCACTGTCCCGTTCTCTCGATGCTCCAGTGCTGGGAGGAGCAGCCGTACCATCCAACTGAGCCAAGCCAACCTGCAGCATCATGAATAGTCACAAACCATTACTGTCTTAAGCCACAAACGTTTTAAACTGGTTTATTATATACGATAGCTAACTGGACTCAATATCCCATCTGAGTAGTTCATCCACGGCAAGTGTTGACTATTCAGATCTGGGAATAGCATCCTACTTGCAGAAAAACATGTCCTAAGTCTATGAAACGTTTCAGCAGAATTTATCAATTTTACTTAAGGCTTTTACTTTTGTATTTTATATTTGTATATGTGTATATGTATATATATATGGCTCAGCTGATATATATATATATATATGGCTCAGCTGATATCCAATCCACTTTCTCTTTGTCTTAACGATGGTATATTGATGTGGTTCAACATGTGCTCAGTAAAGAGTTCCAGATAATGAATTCAAACATGAGGCTAATAAGAAAATAGTTTCGAAGGAAAATCTGGATTTATTTGCATTTAGGGATTAACTCTAGAGCCTGACACATGTTAGGAAGTTTCTTTGCCATTGCCTCGGCCTCTTTAAAAAAAAAATTACTTTTTTTTTTTATTACAACACAAAAGGAAATTTATTGAAATTCAGTTTTACCACAAAGATACAACTTTTAATTGCATATTTATGTGTGGATATTTTCAGGTAATTGATAGATAGATAGATAGATAGATAGATAGATAGATAGATAGATAGATAGATAGATGCATACATATATAGACACACAGAGACAGAAAGAGGGAGGGGAAGAAGAGATAACATCTGAGACACGAACTCAGTGGTAGAATGCTTACCTAGAATGCTCAAAGCCCTAGGTTCAATTCCAGTGTGGACCCACAAAAAAGACAGGAAGATGGCAGAGAGGTCTGATAAAGTGGGTAGATGAATTGAATTAAAATTTGACTAGTCACCACTATATCACTCACTAAGTTTGCAGACATTTGGTTCAGTGAGTCTTACTCTGACAATTTAATGCTTTCTTTTTTTTTAATTTAATTTTATTTTATTTTTTTAATTTACATTCCAAATCACTTCCCCTTTCCCGTTTCCTCCCTCCCCGAAAGTCCCATAAGCCCCCTTCCCTCCCTCTTTAAAAAATTACTTTTTTACTTAGGAACAAAAAAATCCTCCTTCTGTCCAGGCTGGTCTTGAACTTAGTATCCCAATCAATACAAATTTATGATCCTTCTACCCCAACCTCCCGAGTAGCTTTCAGGTCCATACACTGAAGCCCAGCAAGAAAATTTGAATTTATTAAACTTATAGTATCTTGCTCAAAACTGTAAAATGACGCAGTTGGCTGCCATTCACATGGCCCTCATCACACATACCTCTGGATCACAAACTTCTTTCTAGCAGGTCTGCTAGAAAGCAGGATAAACTAAGACACTAACGATCTCATTAAAAGCTGGATGCGGCTCCCCTCTCTAGCACCTTTTGATGACTGACTACTCTATGCTCACCCTGGTGGACAGAACAGTGAACACCAAGCTTCCTGTTGCCACAGTCAAGGTCTGTAAGTACGCAATCGCACCGTAGTTGGTGTTGAGTCATCTTAACTCAAAGAGCAGAAGGTAGGTCTAGTCTCATCTGGGAGATGACAAAGCTTTCACTTGCATGGTTGCTTGTAAAGCAACAGGAAATGGCAGTTGGAAGTAGCGTGTGGGTGTAAGCGTAAGAAAATGAAGTGTCTGCAAAGGTCCTATGGTGGCAGAGGGCTTGCTCGGCTAGGATACAGTTATCAAGGGTTCCAGTAGCCACAGCGGTGAACAAGATTGTGCGGGTCCAGGTAACAGTTAGAGCCATGAGAAGCCCCACGGGTTCTTGGCCCAAAAGAGAGTCAAACAATAAATATCTTGTTTTCAGTCTTCGGTTTTAACTTATCTGAAGTTAAAGCAAATTCTTTCATCAGTAACAGAAAACTTTGAGAAGGTACCCTCCATAGGTCCTTGCCCACGGACCACCAGGGGGCAGCACGTAATCATGGCCAGCACTGTTGAGGTAGGGGCTCCGGGAAGCAACAGTGTTCCCAAACCCACAGATCTGGGAGGAGCAAAGACGGACTGTGTCTACTGAGATGCCTGTGCTTGGTAGCTTCAGAACACAAAGTCGGTCTATACCTTCTGAGGTTCTATTACCCAGTCGGAGCCTGTCTTCAGCTGCTTATCTGACAATTCATCCTATAACGAACCCGAGATGTTGCCCTTGGACTCTCTGTCCAGGCCTCACACATATAGCCACCAAAACAGCCCCAAACCTGCTAAAACAGCTTCTGAAAGAGAACCCCCACCCCCAAACCACCTGCAACACTGGTACAACAGAGGCACTATGGACCCCTGAAAGGACATTCCAGAGGCCAGGGGGCAACATGTCCAATTGACTGAAATAGCCAGCGAAGTCTCCTGTTTGAGTCTCACGGGCAGAGGAGGGAGTGATATCTCCATAGGCCAGGGTCCTCGCTGGAACACCTCTTCTGTTAAATCGCTACCATGGGAGCTGGGGTCTTTACTCCGCAACAGAGCACATGCCTACTAGCATTTGGGATTTGATACCTTGGTTAGGGTCTGATATCTGGTGCTGAAAAATAAAATCTGTAAGTGTGCTGGGATTTCAGTTCACACCTCTCTCCCTCCCAGCACTTTGAGCTGATTGACCATCAGCCTTTCATCGCCACTATCCCCATTCCTCATCAAGCTACTTGCTTTACCCGCAGAAAGATATGGTCAGCTGCTGAGTGCTCTTCCAAAAAATAATGCAGGGAAAATTCAGCATCACCAAAAAAAAAAAATTCTTCATAACTACAGACAGCTGAATGGCTTTTATTTATGTCTGGAAGTGTACTCCTAGCTGCTAGAGTTCAGTCTAGAAAAAATCGAATGCCTGTTTTATATTGCTTTAATATCTGTCTGATTTGCTGAGTGCCTGCCATTATACTAAGTACTTTGTTCCAGACATTGTACTATTTCTAAAAATTCTATCTCTTATATTTTTTATTCCTCCACTAGGAACTCTGCATTTTTGACTATGAGCATTTTTCCCTTTACGGTGTGCAGTATAGTCACAGTAATACTTCAGCATCCACGACTGTGATTCCAGCGCAGGCACTGGCAGTGTGCTCTCGGCCGTCATTTTCCTCGTTCTTTGAGTATTGAGAATTTGCTACTGTGACCAGAGCAGGGGAGAAGTCAATTACAGTCTTTGAAGAGTGCTAATGTTCTTTGTTTTAAAACGATGGTGATCTGGGGATGCTTGACGCCTGTATCCCTATGTGCAGCCCATGGCTGTGCCAGAAAGGTGGCAACACAGAACCAGGACCGCATTTCTGAAATGTCTTCTCAGATTTCGCCTTTCCTAAGCAACTTTAGTCACTCTGAGCTTTGACATCTGGTTTTTCAAGCTTGGGAGAGAGCAAATCATGACGTGGGGGTTTTATCCTTCTGATGGCACAGGCCAGGCCCTTCCTAATCACCCCACATTTTCCTGAAGAATAAACATAACTCCGAAAGGGTAAATTATGGCTTGAAGGTCAAAGCAATAGCCGGTAAATGTTTCATACCTAGACAAGCTCCATGCATTTTTTTTTTTTTTAGGTTGGGTCACAGTTCTCCCTTGGAATCATTACCTCAGTGTGGTTTTGAGACAGCCATTGTAAGCCTATTCTGTGCATCAGAGAGCTGTAAACAAAAGGCTGGTGCTCAGAGAGGACCAGAGTCCCCTTGGACCATGTGGCTGAGGCTCCTACTCTTCAATTGAACTGGAAAGCAAAGAATTCACAGCAGTGCTGAATGACCGGACAACCTACGGCTTTAAGGTTTGTAGCATGGTGGGTCAGAACATTCTGAAGAATACCTAGAACAATACAAACCCCCCTGACTGGCAAGCTGCTGACTCACAGCGAGACACCGAGGCCTCCTCTATCTCTCTGGTCAGAGTGAGCCCCTTCCTTCAACCTGGAGTCCAAGACAGGGACATAGAGGAACACCAGCTGTACAGGAGTTCCTAACAGGCTTACATGGCAGCTTCACCAAGGAAGGGAAAGAAAGCCTAGCTAAATTACAGTAGGCAGGACCAGGGTTGGGGAACAGCCATACTGGGGAAGCTCCAAAAGCCTCCTAGCTTTAGGCAGGAAATGATTCCACTTCTTTGGAAAATCACATAATCCTGGTTTTCTGGTAGATTGCTACATAATGTGTGACTAGAGTAGTGGTTGAAACTATGAACCCTAGTTGTCTGAGTTCCAAGTCCATCACACTATTCAACTCTATGGTCGTGAAAGAAACACTCCACTGCCGAGTTCCTGGGTTTCCTCACCTGGAAAGTGTGGATCATAATGATACCCACCACTGCAGGAAGGAGTGTTGGGCAACCAACTAAGTTATAATTAGAGTCTATTTAGAACACTGGTGTAGAAGACATGGAGACTGTGTGTTAGTTTCCCATTGTTATCAGCACTGCCTCTGATGCTACTACTTCCTACCACTCTCTTACTGTATATGCTGCTGTCATTAGTGTGGATACTGCTATTAGCACAATTGTCCTCCTGTGGCTGCTGTGCACTACTCTATTGCAGTGCTATTGTCATTCCTACTGCTGTTGTTACTATTGTCTGTGTTACACTAACTAAGGCCTGAAAGGCTAATTTGGAAAATGAGAGTTGTTAGATAGAACATGGGTTTATTCAAGGGCCAGCAATATTCAAAAGAGGGACAGGGAGAATTTCTTCACAGACCATCTTCAGGAGGCTCACTGCTCTTATAGGGAGGAAAAGAGGAAAGCTACCCAGGGATTCTCATTCAGTGAATGTCTCCTTTCTTTTTCTCTGACCCAAGCAAGGTAAAGGCCCTAGACATACACTTACAGTAAGGCAGATGAGTTGTGTTAGTTGACATAACTAAAGTCAAAGGAAGGACATTACAAAGACCATTAGAGGTTCTGGGTTCTAAAAATCTAAAGTTGGCCTTCTTCACTGCATGGGAAGGTGCTTCTCTGTGGAATTTGGAATGCTAGAGGTAGCCTTCCAAAGGACTAAGAAGGGAAGGGGAAATGAAGGATGCTTTCCCTAGCTCCCAACCAACCAAGTCAAATCTGACTCAACAGAGTCTCAGAAGTACAAGTACCTCATCTAAGTTCAGGATTCCAAGATGAACTTTAACATTAGACAAATAAGTGACTTTTCAGTTTTAGTATGTCCTGTGGGTAGAGGGCAATTGCTCTCTGGAAAACAAAAGGCTTCCATGAGTATCCTAAAGCCTTAGTCATTGTATATTGTGAAATGTGGACCTGATCTGGTGTATAAATCCACTGGCAGCCTCTGTGGCCTATGGGTGCTAATGCATTCTCCTAATGTTTGCTCCTGTCCTGGGACTCTGGGCTTCGACCATCCCTGGAAAGAGGCTATGCCTGTGAATCCTGTCTCTCTGTGTCAGAGCAGTAGTGACTAGGGCACACACCTCATGTACACATTCAATAATTATAATGGAAGTGCCAGGCTGGGACCTGAGAGTCTGTGTTCCTTAAAGCACCCCTTATTCTATGCCCCTCATTGATGAGATTGCTGGTCATAGATATGACAAAGCACATTTCTCAAGTTGCCTGTGGCAGGTCCATCTAGTCCACAGAAATTGTCAACCCCAGTTCTGCAAAGAAAATGATGGAGTACTGAGATCTGTAACTATTTAATTCCTTAGGAATTTATTAGAAAAAAATGGGCTCTGCAAAAGGCATGGCTTTAAAACCAGGTCTTTCACTCAACTCTCAGGTTAGTGACTGTTGTATTATATTGTTTAGAGAAAAGTTATAAGAAACAACTATCAAACAGAGTGCATTGAATAGCTGTCACTTTCTAAAGTCTTCTACTGAGTGTGTCCACAGAATTATGGAAAATTAGTTCAATCTGAATTGTTTATTTTTTACTTAAAATATTTTTAAATTAACATACGTGGTATTGGGTTTCATTATGACATTTTGGACTTTTGTGTTTGTTGATCCTCCTCCCATTTTCCTTTATCCTATGACAGTCGCCCATCATAGTCCTCTTCCTGCTTATGTGTTTTTTATGTCCTAATGTCCTCCTTTCCTTTATCAACACCTCCTCCCTACTCCCCATCTTATGGTGTCCTTTCTGGTTTCATAGCCTATAACCTCACTCATCCCATTTCTGCATACACATATAAACAGTGTAAGCTAAGATCCAAATGGAAGAGTCCTTCTGAGTCTGAGTTACCTGGCTTAATATAAATAATACTTTCCAGATATGCCCATTTTCCTGCAAATTTCACTATTTCATATTTTTTACAGTGAGCTAACATCTCATTGTATATACATACCACATTTTCAAAGGACTGATAAATACTTCTCCAAAAAGAAAATACTAAAAGAACTATGCAATCAAAGATGTCTAATAGTTACCAAAGGAGGTCTGTTTTTCCAGTTGTCAAATTTCCCAATAAAAGTTTATTTACAAAACAGCCAAGCATGATGAGGCAGAAACCCTAAGTCCCAATTTCACCTTCCTAAGGACAGGGTTTAGAGTGATTTGTGAAGGAACCACATGGGGTGGAATGAGACTTGAAGAATAAGGGGAAGTGATGTAACCAGTGGCCCTTGAATGCATAGTCAAGCTGCATGGCTTTTAATGGGAAGATGTGTTGAGGAGATAAAGGATGCTCTGAGGATGAGGTTTGAGCCTTCTGACCTCACAGGTCATTTATTCATGTCTGTAAGTTCCATATGAATGAGATGAAGATTTGGCTACTTACAAATTCCTAGGAAACAACTTGAGGAACTGTGACCATCCTGACCTGGCCAGTGTTATGAATAATATGTTGGGAGTCTGTTGATTAGAGGGCAAATTCCAAAGCTGATGATAAAGACAAAACAAAGCAAAACCAAAAATCCTAGAAGCAAGCAAAGGTAAGGATCTACCCAGGTTTCCCCTTGATTTCAAAGAGTGATAGTGGAGAGAGCCTCCCATTGCCCTTTAAAACAGAACAGGGCGTTGTAGCTGAGTAGCAAGCTTTTCTGAAGGCATTTCCTCTGGCTCAATACCTATTGTTTGGAAGAAAGCCCTAGCAGTGATCTGCCCATCTGATGTCCTCGGAAGCCCTCTGGATTCACCCAGAGATTTCAGGACACTGCCCAGTCTGTATGTTCAGACTTGTTTCATTGTATTCAGCTCTGCACAATCTGTACATGTCATTTTAGCAACCACAGTCACAGAAGAGGAAGATCATTAGAATAACACCCATTATCTCAAGTACGTGGCGTCTACAAAGTATTATCCAGATCTATACCCAGTAACAATACCAAGAAGCTGAGAAAAGACAGCTATCTTCACGATGTAGTGCATACTCTTGGCAGGACAGGAACCAGAAAGGAAGGGAACTTGGTGCCACCCCAGCATCCCACTGCTTTACCCATGGCACCAAAGGAGAAAGTGTAATCATTCTGTAAAAACAGCCTAGTGAAATAGACACTATGAATAGATTGAAGTCCATTTAAAAAAAACCAGCATCCAAGATGGTGTGCAAGGGGGCAACAGCTGCCAACAGACTCCTGAAGTCCTGAATGAACAAAGAAGTTTCTCCCACTATCTGAGAACAGTTGATCTTTTATAGTCATGGATTCTGAAGCCTCCGCTTTAACAAGCTATTGATGGGAAATATCTAAGAAAATACCCTCATGGTGAATATACACAGATTTTGACTTCATCCTCATCAAATTTCCCTAAACAATATAACTATTTATAGCATTTGCACTGTGGTAAGTGTTGTAAGCAGTCTTGATGTTTATTTTTGTTTTTGCTTTAAGATACTCTCATTTTACTACATAACCCAGGGTGTTTCTCAAGCTCAAAACTCCCCAAGTGCTGAAATGCAGTAGTACCACTACACCTGGCTCCAGAGATGACTTTGTGTGTACAGGAGAAAGTCAATAGGAGGCTATATGAATACACTGCACTGGATTTTTGTGGGAGAGGCTTAACTGTCCATCAGCATCAAATACAGATCAGTCTTGGAAATAGTCCCTCTGGGATTTGGAGGACACTTATATATTTATTATCCTGGGACAGTTTAGGTAGTTCTTCTGTGTTTCTGTCTCTAGGCAATTCCAAATCTAACAACAACAAAACAGGGTATCTTTCAGTCAGTAGAAAGAAGAGAGAATGGCAGAAGCCCAGGGTGAACCCCTGATTTTGGTGACTACAAATGGCTAATGTGGATAAGATGTGAGGACCAGGTAGGACAGTGTAGGGGCAGCAGCTCCAGTGTCCCCTCACCCTCTCTACATTTGTAGAAAGAACCAATCTGATTTTCATTTATGGGTCCCTGATTTCAAAAATAAGTCTTGTTTACCATAAAATATTTTGGGAGAAACAGATTTTAGAAAGAAAAATAAATGCTACTCCCAGTTTCATTGCTAGAAAGCAATGTCTGTAGCTTGAATATTCATTCCACAAATCTAGGCATGATTCTGAGTGAGTTTCCATAGGAAGAAAAAGTTATAACAGTAATCCCAAGACTCTCCACGTGCCCTTCCTTCTCTTAGGCCATCAGTGGTTAAAGCTCATTCCATCTTCATTCTCTCTGACTCCCCTTCCTATTTTAAGCCATTTGAGAGTAGGCTGCAGATGTCCTGGCTCCCTTACTCCCTAAATATTTCAGTTGGTTTTTCTTAAGAGCAAGGACATTCTCTTCTATATCTCTTCCATATTGAGCACAATAATCAAAATCAGGAAAGTTAAACAATAACTCTATCAAATCCACTGGCCACATTTAACTGCTCTCAGTTACCCCTAAGGATACCTGCATAGGTTTTACCTCATCCAGCACCCAACTCAGGACTACACACTACTGAGCTGTGAGCTCTTGACTGTCTGGACTAAAACAGCACCTTCCTTGTGTTTCTTGACTTTGATAGTTTGGGTTCTTTGTTCGTGGGTTTGTTTCACAAACAGGATCTTGCTATGCTGCTTCAAACTCACAATCCTGCCTCTGCCTCCCAAGTGGTGGTTTCACAAGCAATGTGCCACTATGTATGACTTGATCTTGATATCTTTACAATATTGCTTACTAATTTTATATGTCATCTGTTAGCATAAAGTTTTTTTAAACTACTTTTTTTTATTGGATATTTTCTTTACTTACATTACAAATGTTATCCCCTTTCCAGGTCTCCCCTCTGAAAACTCCATATCCCATCCTCCCTCCCCCTGACTCTATGAGAGTGCTCCCCCACCCACACACTCCTGCCTTCCAGCCCTGGCATTCCCCTACACTGGAGCATCGAACCCCCTCAGCCCCAAGGGCTGCTCCTCCCACTGACTTCCAACAAGGCCGTCCTCGGCCACTCATGTGGCCAGAGTCATGGGTCTCTCCATGTGTACTCTTGGTTGGTGGTCCAGTCCCCGGGCACTCTCAGGGGGTCCTGCAGATTGACACTGTCTTGCAACCTACTTCTTTTTTATGCAACTCAGTACTACATATTTTATTGCAGCAAAATACTCATAAGACAAATTTAGCATTAAGTGTGCAATAGTTGGCATTATATGCATTATAATGTTGTACAGCCAACTCTCTATAGATAAGGTCTTAAATATATAATTAGTTCACTGAATATATTGGCATTCATCTTTCCTTTCTTCCTATATGACTTGAAGATTTTTTTTTAGATATATTCTTTATGTACATTTCAAATGTTGTCGTCTTTCCTGGTCCCCCACCAGAAAACCCCCAACCCATCCCCTCTCTCCCTGCTCACCAACCCACCCACCCCTGCTTCCCTGTCCTGGCATTCCCCTATACTGGGGCATCTAGTCTTCTCAGGACCGAGTACCTCTCCTCCCTTTGATGTCCAACAAGACCATCCTCTGCTGCATATGCATCTGGAGTCATGGGTCCCTCCATATGTACTCTTTGGTTGGTGGTTTAGTCCCTGGGAGCTCTGGGGGTACTGGATGGTTCATATTGTTGTTCCTCCTACGGCACTGTAAACCCCTTCAGCTCCTTGGGTCCTTTCTCTAGCCCCTCCATTGGGGACCCTGTGCCCAGTTCAATCTACCAAGAAGAACTCTCAGTTCTGAACATCCTGCAACCTACTTTTAATAAGGATCCAACATCTCTAGCCCACCACCCAGCAGAGGAGGTGGAAGAGAAAAGTTCTTAGGATATGGAGAAAGTGGACCTGTTCAGCAATAGTTCTTTGGGGGCAAGCTCAATTTTCTTTGGCAATAGTTCAGTCTCATAGCAAACACCAAATATGACTCAGCAGCTGCAGACCAGTCCTGGAGGCAGGAAGTTACCAGGTACAAACCAGCAGCTACAGTGCAGTCCTTTAAGCAGGGAAACACCAAGCACAAACCAGCAGCTGTAGTTTAATCCTGAAGAAACCTCCAGGATCACCAACCAAGCTGCCACAGGAATCTCATTGGAGATTATCATTGCTATGCAAGGTAAACTAATACATGCATGTCCTTAACAAATAGTAGTGAGGCAGGGAAAACCAAACCAATGTTCAGTACTCATCTCCCACTGCCTATGGGGTCGTATTTATACGCCTTCGTCATGGATCCTTTCGCATGTTTTCTGTGTCAAAACACCCTTAAACCTATGTCTGCTTCAGCAAAACATCCTTTCACCTGCTTCAGGAAAACATTCTTTCACGTATCTCCTTTAGCAAAACATTCTTTCACCTGTGTGCCTCAGCAAAACATCATTTGACATAACAAACTTTCCAAAGAAGTTAGAAATTTCCACTTCAGTCATCTCCAGCTTAAATTTCCTATGCTTCTTGAATAATTGAGTTGGGCTATACATTTAACCAGCAATGCCACCAACATGAACTATGTTCCTACCAAACATCATTGTGGATATCACAGGATGTCTGTTGGATTGTTCCAATGCTGCCAATTTGAATTCTCACTGTTTGTCTTAAAGGTGGTGGTTCCTTAGATATCTTCACTGGAATGTTAGTAATCCCCTCCCTAACCCTGTTTTAGATAGGGTCTCAGGTAAACTAGAATGATCTCAAACTCACTATATAGAAGAGGATGGTCCTCAGCTTTTAATCCTCTTGCCTCTGCCTCCTGTGTGACAGAATTAAGATTAGTGCCACCACTTTCAGTTTATGTGGCAATGGGAACCAAACCCAGAGCTTTGTGTGTGTGTGTGTGTGTGTGTGTGTGTGTGTGTGTGTGTGTGTGTTCTGCCAACTGAGCTACATTTACAGTTCTATTTTTCCATTTTAGGCAGCACACTTTCCTTTTCCAAAGCAAAATATCTCAATCATTTTATCATATAGTAACCAACAGCGTTACTGTGAAGCATCTTTGTTTCATAAAGACAGAGAGTCTCATTTGAGTGTTTCAAACATGTTACCAATGTACACCTAAGTCATAGGAATAAGAATGTTGTGAGCTGAAGAGATGGCTCAGTGGTTAAGAGCACTGACTGCTCTTCCGAAGGTCCTGAGTTCAAATCCCAGAAACTACATGGTGGCTCATAACCATCCATAATGAGATCTGATACCCTCTTCTTGTGTGTCTGAAGATAGCTACAATGTACTTATATATAACAAATAAATAAATAAATAAATAAAATCTTTAAAAAAAAAAAGAATGTTGCAAGGTTTGCTCTGGCATCTCCAAGGAAAGAGTAGGGGACACAGTAGAGGGGACACAGTAGACTTAGGTGTTCCATCTAATGGGACAGTGAAAGGGTAATCACCAATCACCTACCAATGTAGAAGCATTAATTCTCAAACTTGAGTACCATTAAAACCCTGCACAGGACTTATTGCATCCATGATTATAGGGCTCTGGTGTGCTTTAGACTGTGGAATACCTGGCCTAATATCTGCATTCCTATGCCCACAATGATGCTAATTCTGCTAGCCTAGGATTCCCACTTTGAAAATCAGTGTTCTGGAGGCAAAGAGATGTTTCAGAGGTTAAGAGGCTTTTGTAGAGGGCAAGGGTTCTGTTCCTAGCACCCACATGGAAGTTCAAAACCATCCAGTTCCTTGTGACCCAACACTCCCTTAGACCTCTTTGGGCACCAGACATACACATGGTATATAAACACATATACAGGTGAGACACTCACACACATAAAATAAACAAACCCAAAAAACATTTTTTTAAAGAAAAGAAAATCAGTGGTCTGGTGTTCTGCAAAATGATAATACCTAGAGTTATCTGGGAAGAGGAACCTCAGTTGAGAAAATTCTTCCATCATATTTCCCTGTAGACAAGCCTGTAGGGCATTCTCTTGATTAATGATTATTGTGGGAGGATCAAACCCACTATGAGCAGGCCCTGGGTGTAGGGGATGGTTCTGATGCTTTGATTGGGAATGAATGCTGAATATCCTGTTCCCCAGTTGGTTCTTGATCAATCAATAAAGATGCTAGTGGCTAATGGCTGAGAAGAAAAGGCAGAACTTCCAGTTTCCCTGTAGGCAGGCTAGCAGGCACAGGAGGAAAAAGATTTCACCATGCTTCAGAGAGAGAGCCACCAGACATGTGAGATCTTGGGTGGAGTAGCCATTGACTGCTTCCTCAACTGGGCCTGGGGTAGTGGTAGGGAGATTAGAAACTATTCTCAAGAGTAAAAGAACCTCTGGGGGAATCAGTATCCTGGACCTCAAGCTGTACTACAGAGCAATAGTGTTAAAAAACTGCATGGTATTGGTACAGTAACAGACATGTAGATCAATGGAACAGAATTGAAGACCCAGAAATGAATCCACACTCCTATGGTCACTTGATCTTTGACAAAGGAGCTAAAACCATCCAGTGGAAAAAAGATAGCCTTTTCAACAAATGGTGCTGGCTCAGCTGGAGGTCAACATGCAGAAGAATGCAAATTGACCCATCCTTATCTCCTTGCACTAAGCTCAATTCTAAGTGGATCAAAGATCTCCACATAAAACCAGACACACTGAAACTAATAGAAGGGAAACTAGGGAAGAACCTTGAACATATGGGCACAGGGGAGAATTTCCTGAACAGAACTCCAATAGCTTATGCTCTAAGATCAAGAATAGACAAATGGGACCTCATTAAATTACAAAGTTTTTGCAAGGCAAAAGACACTGTCAAAAAGACAAAGCGGCAACCAACTAACTGGGAAATGATCTTTACCAACCTTACATCCGACAGAGGGCTAATATCCAATATATACAAAGAACTCAAGAAGTTAAACTCTAGAGAGGCAAGTAACCCTATTAAAAAATGGGGTACAGAGCTACACAAAGAGTTCTCACCTGAAGAATATCTAATGGCTGAGAAGCACCTAAAGAGATGTTCATCATCCTTAGTCATTAGGGAAATGCAAATCAAAACAACCCTGAGATTCCATCTCACACCAGTCAGGATGGCTAAGATCAAAAACACAGGAGACAGCAGTTGTTGGCGAGGATGTGGAGAAAGAGGAACACTCCTCCACTGCTGGTGGAATTGCAGGCTGGTACAACCACTCTGGAAAGCAGTCTGGCGGTTCCTCAGAAAACTGGGCATGACACTCCCGGAGGATCTGGCTATACCACTCCTGGGCATATACCCAGAGACTTTACCTGCATGCAATAAGGACACATGCTCCACTATGTTCATAGCAGCCTTATTTATAATAGCCAGAAGCTGGAAAGAACCCAGATGTCCCTCAACGGAGGAATGGATTCAGAAGATGTGGTATATCTACACAATGGAATACTACTCTGCAATTAAAAACAATGAATTCACGAAATTCCTAGGCAAATGGTCAGAACTTGAAAATATCATCCTTAGTGAGGTAACCCAATCACAAAAGAACACACATGGTATGCAGTCACTGATAAGGGGATATTCACCCAGAATCTCGGAATACCCTAGACACAATCCGCATATCAATAGATTTCTAAAAAGATGGAAGGAGAGACCCCTGGTCCTGGAAAGACTGGATGTAGGGGAACGCCAGGACAGAGTAACGAGAGGGGGTTGAATGGAGAAAAGAGGGAGGGAAGGGGGCTTATGGGACTTTCAGGGAGGGAGGAAACGGGAAAGGGGAAGTGATTTGGAATGTAAATTAAAAAAAAAAAGAAATGCAACTAAGATGAGGTCAGATTTAGGGTGCTGAGCTAGGACTAAAGGTAACTGAACAACTGAGCTGAGGGAAGATTTAGAGATATTGAACTGGGAGTGAAGAGAAGGGCATGTTAACTGAGAGAGGCCTAGAAGAGCCCAGCCATTGAGTTAAAGCATATCAAAGATAAGTTAATGTGTGTGTGTGTGTGTGTGTGTGTGTGTGTGTGTGTGTGCATGTGTGTTTCATCTGTGGATCCAGGGTGGCTCCTGGGCGGGGGCTGGTAGAATGGTCCACCTGGATCTTAAAGTGCAGTAGTAGAAACTGCATGCTACATCTGGGTAGATGGTCTTTGAGAGGGATAAGAAAGGTACGTGAACACTTGCTTTGGAAATCAAGCCAGTAAGCAGTGTTTCCTCCATGGCTTCTCTTTACTTCCTGTCTCCAGGTTCCTACCTTGAGCTCCTACTCTGACCTCCCTTGATGTTAGATTGTAATCTGGGAGATAAAATAAATACTTATCTCCCCACATTGCTTTTGGTCATGCTGTTTTATTACAGCAATAGAAATCCTAACTAAGACAATCACCTCCAAAGTTGAGTGTAGAAATCACATGACTAATCTGATGGTTGTAACAGGTCATTTGAAAGGCAATTATACCATACAGGTGTTGCCTTCATGATAAGATGCTTCTTGAAGTGTTTTGAGCTCTTCCCTTTCTACTCTCTGTCAAGAAATGGTAGTGCCCTTCTGTAGGAAACAAGAGTAAAGCCCCATCTTAAAACTATGAGTACCTTCATGAGACATCACAACTGTTGACATCATGACTTTGGACTTGCCTCCCTACGAGAAAATAAATTTCTAGTCTTCATAAAATTTTCCACACCAACACAAGTCCTAGAGAAAGGACTCCCTCTATTCAGTTTTGTAAGAGGCTTGTGGTCACCATTCCAAAGTCTGCTCAACATCCAGAGACTCATCTTCATCTATTCGTCATTGTCTATTAAAAATTACCTCATTCAAATCACAAAGCTCAAATTTGTTTTTATTTTCATTTTTGAGACAGGGTCTTGATACATAGATTAAGCTGGCCTCTAACTCATTATGTAACTCAAGCTTGCCTTGAACTTCCAATCTTCCTGCTTTACCCTTCCCATAGTTGGGATTCCAGGTGAGCCCCATCATCTATGGCTGCAGAGTTCAGAAGGTTTTGTTTGTTTGTTTGGTTGGTTGGTTGGTTGGTTGGTTGGTTTTCTTAGTTGTGATATTAAGAACATTGACAGTTCATTAGGGGCTCTACTCAAAAACCATCCTGTGTTATTCAGTTTTCCATTAGTATAAAAAATATACATGAGACAATCAGCTTTCAAGGAGCAAAGTTTCATTGTGGTCCACAGTTTGGGAAATTCTGGTCCATGATGAATTGGTCTCTTTGCTTTGGGTGGATGCTAAGACAGTGTATCAGGATGGCAGAACAAAATGGTTTTTAATGGCCAAGGATTTAAATTGAAAGAGAAAGGACAAGGCATACTGTTCCCATAGAGCTAGTCCTAATCACTAAGAGACCTTTGACTAACCCCACTTTTAAATGCTCTGCTACCTCCTGGAAGCACAGGAAAGGAATACTTTGACAATGGCAATGGCCCTTTAGTGGAACACTCAAGATCTGAACTATAGCACATCCCTTCCAGCTTACAGTACTGTGGTGTTTACAAGAAATATAAACTCTAGAATTCTGTCTTCTTTGTGGGCCTTCTAGAGGCTATACTGGTGATATAAATATATATAGTAGTTTAAGCACATTCCTCCATCCTCCACAACCCTCCCCTTGTTTATAATCAGTTTTTAAAACAAGATCCTGTTTCTCATTATCCAGACACGTTCCTCAAGTCTGGTTTGTACTGAAATCATCTGAAAAATGTGTGGAAAGTCTGGATCTTGGGCTTTTGGCCCTCATTTTACCCCAGAGATTAACAGCAGATTCTGCATTTCACCAAGTCCACCTATCCCCGCTGTTTCTGAAAATTGTTGCAGTAAAGAAAAATTAATAACTCCATTCTAGGGTCTCTGAAAGATGAGCATCAACTCAGCTACTCAGAAAATATTTGATTTTACCATGCATTTTGTGTTATTAAAACAAGGGTTGGAACCTGTTGGTGTAACAGCTTCTAATGCTATGAAAACACCTCCCAGGGCTTCTCCATATGCTGCTTTTGAAGGTGTTAGGCCCACATCCTATGCCTAGTTTATAGAAGACCCACGGAGAAGACAGAGCTCATACAAACCTTGAGCACACTGTTTTCTGCTCCAAACAGGGTTGTAGGCAGGCTGTGGTATCTGTTGTTGATATTGTCTTGATATGTAACTCAAGATTGAACCTCAAACTCACAAACTAGTACTTAACCTCTGAAGCACCAGGATCACAGGTGTGCACAACTGTGCCTGGCTTCTTTGAACATTTCCTTAAGCAGATATAACTATTTGGACAAGGCAAAGGTTCTCCTGTCCAGTCGCCTTCCCAGAACCTGGTTTATCAATAGAGCAAAGAGGATGTGATCTCTGTCAAGGATCCCCCAGGGATAGGAAGAAGCAGGGGAGAGAATTAAAGAGTCAGTGTGAGCTTGCCTTGGTTACAGTTCTATTTCTATGAAGAAACACCATAACCAAGGCATTTTATAAAAGAATGCATTTAATTGGAGGCTTGCTTACAGTTTCAGTGATGAGCCCATAATCATCATGGTGGGGAGCATGGCAGCAGGCAGGCAGGCAGGCATGGAGTTGGAGCAGTAGCTGAGAGCTTACCTTCTGCTCCTCAGGCAGAAAGAGAGTGAGTTTGGACGAGGTGTGAGTTTTTGAAGCCTCAAACATGAACACCAAGTGACACACCTCCTCTGACAAGGCCACATCCCCTAATCATTCCTAAACAGTCCGATGACTGGGAAGGAAGCAAATATTCAAATATTTGAGCCTATGGGGAACATTTTCATTCAAACCATCAAAGAGCTGAAGTGTTTGATGGTCAGTTACCCAACTGATGCCATTGCTTTGGTCCATTTTGATTCCGAGAGAGAAGTCTTAGATTTGCAGTCTTCCTGGGTTCCATGGTGAAGGGGACCCATCTTCCCACTATAGGCCTACATCATTGGTCCAGGCTTTGGTCTCACTATTGCTATGAAAAGAGAATACATACTTTGCCTGTTTGTTTCTTCTGTGTTTCGTGAAGTCTTAAGAAACTAGTCCACTTTCTAGCTCCACAATGAAAGACCTGAGTTGGACAACTTTATGAAGTGTGAATGTTTATTAAGCCTACTGTTTTGGAAGGTCTTGAAGTCCCATTTATTTGGGCTCTGGTAAAGTTGGCTGATGCCAATGGTGGAGAGCTCATGCCTGATCAGGAAGCTTGCAAATCTAAGACTTCTCTCTCAGAATCAAAATGGAACAGAGCAATGACATCAGTTGGGTAACTGACCATTCAAACACTTCAGCTCTTTGATGATTTGAATGAAAATGTTCCCCATAGGCTCAAATATTTGAATATTTGCTTCCAAGAATTTTAATCCAAGAAGCAGAGAAGAGAGAGGGAAGAGAAGTGGATTTCCCAACTCTTCCAAGGGCATAGCCCCAAAGAACAAAGAAAATCCCATTAGGTCCCACCTCTTGCAGGATTTTCCAAGAGCACCACTCTATTGACCAAGTCTTTAACACAGAGACCACTGAGGATGCTCCTCTTATTCAAATCAGAGCACACATAAATGTATACATGAATGGATAAACTAATAGCCAAGAACTCTAACCTGCAAAGGTAATAAAAGTATAGGCACAAGGCTCCTGACTAAGGAACAAGGTTATATGGGCGGAAACAACATGGCAGAGGAAGAAAAGCTACTTTCTAGGGCTTGATTAGAATACAAATCCAGAAGTCAATTTACCTGATGTTTAAAGAAGGAAGGCCAGGACTCAGTATAGCACATGAAAGCACTTGAGGATAACTAGCCCAAGGAAGAGGGGTGTAATGCACAACTCTATGCTATAGAAACAAAGCAAGAAGCCAGATGAGTCAAAAATAATTACAAGGATAAAAGCCACAGGCTCCACTCCATAACCTCAAATGTCCCCAACAAATTCTAGTTTTGGAAATGTCCACAACTGAACACTACCCCTGACCATGTGTCCACAGCTGCCCGTCTGTGCTCTCTGAGCTTTTGAATTTTCTCTTTTTGTTGTTTTGCTTTGTTGTTTGTTTGCTGTTGTTGTTTGAAGACAATGTCTCTTGGAACCCTTGGCTTGAATGCTCCATGTAGTTGAGGATGAATTTGAACTTCTGTCCTCCTGCCTCTACCTCCCAAATGTTGGCATTACAGGTATGTGCCACCACATCCAGGTACCCACTTTTCCTTTTGTTTTGGGTTTTTTGTTTGTTTGTTTGTTTGTTTGTTTTGGGGGCTTTTTTTTTTGTCTTTACCAACGTACTCAGCCTCATGGCTCTTAGATTCTCTTATAAAAGACTCATTAACCTTCAGAGAAATCTGTGGCGCCTCGGACAGGCCAGAGTTCAGGCAGCACCTCAGCATCAGCCCTTCTTACTGGGGACCTTGAGCAAACAGGTCTCCCTGGAGCCAGATGCAAACGAGGCCGTGAAGGAGACCCAGCTTGCCATTTCCCACCCGTCTACTCACATGCGACTGAACTAGGGCTCCGGCAGAACCTCACCCCTGCCCCTGCCAGGCTTCAAGTCTCCCAAGGCCCTGGTTGAGAATAATTCAGACAGAATGTCAGAATGGAAAAGTCTACCAGCAATGTTCCCTCTTATTGTTTGCCTTGCCTCTGACCCCCAGCTGCTGGATTAGTTCGGCTATTGCTTTTCTGGTTCGTTTTGTTTTGTTTTGTTTTTGAGCTGCATTTATACACACAGTTCTGAAACAAGGTATCCAACTACCTCTGGCATTTTGCAAAGAACAAAGAGCCTGCAAGCATTAGCAAAGAAAGGAGCTGTCAAACACTGCTTTCAATGCACCCACCACCAAGAGCCAAACCATCTAGAAAATATTCAGAATCAGAATATGAACCATGGATGTAGTTTTAAATGGTTTTACAGCTGAAAATGTTTTCGGCTGAAATTATTTTAATTATATTTGCCTACAATTATTTTTATTGTTATTTACTTACTTATCATTACTTTGTGGTTTTGTTTTTGTTTTGTTTTACTTTGTTATGTTTTTGACTCTTTGAGACAGCCTGGATGCTGCCCCAACTTCCCCAGTGCTAGATTGCAGGCATATGCTACTAGGCGTGGCCTTTGGTGACTTTCTTAATGTGAGTGACTTATAAGAAGATTTCAAAGATGAGTAGTAGTAATGAGAACATTGCCACTTGCGCAATCAGTACTGGCTTAGAGACCTTCACTGACTTCGCATCCCTGTCCTCATCATGCAGGTCTCTGTATCTCCATCTAGCCACACTAGGCAAGCAAACTCTGATAAATGGATTTACCACTTGGCCAGAGCTCATTGAACTAGGTCTAGAGTCTGGATCCCATCTGAACAGAGCAGATTCACTTGCCTGCTCATCAGAAGTTGGACCTCTGAGGATATTTTGCTTAAAATATGATGGGCCACTGAGAGGTAATACTTGGGCTGGGGGAGTCAAGGTAGCTTGGGCTAAGTGCAAAATACAGAGAGATGCTATGCTGAGATGCAAACAGGGAGGACATTCTGAGAATGGTGGCTATTTTAGTTGGGGTCTCTACTGGTGTAATAAAACACAATGATCTGAAGAAACTAGGGAAAGGAGGGGCTTATTTCATCTTATAGCATGTAGTCCATCATGCAGGGAAGCTAGGGCAGGAATCTGAAGGCAAGAATTGACACATAGACTATGGGGGTGTGCACTTTCCTCCCTTATTCTTATGGTTTATTCAGTTTGATTTTTTTTGTACAAGTCAGGACCAGTTGCACAGGTGCCTGCCCAGGTGCCCCCCACAGTAAGCTGGACCCTCCCACATCAATTATCAATCTAGGAAGTGTCCCCACAGGCTTGCCCACAGGTCAATCTGATGGGGGCACATTCTCTATCATGGTTCTTGCTTCCCAAATGACTCTATCTTGTGTCAAGTTAACAAAACACAAGACCGTGCAGTGGAGGTGAGCAGGACAGTCTGAATGGGAATCCTCCCTACTGCGAAAAACTGGAACAAGAATCACAGAGTCCTCTGCTATTCGACAATGGGGATGGGAACCCCTCTACTCCAAGGAGCTGGGACAAGATGTTCAGATGCTTCTACTATTTGACAGAGAATGTGTGGCTCTCCTCTTCCTCAGAGAGCAAGAAATGGTGTACAGAATCCTCTCCTGATTCACAGTGGAAGTGGAGTTTCCCTCCACCCCAGGATACCCTGAGAGAAAATTACCTGAAGCCTGTTATATGCACCTGTTGAAGCTGAGCTACCAGCAGCTTTGCACGGAGCTACCTTTTGAGCCATATCTGCATACCAAGGACTCCAAGAAACAGAGATATGATCTCTGGGGCCAAAAGGATAAATTGTTTTTTTTTGTTTTTTTTTTTGAGAAGAATAATGAAGATAACATCCATTGTCTAGGGCAAAGGTTTGACAGGCTTGCTATGTACCCCTTCGATGACTAAGATCTCTCAAGCTTAGGGATTACTCTATGCTGATGTGTAGGCATCTGAAAGAGGCCTTTGTAAGTTGTAGGAGGTAGAAGGGAGGTGGGAGAAGGAGGCAGCTGAAGACCAGGAAGTCAGCTCTGCCCTGAGTAATATAGCCTTTCTTCTGACCCAGCTTCCTTCCAGCTGCCCTGAAATTGTGATGACCTAATCAGTCAACTTCCTAGGAGGGCAAGCAGTCAGGGCAGCTTTTCACAGTTGCTGGCAGAGGTAAGGAATAAGCTAGTGATTGAACTGCTAAATCAGGCAGAGAGAATGACAGGGCTGGCTACTAGCAAAGTAAAACTCCCATTGCTGAGCTCCCCCGGCTTCCAGGCAGAACTGCAGGAACTTGACTGGATCTATTTTTAAAACATGATCATTGCATCCTGAACATTGGAAAGGCAACATGTTCCACGCACTGCCTCTGACATCATCTGATTGTGAGAGAATCTGAATGTCCAAAACTCACATAGTTCTGAAATCACTCTTCACACATCTCTGTAATTTTCTTCCTGGAGCTGTGGGAGGAGAATGGGAAAGGGTACCCCAACCCCCCAGAACACCCAGATATTTATTCCCTGTAAAGATCTGAGAGCACAGCTTCCCTGTGAATATACAGTCCCAGCAGGAGATGCTGAGTTTGAGATGATGTAGGTTCTGGATTCTGTGCTGAGCATTTTGTGTGTGCTAGGTGAGTCACCTCTTCTAAACACGGTGGACACACAATGTGGCAGAAATCCCTTCTACCTTTATTATCATATTGGCTCATTTGACAAGTCTGGGGCTCTTAGGATGAGAGAACAGGGGCTTGAAGAGCCAGAAAGCTTTAGTCTTCATGCCACCAAAAGCAAAACTAAACACAGTGAAATGAGAATGGCTACCGTTTTCCACAGGCAGAAGTCAAGGGCACCAGCTAAGTTGAACATTTTTCATGTCTCACTGTTATCAAGCCCTCTAGTGCCTCTTTAGCCCTCCATCCTCAGAGCACTGGCAATCTCAATGGTCACAGTCCCAGACAGCTACAGCAACTCCAAGCAGCATATATCTCTGTGAGAGAAAGGCCAAACCTTTCCTGGCAGTTGCCCTTAACAATGGCCCACTTACCTCCTTAGTCAGAGTTGGACCCCATGCCCACCCTGCAATCAATCCTGGGTCCCAGGAAGGAAGCCAATTTGAGAATACACATATGTTAAATGCCATGTTGATAACAGGGAAGATCTACCCACAAGGAGAAGGAGGCAAAAGAGTTTGGGAGGTGCAAGAGGGGATTCAGAGTCTAGTATCTTCTAGGATTTGGTAGCAGTAACTGTACAGAAGAGTAGGTTTCATACACGTTTGTAATATACTTTGATTGTAAAACCTCTTTACAATCTGCTTTTGCTCCTCCCTGAGCAAACTAGTCCCCTGATTCTTCCTAAATGCTGCCTCTACTGTGATCATGTCTTTCTTTTAAAATATAGATTCCGCATAAAGTAGAAAACACTTTGTATTTGCCTTTCTGAGCCTGACTTATTCAGCGATATTTGGTTCAATTTCTTTTTCTGCAATTGAGAATTTCCCTCTTTCTGGCTGAGTAAAACTTCACAGCGCATATAGAGAGTGTTTTCTTTGCCCACGCAGTTGTTGGTGAGTATTTAGGCTGGTGCTGTAACAGAACATCTGTAAATAGTAAGAGCTCTACTCTTAACCTCAAGGTCCTCACTGTCCTCATAAAGGGCATGCTGCATTGTGGACTTGCCTGGCACCTTAGCCACAGGCGTATGCTTCTGATGGAGCAAGTAGAATACAGTCCAAAATTCTGGGGAGTAAGTGTCTTCCAACTTTGATTTAAATTCAAAATGTTGCCCAGGGCTCTCAGCTACCATGTTAATGTGGGTCAATGTGTTAAGCAAAATTGCAGTGGGAGTAGAAACAGCCTATGGATCTAGAATATGAAATGCAGTTCCCAACACTGTTGGAATGTCAATTTCTAGTAGCTACATCATGAAATGTCAAAGAGGTACCAGTAAGGTGTTTCAGTGATTAGGAATGAGTGTCACTATTGCGGAGGACCCTGACTCCATTCCCAGCACCCTGATTGGGCAGTTCATATCCAACTGTAATTCCAACTCCAGGGAACCTGATATCCTCTCCTGTCCTGCTTCATACCTCATGTGCCCATATCCAACACACACACATACACACACACACATGCACACACACACACACACACACACAGAGAGAGAGAGAGAGAGAGAGAGAGAGAGAGAGAGAGAGAGAGAGAGAGAGAGATTTAAAATAAAATAAACCTTCAAAAATTTAAAGATAAAGAGGTAAAAATTACTATGTAGTACAACTTACTTCTGTATTCAAAATATTACCATTTCATCATGTAACCAATACTTTTTTAAGTCTGAGATACATTCATCATTTTCTTGTTTGTTTGTTTGTTTGTTCTCTATGTCCTGAATCCTATGTGTATCTGGCAGAGAACGTTAGTATTTGACATCCATACCTCTGTACTTATAGCACATGCAACATGGTGGTCCAGAGCCTTCAGATGAGTTTGTGGAGATGTTCTCTGTGATGCTCACCTCCAGTTGGAGGAGGTGAACAAGCCAGGGAAAGCAAATCCCAAAAGGGTTGAGTAGAACACTTGGGTTTCATTTTTGTTTGTTTGTTTGTTGTTGTTAAGACAAAAATCTCACAATGTGGCTCAGTCTGGCCTCCAACTTTTGCCAGCTTTCCTATCTCAGCCTGCCAAGTGCTGGGATTTCAGTCATGTACTGCTATACCCAGATTGACACTCTCAGATTTGAGCCTCAGCAAAGTCCCTTGGTGATACCAGTGGTGGAATATCCTTGGCACTTTATGCCACAGGTCTGGGGGTAAGGATGGGCATGTGAATGGGTTATGAATAGGTTGACCCAGGGCTACTCTTTGAGAGCCATTGCTCTGATGGGTGTACTAGCCCATATTTATAATCTTAGAACTCAAGAGGCTCTGACAGGAGCATTATGAGTCTGAGACTAGCCTGGGCTACACAGCAAGGAATTGTTTAAAACAGCAATAACATCATAAGAGGCCTTCAAGCTCATATTTTCCATAAGGGTGTTCAGAACCAAGACCCCTACTTCTGCCTACCAGCTATTCTGCTCTTCACAAGAAGATGTGAGGCCAGGCTGCTTCCAAACAGGATTTGCAATCACCTCTGTCACTGTTCTCACATGTCATGTGAGAGGCCACAGCCTGGCTAACAAGAGTGGATGGTAGAATCCATAGGCCCTTGTAGCAAGCCTCATGTCCCAGAACTTTTTATTGCCTAGGATTTCAGAAGGAAGTCAGCAAGTTGAAGCCTGCTATCTTTTGTCCATGGTGCTTCTTTCAAAGCTGTATATTTCTCAAATTGGGAATATTTGCCTGTACATAATGAGATAGGACCCAAACCTAAATGTAAAACTTATTTGCTTCATATGTACCTCATACATATAGCTTGGATGCAATATTATGCTATTTTTAAATTAATTTTATCCTTAAAAGAGTCTCATGCTATGAAATTCCCTACCTCTGTTTCGCCACCACTCAAAAGTTTCAGGTTTTAGAGCAAGCATTGTAGATGTCACATTTGGAGTTAGGGACGCTTGCTTATAGGAGGCTGAAAAGGGCACTTAGTGTGAGCACTGGGTCTATAGAGGCATCTGTGATTGTGCTCTCCAGTACCTATCTGCAGTTCTCTTGACACGGGAAGGCACTTTCTCCACCTGGTGGTGAGGGAACCTGTGAATCTCTTCTGAGGACCCCTGGCACTTGGTGATGGATAAAGCAGGCTCTTGACCTGAGCAGCTGCGGAGCTGCTGACAGCAAATCTGAGAAGATGAAAGTACTTCAGACCATTTTGTTCATCAGCCAGTTACAGAAGCAGCTCTCAGAAGCAGGTCAAGCCTTCCCATGGATACTTTTGTCTGAAAGAGGAGCCTTTAAAGTATCCCTGGACTATGGGCTGAGGCTTCTGAGACATCTCCAGCCTTGTTCTTCCTACCAAAGAACCATATTGGAAGGATGGGGACAGAAGACAAGGTACTCCCTAAATTCTAACAAGAAGCTTGGTAGCAAGTGATACCCTCTTTTCCCTATCTCATCCCTGGGTCTGGACACTCAGAGCAGCCTGAGGTCTACTATGCGTGCAAGGAGCTTTTTCTCTTCCTGAAGCATAAGAACCCCCAAACCCACCTCTCTCCTGCTTCTCAGCATAAATGCTCCCCTAGGCCTCCTCTCCTGGTAGAGTAACAAGTTGGCCAATACCTCTTCCAGGTACTTAATGTGATGGGAATTTCAACATGAACCATGTTTCTCAAAAACAAAACAAAACAAACCTGTTTATCTGGGTTATTTGTTGTAGCAAACAAAAGCTTACTAACACAATGTCTAGTATGCTAAACTACTGAATTCCAGTGATAGTGATAGCAATGAATGCATGGACTTTCTCCATGCTGGATGTCTTTCATGTTGTAATTGTTCTTTTATGTTGTTGTTCTTAGGATACAGCACCTCATGTATTCATGTTGGTCTTGAAGTTACTATGTAATACAGGTTGACCTTTAACTCTTGGTACTCCTGCCTCAACCTCCAAATGTTAGAATTACAGGTATGTGCCACCATGCCCACAATGTCAGACTTCTAACAGCTTCAAGCATATCAAATTGCTTAGAAGACACACCAGCATACTGGGCAAAGGAATAAGGTGATGCCCATTTATAGAGAAGGGTGCAGTGACTCAAACTGGATGACTTGCCCAAGATCATTCACTGGTGTAATGAAGCAAGGGCTTGGGGGTGGGGATAGAATGTCATGTATGTTCTAGAAATACCCAAAATTTGAACAGGCTTCACCTCTTACCCAGTACTATCAGCAAAATCAAAACTTCAGCTTTGGGATCTGTTTCTAGACTTTAAGGAACAAAGGCCACAGAAGACTACAGGTCCGTTTATTGTACCGTTATCACCAAATGACTGCCATAAACAAGGTACATTGGGAAAGATTTATTTTGACTTGATTTGAGGAATTTTAGTTCTTGAGCCAAGGATTCTATGCTGAGGCAAAATGCCGTGGCAGCTGGCAGACAGGAAACAAAGGGACAGGAAAAGACAAGATCCAATTATGATCTTTAAAAACACAGACACACACACACCACCATCACCACCACCACCACCACCACCACCACCACCTGGGCTACAGAGATGGCTCACTGGTTAAGAACATCGGCTGCTTTTACGGAGGACTGTCACTCTATTCTCAGCATCCACATGTCAGCTCACAACTGTCTGTAATCCCAGGTCCTCAGGATCTAACACTCTCTCTGGCTTCTGCAAGGCACCCGGCAAGCACATAGCTCAAACATATGCATAGATAAACATTTACAAACTTAAAATGATGATTTTTTTTAATGAAAGACATGTCCCCCAAGAGACCTACTTTTCTCAACTAGGCTCTGCCTCCCAAAGTTTCCATTCTGCAACACAGTGTCACCATCAAGGGGACATAGCCTATAGGAGACACGTGATATTCAAACCACAACAAACTCAGGTTTCCCAACTTCCTGTTGCACAACCACAAGAGATTTGACCTTTGCAACAGTGCTATACTGTGGGCAGGGCCTCTTGGCATCAACTGAATACCACTTCAATGAAGTAACTCTTAAAATACAAGATGAACCCACCAGTACCTGAACCTCACTCATGACCCAGGTTCAGAGCCCGAGGCAAAGAGTATGGGGACAGGGAGTGCCAGGAAGGAACTTTTGAGGAAGAACTAGGAAGATTCCAAAAGCTCACTGGAGAACTACAGGAAAGATTTTTCCTGGAAGAGAGATTAATGAATGCTCAATAGGTGAGGGGAAAGCCAAGGAGGTAAGCCCAGGGAGGGGAACAGCCAACAACACACTTGACCTGGAAATAGAGGTCTGTGGAACAGTCATTTAAGAGTCTCCAGAGTCGAGTTGTACAGAAAGCACCTTCTTTCCCTAAACATTTGCTCTGCTTTTTACTTTGAGGGTCCAGGTCCCTCCCATGGAGACATTGTTAGGAATAGTACCAAAGGAAAAAGGCACATTTAAGGAGTGACCATGAAGAGGGTGGGGCCTGTATGGCCACATATTGATTCATTTGGTTGAGCAAAGCCAGAGACAAAGTTGGAGGCCACCTCTTCTGCTGCCTCTAGCCCGAGCCGAGATGGATAGCGGTGAAAGCCTCTAGCCCTTCCACTAAGGGCAGATCATCTCCAAGGGTCCTGAAGCATTTGATCCCACTCCCTGAACAACTGTCTCAGCCTCATAGCACAGGACCTGGGAGCTCCCTACTCCCCAGGCAGCCAGGGAGTCACTTCACATCCTGACCCATGGAGATTAGATAAACTCTTGCGGGCCAGGTCTCCTCTGAGGCCCTGCTTTAGCTGCTTAACTAGAGCTGAAGTGGAGGGTTCCCTGCAGATAGTCTAGCAGTGAGATTGCTCTAGAGTTTGGAAGCAGGAACCACACAGGCTGGAAAGCCATCTTTCTTTATGTGGCAGGACACCTCCATAGGATGAGTGCCATTCGAGAGTTATCAGGTCTATCACTGGATTCTACTTACTCTAAGCAGCTGGGAGATAGGGATTAGGTTTCTTTTTCTTTTCTTTTCTTTTCTTTCTTTCTTTCTTTTTTTTTTTTTTTTTTTTTTTTTTTGCTTTGCTTTGTTTTGTTTTCTGAGACAGGATTTCTCTGTGTAGCCCTGACTATCTCACTCTATAGACCAGGCTGGCCTCTGCCTCCCAAGTGCCACGATTAAAAATGTATGCACCACTAGCGCTCTCTCTCTCTCTCTCTCTCTCTCTCTCTCTCTCTCTCTCTCTCTCTCACACACACACACACACACACACACACACATATATATATATATGAATGATGGGAGGCAGATGCATGCATGCCACAGGGGGAAGTGGAGGTCAAATTTCTTGTCTCCAGACTTAGAAGGCAAGCAGCACGTTTATCCCTGAGCCATCTCACTTGCCTGAGGTTAGTTATCTTTGGGGTTGGGGGTATCTCTAGTTCTCCTAATACCACTTCCATTTCCTGAGGACCTTAATACCATGCAGATTCAATTTAAAAGATTCAGGGGGCCAGTGTTTGGGGTGAGGGAGGGCGTGTGGGGATGGAGGGAGGAATCCAAGACACACACCCCAGAGCCCCACCTCCACCTCTGGCCTCTTACGGACCTGGAATCCACAGAAATGCCCATAGGGACCTTCAGTTTCCTTCCCGGGCTAAAGGATGATACAGGACTTTCTGAAAATTGAAAGAGCAGGGAAGAGATGTCAGGTGCTGGGATGATGGCTCTGCGTGCTTGGGTACTTAGAGTAATCTGGGACCATCCAGATACTACAATACCCAGAAAACTACAGGTAGTGAGAGAGCCAGCCAGATAGAATCAAGATCCTAAAGGGAGAGGATCTGAAGAGCTGAAGGAGGCGTGATCTAGCAGCACACGGTAGGACCGGTGTCCAAGTAAAGTTTCTGGTAGCCCGGCGAATCTGGCAGCATGACAGAGGTAGTGCAGGTAGGAAAAGTCCACGAGAGCTCTTCGGGCGAAGGTACCTGAGGCTGGGCGCGCGAGGGGAAGGGCGCGCGCCGGGCGAATGGAGCTCCCGCGGCCGAGGGGCGCGCGGCAGCGCAGGGATTGGCGGGTGCTCCTGGGCCCCCGCGCACTTCTTAGGCGGAGCGGCTGAGCCGAGCGTGTGCGCGCGACCCCAGCCCGCCTCTTGGTTCTTGGCTCAGCGCTAGGCTGCTCTCCACTGCATTCCGCTGCCCGGGGTGGGCACCCCGAAGCATGACAGCGCCCGCAACTCTGCCCCCAGGGGTCGAGGACACCACCTGGACCCCTGGGATCAACGCCAGCTGGGCTCCGGACGAGGAAGAGGATGCGGTGCGGTCCGACGGCACAGGGACAGCGGGCATGGTCACTATCCAGTGCATCTATGCGCTCGTATGTCTGGTGGGCCTGGTGGGAAACGCCCTGGTCATCTTCGTGATCCTACGCTATGCCAAGATGAAGACAGCCACCAACATCTACCTGCTCAACCTGGCCGTCGCCGATGAGCTCTTCATGCTTAGCGTGCCTTTCGTGGCCTCGGCGGCTGCCCTGCGCCACTGGCCGTTCGGGGCGGTGCTGTGCCGCGCAGTGCTTAGCGTGGACGGCCTGAACATGTTCACCAGTGTCTTCTGCCTCACCGTGCTCAGCGTGGACCGCTATGTGGCTGTCGTGCACCCTCTGCGCGCCGCCACCTACCGGCGGCCCAGTGTGGCCAAGCTAATCAACCTGGGAGTGTGGCTAGCATCCTTGTTGGTCACCCTGCCCATCGCAGTCTTCGCTGACACCAGGCCGGCTCGTGGGGGTGAGGCAGTGGCTTGCAACCTGCACTGGCCTCACCCGGCCTGGTCTGCGGTCTTTGTGATCTATACTTTTTTGTTGGGCTTTCTCCTCCCGGTTCTGGCCATCGGATTATGCTACCTGCTTATTGTGGGCAAGATGCGGGCTGTGGCCCTGCGGGCTGGCTGGCAGCAACGGAGGCGCTCGGAGAAGAAGATCACTCGGCTCGTGCTAATGGTGGTGACGGTCTTTGTGCTATGCTGGATGCCTTTCTATGTGGTGCAGCTTCTGAACCTGTTTGTCACCAGCCTCGATGCCACTGTCAACCATGTGTCCCTCATCCTGAGCTATGCCAACAGCTGTGCCAACCCCATTCTCTATGGCTTCCTCTCTGACAACTTCCGGCGCTCTTTCCAACGGGTTCTGTGCCTGCGCTGCTGTCTTCTGGAAACAACTGGCGGTGCTGAGGAAGAGCCCCTGGACTACTATGCCACGGCTCTCAAAAGCAGAGGGGGCGCAGGGTGTATATGCCCTCCACTACCCTGCCAGCAGGAGCCCATGCAAGCAGAACCTGGCTGCAAGCAAGTCCCTTTCACCAAGACCACTACTTTCTGAAAACCATTACACCCTCCCTCAGCTCACCTGCAAACAGGGCTGCACCACTCTCAAGCCAGCAACTTCAAGAACAACTCCTGTTTCCACTAAGCCAGGCCCTTTCAGCAGGCCGTGTGCTGTCCCCAGCAGCCTCAGGACTCCTGCTAGCCCCCTCTCTCTCCTAGGACTGGCTCCAAGGACACCTTCATGGGGGTAGGACTTCTCTGCGATTCAGGCTAGAGGAACATCCACTCCTGGACCTCTGGAAGTTTTTCAAGAGGTGGGAAGCAGGTGGTGGTCAGAGAGGGATGTCTACCCTTGTGTGACTTGTGACAGTGACTGCTTGGAAGAGTCCTGGGAGGGTGAGGTAGGCAGAGCCTGTGCTCTCTGTAGGCTCTTTGCTGTATGGTAGCATAGTGTACATGGCAAGACAGGGGAGAAGATACCATACCTCCAGGTGCTTTCCCTCTGTGTCTGTCTGAGTCTCTTTTGCTAAGTGAGATGTCTATGCAACAGAGGAGGGCACTTGCTTTGTCACCGTACAAGTGTTTCCCAGTTGTCAAGGGGCCAGTAGCAGACTTCCTGCGAAGGTGAAAGGCTTAACGAAGCATCATATGGGGCATTTTTTTCAAAGCATAAAACTTCTGGTCAGGAATTAAAAGGCAGAAAGGATTAAAATCTCATCAGCTGCAATTTTTTTCTGCCCCTTCCCCTGGTTGCAGGAATATGAAAACCCCATTAAAGCCCGAGCTGTGCTATGAGGGGGAGGGTGTCAGGAAAAGACCAGGGAACTAGGTGGAAGGGAAACAGACTCTGTTTTGACATCAGATGATGACCACAGTGCAAAGCCATTCGTGTGCCTTGTAAGTTAACCACAGCTCCAGCGCTATTTCCCCTGAGGAAGAGTCACAGCCTGTAAGAGCTTTACTTCTGCTAAAGCAGTGAGGGGAGCCCAGCATATGCAGCATCTGGGTGAGAAGTGGCTGATCACAGCCACGATCAGTACAGCAAAAAAGCCTTGCTGGTAGTACTAGAACAACAAGCCAAGAGGGGCAGAGGGAAGTACAGGGGGTTAGCTGGGTGGGTCCCGCAGCTGCCTGGCAGGGGAGAGTGTTCTTTACAAGAAAACACCTGGATCCTATCATCCTGGAAAGCATAGTTCTGTGCCTTCTAGGGCAGGCAGCCTGAGTTCTAGCTGTTAGGCAGCTAACGGGCTCCAGACTGAACCAAGAGGCAGAGTGGGGCCTGAGGGAATGCCCTGCCACCCTGTGGGTTACAGTGCATCTCTGAAAGCCTCGGAGAAACAGGAGGTGACCTTTTCTGGGCTGCTTGCCCAGAGCCATGACTTGTATGACAGTAGCAACTGCCTGGTATGTGGGAAATGGCCAAGAAGGCTGAATTCCGGTCCCAGGCACCAATGTTTTATAACCCAAGCAGGTCACTCAAGCCAGGTCTTCAGAATTTTTACCTGAAAAAATCAACTGATCCTTGTACTTTGGCGACTCTTTAGCTGATCCAGCATTTGTTGCCGTTTTAGCTATTGTTGTTGTTCTGTTGCTGTTGTGACAAGATCTCATGTAACACTAGCTAGCCATCAATTCACTACATAGTAGCCCAGGATGAACTTGAATTTCTGATCCTCCTTCCTCTACCTCCTGAGTGTTGGAATTAGATTGTTTAGCACCATGCCCATTCAGTGTTAGGGATAGAACTCATAGCCTCATGGTGACTAGGCAGGCACTCTACCAACTGAGCTATATCCCCAGTCCCACATGGTGACTCTTACCAGCTAAGACTGGAGATTCCAACTTCCTCACTAACAGTGGAAAAGAGAAAGTTAAGTGTGTGGAAATATACCTATCAGATTCTCACTTTCTCAAACAGTCAGCCAGCTAGATGGCCTGATAGTGACAATTGGTGTTGATTGTGGGTGTCTCAAGGGTGATGTAGGAGTATGTGGAAGTCATCAGGGTCTGCTACTCAGTTGATCTTGACTTACCTATGAGAGAACGACATAGCCGGATCTTTTCTGTATCCAAGGCCATGGGTATGGGTTGGAAATCTCTAAATAGAGCCCTGACCTCTTTGTTTCCACTAGCATGAATACACACATGTTCACACACATGAACAGACCATCCCTAACTTGTCATTACTTCTCACCCTGAGCGTCTAAAACAAGTCAGGTTCACATCTGGAGGTCTTGTGTCTATAACAGCAACTTCTTGCAGGTTTGTTTTTTTTTTTTTAAATTAAATTGTTTCTTTGTTCCTGGTGCCTGGCAGAGTAGATATCTGATAAATAGACTTGAACTTCACTGCAAGGATCACATAGTGGAAACTTTTGGCCTTAGCAATGGTTGCAATAGACAACAGTGTTAGGCCCTAGTGTGAGTAGGTCTGGAGTTTGTGTTTTCGGCCTTCTAATGACTCACCCAGGCTCCAAGACATGCTTGTTTGCTTGGAAAAGGACACATTCCATTTACAAAAAAATGCAAGCTTTAACAGGCATTAATCATGGTTGAAAGGCCAATAGCTTCAAGCTGGAGAAGTCACCAAGGATAACAGAAAACATCAGCTTTAGCTAGCCCATGAGAAGCAATTTCAGCTTTCCCACCTCAGTTTCCTACTCTTTTGCTTTTCTCCATTAATTAACTTATTTATTCATTTTTATATTCTGATCGCCCACTCTTCATATATGTACAAATGGAGGGTTTGAGTTCCTAGCTCTTCTGTTATGTCTGGGCATGAACACAGAAAATTTGAACCTTGAAACACTTGTCTGATAGGTTGTCATTGGTGAATCTGAGCATAGATGTCGTAATCCTGAAGCTGTGTTTGCTGAGACAACTCTACTGTATTAGTCAGCACCATGCCCCAAAATTCTGTTCTGTGGGTCCGTGTGCTGGGATATGTGTGTGTATTCAGTGACAAGGCACTGAGGGTTTCTGTCAGTGATTCACCCAGCTTTCAGACAACATGGTGAGTCTGTACAGTATGGAACTTGGAAATAATTGGCAAAGATGGCTATTAATTAAATAACCATACAAACAAAAGTATGATTCAATTCTAAGCTAAAATAATCATACCATGACTAGAGATGCAGCTTAATGGTAGAGTGTTTGTATGTGCAAGGTCCTGGCTTTATTTCCAGAAAAACATGTGCATGTGTTCACACATGAGTGGGTAGACACACACACACACACACACACACACACACACACACGCACACATACCACACACACTATTCAAAGAAGGAATTTGGCTCCCATGAGCTAATGCAATAGAATCAGCCCTGCTCTTACAGCAAGTGTTCCTGTGACAATAAGGAGGAGAGACTAAGGTGGTGTGTAGGTTTTTCTGTGTGTTATTATTCAAATTAGCCTTTCTTTAGTCATTTTGTGCAGGCAGGGATATCTCTTCTTCTATTTTAATGAAAGCACCACTTACCCATGATAAAATTCACCCTTTGCACGAATGCAGCTCTATGATGCAGTTACAGTTCTGAAGATTGAAGAGAGATCCTGTTTCTTTCCTCATTGCTTTCTTTGTGATATGTAGCCTACAGAGGTGGATCACAGGGAAGATAGGAAACAGAGTTATGGTAAGGCTTTCTCTAAATCTTTAGGGGCTGCTCCTATTATGACAGCTTTGGATTCCTCCCACTATCAGGGGGACCTCAGAGGAGAGACCCAGGCAACCTGTTCTTTAGTCCTAAACTTGGAGAAGTGTTCTGGACTTCAGGAGCCTCCTGAACAAACTGGGACTTTAAATAAGTTCCTGGGCAAAGCTGGGAATCCCCTATGGACATTGTAACCCTTTGAACACCGAACATGAAATATTGGAGGAGTGTGGTTTCCTTCCAGGCCAGGAACCCATGCTATCTTCCTGGAAGAACAGTAAGGATATTCCTCTAGACTCTGCCTTTGCTGCAGTTTGCCACTGCCTGCTAACTGCTGGCATGAAGACAATTGCACTGGGTTTGTGTCACTCTGTTTAAGTTTATTTAACTTCCTGTGCTTTAGAAGGTCAGGAAAGTTGCATCTCCCTCTAGCCCATCTGAGCCAACTTCAGTGTCTCCTGGTGTCAGTGCTGGATTTCTGCAGAACCACCTTTGGGGTGGCGGGTACTGATGGGAATTAAACATCTGCAAAGAATCTTGGATGTTTGTGCTGTACACCTTGTAAGTCACCCTTCCAACTCTCAGGAGAGTAGGCTAGAGCATGAAGTCAAAATTAGCATGAGAAAGAAACTACCTGACTGAGGGAAGTAACTCCCTCCCACCAAAGCTGAGGTTGTAACAAACACACCCTGTGTAATTAAAGAAAAATAAAAGCCTTCTCTCAATGTTCCTATGTACGAGACACAATGAGGGCACCACTGAGCTACTGACCTTTCTCCCATCTCTGGCCCACTTCCTCCCCTGGAAGTGCTTTCTTCCTTAATAAACTCTTTCAGCTTATACCATGTCTGTGTGTCCCTGCCAAGTTTCTTGTTTTGGAACCCAAGAACTTGAAAGCCCCAATGGGTGCTCATTGGGTTCCTGTATCTTCTAATAAAAGTGGGAGGGCAAGGGCTACCACTATGAGAGTGAGTGCCCAGATCTGTGGAAGGTGATATCTTGTGCTCACGGTAAGTAAACCCAAGCAGAGCCAGAGTGATGGGGGTTCAGGAGGCAGGGGTTGGGAAGGGGGGCTGGAATGAAGATGACCACCACAAAGCTCCCCTCCTCTCTCTGCCTCTCTCTCTCTCTCTCTCTCTGCCTCTCTCTATCTCTCTCTCTGTCTCTGTCTCTCTCTCTCTGCCTCTGTCTGTCTCTCTCTCTCTCTCTCTCTCTCTCTCTCTCTCTCTCTCTCTCTCTGTGTGTGTGTGTGTGTGTCTGTGTGTGTGTGTGTGTCTGTGTTTGAGTCTCTCTGTCTCTCTGAACAAAAAGCTCACCCTGCTCCACCAGCCAAGTGTTCTAACAGGCAGAAGCCAAGGCCATGCTGGTGACATGAGGCTGCCAATGGAGATGCAGACAAGTGACAGGGTTCTTCCACCATCCTATAACCTTCTGTCACAACAGCTTTCCTTTAGAGTGAGGTTTAAAGACAGACATCCCCAGCCTATGGCCCAAGTGGAACAATTATCACAAGGCCCAACTTGGAGTTGTGATGCTTTTCCCAAGATCCCTGAAACCCTCGACTGTCTGCCCCATTCCATTTCAAGTAGGCCTAATTTGAGGGAACAGACTCCACAGTCTCTTTCGTGTTTTGAAATCACACTTTCAAAACAGGCTGAAAAAGATTTTGATTCAGTTAGAATATAATGTTAAAACAATATTTAGTTTTTGATGAGTGAGGAAATCAATTGTTTGCTTATGGCTGAACCTGCTGACCAAGAGAAAAAGGAGGAAGGACCCACTTGAAGCAAAAAGGTAGTGCTGAGCCAGGCATTCATTCTGGGGGAGCGGGCGGAGAGGGGGAAGCAGATCTGGGTGTGTCCTGTGTACTACAGGCAAAGGTTAGGAGATGTTTCTAGGTACCACCTTCACAGAACCTGTGTTACTTGTAAATTCAGTTTTACTGATATTGTAGAGTCACTACAGTTAGCCTAAGAACAGGAATGGCATTAGGGATCCTGGCCTTGTCCACAGCAAAGGATTACTCACAGTGTCCCACACACATGAGGCCTGAACCCTCTGGGCTGGAGACAGTTTCTCCTTTAGTCGTCTAAAAGCATGTTGTCTCCTCTCTGTGATGTCTTTGGAACAGCAGATGTACAGAGATCTCTGTAGCCCCACCCCATTGATGACACTTAAAAGTAGAGTGTGAGCTAGAGCCCCTGAAGCTTGGATCTCCCAGGTCCGGCAGGCTCACTCTTGCCCTGCAAACATCTCCCTCCTTAAACTGTAACTAGCACCCCAAATTCCACCCCCACAGTTCTCTCAGGGCCGACAGCACCCTTGCAAAATGGCTGTACACCTTTAAAGGTCGACCTTGCACTGGCTTGCTTTCACTTCCATGATGTTTCCCATTCCAATGGAACCTTTTCTTAGTCATATAAGCACCTATTACTATAGTATCTCACAGGTTAACAGTTATTACACATGTTCTATATGCCAGAAATTGCTTGCTCAGCTTTTTCCTCCTCATACAACCACAGCGAGGTAACACTTCTGGCTCCCATTCAAACATCAGAGGGGGGCTATGATAATGCAAACCCAAGAATCAGGCTGGGGTCAGTTCAAGATGTCTGTGACAGTCCCAGTCCATGTTCTCTCTGCTGGCTGCTAACAGGACAAACTGTGGGTTTCTTTTTTAGGAATATGTAAATAGTCTAGAAGTTTCTATTCTCTTTCTCAAGGATTTCTAATCCCAGCATGCTTCTGATAAAACACCTGCAGCACTAAGGGTACTCCCCACTTCCTTCACCTTGCTTCTTCTCTCACAGGTCAGTAGGATGATGATGATGAAATCTCCATCACTAGGGACAAGGCGAAGCTCCTTGTTGCGCAAGTGTGAGGACCTGAGTTAAGATTCCCCCAACCCCTCATAAAAGCCTGACATAGTGGTATTCACCTGTAATCCCAGTGCTAAGAAATAAGGGAGATAGGCAGAGCCTGAGGGACTCATCAAACCTGAAGACAGTGAGATCCAGATTCAATGAGAGGTCCTGTTTCAATAAAATAAAATAAATAAATAAAATGGAGAAGCAATTTAGGAAGGCATCCTGATGTTGACTTAGGACCTCTGCAGGTGCCTACAGAGGTGAATACACAATCATGCAGCCATATCCCCAGCACACCACACACACACACACACACACACACACACACACATACACCTATGTCTTCCCACAGTAACAGTTCATGCCAACACTGAGAATCTCTGCCATACCTGGATTCTAAAATTATCTGATTGTCATATTTAACTGTCTTTTCTCATGTTTGCCTCATGGAAATTTTCATATTCCAACGCGTAAAATTCAGACAGCCCAACCATTCCACAAAAACAGGGCCCAAGAGCTTAGTGTCACAAAGACAGTAATGCTTATCATTGCCAGCAGAAATGATGATGGTTTCACAGCACATGAAATGATTCCTTGGCGTTCAGAAATGATACATGAATTGGAGCCATAGACCTCTCAGGACAATTTGAGTTTTGCATGTCAGTTAACAGGCAATATTGAAGCACACACAGAATGACCCTCAGCTGGGAGGCTAAAGATCCCTCAGATCCTAGAGCGTGTCTGAAAACACAGACATGAGGCCTCCAGCATAAAGTTGCCATGGTCATACACATAAAAATGAAAAGTATCTGCACATACAAAGATAACACACTCCTATTACATGAAAAAAAAACTTCCTCTTGGAAGATAAAGTCAGAGATGGTGTTGCTAGCAGTGGTTAGGTACAGGCCAGACTGTATGTAGCTCCTGGAGTTGGCATTGTTTGTGTGTATAAAATAAGGTTTAAAAATGAAGGAACTTGGAGGAGAGAAAGGAAGGAGATGAGACATCCATCAGCACATTGTAATCTATTTATTTTATACATGTGACGTCATAAGCAAAGGCTTTGCTTGTGTTCTAGCTAAACTCCAATAAATAAATAACTATGTACAAATATGCTGAGCTTACAAAACAGTAAAGAAAAACCTTTCTTTACAAAAGATACACATATAATACATTTATTCCTTACACTGACATATGAACTCATTCCTAGCTTACTTAAAACAAAACCCTTCTGGACTCTGTGTGGCAATATCTAGAGGTGTGTACCTGCCCATTTTATTTTACCCAGAAAGCAAAGCTATGCAGAGAAAATTCCTCAGTTTCTTGATAATAAATGGCCGTAACATGGCCTGCTACTTATTATTAACTGACATTTAAATGTTCTCCAGAAGTTGGAAACTCTTTAGACCAGTTGTCCTGAAATGACTGGACAATGTCCCTGTGGATGTTGTCAAAATGCAGCTTCTTATGAACTGGCAGGGGCACTGGAGTGGGGGTGGGGTGGGGTTAGGATTTTGTAATTCTAGCCAGATCCCAGGGGAGGTCCCAATTCTTGTGTACAGACCAGTGGCCAGGGCTAGAAGATCCCTCTGAAGTACAAGATATTGTTCAAGAGTCTCATTAAAACAAAGCCCCATCTAGGCATCCCCACACTCCATTCCCAAGTTCCCATTCTCCTTAGGCAGCACATTGCTTTTATTTTGGGACTACAATTGGTAAGCGCAGTTGAGAGTCAGTTAGGCACAAAGCATACAACTCAAGCTTTACTGGAAGATGCTTCCATCTGTCAGTCTCAGATATGTCCAGGCTGAGGACCACGTACATCCTTGGATAGCTGTGAACATGGCCCGGTATGTCTGAAGATGGCAATGTCCTATTGCAATGTCAAAGGGTTGGACAAAGGATCCTCTACATATTTTGAACACTGTCAAAAATTAATAACACTGTAGGAGCCTGCATAAAAATCTTAATAATAATTACCTCTTTTGTCATCCTCAATCAAAACAACAGCAACAATCATAAAACCCAGGCTCACCCTTTCAAAAACAAAAATGAAAAAAAAAAGAAAGAAAAAAAAACAACCAAAACCCAACTTCCTTGAGTTTAATTTCTGTGACATTCCAGCACTATTAGTGCTCTGCTGAAACATTTAGCTTTTGTTAAAATTCTTTTGTTCTGGTTACCTGAAATTTCCGACTAAATTGCCACAGCCAGTGAAAAAGAAAATTCTCTGCTTTTAGTGTTTCTTTTCTGTTTCACATAAGAGTTTGGAGACAAGAGTGAAGGCAAAGTATGATGGTGTTTGGGGAGGAGAATGACAGAGGGAGTGGGGGAGGGGAAGGAATGGAGGGAGACTGAAAAAGGGTTGGGGAACTGGAGACTTACAAGCAGAAGAAAACTGAAGGGAAGAAAATACTAAATACTTTGAAAACAATAAATATTGGGGTCATCTCCAGCCCATGGGGTCAAGGTTTGCCTCCAAGCCTACAGGTCAGCAGCACCCACACATCCCGCACCCCGAGGTGAGGGACTGGGTCACTCTGGGATCCTTACTGTATCTAACACCTCCGCCCAGTTGTCCAGTATCTACTTGGAAGAAACTGGGCTGTCCTGCTTCAAGTCCTCCCTACCCTCCTACCCTCGCTTGTCATGAGAGAATGGGCTCTCCTCTGGTTATTATACCAGCCAGAGAGCACAGCTGGGAGGTTGAAGGGAGAGAAAGAGAGAGAAGGACAGAGCCCGGAAGGACAAAGGCCACCTGGGTCTCTGGAGCAAACCCCTCAGAACTTCTGCAGCGTCCGATCAGTCCTCACGTGCTGCAGCACTACCTCCTTGGCTGAAGATGCGCACTTGTACTCCAGCTCCGCGCGTGCAGCGCCCTGCTTCTTGCGCAGGTGACAGAGAAGCGCCAAAAGCGCCACCACAAGGGACAGGCTGGCAATGGAAATGCCAATGAGCACGCCAGAGTGCACTGGCCTTGCAGAAGGGGGGCCTGTTGGAGGGCCTGAACTGGGGTTGAGTGGAGGCTCCCCAGAGCCCTCGTCCTCGGTGTCTGTCTTAGCAGGGATAGGGTCACAGTCCTTGCTAATCTGGCCAGCGAGGGCTGTGTCAGGCCCGCAGATGCACTCGTAGGAGCCAGGGAGGTTTCGACATTCATTGTTGAGGCATTCGTTTTGACTGCACTCGTCAATGTCCATGCATATAGAACCCTCGTCCAGGATGAAGCCTTCAGGGCATTGACAAAAGCTAGGGGAGTTAGGGTCACAGTCTGCTGGGCACGACGTTTCATTGCAGAACATTTCGCACTTGTGCGGTTCATCCGGCTTAGGTGCGAAGCCCTCAGCACAGATACAACGGTACTCCGTGGAGCTCACTGGCTGGCACTGAAACTCGCAGTTAGATCCGAAACACGGATCCAGGAGCTCCACGCACTCTCCATCCACAAACTCATAGCCCTCATAGCAGAAGCATTCGAAGCCGCCCTTGGTGTTAACACAGAGCTGCGGGCATGGATTGGGCCCCTGCTTACAGTCATCCACGTCCTCGCACCGGTGTCCGTCTGCCGCCAACTGGTAGCCTGTCTCGCACATACAGGAGTAAGAGCCTGGCACTTCAGCGTTGCTGACGCAAAAATGCTCGCAGAGTTCGTTGCACGATTGAACCACAGGTCTTGCGCAGGAACGTCCATCTGCCTGCAGGTCCATGTCGCTGGGGCAGTGGCATCTGGGTTCGTTCGTGCTCCTGTTACACAAGTACTCGCAACCACCATTCTCCACGCTACAGTTCCAGGCTCCTGTCGCTTCCCGAGTCCAGTGTCCCTCTGAAGTTCTGGGCGGGGCCCTGCACTCCAGCTTCAAGCCAAGGGGCTCCACCGCAGCGGAACTGCCTACTGGCAGCGTCTGAAAGTACGCACCACTGACCCCGAACGGGGTGTTGTAGGTACTAGAGATGTGGGCAGCCTCAGGATCTCGGGCATTCACCGTCAGAGGCCTGCAGGAAGCTGTGAAGTAAAACTCGCAGAGGAAATCCTGGGTCTCCGTCTCGCACGGCTTCTCTTCCCAGGCCGGCTCGCCGGGGGCAGCTTCAGTTGCTGTCGAGACCGTGACGCACAGCGGGCCGCAGAGTGGAGCGGACGGGTCGTTGGGCCGCGCCCACCTGCTGTAACTGGTGTGGTTATCGCCGGTAACCCACTGGAAGCCGCGCAGGGGTCCGATATGCACCGGGTCGCCACAGCCCTGCGGGAGCTGTAAACCGATCCAGGGCCGTGAGTCCATACTACTTTCGCTCAGCAGGAGAGAGATGACATCAGCAGCCACCGAGGAGCGCACTGTCATCAACTGTCCTTGCAGGCGCTGGCAGGCCTGGCTGGCATTGAAGAAGGTCACGGGGCCCTGGAAAAGCGCGAAGCACTCGTGCTCCACGCATTGACTGCCTTTGGGCTGAAGCTCGGTTATTGCGGAGTTCCCCAGGCCAGCTGAAGCCAGCACACCCAGAAAGAAAACCCCAAGCATGCTGTCCAGGGGTGCACCGTGCAAGCTCCGAGAAACGCTAGCCCTGCGCTGGTGCAGGCACCCAGTCCAGGCGGAGGGGTTTCGTACGCCTGCGGAGACAGCAGCAAACATCTGTCGCAGCCTGGACGTTTCTAGCCCAGGCTCGTAGTCCCTGCGAGGCAGCCTCTGACATGCCACTCAGCTGAGGCTCCAGTTTATAAATGCGCGGCCCTCCCTCTTTGGAGGTTCGGGAAAAGGAAGGAAGTGCCTGGTGGGAAGGGCTGATGCTGCGTTCTCGGATTACTGGGTTCTCCGGACGACTAGTGCCCGCCCTCCAGCCTGGGATCACCTCTGCGTGATGAGTTAAAAGTCGGTCTGGGCGTTGGGAGGCCCTCGGGCGTGGCCTGCAGGCGCCACCACAGAACAGAACTGTGTCAGCAAGTCGACAGTTCCTGACCCAGACTCTCCGGTGTAGCCCGCGGGTAGCCTGTCTTTAAACCTCTACACACGCACACACACGCACACAGGCACACGCGAACGCACACGTACACACACACACTCACACTTCCCCAAAGATGCTACCAAAGTTTGGAAGATGGTCCGGTTAATGGGGCAGGGAAAAGAAAGGAAGAGTCCGTCCAGTAGAGGTGTGTCTGAGACCTGCAAGACTCTGAGAAAAGTTAGCTAGATCTGAGACAGGAGCTCAGGAAGCCTGGCTGCAGTGACAAGTGGAGGTTTAGGTCCCAAATGACCTTAGAGGAGGCCGGGGGGGGGAATGATACTAGGGGAGCAAGAGGACAGAGTGGTCTAATAACCCCAAATCCTTCTCCATTCCTCTCCTGTTCCTAAGCAGGCATCGCCAAGGCCAGACCCTATCTATTTGCTTGAGAAAGTCGTGCGAGTGTTGTATGGGCTCTCAGGGATCATGGCCCCCTTTCCCAGTACAATTCCTGCAGAATCCCCTGGGGAAGGTGTGTTGAGTTCCTTTGTTCTGGTTTTGTTCTGTTTTGTTTTCTTTCCTCCAAGCCTATCTCAAACCCCTCAACGAAACTGGCCGGGTGCCTCCGCAAGGAGGCGATATGAGCTACAAATGGAGCCTACTTGGTTCCTTTTGAGGTGATCATTTCCATCGTCATTTTAGCGTCTCAAAAGATAGAGGTGCCTACACAATCCATTTGCTCACAAAGGGCATTGAAGAGGAGGGTCTTGTGGGCAGCTGGGAGGAGCGGATGGGAATCTGTCACTTAGGACGTTTTATCTGCTTAAGCACTCACCAAGAATGTGGAGGGCTGTGTCCAAATCCCCACCTCCCTCATCTCCCTACTCCACAAAAACACTTGTGCGCGTGCGCACACACAGGGGGAGGCGGGGCGAGGGAGCCATACACTCCGTGGCCATCACTTCCACCCCACTGCCAGGAGGCGGTGCTGTTGAACTCTAGACCAATCCAAAGACAGTGGAGCATTACTACAACTGCTACTGAGAAGTGTGGGCTGCCTGGAACCTAGCCTGAGGTTAGGAAATTCACTGTGGAAGCCCCGCGTAGTTCCCACGACTTAAAAATGAATAGCTTCTCTGGTCCAGTAAACATGCACACACAGAGGGACGCGTGGCCAAGATGGTAGGATGAAAGCACTGAAATTGTAAAAAGAAGCAGGTGGAACATCCTCCATCTGCTTGACCATGTGGGATTCTGGTTCTGTCAAGCCAGAGCTGGGACCTGTAGAGACCACCATCCATCCCCTTGGCTGAACTTGTCTTTATTGGGTCAAAGCTGCCTCAGCTATCAGTAAAGAAAACTCCAGAACTGCGAGAGGATGCCAAGCTTTTAAGTTCTGGAAATGAATACAGCTACACCTGGGTCGTGGGAAAGAGAAAAGAATGGCCAGGGCTTGGACAGTGGAAATCACCTCTAGAGAATGAGGCAGCTTTCTTATGTGGGATAGGGCCTCCAGGGGCACTGTTCCAGAGGAGGGACATACCCTAGGTAAAAGACAACAGGGCATGGATCAGGTAGACTCTCTGCAGTGTGAACTGGTGGGATTATTCAGTGTTGTGAGAGCACAGAATTAAAGGGTGGTTACCCTCCTGAGTGGGGGACTTCTTAACATGTCAGCTCTTAACTAGGGATTCTGTGGCTGTGATAAAACACCATGACCAAAAGCAACTCAGGGAGAAAGGGTTTTTTTTTTTTTTTCATCTTATTGTTCAAGGTTTATTATCCAGAGAAGTCAGGGCATACATCTAAGGGCAGGAACTGACACAGAGGCCATAGTGGAATGCTGCTTACTGTCATGCTTCTCATGACTTGCTCAGCTTGTCTTCTTATATCACCCAGGACCAACCAGCCCAAGGGTAGCACCTCCCACAAGAAGATGGGCCCTCCCACATCAGTCATCAGTCAAGATAGTGCACCACAGACTCACCTATAGGTCAGTCTACTGGGGGAAATTTTGCAGCTGAGGTTCTCTCTTCCCAAATGACTAGCTTGTGCCAGCTTGGCACATCTAGTCAGCATACCATCTGTGAGTATGGGAACAAGCTGGCTGGGGTCTTGGAGAGATTTTAGCCTGTTCGCCCCCATTTTTGGTGGCTATGACAAAATGACAAAATGTTTCCTAGGAAGATGCAACACATATGTCTACTCACCCTAGATAGGGAACCCATGACACACCAGAGTATGGATACCACCAAAGTCCAACTTGATAAACCAATGTTTTTATTTGGGTTACTAGTGTAGAAATGACTCAAACACAGGTAGGCAGCATCATCACAGCCCACCCAGCATTTGTGACAGCTCACAATGCTAGCAACCTGGAGTACATTGCACAGTCTGCAGGCAACTCAACAATTGGAGAGTGTTCTTTCCAGGTAACTCTGTTAGTCTAAACCTTTTCCAGGCAGGTAGCTGATTTGATCTCAAGGTCTTCTTTGCAGCTTGACTCCACTCATCTGAAAGGGACTCTCAGCTTTTATTGCTTACTCTGGCAGGGAGAGGCCTAATAAATTTAGTCAGTTTCAGGGACTTCATGAAGCTATTCCTAGTTGTCTTTCTTGCTTAAGGAGCTTCCCTGCAAGATGGAATGTTTTAATCTAAGAGGAAACTGTTAACAAGAGTCAGGGGAGTCTAATGGACAGTGTAACCACACTATTGCAAAGTGTTGAGACTTCTACATAGAAAACTCTATGATGGGAAAGGTTGTCTAGTTACATATAAAGAGTTGCTAGTCCTTTCATATTAGAAACAATATCTTTACACTTCCAGATATCACTGAGCCATTTGCACTGTTGACCTTTTCTCATCTTCAAGGCTTCTTCCATAATGCTTAATATATGTTGTCTTGTTCTCCTATGAACAACTTCTCAAGTCTTCTTGCTGAGTGCACCAAGGTTACCACTTCGTAGCTTCTTAGAGTGTATGAACTTCTTACTCTCTACTGAACTTACTCGTTTCCTATCAGGAGACTGCAGACAAAATGTCCCAGAAGCGTCCTCCAACCCAGTTTTGTTCTGTGCCACCATTTCAGCCACCCAGTTTGAAACCACCTTCTTATCTTTTGTCTCAGGCTTTATTAGTTTCTTTCTTGTCCCATCCCTTCTCAAACTTCACTGTTCCTGACATAACACTTTATGTTGAGGCAATCAGATTCCTAACACTGTTTCTGGCTTCTAATCTCCCCCACTCCTCAGCCCATACCACTTGGATCCTCATACTCCCTCAGTGTTCCTCACCACAGGCTCAGAGAGGTCTGAGTTCCTTTTCACTCTCTTCCTCACTGAAGGGATTCCTTGCCTCTATTCCATGGCTACAAAAGGAAGTTTGCATTCAAGAATGCTAGGCTGAGATTTGGAGCCAGAACCCGCACTCCACCTCCGTTCACAGTTTCAGTGACCAACGTACTTCTGGGCCCAATGGCTGTCAAAAGTCCTGGCAAGAGAAACTTCTAATCATTGTTAGAGAAATGTCACATCCCTCTCTCTCTCTTTCAATCTCGGACTCCCAGCTCTTTCTCTGTTAGGAAAATCCTCCTATTCATCCCAATCTCTTGTCTTCCACAAATGTTGCCTTTTTCTAAATCTCCATTGGTAAGCTGCCTCATCAACAAGTGTTTCTAAGTAGCGCGGAGCTGATCTCCCTGCAAACTTCCTGCACATCTTTCCATTCCTGCTCCTTCCCAGCTCACTCAGTGACCTGTGGATCCCATCACCTTTTATTACACTTACACTCTGGCTTCCTGGTGTGAGTCATGGTTCTTGTATTTCTTTGTATCCCTCTCACCCAATGTCTTGGTTTACACAGAGTCACCTCCCAGGGTGAATGAGCAGCTGTTCGATTGGTAGTTGCCTGCATCTCTCTGTGTCCCTCTAGGTGATTTCATCAAATTTACCTGCAAAGCCAAGGATGAAGGACCTCAGAACCTTTTGGATAATTTAGAGTATGGACTTCCGAGCTAAATTGGCTGGACTTGAGTCCTCCACCATTTGTAAGATTTTTTTCCTTTTTAATTTTAAGATTTTGCAAGTAACTTCCCATTTCTCTACCCATCTCTGTGTTTCAATTCCCCTCACCAGGATGATGAGAATAGTAATGGTGAACCCATTATGAGAACTGAATAGGTTATGTGTGTAAAGCATTTACCAAAACTGAACTATAATGAACTCTCAAGTTTTAGCTAAAAAATAATCACACATGCCCCTGAAATTTGAGTTCAGCCACTAATTGCTTCCAGTTCTCAGCATGGTTCCAGCTCCTCACTAGAAAGTCACTGTCTATTGGATTAAATTTAGTGCAGCCAAGCATTTTTGCCAATTATAACAATAATTTTGAAAAAGAAACCCAAAGGAACGAAGGAGGCATAAAGAAACAACTGAAGATGTTCAATGGTATAGGGCCTTGGGTCCCAGTCTACACTAGAGACATCCACCATAAAACTCCTCTTTTTCTAGATGTGGAAACCAAAACCCAAAGAGAATAGGTGACCCACAAAGTCACACAGTTAATAGATGATGAAATGAGTTACCAGATCCTGTTTGGATAAAAGATCTATAACATGGAAGACACCTGAGGCCTCAATTTTTAACGTCAATTATTTTGACTCATTTTCTTACATATCTAATTTTCAGACACATCCACAGAGGTACAATATCTGATGTAGAGGAGGTTTTACACTTATAAAGATCATTAATTTTCCTGGAAAACAGTTGTTCCTTCCACAGGGCTCATTACTGGTAAAAGCTTTATCAAAGATTCCTGTGATCTCTTGAATCCTTCTAGAAGTCTGGCTTTTTAATTTGGGAGTTTCTGTTTAATTCTATAGAGGGAGCATGAAAAACTACTGGCCAGTAAACAGACCTTAGACATCTATACTGAAAGCAGAATACTTGAAATAGACACCAAGCAGAGCCCAGAGTCTGAAGGGGGCTTTCAAAAGCTTTGTGCCTACTCATCCCCACGTTCATCATATTTTACTAATGAGATATAGACATAAAAATTAGGTGGGGACATAAATGCTATTTCAGAAAATATTCAGTGAGCATTAGCATGCTCATAGCAAAGGGAACACTTTACTAAGTCCTGGCTCTTACTCCAGCATTCAAGAAGCAAGGTAACTATGAGCAATCCTTTATTGATCCATTGTAAATGAATATATGCTGACTTTGTAAAATACTTACAACTAATACCACACTTAATAGTAAAACACTGAAAACTTCCCCCTCTATGATCATGAGCAAAACAAAGATATCTGAGTTTGACATATATATTATATATATATATATATATATATATATATTCTAAAACAATAAGGAAATAGTAAAATAAATTTTAAAAGATGTAAACAAATCCTATGCCCATGGGTCAGAGGACTTAATATAGTGAAGGTGGCAATGTTCTCCACAGATTCTGTGCACTACCTATCAAAAATTTCAGGTGATTATTTTTCACATGTACCCTGTGATTCACACAGTTGTGAAATGGGAAGACAAAAATCTTGGGGAAAAAAAGGATCAATGAAGGAAGATTCACACTTACTCCTTTCAAAACATACTACAAAGCTACATCAAGAAAAACTTGGATATGGGGAGTTAAATAAATGGATTAGAATGAAGAATATAAACATAACACACTATGGTTAGTTGATTCAAATTATTATGAGGGATTATATAATCTCTTTGTGGCTGGAGAGATGGCTCAGCAGATAAGAGCACTGGTTGCTCTTCCAGAGAACTTGACTTCAATTCTTAGCACCCACATGACAGTTTACAACTGTCTATAACTCCAATTCAGGGGATTAAATGCTCTCCCCCTTCTGGCCTCTGTGGGCACCAGTCATAAACGTGGTACACAGACATGCATACAGGCAAGACACACATAAAAATAAATAATTTATCAAAGAATAATCTTTTCAACAAATGATGTTGGATAAACTAGAAAGCCATGTGAGGTAGGACTAGAACTCTACCTCACTCTACATCTGAAAAATAGTTTTAAAAAACCTAAACAAGAACACGAAAACTAGAAAAACTATAGAAGAAATTACATATATAAATTCCTGTAAAGTTTGTGACTAGACAATGTTGCACCTGTGTTAAGAGGCAGTTAGCAGTTCCCTCAAGTTGGTAAACAGAAACCAGGAGAAGCGAATATCTTTCCACATAAAATTTGTACATCCATGTTTATAACTAAGTAGCACAAAGAACCCAAAGGCCCACAGATGGATGAATAGGTAGATACAAAGTAGGATGTGGATACCGGGATAGTTTTTGGCGATAGAAAGGCATGAAGGCCTGACTCATGCAATGATGGGGATAAACTTTTAAAATGGTGTAGTAAATAAAAGGCATGTTTCACAAATGATCACATATTGCATAATTCCATTTCTATGAAATTCCAAAAGAAAAAAATCCAGAGGGGCACAGAGTATTATGGTGACTGCTAATGGATATATGGTTTCTTTAGGGGATGGTGATGTTTTGAAAATTGGTTGTAGTGACAGCCACCCATCTAGGTGACTGTGTTGAAGGCCCTTGACTTGCTGATTGTAAATGAGTGAATGATATAGTGTATGGATCACATCTCGGTAGAGCTGTTTTTAGAAAGGACATATATTTGTCAAGCAACAATAGCAGAATAATAACAGAACATGGACCCTGCCAAGAGCATCCTTGAGACTTTCTCCTCCTACTGGAACCTTCACAGTATGAAGTATAAAATAAAACCATCTCTCCTTCAATGGAACTTAGCATGGATAAGCTCAGCAGATTTCTGCATAAATCAAAGGAGGCTCACAGATGCCTGGTGGCCTGCCTGGAGCCTGGTATCCTGTGGTCTGTGTTGTGAGCATCCAAGCCTCCTGAGCAAAGCACCTCTCTGAAACACTCACCTGCTGGGCACAGCAGTGTATTATTGGCCAATAGTTGATGATTCAGAGGTAAGAAGCAATTGAGCCATGAACCATCTATCACTAGTGGATGAAGCCTATAGACCCGTTATCAGAATAATATGTAAAATAAATACATCTACTAGAATACAGAATTCCAAAGGGAAGTCATTCATATTGAAATGTGTTCAAATAAAGTAAATATCTGCTAGGAAATAATTTTTTTTAAAAAAAGTAAAAACGACTTAAAGAGCAATGAAACCTGTTAAAAGCTTAAAAGCTAGAGGAAACTAAAACATCTCCCCACAAATCCATGAGCAAGCACAGAGAGGGCTCTTTCTAGATATTGTCGGAAGAAAGGTATTTTTATATTCCTGTTGTTCAGCCCCCCGATGGTATAGTTGGGCTCGACCTCAAGGAAGATGGTCTTGGTCACTTTTCAGAAAGACCTTCATCCTATCCCTGAGGCAAAGCACCTGGTACAGGGTAGGCTTTTCCCAGATGTTGTAGGCAGACAGGGTGCAGCTATCTTCCAGCCGCTTGCCAGGACTGATTAGCCTCTGCTGATCGAGGAGGGTGCCTTACTTGTCCTAGTTCTTTGCCTTGACTTTCTCAATGGTGAACCTGAGCTTGATCTCCACAAACGCTTCTCTCTGAGTGTTTGTAATCTCCATAATTTCAAACTGGTAGTCTATGTAAATAATATTCCCAGGGATCTGCAGCCCCACAGATATCTGTCAATGTCTGCGACCCAGGTCCTGTCAACTCTTCTATGGCATGTGCTGGCTCCTCCTTCTCTTTCTCTCTCCTCTTCTTCACCTTCAACCCCTTCCTCTTTCCTTTCTTCTCATCATCTTCTTCTCCTCTTCCTCCTTTTCCTTCCTTCTTGACCTTTTCTCCTCCTTCATTCCCTACACCTCCTTCTTCATTTTCTTCCTTTCCCTCCACTTTTTCTCATTTGTTCCCTGTTTCTTTTTCTTTTTTCTCTTCTTCCTCCTCCTCTTTCTGAATGAAAAGATAACTGTTTTGTGTAAAGATGAATGAAAACAAAAATGTACTCATTTCCATTTCAAGTTGACAAAACTTCAAAATTAAGAACCTCTGTGTGTGTGTGTGTGTGTGAGTGAGTGTATTAAAACCTCTGTAGCTTTTTCAAGGTACATTTGTGCCATGTTATGCTCTCGCTCAGTCTGCACACCATATTTCTCACAGATCTTATTTTAATTTGAAACACAATGCATGTTTAAAATGAAAATGCTCTTCCACTGAGCAGCACTATCCTGGAATCCAGCCCTTAGAGAAGAGCCAAAATATTCAGAAGTGTTATTTGAAAGATGTCAAATGTGCTTTGACTTCTAGCAAACATTTCCTGGGGATAAGTTCAGGGCTCTAGTACAAACAGCAAATGAGGCTTAAACATCAAGCATGTGTAGAGAAAATAACATATTTTGCTAGGAGAAGGCATGTAAAAAATAAACTATCTCAATTACAATAAAAAAGATAATTTAATATGGACTTTTAAGTATATTAAAGGTGGAAAACCCAGCAATAAAACATCTGTCCTAAAATTAATTGCATGTATTTAATTCTTAGCTTTAATCTTTTAGGGGGGATAGCTGAATATTTTGTTAACATGAGAAGTATATTGGAAAGATTATAATTGACACATCAGTTAGATGGACAGTTCTGGAATTAACTTTATCTAATTTAGACAAATCTGCATGTAGCAGTTAAGTTGTCCCTGTGTTAAAGCATAAGAACAATGTTCAGTTTTCCGTGTTTCTGATTTTTGTTATAAAAGCATAAATTTCATAAGTAATGGTTTCAATTTTTAGGAAGATTAAACACTTCAGAGCAATGAAAACTAGTGACATCCAAGTATTTTGGTTATTAATACACAGTCTAGATTTTGCAGTTCTATGCAAACAGCTATTTTGACTAATTTCTAACTCTGCTCCACAATGAGCTTCAGAAAGCAGCTGCTCTTGGGACTTAAGGTCTGAGTTCTGCCTCCTATGAGCTCATCCTGCATTATCGAATCTGATTCTCCAAGCACACATTTTACAAAAGGACAAATTATTATCCCATGGAGTCAGGCTGTGCAGAAGGTGCCCAGCCTGTCTCTGTGACCATTCCAAGGTTACTATTTGACTGCTGTGTCACACTTTGTCTGGACTTAATGTATAAAAGGCAAGGCAGTGAGAGAACTCTATAGGGCCCAGGGACCCGGAGGAATTCTGGAGACATCCTAGAACAGAGATGGATAAGTTTTTCCATGAAAAGTCAGAATCACTCTTTAGGCATGTCTGGACCCTCCCATCTTTGCTGCAAGCAGACAACCCTGCTTTGGTGTCACGAAGGAGGTGACACTAGCTACATCACATCCAATTGAATGTCTGCTGCCTTGCCTTGTAATTAAAAGTCCCAACACGGTCTTTTGGGAACAATCAATATTTGAACTTTCTGCCCAGCCAAGTCATTAACTGAGTAGATTTGAGCTTTCTTTCAGCATCTGGCAGAGGCTAATGCACACTGACAACACAGATTCATCTGGTTCAGTCAAGACTAGGGACTGCAGATTAGCAACCTCAGACAGTGTGATACCTCTAGAAGTGACACCTTCGAGGACAGGAAGTGACAGGTGTATGCGTGTGGGGCGGGGATGGGGGGGCCTGTATTTGTTCTGGGGTCAGAAATTGTCAACACTTGAGTTCATCATTTAGGAATCTCATTATCAGAGGCAGGAGGATTTCTGAGTTCGAGGCCAGCCTGGTCTACAAAGTGAGTTCCAGGACAGCCAGGGCTACACAGAGAAACCCTGTCTCGAAAAAACAAAAAAAAAACCAAAAAAAAAAAAGGAATCTCATTATCACCCACAGTCCTGTGGATGACTAAGAATCTCTCTCTTTGGAAATAGCAAAAGAATGTTCCTCACTGGGAGAGAAGCAGATCCACTCACTTGAACCCAGAACCAGCCCACCCAGCTTGGGCTTCGAAGTGAAGGAAAAGGTGAAAACCATCTAATCCACACCAAAATCACTACAGATACTTAAGTGGAGTATTTTAAATGATGCCAGATCCCACAGAGGCATTGGCAGAAGCTCCTCTGTGGGGTTTAGTTCTCTTTGAAAACAACTTTTTACATCAAAATGTAGTTTAGTCCATTATAGGGTCTTCCAGAAATTGGGCGGTGGGATGGATGGGAACTTAATTGCCTAGTTTCTCCTTAGAGCAAGCAGTCACTTTTCTGTGTCTGATGACCAGCTGGCCACTGAAGAGCTACTTAGCCACCAGCTGCAAAAGATAATTTTGGCCACACCAGCCACAATGCAAATCTCCAAATCCAGCTGGTTCCACCACAAGTAGGATAAACACAAACAGCTGAAAAATTAGTAAACCCAGAACTTGCAATACTCTAGAGACACTGTAACGTTCAATTTTCTCATCTGCTGTTTGTTATTGTCTTAAGCCTAAAAATTATTTTTGTATTTCATCTTGCTGTCTAAAAGCTGTATTTCATTAGGAATTAATCAGTCCTTCCTTGTAAACAAAATATTTGGCTTCCCGTTTTTCTTCCTGTTGCTTATACTCCACCACTGATCCTGTATCTTTCTAAAGAGTTAAGAATCTCATTGAAACCCATCAGTTCTCAGGGCTCAACAAAAGTAAAAAAGATGCAGATATTCTTCCCTAGGAGGCTGAATGTATCGGGGTTCTAGAAAAAATAAAAGGCAAATAGCATTGGAAAGCTAATGGCCTGCTATGGCACAGGATAAGGAATAGAAGAGTCTACCAAGAAAGTGTAGTCTGTATTCCTTGCTCATTAATATGTGATCACGGATTGGCCCTTTCCGTCTCACTTACACTTGTTAGAAATGCAGAATATTTGCCTTCACCCCTTGCCTTTTACATCAGAGTACAATTGCTGAAGAAGAGAAGGTGTTTGGAAGATTTGCTGCATATATTCCCCTGGAAGGGTTATGTTAGAGAAGGAGCCAACTCGTTAACCTAATGACCTCAGTGAGCATCCTGCACAGGAACTGGGAACTGGGTCTTCCCTTTGGTTCCCACCAGATTATTGATTGTCCTCTCTCAAAATGGATCAAGACAACCAGTTTGTATCTTCTCTATTTCATCCCACTGGGAACTCATCTGAAGAAGAGGAGGAAGAAGAAGAAGAAGAAGAAGAAGAAGAAGAAGAAGAAGAAGAAGAAGAAGAAGAAGAAGAAGAGGAGGAGGAGGAAGGAGAAGGAGGGAAGGAAGGAAGGAGGGAAGGAAGGAAGGAAGGAGGGAAGGAAGGAAGGAAGGATGAAAGAAAGAAAGAAAGAAAGAAAGAAAGAAAGAAAGAAAGAAAGGAAGGAAGGAAGGAAGGAAGGAAGGAAGGATTGATTCCTGAGTTTCAACCCAACTGAATCGAAAACTCTGGGGTTAGTTATTCTCAGCCTTCCAATGGATTCTGAAGAACAAGTTTAAAGAACACAATCTCATAGTACAAGGCATTAGTGAATGGCTTCCAAGGTTCTATCTTCATCACCCAATCTCTTCCTTCTGGGCTTTTTCCTTGTGGGTTTGGATTTCCCTTTCTTGGCCTTTATAACCACAGTTTCTGTTGTTGGGCAGTTCTTCCAAGCCCTTTCTTAATGTGGTGGCAGAAATCTACATTTACGTGAAGATAGATGGAATTTTAGAATTTTAACACAAAGAGACATAGTAAAACAAGCATTGATGTCATGCAGCTAAAAGTTACAGCAGGAAGCAAGGAAGAGAAAGGACTGACTCCAGATGCTGGGGTATTCAGAATTCACAAGCGGTTATGCTCTGCCAATCTCTGGACTTCTTGTCAGGGTACATGAAGAAATTCCCATTAGATTCGGCCACCACAGTGAGGATACTGACTGTGCTACTGAATGTCAGCCTCGTCCATATGGACTTGAACAAGGTTTGAGTGTGGTGCCGTGGATTGCTCATTATTGGCTCCCAGAATGTTCAGCTTCAAGAATTGGACTCAATTATAAGTTAAATAACATTATTAAATTCTGTGAGAAACAACGGTTATTAGGTCACACCTCTTAAGGCAGAGTCCACAAGCCCTTTCTGCTAAGGGCCAGATGACAAATACGCTAGTCTTTTGCAGGCCATTTGGTCTATGCCCATACAGCAGAGAAGCTGCCTCAGACCATAGGTAAATGAATACATGTGGCTGCCTTCCAGTGCAACTTGGTTTATGGATTGTGAAATTTTATAATTCTCACATACCATGAGATATTTTTCTTCTGTTAATTTTTCCTAAACATTAAAATATGTAACAACTATTTTTATTGGCTCACAGGCTGCATTAAAAACAGGCAGCAGGACAGATCAGGTCTTCAGGGCATCGATTTTTCAACTTGCTTTCCACACACTTAAAAAAAAAAAAAGAATCTCAGAAGATGCAGCGTTTGCTTACAAAAGTTTCCTCTAGTTGAAGGAAAAAATAGAAGGGAGGAACCCAATGACTAAGAAACATTTTATTTAAAAGGTATGAGATAAAAGTCTTACCAACTAGGGATGTTGAACAAGCTATGGGAGTTAGAGAGACATGACTGACTATGAAGGAAGAGAAGAAGAAGAAAAAGTAAAATGCAATGGATATTTGAAAACTTGAAGATGGAAAAAGAAGGATGAAGAGAGCTTTGTACTAAAGGACAAGAAAGAAATGCCATGCTGTGTCTTTAGTAAGAAGAAAAGCATCCTTGTAGTGCCCTTCCCCCAACAAAACCATGATCCCAATAGCTCCAGATCTTAGTTAAGTCCCATCCTCATTGGATTCTGGGAATGCCTCATTGTGTGACTTACTGAAACTCTGAGTTCTAGTCTCTGAACTCACCACCACCAATGTGTGATAATTTATATCATGTTTGGCTGTTAACAAGATCTATCTTTCCTATATACCAAGGAGCTTCTATCCTCCAATTAGGTCAGGCAGAGTCAGCCAACAGGAGCTATAGTTTCTGACCCTGTAGATTTCACTCTTGTGTACACTTCATGTGTGAATTCCTGTTCTAACTGTTCTTCAATGCACTAGACTATTCTGACACCATATATTTACTTTTTAAACTTAAAAAAAATTCTGTTGTTAACAGTGAGTAGCATAGTATTTTCAGTGATACAATGTACACAGTTCCAGTTGTTATGACAGCTAGTTCCCACAGGCAAGTGGTTTATAACAACACATATTATCTTATAGCTCTGAAGGTCTGAAGGCAAGAGGTCCAAAATCCCAAACTACAGAGCTGAAGGCCTTCCAGAGGATCCAGGCAGAATCTTTTCCTTTGTTGTTTGCTGTTGCTACCAATCGCTTTCTCATTCTTCAAAGTCAACAGCACAGAGACCATCTTAAATCCCTCCTGTCTTATTCATCTCTTCCTCCCTTCTTCCCCCACTCCATCATCACTTCTTTTGATTGACTCTTCTGTGGCCCTGTTCTACCTTCTACAGACTCTATGGGTGCACTAATCCTTAAAGCCCCTAGAGGGAAAGGAAAGGAAAGGAAAGGAAAGGAAAGGAAAGGAAAGGAAAGGAAAGGAAAGGAAAGGAAAGGAAAGGAAAGGAAAGGATTAGTAACCAACCAAGTGGGGAAAAGCCTTCTTGCCCAAATGGTATAAAGTCCCTAGCATTTCTGGTACAGCACATAAAAAGATACAGTATTTGGACTGCAATTTATGAACTCTTAAATGACCTAGTCACTTCTTTCTCCACTAAATTGATTATTTCCATTTTAAAACTTCTGTTGTCAGGTGCATTACCCACTGGGCAATCAAAGTGTCAGCATCTATACTGTGATTACAGAAAATGTGAAAAAAAAATACAAATCCTAGATTTTTGTCACTTTCATTGTGTTTCCCTTTTAGAGAATTTTCTGTGCACAGCATGGTGTTGGTACTGCCTGTTCTGGAAAGAGTTTGCATTCATCTAAGGACCCTATCGACACTGAGGGTCTTACATTGGAAGGTCTCTGATGCAGCAGGGTGTGCAGAGCTCGTTGGCAGTTGGGGTCATGGGACTCAGTCTTCCTCAGATTCCTCTTTGGAGTAAGTAAGGTCTATTATGGCATTTCGTTTTCCTGGAATGGTGACATACATGCTAGCCAAAATCATGTAACTATGCCGTGTTACTCTAAGACCGATGGCAAAATTACATTTAAAATAAGAAGCAAACAGTCTACATGCCTGACAACTGGGTGATTTAGAAAGCTATATTTTCAAACATATGAAATCCTTTTCTTAGAAACGTTATAAAACAATTACTCTGTAGATGTCCCTGATGGAAAGTTCTAGAATTCTTGTTATGCCCTGATGTTTACAGTTTTTGGTTAATATTTATTAGACCTGTATTATGTATCATTTCCCTTCATTCTTTCCATTTTCTGACAACTTGCTTTGTGTTAGACATCATATCAAGTATTAATCAAAAATCATTTCCTTAAACTCTTATAACAAACAAGTGTCCACATTATTTTTATTATTCCCATTTTACAGAGGATAGAAACAAATGTAAGCAGATTAAATTGACCAAAAGCACAGGGCATCTGTGAAACCAGGTTTCAATTGTAAGTCATAAACACTGATATCTGGCCTGTAACAACATGTCTATCCTTGAAATGGCTTATGCAAAAGGAAACGTCAAAAGAAATATGAGCTTTTCTATTTTTATATACAGTGTGTGGGTCTGACTCTGAGGTGTGTCAAGTCTTCATTAAGACAGTCTTGTGGATGGGGCACTGGATAGATCAGGAGGCCCAGGCATAGTATTCAAAATAGTCCAATAGCAGAAACACTCATATGTATTAGTTTGTTTGCTTTTTCTGTAACAAAATGTTAAAGCTGGAAACAGTATAAAGAGGGTCATTCAGCTCACAAGCTTTGGCAGATGATGTCACATGGCAAGAAGTGCCTGAGAAGGCATATAGGAAAGTGGCTGAGCATGATGAAAATCTTGCCATTAGCAACCCAATCTCATTTAAAGTACTACATTGCTAAACAAACTAACTCACTCCCTGATGTAGACCCTAATCTCTTCTAAGAGTAATGGTTTAAACCCTATGTCTTAAAGAGTCCACTAATTGCTCAGTATAATAATGGGAACCAAGCCTCCAGAACACAAGCTATAGCACCAGATTTTAATCAACCAGACAATGGATATATAAACAGTAGTGTATTGAGTTCCACTCAATAGCTTAAAGAACTGAATGTGTGACTGAGTCTCAAAACATTACACTTAACACATAGCCAGGCCCTGAGATCAACATGTGCATGTATTTCTACTCTCGGCTGGCTTTCTGGAATAGTGAATCTCCCTGAGCTCAGCCTTGTCCCTCAAAATAAGGATAAAGCCAACATCACGGAGTTGGGGGTATCATCTTCAGATCTTCAGCCTTATCTTCTTCCAGTTGGTGCAGACTTTTTCTCCTTTGATTTTCCTTGCCCTTTCTTCTACAGCTCCCTTCCAACTTCAGGTCTATAGAATACTGGAACTTTCTCTTCACTACTCCCTCAATATCAAGATAAGTTCAAACTTGACTCTCAGTTAATGGCCTACCATTCACTGCGGGGCTCAAACAACAGAGTAAGCATCTTCCCTGGGTTCAGTCTTTTGCACGCAACAACACTGTAATTAAAGCACTTGCTTTTATTTGGCTTGCAGTTTCTGTATGCACAGCTCTATCACCAAACACTTTGGTGCACACCACAACACCACTCTACCACTTGGCAAACTCCTAACACCCAAGAGAAACAAGAGTGCACAGTACAATACAGCCACTGTGTGAGTGATGCTGCTGAGTGAATTAAAAGACAAATCACCAACAACTTGGAAGATAGATTTGCAAAATATCTATCTGAGCAAGGACTGGCCAAAGGACACAAAGATTTCCCCAAAACCCAACAGTAAGAAAACAAACAACATAAGTAAAAAATAGTCAGCAAAATCTTAAGAGACACGGATAGCAGGGAAGTATGTAAGCAACATAGCTCATTGGGAACTGCAAGTTAAAGCAGTGGTGTACCTCACACACTTATTAGAATGACTAAAATCCAACACTTGATGACATCTATGCTGAAAACAGTGTGGAACACAGAATCATGGCTCTTGGTAGTGGGAGTGCTGAATGACTTGGATTCTCTGGAAGGCTAGCCATTCCTTACAAAACTAGACACACCCTTACTCTATCATTCGTTAATCCCACCTCCAGGCATTTACCGGAATGAATTGAAAACTTAGATTCACACAGACATCTGTGAGAGAATACTTTAGTAGTTTTATTTTTGAGTGTCAAAAGTCAGAAGTAGCCACAATGTTCTTCAGTAGGAAAGTAGATAATTGGCAATAGAATGTTAGCCAGTGATTAAAATCAATAAATGATCAAGTCACAGAAATGGCTGGAGAAGCCCTAAGTGCACTCTGCCAAGTGGAAGAAGTTAATCTGAAAATGCTACACACTACACAAGACACATTCCAGAAAAAAAATTATGCAATCAATAAACAAAGTCATAGTTCTCAAGAGAAGCAAGATGAGAGGACAGAGCACAAGGGACATTCCTGCCACTAAAACTGCCCTGTCTGATATTGCTGTGGTAGAATGTATAATTAATCACTGTATATGTGTCAAAACCCAGAAAGTGCACAAACTCGGTGTTAACAAGGGCTTGTGGCGCACACATCTATAAGAGTCTGAGGAAGGAGGTTTGAGAGTTTGGAGCCAGTATGAACTGCACAGCAAGATAGTATTTTAGAAGCAAAGCAATGAGGCTAGAAAGACGGCTCAGCATTTTACAACATGCACTGCTCTTCCAGAGGACTACTGTTTTGTTCCTAGTACTCATATCAGGCAGCACACAATAGCCTACAACTCCAGCTCCAGGGACATCTGATGACTTTGTCCTCTACAGGTACCTGTATTTGCATGCCCATACCCACAGATAGATGTACACATGCATATAATTTTTAAAAATTAAAAAAAACTATTAAAAACATTTACTTATTTTGTGTGTGTATGTGTGTGTGTGTGTGTTTGCATGTGCACATGCATGCCTAGGTGTCTATAAGTGCACCATAAGTCCTAGAGGTCAGAAGAGAGCATTTTATCATCTGGAAATAGGTATATATGTAAGTAGATATATATATGTGCTAGGAACCAAATCTGGATCTTGTGTAAGAGCAGTAAGCAGTAATTGCTCTTAACTGCTAAGCTCTTTCTCCAGCACCCCTCCCAAAGAAAGTTCCAAGAAGGGTGCCTTAATGGGTGGACCTTTTGCATGAGACTGAGAAATATACGTGGTATATGGCAAGCATGAGACTGAAAGTCACACACTGGTGATGGAAGACCACAGAGACAAAGAAAGTACAATGAATAGCCACTGTAGAAGTCCTCATTTGGATACTCTGAATGTCTCATTTTAAGAAAAATACAAATGTTTTGACCATTAGACTTTATCACATAGAAGCAATTTCACTGTTAAATATAGTTTTGACATATAATCAGAATCAGATTAAAATAGCTACAAGATGTTTTGTCCTCTGTATTTGTATATTATTCATTTACAATGCATCTTTTAATATATATGGGTAAATGTAAACATAGAGGCAAATGTCCCAGCAGAAGAATTTTTAGTAGACTACTTATGAAACTAATTTCCTTTAACAAACTCTTAAAAATATTTTTGGGTTGTTTTCTTGTTTGTGAAGCTGATGCATGGGTTGATTCCAACTCAATGTGACTCCAGATTTTGAAATAATGAAGCTCAAATGAGTCATCTTTTCCTTTGCTCAAAAAGAATAAATAACACATGCTAAAGACCATTCAACATGCAATTAAAGTTAATAGACGTCACTTAATTTCAGCCAGAAATCCTTTGAGCGTCCAATTCAGTCCCAGCAAGCATTAAACAAGTCAAACCGGGCATCTGGTCTTTATGCAGTGGAAACAAAACAAACCCAAAATCCCTCTTAATGAAAAGCCATGACTTAATCCCAGATCCCAGTTCTGCTACAAGCTTGGCACCTGTAGACTCTTCCAGAAGCTTTGCTATGGTTGTTTCTTCTTTATAAAGTTTAATAATGGGAAAGGTTTCTCCGTAGTGAAAAAATGCTTCCCTTAAAGAGCAGGGCCTACTTCTGAGGCACTTGAAGGGTCTCAGTAGATGGGTAATCAGGGAATGCTCACATACAAGTGTAGACATCCAACAGGATCCTCAAGGCCTTGAAATTATTCATGTTTCCCTTAAACATTGTCAAAATGCACATATCGCTCAATCTTCCATGTCTCCTGTTGAGAAGTCTCCTGTTGAGGGTCTCCAATGAGACCCTCACAAAAGGCTAAAATGTCAGCTTATTCATGACTGCTTGGTGCATTTGTTCATATTACAGTTTCCAGATGTTATTCCTGTTTATGTTTAGTAGGAGTTAGTGAAACCTATTAATTCATACCCTATATGTCATCTGTGAACAGATTTTATAATTCTCTGCTCCAATGTCCCTGCCAAGGTCAGGGGAGCAGAAACACAACTTACTGTTCAATAAATACATGCTACTTTCATATTTAATAAGTTGTAAAATTTAAATGATTTTCCTGATACTTGTCAGGAGCTATCTAGAAAAGGTTAAAGCTAGCAGGTGACTTTCCTGGAAGTGGCCTACCTTTTGCATGGCCTAAGATGGGTGAGCTCTGAGAGGCAAGATCCCAAGAGACTTCATCTCAGGATTCCTTCTTGTAGCTGATATGCCTTTCCTGTCACTATTACATAGCCTAGGGAGTCCTGGGCATTATTCTACCCTATTGAGCAGATTTCCTGCAGACCAACATAAAGATGAATTTTCATGAATTAATACTGTTCAGATGATAATGATTTTATAGAATTCCTGATTTGATTCAAATAATCATAGGAAGAAAAATTTAAGAGATGGTTTTACTTGTTTTGCTAGAAAGATGTAATAAAGTTAGAATCAAGAATAGAATGTGCCCACTCCTCCTAACAGTAAGCAAAGGCTGCATAATAAAAAACCCAATGAGCTTTCATAATTACATGAAAAAGAGAAATAGACTTGGGATGAATTTGTGTTCAAGGAAAAAAATTCAGGTCCAAGGCTTTTAGTCCAAGGCATAGGTGTGCATTATAAGGCAAGGACATTTAAAAACTTGCTTTGAACTATACTGAATTTACAGTATGAAACACTGCTTTGAACTTGCTATTGATATCCTTCTGTTACTACCCTTTTATGTAACATTTTTTCTATAAGGTAATTCTTTCTTACATTGACAACTCTTTGTCTGAAAGCTGTAAATAGCTAAAAGCATTAAAGGAAGGTGGTGTAGCTGTTTTCCTCTTCACCTGGTGTGTGTGGTCTGTGTGAGTGACTCCCTTCCCTTCCTTTCTTTTCTCTCTGGATCAAAAAGAGTTATAGAGCCTTCTGAGAGCCTCTCAGCTAGCTGGCCAGTGAGGGGTTCCTGACTGACTAACCAGAGAAAGAAACTCTAGCAATAAATCCTTTTATTTAATTCACCTACAGCTGAACAGCATGTGTTCATTCGCCAGAATTTATCATCTATTTAAGCACAGAACAGTAGTAAAGAGTTAAGTTCCCCTAGCACTTATTTAAGCATAAAGAGTTAAGTTTTTAGCACTTACTAAAACCAGCAACAATTAATTACCAAATGTATATCTGTCTGTCCCTATGTATGAACTCATAAGAGTTAAAAGAGCTCAGAGTTTCTCGCTGAACATTCTTGCCAGTCCCAGATAAATAGTTCCATCAGTAGTACTGACCCTATAAATTGAGAGTTGCTGTCACATGCCCTGTCTGCTATCAGCATGACTCCAATTGCCTACACTGCTCCCCCATTCACTGACTTCCCTGGGAAACCCTATAGATGCTGGGAAGGTCACTGGCAGATACTGTTTTAATAACATACATTATGAAATAAATGTATCTTGCTGGCTTTCTGTCCAACTGTAGCTGAGACTGGAATGTGAGTTAGGGTATAATAAAGAATCAGCCTTTGCCCTTTCAAGTGCCTTACAGTTGTTCAGGAAGCCAGGACATATAACTACTTGACTATTGTGGTGAGGGAAATTAGAGAAATTCTGAAAGCCAATTTCTTCCTCAAAGACTGAGGTCCCCTGAGGGAAGGAGTTAGTAAGGATTAAGTATTGAGGACTTAGAGAGCAGGTATAAGGAAGACAGGGGATGTGGTACTCCCCTAGCAGCCTGTAGTCAGTTGTCGAACTTAGGTCAAATTCCACCTGACAGTGTCTCAGCTGCACCCAAAGACCCTACCACTCCAAGAGGAAAGTCAGTGTGTTCAGTATTTGGTCACCGGGAACTTTTGGGACTTAACATCTATAGCATCTGAATAGCTCTTTATCACTGCTCCGTAGGAGCATGCCTCATATGTGTTTGCATAATTATCCCAATACCCCTCTGTACTGGCTGGTTTTGTATGTCAACTTGACACAGGCTGGAGTTATCACAGAGAAAGGAGCTTCAGTTGGGGAAGTTCCTCCATGAGATCCAGCTGTGGGGCATTTTCTCAATTAGTGATCAAGTGGGGAGGGCCCCTTGTGAGTGGTTCCACCTCTGGGCTGGTAGTCTTGGGTTCTATTAAGAGAGCAGGCTGAGCAAGTCAGGGGAAGCAAACCAGTAAGAAACATCTCTCCATGGCTTTTGCATCAGCTCCTGTTTCCTGACCTGCTTGAGTTACAGTCCTGACTTCCTTTAGTGATGAACAGTAGTGTGGAAGTGTAAGCTGAATAAACCCTTTCCTCCCCAACTTCTTCTTGGTCATGATGTTTGTGCAGGAATAGGAACCCTGCCTAAGACAACCTCTCATTGTTTCTATGAGCTATTTTCATGAGGGTGCAATTGATTAATAAGGGAGCTGGATGGAAAGAGCTGGAGACCAGATAGACATGATAACCACTGTCCAGGCAAGCAGGGGTGGAGGCTTGAATGTAGACTGTTCCCACAAGTAAATATAAGGCAAAGGACCAGTAAGTAGAGCCAGTAGAGAGGCACCTGAAGGCTCTCAGGAGGCGGGTAATCAGGGAATGCTCATGTACAAGTGTAGGCATCCAACAGGAACCTCAAGGCCTTGAAATGATTCGTGCTGCCTCCTACTGCCATCTCCCAGTCAGTCACATATTTGGTATGAATTTATCAAGTATCATCACAGGTCTGTCCCTGGTCTGGATGGCTGTAACATATTAGACACTAAAAGTCAGGGCAGCCTAGTAGGGCTGACTTTCTAATAGACCAGAGGCTCTCAACCTTCCTAAAGCTTTAACACAGTGCCTCCTGTTGTGGTGCCCCCCAACCATAAAATTATTCTTGTTGCTGCTTCATAACTGTAATTTTGTTACTGTTGTGAATCATAATGTAAACATTTTGGAGACGGAGGTTTGTCAAAGGGGTTGTGACCCACAGATTGAGAACCATTGTAATGGATCAACATAGTACAGCACCATTGTGAAGGGAACGTATAAAATAAGCCTCCAGGCACCCACAATCTTGGAAATGCAAATAGGATAACTTCATTGAAAAAAAACCAAACTTTTTTTTTTGATTTTGGATTAGATTTAAAAAAAGAAAGAAAAAGAACCCACACAAAATGAAAGGTAGCTTTGTGATGAAACAAAGTGACATTAAAAGGAGAAAATTAAAATAGAATAAACCCAGTATATTAAAGTCTGACAACATGTAATTTGAATTTGCAGTTATAGTATGAAATTATGACTGCAAAAGAAGCAACCTACCAAGTACGTATCAGTCACCCATACAGCACGGCATACAAAACTAATAAAACCCTGGGAGATTTTGACAAACCCTAACATGGAAGGTCCAGCAAGGCCAGGAGGGCTGAATAGCAGTGGGCAAAGTGCTGTAGGGAAGAAGGTAGGCATTATATACACATGGCACTCTTGTGCGGCAGGAGAGTTGGAAGTTTTGACAATGAAGGAAAATGTTTCTGTACATAATCTTAGGGGGAGGGGCAAGATCTTGGAGAGAAAGAAAAGATAAAATTTAACATTCTAATTTTTAATTACCACTTTACTGTTGAATTTTAATTTAGAAGGATCCAATGTAACAGAAGTCATAGGCTCAGCTTAAGGCTTCTTACATATTCATGTGAACATTGTGTTTAGCTTAATATGGAAGAAAGAAGCTGCATTCTTCAGTAGAAGGGGACATGAACACTAGACAGGGGATGTATTGTCTCCATGAGGGTCCACCCATGAGGGTCCACAGTTTTGCTTCTTCAAATATGACCAAGATGATCTAAGTGGCTTTGAGGGGAAAAAAAAAAAGACCTTCAGCAGCTGAAGGGAGAGCTGTGATAGATCCCAGGGACTCTCACCACAGCAGGGGCTGTCCTTGCTCCTTTGTGTTCTCTCTCCTTCCTTCCCCTCCCCTCCCCCTTCCTTCTTTCCTTTCCTCCTTCTGCTTCTTCCTTCCACCAGTTTAAACCCTATGAACCAGGGTGAGACATAGGAGATCAGATCAGTACCCAAGACAATGGAAATCAATCTCAATAAAAAAAGAAACAACAAATAGGATTAATCAAGAGACAGTGGCTTGTGGCCACCTCTAGTTGTGAGCTTCCTGGAGACTGGAGAGTGGCCTCAGTGAGCTAAGCATGCCATGAAGGTCTGTCAAATTGAACTTCTTTGAATAATTATTGGTATGAAAACTTAATCAATTCTTTTGCCTTTTCCTCCTTTCTTCTTTCCTTCCTCCCTTCCTACCTCCCTCCTTTTCTTTCTTTGCTCCTTCCTTTCTTAAATTTCATTTTATTTTCAAGAAAGACTCTCACCACATAGCTCAAGCTGACCATGAACTTGTCTTCTGTCTCTTCTTCTCAAGTGCTCAGATAGTGTGTACCACCAGTCCTAGATCTTTCTTCTCTTTTTTTGACCTGCCCATTATTTCCTATGAATAGGATCTCCCTGGGAACATCAAGAGGCTTGAAGAACAAGTCCACAGACTCTCTTTGAAAGCCTGTGTCACATTAAAATGCCATTTAGAAGAAGTCTAAGCTAAGAATGTTTTTGTTTGGAGGTTCATTTTTCTCTGATACTACTTTCTCTTCTTACTAAATAAGAATTGGCTGAGAACTTAGCATGTTCACTTAATTCAGGCGAACACCACAGAATGTCCACAATGTCCCTATGACTCTTCAATCTCAGTCTAGCTATCTAATGACAATGAAGATGTATCATGGATGCAAGTACCTCTGTATGTTGAGCATTTGGGTAATCACTTTTTTTAAAGGCTTATTTATTTATGTAAGTATGCTGTAGCTCTCTTCAGACACACCAGTAGAGGGCATCAGATCTCATTACGGAGGGTCATGAACCACCACCGTGTGGTTGCTGGAATTTGAGCAGTCAGTGCTCTTAACTGCTGAGCCATCTCTCCAGCCCCTTGGGAAATCACTTTTGACCTATTTACCTGACTTCTGAGTAATTTACAGGAAGAAGAAGATGCTATTTTCAAAATGTGAGCTTTCCCTAAACCAGGGAACATTGGTCTCTGGTTGATTCGTTACAAAACAGGTGTTAAGATTGTGCGTTTGTGGGTGTTTGTATGTTTTGTCTATGCCTATAGATGTGTGTGTGTGTGTGTGTGTGTGTGTGTGTGTGTGTGTTGCAAGTCTCAGAATAAGGTGAGATTTTCCAATGTGTTTTGTTAGCAGCTAAACTAATAGAGGATCTGCTTTATTTAATTTTAATGGATATTTATTGAAATTGTCCTATGTGATTAGCATTATAGAATAGAACCATTTATCTCACTTAAACCCTTCTTTACCAAGCACACCATCTGAAAATCACTAGTTATCATCTACTTCCAACAATATAGACTCTCAGTGAGATCTTTAGAGCCAAACAGGCAACGATTCTGTCTGCCCCGTTCAATTAGCTGAGTAAACTGACCGAGCTTCACTGACAAAGCAGTGATAATGCTCTGTGATAATTGCAAGGGGTGTTTTCACATCACACCAATTGGCTGCATTTAATCCCCCACCAGGCATCACTTAGGCAATCAACAAGATACTGGGAATTAAGGGTGGCCATGGCGACCAGGATGAGGATGCTAAATCTGGAAGGAGCCCTAGGGTTTGTTCTCAGCTGCTTTGGACACTGCCCCTCTAAAGTGCAGTCCCCAAAGGCACTTCCTGGGAGACAGCATCAACAGAGACCCATATCAGCATTCCTTCCAGTAAGAGACAGACGGAAATAAGGCCATCAAGGTAACTCTTTGTAAAGGTGAACATAAATTTAATAATAATCACAAATAAAGTTCTGCCATGTACTTTATGTTGCCACAAATGACACAAAACAAGTTCAAAGCAAATATTTTTTTCAGAGTTTATTAGGAGAGGTGCATAACAGAAAGCTCAAAGCATGACTTAGCTCCCATGTTTTAAAGGCGACCCTGTGCCTCCCCTCAGATGGTTACCTTGTAGCTCTAAGGAGGAGTGTAACCTGTGAGCCCTCCCTTCCTAAATACTGGGCAACATTCACTAAAAGACTAATGTCACTCCTGCCTGAGCATCCCAGTTCCAGGCTCCATGAAACAGATTTCAAACGCACATATTTTAAAATATGCATGTTCTTACTGAGGGCTTGTGGCGGGATTACTAACATTTACAATAACCCATAACAACAGGGCGCAAGACTGACCACCACACAATTCAAGCTTAAGCCCTGATCTGCAAATGAACTTCAGCTTGGAGGGGGGGGAGGGTAAAAAGGCAAAAGGGAGCCACTTGCTACATTGCAAGTAAGATGGGGAGGGTGAAAGGTTTAGGGATCCCACCTGAAACAGATGGGCACTGTCAAGAACAGGTCAAAACGTGAAGCAGTTCTCAACAAGCCTTTGCCTAAGGGGTCATCGGGGTACACAGTGTAGGACTGAGGTGTGTCTGTCCCCCTGTTTTGGTTGACAGGCTTCACAAACCTCACATAATCAAAACCTGGATTTAAGAGCCGGGGAAGGGACAGATGTTTTCAGGATGTCTATTTCAGATTCCCATGCTAAATCTATTGTTGAAGGACATGGAACTATGCAGGGGCATTAAGCCATTTTGCAGGTGCTAGAAAGCAATGCTTTCCTGTTTTCCCAATTCAGACAATGGGGACGCTAAGAAGAAAAATAATAGGAAAAGGTTTTCCTATATTTGCTTTCAAAAATATGTTATTTTGAATGGACTAACCTTTTTTCCCTTTTTTGGTCAATTCTCATCTCTGTTCCTTTAGTTTTGCCAGAAATATTTATGGGAGAAGAGGGGCAGAGCAAAACGACCTAATGATCCCATCCTATCCGCCTATTGAAAGTTTAGTTGGTGCTAACAGTCCACACAAGGGCTCATGGTTAGTCACCCAAAGAGGAGGAAAACTTCATGAGGAGATAAAGAATTCTTCCTAGGCGGCTTGCCCTGCACGGCACCCATGTATTCAGAAGTATTTGTGTTTCATTCCACATTTTCCAACACTCTGGAGAAGGCATCAGGATAGACCTTCTTAGAAATTTGCTGGGTTTTCCCTGGGTAAGAAGCAGAAGGAAAGCAGCCTCCTTCTCTCCTTTCTGCTCCCCTTCTGCCTGGCCTTTCTACCCTCAGTCAGAGCCAGGTGGGATTCATCCAGTTATTGTCATTAATAAAGCACCATGAGGATGCACAGCACCATGAGGAGGTGATGACCGTGATGATGATGATGATGATGGTGGTGGTAGTGATGGTTGTAATGATGATGATGAGTGGGTCACCAAAGCCAGAAGATGCATATATTTGGGTTTGCATCAAAGCCATGCTAGATACCAGGGAAAATTAAGGCTACACTTCCTTTGCAAATAGGGTTCAGGGCTCCCTCCTGAGGCATTTTATTATTATTATTATTATTATTTTTGGAGTAGTTTTTTTTTAACTCCTCAAATTACTGGGGATGGGGAGGTACTGCTTCATCTCTCTTTAATAATGAGCAAGAATAATGCAAGGTACTAGGGGCATAAGGGTCCTGGAAAGCTAGTGTCTAACATGGTTAGTGTCTATCACACTTATGCGCTGGCTTCCACTGCCAGAACCACACGAGATACAAAAGGCAGCGATGCCGCCTACAATTCAGTGACATTGACAAGAAGGCTGAAGACCAGAAGGGACGCCCCTTCAAAATACAGATTTTCCAGGTCTGGACTTAAAACAATTTTGTTGCCAAGTAGTACATTCTCTGGTCCTCACAGGCAGGGGAATGTTCTGTCTCTGCTCACTAATTTCTTGGGTAGGGAAGGCATAGCCTAACACCATTGGTTCAGTAGAGGAAGTTCACTTATTTATTGTTTGGTCTCATAGATGCTCTAACCCAGAATTTTCCGGTTTCAAGCAAGAGGACATCAAGAATAGATGTAAGAATAAAGCACCCATTTAGGAACAGTGAGTGGCTCCATTGGCTTTGCCACATGAGGTATGGTTCTGGTGAAGGCTTTGGCAGGTCAGTAGATGAGAGAGCTCTGCCTCCATAGGAGGGGCTCTTGCTGAAAGCACACTTTGAGGAAATATGTTCCTCATCATTCCCTTCCCTGTTGTGGGTCTCACAGAGTGGATCCTGTATCCCTGAGTGTTGGGAATGGAGCTTCGTGTCTATCCCCTAAGTCATCTTGGTCAGTTTAAGTCCCACACAGCAGCCTGAGCATAGACCGAGCAAGGCTGTGGGGAGCTTAGACTCAGTCATCTTCCTCACCTCCAGCCGTGAAGGTGAACAGTTGAAGGCCCGGAGGTAAAAGTGATGCATTTAGGGTCTGTATATGCAGATACTGCCATGGATCTAAATTCATCTGAATGGATGGTGCTGGTCTCCTCATAATGGATTAGCTGCCAATCTCAATATTGCCAGAAATCCTGTTCCGAACACCCAAATTTCAACTGAAAGCCAGATGGTGAGTTGATTTTTAAATGCACACATTTCGGGCACCCCACTGAGCCCAATCTTTTCCCGAATATCAACTTGAAGGATGGTTGCTTTTGACACTAGAAACAAAAGGACACTCTAGTCTGAGAACAAAGATTCTGAATCCCATGATAGAGACACATTCCATATCTCAGCTTTTCAAACAGCAGAGGAATCCGAGATGGGGCCTCCCAGAGATACTGAAATGACTCACCAGGGCTGCCTTCCAGGCCCAGACAGACCTGTGCAGCTGGAACACCATCACCCGCAGCAAGTTTAAGGGACACTTTTGCAAATGGACACTTTGAAATAAACATGTCAATCATAAGATGGCTCTATGCAGTTTTAACAGTTGAAAATTTTTTAGCTGTTCTCTCTTCCTTTTTCCCTTTCCCCTGTATGTCCTTTTTTAAGCAAAAAAGGAGAACCTTCTTCATGACTAATCCTTGATTCCATTTGAGTCACATCCACAAGATAGGACTCAAGTCCTCCAGATGTACTTTTAACTGTGAAGTGGGCTAAGATACACTTAAATGGGAGTATTTAAAACAGAGCCCATCACCTGGATTACACATCCTTTCCTTACATTCAGAATGAAAGCATCCTGGGGCTTTCTGAGCCTAAGGTCCCAGCTTCCCAGTTAGGGATGATATAAAGGGAGACAGGGTGCCTTGAAGTGGAGTTGGGGCCTATGGTAACTCAAAGACAAATGGATCTTGGGGTTTTGTTATTGTTCCTCAATAGTCAAGTGTGTGTTAGCATCAGCTCATCCCTATATTTTCATTCAAATTTCTGTTAAATCAATCCCTGCCTGCCTCCCTCTGGACTATGCTTTTATCAAGAACTCTCACTCACTTGAAGCAACTTCCCAACTTGCAACTTTACTTGCCCATAAACCCAAGACTATCAGAAAGTTAAGAGTGAGGAGATACAATGTCTAAACTTCCTGCCTGCTTGCTCCCTAAACAGTTGGTTGAACTTCCTCTCATTCTGACAGTTTCAACAATACTGAGAGGGGTAGGGGGTGGGGGTCGAGGGAGTGGGATGGAGGGGAAATGCCAGAAGGCAAATGTACACAAAGGCAGCCATCCTGTAAAAGTCCCTATAGGAAGGGTAGTGCATTCTCACCTAGTTAAGTAGTTAATTGGTTTTGCTTTCTATCCTGTGAAGGAAAGGAACTGTTTCCATTGTAATTAGCACCAGTAGCCTTCTCTGGTAAATCAAGAGAAAAAAAAAGACTTTGAAGCCCCCTCCCCCACCCCTCTGACTCCTTACATCCTGATTAGCAACCAGAGGAACCAGTTGTTTTTGGATTTGAAAAGAGTGTGTGAGCGAGGCCTGTCAATATCCACAAACTCCCCAAAATGACAAACCAACACACAGCTTTCAACCCCCAGGCATATCAAAGGCACCCAGAATATACCTGCCCATCCCAAGTCACCAGGTTCTTAAAGGGAAGGTGCACATTTTTTGCTGAGATTCCAGTCCAGTCTTTCAGAATTTGGCTTCCGCCTCATCTAAGAAGGTAGGTTTGAAGGTAGTGGCAGCTGACTATGTTTCTAAGGCCACATAGTCTTCAGCAGTCTGTCCCAGGTGTTGGACTGTGGAAAACAGAAGACTTAGTGTGAGAAGCCATGGAACTCTCCTGTATCTGCATCCTTGGACCCCTTGCCTCTACTCCACATGAACTCATAGGACAGATAGGCACCTTTTGGACTGGGCTGCTGAGGTTGGCTTTAACAACAACTGGCCAGCTGACTGTTTCTGTCTCTGCTCTCAGTTCTGCGGTCTGTGCCTCCCATGCCTACATCAGCCCACCCAGCTACCCAAGGAACCTATGGCTACTTTACCTGTACTGATTCTCCTGGGCTCGGCTCTCTGCTCGCTCTGGAACCCAGGAATAGCTGTCAGCTGCATTCTGGGGCTTCTTCTCTTTTATCTCCTCCTTCTTGGCTCTCCGTTTACGATAAATGAGAAGCCCTAGGGCCAGCGCCAGCAAGAGTGAGATGGCCACCACCGTCCCCAGGATGTAAAACAGAAGCAGCTTCTGCCCATCGGTGTCACTGTCACTGTGTGTGGCCACAGAATCTTCATGTGTCGGCTTGCTGTGGCCAGAGGTCATGGGGAGGTATGTGCCCAACTCCAGCCAGACATCAGATACTTCACTAGAGACATCTATTTCTAGTGGAACAGAGACAGTAGTAATATCTGATTGGACAGTGAGACCTGTCGTCTGTGCTCTGTTGGAGACATTCTTCAAGCCACTGGGAGAACTGGGCATTTCAGTAGGAGGCACTGTACTCTCCTTTCTGTCATCTTTGTCTTCCTTTTGGGGAGGCCTGGATGGTAGTTCGGAAAACACAGTGCCCCTGGTACAGGAGACCCCATTGGGAGCCAGCTCCCAGCCTGGCGGGCAGCCACACCTGAAGGAACCATCTGTGTTGAAGCACAGGCTATCACATGGACTGCCCATTGGGTCGGAACACTCATCTCTATCCTCACACTGGTTACTGTCTTCCCCAGACACGATATATCCCTCTTGACAGGAGCAGTAGAAAGAGCCATCTGTGTTGGTGCAGTCCTGGTCACAGGGTGAATAGGCAGCGGCACATTCATCCACATCTTCACAGGCCTCCTCCTTGGGGCCACTGGATTGGTAGCCCACCCAACATTCACAGTGGAAGCCGCCTGGAGTGTTGATACATTCCTGGGTACAGGGAGAGTCCTGGCACTCATCTATATCCACACAGTGCACTTGGCTAGAGTCCAGCTGGTAGCCTCTGGGACAATGGCACGTGTAGTTTTCACTGGGTGGTACAGAATGACACCTGCCCCCTCCTGTGCATGGGTTTGAGCTGCAGGGGTTCCTGGAGGCACAAGTTACTAGGTCATCCAGCAGGCGGAATCCAGGCCGGCAGCCACAGCGGAAGGAGCCATCGCCACCTTCGAAGCAATCCTGCTGGCAGCCCCCATTGTTGAAACTGCAACCAAACTTGGGGCTCACGCAGAGAGGGCCTGAGCTGCCCCAATGGAATAGTCCTGGAGTCTTTTCGTTGCATAGGAAATAATGGGTCTTATTCTTAGCTTCATCCCCACAAGCTACATTGGCTACAGAGGCAAAAGGCACAGCCTCCAGAGAGGAGGTGGTGGCCTGGAAAGGGGTGGTATAGGTCACCTGCCCTGGACCACCCAGCGCCAGCGGACTGCACATGCCTTTGAAGTTGAACTTGCACAGGAAACCTTCAATGCTGTTACCTGGAGCACCTGGGGTCCCGCAGGGACTTTCAGACCACTTGGGCAGATGACTGGGGTGAGGTGTCAAGGACAGGTCCAGGATCAGGGACACACAGCGTTTAGAGATACAGGAGCTCTTGCTCGCTTTGTACCAGTTTGAATAAGCTGTGTCCTCTCCACCACCCACCCAGCTGAAGCCCTTCATTGGCAAATCATGGTACGTACAATTGCCCTTCTCTCGCTGGAGCCCGATCCAGAATTTGCCCATTTTTGCTTCCATGGGCGCCTTGGTCTTCAGAAGCTGAGCCAGGGCTTGCTGGACATGCCGGGCCTCCTCCTCGCTCTTCACGGTGGCGAGATTGCCTCCATTCTCATTGCAGCGATGCTGGGCTTCGGCGGCGCTCAGCTTGCCCCAGTGGGCTGTATAGCAGGCAGTCCCCTTGCACACCACAGCCTGGGAATCAGCAGTCGCCCCTGCCCAGGGCTGGCCGAGGAGCCCCAGCAGCAGGAGCAAACCAGTTGAGGTGGCCATTCTTCTGTGTGTCTCCTGGGAGGGGCTAGACTCCCCTGCAGTGATAGCAATAGCCACTGGAACCTGGAGCTTGGCACCAGGCTGCGCTCTGAGGGGAGCTGAGGGCTGCACTGCCGCTGTCACAGTCACACTATCACAGCTCTGGCATAGAGAAGGTTACAAAGACTCGAGCCTTTTCACGTCCTCCTGACCCAGGGCACATCCTGTGCTCTGGTACTTCTTATTTCTCACCGGATGCTGGGAGTTTCCTGCCATGAATAGCCAGCCTTCTGACTCCTGTTGCCTTCATCACGGTTTTGTTGTTCCCAGAGCCGGTCGGTCTCTGGCTCAGAGCTGTGGAAACCCGGTGGGGAGTGCAGAGGATCCAAGAGATAGGACTACTTTATTTTGAGTCCATTCGCTTCACTTTCCCATAGCTTAAAGAGCCCCAGTGGCGTGCTGTCCAGTGAGCAGAGGCTTTGGGGGCTAGGGACTTGAAAAAGATCATCCAAGTAACCCATGATAAAATTCCACTGCAGATTGCAAGCCACCAGAAGGGAAAGAAAAATATGTGAGTCTTGAGACGCAAGGCCATGGAGAGATTATAGTTTTCAGCCTTTTATAGAAGCAAACTGGATCTGCCCTTTTTCCTATCTTGTACCCTGTCTCTGTTTTGGGAGTCTTTTTTCTTTTATTCTTTCCATCATGAACTTTAAATAGACAGGAAACTTTTAAATAGGATTTTGGCTGTGGGAATTTCTGGGTTTCCAACAATGTCAATCTCCCTGAGAACATTTTAATAAAGAAAAAAAAATGGGTGAAAATAGTCAGTGTTCAGGGTTTCCTAGTGCACTGTGAAGTGTCAGGGTCCCCAAAAGATCAGAAAGATCAAAAGATCAGAAAGATGGAGAGATGAACCTGACCTGACGTGAGGAAGGAGTTACATGTTCCCTATCCCAAGGCTTAGGAGGAGTTCAAAGGCACAGGAGCAGAATCAGAGGCTAGAGTTCAAAATCAAGATGTAAAATCAAAGCCAGGGCAGGCACCGCTCAGCACCTAGACCAAGGGCTCTGAATCAAAGGGTTCTTTACCCACAGCTAGCCACTGGAAGGTGCTCCCACCACCCCCACTACTACCATATTCTACTTGACCCCAGCTAGATTCAGAGTCTTAACACTTTGGAGTAAGTGTTCAATTAAGAGATAAAGGAAAGCAGTATCAGAATGAGGCCACACAAGTGAGCTAATGACAGGGTGAAAGCCACGGAGTCCTCTCAGCTGAGGCAGGACTCTGGGCAGTTCTTGAGCTCTCCTCTATTGCTGGCAGCTGGTTACGCTGTGCTCTCAACTTGCTCTTGAGGTCACTTTGCAAATTCTAGTCTTGGCCTACCAGACCGTGTGCCCCTTCCACAGGCAGGGCTTGACACGGTCAAATGATAGCTTTTTTTTGTTTTTTGTTTTTTTTACTTAGATGCAATTTCTTCTTCCCAAGATGCCACTGTCTGACTGGGACTAGAGTGTGGTCGTGACATATAGAGGAAGCAACCCAAAAGAACATGTGAATTAAGAGATTTGTGTTATCACAGATCCCAGTGTTAGTGGGAAGTGGGGAGCTATGGCGACACTGAAAGGAAGAGGGAGGGGGGAGAAATAAGGAGAGGGAGAGATGGAGAGAAGATAGGGGGGAGAGAGCAGGGAGGAAGGGAGGAAGAAAGATGGAGAGAGGAAGAGAGGGTATCAAAGCCTTTATTGGGGTTCAAGATGTTGTCTAGGCAGGTTTTTTAGGGGAACGCTATCTGGGGTTCAGAACAAACAGGTATGAATTTCAAGAATTCACTCAAACCTTTTCTCAGGTGTCCATAGATTTCCATCTACCTTATCAACCCAACCATCCACTTAGCTACTCAGCTATCCACAAATCCATCCATCTACTCCCCCATCTACCAGGCTAAACACTAAATTACAGGGAGGTATTCTTCCCTCAATGGTTTCAAAGCATGGGGTAGCAGAAAAGACCGTTATCTGAGTCAGAACCTGGTAGCAGGAGGTAGGCAGTACAGAAGGGAGTAAGAAGAGCAATGGAGTTAGACTCTAAGGCAGTGGTTCTCAACCTTCCTAACACTGTGATCCTTTAATACAGTTCCTCATGCTGCAGTGACTCCCCCAACCATAAAATTATTTTCATTACTACTTTTTAACTGTAATTTTACAACTGTTATGAATTATAATGTAAATATATGACATTCAGAATATATGATATGTGGCCCCTGTGAAAGAGTCACTCAACCCCCAAAAGGATCTCAACCACAGGTTAAGAAACACCGCTCTATTGGGAAGATAAGCTAAGAATAGGGTCCATGTGGGAAAGAATATACACCATGGCCTTGTGGACAAGGGGAAGAATGCACTAAGCCTAGAGCCTGAGGCATGGGAGGCAGGATACAGAAGAAGGTAGAGCCCTGTGAGATCAAATGATTTGGGATTTTCTTTGGAATTTTTTGGGGGAAAACTGAAGCGACACCATAAGACCATTTTGTAGACGGTGAGAAGTGGTGTTGGGGGATGTTCTGCGTGCACACTTGGGCTTCCAGGACCAGAAAAGGATATGGGACTGTTCTAGAACAATCCCAAGCCTGGCCAGTGCTCAGAGATTTGGACTGTAGTTCTCTGTTTCTACTTTGCAGTCTTGCTGAGAACTCTGTTCTTTCTTTCTGAATTGACATAAAAAGGTATTTCACATCTCACTGGGAGTGGAATGTTCAGTTTAATCTCAGTTGGTAGCAGATTTGTTGCTTGGTGGTCATTACTACATCTATCCGGTCTCCCCCCGCCCCCCCAGAGAAACAAACTCCGGTGCTCTCAGTGTAACAGTATAACACACAGCCACACAGCTCCTACCCATCATCGGTGCCTGTGCATACCTTTGTGGTTTCTTCTTCCTTGAGTGCACAATGAGCACCTACTATGTACTTGGCAGCATTATCACTCACTTGGAGGTGAGGGCATGGGCTGCACTGTGTTATGAGCCTTGCAGCAGATAGAATGGAGAAGGGGCAAGAGAATGATGGGAAACAGGGTGGCCTCAGTGACCTCAGCAGCAGCTGCCTTGGTGATGAAGGACAAGTTTCAGCGGTGAGCCAGAAAGCAGGGTGTCCCTGGGCAGAGGGTCAGTACATTCCACAGAGCCAGCAGCTAAACACAGGGCAGGTGGAGGTTGAAAACCTAACAGACGCAGGGAAGCAGGTGGTGATTCACCCACAGAAAATGTATAACTGATGAAAACAAGGTCTTGTTGTGTTTTATAAAAAAGAAAGAAAGAACCAGGATGTGTTTGTGGAAACATGGTAGGGTGCAGGGGAGGGGATGCCTCTAAGAGCCCATGCTGAGGCATCCCTTCCCTCTGAGGCACCAGCACACTGACAGGTACAGTACAGAATAGAGTTTATTTAGGGCATGGGAAGGAGAGTTGGGAAGGGCGTAGAAACAAAGTGTAAAAAAAAAAGGGAGGGGGTGAGGGGGACAGAGAGGGGAGAGGGAGAGAGAGAGGAATAGAGTCCATGGAGAGAGGGGGAGGGGGAGAGAAGGGACACAGAGGAAAGAGAGTAAGAGGGTAAGAGAGTGAGGAGGGGGGCAAACAGTCCCTTGTATACAGTGTCAGGCTTACCTCGCTGTTGCCAGATAACTGGGGTGGAGCCTAGAAGGAATGCTAACAGGTCTCTTTCTATTTTAGTAGGTCAACAAGTAAAGGCACTTTTTGACAAGCCTGACAACCTGAGTTTGAACCCCCAGACCCACATAGTAAAAGGAAAACTGACTCCTATAAGTTGTCGTCTGACCTATATAAACCCATTCTCTCATTCATTCTCTCTCTCTCTCTCTCTCTCTCTCTCTCTCTCACACACACACACACACACACACACACACACGAATAAAATAATTAATTAATTTCCAATTTAAAAACACTTTATTGACCAGTGGATGAGCAACAAAAAGCCAGTTGTCACAAGTTCCAGTCACCTCCCTAATCTGTTGTGAGGAATTTCGCTAGAAGAGAGAAGGAAAATCCAGGCTTCTCTTTTGATATACACTGTCCTCCAGGCCAGGTGTTTCTTTTCTGGAGAGTTATCCTGTTCTGGGAGGGTAATTTTGAGCCTGTGACCTCGAAAAGTCAGGGACTAAACAAACTGGCTTCTTCTGAGAGTATCCTGTTTTGAAAATCTGGTTCCAACTGTCCTGGAGTGGGCTCTGGATGTCTTTCCTATAGAAAGCATATAAACATTGTTAAGTAATGGATTTGTGTCTCAGTGTCCAGACTTGGAGCCAGTTTCAATACTATTCTTGGTTCTCAGAGAGTAAGCTTATAATAGTTGGGGGTCACTCAGCAGGTATGACAGCCAAGGCCCTATGATTCCAAATTCTATAATGGGTTCACAGTGAATGGTAATATCAGAGTGTAAGGGACTAGACAGAAACTGAGTCACTAAGACACTAAGACCATGTGACTCAAGGAATTTCATATTTTCCATCGGCAATTTTAAATACACTGTGCAAACAAACTAACAAAAGATTAACACACACACACACACACACACACACACACACACACACGTACTCAGGAGTCATGAGAAACAAGGAAACTCAAAGAAAAGGTCATGTGAGACTTTACTCATTTGTATCATTTTGAGGCTGGGGTCCTCCTATGCTATAGCCCAGGCTTGCCCCTAATTTTTGACCCTTCTTTTGTAACCTCTGGAGTGCTGAGATTACCACCACACTCAGCATAAATGCTCTTTTCACGGGGGTGGGGCACAGAAAATCTAGAGCAGCAGTTCACAACCTGTGGGTCTAGAACTCTTTGAGAATCAAACAACCCTTTCACAGGGGTGATATATTAGATATCCTGTAATTAGATATTTACATTTAGATTCATAACAGTAACAAATTACAGTTATGAAGTAACAACAAAATAATTTTATGGTTGGGGTTACTACATGAGTTAACTATGTTAAAGGGTCTCAGCATTGGGAAGGTTAAGAACCACTGATCTGTGAGGGAGATAAATGAACCTGGGGCCAAAGTGAGCTTGTCTTTAGGATCTGAACAAACTCCAGGGACAGACACCAGCTTGGAAAACAGGAATTGTTGCCATTTCTGTCTTGTGTTATAGATGGAGAATTCGGAGAATTGGAAACGCGGCCTCCACTGGATGGGACTGTGTTGAACGCAGCAGATAAGGGGGCTGGAGTAAGGCCTCCAGCATCACCTGCTCAGTCAAGTGTGTTTCATTTAACATGCCCAGTTTTCCAAAATGCTATATTTTGGAGTGCTGGTTTCTGATTCCTAACAGTAACTGATAGGTTATTCTCTGCTGGTGAAATGAGCCAATTCAAGTCAGATTAGAATATAGTAAAGGCAGGTTTACTGGGAAGCTGCTCTTGGGTGAGTTCACTGGCCCCAAGGAGTGAGGCCAGGAAAATCACCATTGGGAGAGTGAAGGGAAGGGAGAGGGGACACAGAAAGAAAAATAAGAGCCCACATGTAGAGAGAAAAGGAGAATGAAAGAGAAAGACCAGTCTGGATTATAATGGGAGAAGCCTCTGGGGCAAGGGCAGCCCAGCCCTTGGGCTGGAACAGTCAGGGTTGGGAATAGGGTTTGCCAGGTAGGATTGAGGGTTGCTAGGAGAACCTGGAGCCAGGTCTGCTTTGATATGTAAAATAAGCACTTCAGTCCCTTGTCTTGGTGGGGTGCGGTGGGGTAGGGAGTAGGGAGGGAGCAGAGGGGAGGGTGGGGGTTGGGGTGTGGAAACCAAACCACAACTACTCTGGCTTGGGAGTTTAATGTTCAAAATTTAAGACAAGAACTCAGAATAGAGGTTGTGAGATGCAATGTTTATGAAGTATTTGAATAATATGAATAGGGTTTTGTTTTGTTTTGAGACGTGATCTTACTCTATAGCCCACCCAGGCTAGCCTTAAGCTCACTGTAATCCTCCTATACCAATTCCACCAGTGCTGGGATTCTGCATGTGAAACTTTGGCATGAATAACATATTTTAAAATTGAAATTTCTCCATTTTAATCTTTTGCTTTGGTAGTAAAGAATAAATTAAGGCATACTACTCATATTGGTTAGTTACAGCACAATTATTTTCCAAGGTATTCTGTTGCATGGAGATGTGCTATACTTCAACAGCCCAGCCTGGGCACAAAGCTCCCAGTGACATTCTAGGGTACATTTCTTATGTTAGAGAACAGTGTTGGGGACTGACCCTTGCTCTGCACCAAAGATATAAAAGACATCCGTACTTAGTTCAAAAGCCACTATGTCACTGCCTTGTGACCTTGGCAAGCTACCGAGTACCTGTGCTCCTTGTGTCCCTGTTCCTGCTGGGCCTTTGTCAAAGAGTTCATACCTGGGAAGCACTCAGACAATAGTCATATCACCTTCCCACCAGGAGCCTGCTGAGCTCAGCCTCCTTAGACCTGGGCCTTTTCTGCTGGCTCTGAACCTGGGTTAAGTCTCTCTTGTTTGGCCTTGGCCTCCCAGCTTATCAAATGGGGAGAATAAAAGCCCCAGGCTTTTTTGCTATGGAGAGAATTAAATGGTGAAAGCGATTAGCCTCAATTGCTTCCTGCCGGCACAGCACAACACATAGAAGTTACCAGCTACCAGTGGGTGTCTGAGACTCTGAAGCAAAGAGTGATTGAGGCTCCTTTCCTCTTCACCCTACTCCCAACATACACACAAGGAACAGAACTGTATCACCTTTACTAGAGATGGGAATTTGTGGTTTTCAAGGTCTACTTAGGAGCCTTTTTTGGATCTTCATCTAAGTAAACATTCTTTCTGGGTCATTCTTGATTTTTCCACGTTTAATAAATAGCCTCCTAACCTAATTTTCTAATGTATAGTATTTGTGGCAAGCCTGACAGGGGTGAATGTTGTTTTTAAGATTAACTTGTACTCTTTGCTGACCACCTGCTTTGATTAGCAGAGACAATTCGTCAGCTTTTGGAAAAAGATAAATCATGAAGGGAAAGGGAACTTTGGCCAGATCTTTTTACACAGAGCCTCTAACAACAGCTCTGGGCCTGCATTTGTGGCTGGTGAGGATGGCATTCAGGTTCCAGTCAGCATCTGCAACATTCTGGGCAGTTCCAGTCATTGTTCAGTCTGTGAGGAACTATACAGTCTCACTGAAATAACATATAGTCTTCGTGACCCTACATATCAAGATCTAGTTCTCCATGGTCATAAGAAGTGTGATATGAAAGTCATTTGAAAAAAAAAAACCCTACTGAGCTTACCACACAGACCTGCTGTCCAGAGATTATGTAATTGCCTTTGAAATGAAATCTGACTGGAGAATCTTGCAGATTCCCAAGAACTGTAAGGAAGTTGTGGATGGGTAGACATAGAAAGTATCCACAGAGAATCTTCTAGAAGCTGGATGAATCCAGAGGCAGAAAGCAACCAGATCTATACCCAGGAGTTCTTGAATTGGGGTTAGGACAGCTGAGGCTGCTTCTGAGTCTGTGGGTAAGATGGGGCTCACCCTAGTTCCCCTGGGGGTAAGATGGGGCTCACCCTAGCTCCCCTGGGGTTAGGCTGCTGCCTTTGTCTCCCCTGGCCTCACTGCCAGCACAAAATATTAAGAGTAACTCTGGTTTTCTTTGATTCTGATCACTAGTCAAAACGTGCCACTTAATAGCCACATGCCCATGGGCAAAAATCTTTCATCTTGGCCTTGGTTTCCTTACATGGAAGTGATGCCCTGCCCAACAGAAAAACAGAGGCATGAGGATTAAAGAGGTTGCTTAATAAAACTCTTGGCATAGGGAGTACTTAGGTAACAGTTGCCATGACCAGCGATGTAAATATAACCTCCCACTCACGATTCTAAAACTCATGACTATTTGTGCCTTAGCCAATCCTCCAGGAGTATCTTAGAGGGAAATGGATGAGAGGGATGGGTCCTTCCTGTAACACCAGCACTTAGGAGCCTAAGAGAGAAGAAACACAAATTCAAGGCCACCCAGAGCTACAAAATAAGTCTGTGTCTCAAAACACTAAGGACAGGTAAAGTTGCTTAGTAGTAGAGTACTTGCATGACATGCATGAGGTCTTGAGTTTAGCATTAGTAACACATGAAGAAAAGAAAATGAAAAAGGAGGGGATATGGAGGAGGAAAAGGAAGAGGAGGAAGAGGAGGAGGAAGAGAGTTCTAGTATGACCTCCCACAGGTCCAGAAATGAAGCAAAAATGCCAGATAGCAGGCAGGAGATAGATCTGAAAGGAGCCAGCTAGGTCAGTGGCCACAGCAAAGGATCCTGTAGTGTGTGTGTGTGTGTGTGTGTGTGTGTGTGTGTGTGTGTGTAAACCCAGCATGGAATCTTAGACTATGCCCTGGGAGTTTCTCCTGCCGGTCTTGGGATGACAGCACCCAGGTGGGATTGTGAAGGCTTTGGTATCATGCAGCCAGTCAGTGGTGTCTTTATGGAGAGGCACTGTAATGGTACTGTTGGACTCCTAGAGCCATATGATGTTCTGGGACATCTAGAAACTGTTGATGTCACATGTTACCCAGGAATTATGCTGCTGTCATTTAGATATTGTTTGTCTCCAAAGATACACACGTTAGAAGCTTGGTGATCTGTGTAATGGTTTTGGAAGGTAAAAGATGAAGTCTAATGGTGATTAGATCATGATCAACCTTATAAGGGGATTATTGTCAGAGTAGATAAGTCCTAGGACAATGGCTTGTATTATAGGAGCCTGGCCCTTCCTCAGGGTTCTGCTCTTCTTAGGCTATGTGGTATCTCTTTCTGTCACTGCGACCCCACAGGATATTATTTGCCATGTTGTGAGATAGCCACAGCCCCTCACCAGGCACTAGCACTGCATAGTTTGTACTATCCAAGCACTGAAACCATGACCAAAATAGACCTCTTTTCTTTATAAATATCCAGAATCAGGTACTTTGTTACAGGTATACCATGGACTAAGATCACTTTTCCTTTTAGCAGGGTCCTTCACAGCTTCAAAGCACAGACTTACTTTTTGGGGCACAGAAAAAAGAGACCATAGAGATGCTGCACTTGTGACTCTCAGGTCTACCTGGGGAGCATTTGCTTTGGCCTTTAGAGCCCAAATGTACTACCCCTATGCTTTGGATGTCAGCCAAATCAGAGTTGGGCATCTCCTTAGAGACAGCTGGAAGTACTCAGAGCTGTTGGCAAAGTATAGCGGTTTTGCAATGGCTGTTTATGGAGTTCTCTGTGTGCCCTGGTGGCAAGATTCAGTCACACCCTATTCCCAAGAGCCTAGTAATGCTGAGTCCCCTGGCTGTTTCCCAGCAACTGTATTTCTGAAGTGTGAAGAACAGAGCTCTGAGATACAGACACGGACAGACACCAGTGAATTCTTCTCTTCCTGGCTTGCCCATGCTATGACTTCAGGGGAGTAGCTTGACTGTCCTATACTCTTAGATTTATTTCTGTGACAGAACAGTGAGAGCACCCAGCCTCATCTGCACATCCGAAAGTCAGAGCTGAGTAGGCAGAACAACCACACAGCATGGATTCCACTGTGTCCTTATTGTATGGATGAATGAAGAACTCATGTGCTTGATGCCCCACGAAGAACAAGCTGACTAAACTGGGTCCTGTTCATTCTCAAAAGGAGCCTGGTTGGCTTTTTGATATTTCTTTTCTTGAAAATAGCACATGGCTTCCTTTGTCTCGCATGTCAATCTCTTGGAAAGAGGAAAAGGGATCAGGAAAGACTTTGGAAGGGACAAAGTGAAAGACCAGAGATACAATTATTCTGCACCCCAGTGAATGGAGATAGCCTACAGGTGGCATACCCCTCAAGTGCTTGAAGCCAAATGAGGTCTGTGTATGCTAACAGTAGGGATCTGGGATGTGGAGGGGCGTGTACTCTTGGGTGGCATGATGAAGAATGATCCTAATCAGTTAAATATCCCAATCATAATGGGGTTCTCCAAGATACAAGCAAGATTAGAACCTCTACGCCAGATACCAGTGTGCAAAGACGAAGCTGAGGTGAATCCAGGGTGTGAAGGGGTCACAGCTCTTCTCCAGCTAACTCTGCCACCTCACCTGTCATCCATGTGTCTCATTGCTCATGGGATCATTTGTCGAATATTATTTCACCAGTGGCTACATCTCATCATCCAGCTTCCCTTCCCATAACAGCTCTGGATTGCATCTGGTTTCAATCTGAAACTCTGAATCACACTGTAATGCTCCACCTTAGTCTTGCATGGCAGGAGTGCCTGTCTACCACAGAAGCACTGATGTGTTGTTCTTCTAAGCACACTCATATATCTTATTCTTCTATCCAGTTCCTTCTAGAAAGTGAAAGTTAGAAAGTGACCTGGACCTAGGAGAATGTAACAATGCTCTGAGACTTCCTCTACAATACAAGTACCCAACCCTGGGTGCCTCTTTTTCATACATTCTTGTCTCAAATCCATGCCTTCAAGATGAGATCCATGGTCCTCACTCTTAATGACAACTTCTAGACGTAGCTTATTTCTTCTGGATAAAGGCAACTATTGGCTTCCAAGTCTGTCCAACTCTTCATCATTTAGTGTTTGACCCACACTGTGTTTTTTTTTTTTTAATATTCGAACCAATTGCTCACACTTCTTTGTGGAAAAAAAAATCAAGATTTATTTATCTTAGGGAAAATCACCATCAGGTCTTGCTAGCACCCACTCATGACAGCCAACAGCCTCATTGGTGCTCCAAATAACCACATGTATCCCTTAACCTCACTAAACAGCAAATCAATAGCCCATATTCCTGCCAAGGTAGATGTGCAGCTGGAATTGTCTGGAGTCCCTTTAGGATCTGTGTTCATTTCTCTTGGTATAGACTAGAGAATCCTACATATAACCTCTAATGAATTTTGATGCCTTTTAGATGAATTCCTTCCTTATACTTTGTGTGAGAAGCTCCATTGTGCACCAGTTGCCAAGTGAATTTCAACAGATTTTAGTGAATTCCTCTATCCAGGTGAAGAAACTTGACAGGTTTGAGCTTGAGATGGCTTGTCTATCCTCTGGCCAACCCCTGACTCAGGAGGGACACATTGCAAAGGGCTGTTCATGTGGGAAGGTCCCACTGGTTCTGAGGAAAGACAGAAAGGGTGCTCAATTTGTTCAACACAGAGATTTCCTGGGGGCTGCTTTGCAAGCTACTGAGTTTAGATGAGCTATCTAGAAATACAGTGCAATGAGACAGAAGTCACCTGGGTTTTCCAAGACTCCTCGGACCTGTAGAAGAACCCAGACATGTAGTCAGTGCTCCTGAGATATCGCCTATGAAGTGATCATAGTTTTACTACTTGAGCAACTTATGCTTAGGTTATTAATTATACTCCCACTCCCTAGACTTCTAAGTCCTAAAAGTTCCACTTTATGGGACAAGAAGTGACTCAGAAGCATTTGGAGTCCTTCCCAGGCCTATAGACATGTGGTTAGTTTATAGAGTCTAATCTCTACACAATCCTAAGGGTCAAACTGCCCTGCAATTCCCTATTCATGGTAGAGATCAGAGAAAGCCTTCCAGACACTTGCTTCTGGTGAAAGAGTGGCCTCCTTCCCAGGCAACAGCTGAGGCATAAGAGGGAAGTGGCTGCTAATTCTAGCACAAAGTCCAAGTGATGCCTTGAAACATATGAAAAACACACCTCTGGGAAGGCTGGTTTGTTTGTTGTTTTCTTTTGTTGGCATGCTCATGATTTATACTTCGGGGTATAGTGACAGTGGAGAGCACAAAGAAGATCTTAAGCAGATGCCAAGTATTCACACCTATTCACATGTAGTCATCACCTTGCTTTTTCCCACGGGAATGACAAGGGTGGCATGCAGCAGAGTGAGATATTTGGCCTGTCCACGTCTCAACACGCCATAGCTGTTGTAAACGTACTGAGAGCATCCCGCATCCTCTGCCTGCTCAGGATGAAACATGGTATTGTCCCATCACACCAAAGCAGTTTCACAAGGTCAAAGCCAGAATACCTGAGGCTTCCAATGATGCACCTGCGTGATGATTCAGTGAGAGAGGGAGGAGTTTCTTCCAGCTTTTGTTTTACAACGGGAGTGATTTGGGTGTGTTAATAACTCATCTCTGAACCCAAAGAAAAAGTTATAATCTTAAAGGATGACCAATTTGTAGGAGTGGTGTTGCCCATTGCAAAACCAGCCAGTTCCGCTGAATTCAATAAAACAAATGTATTTCTACTCAACTCCAAGTTTCAAGTTGTAGAGACAACTGCCCCATGGGAAAATACACAGTCAGACCAAGAAACTATAATTCAATATGTCAAAAAAATTAAAAGCTGTAAGTGGCACTTTGGGTGTAGTTCTGCTGTGTGGAGCTTACTATTGATTTCCCCTGTATTTCACAACCCAAGATATTGTGTGTGTGTGTGTGTGTGTGTGTGTGTGTGTGTGTGTGTACGCGCGCGCATATTTGTACAGAGTAAGGTCTCTGTATATATTTTATTGGACAGATAAGGGGTTTCACTTTGACATTTCTACACATGCATGGATGAACTCTCATTATACTTATCCTTCTATTGTTCTTTCTTATCCTCCCTTTCCTCTTCTATATACCTAACCATTCCCCATGTAAGAGAAAGCACAAGCTATTTGTCTTCCTGGCTCTGGTCTATTTTGATCACCCTGATGATCTCCAATTCTAATTGTGTTCCTGCAAATGTGTGATTCACTCATTATGGCTGAATAAAACCCCATTCTGTATGTGGGACACATTTTATCTTTTCTTTGGTGGGTATCAGGGCTAATTCTATCACCTGGTTATTATGAACAGTAGTGAAGCAGATATTATGATGCTGAAAAAAACAGAGGGCTCATGAAGCATTTGACTCAAAATTCTAAGCTCCAAAGACCTTTTTCCAGTTCAGCCCCCTGTTCTCCAATGGTGTGCTTACCACTACTGCCTTCTCACTATCTCTTTCCAGTATGCTCTCTCTGGTCTATGTCTTTAATGTCCTAAAGCTCATTCACATAGGCTCCTGATCCTCAGAGAAACCTGACTCTGCCTGTCATGGATACTGAAGGGACTCTGACCAGCTCAAGTGTTGAGAGCATGGCTCTGACAGGCCTTCCCCCTCAGATACTAAAAAGAATATATTCCTGCTGTGTATTCTTCTGGATGGCTTTGTGGGATGCAGGGCCCTGGGGCTAAATCCAGGACTTTGTGGATGTTATGGTTCATATTTGAGATGTCTCCAACAGACTCATGTTTTAAAGCTTACTCCTCTTTGGCTTGTGGCATTGTTTTGGGAGGTTGTGGAATTCCCTTACCCTTTAGTGAAGCCTGGGAAGTAGGTCACTGAGAGCAGGCCTTTGAAGAAGAGCTGGCTTCTCTGTCTCTGTCTCTGTCTCTGTCTCTCTGTCTGCCTCTCTGTCTCTCTGCCTCTTTCTCGGTCTCCTCTCTCTCTCTCTCTCTCTCTCTCTCTCTCTCTCTCTCTCTCTCTCTGCACACGCGTGTGCATGTGTGTGTGTGTGTGTGTGTGTGTGTGTCCTTCTCTGTCTCTCCCTCTCCTTGATCTGCTATAATGTGAATGGCCTTGGACACACTCCCACTGCCATGGACTGAGCACCGCCAGCTTACCCTATCCCTACTGTGATGGATTTAAATGCCTGAAACTGAGCCAGAATAAATCTTTCCTTCCTTGTTTCTGTTGGGTATTTTTGTCACAGCAACACAATGGCAACTAATACACAATCTTTTTAGCTCCAAATCAGAGCCCCCAGCTGCTTGGTCTTCCTCTTTTGAGGTTGCACAGTCACCCAAACCTACATTGGTGTTCTCCCAATCCCACCCTCCACCCAGTGACATACCAAGTGTAGTTCTCCACATGGCTCCAGGGACTGACATAATTGGGGCAGCAAGGAAATGAAGAAAGGATGGACACACAGATACATGAACAAAGAAAAATCTGGAATTGGATAATCTGATATAGAAGCTACCATGCCCAGAAAGTACAGCATGTTTATTATGTACAGTTGGATAGAAAGGAGGAGCTGAACTAAGGCAGCAGGATTTATGTTATATGGATGAACAAGGAGGCATGTTTAACTAGTGTCAATAGAACCATCTCTGTAGCCCATAAAGAGAAGAGAAAGCCTCAGTGGACATTTTCTATACACAGTGTAGACGTGTACATTGAGACCAGAGGAAGGCTTTGCTATCTCTTTGAACCTCAACCCTGAGGAAGGCTTTGCCACTCCCATGGGACTGAGGCATTGGTCTTTGATGTGGCAATGCCCATGTCAACAACACAAATTCACTGAGGATTTCACTCACGCTACACTGGGCAAAGCACAAGCCCACAGGAATTCACTTTCCCATTGCATCCTTTCTACCATCCTGCACAATAGGGGCTCACACACTGCTTTACTGAGATGAGTATCCAGTCTTTTCTACCTAGGCAGGTCTTCTAATACCCTTCCCAAAGGGTTGCTGATGATGAAAACAGGATTACTCCAGAAAGGACCAGGAGCAACAGGGAAGCTAAGGGTGATAATAGAGGAGCCAGGAATAGTTTAGGTGCCAGAGGTGATGATTGATGATGGACTCAAAAGAGATAGGAGAGCCAGAGGTGATGAAGAGCCAGGGATGGTGATGGAGCCATGAATAATGGAGGATATTGGAGTGATAACAGAGCCAGAGGAGATGATGGAGCTGTGGCTGATTGAGGTCCAGAGAGTGAAGATAGAGCTTTGAGTAACAGAGGAGCCAAGGGTGCTGAAGGGTCCAGGAAGTAGGAATGGAGCCAAGAGTGATGAAGGAACCAAGAGTGTTAAAGAGATCAGGTGATGAAGATGGAGCATGGATGTTAGCTGAGTCAGGGTAAGGAAGGAACCACGGGTGGTGGCATTGGAGCCATGTGTGATATAAGAGATGGATCAGCCTGGAGTAATGGGAAAGTCAAGATTTTCAGTCAGACCTGAGAATAAGAGAATAGGAACATGGATGAGAATTTACTAATGGCGTCTCACTATGCATTTTTTTTTTTAACCTAAAGAGTCACTTGCCATGGATCCTGTCAAAAAAATAGGAATCTATACCAGAAGTCTTTTGCTCCCTGGAATCAGGTTCTTCTGTATTAATTCTTTTTTTTTTTTTGGTATATAAATTATTTTTTTTTAATTTTATTTTCTAAGTTTTTCTGTATTAATTCTATGTTCACATAAAACCCTGTGTGCCTTAGCAGCTTTATTTTTAACAACCCAAATTAGAAACCAGCCAATTTCTATAAACAAATGAATAGAAAAATAAGCTGTGGTCCGCTCATGGTATGAGTGGAATTCCACTCATGGAATTCAGTAATACTATAGGATGAGCTATTGACACGTATCAAAGTAGCAGAATCTCCAGGGAACCATGATGAGTAATACAGTCATCATGTGGTGGTGTGGGTTCATTTATACAATGATCTTTAAATGATGGAATTATAGACAAGGGGACACATCAATGATTGCCAAGAGATGTCAGAGGGCTATGAGGAAAGAGAGCAACTGGTGAGGCTTGATATCACTGGAAGATGCTTGGGGGATTGATTAGTCATTGAGGTGGGAATACCCATCCTAATTGTGGGAAGGACCATTGCCTAGGTAGGAGATATGGAGCTATATAAAGAGAAAAAGGCAAACTGAGCACTGGTTGCATGTGTTCATTTGCTCTCTTCTTCCAGTGTGTGGTTGTGATGTAATCAACGGCTTCATCCTTGACTTTCCCACTATGATGTACTATATTCCGGACCTGTACATCAGAATAAACTCACCTGTTAGTTAGCCTTTGTCAAAGTATTATATAGCAGCCATAGGAACAGTAACTGAGACAAGTGGCGACCAGCCTTGTGTATAGCTGCCATCTCAGGCAACTCCATGAACCGTTGAGGGAAATTGGACCAAATCATCTTTGCCACTGAGAGAAAATGCTTATTTGTTAACACAATGGATGTTGTTCCATGGGCATTATATCCCAAAAGTTCTACTCAAACAGGATCACACTGCAGAAACAACTTAACTATCATTATAGCATCAGAGATAGAAACATTTTTTTATAAGAGGTACACAGTAAATATCTTCTTCTTGATGGCCTTTTCAGTCCTTATCAAATTATTTTGTCCAATAATTTAAAAGTGCCCATAGATAATATATAAAGAAACACTCATGGTTGAGTTCCAATAAAACTTCATTTATACACGAAGGCACTAATCTAGATTTGAACCATAGGCTCTGGTTTGCAACTCTTTGTTCTTTCTTATTGTAGTCTGTATAGCATATATAGACTATATAGCATATAGAAAAACATCTGTTTTTCTGTGGGGCATGGATAATAACTCTTGTTAGGTGGGGGTGCACCTGTTTAAGTGAGGACCACACAGGATCCCAGGATCTGGAAAAACAGCTTAGACATGTCATATTAGTCCTTGTCTGAATCCTTAGAACCAGGTTTTAGAAAGGCTAAAGCAAATGTGGAGTGTTGAGCTGATCTCAGTGTGAAGGATGCCTAGACTTCTTATGCACCTGAGGTAAGCAGATCCCAACTGCTTCTGAATGTCTGAAAGGAATCAAACCCATAGAATGTGAAAGCAGGTCTTCTGGCTCTTGCTTCTCCACAGCATGTGATCTTAGTGTTTACCTCTTTCTTCCTCAAGGCTGGAAAGTGGGGGGCTGGTGAAAGCTCTCCCTGGGTCACCTTCAGGGGCACTCCACACAGCCGGAGAACTTCAACTCTGCAGAGGGGAACACTTGTCTACCTTCAAGGCTTTTAGTCAAAGTGGGCACAGTCTTGCCATGGGATCAAACCCAGCCGTTGTTTTCAAGCTTCATTCCTTCCAGAGTCTTCTGCTCACCCCCTATCTATATCTGGTAGAAAGCCCCTGGAGAGACAATCAGTGGGACTTGCAGAGCACTTTGAGGAGCAAGTTCCTTAGTTGTAGCAGACAAAGACATGGGAAATGACTCAAATGCCAGGAAGGAAGTTAAAAAAAAAGGAGCTCATTTAAAATAAGAACAAAAACTAATGAAAAGCAGACTAACATGACCAGGAAAACGTGTGACATCAGCACCAGGGATTTTCCTATTAGTGATGCCAACCCCCACTCAGAGGAGAAGAAAGAAAATAGGTTAATATCACCCATTAACTACCCACTGTGTTTCTTATTGAAATATGGCTTGCCTACAAGACCAAGGCTTTATGGAGCCCTCATGCCTGATAAATTTACATTAAATTCACTTAAGAAACTAGCTTCCAGAGCAGTTGTCCTGGTCCCAACCCCTGCTGTCAAATGAAAATGGTATTCCTCTGTTGTCTGTGCCAACATCTTTGATGATCACATCAATGGGTCACAGGTTTATTCTTTTGTGTCTGGTACCTTTATATTACCAAGTCTGTGAGATTCAGCCACATTGCTGGGTGTGGTTGGAGGTGGCCTACCTCCTGTCCTTGCTGCGTACTCTACTCTGTGAATAAAACATACTTTGCTGGGATAGACTTCAGACAGTGGATATTGTGGCATCTTGTTTAGTGATAATAGAGTCCTCTAGCTCCCTAAATCCACTCTCCCAACTGCATTTCTTGAACTACATTGCAAGAGACAGGGGGTATTAGTCAGTAAGCATTGCACCTCTGTTCCCTCCAGCCAGGGAATATCTGGCAGAGGGGACCAAATGTGATATTAGAGCCCCCAGACACCCTGCACATTGGGATTTTTTTCCCCAGCAGAATATAGGCAGGAAGGTAAGGGATGCTCCTTTTGGCTCCTTTGTCCTTCTATAGAGAACTAGCTGTGCATCCAGAGCCACTGTGCCTTTAAAGCGCCCCTGAGACTTCCTTGTTCTTCTCCCTCCAACCCACTATTCACCAGCAGCCAGAAAATTTCTCTCAGCTGTGGAGATTTGGGATAAAATAGCTATATCCTCAAGGAGTAGATGGATGGCTCAAAACTATCGAACCAGTTTTACATAAGTGTAGCAAGAAGAGCCTCCAGACCTTACATGGGTTCCTAGGGTTACTCAGTCAAAAGCAGTGTTATAAGAACCTTGAAATATACCTGATTTAGGGTGAGAGATGCAGTCCTGTGTCTCATCTTCGAAGGAGAAATGGGGACACAGAGTATAAAATTCCATAGACTATTCTGTTCTCATTCTTACACTAAGCCACTTTTCTTCCCAAACAGCAGTATATTGGGGTGCATAGTAATAGGGATCCAGGTATGCTAAACCCACACAGACAGGGATAAAGAATTTGTGTCCTATTCTAGCCAGCCTCCAGTCCCCAGCACGGATCACAGCTTTGCTAGCATGGAGTGTTCCTCCAGAGAAAGCCTGAATGGGTTTCTTGTCTTAAAGGGTAAAGAGCCCTGAAGGGAGACTCCAGAGGCATAGTAAAATTATTTTTTTGCTCACAGTCCATAATTATTACAGAGCAAAGTCCTCTGGCTCCTGGTTGTGGCAGCTGCTAAAGAATCAGATATTTTATAAACATTCTTTAAATGGTTACCTAGCTTTACAGAGTGCCTATTGACATGCACTTGACTTGAAACCTAGGCAGTTCAGCAGATACAAATGCAAGAGGCCCTTCTCCCCAGAGCTCAGGCACACTCCTTGTGGGGAATAGTTTCTGCTAAGTCTTCCCACAAGTTTCTCTTCCAATACAAACATGTCCATATATGTGCAATCCTGTACTGGCCTACTCTGTCACTTGGAAATGTCTTAGAGGGTATCCCTTATCAGCCCCAACAGCAGGGAAGTTTTTTTTTTCCTAAGCCAGTATGTAGTGACCTTTCTCATCCTTTGCATTTTTTGGCCATCCCCTGGAACTGCTTTCTTTAGAGGAGTCTGGGTGAAGTGTTTATTTTCCTTTGGGATTTGGGTAATTTTCTTGTGGAAATGTGATGCGTGTTTGTAAAGGCAACTGCCTGTGAGATGTGCCTGCATGCTCCCTACCATGAACTCTTTTTTTCTCAGTTTGTCATTTATCTTTTGACTTCATTTATGGTATGTTTTTATTTCCAGAGCATTCTAATTTTTATCTAATTAAATGCATTGCCCATGTGCCTTTTGGCTTCAGATTTGTGTTTTGCATAGAAAAGAATTTTCTTTTTCAGACATGCACACACACACACACACACACACACACAGAGAGAGAGAGAGAGAGAGAGAGAGAGAGAGAGAGAGAGAGAGAGAGAGACTGAGAGAGACTAAAAAGAAGAAAAGGAAGAATAAAGGTCCTTGTTCTCCTTTAGTATGTCTACAATTTTTTCTTAGAAATTTACTTCGAATGATAGGAGTAGATTATTGATGTAATTTAATTTTATTCTTGATGATTATTTAGTTGCCTAATTAAAGAACTAATGATTCCTGCTCTATTGGTTTTAGTATATGTGCTGCCGAAGCGAGCACTCTATTGGTTTTAAATACTGTCTTTATTATAAACTAAATTCTTGCTGTATCTTAGGTCTTTTGTTTGGGTCTTCTTTTATCGATCTGTTCAACTTTTAAACAACACCATGCCAAATTGGTTAGACTTCTTTAAGTGAGTAACTATGTTCCAATGTATATGTATAGCCTCTTCATCTAATGTCTAATACCTTTTAACCTTGTTTTTCCTTTTTGGTTCTCCCATTTAAAAATTCTATACATAAAATTAACTTATCTACAGATGTTCAACTTTCAGTGGGAGTTATATCTTCCCCAAACGTAGCAAATAGCTCAAGGTGTGAGGTACCCAACCTCACAGCTTGGCAATGGTATGCTCCAATCCCAGCAGACTGGGAACAGGACAAGAGCAGATTGGTTGCATGGCCCCTTAGGTAGCCATAAATACATGCATTGTTTGTGAAGATATTCAAATGCCAGTGCTGAATTTTCAAGCTCAGATCAACGCAGTTCCATATATGGTCTCATTCCTTGATTCTGTGGTATTCTAAGATTTCTGTCATAAAGAACACATACTCTCTCTCTCTCTCTGTGTTTTTATTATTTTGACTTTTGAAAACTCTTTTTCAAATCTTGCAGTCATTGGTAAAAGAATTTTCTATTGTATTTTCTACTCGGTTTCAGTTGTTACATACTAGAGGATTAGTTCTTGTGAATTTTAAAGACTTATTTTTTTTCAATCATATATTTGAGTGTGTACACATGAGTACAGGTGCCTGAGGACTTCAGAAAAGGATATGGGATTCTCTGGAGCTGGAGATACAGGTGGTTGTGAGTCACTAGCCATGGGTGCTGGGAACCCAACTCAGGTTCTCTACAAAAGCAAATAGACTATTAATTGCTAAGCTATGTCTCCAGACCTATTTATTTATTTATTATTTTTTATATATGTGAGTACACTGTGGCTGTCACTGTCTTCAGACACAGCAGAAGAGGGCATCAGATTCCATTACAGATGATTGCAAGCCACCATGTGGTGGTTGGGAATTGATATCAGAACCTTTGGAAGAGCAGTCAGTGCTCTTAACCACCTGAGCCATCTCTCCAGCCCCGTCTCCAGACCTTTTTGGATCAAAGTTAATGGAATTTTTGCAAGGTGGCTTTGTAATCCAGGACCTTGTTGTACAGCCCATGATGTCTTACATACTTTCAATTTACTCAGCCCACTGACACTTGCTCTGCTTTTACATCTGTAAGCTCCACATTTTTCCTCCAGTTGAACACATAAGTCTCAGAAATGGTATGTAACAGTGGTTCTCAATGATTCTTTAATACCCTTGCTGTTAGGCTTGTAGTCCCTGTGGTGGTTTAAATAAAAATGGTCCCATAGGTCTATAGGGCATAGTACTATTGGGAGATGTGGCCTTGTTAGAGAAGGTGTGGCCTTGGTGGAGAAAGTGTGTTTCAGTTCACTTCCTGCTGCCTGCCAATCTGGATATAGAAGTCTCAGCTCCTTCTCTAGTATCATGTCTGCCAGCATGCCGCCATGCTTCTCACCATGATGATAATGGATTAAACCCCTGAAACTCTAAGCCGGCCCCAATTAAAAGTTTTCCTTTATAAGAGTTGCTGTGGTCATGGTGTCTTGTCACAGCGATGAAACCCTAGCTAAGACAGTTCCTCATGTTGTGGTGACACCAACCATAAAATTGTTTTCATTGCTACTTTATAACCATTATTTTTCTACTGTTATGAATTATACTGTAAATATTTTTACAGGCATAAGTTTACCAAAGGGTTGTGACCCACAGGTTGAGAACCACTGGTATATGATATAGCATTCATTTGTATCCTTGCTCCAGGCTTTTATGAGAATGTTCCTAGTCTTGCTGTTAGGCTTGTATTTTTTCCAATAGCATTTTTATCATATTGGGGAAGCAAATATACTTCTTTCAAGTCAACAATGGCTTGTTTGATTGTTTGATTCTTGGCTTTTTTTTTTTTGGGGGGGATGGGGTCTTACCAGGGTGCTGGGACGGCTTCAAACTCCTGGTGATTTCCTGCCTCAGTTTCCCAATGTGCTGGGATGTATATGCTGATCACTGCACCCAGCTGAATTTTCAAATCAGAAATGAGTTCAGTTTTATGAAATACCTTGCTAAATTCTATGGAAACCACAGTGCCTCTCATTCCCTTGGCTTAGTAGTAGCTGCTGTTATCAGAGTATCCCAAGCCATGTTCCCCTCAGTCAGCTACCATGAGTAGGACAGTTAATGACTTACACTCACCCCCTTCAGGACATCCACCTCACTCAAAGAGGCCTTGGATGTAGGGACAATCCAAATCACAAAGTCACACATTTGAGACAGACCCTTATCCAGACACTGCCAAAAAATGTCACAAATCTCATGCTTTTAATCTGAATAATGACAGAGAGGTGATCCTTCCAGCCTAAAGTTGTGGAAAGATCCTGGAACTAAGTAAAGGCAACAGAGCTGGTTTGAGGGAGAAGTCTCAGATTCTCCATACTCCCCACTGAATGGGGCTCATAGGGGTAGGCACCGTGATGAGAGCTAGTCAGTAGACCTATGTCAATTAGCTTGTTGTGTAAACAACATGGGGGTCACTAAATTATTAGTTATTGTTATAATCTTCCCTTGATTTCTATGTGTTTGAAAACATCCACAATAAAAATTTCCAATTGAAAAGGAAGGTAGCTGACAGTTATGCCTTAAATGTCTAGATTCTTAGGATTAATTCCTTTAAGATTCCATGAAAACTTATATAAACATAAAAAGTAGTGGCAAAATCAAATTTGCTGTAAGGAGCAAACCTTATACATCTAAGTGGGATGGAACACATTCATAACATGACACAAGGAGCAATGGAATAATGGCCTTCGTATGGCATGAAGCAATGATCATAAAACATTCTCTCTCCTCAGACTGATTGGGGGCTCTTCCTTCACCACTGTGACATTTACTGCAGCCCGTGGAATAACAGCACATCTCTGTAAAATCTCACTTCAGGATGGAAGGAGTTTCTGTTGAAGCAAAGAAGTGTTTTGGAAAAGTTGTTTGGCTCTATGAGTGTTGATTCTTAGGCTTTGTGCCTTGTCAGCTCCCAGTGGGCAGCAACTGTCATGAGCAGGAATGAGCTGCTGTGAGGCAAAGTCATGGTGCTTGGACTGAGCAGGAAAAAAACAATGAAGAAGCTCTATATGGGTTTGCTCAACAGCTACCGAGGGAAGGGGGCTGGTCTTGCTAGGCAGTGATTGGCAATGGCGCTGGGATACTTTGACTGACATTTTGCTCTTCTAGTTTTCTGACCCAGCTGCTGTTTTTCCCTCTGATGTTCACCAGGCCTGCTGATGTCCTCTGCTATGTGACTAGACCCCCAGCATGCTCACATCCAGCATTGTTTCTCTCTCCCTGGGAAACTGGTCAGGTCCACGCAGCAGGGTAGGAAAGATCTGATGATGAGAACCAGAGCTTCAACCCAGAAGAACGGTAAGAGCAGCAATGACTAATTTGATTATCAACTTAACATGTTTTCAAACATTCATAACAACCACGGGAGGCGGTCCTAGTGGTTAGGTCAATCTTGTTCAAAGATGAGGTATTGACGTATATAGAAACTACCCTGGGTCAAGGTCACGGTCTGGTGTGATTTGAATTCCATATCATTGACTCTGCTCCAATGCTTGATGCGTGACTCTTGAAGCAGGTCTAGCCACATCTGACAGACATACAGAGGCTGAGGACAAAACCAAAGTGTTCTGCATATTGCTGGGTTCCAAACAAGCATCATGGCAAGGCCGGCTCTCATACCCAAGTTTTTTTTTACAGTAAATATATGAGAGACAATTGACTGGAGCTTCTTGGAGGAAAGCTTGCTAGCCAAGTACCAGTATCATGAGGCTCAGTAAGGACCTAGCTGTTTACTAAGTACAGATCCTAGACTGGGGAGAGAAGAGTAGCCCAGGGGCTGTTTGCACCCCTCCCCACCAAGCCAGACACTCAGAAGACTGGAGATTTAAATTCCCATTCCTAAAGCTCAAACTCTCTACAATTAAAAATTCCATAAAGTCTAAAATCTCCAAAACCACAATTCTAAAGCATTAAAATCCCACATATTGAAATTCCAAAGTCTGAAATCCATCAAACTTCAAGTCCTATAGAGGGGAATCCTGAAAACCGTATGACGACAGCAAAATCTCTCATTCAGAAATGCATCACTAGCTATACTTACACTTCCTTTTCAGCTGCTGAAATCCCAAGAGCATCTAAAAAACTAAAACTATCTGCCTGGAGAAGCCAGGGAAGCCTCTGGCTGGTAGGAAGTGGTCCTGTGCTTGGTAGGGCAGGATGCTGCTCAAAACACACTTCTGGTGTCCTTCACCAAGACTGTGCCCAAACTTCACCAAGACTGTGGCAGGTATGAGGACATATAAGAGGGGAGGAAGTGATGGAGTTCCATGTGACACAGAAGACAGGGACATTTGATAGTGGGTGCAGAGCCTGTCAAAAACCAACAGTATTTCCACTGTTGCCCAGGGTATTGCTTTCCCAGCTGTCTCTCTTTTCTGTTTTCCATGGAAATTGAGACTTAGGGAATTTTACATTTGGAGATTACAACATTTTGGATTTGTAATCAACTAGGATTGTGACTTGCCAAATGTTAGATTTTAGGGGATTTTGATCATTTCATATCAATGCTTATAATTATGGTATTCAGGACTATATTCTTCTGGAGTGTGACTCATACCAGAGTAGCCCATCATCCTATAATATTTCCATGATACAGGTATCATAGACTCAAAAGAACCCAGCAGCTCATATTATTATAAAAGTGAATAAGACTATTAAGAATTCATAAATGCAAAAAATTTAGTTTTTCATATTTACTTAGGAGTTTACATAGTTTGTTTTATAATAATGACATTATTATTATTATTATTATTATTATGTAATAATGACTGATAATTTTTCTGCCAACTGTGGGCAACATGTGCAGCCCAGCATACCAATGAACACAAGGTCCTTGGCCCTAGGACCCTAGTGGGCACAAAGGGGTTCCTATGACACAGTAAGAGACATGGTTCAGTCAGTTCAGGGATGCCTGACAATGGGAAGACATACATGTAAGAAGACAAATATAGTCAGAAAACAAGGCCTCCAAGGATGCGAGATAGTAGGAAAGCATAACTTCAGTTCAGCTAGCAGGCCACAGGTTAAGCCCTAATATGGAGTCCAAGGTTTTCTCTGCAAGACCAAGATAGGATTTCAGGAAATGTGTCAGATCACTCCTTTTATTAGATTCAAGGTCCAGGAAATAGTGTCAGCTTTACTGGGCAGCTGTTGATTTCATTACACAAAGGATTCTCCTGGCTAGTCAGTGGGAACGTGCTCCTCCTTGTTGAACACTCAAGGTCTGTGAGTCTGCTAGTTGCCTAGGTGACACAGTGCTTTGCCCCAAGCTGGTGTATAGGGTTTGGCATTAGCTATCTTACAACTATGTTCTTGCCTTCTACATTTTTTTCTTGCTGTCAAGTGCCACATGCCAAAAACCCACTTTCAGAAAAGCAGCTAGGATGGGACTCAGTGATGCTAAGGGAAGACTGTTAATTTAAAAGATTTGAGCCGGGCGGTGGTGGCGCACGCCTTTAATCCCAGCACTTGGGAGGCAGAGGCAGGAGGATTTCTGAGTTCGAGGCCAGCCTGGTCTACAAAGTGAGTTCCAGGAAAGCCAAGGCTACACAGAGAAACCCTGTCTCGAAAAACCAAAAAAAAAAAAAAAAAAATTAAAAGATTTAATATATATATATATATATATATATATATATATATATATATATATATCTCAGTTATAGAACATTTGTCTAATGTGTATATGTACAAGTGCTCTGTGTCCTGGCCTTAATACTTCAGAAAAGAGAAACACAATGAATATGAGAATAATTTTGGTGCATGCCTATAATCCCAGTACTTGGGAGGCAGAGGCAGGTAGATTTCTGAGTTCAAGGCCAGCCTGATCTACAGAGTGAGTTCCAGGACAGTCAGAGCTATATAGAGAAACCCCGTCTCAACACCCCTCTCGCCCCCCAAATTTTGCTTCTGCCTCAGCCTTGGCCTATACATTTTAAATAGTTAAGGGACGAAGAGACAGTTCCATGGTTAAGAGCACATGCTGCTCTTGTAGAGGACCTGGGTTCAGTCCCCAGCACTCACATGGCAGCTCACAAATATCTGTAATTCCAGTTGAGGGGAATCTGATGCCCTCTTATAACCTCTAAGGGTACTGGGCATTCACATAGAGCACATATAGCTATGCAGGCAAAACATTAATATACATAAAACCTTTTTCTAAAAAGCTAATTATATATGCTGAAGGTTTAACAAGTCACTAATGTCATAAGAATAAAAATGACAGGAAGAGACTAAGTTTTTATACTACTGCACTGAGATCTATTAACCCAGCCTTACATACAGCATCTGGTTTTGACCCAGAACAAGTTTGTTGACTCTGCCAGGACTTCAGTTTTGGTTACCCTGATTTAGTAATATCTGTATCACTTCAAAACCTTTTAGGGTTACAAAGCACAAAACACTATTGGGGGACTTAGCTTCATGGTAATAATAGTCCAGTGGTATGGAGAGACCTTCATCTCCCTGAAGCTACAGGTAAACAATCTGTAGACAGCCAAGTTCAGGGTGGATGTTGAGGGCCACAACTTTCAGTGAGTGCTTAGAGTTTACAATTAGAAGAGCTCTTTCAAATCCATGGAAATCCCCCCCCCCACTCCGTTCTCCCAGATGTCAAGGAATGTGGGCTTCCTGCCCTCCAGCTGCTCAGTGAAGTATCCAGGAATTAATACGAACCCACATCTACACAGGGCTCCTACTGCTGTATAGCTCCTGTGCATTGTGGGTGATTTCAACTGTTGGTTTCTCAATTTAGTTTAAAGAAAAGTGCCTAGAGTGTTTTGGATAACTCTTTAATTTAAGGCATTTAATTCGGGGCCTTTTGGGGGTGGGCATAGGGACAAGTGAGATGGACAGAGGACTTCTGCTATAATAAAATATTCCTCAGTATTCCCTGAAACCCAAGACAGCACCTTGAGTGTTTCAGATCTGTTTCCAGAGTAGGCTGCAAGCCTGTTTGCTCATTGCTCCTGAGCCAGACTCCCGAGTTGGGGGTCATTGGTGGAGAGAGACTGTTTGGAGACTCCAGACCAGGCACTGGTTGGTCTTTTCGTTAAAGGTCGTAATAGAGTTGAGCCTTGTTTACCTGTGTTTCAAGTGTGACTATAATGCCTCTGACATTCATTAGTCCTCAACAGTCATCATAAAGAACACCATGCTACTCTGAGACATCCAGGAGATGGTGAGAGCTAAAGTTATATGACAGGAAGCACAAGCTGGTAGATAAATTATTTCCAGAACATTTTGGGGTAGGACAGTGTACTGGAGATTTAACTCAGGGCCTTGTCTATACTAAGCACGTTCTCTACCTGTGCACTGCACCACAGCCCCTGCTGTGTTACTTTTCAACTGAAAAGTAATCTCTACTGAGGCTACATATGAAAGAATGTTTTAGATAGTGCAACATCCTCAGATGTCCTCTAAAGCAGAAATTCAAATTAATATGACATGTTAAAGTTCACCATGGAGAGTCACATCAGCCCTTCTGTGAATAGTACTTCTGTTCCTACAGCCATACTCTGTTCCCAAGAGCTGACCCTTTCTTTCATAAGAGCAAAGAAATCAGATCGAGAAAGGTTAAATAACTTGACCTGGTTGAAGGAATTGTCCAGTCAACTGCAGAAGTCAAACTAGAATACGATGTTTACATGCATGCACATGTACTGTGTGTGCATGAGTGTGTGTGTGTGTGTGTCTGTCTGTCTGTCTGTGCACACTTACAACACTGCTTTTCTCCAGATGATTACTCTAGAGGGAATTCATCCTAAAAGAATTATCTTAATTATAAAATCAGTGTTTATCATTAATATTATGTAACTATGGAAACAAAATAAGAGTATTATAATGGATCCAACAATAATAATACATATAGTTAACTGTAATACAACCAGGGAATGATGAATTGTGCTTAATTGTGTAATCAGAAGGTTTATGTACATCCTGGGGAATGTTTATCTTTCAGTATCCAAACAGAGGAACCCAGTGTTAGGGTCTCTGTAGTCACCTTAGCCCTGTCAACACTGGGAGAAAAGTGCTGACCTGCTAGCAGAGGAGGAGGAAGGAAGTGGGGGCATATGGACAACTATTTAATCCTAGACAAGTCTCTGTTCTTCCCAGCTTTCCATAATTATAGATGTGCATATTTCAGACTGAAGAGAAACCAGGTCCCCATGTAAAGCTAAGTCCCCCAATAGTGTTTTGTGCTTTGTAACCCTAAAAAGTTTTGAAGGGGCACAGGTGTTGCTCAATCAGGGTAACCAAACTGAAGCACTGGTAGAATTAGCTAACTTGTTCTGAGTCAGAACCGATGCTGTAGGTGAGGCTGTGTTAATGGATCTCAATGCAGTATCTAAAAGCTTGTTCTCTTCCTATCATTTTTATCCTTATAACATTAGTGAATTGTTAAGACCTTCAGTATATATAATTATCTTTAAAAAGGTTTTGTGTGTATTAACATTTTGCTTGCATATCTGTAGGTGCTCTCCTTGCATGTCTGCTGCCCTCAGAGGTTATAAGAGGGCATTAGATACCCTGAAACTGGAGGAGAATCTAATTTGCAATAGAGTTACGCAAGCCACCTTGTCACCTGGACTACTTTCAGAATCATGCCTGTCTCCAAGCTCCATATTGACCTTCTGGTGTATCAAGGAACACCAAAGGATAAAAGGAGGCCTCTTTCTTATAAAGTGGAAGCTTTTGCTCTACAAGTCTCAGGTGTTTTTCCAAACAGAAAGTTCTATTAACCAGCTTTCTTTAGAATGTTCTCTCTGATATGCCTGCCATGAGAGGCCATGACCATGAGTAGCTTCTGGGGACAGGTTCTCAGGCAGGCATCACTTGCATACCTCGGGAGTAAGTGGAGCTGCCGGATGTTCTAATCTTGAATATCTTTTCTCTTGCTTTCCTAAGGCACCATGACATTTCACAAGCCTCTGGTTTTCTGCTGAGTGCCATCAAGTTTCTGAAATAAACTCAGTTAGAGGCAAGCAGTTGTGTGCCCTGAGCCTTCACTGGGCTCTGGGGCTACTCCTTGCATTCTTCCTTAGCACGAGATTAATTCAGACTCTGTGTCTACCTGGTGTGTATGAATCTGCTCCTGGGGTCTGGGGCTAGGATACCTGGAAAGCTGTTTTGTCAAACTGCAGTTCATACTATCCCTGTTCATAACCTCTTCCAGGGAGTGGATCCAGGCAGGTAGCAGCTTTAGATATTTGTGATCAATAACAGCATGTTACTGTGATGTGCTCAGCTAGATAAAAAAAGGCAGCTGAAGCCCTCCACTCCATGTAAACTAGCAACACTGCCCACTGCAATATGTCCTCCCACTGAGGACCCTGGTGAAGGAAGGAGATGTGAAGCCATCTTTGAAATGCCAGGGAAGTTGTTTGAAACAAGCTTGACCCGTTGGCTCTGAAATGTCACTCTGGGAAAATTCATCTGCTGCGCTTTGTAGGAAACACATCCCAAATGAATGCCAACAGCTGACGCTACTCCAGACACAGGACCCTTATTAACTGTCATCTTTTCCTGTGGCACTAATAAGCTGTTAGGTGAGACTCTGATGAGGTTCCAGGTGAAAAGGGAGACAGATGCAAGGAGATGTTGTGATTCATTATAGCCATAGACTTGGCAGCTGAGTCTATGTCTGGTCACCATGGAGAGGGGCAGGTACTGTGCTATTCTGAGGGGGTGGGAGATGGGATGACTTTGAAGGGGGAGCTGGGCCTTTCCATACTAGGAGGGAGGAAATATAAATAAAAAGTATAAATACAGGCTGGCCCTTTATAGAGGAAGACTTGTTATTGTCTGAACAGAAAATATTCCCTACCAGCTCTTATGTAACTACCAGTTAATACCCAACTGGTAGTCCTATTCTGAAATGCACTGGAGACATTAGGAAGCAGGCCATCTCACTAGGGCAAATTATTTTTCATCATTCATAAAGAGTCAAATTGTAAAACAAAGAACTGTTTCAGGATAAGTTTCTTCAGGATTTGTTACCAGTAATGCTCAATTTGTATCCTTATTTTATATACCTATGTACAAGGGTTGTTTAAAAAGTTCTCAGGCAAGGGTGACCAGGGGTAAAAAGTAAGAAGCACAAGCCTAGAGGTACAGAGGAAGGGACATAGACTTTGGATTGTGACAGGAGGCGTTGAGGTGAAGAAGGAGCCCAGGGGACCAGAAACACTGCTTGCTAGGAAGTTTGAGAAAGTACTTTAGCCTTGCTCTGTTTGCACACCAAAATGCTACTGAGAACTTCTTGTGCTTTGACCATACTGGGCCCCTCGGGGCTCCACCTTCTCCTTTTCAAAAATGACATCTACTTATAGTCCTAGGCTTTTCTTGATGTGCACGCACTCAGCTGCTCCATCATCTCTGATTGTGAACTCAGTCCAAATGGCAGGTTTTACTGTCCTCATCTTGAAGTCCACCTAGGTCCATAAGCCTGATAACATGTTACAGGTCACTGAGTGGGTAAAGACTTGACCTTTAGCATGTGCAATACCCAAAGACAGCTTTTAGTCATGCCCTTCTCTATGCTGCTCTGCTTGGGGAAGAGGGCAGAAAGAGGAGTAGAGATGCCTAGGGGACCAGGTGGGCACTGAAATTCTTTCCAGCTACCCTCAGTTAGAAAGGTGCAACACAGTGGCTGACAGTCAACCAGATGCCACTCGCAACTTCACTGCTTGTATGGCCATGGCGTTTTCTTAGCGATCACTGGATTTTAACTTTAAACCAATACAAGTGGGAAAATAAGGGCTGCTTCAGAATCCTCAGTTCACAGAAGAGAGCATCAGCAACAGGGGAGGAAGCAGATGCCCCAACTAGTGGGTTAGCTGGCACGGAAGGTGAGGAGGGAGGTAGCCCAGTCCTTTTCTTCCTAACCCTGGCCTCTCTTCCAGTCCCTCATACCATTCCTGTGTGTGGCCATCTTAGCCTGGAACTGGCCACCTGACTGCTTGCCTTTCTAAACCATCTTCTAGATGCTTGTGTAGCTGGAGAATCTGCCCCAATGCCAAGCAAGGCTTCTTTGAGACAGTTTACACAAACATACAATACACACAGGCTAAATTTGAGGCATTTTTGTCCCATTATGGGTGGATGAGGTAATGGTTTTGAGGAAGCCAAAGTCAATTAGCTTAACTGCAAATATGTACTTTATCAGCCCCACCCACCCACAACTCATTTGTTCTCTGCCAGACTCTGTTTCCTATCTCCACGGTGTGGACTGGAACCCCAGACTTCTTTTAAACTTCAGAAATATGACTGTTGGCTTTAGCTAGCCCAACAAGAATCCAAAATAAGAATGGCAAGTCACAAGACAAGGAAACGTAAGACCTTGTGGAAGAGACAGACCAAACTGCCTCTTTCTTCCAGTTCGGTCTTCATGTCACTGCTGAAACCATTACCACAAGACAACCTGTGAATTGAAGAATGACTAAAATGGCTTTAATACAGACCTCGGAGTACTGAAGTTTTTATTATTCTCTCATGTGACAATGTCATGCAGTGGGCCAGAACAGTGGACAACATTGTGCTGATGTTACCAAGTTTCTGATACCAAAGATCCTGTTCCTCAATAGTCCCTATTCCTATATATCTCTCTGTGGGTAACAGATAATGCCTGGGTAATATCTACTGGCCACTGCCCCAGGCAGGAGTCCTGTACCAAGGGGAAACTTAACCTGCTAAAAAGGAGATACCTACTCCAGTTGTGGTTATTATTTAGGATTCCAAGCCCCTCTGGGTGATAACATAGCAAGCAGACAGCAGTATTTGGTGACAAGATAATTAAGAAGAATGTACAATAATAATTATATATTCTATTTAAAGATTCAGTTTGAGCCTAGAAATATAGTTTGGTGATAAGTTATTTACCTCATCCTCAATTGTAGGAAGAAGAGGAAGAGGAAGAGAAGGAAGAGCATGGAGAAGAAAGAAGAAGAAGAAACCATAATTATACCAAAAATGGTAGAGGAAAAATGTCTCTTCACAGATCTCATGAAACAGAGGTGACCCTAGATGTGACAATTTTGACACAGATTAGGCACCCATCAGCCACATGCAAATGAAAACAGATTTCATTTGCTTATTGTGGAAGGACCACAGAAATGTTATCAGAGACTGAAGGAAAGACTGTCCAGAGACTACCCCACCTGGGGATCCACCCCATATACAGCTACCAAACCCATACACTTCTGTGAATGTCAACACATGCTTGCTGACAGGAGCCTGATATAGCTGTCTCCTGAGAGGCTCTGCCAGTGCATGACAAATACAGAGAGGGGTGCTCTCAACCAACCATTGAACTGAGCACAGGGTCCCCAGTGGAGGAACTAGAGAAAGGACCCAAGGAGCTGAAGGGGTTTTTCAGCCCCAAAGGAGGAACAACAATATGAACCACCCCGTACCCACAGAGCTCCCAGGGACTAAACTACCAACCAAAGAGTACACATGGAGGGACCCATGGCTCCAGCTGCATGTGTAGCAGAGGATGGCCTTGTTGAACATCAAAGGGAGGGGAAGCTCTTGGTCTTGAGAAGGCTTGATGCCCCAATATAGGGGAATTTCAGGCCAGGGAAGCAGGAGTGGGTGGACAGGTGAGCAGAGGGAGGGGGGATGGGCTAGGGGGGTATGGGGGGGGGACCAGGAAAGGGGACAACATTTGAAATGTAAATAGAGAATATATCTAATAATAAAAAAAAGAAAACAGACCTCATTTGCTTCTTGTGGAAGGGCCACAGAAATATTATTATTTTAAAAAATGTAAACGTGTTTTCCTCAGATGGAAGCCTCCCTCCCCTCACCACCCATTCATCTTGCCATGGCACTATCCCCACCATCCCTTCCTCCTCCCACCCATATTCCCTAGTAAATTCCATCTGTGAGTTTCTCTCAGGTTCTACCTGTAACTGTGACGTATATCTCACGGCTCTTGGGATGAGTTTGCATGAGTTCTGTCCCAGAACCAATTCCTAGACAAACATATCAAAGTATGATTGGTAAGGAGTAAACTAGAGTGGAAACTTGCCATAGTTTGGAGATGACCCATCCTCTCAAAAAGGTTCACATGTTGAAGGAATGGTCCCCAGGTAGTGCTGCTATTGAGAGGTGACTGAATTGTGAGATCACTCTTCTCATCAGTGGATTCATACATTGAATAGGTCAAGTTGAATGTGCAATTAGAAGGTAAGGCCTGGTTTAAGGACATAGGGCACTGTAGAGGACAAACTTTTAAAGGCTTTTTGATCCCCGGATATTTCCTCATCATCTCCTCCTTTTTTCCCCTCCCTGACTCTTCTTTCCCTCTCTCTTGCTCTTCCCCTCACATGTACATACGACCTCTCTCCTTTTTCACTTCCATGAAGTGAGTAGCCTTCCTCTTCCTAGTCCTCCCACCATGATATTTCTGTCTTGCCACTAAAAGCAATGGAGCCAAGAAACACTGAAACTGTGAGCTAAAAGTTATTTAACTTGTTTCTCTTGGATATTTTGTCACAGTAAAAGAAAAGTGGGCCTCCTGAGGACAGACAAGTTCCTAATTTGATGAGAGACTAGGGTGAGCAGGGAATTGCAGGAAGAAGCATTTCAAAGGCAACAAATCTAAATGGCAAGAGTAGGATGCAAAAATCTCCCTGGTCAATGAAACTGAAGCACTTCTGATTTGTAGCTTCAACTTCAGAAGGGTCCATCTTCCTTTATCCACTAGCCTTGCCTCTGTCTCAAGCCTCTGACATTTATAGTAAAAACTTTAAGCCCACAGTCCACATATAGAGTCCTAGAAGGAACTCAGTACTTTTCACACCCTCAAGCTCCCAGTCTACTGTAGACCAACCAATGAGTTTCTTCAAGGAGCTTCATGGAAACCCCATATCCTGGTATCCTAGAAAGCTCATGGATGACCCCTGGATAATCATAGACAGGCTTCCCACACTATTGAGCTCTGCAAAGTCTCTTGTCAATGTAACCCTACAACCTAAAGTAGCAGGACAGGAATTTTTAAAGCTCAGAGAGGTCTCAGCATTCATGTCCAGCCCTGGGTAAGCCTCAACAGCCAGGCTCAGCTTCGCTCAGGGCCCTCACCCTAAACCTTGAAGGAAGGATTTGTGACTCCTCTCATCTTCCACATTCTGCTGGCACTGAACCCTCCCCCCAGCACAAGCTTGTGGCAAGGGAAGAGTGGTGAAAAATGGGAACTCTGAAAGTAAACAGTTTTTCTTTGATTCTCATGTGGTCTTCTCCAGTTCCCCAAACTCCTGTTATGACATCATGAGCACATAGCCCTGCTGTACATTGGGAATCCAAGGTCTAACCAAGAGCACTTTACACAGGAGGCTCAGGGGAGGGTGGAGAGTAGGTGGGTGGGTCTCCTTAGGAATCTGCAAGTGATGCTGTGTTTCTGCAGGGTCACACTGTGAGGATAATCAGGCTGGTGTCAACATCACACTATGATTCTGAGAAGAGAAGCTTTGTGTTTCTAAAGAGAACAGGCAGGCTGGAGAGATGGCTCAGCAGTTAAGAGAACAGAAGGAAGACTAAAGTGTGTGGGTGCTTCGGTCCTTCTTAGAAAGGGGAACAAAGTACTCATGGGAGCAAATATGGAGACAAAGTGCAGAGCAGAGACTGAAGGAAAGGCCATCCAAAGACTGTCCTGAATCTGGGGATTCGTCGCAGATACAGTCACCAAATTCCAACACTATTGTGGATGCTAAGAAAGGCTTGCTGAAAGAAGCCTCATATAGCTGTCTCCTGAGAGGTCCTGCTGGAGCCTTACAAATACAGAGTTGGATTCTTGCAGCCAACCTTTACACTGAGTGTGGGGTTCTCAATGGAGGAGTTGGAGAAAAGACTGAAGGAACTGAAGGGGTTTGCAACCCCATAGGAAAAACAATAATATCAATAGAGCTCCCAGGGACTGTCACCAACCAAAGAATACACATGGCTCTGGAGGCATATGCAGCAGAACACAGCTATGCCAAGATATCAATGGGAGGAGAGGTCCTTGGTCCTATGAAGGTTTGATAGATGCCCCAGTGTAGGGGAATCGAGGGCAGGGAGGTGGGAGTGGGGGTGGTGGTGGAGGAATACCCTCATAGAAGCAGGGGGAGGGGGGAGAGAGGGGGTTTCTGGGAAAGAGGGAAACTGGGTAAGGAGATAACACTTGAAATGAAAATAAAATAAAATAAATAAAAAGATAAAGAACAGGCTTGCTAACAAGGATACTCGGTGGAGCACTTTCAATATTTGGGGTCAAGAAAAACAATGACATCTAGGAAAACAGGAATCACATACAGCAGGTGTGTCTGGACCAGGGCTTCACAATCTTTTTGAACAGGATATTGAGAAGACTCAGGCCTAACTTTAAGGGCTCTTCCAGTGTTCCAAAGATTAAATGGGAGACAGTGTTTTCCCCAACTTCCTCTTTGTTAGGTGGTGCTGTCCCTCTCACCCCAAAGCCTAAACTCCCACTAGGTATCTTCCTCGATTACCTGTTAGATGGATAGCGCAGACATCCTCAGACATCATGGTTCTCTCCTAGGCCACATATGATGTTGTCATATTAAAGAGACAGCCGTAAGATGTGAGTTTGTGGGGTTGCCTATGAGAAGAAGAGCCACTAAAGCTTAGATGTGGCTGTGGTCATGGTATGGACAGTCTGTTCCTACTAAGGAGTGTGATCAATAATGAGTCATAAGTTCTGTGGCTTCTAGATCACGATACAAAATCTTTCTGACAAAAAAGGGTGCACTTGATACTAGAGCCACCATCTTCCCTTCCTGGGCACATTTGTTTCCAGCAGCTTCCTTATACCAGGAGTGAAAGAAGATGCTGCCACAGTGGCTTTCTGTTCTCTGCTGTGGGAGACATGACGGTCACAAGTTAAATGCTCTCTCATCTGGAACCATCACTATGACTGAGCAGATGCTGGCACCAGACTGAGCTGGCAGGACTCCTACTCCACTCACATCTGAAGAGAACACTGGTTGAGCTGGCTGAGGAGGTCTAAGATTCTTCCTGCTAGGCTGGTCCCTTCCTCCTCTGCAGGAGGTCAGCCCTCACTTCCTGTACTCTCTTCTCCTTATGTCTACTTCAGTGACATAAATCCCTCAGATGTTTCAGTGGCACAGAACCTTGGCTGGGTTCTGACAACAGACATGCATTGACTTACATTTGGGGGCTGAAGTCTCAGATTCAGCTGTGAGCAGAGCTGGCTGTTTCTAAGAATTGAGAGAGAAGAGTCTGTACCAGTCTGTTGCAGTGTCTTCCCTAAGCCTGCCCAGTTCTCTCCCTAGGACCTTGTATGTGTGCAAATCTCCTCTCTTATATGATCACTAATTGCAGTTAACTAGTGCCTGCCGAGTGGGGTTAGATTGTCCCCCAAAGGACCATTTGTGAAGCACTTGGTTTCTATTGTGGTGCAACTAGCATGTGTTAGAGACTTGAGCAGGTAGGATCTTGTGGAGGTCTTAGACCTCTGGGGCCATGCTTTTGGCGGGGTTGTGGTCTTTCCCCATTTATGCCTTTGTTTCTCCACTGTGATGTTCTAACACATTCTTCTTCCATGCTATGCTGTATTGCTGCAAGCCCTACTCAGTAGGACCCAGTCAGTCATGGCTGAAAGTTCAGTACCAGTGAGCTAAAACAAGTCCTTCTTCTTAATAACTTGATTTATCTCAGGTATTTGTTCCAGTAATGAAAAACTGACTAACACAGGGTCCATCCTAGTAACCTCATTTAAATTTCCTTACCTCCTTAGAGGCTCTAGCTCCAATTATGGTGTCAATTTTAGGCACTAAGTGTCAGTAACAAACATGGACTTTACAGGGCTGCCATTTTTAGTTATCACTTTCTTCATTTCTGTTACTGAATGCCTAGCAAGAAATAAGGTTCTGTTTGGGCTCAAGATTTGAGAGAGTAAAGGCCACCATGGCAAGGAAGTCACGGGAGCAAGAATGTGAAGCAACTGCTCACGTTATATCAGCCCTCAGGAAGTGGGAAGAGGGCCCTTAACTGGCTTTCTTTTCTTCCTCTTTTTATTCAGTCTGAACCTCAGCCCATGGGTTGGTTCTACTCAGGGCAGGTCTTCATCCTTCATTTAAATCTCTCTAGAAACTCACTCAGAGACACACCCAAGGATACATCCCCTAGACAATTCCAAACCCAATCAAGTTGATAATAAAGATTAGCCATCATACCATTGTGCCCCATGATAATGTCTGATCCCATGAGGAAACCGAGTCTCAGAGAAGCTGACCTGACATAGACCTAATGGGCTTTACCCCTAGCTTCTTAAATGTAGAGATGTTTACAACATGTGCAGATCATTGAGCCCCATAAGCCTTTGGGTAAGTGTCAGGGCAACAGAGAGTCAGTCTATATGGGTTAGCTGGTGAACCACAGGGAAGGGTTCTAGACCAGGATCTAGGTGTAAGCAGAAGCAAGGGCAACCCTTGATTCTGTCTTCTTGGGAGGACAGGGCTAGGCTGTTGATGTATGTCAAGTAGAAGGCAGGAAGACCATGTAGGATCGAGAATATAATAAAACACCCCTCAAAATACAATGCCCTGATATATCAGGTCACCTTCTAAGGCCTCAGAGTCTCATCTTTAAATAAGGCATGATCAAGGGGACCTTAGAACACCTTTACAGAGTAAGCATAAGAATCTTGGTGTAAGCTAGTCACTTATGTGAAGTGAGAGAACAGGAGATGATTGGAGAGGCATTGTCCCTGGAGTCTCCACAGTCCCCTGCTTACAGAGACCTGCCAGGTAATGGACAGATACTGTGTAGGGGCACAGAAGTACCTTACATACTGATTACTATACTCGATCCAAAAAAGCTTGTACATCCACTTAATTCCAAATGCTGTTTCAAGCAACAGGGTCCCTGAGGAATGAGGCTGGCATGGCTCCACTTTCTTGGCTTCACCTCTCTCCCAACATTAGGGGTAAATTCACTCATATTAGGAAGAGGGTAAGATTAGAAGCAGGAAGGGAGCTGGTCAGTCACACCCATCCCCAGAAGAGCTGCTGAGAGACGGAGGAAGGAGCAGAGTAGGCAGATAAATAAACCAGGAGATTGTGGGCAGTGGACTCCTCAGCACAAAAACATTTCTTCCTTCCTGTTCCTAGAACAATGAGTCTCGCCATGGCAAGGAGAGGCAGAGTCAGAGAAGGTCCATTGATCAAAGTGAGTTTATGCAAACTGTCGTCACCATCAGGAGAGAGACTGGCTCACCCACTGCCAAAGATCAAGCCCTTCATCCTCAGATCCTGAGCCTGATTCTGTCGATGCCTGTCTCCTGCTTGGCCGTGGTTACCACAGTACCAGGTTGGCCCTGCTCCCCCACCTTTGTGACCTCCATTAGCTCCCTCAGTATCTGCTTCCTCGATGCCAAAGTTTAGGAAGATTGGTCAATATTCCTTATGTCTTCCAGAGCCTTGTATGGCAACAGCAGAGATTTGTTCAGCTATCCCTCACCACTAGCTCCATGTAGGAACTTGTGCACACTTTCATTCAGAGAGATCCTTGCTCAGATGGCTTGACCAACCTGACCTTGACATTGTCCATTCTCCCTTCCACTAAGGTGTTCCTGCCCCTCCACTCAGCCTGGCCAGAAATCTTGGTGCCCATTCTCAGATGGATACATCCTACCTCCGTCACCTGTCAGAAGGCAGCTGCAGACACCTAAGACGTATCTGCATAATTTTCCCAGCAGCACGCCTTTGACCCTTTCAAAGTTTGCAAATGATTAAAGACACACCCTGCAAGAAACACCCCTTCCTTCCCTCAACCCTGGCATTATTTGGGTGGCACTTCTTGTCTATATCCATGCCCCTCTGCTCCTACATTTGGGGTCCTTTTCTCTGTTCCTGGCTAAATTTTTCTCAGAGTTAATCAATATTTTGATTTTTAAATTGTCTACACTGAGACTGCCTTTTCCTCTAAATGCATAGTAGGAAATGGTTAAAGTATGTTAGTGCAGTACTGAAATAGTCTGAAAGTCTATCCTAATCATGAACAAAAATTTATTGGTCTTTGATTAAAATGCAAGTCAACAGCTCAAATAGCATTTTTTTTTTTACTTCTTCATGTTTTTTTCTGGAATCTATTTTAATCATACTCATTTCCCTTTCCCAGCTCTCCCATGATCCTTCCTATCCCTCTTATCTACCCAACTTCATGTTTTTCTCTCTGTCTCTCCCTGTCTCTGTCTCTCCCTGTCTCTGTATCTCTCTGTCTCTTCCTTCCTCCCTCTCTCACCCCCAAAACAAAACCCAACAAAACAAAAAAGAAATACCAAACAAAAACAGTCTCTCTCTCTCTCTCTCTCTCTCTCTCACACACACATACACACACACACACACACACACACACACATACACACACACACACACACACACACACATACACACACCCACACACACACACAACCCAAGGAGTCTGTTTTCTATTGTCCATCTACTCCTGGACATGAAGCCAGCCCTGAGTTTGATAGACACACCCAGTGACACTCCTTTGAAGGAAACTCATTTTCCCTGACCCAGCAAGTATGAGTTGCAAGTAGCCTCTCGAGTAGCATGAGGCTTTGTGTCTACTTCCCCTGTTCAGTGCTGGGGGACTTTGTCTGGTCAAGCAGCAATTTTTAAAATAAACTATCTAACAATAGTACAATGAAAAGATACATCGATTTGACATATGCTGAGGAACAATGGCAGTAAAATAGTAAGTCCTCTTTTCTGTAATTAAGCCATTGTGTTTCTATAAGAGCAGAAACCTGTATAAAGAGTAAAAAACAAATCATAGTCTACAGCAGCCTTGAATCAGAACGAGGCATTTTCTGCAGGGCCCAGTTCCACTGCTGGGGTGACAGGACTGAAGCTGCAGCAAAGGCCTGTGATGTTCAGTGGGTAAGTGCTGCCAGAGATACCTTGATCCATTGCCCGTCTTTCCTTGATTTAATATTGGCCAGTTTGTGTTCAGAAGCCTTTTACTCTTGACAAGGTTTTCATGACCACTGCATTCACTCTCACTATCCCTTAGTGTCAAAGTTTTAAAAGATCGCTTAGTGCTCCTTATGCCTTCTAGAGCCTTCTGTGGTAACAGCAGAGGTTCATTCCAGCAGTCCCTTTGCACCATATCCCTATAGGAGCACGTGCACACAGAGAGGTCATAGTCCCACAGTTTAAGAAAGTGAGTGCTAGGATAGAAAGTGCAGTGATTTTTATCACTTATCACTCTTGCAAAAGACATGGGTTCAGTTCTCAACAGCCACACAGTGGCATTCTAGATCCAGGGGATCTGACTTCCTCTTCTGAGCTCTCTGGGTTCCTGTGTACCATGGCACATGCACAGGCATTGTTTGCCAAGCCATCTGTCTGGCCCACACCAACGGAAGATAGCATATAAGCCGCTGTGACATACTTAGTGTCCAGATCAGCCCCTGTTAAACAGCTGCTCAGTGAGTGATGTCAATAACTCACTAGAAAATGATAGAGTCATGGACATCCTACCCTGTTCTGGAATGTTCCTGCCAAATGACTCAGGAGACCTGCTATCAATCTTCATCGCCCCAGGACAGCCCATTAACACCTCAAGAGCATAGAACTCTAAGCCTGGTATGTGAGTTCCAGAATGGTCACTGTAAAACCCATTCTGAGGTTGTGCACCTCAGTGTCTGTTGGTGACACACACAAGGCTGGTCTGCTTGGTGACTCTTGATCTGGGCATGCGTCTAGGGATCCCATCCTTGGGGCTGTAGGATGGATTAGAAAGGCAGGGTGTTGAGCCTCAAGGACAAGCTAGAAGTTATTCTGAGGTCACTGGAGATAACTCTGAGGCACATTCACAGTAGCCCAGAAACCTAAGAATGTCTTCACCAGCTTCCTACTCCTCCCAGCCTTCCTTCTTCCTGCTCCCTCTGAGTACTTCCTGCTACCTTTTCACTTGAGTTCTTGCTTTGAGATCTGATTCACAGCTATCCTGCATGATCTGCAAACCAAGGCAAAGTAGAATCCCTGGAGTCACTCAGAACAACCCCTATGAGATCACTGCAGGATTTCTCTTTCCCCTGGTCTCTGAACATTTCACCCATGACTTTCCTTAGAGCTGAGCATAGTCTTGTTAACTTTGTCTTCCTAGGAAGTATCTTTGCTAGGTTGTTGATGGTCATGACACAAAGATCTAAAAGGATTTTCCTCTCCCCCTACATGAACCAGAGAAGTAGGGACCCTTAGTCAACAAGGAATGCCCATGGGTTGCTGGTTTGTTGGCTGTCTACACTACATGGATAGTCTGGGAATGGCTCAAGGTTGCCAAGGTTGATGAAAGAAGTGAACTTATGGCCTGAGTTCCTGGCAGAGATGCATTACTAATTTCTCATACTCCATTCTCTTCTCAGTGCCCCTCAAAAATCTGTCAAGTTTATCTGTGCTTTAACAATACCATTGCCATGACCCTGTCTCACGTCACTCTATCTCTTCAGACAAAGTAACCATGACTGCAACCTCCCATGTTGTCTTAGTTAAACTTTCTATTGCTACAATAAGAACCATAACCAAAAGACAAGTTGGGAAGAAAGGTGTTTATTTGGCTTACACTTCCATATTGTTGTTCATTACTAAAGGAAGTCAAGACAGGAACTTAAACAGGGTAGTGTCCTGGAGGCAGGAGCTGAGGCAGAAGCCATGGAGGGTGCTGATTACTGGCTTGCTTCACATGACTTTCTCAAACTGCTTTCTTATAGAACTCAGGACTACTAGTCCAGAATGGAACCACCCACAATTGGCTAGGCCCTTCCCCATTAATCACTAATTGAGAAAAAAATGCCTTAGAGCTGTATATCTTGAAGGCTTTTTCTTACCTGAGACTATTTTCTCTCTGATGATCCTAGTTGATACACAAACCAGCCAGCACACATGCTTTCTTCTCTGCAGTTATAGATACTTGCTCTGGGAGCTCCTTTGCCAGTCCCCTATCACTCTCCAGTACCCCTTCTCCATTTCTCATGAAGTTCTTCAGCTTGTAGAATGAAAGGATTCATCCACGGAATCAGTGAAACAGGAAACACATACCCTTACTCCAGAAAACAAGAATTTTCATTCAGGTGCAGTATCCCACCTATGGAGAGGTAGTTGGTGAGACTTATTTCCAGCCAACAAGTAGTTTCCCTAGGATTGAGTCAACAGGACTATCTGCAGATAAAATGCCACCCCATCATCTCTATATATCTGTAACCAGCATGTTGAATGTCACACAGACCTGACTCTGGCACGGGCTGCTGGGTGTTCTTTCACTGGATAATAGATCCTGGAGAGGTAAAGGCACACTTCTTTCTGTATGGCTCCACCACAAATTCAAATGAAGCCATTTGCTTCTTGATCTCCAGGCTCAGACCCTTGAAGTACCATCATCTAGGACCCAGTAAAACCACTGTCATTGGTAAAGCCTGGCTGTCTGTAAGTCCTGTTGCTGGAATCTAGAACCAAATGCACCATGGGAGGCAAGGACTCTGGATCATTAGCCCCTTTCTCAAGTGCTTCGTCTTACTGTGTGGATCTCTGGAAATTCACGTCCCCAAGTTATGCCCTTTCAGATGGAAACAATTTAAATTCACTCCATAATGTCTAGAGCTGAAGGTCAGATGAGCTCTGGCAGATAGCAGGTGGGTTTGTTCGCATTTCTGCATGCTTTGGGCTGGGGTGGCTGAGACCATTCCCACCTATCCATCTTTTGCCTCTGCTTATCACACCATCCACTTACAAATATGCTATAGTCACAGAGCTTTCCATTCTAGCCCAGGGCTGAGGGTTAGAGTGATCACTTCCCATGGTGGAAGAATCCAGTAACCTGTCAGAGAACAAAGACACAAGGAGGAGTAACGTTAAGTCAGTAATGTGACCCACTGTTTGTTCTTCTGGAGTGGTGGCAAACCATAACACGTCAGCTTACACTAGATAGAAGAAAATGTCATACATTTTCTTCTGTTTCCTCACCCCCTGGCTTACTTTGGAGTTTTGTCATTCTTAGCAACTTGTACTCGAGACCCAGACAGAATAAGTGGCTTAATCAAGTCCCTCAGCCGAGAAGTGATGAAGCCCCCACCTCAGGGACAAAAGCCCAGTTCTCTCTCTGATTTTATAAGCATGACTATATGTGATATGTCCCAGTAACTTTCTTAGTATTAGTGTGGTTCTCAGACCAGAGACCCACAGCTGCCTCCATGCTGGAACTCACTGGTGATTATAAATCACCAACAATTGTCGTGACACAATAAACCACAGTGTTAAAAGCCATCTTTTATATATTTCAAAGACTTGGATATCTTATTTAAAATAATTTGCATTCATTTTATTCTAAATCATAGTCTGTGTTGATAAAACTATAGAAAACTGCATCATCCAAAGATGAAAATATTTCAAGGTAACTAAAGTTCTTGATCTCCCAATGTCTTGTGAACTTTTGGTGCACATGCATGTGTCTGGGCGTGCATGCAGGCACACACACAAATACACACACACCATTCCTCACTACAGGAGAAGATCCTGAGGTCCTGAGGTACAGTGAAGATGTAGACAGGGCTGCGCTGACTGATATACCTGTGGCCAGTTTCGACAGGAAAAAAACAGTTCCAGAGGTTGTGTATCTTATTGAGGTATGGATTTGCCATGTCCTAGGCCTCCAGTGTACAATGGAAAATATCTACAAAACTTAGGAAACCATAGGTTGTTCTCCCTAAATGTTGCACCATTTTGTATTCCCGTGGAAGTGAAGGACAAGTCTCTTTGCTCCACTTCGTCACCAGGAGTCAGAATGATCAGACATTTACTATGGTCAGCATGCAGTGATATCCCATTATGAATTCCAAAGCATAATCGAGAATGGAAAACAGCCAAACTATGGAGGTCCACAGCATCACTCCAAGTCTCCAAGTCACTGTGCCAAGTTAAATGAGCCAGACAGGAAAATGTGTATGCCATTGCACTTTTGAAGAGTGAAAATGAACCTCTGAGGACAATGAGTTGGTCACTGGTCCTCGTGGCCCAGGACAAGAGGGTTGTTCCACCGAGGGACTTTCAGAAGTGGAAACACTCAGTATGGCTGTGGTAGTGGAGCTCATCACGTCTCTGAAACCATTAGAACTCCTCAAATTGTGTGCCTTTAACATGTGCCATAAATAAGGATGCCACATGGCCCCTAAGTTATTCTTGAATAAAGATGAGAAGAAAAACATAAAACTTGACTCCAGGCACAGAAAGAGCAATCCTGTGTCATCTTCCTATTTTGAAAGGGACCTACTATGAGTACTATTGATATGATAATTGTAATATCAGATAAAATGTGTGACAGTTCTTTGGCTTAGTGTGGGCTCCAGCCCTAAGCCCAAATAGAGCAAATCGGTCCAAGTTAAATCCCGGATGGTGAGCTTCAGTTAACTGGTTACAGCTCACTAACAATCGACCCATCTGGCTTCAGCCAATGGAGCTTTTTTGGTCACACATGGTTTCCTGTAAATGTCCTCAGGTCAGGCCATCTAGCATCCTCTGACTTTGTTTTGGCTCTGGTGCTGCCCAGTTCAGAAATTATTTTATTTTGTTTTGTCTTGTTCCATTTTGTTTGTTATTCTTCAAGTAAGCAACTAAAATTCTAAAGTCTGTGGTTTTTCCTTCCTTTTGCCTAAAAGTTAAATAGTATTTACTTTGTATCAGGTACTATGTTAGAGCTCCCTGGGTGGTGTGGCTGTGTGCCAATAAAATTTTATTTGCAACCATAGACAGATGGTCAGATCTTACTAAGAGGCTGTCATTAGCCAGTTTCTCAGATGGAGGAAAGTTAGTATGCCTGAATCTTAGGAGTCCAAGATTTATGCCAACAAAGGGTCAATGAGGTGAAACACAGCTGAGGGCACATGGTCACTCAACCAACTCGTTTGTGGTTAAGAGTGACAAACTCATAGGAGAGAGCACATTACCTAAAGAGGAACAGAATCTACATGCTGGGAAGGCAAGATCAGATGTCTGTCAGATGCAGCTGTCACTGAGCACAGGCACTTCAGACCAGACCAGCAGCCTGCTACCTTGGACCTACATTTCTCAACAGAATGCAGAAAGGAAGTGGGAAAGAGGAAGAACTCAGCAAGTGAGTAAGGGCTGGTCGGGAAGCACAGTCAAGGGTGAGTAAGCAGCCAGCTCTCAGAGTCATTGCACTTGGATCCCTCAGGCCTGTCCTCAGATGGATCTTTCTTGCTATCATCCTCAAAAGCAGCAGCAATGCCTCAGACATGCAAGACTCCCGCCCCAAACTTGCCTGGTTCCAACAGCTGACTCCATTGTTTTCAAACACACCCTGAGTCTCCAGCATCAACAACAGCTCCACAAGCAGCAGTGATCTGTGGGAGTGGAGAGCAATGTCCACACACCAATTTGGAAGCCAAGCTTCTCAATATTAGAGGCATCAAGTCTCCTCTTATCATCTCCACCTGGATCTTGAAATGGAGGTCAGTGGATGGATGCTTCCCGGGATCTCTTCCACTCAGAAGTCCAATGTCTTTTCCAAATGCCCAGCCCAAAAACAGAAACAGGAGGAAGCCATGGATCTGGGGATGGGGTTCTCACAGGAGCCATCCAGGAGAAAAATGGGACAGGAAGAATACCATATTAGAAAAACCAAACTAAAGAAATCCAGTGTCACAGACACATGATTCAGAGAAAAGAGAAAAGAAGAAGGAGAAGGAGAGGAAGAGGAAGAGGAAAAGGAAGACAAAGACTGTTGGAGGAAAAAGAACGGAGGAAAGGTGTGAGGTCAAAGGGCCCAAAGTGATTGGAACTAAACAGAAAGGACATAAGGAAACAGAGGGGGAAAAAAAGATGGTCCCATGGAGACCTGCGAGAGAGATCTTAGAGGGCAATTTTCAAATCAGAAACGCTATCCTCCTGACAGATGTTAATCAATAACCCCAGATTTCCTCTCGAAAGTCTTCTGGTGAGGCCCACAAGCTATCTGCCCCATATAGCTGCCTTTCTCTTGTCTTTGGTACCCTCCTGCAAAGCTTGAGAAGATGTTGGACTCTTGGGTGAATGGAGGGGCCCTGAACAGGATTAGAGGGAGAAAGGCAAAGACCCACCACTTCTGCAGCATGCAGCAACATCCTAGGGCTTCCAGGCACTCAGTCAGGCTGGCTAGAGAATGAAGCTGAGTAAGCTAGAAGGATGGGCCACAGGCTTGTGAGAGTGGCCCAGAAGTACAGATTGCTGAGTGTTTTTATGAAAAATAGTAACTGGGTTAGGAGTGGAGGTGGGGGTGGGGGTGGACCTTGGGTTCTAGGAGTCAATCTTTCTCCAGGAATCCCACATGACTCTAGACCTATGCTCCTGCTTAGCATCAGCCACAAATGACTATTTGATTAAGTTCATCACAAGTAAGTCATGAATAAAAGATACACTCCCAGAGCCTAAGGAATTAGCTGCCCATGCCTGCTGACTTCCTACAGGACAGTGAAAATAAGGAGCTCATAACAGTAAAAACCTTCATGTTAACATTCCCCTATGCCAAACAAAATGCTCACAGTAGGAACTCCTGGCCTCCCTCCTAGCATTCTGCACCCTGTGCAGAAACACTGTGCCTGGAGCTAACACTTGTACCCTAGGTCTCTCCCCTTTGGCATTATTGGCATCTGGGCCACAGTGTCCTCTGGTGGGGCCTCATGAGCATTAGAGTTGAGTAGAACTTTATTTCCCCACTCCATGTGGAACATTCTCAGTAATGACAATCCAACCATTGCAAGTGTCACCTGGGTTGTCCACTGGTTGATAAGAACTCCTCTAAATAGAAACAAAGTGCTCCAGTAGTAAAGGAGGCTCTCAAGAGGTATTTCCATCTGCCTCAAGAGTTCAAGGCTCCCCATAGGCTTAGCGAGGCTAGGAGCACTGGGGACTCAGGCTGGGCCTGACATATTCCAAGTAGGAGGTCCTAGTATGGGGTTTAGGTTCCTCAGTATACTGAAACAAAGAAAGCATGGCTGTTCAGAGGGAGTGTCCTTTTAAGGACTGACAGACATTTTTCTTGCATAAAAACAAAATAGTAACACGGAGCCAAGGAGTCTTAAGGCATATAACAAAGAGCAGACTGGCTGGAGATAGGTGGAGACTAGAGAAGCCTAGCTGTGGGTTTCTGGAAAATCTGTCTGTGATTGAGACCAGAGTGAGCTGAGGGTGAAGAGACTAGCCACATGGGGAGTTTAACCCTAAATGCAGAGAGTGAAAGTCTCACACTGTGGGTATACAGGCCTTACCCAATGAATACAGTGTGTTTGTGTGTTTGGGGGGAATCCTGTGACAGATGTCAGGGTAGAGGAGCCTTATGATATGAGTATCAGACTCAGCAGAGAAAAAAATGGCACCGGGCACTTAAACTTCAGTCCAACCAAGAATGAGGAACGGGGCCCAGTGGGCTCAGGGGATACCTGACCTGAGGAGCGACACATAACTCTGGACAAAGGAGGAGCTGGAAGCCTGATGGAGGAAGGAAGTGTCTAGGTTGCTGGGCCATAGAGCAGATAGAGCAGGAAGTACAGGATAACTGGACTCTGACTTGCCTGAGGCCTGGATAAAGGTCTGCAGGCTCAGATGAGGTCTGTGGACTGTATCTGAATTGACCAGATGGTAGTCCACAAGACTTGAGAGCAGAGACCAAGCTTAGAGAGAGGGTAAGTTGGACCAGGAAGGCAAGGATGTCTGGGGAACAAAAGACATGAAATCCACATACCACAGGACTGCCCCACCAAATTTCTGAGAGTAAATAGATAGTGAAGTTGTACAATTCACTGTTGTATGGGGTACTGGTAGGTAGCAGCAGCAGAAACACAAAACAACATTAGGGCATGCAGGGAAGCAATGATACCCAGAAAGAGGCTCATCCATGCCTGTGTACCCAATAGCACTCCAAGAATCTCAAGGGTATCCATAGGACAAGCCACCATGTGCTTAGTGTTGGCCCTGGAAGTAGGGTGATGCCCTAGGACTCTGTCTGATGTAGTACAGGTGATAACATATGGACTTAGGATCAAACACCTCCAAAATAACTTTTTGAGGTCATTGGTGGCCATCTTCTCTCTATGTGCCCAAGGTCCAGTATAATCTGGAATGTCTCCCTGGGGGAGAGGACCTTGAAAGGCACACAGTGGCAATCCTATAGAGAAAGAGTCCTATAGATGGCCATGGTTCATGCTCGCTCTCCTGCAGCCTTCCAGTAAAGGGTCTGTATCATTTGAAGAAGATTCAGTAGACACCCTAGCAGAGGGACTGCCAACTCCTCAACATCGTCTCGCCCCATTTCACCTCTCACATAAACTATCTGGATAAGATGTAGAAGTCAGGAGCAAGCTCTCAATCTACAGTTGTCCTAAAAAGCCACATAGGCTCTTGCTGGCCATTTAGAGTCACTTCTATCATCCTGTCTGATTTGAAAGGAACACCGGGAGGTCAGAAAGGAGACCGTGTGGAAGGCTCCCACTAGATCCTTCCATAATAAACCACAGAAAACACACCTCTATCATTAAGACTGAAAACGAAATTCTGATCATCTTGGAATTTAAGTGTATGAATGAAAAAAAAATTCCTCCATCTGATTAATGGTAAGCAAATCTGTAGGATTTTTTTTTTCTGGATAATGATTGATGGGGGAAGGACCAGTACATTGGAGACGGTGCCTTCCCTGGGCTAGTGGTCTTGCATTGTATAAGAAAGCAGGCTGAGAAACATGGGGAACAAGGCAGTAAGCCTGAATCCTCCATGGCCTCTGCTTAAGTTCCTGCTTCTGTGCTGCCTGATAATGGACTATAACCTGTGAGCCAAATAAACCCTTCCCTCCCCATGTTGCTTTTGGTTATGGTATTTTATCACAGCAATAGAAAGCAGACAAAGCCAACCCCTTTTAAGACAGTCTGATGGAGGTTGAGTTTATCTGTTTTTATGAGGAGTTTCTGCAAGGGTTAAGGGGAGTGCTTCACACCTTTAAAAAGTATATCATGTACATGTATGGACACGTCAGAGCAAGACTCACTATTTTATTCAGCTTCAGTATTTTATACACAAATTTGAAAATAGTGCATGTGTACACAGATGGGGAGTGGAGGAGGTGGCTGAAAACTACATCTCACCTGACAGGCAGCAGGCAGAGTGAAATGTCAACAAGATTCAGGGCCTTGGTTTCAGCTACTGTGGCTGAACAGGGTGGGTAGTCCAAGCAGGATGTTACTATCTGCCTGTCAAGACACACTGGTGAAGTTCATAGAGTTCGTTGGCTCTAGAGTCAACCATTCCATTTCTGGTCATGATTGGAAGGGAGAAGCTGAGGACTCCATTTTTTTGTATTGTGGTTGCCAACAGAGGATTTTCTGATTTCCCTGGAAGAATATAGTCTGTACATCTCTGAAACCTGAGCAGTGAGAAGGCTTTGGAAGGAGACACAAGGTTCAAGCTGTTTTTCATAAATAAACATGGTCAGGGTTGGAAACTGAGAGCAGGAGCAAGTGGAGCAGAAAGCTTTGGTACCATGAGCTGCAGCTCAAAGGAGTTCGGAGGCAGTGGGGAGTGGTGGACATTGAAGGCCATACAGCAGGAGGAATGCACATAATCCACAGGTGTGACTCCTAGAAATGCTGGATATAAAAGTCACGCAAAGAGCCTATCGTCCATCTTGGGTCCATCAGCTGTCTTCACCCCTTCAGGGAACACACACTGGAATTTCATGGGGCTCCAGGAAGAGACAAGTACAAGCAGTTACTGTCCTTGGGAACAGACTTTAAGTGATAGAGATAAATGTGGAGGGATATTGCCAAAAATTCCTCACTCTCAATAGCTGAGCCCTCCTCTCTCCCTCCTGTTCTCTTCCCTCTTGCTTTTCAGAGTCACCTTTGGGCATGAATTCCTACCTGTTATATCAGAGGACACTCTTTCGGTCCCTCTCTGTGACACGTATGTGTTCTATAGGTCAGCTCTCCAGAGCCCAAGCCATGTCCATGCTCAGTGGCTTCTTGTTCAGGTTAGAACACCCTAGAGAGAGGTGGGATAAGTGTCAGTATTGACCAACATGGGAAGTAGTGACGAAAGCAGGTTTTTGTCTTTGTTGTTGTTAAAATGTACACAAGACTTACAAAGTCCACCCAGTGCCTCTGGCTTATCTGGTGCTTTTGTCTTCCTGTGATGGGGCACATCATGCAGAAGCACGGACTGCTGAGCACTATTTCCAAGGTCACTCCTGTTCTTGGGTCACCAAGCATTCAGGCTTCACCCATACAAAAACTTTGAAGCAGTCAGAAGACAATTCTCTTACCCCCTTCCCCCACAAAAAAAACCCCACTCCATACAGAATAAATGTACAATATCCCCTTATCTGCAAATATTTTGGCAGACATTTAGCAAGCTGCTGTCTTTGGAGTGTGTGTAGACATGTATATATATATATATATATGTATATAAGTGTCTTGTCAAATAAGTTGACTGTTATTTCCTTGTCACTAAATCACATGTGTTAGTACATGAAAGGCACCAGGATTTGTAAATCAAAAACTGTTTTACTTTGAAGTGACATTTTCCAAACTCACCAATGTTTTCTGTCTGTGAAAGTCACATGAATTAATATCCTGTAAGTTCTTATGCTGCAAAAAATGGAATCTGGGTAACAGTTGGCTCCAGTGTCCTGCTACTGATTCCACCGGCAAAGTCCTTGCTGTGTATCCAATACGATCTGCACTGCTTGCTTTATGTACCCAAAGTTCTATGGGAAGGTTCGGCTTCTTCCCTTTCAACGATCTTAATCCAGACAAGTGGCAGATCCAGACAAAGGCCTGGAAAAACCAGCGTCCAGTCTTTTTGGAACATCATTGGCTCTACAAGAGAACATCTCTTATAGTGTGGTATTTTTTTTTATTTTTATTTTCTAAGTTTATTTATTTACATTCAAAATCATTTCCCCTTTCCCATTTCCTCCCTCCCCGAAAGTCCCATAAGCCCCTTTCCCTCCCTCTTTTCCCCATTCAACCCCCTCTCGCTTCTCTGTCCTGGCATTCCCCTACATCCAGTCTTTCCAGGACCAGGGGTCTCTCCTTCCATCTTCTTGGAAATCTATTGATATGCGTATTGTGTCTAGGGTATTCCGAGATTCTGGGTTAATATCCCCTTATCAGTGACTGCATACTATGTGTGTTCTTTTGTGATTGGGTTACCTCACTAAGGATGATATTTTCAAGTTCTGACCATTTGCCTAGGAATTTCGTGAATTCATTGTTTTTAATTGCAGAGTAGTATTCCATTGTGTAACTATACCACATCTTCTGAATCCATTCCTCCATTGAGGGACATCTGGGTTCTTTCCAGCTTCTGGCTATTATAAATAAGGCTGCTATGAACATAGTGGAGCATGTGTCCTTATTGCACGCAGGTAAACGACACTTCTTATTTATTTTATAACAGAAAGACACAGTCTCATAAGTATTGCCTGACTCTCTGACAGCTGCCAGTTGTCATATTCATAAAGATTTAATGGCATGTGTGAGCTCTCATTAGCCTCAAACTTCATGAATGTACTGTTTAGCCATCTATAGGCTGCAACCGTTCCAGAAATTTCTTCCACACATGAAGTATGTATGGTGAGGCCTTTCCAGAGTCACAAAACTTCATAAGCCACTCACAGTCCTCTGAGGCTACGTGGTGACTTTAGCACAGTCCTTTCTCTTTATCAGTTAAACCTCCACTGATTGTCTTTCTGACATCACAAGTATGTTTTCTGGTATGTGGATCATGCCCCAGCTATTTCCTGCTTCTTATTTTCTCACACATACTCCAGAACAGTGCAGCTATCCAGTCCACCTGGACATTGGTTTGTCTTACCTTTCAAGATGACTGATACAGAGGTCAAAGAATCTGTATCCAATAGCTGAAAACCTACAAATGAGTCACAGCAGTCTTTCCTTCAAGTCCTCAGGGAGCTTGGTAGGCCCATGGTGTGGTTCCAAGGGAGCAAGGCATGAGCTGCTCAGTGGATAATGCAGTACCCTCTCTTGGATCCTGGACTCACTCCATGGGCACCTCTTGGCTCATTTTAGCACTTGGTCTAAAGGACAGCATGAATCCAGTATTTGAAGTACAAACCTAGGAAAGGATAGAATTGTCTTTGCTATCTGCCTAAATGAGTTCTTCATTTTTGGAGACCAGAAACCATTAAATTGTGTAAGACTAAACCCATGCACACTCTTTCTTCTGGAATGGCTGTGGTTGAGGGGAAAGAATTGATTGCTTTGGAGAGTAAAGACTACTCTCAGTGTACAACAGAGACAGAACAGGCCCTGCAGCTGAGAGGTGTGGGCAACTAGCACCAGAGCCTGGCTCTGCCCCTCACACAGTGCAATGAATATTTGCCAATTGATTGAGTGATTGTGCCATCCCAGGAGCAGACACAAAGCAGAAGGAAGAAGTCCTATGCGATGAAACCTCAGGGATATCCTCAGTTGAGGACAAGAATTCAAGCATGCTTCTCCATGCCACTCGCAAGAAGGAGCCTGCCACTGCCATCTTTGAACTATGAATGGCTGTTTGCTTGCTTATTGGTTTGTTTGTTTTGTCGGTTGGCTGGTTGATTGGTTGGTTGGCTGACTGGTTAGTTGGTTTTTCAAGACAAGGTTTCTCCGGGTTGTTTTGTTTTGTTTTGTTTTGTTTTCCCCTTGGCCATCCTGGAACTCACTCTGTATACCAGGCTGGCCTTGAACTCAAGAGATTGCCTTCCTTTGCCTCCAGAGTGCTGGGATTAAAGATGCGTGCCACCACCACCTGACTCTGAATGACTTTTTAATGAGAAGCATCACGAGCTTTTGTGTAGTCATTTGTGCTTCAGTGTGCCTTAGCAGTCATGTGTCTCTAGGGCTAGCCTAATCAGGTCATTAGGAAGCTATGGGTGAAGTCTTACCTAGTGTCAGGATAGATGAGACCTGGGGAGGGGCTAGATTTTAATAGCTTTCTCTCTGTTTCTTGAATGTCTGTATTTCATATTGAAAAGTGGAGGTATGAGTTGAATAATTCTTTAAAAGTTTCCTTTTGGGGGAGCCTTGCCTTCCTTCTACATTCTTGCTATATGAGCCAGCAGAAGACAGTCTAACTCCCTTTTAGGTCCTTGAGTGTGGTGGGGCTCCAGCAGAGTACTACAATCAACCTAGCCTTTCCCTTCTTAGTGCTTGAAGGGTGCAAAGCTGGCTTTAACTTTCCAAAGGGATTGTCCTAACAATTCCAGGAACTTGAAGTCAGAAAAGGTCATGGGTGGAGTGAGATCACTGGCCTGGCTCCAGAAGTGTGGTTAAAGATAAGGCACCTTAGGGCGGTAGCTAAGCTCCCCAGCTTCCAATGCCCATAGAGTTCCCCTGGAGACGACAGATTTTAGAGAAAGCAACACCAACAATAGAGAATCACTCCCTCCCCATAACTGGGGTAATCTTTGCACTTTCCCTGCCAAGAAAGCTTTGCTCTTCAAAGAGAGGGTGAGGGCCACGTGCTACTTTCCCATCTCTGTACCTTTGTGGTTACAAGCAGGGTGTCTGTGTCTCTCTCCTGCATTGCAATTTCAGCAAACTATTTATTTATTTATTTATTTATATCAATGTCTATTTATCAGTTCAGTTTATTCAGGATGAGACCAGAAGGAGATTGGCAGAGATCTACAGAGCATCAATTCTGATTATCAGCTTATTTTATGTGCCTGCATCACTGATAAGCTACATGTTCACTTTCAACGTCCACAGCAAGCATGGACAGAGAGTTTTAGCATCTTCACTGGGTAAAACATGACAGGGCCAGGTTCTTGCTGCCATGTTTATCCAGTGAGCACTGGGTATCATGTGGGCACTGATAGCAGCTGGCCTCTCTAGACTCATGTTCTTACTCTAGGGTTACTGTGAGGCTGTCTAGGGAGCTTAAGTTATGCAGGTTCCTAACATCTTACTGCCTTAGCTAGATGACAAGCCACATCTGACAGGGCAAAGTTCTTACAGAATCCAGCAATAAAGAACAATATGAAAAGGAAATTAAGTAAATAATTCCATTTACAATAGCATAAGAAAGATAAAACACATAGGAATTAACTTAGCCAATGAGGTGAAAGACTTGTGCACAGAAAATATATATCACTGATGGACAAGATAGCGGAAGGAGTAAGTGAGTGGAAAGCCCTCCCAAGACCATGTATATAAGACAAGATGTACCACTGTTATTACAGCCAAGGTGATCTGGCAATTTAATGTGATCCCTATGGAAATCCCAACTGGAGTGATTTTGGTTTTGTTTCAGAAGCAGAAAATTCCATTCTGGAATTCAGTCTTTCTTTCTTTCTTTCTTCACTTCCTTTTGTTTATATTTTATCATGTTCATTCTCATTACTCTCTTTTATTCCATTTCCATTCTTCACTACTTTCATATCTTTTTGTTTTTAATTCATTGAGTTTTAATTAGGGTTGCTTGCATGAACATGGTTGAGGAGTTATTTATTAGAGCATGGGCACCTTACCAGTAGTTATACTGCTAAAGAAAAATGACTTCGAACCCCTAGCAACAATTAACTGCCAAAAGTCCAAGGCCAGGGGTGGGCACACATGAGCCCCTCCCTTACCTCTGTGGGAATGTGGACCGGCTTGATTTTATGCAGCTCTTGTGTGGATGACCACAGCTCTGTGAGTTCCTGAGTGTGAGGCCATGTCATGTCTAGAAGACAGCATTTTACAGCACTTCTCCCTTCCTACCCTCCAACTCTGACATACTTTCTACCCACACCACTGCAGTGCTCCTTAGCCTTGGAGACAACACTAAAAATGTTCCTTTAGGCTGTGAACTTTATGATCACTTATTTTCAGCACTTTGGTCAATTATGAGTCTTGCACTAACTACTGCTCACGGCTAAAAGAAGCTTTTCTGACTAAAAGAGTCTGTGAGTACGGTCTGAAAGCCTACAAATCTCCTCTCTTACCTAGATTAGCCAAACCCCACTCTCCTCCAGTTATACCTAATAAACATGTTAAGTTTCTAGGTTATTGCATAATTAATGCCCTTCTTCAGAGTGAGCATGGCCCATCCAACCCAAGGTTTTCTGTGAGTATGTCTATGTGTCTGTTGATTCTTTATTTCCTCAACCCACTTAGGGTTTCCAGACACAAGCCATTCTGGAAGCTGTAGACAGTCTCTTCAATAAATGACACTATAAATATGGGATCTCTACAGAATGAGAGTAATGACAGCCCTCACCTTATACCATATACAAAATTACCTTAGAATGTATCAAAGCTTCAAACACAAGACTTGATGTTCTAAAACTCTCTGAGAAGAAAAGAGAGAAATCCTTATGACACTGAATTTTTGATAACATAACCCAAAACATGTAACATTAAACTAAAATAGATAAATTATATCAAAATTGAATTGTGTGTCAAGGGTCCTAATTGACAGAGTGAAACACAATACATGCAATTGGAAGAAAGAAAATATCTACAAATTGTACCCAATGGGGGTTAAGATCCAGGATATATAAAAACTCCTGCAACTGAACAATACAAAAATAAATAAATAAAAGTTAAAAATGGCCAAAGAACTGTTCTCTAAAGAAGACAATTACAAGCCGGGCGGTGGTGGTGCACGCCTTTAATCCCAGCACTTGGGAGGCAGAGGCAGGAGGATTTCTGAGTTCGAGGCCAGCCTGGTCTGCAAAGTGAGTTCCAGGACAGCCAGGGATACACAGAGAAACCCAGTCTCGAAAAACCAAAAAAAACCCAAAAACAAAAACAAAAAAAACCACAACAAAAACAAAAAAAACACAACAAAAAAAAGAAGACAATTACAATAAACCCAAGGAAGGAAACTTAGCATTGTTGGTCATTAGCAAAATTCAACTCAAAAATATCATGACACCCCAATTATGGTACCACATTAACAAACAGCAGCACATTGCTTGCCATGTATGAAAATCCTTGAGCATTGAATGGTACTGTCACCATGGGAAAGAGTGAATCTTCTGAAGAATACAATGACAATAAAGGTAAAAGCAGAAAAACCATCCAATTCAGGGATCCCATTTCTAGACACACACAGAAAAAGTGAAAGCAGGGTCATAAAGAGGTATCCATGCTTTCACATTCAAAGCAGCATTGTTCTTAATAGTCGAGAAGTAGGAGCAACTGATGGACCAGCTGTCCATCAAAAATTGGCAAATCAATGGAATGTTGTCTCTGTGTGCAGTAGGGTATTGTTCAGTCTTAAAAGTGAATCAATTTTGGCACACAACCCAAGGATGAACCTTAAAAATTATGCTGAGCGAAATAAAGAGCATGAGACAGAAGAGCTAGCTCATTGGATAAGTGCACTATCTGAGCAAGCGTGAGGACTTAAGTTTGAACCCATGTAAAAAGCCAAGTGTGGCTACACATGTGCCTGTAACTCCAGTCCTGGGGAAGGTAGAGGTGAGAGAGCTTACTGGTCAGCAGTTTAGTTAGCTCCCCATTTAGGGAGAATCTCAAAAGAATAAGATGGAGAGTACAGAGCAGGACGTCCAATAGGCATCTAGGAAGCAGCATGCACGCATGCACAAATACCACACACATACTTACACCACCTCCCCCTAACACATGAAGTAAAAGATATAAATGGAAAATCATAAAAGAATGCATATTGTGTAATTTCCCTCAGAGTCAAAACTCGAAGTAATCAACTCCTAGAGACAGAAAACAGAATGGCAGTTGGCAGGACTTTGGAATTAGCTGGATGAGTCCAGAGGTTCAGTTCTGGGAGCTAGAGTGTTCTAGAGATGGGCTGCGCAATACTGTATGTGAATGTAGCATACCCTGACTGTGCACTTCAAATTATGCACAAGCTTGCATGTATTTTATCACAGATTATTTTTAAAACCATTAAAAAAAATAGATGCCATACACAACCAGTAAAACAGTCTACAAGGAAACCTCACCTTTAAGGAAACTCAAGGTATTAGAGAATCACATTAGGGCTTTGGGCTACTCCCTCGCCTGGGTTGAGTGGAGCCCACCAATGCTCTATCCACTCTGGTTTTTAGGGAACAATTTTCTGTCTCCAAGGGGCTGTACAATTGGTGCAGATGAGCTCATAGCTATATCCTTTGTCCCCCAGGGGACAGCTTTCATGGGACAGTCAGGAGAAGGGGCTTTCTGTTCATTTGTCTCATACCCCTACAATCTTAGCTTGAATTTGATGCAGAGGCTAGAGTATTGCATTCACATTTCTTTCGGTAATAGCCAATAAAGCCTTTCTCACGAGGTTGGATTGATTAGACTGATTGCATTTTCCTCCCCTGGTGCTGGGGTTGAACTCAAGACCTTGCACACACCGGTCAAGCATTTTCACACTGAGCTACACCCTGAGCCTACTTGCATTTTTATGATCTTGATCTAATCAAATAAAAAAAGAAAAGAAAAGAAATTCAAGGAAACCTTAGGAACCCAGCCAGGCAGATTTGTAAACTCAACACTGAAAGCACTGAGGCAGGTTTGTAAGAGTCCCATGACATTTCCTCCACCCACTGGCTGAGGACTCGCAGCTGCTTCAGACAAACCTCACTAAGTTCCATCTCATCTTCATTTCTCAGGTCACCCTTCTGAGGTCTCCATCTTTTCAGGACACCTAGATGGGGCTCTAAAGTCCATGTGGCCTTGGGTAAGGAAGGACAGCTGGTTCCTTGGCTACAGTGACATGGCACTTGAGACAGTTCTACAGAAATTCCACAGATATGTTTTGGCAAGTATATACTGGCTCTGACTGCCAAGATGCTGTTCTTCCTCCAAAAACTAGCTGGAAAAGAACTTCAAAATGCACAAATTAAAGGGTACATGCCCTTGTCCAAGATGATTATAAAGAAACCTACATGGAACAAAAGGGGAAGAGAGGCATAGAGCCTCAAGTCCTTCTGGGTTAACAATACATTCCCTGCACACTGAATGTAGTAAAAGTAGCTTCTTGGGGAATGGACATGTAGGCTCTTGAGTTTTATAGACCGGTTTCCTTACTGCTGACCACAAGTGATAAACCAAAAGTTAAGAGACATGTTTGGCTGACAGTAAGTATACTAATGTAATGTCAGACAGGATATTTGAAATTGGGATTAAGTTAAAAACAAATAAGGCTTTCAGGTGAGTGGAAAGATAGTTCAGTCAATGCACATCATCCAGCATCCATGTAAAAATCTGGGAATGATGGTATATTCTGTAATCCCTGCACTGGGCAGGCAGAGACTGGTAGATCCCTAGAGTCCACTGTTCAGCCCGCCTACACAAATTGGAAAGCCCTAGGTCCCAGGAGTAGACTCTGTCTCAGGAAACTAAGATGTGAATGATAATGAAAATGTGGTATACATATACAATAAGATAATCACTTCTTGGTGATTTAACTTTTAGGGGCCAACATTTGACATTAAAATGCTTGGTCCATTCTGGCTAAATTCTAGCCTTAGTTTTCTTTCTTTCTTTCTTTCTTTCTTTCTTTCTTTCTTTCTTTCTTTCTTTCTTTCTTTCTTTCTTTCTTTCTTTCTTTTGTGCTCTATTTCATGTTATCTTGGGGTACACATGTTCCTTCCAGTTGGACGTTTGGAATCTATGTCTAATTTAATGCGAGTCTTGATTCATGGGCCTAGGCACTCCTAAGTAGCCTACACTCCTTCTGTCCTCTGCTGAGGTTTCAGCTTGCTATTTTTTAGATTGTTTTGGAGTTTGTGTCTGTGGTGGTTTTAATGAGAATGGCCCCCATAACTTCATATGTTTGAATGCTTGATCTGCAGTTGGTAGACTATTTGGAAAGGATGAGAAGGTGTGACCTTGTTGAAGGATGTTACTGAAGGTTCAAAAGCCCACAGCATTCTAGTTGGCTTGCTCTTTGCCTCCAACTTGTAGAACAGGATGTACAATCTCTTGCCTTCTGCTCCAACACCATGCCTGTTGCTGCTGCGCTCCTTATCATGGTGTTTTATCAAGTCAAGGCAATAAAAAAGTAATTAAGACAATGTTTGTTCTTTAAGTGTTTTGTCTGACTTTATCATCATGAAGTGACTTCATGTGGACCCCCCCCCCATTTATCATGACATACTGTACTGAGAAATGTCATAAACCTGGGGACCTGTTGCTATTAGCTCTGGTCCTCTGGTCAGATTTCCCAGAACTCAGGGCTGGCCTGCCTTCACTTTCTCAATATGGCATATGTGAAGGGGTGTTGACCATATCCAGCCCAGGGCAGTCTGATCTGAGTGCAGTGTATAAAGACTTGGCCATGACTAGCAAGACTCAGCTGACCATGTGGGTCTTAGGCTTGACTGATTCTCTGTGTCATTCCTAAAGAGCTTTGTCACAGAGTTTTCACAGAGCTGTTCCACCTACTGCTAGAGCCCCAGAAGCCAGGCTCAGAACCTGGGCCTTGCTCTTTGTGGAAGACTTTGCTTTCACACATGAGGCCCCAGTCACAAAGTACTTCTAATGCAAGGGAACCCTCAGCCCTCTTTCTTGCCCCTGCTTCCTGGGAATAGGCCATAAGATCTCAAGGGACAATTAAGCCTGAAAGTATTCAATGAACATTCATGTGCCAGCATCAGACTTACAGATACATAGGGAACATGCCTCTCATCTCTTGGGGCTAGTAGTATTTGGGGAACAAACACCTAATTAGGTGACAGAAGGCCAAAGTTCTGGAGATCCACAGAGCCACAATGGGTACAGAGATAACAGCTGAAGATAGTATGGGATCTGAGCTGAGGCCTGGAGGAGTAAGCTAACAGATAGCTAGGTAGTCTGAGGACAAGATTGTTCTGTCCTCCTGTCCCTGGACTTGGGTCCTCCCACTTGCCTGTGTCTCCTACTGGAATCAATGAAACTGAGTAAAGGATAGAGACAAAGTCTCCCATGGCTTTGGTCCCCTCAATATAACCAGGAAGACTTCAGCATTCTTGTGATCAAAGTCAGTATACTCTGTCGAATAGCTCAGGAGAGTTGGGAGCCAAGATATGAGACACATTCTTTTATTCATTCTTTCATTCATTCAGTAAGTCAATCAGTCATAGGACATTTGTCAAGTTACTACTGTGAAACACTAGGGACTCAGTAAGGAACAAACTGAACCATGTTATGCCCTGCATGGGGCTTAGGTTCTGCTGGGGTGACCACCAACAGCCAACTAGACACTGTGTGGTATCAGGCAGGTATATGCAATAAACAAAATACAAATCCTAGGGCCTCAAAGTGTGTGTGTGTGTGGGAGGGATATTATTTTGGGAGGGTGGCTAAACAATGCCTAAGAAGTTGACATTTGTGCTGTGGCAGGAACCTGATGTTCAGGAAGGAGTACTCCCTCAGGCATGGGTAATAAATAATGCCCAAAGCACCATGCTCCAAATTCATCAGCTTGGTTAATATCTGGCCACAGACAGAGTGAGCAGTCAAGCATGGAAAGAGCCTCATGAGGGGTCTGAAGTCAACAGATTCCCATCCACTCTCTCCTTCCTCCTAGGCCTAGGCCTCCAGTTCTTTAGGTATGAGAAGAGTAAAGAGAGATGCCCCTGGGTGGGTTCTTGGCCTGCAGGATCATCATTTGGTCCAGCCAGGGAAGCCACTAGCACCATATGAAGGTACATCACAGGACATTTTCTTTGGGATGCTACAACTAGAACTGAAAGATGCCACAGGCAAGATCCAGCAATTTCTATTTTCTTTTAATTGTACTCATAGCCATTCCATAGCTTTTATATTAGAGAGAGATAAAGTCCATACCAGCTGAACATTCTGGCATCTGGTACCATTTATGTTAGTATACTGAGCTAATAAACAGTAACATTCTGAATATAATGGCAATTCCTATGTCTCAACGACATTAAATATCAACCACACGTATGTCACCTTTAAGCAATAGCACCCTTCCTTGGAGCCAGACGCCTAATACCTAGGGCTTGTCTGTGTGTCTTTAAAACATTTGCTGAATCTTTTATTTAAGCATGCATCATTTGAAAGGGAAACTGTTGCCCTACACGCTTGTGTTACATGCAGCACTCTCAGAGCAGGGAAAGGGGTCATCCCTGCAGCCTTTGACCAGAAACCCCAGATGACTTGAAACCAGGCCAATTTCTGTAATGTTATAAGAAAGCAAGAAACCATAAACTCCAGTGTGTGTGACAGAGTCTGTCATCTCATGGCAGGAATGAATAAAAGGAATCTTTTGAAGGGAACACCAACAACTCAGTCTTGTGGGGATCCTTAAATAATCACTTTAAGTACACACTTTTAAATCTTCAGAAAGTTTCCATTAACCTTGGGATTCTAGTAGATGGAAAAAGAACAAAGAAAACTCTTACAGAACCAAGTTTTAAAGTTGTACAAGCCTTTAAATTGTGTAGAAAGCGCACAATTTATGGAGGCCAAGAATTATTCTACCCAAAATGATTCAGAAAATAAAAATTTTGAATTTTTTTTCTGGTATTTCTAGAAACTAGGTTTCTTTTTGGAAGAAGGTTCTGTTTCCATAAAAAGAATGGAAGAAGGGAGAGAAGATAAAAAGAAGGCACAAATAGATACATAACAGACAGGGAAACAACAGATAGACAAACAAATGATTGATAGATATTGAAAGAAAGTTATATACACATAGATGGAATATACATAGATGTGTACATAGATTCATAGATATTTGTATGCATATGTATTTGTCTGTGTATGTATACGTGCACATGCATCTACGTATCTCTATGATGTATCCTACTCCTCACATCAGCCCTGATCTTGTCTGAATTATGCTTACTGCCTTTCTTCTCATATAATAGGCCTGCTACAGGGATGACTGAGGAATGAAGAGGGATTTGGATTGGCAAATTCATATCAATATTTGATAAATTCACCCCTATTTTCTTCTCCACATCCTTTGGGCAGCTTGCATGTTCCACTACATGTTTTAGCTCACCTTGAAGTGAACTTGAGACTCAGACCTAGAACAAATAGCCTGTTTCTCATAAAAGTGTGATGCTGACTCAGGCAGAATTTTGTATCAGCTGTTTCTGGAATTTCAGAGGCAGGGATGTCAGGCATCCTGTCCCTAGGTTAGTTAGGTCTTTATGGGGGACTTGAAGAGGGCTATGGGACTCTGATTTCTTTCACTTCTCAGCCACCAGGAAGTAAACAGTTTGCTCAGCTACATGCTCTACCATGATATATCACCTCCCTAAGGTCCTAGAATGACAGGTCACTGACCTTGGACTAGAACTACAACTGTGAGCCAAAAACATCCTTTCTCTTTTTAAATTTATATTTCGTATATTTGCTTACATTTGTGGCTTAGGATTAGGATCTTATCCATGAAAACAAAAACTACTAGCTATCTCTTCCTCAGCAGCTTCATTTGTTCCTGGGGCTAGTGAAATGTTCTTTTACCCATGTTTTTGTGTCTTTGGAGGCCTTGTGCCGGCAGCCACGTTGTAGAGATACCATAGGTATAACCTCTCTGTTGTGTCCAGAAGGCCCAATCTCACAGTGGGCATCTGGGTCCTCAGACTCTTATAATCTTTTTTAGCCCCCTTCCTCAATGCTCCCTGAAACTTAGGTATCAAGGTTGTGTTGTAGATGTGACCACTAATCATGTATTCTCTGCATTTTGACCAGTTGTAAATTTCTGTTACAGAAGCTGACTTATGTTTGACACTGTAAGTAACAGAAACCTGAATAACACAGACTCTTCAAGAGAAAAATGAAATAACCTGACTTACTGTTTAAAGATAAAGTGTCTCCTGACTGGTTGGGGAGGAAGGGATAAGAGTAGAAGATACTAGAAACGGGGAGGGTTTTTAGTAGGCTCCACCAGTAAGACAAGGGTGAGGTGACAACCACACAACAAAGACCAAGTCAAGATGGAGAGTCTGTGGACTAGCAAGGGCTAGCCGAGAGCAGCCACGGCAGGCAGACACAGATGGGCAGGCACCCTAGAGATGCCAAATCAGGAAGGAAGCACGCCAAAGCCTGGCTTAGTATGGTGACAACATGTCATTCCTTTGACCCTGTGCAGCACAATATACAACAGAAAAAATAAATATAAGCAAAAACATCTTGCTTAGAGTGGGGGGAGCTGTATCTTGCTTATGAAAGTTTTTCATGAAAATAGAATTCACAGGAATGAAGTGATTTCGTTAAAATGAAAATACATTTATGAAAAACAGATTCTTAGCGAACAGCTATCGGCCTATCTATTTTAGTTCATACTGACATACGTTGAATTGGTCACATCTCACTGAATCAGCTTTAAATTCTATCTTCAATTCTCTGAAGAGTGCTACAGGTCGCCCACGGTGAGCTTGCTGAGTATGAGCCTCCTCCTAAGGCATCTGGCAGTGTTCTAGAGGTTAAGAAGAGGAACCAGGAAAGGGGAAATCATTGGGAATGTAAATAAAAAAAAAATATAGAAAAAAAAAGAGTCTGTGATTAATCAATAAATGTTAGTTGATGGGGAATTGCACTATTCCAAGCTCTCAGGAGGATGTTAACACCAGACAAGGCATGGCCCTGTGCTCTTGGAGAATCAAGTTGAACCCAATGGTTCTGCCAGCTTCTTAGAAGCTGAAACAAAGTGACTTCTCATCAGAGCCACGTTATCACTGGGCAAAGCCAAGATAAACCCAATGGAATCTGCACAGACCACACAGATCTTCACAATCTTCCGCACAGCAATGTGCAGTCCAGTGAACCAGACTGTCATGTAAGGGCAACCTGCATCTAACACAGCACGTGTCTCACATTTTCTCTGCTCACATTGTTCTCCAGAGTTGTTAAGAATCTAGAGCTAGGGTTAGTCCCCATTCAGGAAGGATGAGGTTTAAAACAAGGGATTGAATGGGTGAAGACAACATTCCGAGAAGGGAAGCATAAAGAGACATGTTTTTGGTTTGGGGCTAAAACAGCAAGAAACACAAGGAATGAATGTGTTGTGAAACATTGAGAGAAAAATGCAAAATGCTCATTTTTGTCTGTCTTCTCTTTGCCCCTGCTCACTCCAGGCTAAGCAAGCATCTAGCAAGCAATCAACAATGAACGGAACTCGCTCCAAGATCCTAGGAGCAATAACACTGCGGGAGTGGTGCAAGGAGCTAAACTTCCTTTGGCAGAGTTCAGAGCTGCTTATCAAAAATCATATTTTCAGAGTCCCACCCACCCACAGAGGCTGATTCTGGAGAAGCAGCACTGGACCCAGGAACCTACATCCTTAGCGTGTCCCCCAGGAAGTATTACCTTTGTAACTGATCCTGTCTTCTCCAAAGGGCAACTGCTGGTGTGGATTGGTTCTGCTAAATGTCTAAGATGATGTCATAGCCAAGAACTCCACCCAGGACCCATCCTGCAGGTAGTAAGCTTAAGGATGTTCTTCACAGCCACAGGAGCCTAGAGGTGTTTCCAAGTGAGTCCTCCTAATTAAAATGGGGAAGCAGAGGCAGGAATAGTTCCAGAATGTACCCAAGGGCCAGAGCTAACCTGAGTATGACCAGAGTCATTGTGATGTCTAGTCCACAGATCTTTTCTTCCTGCCAAGCCACTTCCTCTTTTCAACTTTACCTTCACTAGGTTTAAAAAATAATAGCTATCCCCAGGCAGCCACAGATAAATTTGTGTCACATTTCCACCTTCCAATTTGGAAACAGGAGGGAAAGAAGGCAAAGAAGTGTGTCAGGTACTTTACAAAGATTTCTTTAAAAGTAAAATGAAGCTGGGGAGATGGTGCTGTCAGTAAAATGGCTACTGTGCAATCACCAGGACCTGACGTCAGAGCCCTAGAACACAAGTAAAAAGCCAGGTATGGAAACACATGCCTATAATCCCAGCACTGGGAACAGAAGGATCCCTGGAGCTCACCGACTACAGTCTAGCCAAACTGGCAAACTCCAGATTTAGTGAAAAACCTGGCCTCTAATAATAAGGTGCAGAGTGATTGAAGAAGACATCCAACTTCCACCCTCTGACCTCTCTATGCACACATGCATGTATATAGGAACATAGCAATGTATATATTTATATGTATGTGCACACATAAGTATATATAATGCAAATGCATATAGGCACTGAAGTAATTATAGTCTTAGAAAATTAAACCTCAAGATCAGCAAAATGCTCCATAGCTTTATAATGGATTTGGCAAATTGAAAAATATTCACAAAACTTTCCATGGAGAGGTGTATCATTACATGATTCTCCTATTGCCCCAATTTGTACACAATTTACTCTCTGTGTATTTCTATATCTGTCTCTTTATCTCTCTGTCTCTAGCTCCCTCAGTCTGTCTCTGTTTCTGTCTCTGTCTGTCTGTCTGTCTGTCTCTCTCACAAACACACATACACACACACACACACACACACACAGAGAGAGAGAGAGGGGGGGGAGCGAGGGAGGGAAAAGAGAGAGAGAGAGACCAGCACGGGCTGGTTTTCCTGCTAACCCATTTTCAGCCATTGTTGTGAGGGTAAGAGTTTGGGTTCATTTCTTTACTTTGGCTGATTTTCCTCCAACAAATGTGCCTCACTTGCATAATAGCTCATGTTTTTAAGTAAATGGAAACAGCTACTCCCTGCTCCCTATCTATCATAAGTGCTAAGCCTCAGGAATCTGGAACATCCATTTGCCTGGGAGATTGTGCCCAAGGGACCAAACTCATGGTAAGGCATGCAGCTTTCTTCTCTGACCCCACCTCTCCCTATGAATGAAATACAAGTCCAGGATTTCTTAGCCCAGCTGAGTAATCAGTGACGCAAGGGTGACAAGACATGACTCAAAAAGACAGAGAAAGTAGCGTCACTGTGCTTGGGCCAGGAAGTTGCCCCAGTCCTCTCACTTGGAGTTCCAGGCGTGGAGGGGACAGTTAGGGGTCATTGCTTCTTCCTTTGTGCTCCTTTTCTGGGTATGAAGCAGCGGCATGCAGGAAAGCAGTGGTTTGTGGGGAGGTCTAATGACTACAGTAAGCTATACCGCAGTCAGTAGTTACATGGTCTGGCCAAAGTCTGGTTGTCAAAACAATGAGCAGAAGGCAGGGGCACAGCACAGGGAGGAGGATGCTAGGATTCAGAGGTTCTGAATCATGTGATATCTGTTATACTTCTCTTCCTGTCACCTATCACCACATTGCTCAATATTTGCTAAATAGAAAAGCAACCGGATAGGGGTTTCGATGTATTCTCTGTTGGGTGTGCTCACTTTCTTAGCCACATACTTGGCTTATGGCTTTGGGTCTTCTTTGGAATGCCCCCAGAAACAAGTGATTCGCTGTCTCATTTTAGACAGTGGCGCCTGTTTCAAAGAAGAGATTTTCCTTATTCTTAGAAGTGTGGCCCTTGCACCTGAGCATGCATACAAATCACTGAAATTAGGGTGGGCTGAGGAGTTTGTATTTCTCTTAAGTCCCCAGAGAACTGAATTATGTTATGATATAAAGACTCACATTATGAATTCTATCCAGCACCACACACTGAAACTACTGATTTCCAAATATCAGTTTAACACTATTTTCCTCTTCATTCTCAAATCCTGTAGGGAAAAGGCAGAGTGCCAAAAATTAAAGCAACACATACACACACACACAACACACACACACACACACACACACACACACACACACACACACACACACACACACACACATCACTCTTACCCCTGGCTTTAATATTAGGGAACACAGGGCAGGTCCTTTTCTGTTTTGTGTTCAGTCTTTTAAACCTGTGGGTGTGCCTCTCCTGTCTTCTTTGGCTCTTCCCTTACCAACTGAATAAACAAGATAGGCAGCCATGGCCCAAAGACAACATTTTCTCTTCTGAGGTCCCAGCACACAGGATCTATGCGCCGAGCTCAGATCACTTAGCCGGCCTGTGCTGTCTTCCTCACACGGAAGTCAGGTAAAGGTGAAGACGGAGTGGCCTGTGCATCCATAAGTTGCACCAACTTCCTACTAATGGCTCCTTATTTCCGCACTGTGACTTCCAGAGGTTCCCATGAGGACAGTGGCAGTGGGTTGGAGGGCTGAGATCTTCTGGTGTAATCCAAAGAGACCTCAGAATCAACACAACCGAAGTCTCTCAGCCTCCCGTGACTACGGACATGTCCGTGCTCCCAGCTAAAATCTGCATGCTCTGTCACCTTCTCCTACTCTGATAGGGAAGCCACTCATGGAGAGGGACAATCAGGGACACAAGGTACATGTTTTTGGGACTCCCTTTCTGACACGCACCTGTCCTCTGAGAGTCAATGGAGAACTTTATCTAGATCCAGGTTCCCAGGTGGCAGGTTTTCTAAGGACAGGATTTGTCTCCTACAATTGCTGAGGGCCCAAGACCCAGCAATGTTCAAGGTCCAAGTTATGTCTTCTCCACAACAATTGAGAGAAGCAAGCTTCACCCCATCTCTTGGAGCACAAGTCCTGCGTTTGACTCTAAACAGCAACATTGCTATTCTATCCTACTTTCTATCAGTTTCTACCATTTTAGATCAGATGCAGTTTGTGTCTCTGGCCTCAGTCTACCTTTCTTCTCATTCCTGGTACCCTGTGTGGTTGTCTCGAGTAACAGACTTTCATGCAGAACTCACAGTACAGTCTTGCCCACTGAAGTGCCTCTTGGCATTTTACATTTCCCAGAGAGTGGTCTCTTCCCACAGCTGATCTTTGACATTTGATACTTCCTATAATTGATAGGATACTATTTAAAAGCTGGACAATCAGAGGGGAGAGATGGAATGAAGGAAGCTGAGTAGCTGATATTGATCTAGAGAGTAAAGACATGCAGAAGCCAGATTGTTAGTGCCTGGCCTTTCATGTAGCCTCACTATACCACCACAACAGCAACCAAGCCTCTTCCACTGCCCCAGAGAGAATAAAGGCACCCTGAAGCTCTATCGCTTCTAATAAGAGGAAAAGGAGAATATTGTCCATAAGAAACCTCCCCCCGTGTGGATGTATGTGTGCCTTTCTCTCTTTCACTGTTTCTGTGTGTATCTGTCTTTCTTTCTCTCCCCCCACCCCTTACTCTCCTCTCTCTCTCATGTGTATGTGCTGGGAATCTTAGATAAGAACCCCTCCCTCTTCTTAAGCATTGGACCTGGGAGAGAACTGCCCTATTGCTGAGTAGCCAAGAGGATTAACTAGGCAGGAGATACCAAACACGGAGGTCTCCATCTGTTTTTTTCTGATCCCCATATACCATAACCTTCACCTGTTTTTGTTGGAATGCTCATGACCACAACTCACCCGGGTGTCAGCGACCTTGGAGAATGAGGGCACACACACCCTGAATTGCATACATAAGCTACCATCATGACAGCTCCCTGTACAGACCCTGTTGGCCCGCCTCTCCTTCTATTGACCCAGTGACTATGCCCACATCACCTAGGTTATGCAGACAGGTTGCTTGGGTTTAGTTAAGCACAGGTTCCAAGACTGGGTTTGAAAGTGGGTCAAGACTCATCAGACCATTTATTTATAGCTGTCTCAGTTACATCTACTACTAGTAAGTCATCTCACAATGTCACTGTTTTAAATAGCAACCATTTATTACTTCTCACAGGTTTAATGAGCTGTGTGGTGTTTTTGGTTTTGTTTTTTCTGTATGCAACACCATGGCATTCAGGGCTCACTTGACGTGGAATATCCACAGGGCTGGCCCACAAAGCCAGCACCGTGGGGGAAGCCACAAGGCCGGGCTCCAGCAGGGCTTGTGTTGTATCATGATCTTCCTTTCTGTATGGCCACTCTGTGCTCTGTTTTTATTACCCAGAACTGAACAATCCCAGAGCACAAACAAGAATACCATGGGCCCTTCTAAAGACTTAGACTTACCATAGGCAGTCTCTTCTACCATACTGATCTTTGATTATATTCTTTTATTTGACTTACTTTTCAGAGTTTTGGCACAGGCCCAGACTGACCTAAAAAACTTGTGATCTTTCTGCCTCCACCTCGTGAATGCTAGGATTACAAGTGAGTATCACTACATCCTGGGACTGCACATATATAAGCATTTTTTGGCAGCACTAAGGCCACCACATAGCATCAATGTAGGTGGAGGGAGGCAAACAATGTTGTGGCATCCCTGCTTGCTCTGAGGAAAAATGAGAATATTAGGAAAAGATCATCTCTCATCCCTACTGCTAAACAATTCTGTCACAGCTTCATTGTAATCCTAAAGACCCTGACAGTGGTTTTCGCCTTAGGAAACCTCCTACTTGCCAAACACCAGACAACAAGCCAGTCTCCTTGTGTCAAAAGGATACTGTGCTTTCCCAATATACAGTCACTATGATTACTACCCTTGGTCATAGTGTGCGTGCGTCACCTTTGAGGTAGATCTTGCATCCTAATGGGGAATGGGGAACACCATTGCGATAACGCCAGTGACTATGATATGTGACCTGAAGCCACTTAGCCAAGACCAGCAGAAAATAGCATGTCTGAATCAGAAGCACTGGCCCCTGTGTCACAGGCGTCACCGATCCATGGAGGAATGAGGCATTCCAGACCCTCTCCACAAGCACAGATGGTGACTAAAGGCATTAGCATTTCATTTTGAGGCATATGTCTTAGCTAATAAGCCTTAATCATGTCTCTCTTAAGTAATACTTGAGCCGTTTTATGCATTTCGTCAGGAACAAAATTTAAGCATTTAGGGCATAAGCCATCTTTGGTGGCTTTTCTAAACTGTTATTATAGAAAGGGGGAAAAAAGAAATATAGGTGTGGTGCTCTTGGAACATAACTCAGAGCTTTGAAATATTCTGGGATTGCCCTTTTGAAGTTAATATGGAAAGAAGATACAACCTGCAGGGTAAGGCTCAGGAGTGAGAGACAGGCTGGAGATTTTTATCGGCTATCCCCTAAATTCCAGAATCTTCCTCTAAGTCTGTCCTTTGGGGTCCAACCTCCTTTCTACAGGGGTCACCTAAGACCATCAGAAAACACAGATATTTACATTAAGATTCATAACAGTAGCAAAATTATAGTTATGAAATAGCAATGAAAATAATTTTATGGTTGGGGTCATCACAACATGAGGAACTGTATCAAGGGGTGATGGCATTAGGAAGGTGGAGAGTCACTGCTCTGAGTATATCTGTGAGATAGAATACTAACTTCAGAACTAACAGAAGCAAAACAATGGGCTGTGTATAGGTCAGGGCTCTCAAGAGGAACATAATTTATAGAATAAATGAGTGTGCCTATGCACACTATGTGTGTGTGTGCACGTGTGTGAAATTTATTAGAATCACTTAAAGGCTGTGGTCTAGCTACTTCAACAATGGCTGGAAGGTCCAAGAATTCAGTAGTTGTTCAGTCCACAAGGTTGCATGTCACAGCTGGTCTTGAGTATATCCCAGAATCCTGAAGAAGGCTCTGTGGTCAGTGAAGGAATGAACTTGCCAGAAAAAGAGAGAGAGAGAGAGAGAGAGAGAGAGAGAGAGAGAGAGAGAGAGAGAGAGAGAGAGAGAGATGGCAATGGGCTAGTTTTTTTCTTCCATGTTGTTTAGACTGCTGGAAGATGTGGCCAATTCAAGGTGTATCTTCCTATCTTAAAAGACCAGAATTAAAAGTGAATCTTTGCACTTTGAGTAATTTAATTAAAAATCTCCTCATAATAGGTGAAAATACTCATGCACTTGAGTTTTAGTTAATTCCAGATGTCAACAATGAGGAACAGCCATCACAGTCCTTCTCTTCATGATGCCACAGTTTTTATTTGCAAGTAAATGGAAAGCTGTCTTCAGCGTTATCCCTGAGGGCTAGTCACTATGTTTAAAGTGAACACCAGTCTAGAACCTCCCTCCCCAATCCAGGTTCAGTCAAAGGACAGGGGAGTCAAGCTTACATCAGAGGATAATATTATAAGGCTGATGGCTTAATTTTTATTCTAAAATCAAGAAAACTTTGTTCCATGAATTAGGTCATGTGGCCTCTGGGCCGAGTGCAGGAGGTACATTTCTTAGGCAGAGAAGGGCTGAAAAAAGAAGAAACAAATGCAGAAGCTGAGCCAGTTATTTCAAAGTCATGTTCCTTATAATCCAGAGGTGACAGAACAATAGGAACTTAGCTGATTAGTTACCATCAGGTCACATAGAGTCACTTACACAGTGTAAGGACTAATCTGAAAGGAACATTTAATCCTGGTCTCTTGGAAAGCCAGACAGCTTCATTTTAGGCAAGTGACCAGAATTTAAGCAGCGTTGATTCTATTTTCATTTTTATCCTGGTCTGTCAGGTTTCAGTGCATGGGCCTCATCTAAAGCCTGGCCTCCTAGATTTTTTTTTCAGAGCTAGGAAACAAGGACCTAAAGGCAAGCACACTGCCACTGAGTTGCTCCCCAGTACCTTCCTGTGGCGTCTGTTATAACATCTGGAACACAAGTCAGAGCTCACAAACAGCAGATTAGCATTCTTCTAGAAGTCTTGCAGCAGGAGTTTGTTTTCTGGTGTTTCTGGAAGAGAAACATTTAAAGTCAAGGTAAGGTGGTCTGGGCTCCTCTGTAGCTCCTAACCTTGCTAGGAGTTCATGTATTTTCTCTGTGTCTGTGTCCTGCTTGCTGCTTATTAAAGGTAGCAGTCATATTAGATCGTCACCTGCCCTGATAACCTCACTTGGCCTTGTCACCTCCAGAAAGAGCATGTCTTCAAATCAGTTACTTCCTGAGGTACTAGGGGTTGGGACTTTGGTGTGATAACTAGGTAGGAGGGCACAATCCTACCTATGGCAGAAGTTGTTCCATTCAAACCACTGGCTTCCCGAGGATGGCCCCACATCCCAAATGCAGCTGATGTGTGTGGGAGTGTGAAGAGCCTGAAGATAAGCAGGTGAGTGTGTCAATGTACACTGTTGAAAAGGAAAAGGGAGAGGAACCCCATTAGCGTTACCACAGAGATCTTTGGGAATACTTGGTGCACCGAAACCTAAGAGGGAAAAGGATCTGGGGATATAGCTTAGTAGGCAAAGTGCTTGCTATGCAATCACTAGGACCTGAGGTGTCCCAGAACCCACGTACAGAAAGAAGCCAGGGATGGTAGTCTGTTTCTGTAACTCCAGCACTGGAGATTCTAAAACAGGGGAATCCCTAGTGTCACTGGCCAGCAAGCTGGGCCTAATTCAAGAACTTTAGGTCCCATTGAAAGATCCCTTTTCAAGATACAAGACAAACAACACATGAGAAACTATACCCAAGGCTGCCTTCTGGCTTACACACACACACACACACACACACACACACACACACACACGTACCTACTCACACAAACCTGCACACAAATAATTAATTATAATTAATTAAAATGAAGAATGGAATAGAAGGGCTGGGAATGGATGTAAGGAAGAAATTTCCCCATGAAAACCAGGCTCCTTCCTGGGTGTGTGGCTCTGACAAAGGGTTTCCAAAACTTATGAGCACCAGTTGCTCATGGGAAAGGGTTTGGTATGAGGGGCCCGGTCATCCATTCTTTCCTACCCAACAGAAAAACAAGTAAGAAGCATCCTTTCCATTCTCCCTCCAGCCTCATAATGATAGTCAAGGACTTGCTTCTGTGACAAGCATTCTGACTCAGTGGTAATTGCTGCTCTCACTTCTAGACCTCTTAAGCCCCATGAGGGGGATGAGCTGGATGCTTGTCCATACTTTCCCAGCACTTTGGCAGCCCATGGGAGGACCTCTCTTGGAAGGAGCTGTGTCTCTGAGGGCCTGTCAGTGATAGCCTGTACTTACTCTTTGGTACTCTGAAGACGTCACCAAGCATCATAGACAGAGTTTTCTAGGACACTGTAGCCTGAGGAGTACTGGTCAGAGTGAGGTCATTTGAGTCATTTCCCTAATTATCCTGACTCTAGCCTGCCACCAACTGTGTCATTTCTGTCAGGTTGCGGTAGACAGATATAGCATCAATCTCAGATGGACAATCTCTCTTTAACCAGTGGCCGAGAGCAGTGGGACTGGGATATTTGGGTGTTTCCAAACAGACACTGGTCTCCCCTGATTAATTAATACATAGAACTCTGAGCCCACTGCTGGACTGTTAAAACATCTGGCACAAGTACTCTGCTTCAGACAAAACTCGCAGAGATGAGTCCAAGGTGTGGTCACTACTTTCCACAGGGTTTCTGGTCTCAGAGTACTGCAGATGATAGAAAGACAGAAAGGGAGACTTACAAAGTCTCATCTACAGTCAGCCCATACAGCCACTCCTCATTCCTGAAGAGCCGTACATACATCTGCCCCATCACCCAAAACAGGACAGGAACCTATCTAATATGAGAACACCCAGATCTGGGCAGTCCACAATGGTGTCAGTGTGATGCCAGGGAGTGGAACAGGAGGTTGGCAGGGGATGAGGTTGGGGGTATGGAGAGAGGCAGGACTCTTCAGGGATAAGATGGTAGCCAAAGACAGCATCACAGGGAGAAAGGGGATCCAAAGGAGCCTCTACCCTGAGTTTGCCATATTTAAGACAATGCATCAAAACCTTTCCTACAAAATCCATCTCCTGCCACATGCCACAGAGATACACAAGAGGCTCTCGTGTACTAGGTTCAAGTTACCCAGTTCTTAATCCCTGCAGGTAGTTTCTCAGCCTTCTGAAGGTCTCAGTTTAGAAATCAACAGAACTCAAGAGTTTGTCCCCCCCCCCCCCCCCGTAGAACAGGCTGGCCTCAAACTCTGAAATCCACCTACCTCTGCCTCCCAAGTGCTGGGATTAAAGGCATGCGCCACCACTGCCCATCTTGAACTCGAGAATTTTTAAAAGCAATATTTGCTTATAGCATGTGACCTTATAGGTAATATTACTACTTAAAGAGAAGTCTATGAACAACTGTCCTTTCCCTGGAATGGAGAGGCAGGGCACAATGCAGCATGATCAGGCCTGACCTGATCTCTTAGCCAGCAACTGAGAAAACCCATGAAATTGCACATTATACCTTTCCCCTGGCTCCCATCTCAGATGGCCATATTCTTGCCTCACTCTGAAGAGTTTATCTTGTGGCTGGGGCATCTTTCAATGAAAGACATATAGTTTTATTCTTTATATGTCTTCCCCATCGCTGTGACTGATCTTGGCTCATTTTTTTTTAATAGGAGGGTAGTACTGCATTGAAAGAATGTTTTAAGTATGTTTCACAAGGCTGCATGTGTTCTTTTCTGGGTTTGATCCTAGAGCTGGTTCCTATGCATTCCTTAGTTTTCCATAAATCCTATAATATTTCTCAGAGCCTTTTTTGTCTCTCCCAGTGACAGGTGGCATTCCCTGTGGGCGCTGGCTAGTGTTGCTCACTGAGTTCCACTTTCCTGGACGCTGTTAACTCACTTGAAACCATGGGTGCTGTGAGTTGAGAAGGCTGTGAATCAGACCCACTGGCCATCCAGTGCCAGACAGTGAGGTGCCTCTTGCTCTCACATGTGTCTGCATGACACAGCAAATCCCTAAAGGCCAACTTGGTTCATCCAAAGTGGACACTCAGAAGTGCTATGTTTCTTCCTGGCTCCATTCTGGGACAAACTGTCATGACCGGGTCACTCTTGGGAAGTACTGAGTATCTTTTTTGTGTGTTGGGTCAAGAGACCTTCTGTCCTCTACTGCTGTATATCATGTGACAGCAGTAATGGTGCTTAATAAAGTAGATAATCCATAAATACAGTCACTTCCTCCCCCTAAATATTAAATGAAAAATTCCAGGAACAAACAACTCATCTGTTTTAAATAGCATTGCTATGGTTGCTCTATCTTGTTAGCTAATATAAACTTCATATTGTGTCTGATTCATAAGGTCAACTTTTCAAAGATATGTGTATATAAAAGGGGAAACACACCTGGGATTTGGTACCAGCCATGGTTTCAGGTCAAGGTCTTGGGATTTCCTTCCATCGATGGTAGAACTATATTTTTGAAATTACTATGTGATCTGGGGAAAAGTTACTTGATTTCTCTGAGCCCACATTTTGACAAAATTTAGTGTAGCCTCCCAGTATTACCCCCAAAGGGATTAAAGGAGATTCATAGAGATGCTTTACAACATCCACAGTGTGGAAGGGAACACAGGATTGTTATCTTTGCTACTCGTTGTCAAAAATTGGCAACCAATGCTCAGAAAAATACCTTCTGCCCCAATAAACCACACTTCCACTGACCCCGGGTCTCCTTCAGCTGCAGCAATGCCTGTTTACTCAAGGGACACCAGAGAGGGCAGAGCTGTGGAGGAGTGGGATCCCTGGAAGGGATCCCTGCTCTCTCTCTACACTGAAAGCAGAAGCTCAGGTCTAGAGGGCAGTGGGGGAAAGATCAGCTATCACAATGGGCTTTCCACTTGCCCCTGAACCACTCATTCTGGGGGCTGTTGTGTTTCTACACACCATAACCAAAGAGGGATCTACCCACTAGCCCTGCTGGTGGAGGTGCCTCCTTGGCATGTGTGCTGCTCCTGGCTCCCCATAGCTCTGTCTCTGGGGAAGACATTCCCCAGCAGACATAGAAGCAACTTGGGAAAACTCATCTTGCACTGGTGCTGACAACGTGGAACGAGATCATAGACATGATAGGGACACATACATTACACCAATGTCCAATATTGTCCTTTCACACTATTTGTGTTACAATAAAGAATTGTAACCCTAAAAGTAGAAGTTACTTTTTTATTTTATCTTCAGCATCTGATACTCTAGTACCAGAGGCTGGAAGCAGTTGAGCTATTGGACCCCTCATGGTGACAGGATTTTCATGTGAGCTGATTTACCATTTCAGCCTTTGCCTGGAGTACCATGTCAGCATTTGTGGTTCCTGCAGACTGACTTGAAGACTGGGGTCCCCCTACCTGACTAGCTCTTCAAGCAGGAAGCATCAGAGTAGGAGGCTGGATAGATGCACCCATCTTTTATCCCTTCATTGTGCACTGGCTTTAGCCCTAAACCAAAGTCTGAAGGTAAGGACAAAGGAAGGGGCTTAGTGCGACATTTCCCTTCTCTGAGTTGAAGTCATTAGTGACTGGGAAACAGGAAGGGGTCAACGCCTTGTTTGTAGAAGGGAAATGCAGAGGAAGTGGGGGCAGGGTGGAGGGAACACAAGCTCCCTGAAGGGGACTGTTCAGAAGGTCACTCCACTCCTAAATCAGGGGAAGCACAAATTAGAGGTGGGCTACGCAATCTGTCCTGACTGGAGACAAAAAGGAGAGAGTCACCTCCCCCCCCCCCCCCGGCCAGGATTGTATTGTAAGGGCAATTTATAAGAGACATTGTTGGCCTTTCCACAGGACACAAAATGCAAGCCTAGGATTTCCACACATCTTGACCCTGGGTTTTTCATCAAGGCTCAATTTATGATGGCTGAGCTATAGCTCTCTCCACAAATCCCAGAGAGTATGCCAACCCTAGTGAACATTAGGATGTGTTCCCAGGAGGAGGTGGCCTCCCCAGTCTGCAGTTTTGATTGGATAGGACTATATGCACTGGGCCTGTCTTTAGTAGATGACTGAGCTTCTTTTGTTACCTCCTCTTTCTGCAACAGGGGTCACTGGGAAATTTCCATTAAAGAGAAGACTTTTCTCCTAGCCTGCACGTGACACCTTTTGAAGGTAATACCTTTGCCAAAAAGAAGGAAAGAAATAAAACTGACCTTGAATTAGCCTGTGAGATCGACAGGAGGGCTTCCTGGATGTGTACATGCAATAGCATGATGTGATGGATACTTCCAGCTGTTCTCTTCAAAATACATTACTGAGATTTGTGTGCGTGTGTGTGTGTGTGTGTGTGTGTGTGTGTGACATTAGACCCAGGGCACTGGTCCAGCACAGTCAGTCAGAGAAATGCAGTTCTGAAGCAAAGACTGAAAGGTTAATTGCAGGTTTCACTTCCATGCCTGAGACTGGACTAGATTCCAGACCACAGCAGTACTGAACTAAGTGTCTCCTGATGTTATTCTCCTGTCCTTTAACTCTGCAGTCTCTCACTTGAGATGATGAAAAGTGACATATCTAGCCGTTTGATGTTTCGTACTTAACCCTGTTGGTGTTCTGTGGGGGATTAACAGAATGGGCATTGTCCAACCTTTTATGTGTGTGACCTGCACTCTTCCAAACAGAGGTGGTGATGTGGCTCAGTGGATAAAATTAGCTACTGTGCAGGCTGGATTGCCCAAGTTCAAACCCCAGGACCCATGTGAGGCTTAAAGGAAAGAATCAGCTCCAAAAGTTGTCCTCAGTAAGCACACACACACACACACACACACACACACACACACACACACACACGCACACTCAAATACTTATACTAATACTAATGATAATAATAATAGAATGAGGAGGAAAAAGAGGAAGAGGAGTTAGAAGAGGACCCAAGCGCAGGCAAGGCTGAAAGCATGTGTCATGACTGGAGTAGTAATTCTACAGTTTAGACTTCCAAGATAGAAATAAATGAGGCCAGGATTTCTTAGAGCCAAAGGGACAAAGAACCCAGATGTGTTCACCAGATAGCTATGTCCTAGTTTTCCACATTCAGGAGGGAGAGTCCTTGGGAGCAACACCTCAGCCCCCTAGCATCACCTGTGTGGATTCCATTTGTTATCTGTTAGAAGTCCAGCAATGCTATGCAGAGGTCTGCCCACCACCTGGCAGTGCCATGTACCCCAGATGGACCTTAAGACCTGGTTCCCTGAGCTCTGAGTGTTCAAGGAATCACATAGCAATAGGTGACTCTACCCTCACAAAAGTGGAATAACTTGGGGCTTTCTGTCTCTCAAGACATGGACTGGCCTGCTGTGCTGCTGTCACAAACATGGACAGTGGCCTGCTGTCCTTCTGTCAGACATGAACAGTAGAAAGTTTAGTGGAGGAGCTTTGAACCTTAACGTGTGACTGGCTGCCATTACCCTCCTGTAGACATCAAGATGGGATCCTAGCTTGGGCAGGACCTATATTTATGACCCACGTAGCTACAGAGAGGGAGGTGGGAGGCTCCCGACTGAGGATACCTCCACTTCCTCCACTTCCGCACTGGCTTTAGGAAGTCTTTAGGAAGGAAGCCATAATCTGCAGGGTCGTTAGGGACATGTAACCTGTTTTAGTTCCTAACAGGTCCCTCCCACAGAGCATCTTAAACAGCCAACCATGCCCTCTGCTGGCAGAGTCTTGCTCAAACCTGGAAGCCAGTACGTAAAATGAGACTCTTTAGCACATTTCCTCCCCTACGTTCTTGTATTAAGAAAGAGTTGTCTGAGAGCTAGGAGTCAGCCTCCATTCGAAGGACCCAGTTTGGGAGCCAGCTGACTTAGGCAGGTATTCTGCATCCAGGCCCTGGAAGGGAAGTATGGGAGTACCTGGCACATAGTGGCCATGCTTGCCAAGCACCCTTCATTTCCTACACAGCAAGCCTACGTGCTGCAAAAGAACCCAGAGGCACACTTGTACTCTGACTTTGAAATTGCCTTTGTGTCCATTCACAAACCTCTAAGGAAAAGTACTTTGATCCCTTGTGACCACAACTGATCTTTTTCTAAAACAGTATTGCCTAGCCGGAGCTTTCTTCTTTTATCCATTCAATTGGCAGTTTTCAAATGAGAGATCCAGTGGCTGGGTGGCAAGGAAGACATTGACTAGAAAAAGCCACAGATTTGACAGGAAGTTTTACAGTGAGCCCCAGAAGTATCACTGGAAAAGTTGCCTCAGGTTAGCAGCTCTGATGAGGTCAGAGGTGAAACCTCCTTCAACTCTGGGCTAGCAGCATAATGGATAGCAGAGACAGACACAATTGAGCTAAAGCACATCTGCAGACCAGTCCCACAGACCAAAAACGAGTCAGTGTGAAACATCTGGATACCAGGGACCAGATAGACTGGAGAGATGGCCAAGGACAGGAACAAATCATGAGCCCACTCTTGATTCAACAGGAAAGTGAACACAGCTAGGCCCTCGCCATATGCCCTTGCAAAGATTTCTCTTCCTCTTGTGTGGAGATGAGGTAAGAGGGTCACATAGGACTGGCAATGGACAGTACAAAGAGAGAAGAGGAAGCCTCACTCACAGCCTGGGGAGGGCAGTGGATAGTAATGAGAATAGAGCCTAAGAGACCACATCTTAGCAATGATGCCTTCGTGGCAACTGTTACTTTTTACTGCAAAGTCAGCACCTCAGACTCTTCTATATATCACAACACCTGGCAAGTTTTATAAAGGAACTGGGTTCTAATTCCTGGCCACCTGGATTTAACTCAGATTCTTCTGATACAACTGAGGCTTAAGAACTAGGGCCTCCTTTGCCACTTACAGTTGGGGGTGGGGGACCTAGCCCCTGAGTCATGAGAGCAGGAGACTTGTCCCTGCCCCTCACCCTGAAGCACTCTGGAGAAGGGGGCCTGAACCTTGCCTGGGCAGCATGGTAGAGCTGACCCTGGTGGCAGGAGTGTGGGTGAGCCCACCCAGAAAGGCATGAGCATGGAAAAGCTGGTCCTGCCCTTGCCTGCTAGCCGGAGCAGTGCTCAAGAGCTCACCCTGGGGATGTGGGCACAGGAAAATCCAACATTCATAATTGAGTAGAGATACCTACAGAATCAGATGCTCCTGTGAGGTTCTCCCTCATAAGCATCTCCTTCCCAGAATTCCATTGTCCTGAATCATCACTTCACTGTCAGTGTTTCTACTTGTAAACAGCATAAGTTAGCTTTATGTGATTATTGAAATCTGTGTTCATGTGTTTAAAAAAAAATAAATAAAATGTCAAAGCTACAGAAAAGTAGTCAGTGGTACAATAAACTTCTCTACACTCTTCAGCTAGATTCCCAATTTTAGAATTTTACTGCTTTCTTTGTGTCTTAGTCTCTGCATATGTATATATAACATGTATGTATATATACACACATGTGTATATATTTGTTGAACCATGGAAATAAATGTGAAAGCATGGATGCTTTGGGGGAAGTGGGACACATAAAGAACTATGGCCACTTCAAAGCCCTTTTGACCTGGGCTGATGGCACCTTTAGTCTGAGAGGTCCCCTGAGGGACAGTCTTGACTACAGGGACAGGAGTCTTCACAGCTGAAACAAAACAAAGGCTAAGCTCAGAACTGCAGAGAATTTATTGTTTTCTTGCTTCTTATCTGGTTCACACTAGGCTAGAAAAGGAAGAAAAATCCCAAACCAGCCTCTTTCAGCATTTCTGGGGGAAATAGCTGGGACCGTGGTTGGGCTTAGGTGATTTGTCAAGCTACCTATCACTGTCAAAGAAATGATGGGCACAAGCTGATGGTGGCTTGTATCAGTGAAGAGATGCATTTACTTTGCAGAAACACAGTCCTTTGCTAAGACCTCTCTAACATGGGAGAGAGGGCCCCTTCCTGCTAGTAGGAATTGCAGGCAATGCTACTGGGGCCCTGGTTTCCACTGCTTTCTGCCTCTGCCAGCTCTATTCATTTGGGATGTTTTCCAGGAGAAAAGGCCTCCATTCACTGTGAGAAAATACATACACATTCCTGAGATATCTGATGGACAAATATTATTTCGTGATTCATCCTGCCAGCCACATTGGAGGCATTCTATTAGGAGGATGGCCTAGTGGAGTTTCCATCTGTCCCCTCCTTTGCTCCTCTCTGCTTGTTTCTTTTCCCCTTCCCTTTTGTACTCTCTCCCTGGGCTCTGTATCTCTCCCCCACTAAAATGTTCAACCTCCAAAAGGAGTGATTTAAGTTGTTTCAACAAGTGTCAAAGAGAAGGATATGGAGGCAGGAACGGGGAGAGATGAGAGAGGAAGATAGACAAGATTTTTCATTGGAACAAATTCAAATTGACCTTTACCAAAAAGGGGAGATGCCTTTTAGGGGTGTGACTGGGCTTGTCCCACCAGGAGGATGGGGGCTATTGGTAACAGCGCTCCTGGAAGGGGTCAGTAGCCCACAGGGAACAGCATTGTCATACCTCCTACTGTTCTCGGTCTCGGAAATCACAGTCTGTGCCTCAAGCCAGGTTTAGACACACATCTCAATACACAATTTAAAAGAACCAAATTAATAGTAGAAAGTGAAAAAGGGAGATTTATTCAATGCAGCCACCCACATTGGGGAAAGCAACAAAGAACATCCTCCAAGTCTGTCTTTGGTGTCCTAAAATTTAAATACAGAATCAAGGATATGTACATCTAAGTCCTGGTTAAGGTATGGTCCCAACTACCGTTGGTTCATCATCATCTGGGCTTCAGTATTTTCCTGTAAGGTGGTCTAACAAGTTGTTAGAACTGTGTTTAATCTCTTCTGGGAGAAAAGTTCTCCCCGCCTGGAGACTTTTTTTTCATCCTGCATGAGATTCCTAAGAGAAATCCCATTTTTCTGGGGTGCATTGTTTCAACATTCTGGTAGAATGAGAGACACAAGCTTCTCCTTAGGACATATTTATTTCTGCCAGGCCAGCTACATTGCCTTCCAACTGTACCTCTTATTTCCCACTCCTAGCAGACCTGTGTCTTCAGAAGATACCCAAGTATCTCATATGTCCAGCATGATATCCTCACTGACCCTGGCAATGTCCAAGTGGTCCCTAGATGGCAAGGATCAGCCTTGGCATGGAGAGAGGTTTAGAGCCATAACCTTGAGGACTATTCTGAAGGTCCCAGCATTTATCATTTTTCGGAGACATAGCCACACCCTGGATTCATATTGTTTAATTATCATGGAGTCATTAACATTAACAGAGAGGACATTCCTTGTAGGAATGTGAAAATATGTACATTATTACACAAACAAGCCTTATACCCACATTTGTGGAGGCTCATTCTGGGGCCCTGTCCCTGGGGCAAGAACCATGTCATGTCATCATGCCAGTCTGTCCCCATCAGGGACATACCAGGCTCAGCATCTTCTGGAGGCTCACACTGGAGCCCTGTCCCACTAGGCTACCCCGGGCTTGGCACCCAGCCATTTCTAGCCCAAAGTCATGTTAAAGCAGCAACCAAGGGAGGAAAAAGCATCTCTGGATGGGTTGCCTGGTGACAGGCAAGTAAGATGTCTATAGACTCCTCCAAGAATCTCAAGGGTAATGACTAAAAATACAAAACCCAAAGAAAGCATCTCACCCCTCATAAAGTACAGCCAGAGACTTTGGCCCTGCCCAGTCCCTAAGGCCTTCTGGACCATACCTAGGATGAATGAAGGCCTTGTAAAGATCATCCAGGAGGCATGCTTATTTATTAAAGACAAGATGTCTGCTTTAATGCGTCTCAGGAAAAGTTTGCACTTTGCAAATGTACTTACATTTTGCATCTTCAGCAATGTGGAAAATTTCTAACATAACCTAAGGATGGTAGACAATGGGACTTGAGTCAGCATATATTCTGGTCTGGCTCTATTTTATCTGTGGCATGCTGCAGGAATAATAGCCAACACTCACTCAAGAGCTCGTGAGCCCAACATGTGCCAGGCAAGCTCTGTTATGGATGCTGTAGAGACACAGAGAATACAGGAAGAGCTCTATGCACCTAGGATTTATGTACCAGTGGGGACAGTTCAGATAACCACAAACACTGCACAAGGGAATGGTTCTTCCACCAAACTAGTATTAAATAGTAGTCTGTGATAGGGACTGCAGAAAGTGTCTCCTTAGACAGGTTGTCCACTGAGCTGCGGCCTGATGTGACAGTGTGGCAAACTGCAAAGATCCTGAGCAAGGCCAATGGTTGGGGAGGTCAGGGAATTCAAGGCTCACAGAAGCTAAAAGGGCTGCTATGGCAGAGAACAAAAACGAAGTCAGTGTAAGTAGAGCAGAGCAACACTAGAGTCCAGCAGGAGGCAGATCCCAGCATCCCTCCTAGGGCTGATGATGAACTGAAGCAATGACGGTCTATACCTGGGCCAGCAATTGTGTGCTGTGAATTCTGTTGTGGAAAGTCTATGCTAGCAACTCTATGGGGACAGATCATGATAAAAGAAACAATCAACCTTATACATAGCCTGTCTTTGAAACCAAAATGTTATTGAATATCATTCCTGTTTAGTGATCACTAAAGATCTTTAAAAAGTGGTGTCCAAGAATGTAAACTGATGTAGCCACTGTGGAGACCAACACAGAAATTTCTCAAATAATTAAATGTACAACTATCAAAAGATCCAGCTACAGGAGTGCCAAATGACTCCAAGTCACCATACTTCAAAGATACCTGCACATTCATGTTTGCTGAGACATTTGTCACAATAGCCAGGATGTCAAACTAACCTAGGTGTTAACTAAGAAAATGATAAGCACATTTAGTACTTATCACATTGTATACTTATCACAGAAGCTTCTTTTTGCAGTAGTAAATGGTAATGGTCTTAGGATTTTATTTACTATGAAAAGACATCATGACCACAGCCACACCTATAAAGAAAAATATTTAATGGGAGTGGTTTACTGTTCAGAGATTTACTCCATTATCTTCATGGTGGGAAGCATGGTGGCACACATGCAGACATTGTACTGGAGAGGTAGCTGAGAGTTCTACATCCACATTGGCAGGCAGCAAGAAGTGAAGACAATGAGCCATTAAGCCTGACTTGAGCTTGTGAGATCTCAGAGCCTACCCCCTAGTGGCGCACCTCCTTCAACAAAGCCACACCCACTCCAACAAGACCACACCTCCTAATAGTGTCCTATACATATGAACCTATGGAGTCATTTTAATTCAAACCACCACAGCAATTAACATAGAGGAGCACAACAGGTCATGGTGCATGGAATAAGAGACTATGAAATGTTCTATCTATAGGAGACATCAGTGGATTATAGTGGAAGATGAGTGGAAAGGCTGTAAGAGCCAGAACTGGTGGATGGCTACAAGAAAACAGTGTTTCCTAGACACACCAGAGCAGTTACCCATGAATTCACAGTGGTTGAGACATCACGTACAAGCTTAGTCCAGAAAATGTTACAAAATGAAAGCCTTCCCAAATAGCACCATTCACTGGGGAACAAGTGTTTAAACCATGAACCTTGTCTTAGAATTTCCATTGCTGTGAAGAAACACTGTGACCAAGACAACTCTTATAAAGACATTTCATTGGGGCTGGCTTACAGTTTCACATGTTTAGTCCAATTTCATCATAGTGGGAAGCATGGCAGTAGGTGGGAAGACATGGTAATGGAGGAACAGGGAGTTCTACACCTTGATCTGAAGGCAGCCAGGAGGAGACTAGATGTGTTTCACTCTGGGCATAATAGCTTGGGCATTTAAGACCTCAAAGGCCCTCCTCCATGGTGACATACCTCTTCCAACAAGGCTATACCTTCTAATAGTGCTACTCCCTATGGATCAAGCATTCAAATACTTGAGTCAAAGGCATGTGTCAGAGCTGTGAAGGGGGCCATACCTATTCAAACCACACAATAGGATACATGTCATTAGGGTACACTTCTCACTCAAGCCACATCTAGGTTCTCCCTAAGTCAACATAAAAGAATGCCATTGATTTAAAGAATATAAGATACATAGAAGCTGGAGAAATGGCTTACTAATTAAGTACACTTGCTATGCAACTATGAGGTCCTGAGTTTAGATCCCAGCATTATATAATAGTCTGGAAATGGCCTCAGACATTCCTATAACTCCAGCACTGTGGGAAGCAGAGACAGGAAGAATGCTGCCAGCCTTGTCAAAACTGTGAGCTCCAAGTTCAGGAAAGGATCTTGCCTTAAAGTAATAAAGTGGAGAAGACTAGAAGGGGAAACTTGATGCACACATGCTCACATACTATGCTCACTTACACATAAATACATATTCTTAAAAGAGAAAATGGTTTACACTGGCACGATATGAGCAACCATGGTCCAGGAGCACAAACTTAATTAGATACTGAGCCATGTGCTTTCGTGGAAGAATTGGCTTGAACTCTGTAGCCACAGAAGACATAAGATAATAAATCTATGCATTTATTGGACATACTGACAGTAGCATAAGGAAATTGGGATTCTGCAAACAAGGTCTCTCCCCCATAGATATTAAGTGTTATAGCATTCCTGACTTTAGAACTGATGCAGACTGAAGACCAGCTAAGCACAGAAATTCTAAGAATTACAGCTCACAGCCACAGAAACATTACATCAGATACAGGAGTTGAGAGTAAATGGCTATTAAAGGCACTAAGGTAGCCCAAGATAACCTTGGCTTGAGACTTGAACTGTTTTATCGTGAAATCAGTACATGTTAGTCAGCCATGGTCAACAGTCTTCAGATGCCTAATACAGATGTAGCTTCTTCAAAGAGCTTTACTTCCCAATGCCATGGTCATCAGGCGAGTGGCTGAAATTAATTCCATGCAAGTAGCTCCAAGAAAATGCATGTCCCTGAGCCATTCTAACAAGGTCAGGGATCTAGAGGGACCCAGGGTTCTACAGTGAGTGGACCTGGCCTTCACAGCAGTGGCACATGTCTTTGAAACCAAGTGCATCTCCATTGAAAGTCAAGCAGGATTCATGTCCAGAGTAGAGAGAAGGATCAGGGAGGGAAAATGGCAGGACATGATAAACAAAGGTGAACTCCTCCAGGAAAGATCATTAGTGCATAATTCCTACTACATTCTAGTTGGCCTGATTTTCTTTCTAAGACATTATTTTCTAAACCTCAGTTGAAACACAGAGCAAGCACAAAACATCTGGCATGATGAGATAGCATAAACTCTCTTAGCAGAGACTAAAGCAAATCAGCACAGAGGACAGTTCAACTTGGTCACCCCAGGAAAACACCCTTCAGGTGGTTTTTATTTTGCTGTTTTCACTGCATTTTCATGCTTCTTCAGTACTACTAAGTAAGTCAACAATTCCTCCGAGGACTCGATGCTCTAAAGGAACTTGCTAGCATATTTAAGCCCTTTGCCTCACCATGCATAACTTTCAACAGCAGCAAGTGATGAATCAGCTTTGATCTAACACAGACTTCGGAGCAGACTGTCACGTTAAAGAGGCAGTCCCGCCAGTCCACAGGTGTGTAAGTAAGTGTATGTTCTAGATGCTATACTGTGGGTGTGTACAGAGCCCTGACATGCTCTGCCACTGTGAGGGAACCTACAATTCTGAATACCTCTCAAGAGCTGCCTGGAAGCATGTGTCTGACATAGGATACAGACCGTCTCAGCAACACCCTCGGCTGAAGAAGGGAATCAATCATCTTGAGCTGAGTCAGTACCTCAAGATCATATATCAGCAACTCTAGAAAGGGCATGAGGCAAGTGATAATATCACGGTTTAGGGTAGAAGCTGACCCAAAATGAGCTTCCTCAAATTTCATTTAAAAGGTAAATGATGTTTCTAATCATGAGAGTATTAGGGGGAAAAAAGGTAAATGATGTCACTCAGGATGATATTTTCTAGTTCCATCCATTTGTCTGCAAAATTCATGATGTCCTTGTTTTTTAATAGCTGAATAGTATTCCATTGTGTAAATGAACCACATTTTATGTATCCATTCTTTGGTTGAGGGACATCTGCGTTGTTTCCAGCTTCTGGCTATTATGTGTAAGACTGCTATGAATATAGTGGAGCATGTGTCCTTATGGTATGGTGGAGCATCCTTTGGGTATATGCCCAGGAGTGTTATAGCTGGGTCTTCAGGTAGAACTATTTCCAACTTTCTGAGGGACCGCCTTGTTGATTTTCAGAGTGGTTGTACCAGTTTGCAATCACCAGCAATGGAAGAGTGTTCTTCTTTCTCCACATCCTCACCAGCATCTGCTGTCATCTGAGTTTTGCATGGTATATACTCACTGATAAGTAGATATTAGCAAAAAAACAAAATACATAGTATACAACCCACAGACTGTAAGAAGTGTAACAAGCAGAAAGGTGGCATATGCCTTTAATCCCAGCAGAGGCAGGAGGATCTTTGTTCCTTGTGAGTTTAAGGCTAGCAATGGCTACACAGTGAAACCCTTTCCCAAAAGGACAAAAAAACCAACCAAACAAAAAAAAACATAGCAAATGAATAAAGTAAAACACAGTTCAGAGATAGGTATATCTAGCATGCATAAGACTATGAGTTCAATCTCTAGCTCTGCAAAATAAGTAAATATCAAAAATCTGATCTTAATAATCTATTTTCAAAGTAGTTGCACTTCATTTTTAGAAATAACTTGTTGGAATGGAAAAATAATGAGATTAGAAGAATGGATGGTCTTAAATATCTCTACCCAGAAAAAAACAAATTTTAACCCTGTTCATTCATAACCCCTTGTCTTGTCAGTAGTCTTTAGTTTTGTTTTCAATAACTTTTTTTTTACTCATTTTACATTCTGATCACAGCCCCTGCTCCCTTCTCTCCTCCCAGTTCTAGCCTTATAAGTCCCTCCTCCCATTGCCTTCTCCCCATCTCCTCAGAGAAGGGGAAGCCCCCACACACACGTTGGGTACCACCCTACAATGGGACATCTAGTCCCAGCAGGGCTTGGCACATCCTCTCCTACTGAAGCCCAAGTAGGGTGAAGGGGATCCAATGGAAGGGAACAAAGAGCTAGATAGACCCAGCTTCACTTGTTAGAGGGACCCACATGAAAACCAAGCTACACATTTGCTACACATGTGCTAGAGGCCTTGGTCTAGCCGCTGCACTCTCCCATGTTGGTGACCCAGTCTCCGTGAGCCCCCATGATCCCAGGTTAGTTGACTGTAGGCTTTTTTGTGGTGTCCTTGACCCTTCCAGCTTAGTCAATTCTATGCTTCACTCTTCCACAAGACTCCTGGAGCTCCTCCTGATGTTTGAATGTGGGACTCTGCATCTGCCTTCATCTGCTGCTGGATGAAGCCTCTCAGGAGACAGTTATACTAGGTACCTATCTGCAAACATAGTGGAGTATCATTAGTAGGGTCAGGGGTTGGCTCTCTCATGTGTGTGGGATGGGTCTCAAGATGGGCCAGTCATTGGTTGGCTCTTCCCCCAATCTCTGCTCCATATTTATCCCTGCATATCTTGTAGGCAAGAAAAATTGTGGGTTGAAGGTTTTGTAAGTGGATTGATGTCCCCTCCCTCTTCTGAATGTCCTGCCTGGCCACAAGAGGTAGCCACTTTAGTTTCTATCCCCCTCTGGTAGGACTCTCAGTTAGACTTGCACTCATAGACTCCCTATATCTTCCCCTGTCCCAGGTCTCCAGCTAGTCCCAGAGATAGTCCCCCACCAATTTCCATTCTCACTTCTAGCTATCTCCTACATGGTTGCCACCCCCCCACACTTCCTCAACCCCTCTCTATCCAGTTCCCTCTCTCCATAAACCTCCTATGATTATTTTGTGTCTTCTTTTGAGTGAATTCCACACATTCTTCCTTGGGACCTCCTTTATTACTCGGTTTTTTGGAGGTTTGTGGATTGTAATATTGTTATCCTGTACTTTATGACTAGTAATAAGTAATAAGTGAATACATACCATACATGTCTTTCTGGCTCTGGGTTGCCTTACTCAGGATGATATTCTCAACTTCCATCCATTTGCCTGCAAAATTCATGATGTCTTTGTAATAGTGGAATGGTATCCAATTACATAGATGTACCCTATTTTCTTTTTCCATTCTCCAGTTGAGGGACATGTAGGCTGTTTCCAGTTTCTGGTTACTATGGATACAGCTGCAATGAACATATTTGGGCAAGTATCCTTGTGGTATAGTGGGGCATCTTTTGAATATATGCCTAGGAGTGGTATAGCTGGTTATTAAGGTGGAACTATTTTTCTGAGAAACCACCAAATTGATTCCCAAAGTGGTTGTATAAGTTTGTACTCTCAAGGATGCCAATTTTCTCCCTAACTATTCAGCATAGTACTTGAAGTTTTAGCTAGAGCAATAAGACAACTGAAGAAATCAAAGGGATACAAATTGTTAGTGGTCTTTTGATCGTAGTGAGCAGATAGTACATGATGCAAGAGGGATTTCCTCAGAGGGGCACAGGCTGTTGTTTGTAATGAGGGGTGAGAGGCTCTGCTGGACCTTGGGTGATGGTGTGTCTCAGAGGGATGTTTTATTTTCTTCGCTTCCTCATTCTGGTCTTCCTGGGGTTAGGGAGCCTTTACTCTCCACCTGCTTCTGCTCCTATGTCTTCTGTTGATTGTGGTGTAGCATGGCTTTTCCCCTTGTATTTTTACACCCCTAGTACACATGCTTACTATTCTTTACATTCTCAGACTGATTGTGTCCTCAGAAGAAGGAATCTGCCCCAGTGTTCTGTTTAGCTTTCCATACCTTGGCTTGTCAGTGTGGATAGTTCCTGACAAAATATTGTACATCATTTGAGTAGTTCAGGAAGCTAGAGTCAACTAGCATGCCCATCATGAGAGAAAACCAGACAAGAGTCCTGACAGTCTGAGAACCATGGAAGGGTGTGGTCACCCTTGCAGACAACTACCCTCAAGACAACAGCAGAAAAGAAAAGTAGGCACCACAACCTCTGGAAGTTGTAGAATAAAGGATAAGAACATACATTTAAAAAAATGTTTCTTTACATTGTAATAAGTAATGTAAAAATTAAATTAAAAAAAATAATTCTACTTGTCATATTACCAAAAAATAGGATACTTAGTAGTAGGTATAGCGAGGGTAGTAAGATCAGGTAAAAGATATAAAAAATCTTGCTGAAATAAATGACTTGAGCAAATGAAGATATCCCATGTTCATGGGTTGAAGAACTTATAGTTGTGATGGTCATACTACCAAAGAAATCTACACATGTTAATTTGTGTGCTTTATAAATGTACTTTGTACTTGACTAAGGACAAAAATAAATGGAAAAAGGCACAGAAAATGAACAGTTTCTACCTCAGTTTGAGGAGAGAAACAAAAACAAACCAGAGACCCTTACCTTGATCCACAAGATGACACACTGAGTCCTTAACAACTGTCCCATCTTCCTTTAAATATTACACTTCCAGATAGAGAATCTGACAGCAGAACAAGATGGAATCGGGTACTTAATATTTATATAACTGAGACTATTGTGCAAAAGGGGCCTGTCTCAGTCAGGATTTCTATTCCTGTACAAACATCATGACCAAGAAGCAAGTTGGGAAGGAAAAGGTTTATTCAGCTTACATTTCCACACTGCTGTTTGTCACTAAAGGAAGTCAGGACTGGAACTCAAGCAGGTCAGGAAGCAGGAGCTGATGCAGAGGCCATGGAGGGATGTTTCTTACTGACTTGCTTCCCCTGGCTTGCTCAGTTTGCTTTCTTATAGAACCCAAGACTACCAGCCCAGAGATGGTACCACCCACAAGGGGCCCTAACTCCTTGATCATTAATTGAGAAAATGCCCCACAGCTGAATCTCATGGAGGCACTTCCCCAATTGAAGCTCCTTTCTCTGTGATAATTCCAGCCTGTGTCAAGTTGACACACAAAACCAGCCAGTACAATGACCCCTTGTCAACTTGACACACAGACACATCACTATTAAGCCTCAACCCTTACTTTCTTATTCATCCCCAAGATATAAATAACTTTAAAAGTCCCACAGTCTTTACAAATTCTTAAAATTTCAATCTCTTTAAAATATCCAATCTCTTTTAAAATTTAAAGTCTTTTTACAATTAAAAGTCTCTTAACTGTGGGCTCCAGTAAAATACTTTCTTCCTTCAAGAGGGAAAAATATCAGGGCACAGTCACAATCAAAAGCAAAATCAGGGTGCTGGAGAGATGACTCAGTTGTTAAGAGCACTTACTGCTCTACCAGAGGTCCTCAGTTCAAATCCCAGCAACCACAAGGTGTCTCACAACCATCTTAAACCCCCTGTAATAGAGTTTTCTGGTGTGTTTGAAGAGAGCAACTGTACATAAAAAATACCTAAGAAATAAAATGAAATTTGGGCTTGCAAAATCAAAATCAAACTCCAACTGTCCAATGTCTGGGATCCCCTCATGATCTTCTGGATTCCTCCAAGGGCTTGGGCCACTTCTCCAGCTCTGCCCTTTGTAGCACACACCTTGTCTTCTAGGCTCCAGATGCCTGTACTCCACTGCTGCTGCTGTTCTTGGTGGCCATCTCATGGCACTGGCATCTCCAAAACACTGCTGTCTTCTGCTGTAACTAGGCTTCACCAATAGCCTCTCATAGGCTCTCTTCATGATGACAAGCCTCAACTCCTTTGCATGACCCCTTCAGTCATGGGCAATCAATTGCAACTGAGGCTGCACCATCACCAATGGCCTTCCATGGCCTCACAGTGCAGAGCCTCAGCTGCTCTTCATGACCCCTTCATGCCTTCAAAACCAGTACCACCTGGGTGACTCTAACACATTACCAAGTCCAGCCACAGCACAAGGTTCAACCTTGGCTATCTCTAGAATACAGCCTCTGTGCTATCAGAAAACACTTCCCAGAAGATTTTACCTCAATGATGCTGGTCTCTTCTTAATCACCACTAATTTCTTAGCTCCAGCTAACCAGCATCAATAGTCCCAATAATGAAAAGTTTTCCCTTTAATAGTTCTGGTATCTTGTTAATCATGGCTGATTATTCAGCCCCAGTTAACCAAAACCACAAAATCTTCACAGTCAAAATAGCAATGCCCCTGATAAGAATCCTTAATCTTCCCTTTGAAATTACACAAGCCATCTTCTGCACTGTTCTCAACATTGTTTTCCAAGCTCCTACACAACATCCCATAGAGCCCTTAACACCGAATGAATCTTCTAGCCCAAAGTTCCAAAGTCCTTCCACAGTCCTCCCCCAAAACATGGTCAGGTTGTCACAGGAATACCCCACTATGCTGGTACCAATTTGTCTTAGTCAGGGTTTCTATTCCTCGACAAAAACATCATGACCAAGAAACAAGTTGGGGAATAAAGGGTTTATTCAGCTTACATTTCCACATTGCTGTCTATCACTAAAGGAAGTCAGGACTGGAATTCAAGCAGGTTAGGAAGCAGGAGCTGATGCAGAGGCCATGGAGAGATGTTTCTTACTGGCTTGCTTCCCCTGGCTTGCTCAGCTTGCTTGCTTTTAGAACTCAAGACTACCAGCCCAGAGATGGTACCACCCAAAAGGGCACCTCACCCCTTGATCACTAATTGAGAAAGGCCCCACAGCTGGATCTCATGGAGGCACTTCTCCAAATGAAGTTCCTTTCTCTGTGATAACTCTAGCCTGTGTCAAGTTGACACAGAAAACCAGCCAGTATAGGGCGGTAGGAGATCAGACTGCCTTTGGTTCCTCCAGGATGGCCCTATAGCCAAAGGCATGTGCTTAACAAGCTTCAGTTCAGAAGTAGCCAACTCTTACACTTGAGATCTGCCTGTCATTTAATACACTATATTTTCTTAACTACCAAGTCCAGCATAGACTCCTGGGCCTCCTTCTGGAAACTTCAAAGGGACACATTCTGTTGATTATCCAGTTAGTGTCTCATTCTTTTTGTGGCAGCTCAATGTCATACTCTCCTCCCTCAATAGAATCAGACACAGAGACATTAGCCTCTAGAGGTTCTGTACAAATTCCTGTGACTCTGGAGAGACAAACTTAGGAATACAAATAAGGAATTGCAGCATGGAGGAAGTCATGAACTCTATGAAGAGACAGACATCTCTAAATTGCTGTCTAGGCATCCTTCAAATCCGGTGAGATGCTGATGTCTCAAGGGAAGTGTAAAAAGGATGAAGTCCTGCAAAACTCTGTATTCATCCATGAGTGAAAGACAAATGCCTGACCCCAGAGATCTCAACCACATGGCCCAGCCCCTTGGAGATCGCCTTGGCTGAAAAGAGCACCTCTTCTAAAGGCATATCCTTCTCTAGGAGAACCACTAAAAAAAAACTTCTTAAAACTAAGGCATGATAACCTATGTCTCTTGCCTCTCTAAAACAACTCCAAAGAGTCATCGCAGCATCAGAAATCCATAGTGGAATGAGGTCTCAGAAGAGTTCATATCAGAGGCTACTGTTCCCCTCCCCATCTTGTACCTTCTTCATCCCATCTCTGAGGTGATCTCAGGAGCATACTTCATACAAGGTTTGGCCTTCTCTTCCCATCTCAAGATCTATCTTGCTGAAAGTTCAACTAGCATATCTTCTTTTGCCATAAATGGAATGCTTTTTCTTGCTGTCTAAAGAGTTGAGCATAGTCCCTATGGCTGTCATATATGTTGTTCTAGAAGCGACAGGACACGGTTCTTTGTTTTTGCATCTGTCCACTCTCTTCATTAACCATAATCCACTATACCCATGTTAGCAGGGACTCAGCAATGCTTGCTGCACTCATAACCTTGACACAAGCAGGCTTATTGGCCACAGTAAGACAAGATGAGCAACAAGACACCCATCTAAGGACAATGAACCAACACCTTGAGCAAAAAGCATAGTTCTTCTGGGCTTCTATTATCACAGCTTTGAGAAGAAGGAGGTAGACCAATTGTACCTAAGGCTGACTACATCCATAAAAATAAATTTGCTACACTTGAAGTAAGAATGTCAAGTACCAACCACCTTAACCTTCACAGGATTGATGCAACAAGTCCTCCTACTGATGCTGTCTACCCCAATTTGTCATCGTACCTGAAATATCTAATAGTTGGGACACTTTCAAAGCCAATGAGATGTCCAAGAATAGAGAGGGGACAGGAAAGACTAGTGTGTGAGCTCACCTATCTTCTCAGCCTTCCCTAAAGAGGAAAGGGTTAAGGATGGAAGAATATGTTTCCTTTTAGCACCCTTAGCTCAAAGCAGCTCTTTCCTTAAGAACAATATGTAGCAACCTGGTTACTGCTTTTATTTTTCCCCCAACTAGAACCAATCTAGTGGCTTGTTGGGGCTAAATACCAATGTAAGTGGAGGTAGTCACCAGGGCAGGCAGACCCAGGAGCTGTGAGCTGTTGCCCTTCCTCTTCCTCCACCTCTCAGGGAGACAATGGCAGGATCCAGTTGCTTATCTGCTTGCTTACCCCAGCAGCTGCTGCCTGGTCGAGTTGCTGTGGGGCCACAAGGCTCTCAGCTTTGTCTTTCAGTCTTGCTGGGCTGACAAAGGGAGGTTCATTGAGACTGAATGTACATAAGATGCCAATCCTCAGTGCTCTCACCTGAAGAATTGGGAATGACAAACCTCCTCACATTAAAAACTGGAGAGGAGTAAATTATAGAAGGTAGGATGCACACAGGATGGCCTCCCCAAAGACCAGCCCACAGGCATCATTGTCTCTGCTCTCTGAACATGGACTCCCAGCTCTGAGATCACTTATGGGGAGTCTGGCGACTTCCTTCCCCTACAATCATCTTATGTTGACACTATAATCCCTATGAGTATTTATTGTGGAAAAAAAAACATGCTTTTTTCAAAAACCAGATCATAAGACCCTCTGCTTCCTGGCTATTGGTTTTAAACACATTATTGTTGTTGAGTCTTGTTTTCTCAATTGACAGTGGGTCTCAGCAGCCCCAACTCTATCGGATGAGTGTGAGAGTCAGAATAACTAGTCTACAAGAGGAGTGGTCTTGGCCTCCAGCAAGGGTTCTCTGCTTGACAAGCCACAGCTTGGAATGCAGGTGTAATTTAATGCTGTTAATAAGTTCACCTGGCCAGAAGAGGCAGGGCTGCCTAAACTAGAATGTTGTGGGTTAGCAGTGGCTAGCCAGACAAGACCCCAGGTAACTAGACAGAGGGGGTTATATGATAGTGAATTGAATATACTGTATTTGGAAATGTTGGGCAACATTCATGAGTGTTCTGCACAGACCCATCTATTGTTCACACAGGCTGACATTACCTTCCTTAAATATACTAGCTTGACCCATGTCATTGAACAAACCATGTATGATCTCCATTCCCATGCTCACTCCACATAGGAGACTCCAATTCATCTCTCAAAATGCAGCTGCACTGTCAAGTCTTCTAGGAGAGTTCTTCCAACACCAACCAACCTATAGCCAGGGCTATGAGGGCAAGTACCAAAGAGTGTAGCAGTCCTCAGCCCTGAAAGAAGTGCTATTTAATGTAGGTCATGCCTTATGTCATGAATAAAAACTGTAAAGTAGTTATTAGGGACAGACTGTTTGTCATTACAAGACTGAAGATTTCTGGGTTTTCTCTCTCTAGCATGAAGAGCAGACAACTGGGCAAAGAGTCACAAGGAGGGATACAGGATACCTCCTGGAATATGGAGAAATACAAATTCAGAGCCACTGTCACAAGTAACCAGAACTTAGGCCCATTAAAGTGGTGACAGGATCTGGAAGAAGCCCAGAATAGGCTGCTTGTTATTCAGTTGCTGCCCTTTTCTTCTAGATAGAACTACACATGGGTGTCTCTAGGGTGGATCCCCTGAGTCTCATCTTGCTTTTGGCAGTTGCTTGGACAAACCCTTCCAAGGGATCAGAGGGACATAGTGAAGGTCAAGAAAAGCATCAAGACTACAGCATCTGCTGGGCAGACTGCATGAGCATCAGGAGTAAACTGGAGTGACCTCTTGCTGTCCAGATTCCTCCCTTAGTCTCCTTCCAGATCCTGGACCACACACTGTGCACTGTAGCTCCATCACTACATTGGGTGGAGGTTGGAGGACTAAGGAGCAGAGAGCCACCCAGGAGACTTCAGAGGCCCTGGAAAAGACCCTTCCTGAAGCACTAAGACCTCCCTGGTGCTGATCCTAAATTGGGAGCAGTCTTCTCCTTCCTGAGGTAAGGGTACCAGAGCAATACGCCCTCCCCAACTTGAGTAACATATGCAGGGGCAACTGTACACAGAAGATAGGATAGAGCTGACCTAACAGTAGGGCTGGATGAGTATAACCATATATCTATTAAATAGAAAAACAGAATGAGATTCTACCTGGAGCCAGGCACACATCCAGGCAGGATCCAATCCATTCTCAGGAGGATAGTCACCAATCTCTGACATCTCCAAGGCCAAGCAGCACATGTTGCCCATCTCCTTGATACAGCCTTCCTATCCCTCTGCCTTTAGTGATCTTTGAAGCATCAGGAGCCCCTCTGTTGCAAAGATCTGTTGGCAATGAGCCTCCTTGCATCTTGTGCTATGTGGTGGAAGATGTGTTGCTTGAGGGTCTACTCTCATTCCCAGAAGCCCCACCCCTTTGGATAACTGACACTTTTATGAAGCTCCAACCAAACCTCTCTGTCTTTTTCTAGCTCAGTAAATTTTCCTCATCAGTCCTTCACAACACCATCCTTCATCCACTCATCTTCAGTAGCCACTGTGCCTCTTTTAATGTTGGTAACCACATTTATCAAGTACCCATGGCCTGCCCAGGCTGTAGATTGCAACTCTGTGGTAAATGGTCCCTTCCCATTATTCAGATGAGAAAGGAAGCTGCTTGAGGTTAGTGAGGTTAGTTGTAAAGCTAATAGATTTTTAGGTCTGGAATTTAAACTCTCATTATTTGGGCTTATAGCATGCTTTATTTGTTTGTTTGCTTAGTTTTGCCACAACAGGTGGCCTGTGGGAGGATTCAAGGGATTCTGGCATTTTAAAACATGTTGGCGTGAAACATGTTGGCGTGTTGGACCACCAAAGAAGTTGAGATACTACAGCACTGCTTCCTCAGCTGTTGATATCCTGCTCAGAAGGGTTCCTGGGGCCACCCTGAGTGACGAGGAAAGCAGTAACTATTTCACAGGGGAGAAGACTAAGGAATAGGAGCAGTCACTTGCCTCAGACCCTACGGTTATGTGAAGCTTAGGCTAGGATGTGATTTGCTCACACCCCTGCCCCATCTGGAGTCCAAGGACACAGACATGACCCCATTGCATCTTATAGATCCCCAGCAAGCACTTGAAACCTCATCTCCATCTTCATATTTGCATCTCTTAACATCTGCCCAGGATCTTCTAGCTTTCATAGTCTCTGGTGAGAAGTCTGGTGTAATTCTGATAGGTCTGCTTTTATATGTTACTTGACCTTTTTCTCTTACTGCTTTTAATATTCTTTCTTTGTTTAGTGCATTTGGTGTTTTGACTATTATGTGACAGGAGGAATTTCTTTTCTGGTCCAGTCTATTTGGAGTTCTGTAAGCTTCTTGTATGTTCATGGGCATCTCTTTCTTTAGGTTAGGAAAGTTTTCTTCTATAATTTTGTTGAAGATATTTACTGGCCCTTTAAGTTGGGAGTCTTCACTCTTTTCTATACCTATTATCTTAGCTTTGGTCTTCTCATTGTGTTAGGGTTAGGAGCTTTTTGCATTTTGCATTTTCTTTGACTGTTTTGTCAATGTTTTCTATGGTATCTTCTGTCCCTGAGATTCTTCTATCTCTTGTATTCTGTTGGTGATGCTTGCATTTATGACTCCTGATCTCTTTCCTAGGTTTTCTGTCTCCAAGATTGTCTCCCTTTGTGATTTCTTTATTGTTTCTATTTCCATTTTTAGATACTGGATGGTTTTGTTCCATTCCTTCACCTGTTTGTGTTTTCCTATAATTCTTTAAGGGATTTTTGTGTTTCCTCTTTAAGGACTTCTAGCTGTTTACCCGTGATCTCCTGTATTTCTTTAAGAGAGTTATTCATATCCTTCTTAAAGTCCTCTATCATCAACATGAGATGTGATTTTAAATCAGAGTCTTGCTTTTCAGGTATCCAGGGCTCCCTGGGGTGGGAGAAGTGGGTTCTGATGGTTCCAAGTAGCCCTGGTTTCTGTTGCTTATCTTCTTGCCCCTGCCTCTCACCATCTGGTTATCTCTGTTGTTAGCTGGTCTTGTTGTCTCTGACTGTGGCTTGTCCCTCCTGCAAGCCTGTATGTCAGTACTCCTGGGAGATCAGTTCTCTCCAGAAGGAATTTGGGTATGGAGAGCACAGGGCCAGCTCCAGGGTGCAGATGGAAACTGGAAGGATCCTGTCCCTGGCTGTCCCTTGGTTCCTGTGTCCTGATGGCTCTGAGTGGGTCCCTTTTGGGCCAGGAATTTGAGCAGAAGTGGTGGTCTTACCTGTGCCCACAGGCGTGTCCGCACTCCTGGGAGACCAGCTCTTTCCCATGCTGTTTGGGTGTGCAGCGCTGTTTCACAGGATCAGCTCCCAGCACAGATGGAAACTGGAAGAATTCTGTTGCCTCTTCAATTTTCAGTTCAGCCATAAGAGCAAAGCTCACTAGGTTCACCTAACCTATTTGTAGCTTTTTGTTTGTTTTCTATGTAGTGAGCTATTTGACAACTTAAATGAAACAAAAACAACACTAAAAAGTCTCAGCTAATTCTGTGATCAACCAATTCTCAGAGTCAGTGAAAAACTGTACCCAGAGAATATTTTTGACATGTAAACCAATTTATCAAGGACCGTCCCTTTTTAACTAGCTTGAGCCCATTCTACTTTGCTTCACCTTTGAGAATTCTATTCTTTTCTGTTTTAATCATTCTGGTGCCAATGGCAGACAGCTCAAGATGACCACTGTGTTCAAACAACAAACCTCCCCCCAAAGTAGGCAACAGACCCCCCCTAAACTGCTGATAGTCCACTTCTTTCCTTTCTTGTGGAAATCAAAGTAAAACCTGTGGAGACTGGAGCTCTCTCCTCATTCCCATCTGTAGCCAACTGATCAAAACGCAGTAATTTCCCCTGTAATCCTGCACAGAATGTGATGACCTCTCTCCAGGTCTGTGTATGTGTTGTCAGTACTGTTCTGTTTCTCTTGCATCCCCTCTTGGGGGCACATTACCCCCATCTTGTGAAACAGTACAAAACACTAACTTTGTTGAACATTCAAGTGGTATGAAGAATGGCCCCAGAGCTCCTAGGAAGAACAGTTGATGGCCAGTTTCATGTAGTCCTGAATCTGGCTATCTTTCTTGAGGGCCAGTGAGGGAGGGACCTGTAATACACTGTACCCTAACCTTCTAATTCTAAGAATTTAATCTAAGAAAAGAAAGAGCTCAACATAAATATGTATGCCCAAGAATGGCATATTACTGTTTTATTTATAATTATAGGAGTTTAGAATTTGGAATGATAATGATAAGGGAAAAGAGCCTTGTGTAACAACATACTAAACTACTATTAAAACTATGCTTGAAAAAAATGTTCTGGTCCATAGGCATGTATTTAGTATATGATATCAAGCTATGTCTAAAGGTTGGACAACAATGCATTTTAAATCATTCTATTCAGTTTAGCTGTTTAAGTCTACATGTAGTTCTAAAAAAAAATGCCTCGGAGGAAAAAATCAACATTGAAAAATTAGTTCTATTTCTATCCTTTTACAATGAATAATATGAAAAGGTAATTTAGAAAACAATACCATTTACAGAAGTACTAAGAAAAAAAAACCTCACTTAAAAATAAACATATCCAAGAAAGTGAAAGACATTTGTATTGAAAACTGTAAAATATCAATAAAAGATGTTTTTATATATTTTTATTGGATATTTTCTTTATTTACATTTCAAATGTATTCCCCTTTCCAGGTCTCCCCTTCAGAAACCTCTAATCCCATCCCCCCTCCCCCTGTCTCTACATGGGTGCTACCCTACCCACCCACCCATTCCTGTCTTCCCTCCCTGTTTTTTTTAATGGGGCTGTGGAGATGTCTTAGTAAAGGGTTTGATGTCCAACAAGGCCATCCTCTGCTACATATGCATCTGGAGCCATGGGTAACTCCATGTGTGCTCTTTGGTTGATGGTTTAGTCCCTGGAAGCTCTGGAGGTACTAAATGGCTCATATTGTTGTTCCTCCTATGACACTACAAACCCCTTCAGCTCCTTGGGTCCTTTCTCTAGCTCCTCCATTGGGGACCTTGTGCTCAGTTCAATGACTGGCTGAGAATGTCCCCGTCTGTATTTGTCATGCACTAGCAGAGCCTCCCAGGTGACAGCTATATCAGGCTCAGCAAGCACTTGTTGGCATACAGAATAGTGTCTGGGTTTAGGATGGATCCCTAGGTGGGGCAGTCTCTGGATGTTCTTTCCCTCAGACTCTGCTCCACACTTTGTCTCTATATCTCCTCCTGTGGGTATTTCGTTCCCCCTTCTAAGAAGGACCAGAATATCCATACTTTGTTCTTCCTTTTTCTTGAGCTTCATTTGACCTGTGAATTGTGTCTTGGTTATTCCAAGCTTCTGGGCTAATATCCACTTATCAGTGAGTACATATCATGTGTGTTCTTTTGTGATTGGGTTACCTCACTCAGGATGATATTTTCTAGTTCCATCCATTTGCCTAAGAATTTCATGAATTCATTCTTTTTAATAGCTGAGTAGTACTCCATTGTGTAAATGTACCACATTTTCTGTATCCATTCCTCTGTTGAGGGACATCTGGGTTCTTTCTAGGTTCTGGCTATTATAAATAAGGCATGTGTCCTTATTACATGCTGGAGAATCCTCTGGGTATATGCCCAGGTATGGTATAGCAGGATTCTCCGGTAGTATTAGGCCCAATTTTCTGAGGAATCACCAAGCTGATTTCCAGAGTGCTTGTACCAGCTTGCAATCTCACCAGCAGTGGAGGAGTGTTCCTCTTTCTCCACATCCTCGCCAGCACTTGCTCTCTCCTGAGTTTTTGATCTTAGCCATTCTGACTGGTGTGAGGTGAAATCTCAGGGTTGTTTTGATTTGTATTTCCCTGATGACTAAGGATGTTGAACATTTCTTTAGGTGCTTTTTCTAATGTACAAACTCAGAAGAAACTGTCTGAATATTAGGGAGACCCTGTGCACATCTTTGGAAGTGCTTTCTCTATCTAGGCAAGTTTCTTCTTTGGGGAGTTCTGGCCTATACATTTTTAGCCATCTGTGCTTCCTTGAACTCTCATTTCAAACTTTTTAACTGAGGAAATTCTAGTCAGGTCTCCCCTACCCCTTGTTCTGTGACCTGGACACTCTCAAGGCAGAAGCAGGGTTGTCATGAAACATGATGGTCATTTCTTTCCTGTCCCTCAGGCTTTCTAACCCTCCCTTGCCAGCTCTCTTCCCTTCCCTTCCCTTCCCTTCCCTTCCCTTCCCTTCCCTTCCCTTCCCTTCCCTTCCCTTCCCTTCCCTTCCCTCCTCTCCTCTCCTCTCCTCTCCTCTCCCCTCCCCTCCCCTCCCCTCCCCTCCCTCCCCTCTCCTCTCCTCTCCTCTCCTCTCTCCTCCTCCTCCTCCTTTTCTTCTTCTTCTTCTTCTTCTTCTTCTTCTTCTTCTTCTTCTTCTTCTTCTTCTTCTTCTTCTTCCTCTCTCTCTCTCTCTCTCTCTCTCTCTCTCTCTCTCTCTCTCTCTCATTCTTTCTTTGTCTTATTTTTATAAGATAGGGTGTTAATGCCCTAGCTGGCCTGAAATTTGCTATGTAGACCAGGCTGGCATCAAATTCACAAAGATCCATACACACGGCACTGAGATGAAAGTCATGCACCAGTTTATCTGCTATCTGGAAAGCCATTATTTATGTTTGCTTCTGTTTGTTCACTTGCTTTGTCGTTTGTGGCTTGTTTTTCAGCTAAAATTGTTCCATTTGTCCAGAATTCAACCCATCAATCTATATTATGAGTAAAAACAGTCTTTTCTAGGAAAACGATATCTTAAAAGAAGTGTGATCCCAAGCATGTAACTGGATCACCCTATGAGAGGCCATTATTTTACCCAGGTACCCTCTTAAATACATTGCAGAATGAAAACAATACCCCTTAATGCCAGTAGGAGGTAGTACAATGCTCAGAAACTGTGGCCTCTCATAGAGGAAACTGCACAGCCTCATTGCCTCCTAAAATATAGCAGCCAATCAGTGCTATATTTTGGTGGTGAATGACAGGCATCAGCTAATCTTTGGAGACAACCGAATCTAGTCCATTTTGCTTTTACAGAGGAGGAAATAAAATGTCACCAAATGTCAGGGTCAACAGAGACTGACATACCAGGAGATGTGACATTTCCATGGAGCTCTAGAGAGTGAAATGTGCCTGAATGGATGGTATAGGAGGTAGGAAAGTCAGAGAATTAGAAACAGAGAATGCCGGGACATTCTCCTAGAAAGCCCACACAAGCAGTTCATTTCCACACACTGAGAGCATTTCATCTGAAAACTCACTGCTTTGATTCAAGTGTTTCAATGTTCAGATGAAAAAGCAAAATCTCCCCAAAGGCTTGACTGAGTCCAGACAGCAAGTTCAGTACTGACCTGTGATCCCAACCAGGAAAACCTGGGTCTTAGTGAGAGCCCCCTGCATCTGAACCATTGAAGATTCTGACAAGTGGGATAGAGATGCAGGGGAAGAGATTCTGGACTCTTGAGGTGCCAAGACCATTTAATGTGATTAGAGACAGACTTCTCAACCATAGTATTAGGGAATCTGCATGTTCAAATGCAAAAAAAGAATGAAGTTCAATCTTCATATGACACAAGACAATCCAGACCACAATTTTGTCATGAAGTGCCAAGGAGTAAATGGATACACAATATGCCTCTTTGATGGGTATATAAGAGGAAGGTGGCCAGTCCTAGCTTGTTGGGACTGACAGAGCCGAGGCTTGGCCTCTATAACAACTCTAGTAACATCCAAGGGTTTCGGGCTAGAAGGGCGATGTCTGAGGTTCCTCACAAAGCTTCTGGAACACAAGAAGCACCTTTTCCACCTCTTCTTTTCAGCCAAGAACTTTAATAAATTTGGCAGTGCAGAGTCCAAAGGACAGGAGCCATGTGATTTCAGGTCACTCTGCAATTAACTCAGAAACCCATGGGAAGATGTTTGTTCTTGTGAATATGCACTATTTCTGCGGTCCCAGGACTCAGCCCCAAGGTCGAAGTGAGTCCCTGATTGCACAGCTACTGATGAACAGATTAATATTTTACTTTGTTTGTATTTGTTGGCAAGTAACCTGCAGCCATGTAATAAGCCCTGACTGGACTACAGGGAAACACAGCAATGATCTGTTCATTTCTTTCTAATTCATAATCTGTGTCAAATCTGCTTACTTTGATTTTTATAGACTTTATTTTGCAAAGCAAGTTTAGGTTCACTGCAAAATTGAGCAGAATCATTTTTAAAATATAAGGTACATTGGAATTAATGCCTCGACAGGGTGAGCGGCGCCACCGAGAGTGCCCTCCGCCATCTTTGCTCCAGTGACCAGGTAGTTGGGACCGCCAGGCTCAGAGACAGACAGGCATAATATCGCTTCGGTTTCAGGCAGCTTGTGTGTAACCTGCTCCCAGGTGCTGGGCTGATCTGCAGTAACCAGCGCGCCAGTTCCGCGGTGGGACCTTCTGCCTGGTGGAGGGACCCCGCGCAGGGAGGGAGCCTGCCAGCTTCCCTTCCGCGACCTCTGTTCCCGCGGACTGCGCTGGAGAGACCAGTACCCAGGCTCTCCCCCCAATATAACATCACTTGGGACACGGCCTGTTGGGGCTTCCGTCTGTGCCCGAGAACGGGTCAGCGCTGTGGTCGTCTGGGTGCCAGATCGGCGGGCCATCGTGACCACAGGGTGAGCGGCGCCACGGAGAGTGCCCTCCGCCATCTTTGCTCCAGTGACCAGGTAGTTGGGACCGCCAGGCTCAGAGACAGACAGGCATAATATCGCTTCGGGTTCAGGCAGCTTGTGTGTAACCTGCTCCCAGGTGCTGGGCTGATCTGCAGTGACCAGCGCGCCAGATCTGCTGTGGGACTTCTGCCTGGCAGAGGGACGCCCCCTCCCCCCCCAGGAGAGATCACACACCCCTGCACAGGGCAGGAGCCTGCCAGCCTCCCTTTGGCGACCTCTGCTCCAGGAATCCACTAGGCTGAGCCTTTAGATGTGCAAGGCCTCCCCAATATAAGATCACTTGGGGCAAAGCACATTAGGGCTCCAAAGTCACTCAGGAGCAGGCAGGCCCCAGAAATCGGTGCCAGGGGAATCCTGGTAATCCAGGGGGGGCAGAAATAGCTTTGCAGGCTCACAGGAGGTCCAACCAACAGCCAGTGGCAGCAGGACCAACTAACACCAGAGGTATCCAGATGGCAAAAGGCAAACGTAGGAATGTTACTAACAGTAATCAAAGTAATGTGGGACCATCCGAACCCAACTCTCCAACAGCAGCAAGTCCTGGATACCCCACCACACCCGAAAGACAAGATCTGGATTTAAAATCACTTCTCATGATGCTATTAGAGGATCACAAGAAGGACACAAATAAATCTCATAAAGAGTTACAGGAGACCATGAATCAACGGTTAGAAGCCCTTACAAAGGAAACACAAAAATCGCTTAGAGAAATGCGGGAGAACATGGATCAAAAGATGGAGGCGCACAAGGAGACAACACAAAAATCGCTTAACGAGATGAATCAACGGGTAGATGCACTCACAAAGGAATCACGAAATTTGCATAAAGAAATGCAGAAGAATATGGGTCAACAGACGGATGCCCATAAGGAGGCAACACAAAAATTGCTTAAAGAAATGAATCAACGGTTAGATGCCCTTACAAAGGAAACACGAGAACTGCTTAAAGAAATGCAGGAGACGATGGATCAACAGATGGAATCCCATGAGGAGGAAACACAAAAATCGCTCAGAGAAATGCAGGAGAACGTGGGTCATCAGGAAGAAATCCTGAAAGAGGTAATGCAAAAATACCTTAAAGAAATACAGGAAAATACAAACAAACAAGTGAAGGATCTCAGCAAATCCATCCAGGAACTAAAAAAGGAAGTAGAAACAACTAAGAAATCACAAAGGGAGACAACTTTGGAGATAGAAAACCTTGGGAAGAAATCAGGAGTCATAGATGCAAACATCAACAATAGAATACAAGAGATGGAAGAAAGAATCTCAGGTGCTGAAGATTCCATAGAAAACATCGACTCAACAGTCAAAGAAAATGCAAAATGCAAAAAACGCGTAACCCAAAACATCCAGGAAATCCAGGACACAATGAGAAGACCAAACCTAAGGATTATAGGTATAGATGAGAGTGAAGATTTGCAACTTAAAGGGCCAGTAAACATCTTCAACAAAATTATGGAGGAAAACTTCCCTAACTTAAAGAGAGAGATGCCGATGAACGTACAAGAAGCCTACAGAACTCCAAACAGACTGGACCAGAACAGAAATACCTCCCGTCACATAATAATCAAAACACCGAATGTTCTAAACAAAGAAAGAATACTAAATGCAGTAAGAGAAAAGGGCCAAGTAACATACAAAGGAAGACCTATCCGAATCACATCAGACTTCTCACCAGAGACTATGAAAGCCAGAAGATCCTGGGCAGATCTCATGCAGACACTAAGACAGCACAAATGCCAGCCTAGACTACTATACGCAGCAAAACTCTCAATCACCATAGATGGAGAGACCAAGATATTCCATGATAAAACCAAATTTTCACAATATCTTTCCACAAATCCAGCCCTGCAACGGATAATAGGTGGAAACCTCCAATACAGGGAGAGAAACAACACCCTGGAAAAAATGAGATAATAACCTTGAATCTAACCCAAAAGTAGATAACCACTCAAACATAAAGATAGCGTCAAGAATGGCAGATGGCAATAATCACTATGCCTTAATCTCTCTTAATATCAATGGTCTCAATTCCCCAATTAAAAGACATAGACTAGCAGACTGGATACGTAAACAGGACCCAGCATTTTGCTGCACGCAGGAAACGCACCTCAGTGTCAAAGACAAACACTACCTCAGAGTAAAAGGCTGGAAAACAATTTTACAAGCAAATGGCCCCAAGAAACGAGGTGGAGTAGCCATCCTAATATCGGATAAAATTGATTTTCAACCCAAAGTCATCAAAAAAGACACAGAAGGACACTACATACTGATCAAGGGAAAAATCCACCATCAAGAACTCTCAATCCTGAATATCTATGCTCCAAATGCAAGGGCACCCTCATTCGTAAAAGAAACTTTACTAAAACTCAAAGCACACATCGCACCGCACACAATAATAGTGGGTGACTTCAACACCCCGCTCTCTGAAATGGATCGTTCAGGAAAGCAGAAACTAAACAGGGACACAGTGAATCTAATTGAAGCCTTGGACCAAATGGAACTAACTGATATATATAGAACATTTCATCCTAGAGCTAAAGAATACACCTTCTTCTCAGCTCCTCATGGTACCTTCTCCAAAATTGACCATATAATTGGTCACAAATCAGACCTCAACAGATACAAGAAGATAGAAATAATCCCATGCCTCCTATCAGATCACTATGGAATAAGGGTGGTCTTCAATGGCAACAAAAACAAAAGAAAACCCACGTACACATGGAGGCTGAACAATGCTCTACTCAATGATAACTTGGTCAAGGTGGAAATAAAGAAAGAAATCAAAGACTTTTTGAAAGTTAATGAAAATGAAGGCACAACATACCCTAACTTATGGGACACAATGAAAGCAGTGCTAAGAGGAAAATTCATAGCCCTGAGTGCCGCCAAAAAGAAACGGGAGACAGCATACACTAACAGCTTAATGGCACACCTGAAAGCCCTGGAACAAAAAGAAGCAAATACACCAAAGAGGAGTAGAAGGCAGGAAATCATCAAACTCAGGGCTGAAATCAATCAAGTAGAAACAAAGAAAACCATACAAAGAATCAACAAAACGAGGAGTTGGTTCTTTGAGAAAATCAACAAGATAGATAAGCCCTTAGCCAGACTAACCAGAGGGCACAGAGATAGTATCCAAATTAATAAAATCAGAAACGAAAAGGGAGAGATAACAACAGAAACTGAGGAAATTCAAAAAATCATCAGATCCTACTACAAAAACCTGTATTCAACACAACTAGAAAATCTTGAGGAAATGGACAATTTCCTTGACAGATACCAAGTACCAAAATTAAATCAGGATCAAATAGACCATCTAAACCGTCCTATAACCCCTGAAGAAATAGAAGTTGTCATTGGAAGTCTTCCAACCAAAAAAAGCACAGGTCCAGATGGTTTTAGTGCAGAATTCTATCAGACCTTCAAAGAAGACCTAACACCAATACTCTTCAAACTGTTCCACAAAATAGAAACAGAAGGAACACTACCCAACTCGTTCTATGAAGCCACAATTACACTAATACCAAAAGCACACAAAGATCCGACAAAGAAAGAGAATCTCAGGCCAATCTCTCTTATGAATATCGATGCAAAAATACTCAATAAAATTCTTGCCAACCGAATCCAAGAACACATCAAAACGATCATTCACCACGATCAAGTAGGCTTCATCCCAGGGATGCAGGGATGGTTCAATATAAGGAAATCCATCAATGTAATCCACTACATAAACAATCTCAAAGAAAAAAACCACATGGTCATCTCATTAGATGCTGAGAAAGCATTTGACAAAATTCAGCATCCTTTCATGCTAAAGGTCTTGGAAAGATCAGGAATTCAAGGCCCATATCTAAACATAGTAAAAGCAATTTACAGCAAACCAGTAGCCAGCATCAATCTAAACGGAGAGAAACTTGAAGCAATCCCACTAAAATCAGGGACTAGACAAGGCTGCCCTCTCTCTCCATATCTTTTCAATATAGTACTTGAAGTTCTAGCTAGAGCAATTAGACAAGAAAAAGAGGTCAAAGGGATACAAATTGGAAAGGAAGAAGTCAAACTATCACTATTTGCAGACGATATGATAGTATACATAAGCGACCCAAAGAACTCCACCAGAGAACTCCTACAGCTGATAAACGACTTCAGCAAAGTGGCCGGATATAAAATCAACTCAAGCAAGTCAGAAGCCTTCCTATACTCAAAGGATAAGCAGGCTGAGAAAGAAGTAAGAGAAATAATACCCTTTACGATAGCCACAAACCATATTAAGTATCTTGGCGTGACGCTAACCAAACAAGTGAAAGATCTGTATGACAAGAACTTCAAGTCTCTGAAGAAAGAAATTGAAGAAGACCTCAGAAGATGGAAAAATCTGCCATGCTCATGGATTGGCAGGATTAATATAGTAAAAATGAGCATCTTACCAAAAGTAATACACAGATTCAATGCAATCCCCATCAAAATCCCAACTCAATTCTTCATAGAGTTAGAAAGAGCAATTCAAAAATTCATCTGGAATAACAGAAAACCCAGAATAGCTAAAACTATTCTCAAGAGTAAAAGAACCTCTGGGGGAATCAGTATCCCGGACCTCAAGCTGTACTACAGAGCAATAGTGTTAAAAACTGCATGGTATTGGTACAGTAACAGACATGTAGATCAATGGAACAGAATTGAAGACCCAGAAATGAATCCACACTCCTATGGTCACTTGATCTTTGACAAAGGAGCTAAAACCATCCAGTGGAAAAAAGATAGCCTTTTCAACAAATGGTGCTGGCTCAGCTGGAGGTCAACATGCAGAAGAATGCAAATTGACCCATCCTTATCTCCTTGCACTAAGCTCAATTCTAAGTGGATCAAAGATCTCCACATAAAACCAGACACACTGAAACTAATAGAAGGGAAACTAGGGAAGAACCTTGAACATATGGGCACAGGGGAGAATTTCCTGAACAGAACTCCAATAGCTTATACTCTAAGATCAAGAATAGACAAATGGGACCTCATTAAATTACAAAGTTTTTGCAAGGCAAAAGACACCGTCAAAAAGACAAAGCGGCAACCAACTAACTGGGAAATGATCTTTACCAACCTTACATCCGACAGAGGGCTAATATCCAAGATATACAAAGAACTCAAGAAGTTAAACTCCAGAGAGGCAAGTAACCCTATTAAAAAATGGGGTACAGAGCTACACAAAGAGTTCTCACCTGAAGAATATCTAATGGCTGAGAAGCACCTAAAGAGATGTTCATCATCCTTAGTCATTAGGGAAATGCAAATCAAAACAACCCTGAGATTCCATCTCACACCAGTCAGGATGGCTAAGATCAAAAACACAGGAGACAGCAGTTGTTGGCGAGGATGTGGAGAAAGAGGAACACTCCTCCACTGCTGGTGGAATTGCAGGCTGGTACAACCACTCTGGAAAGCAGTCTGGCGGCTCCTCAGAAAACTGGGCATGACACTTCCGGAGGATCCGGCTATACCACTCCTGGGCATATACCCAGAGACTTTACCTGCATGCAATAAGGACACATGCTCCACTATATTCATAGCAGCCTTATTTATAATAGCCAGAAGCTGGAAAGAACCCAGATGTCCCTCAACGGAGGAATGGATTCAGAAGATGTGGTATATTTACACAATGGAATACTACTCTGCAATTAAAAACAATGAATTCACGAAATTCCTAGGCAAATGGTCAGAACTTGAAAATATCATCCTTAGTGAGGTAACCCAATCACAAAAGATCACACATGGTATGAAGTCACTGATAAGGGGATATTGACCCAGAATCTCAGAATACCCTAGACACAATCAGCATATCAATAGATTTCTAAAAAGATGGAAGGAGAGACCCCTGGTCCTGGAAAGACTGGATGTAGGGGAACGCCAGGACAGAGTAATGAGAGGGGGTTGAACGGAGAAAAGAGGGAGGGAAGGGGGCTTATGGGACTTTCGGGGAGGGAGGAAACGGGAAAGGGGAAGTGATTTGGAATGTAAATTAAAAAAATAAAATTAAATTAAATTAAAAAAAAGAAAAACACAAAAAAAAAAGAAATTAATGCCTCAGCACTAGGCCCAGTGGAAAAGGACGGAGTGTGCAATTCAGTCAGCTATTTCTTATGTCCTCTGCAGCTCAATAAACATGTGGTAGTTAGTGATGCAAGATACCAGGCTAGGGAGGACTGGTGCTCAGTCATCATGGATACAACAGGGCATATGGCTTCTCAGTCTTTTGGTGTTCAAAATATTGTCGCTACGGGTCTACTTGAGAATGGGGGATTTGGACCCTGGCACAACCACCCTGTGGAAGGGACCACTAAAACTTACTGTGAGTGTATGGTGAAGGGCCTCTGCCTTGCACTGTAGCCATGTAAGTTGTCTGAAGAGTCAGGTGTACTTGTGGCTGAAGTGGCCTTCCTTTGGGCAGAACATTTGGGTTGTATGAATCCAGTAATCCAAGCCACAGATGCCACATGAGGCAAGTATTCTCCATCAGGATTCTACACTGGTGTAGGCTTGTTTTAACATCCCTTCCCTCGGCTTGTTTTAACATCCCTTCCCTCCTGCCCCGGAACCTCCAGGAACCTGTGTCTGAGTCTCATTTACATCAACAGAGAGGAGATACAGTGGAAAATGCACTGTCTTGGTCTCTTGTTGCTATAGCAGACCATTTGAGACTGTGATTTATTAAAGAAGGAGATTTATTTAGCTAATATTTGTGCAGTTGGGATTCTAAGACTGGACAGTTTTATTTAGCAAAGGCTTCACACTGTACCATAGCATAGCAGAAAAGCAGAAGGACATAAAAAAGTATGAAAGAGAGAGCACGCAGAGAGGCTCATGGCTTTTTTAACAAGCTTCTGTCTCGGTGAGTAATCAAGTCTCATGAGTAAGACCTCATGCACTTCCTCTAGAATCAACCCAGCTCCCTAGTCCTGGAAGGAAGAACAGCCCTAATCCCTTCAAAATGATAGATCACCATAACCTAATCACTGTATTAAGGTCCCACCACCTCTCTACTGTTATATTGATGACCAGTTTTCAGTTTGAACTTTGATGGGCACAAATAACATCTACACAAGGAGCAGACTAATTTAAGTCATAGGATGGAGAAAACAGTCCGAGGCCTAGCCTCCCAGGGTAAACAAAATGGGGAGGTGGGGAGGGTAGGAAGGAACATCTAGAAGAAGAGAGAATAACATCCAATGGAGACCAAGGGCATGGTAGGCTAGCCTGAGCCAGAGGATGCCACAAGCATCCTGAAGCTGAAACATTAACTCCTAGTAGGCAGAGGGGACGTGGCAGGAAGCAGTGACAACTGATGGGACTTGGCAGACTAACAAGCATAAATGAGGGGGCCTTCAAAACCTACCAGATATCCTGAAGAATGTAATCATCCTTCATGAATCGGTAAGAACACCGCAAAAGGGGTAACTCGTAATGGTCACTGTCCCAACTGATGGAAATGTGACTTTGTGTCATCATGTTCTTAGCTAGCATGATCTTTGAGGCCAGACATTTTCAAATCCTACTGTATTTCTTATGAGCCATGTCACCACCAGAGGTGACTGTCATTTCATCTCTCAGAACCCCAGTGTATCCATCTATCCAGTGTCAATAAACCCACCATGTCTTGGGGTATCTGGAAATTAAATGAACTACAACATCAAGGACCAAACACAGCCTCCACCTCGGATCAGGAACACTAATATCAGGTGGGTGGGGATGGAGAGAAATAAACCGAATACAAAATATATTCCATTTCAGAGGGGGATGGGGCAGTGAGGAAGAATAGGGAAAAAGGTAGGAATGAATGAGCAAGAAATGAAACTGAGGATGACTTCCTCTCACAACCAGGGTACATTCTCAACAATCCCAGGCAGAGCCTTCACTCTCTACTCACCTTTGCCTCACATATGCTCCTCTTTGTGCATCTTCCATACCCACTGGAATGCTGAGCTCAGCTGATCAGGGAGCCCAAAAGTCTCATACCAATCCCCCAAAGATTTCTCCACAAATAACACATTGTATACAGCATCGAAGGTTTTGCTGAGAATAAACACCATGTTATTCCCATTTGAGCTGGAAAGATCACCAAATGATTCCTGTTTTTCCATCTGATTGTTAGCACTTGGTAAGTCAGCTAGCTTATTTTTATTAACAAAATCACTGTCTTCCTCCAGCTACTGTGATACCTAAATTAACGGAGATTAGAGGCAAAAACTGGCCATAGGGAGTACCCAGGCTCACAACAAGTTTCTATTAACAGACTAATTAAAGTAGGTTTTGATGGTTTTAGGAAGTGTGGCCCCATCTGGGTGTGCAAACAAGGGCTTCTGGGTCATGGGAGAACTAATAATAACCTCTTTTGGCTGCACTTTGCAGCAGAGCCTTAACTCATTAGGCTGCTGGTAGCATGCATTGTTCAGCTCTCAGAAAAATATTTTTGTTTTGAAGCTTATTAAACTGTTTTTGCTCTCTAATATCAGGAGCACACTCCCTTCTCAACTCCTTACTACTTTAAAGTTTCCTAAACGGTCCTTGTGGAAAATCCAGAGGGCCAGACAAGAACACATCATTCTCACCACTCTCTCACCGCCAGTTGCCAGTCACGAAAAGCCTGGATGTTGTCCTTGCCACAGGTGCTCCCAGGGGATCCAGCTCTGGCTAAGATACAAGTTCTCCTGGTCAGCTCATGAGCAGGCTTTCTGGTATAGAAATCTGAGGGATGTTATAAAAAGTCACTTAAAATAAGGCCTGAAAGTGGGTATACACTTTTATTATCACAATGGGCAATGTTTAAACAGACTACTCAGAGACCATTTGATCACCTAGAGGAATGCACCTATGTGTGATCTGCCATTAAACTATTATTTGAGGTGGGGCACAGGGACTATGTGATATTCTGGAGGACTCATCTAGCAAAGGCATGTATAATTTCTATCTTTTAGGGAAATAATCCTCAATATTATGTTTATTGTCCTGCATGATATTAGCCAGTGGTGTCTCTGTCAGCAAACTTAAGCTGTTTTGGGTTGGATCGACTTAGTGTTTTAAGACAGGGTCTCATTATGTAGTCCAGGCTTGCTGCTAACTCATAATGATCCTTCTGCCTCAGCCTCCCAGAGTTGGAATAATGGGTAGGTATCACCACAATCAGCTTCAAGATTGTGTGTGTGTGTGTGTGTGTGTGTGAACTCAGCCCCTCCCTACTTTGCGTCAGCTTTTTCTTCCTACTGAGTTCTTACTAATGAGCTAATCAGACATTTGATGTTCACTCTCTGAGTCTTGCTTTTAATTTTTTGTGCAAGAAGAAAAAACTGCAAAGCTGGTGCCCATATGTTGGGTTCGTGAAGTGGGCAGAGTCTGAGCTCCTATTAAAGAGTCACAAATAACAAATACTCACATTCTTTCTTTCCAAAAAGCAGCTTACTGCATAAAACTGTGCCCTTGTGTGCTTGAAAAAGACACCAAACACCCCACTCTTTGACAAGCTCACATATCTGCCCAGTTCTCTTCTTTGCCATATCTATGATCAGCTGAAGTGATTCTCTAACCAGTCCAAAGAAATTGCCTGATGAATGCTGGGTCTGGATAAACCAAACACCAGTTGTCTCCCACAACCACTCTCTGTGGGGAAAGAGAAAGAGCAAAAGAAGTGGGGAGGGAACAGGAAAGGGGCACTGTCGGTTTCTTGTCAACTGTCCTATCCAGCCACCTGCTCATCTCACTTCCCATAATGGTTCTTTGCAGCTGAGAATGCTCTTCCCTTTCAGATAAATTTCCTTTCTGTTCATCTGACCTCTGAGATATTTTCTGTTATGATTTGAACATAAAACGTCCCCTGTGAGCTTCTATGTTGAAAGCTTGATCTCTGGTTGGTGACACTATTTTGGGATGTTATAAAAACTTTAGGAGGTGAGCTCTGACTGGAAGGAATAGGTTAAAGGTACAAGTTTTGAAGGCTAAATCTAGCCTCCACTACCTTCTTCCCATCAAAATTAACTTTGTCCCTTAAGTTGTGCTGTCAAAATATTCTATCATGGTAACAAAATATTGCAGATCTCATGTCTCTGACTTCTCTTTCCTGCACTGGTATCCCTTCCTGTTGCAGTACCATAGCCTCTCCCATTGAAATTCTATTTCTTTGAGTCCCAAGACATCCCTATTTGATTCTATTCTGACTTCAAAGGGAAAGTTGTTCAAGCTGAGGTTTTTGCTATAGCTTCACTGTAGAGTGCCTTATTAGGGTGCCATGCCACCTGGCAGGAACTTGACATTGACCAATGTGAAGTTCATCTCCCGGCCTTTCTGTGTTAGCCATAATCCCCTCCACCTGGGGTGGAGAGCTCAGACCAAGGTGAAGCCCATTGTTCTTCAAGGACCTGCAGTTTCCCGAAAAACACTAGTCACCTGCGGAGCAACCGCCACCGGTTCTGCGGAGAAGCGTCCAGCCTTTGGGGAAAGGGTTTTCCCCGCCTATATATTTGGAGTCCTCCATTAAACTTTGAGACCTTGAATAGCAGGTGTTGTCTTGGTCTTCATCTCTTTTTGCCATCTTCCCATTCGTCCCCAGCTTCCCTTCCAGGTAACCTGTTCGGTGTAACTGCGGGCAGTTACACTTCACCATTCCAATGTTCCTCCCTGCCTCTCCAAGGGATCCAGACTTGGGTTCCACTTGATCCTAAGCTGTCAATCAGAGCCTGGTTTCTTTCAGCACTAACACCTACCTACAAAACACCTCGTATCTATGAGTAACATTACCTACAGCAGTGGTTCTCAACCTTCCTAATGCTGTGACCCTTTAATACGATTTCCCAGGTTGTGGTGATCCCCAGACACAAAATTATTTTTGTTGCTAATTCATAACTGTAATTTTGCTACTTTTGTGAATCATAATGTAAATATCTGATATGCAGAATATCTGATATGAAATCTCGGTACACAAGTCCTTTGACCCCCAAAGGCATTGGGTCCCACAAGCTGAGAATCACTGCTCTAGAGCCTTTTACTCATCGACAAGGACACTTGTCATTTTGTCAAAATTCATCTCTCCTGGACCTTGTGCCAGACTTCAGGAGTGAGAATCTCTATCTTTATGTGATTTCTTGGGGATGAACATGACATTCAATATGAGAGGTGACACTATAGAACAAGGAGCAGTGGCCTAGGATTGCCCTATGCCATTGCTCTCCTATGGCTTCCCATACAAGGACACTTGTCCCAGTAGAAGGTCTTCTGGGATCCCAATGCTGTAAAAACGTCAAATCTGAGCAAACACTCATAAATGCATTTCTCTGGGCTGACAAACTTCCCTCATTAAGTAGCCAGCTCTTTTACAACCACAGTTCTCAGTTTCTTTTTATAGAGATGGCCACTGTGTCACGGATGCGGATGCTCAGAACACTTTAGTTATTCTCTGAAACGGTCTTTTCACCTTGTAGGAAAGCATTAAAAATGCATGGCCCAGCTGCCACCCGTTTCAAGGTCCTTATGGCTAGATTCTACAGTTTGCGCTGCTCAGACTCTTGATACTGTTCATTCAGTTGAGGACGAGAAATTCAGGGTCTGGCAGTACAGATGTGCCTCACTATGAGATACCAAGCCTCTGCCTTTGAGCCTTTTCCTACTCACTCTGCCAGTTGGCCTGTTTGCGTTGATCTTCCCCTCATAGAATTGACCTATGCAAAGGGATCCATGCCTGAATGGAGAAGTTCTAGAAGAAAAGACCACTAATACAAACGAATAAAACCTCCTGTTGTCCCACCACCTAAAACTAGGGTGCAGCATTGCTGGAAGGAAAGCTGATAGGGTAGGGGACAGCCCTGACCATGCCAAGAGGCCTGATTCTGAGTCCAGTTTGGCCATTAATTTCTGACCTTGAGTTATCTCAGCTGTAAAATAGAGAGAATATCCTAAGAAGTATTTCAAACGTGAGCATACGTCAGCCTCCACCCCTCCAGGGGGAGTGTTGAATCCCACATGACCAGGTCAGCCTGCCACGATTGGCAACAAAGACAAGAAAATATGTCAGTGTCCTGTAGAAGTATCTGTCTCCGAAAACCTGTAACATGTCTTATTCCACCAGGCAGAGAGCTTGTCCAAAGAAGGATCTTTACCAGCAGTCCCTGCATGATCCCTGAAACATGGTAGAAAGGCAAACCTTTAGGTCAACTCTAACCACCCCTGAAGCCAGAGTGCAAAGCCAAACTCTAGAAGGCACCGGAGATGCTGCAAGCATGGCTCCCTTCAGCAAGCCCATGGCTTAAAAGAACAATTCATCTCCCCAAAACATAACCAGATCTCTGTGCTATGAGCAATATGGACTCTGACCCCACTCTCTCTTTTGCAAAGCCTAAAATATGTTTTAAAAAGCACCTAATATGACTCAGCTCAGCTGCTCCACAGAGAATCTTTTTCTCAGGTAAAGGCCTCCAGTGGCCACTGGTTTCTGAAATACCTTTTTAGGGCTTCAGGAATTCAGACTCTGTGGAGAGTTGAAACTGCATTGTATGAACAAGAAGAGAAGCTGGGAGATGGGAGTACAGTGTATTCTGAGAGGTTGTGAACAGTGGTTCACACCTCCTCGGTATATCAAGTCACTGCTATCAGATATCCATTAGAAATTATTATTGCATAAAGAAAGATAGCTTATCATGTTGCTATATTTATCAAAAGAAGTAAAAAGTCCTCACACAGGGATAATAGTTTCAACAAGTGATATTCAGATCCACAGAGGCAAGTGCATATATACTTGTAGGAACTTCAAGGGTCCAAGCTAAACTAAGGGAGCAACTGGATCACATATGCCCTGTTTGCAGCCCCGAGTTACTGTTTTCACTGTTTAACCTTTGTGACTGACCTAGTCACTCTAAGCTCCAGAGTTCTGTATGTCTAGACTAGCATGGGGACAAGACATCCACTGTCTTTAACACCAGAGTGATGCTTGTCACATTGTAGTCATCATTTTGTTGAATAGAAAAATGTCTTTGGGTAACAATATTAACCACCCCAAAGGTAGTTAAAAGGACTTATTGGAAATATATGATAATTTTGAGTATATTACCTGACAAACAGTCGATACTTAGTTTTTTCTATTATTACTGCTCTTGATTTTGATATGTGAGAGTCTCATGTTCCATTCCACTCTTATCTACAGTAACAGGGTGGGGTATCAGTGAGTGATATGCTAAGTTTTTATCTGACCAATACAAACTTCAAAATCTCATGTCTATGCAGACTTATACTTTAATGCAAAGCAACAAAAAACTGCTGTCTCATGGGCAGTGATTTGATGATGGAGGCAGAGGAGATAGAAAGTACGTCTCTTTCCTGTTGGCCCTAGTGAGGTTATCCCACACATTAGTCCTCAGGTAAGATTCTCATACCTACCTGTTCCATCCTCTGCATGCCAGCAAAAGGTGCCTGAGGCCTGACCACAGACAGAGCAGCTCTAGAGTTACTGGCTACCTTCCAGGTCACAAGACTTCCAAGGTATACAATGATAACGGAATTTTCCACGAAGAGTAGAAAATCTCCTGATAGAAATTATTTAGGCAAGCTACCAAATTGCCTAGGAGTCACCTGTGTGTTCTTGACTATGCTTTTGACGGATAGATAGCAGCACATGTCCACCCTCTACATGACTCTAGGGTATTTGTTATGTAGTTGAAGTCTGTGATGTCTCCCCTTGATAAAGAATCTACCTTGTGGCCATTAAGAAGAATAAATAACCAATCAGAACCTCCTAGGGAAGAATAATTATTCTCTTTCTCCACAATGTGAGGGTTCCATGAGGATATTAACATTTGAGGAACAAGAAGGCCTTGGAACATAGTGCTCTTGCCAGAACCTTGACTTTGAACATTCTGATTTCTAGGACCATGAAAAGAAAAAGACATGTCCATTCAGATGATGATGCCAGGAATTGGTTCTGATAAATGGGATAGCTGCTGAGAGAAATACCTAAAAATGTGGAAATGTAATGAGATGTGGGAAGAGCTTTGGGTGCATGGTAGATGAAGACAAGATTTAGGATAGTGAAGTGAGGTTTCAAATCAGTTCTAGTGAGATCTCTTAAAGAAGAGAAAGCTACAAAGAACTACTTCATCTTCTCAGACATCATGTAAGTAACTGTGAGCAGAATGTTGGTGGAAAGACAGATGAAGCCGGAATGATGGTAGGACATGCTCCCAATTCTCCTGCCTCTGCATTTGGGAACCCAAACCCCTATGGCCTGCAAAGGTCATAGAAGGAGATTGTATCTAGAAATGAACAAAAAAGGAAAATAGCAAGCAAGCAAGCAAAGGACAGATGATGAAGGTCATTCTGGTGAGGTCTCCACTGAAAATGAAGAATATGTTTTTGAAACTGGAGGAAAGGCACGATTTCTATGAAGTGGGAGTGAACATGGCTGGGTCATGCTTGTGGTATTGTGTTCTATGGAAGGTGGGGTTTGAGAAGGATAGTGATGAAACTTCTGAGCAGTGTCAAAAGAGTGTCTTAGTTCCTCTTGGCTGCTTATAGCACAGGTCAGTGGAAGAAGTGACTCCAGGACAAACTTGTTAAGCAAAGAGACAACCGGACATTCAATCTTTGGAAAGTCTCAGGCTATTTATGTGGTCAAAACAGAGAAGTGAAGCTGGAGGAGAACACAGAGAGAATGGCCAACTGATCTTTGATAAGGTTAGTGTGGGTGTGAGCCATGGACATAATCAGCTACCCCAGCAGGAACAACTGCCAGTTTGGACAAGAAAATGAAGGAATGAAGCAAAGTTATCTGATGTCTAGGATTTTATAGGACAAGTTCATAGAGCTATTGGCCCTGAAAGTGTTCTATTCTTCAAAACAAGGAAAACCTGACCTCACAGGAAATTCAGAGATTGCCCCCTTGGTTTTAAAAAGGGAGGTGACTGATACACTTTCAGCAGTCCAGATGACCTTTGCCCAATGCCATGGCCTTCTACCTCTGCTCAGCAGAGATGCAGAGTCAGGACCACAGCTCTGGTGGGTCTGTAAGCCAAACATCAAGCCACAGAGGATTATTCTCCAGGCTTAAATACACAGCAATTGTGTTACCCATATTCTTGGCAGGTGTTACTCTTTGTCTCCATTCATGATTCCTGTTTTCTCTCCAGCTTCTCTTCTAAGTGAGCATATATCCTCTGCCTATTCCATTACCTTAGTCTGAAAACATTCACATTGTCTGGTTTGACACATTCACCAATGAGGAAGAATTTTATCTCTAGACAAATCAAACCTTGAGATTCATACATATCCTATTTAGATAATATTTAAATTAAAACTTTGGATTTTATACTTTAGAGTCTAAATTGAGCTAAGATTATTAGGAACTCTTGGGATAAAATAAATATTTTTTTGTGTAAGAGGAATATGATTATGGGGTGGGGTTGGAATGATGTAAACTGGATAGGTCTGTCCAGATTTTTATTTAAACACCCACCCTGCTGTGATAGTTTTAGCAGGTGAGGTTAGGTCATGAAGAAGTCCCTGATGAAAGGAATTAGTGCCACCATGACATTCTAGAGAACTCTTTGCCCTTCTGTTACTTGAAGATACAGAAGGAAATAAATCCACATCAGTAGAGAATGAATCAGCCAATATCTTGAGCTTGATCTTTAAGTGCCCAGGACTGTAAGAAATACATATTTCTTAAGCCACCCAGTCTATAGCCACTTGCTGTAGCAGTCTGAGAAAATATCTCAGTGAGTTTTAAATGACACAATGAGTCATTTAAAGGACTGGATCAATGGGAAGGACCATCAGTGAGTATTGACAAACCTCCAGACTAATAAAGGAAGAGGGAGTCTAAGCCATTGCCTGGGAGCTTAGAATACGCATAGCTTCTAAAGTCACATTCTAAATCAGGCATAAGGCAAAGCTGTCTCTAAGCAAAAGAACATGTCTACATTGCTTCCACCTTCATGTCACAGTCCTCCTTCATTACTAGGGCCACTTCCACAACCACCCAATGCATTCTTTCTGTCTGTCTCATCTTTCCTCTTACAGTTTATCCCTTGTTCTCCATTATCCATAATGATCTTTTACATAGATTCTGTTATTCCTCTACTCAAAGCCCCAGAATTTGAGACTTCCACCATATAACCCGTGAGAGCCAGATACCATCTCCTAGTCCTAATGATTTGGGAGTGGGGAAATAATGAGTGTCGTTGCTATAAAGATGACCCAGCTTATTATAGATAATGACCATCACCTTGGACATTCCACATAGAGAAAAGTGCAAAAAAACATCAAAGTTGCAACCACCCCAGGAACCAGATTCTCGTTTCATTCGGTTTTTGTTTATTTATTTATCTGCCTAGGACATTCCATGATAACTGAAGTGATGACATTTGTAATGAAAGGATGGTATCAGCCTGGAATTCCTGCTGTCAGGATAAATAGAAAATCCTTTGCTATTTGATTGTCTGGGATGAAATTAATAGCTCCCCATAAATGTCGAATAAAACGATCTGTTTGTTCTAGGAGGAGCTGGAACAATCTTCTGTTTGCTTTCTCCACCCTGGTGCTTATTCTTCTCCTCAGAGTAAGATGACTAATTGGCTTAGCAAGGTCATGAAGTCACCATGCTCCACTTTCACACTGCAAGAGTCCTACAGACCCAGTTGGTGTGCATGCCATGTCGAGCCTGTCCCAGAGAGTACGCTGCCGAGTGCTGGGCACTGTACTGACTCCTCCTGTTTTCTTACAGTTGGTGGTCTGGGTCTGCTCCAAGCACTGGTTGGAAGCCTGAGGGGAAGGCCCTGGAGGGGCTTTCCATTTGTATGGAGACAACTCTCACCATGTTCATCTTCCTAAAACCCAGGCCTGAAATACAAACATGCATGAGACATGGGCCAGTTCCCAGAACAGCCCTCTTCACATCACCCCTTTATTCCTACCCACCCTCCCTCCCCACCCCGTCCTTTTCTACTTCCAGTGCAGTTATATTAAGAGTATATATTTTAAGCATATTATGAAGAGTAGAGTTGTTTCTTTTTGACAACACATGTGTATTTAGATTATAACATTATAATAAATATTATGTGGTTTGGTATACCCTAAATATTACCATTCTTAGATGCAAATTGCTGAGATATTTTATATTCTTGTGTTTTGTGCGAAGTCTTCAAAATCCAGTGTGTTCCAATGCCTTAGTACTCGCTAATGGCACTTGACAAGCTTAATAGCCACCCACATATGGCAGCTGGCCACTAGACTGGCCAACATACTTCAGATAACAGAAAAACCCCAAAAAGTTTTTAAATAACAACTGTTCATGGTTAATGAGAGAAGAAACAATAACAAACCACTGCTCACAAATATAGATACAAACAGCATAAGCAAAAATATTTTCCAATTGGTGTCCTGCCGCATATAAGAACCTAAGAAATTGGGCTAGAGAAATGGCTCAGTGGTTAAGAGAATTGGTTGCTCTTTCAGAGGACCCAACTTTGATTTCCAGAAACCAGACATCAGTTCACAACCATCTGTAAATCTAATTTTAAAGCAATGGTTCTCAAATTGTGGGTCATGACTGCTTTGAGGGGTGGGGTACTGTCAAAGGACCCTTTCACAGGGGTCATATATCAGATATCCTGCATATCATATATTTACATTACGATCCATAACAATAGCAAAATTACAGTTATGAAATAGCAACAACATAGGTTTAAGGCTGGGGCGTCACCACAACATGAGGAAATGTATTAAAGGGCTATAGTATTAGGAAGGTGAGAACCACTGTTCTAGAGGATCTGACACCCTCTGCTGGCTGCTGAGAGCATTGCTAAAATGTGCTGGACAGACATAATTGTGAACACACAACTACAGAGATAACAAATAAGACCCTAACCTTCTCCTGTAAGTTCCACACCGTTTTTATAAAATCTGCTAATACTTTGAAAGTCAAGAAACGGATAATTAAAGTGCCAACTTCTATTTCTAAATCAATATGGCAGGTAGTGTAGTTTGGTGGTTAGAGTGCACACACAAGGCACTGGGTTAATCATCACCAAATAAATAAATGAAGCTCTAGGTCATTAACAAAAAACCTCCCATAACTGTTTTTGTTTGGTATATGAAAAAGTGAATCCTGAGAAACAGTGAAGGCTACTTCCATATAATTATTAGTGGAAATGTCACAGGTAACAATGTGACTGGAAAGCATTAACAAAGTGACATGTCCACCCAGGAGGGTCCATTCTGAGACAGAAAGAGTGGGTCACCTAGGGAAATTAACTCGTTCACCCGAGCTTCTGTGAATCTGACCTCCATGGGCTTCCCAAGGCTGAGATGGTGCTTCTCTGCCAGGAGGCCAAATCCAAGAGGAACTTTACAAACAGGAACTATAGAAGACACCGTCAACAAGAAGCTCCCCAGAATCAGCTGCATCTGACTCCATGAGAATGGGAAGCCTGTTCTTCTTGTTGTGACCTTACAGTGGACTGTCCCACTTCGAAGGGGTCCCTGGGCTTACAGGCCTTATGGACTCAGGGCAATTCTTTGGAAGGCTTTGAACAACCAGCAGCCCTATAGATGGAGTATGGAGTAGATCCTGAAAGAGGCTCTGGGGTGGGAGCTCCGTCAGTAATGCCTGTATCCAAGGAAAAGAGATTTTTCACGATAGTATCTCATTTATTAAATATGCAAAAAATTTGAAGCCTCATTATCCCCACAGATATTAAATTTGACTTACAAATTATTGTTTGTACATTTTGGAAAATACATGTAAATCTAAGCAGACTTTAATTTCCTCTTTGCTTAGCACTTGGGCAATTTCATACAAACTGCTTAAAATAGTTTATATAAGTTTAGTACTTTCAATGATTCCTTTGAAGCATGCTACTCACTAGTCCTTCCTGATCCACAGGGGACACAGTCCATGACCCTCAGTTGATGCCAAAGACTAGGGGTTGTGCCAAATGCTATATCTGATATCTTTTGCTGTACAGACACATCTGTGATGAAGTTTAATTTATAATTTAGGCAGATAAAGAGATTGACAACAATAACTAATGGCAAAGAGAACAATTATAACCATGTTACACTGGGAAAAGATTATCCTTATCTAGATCAGACCAACATGACCACAAGAGTCCTTAACACTGGCAGAGGGGACAAAAGAGTAGGGACAATGGTTCTGCCTTTGAAGACATGAGGGTGCCCAGACTTGGAAATGGAGGCAGATTGCTCAGTTGCTCCTAGAACTTACAGAGCAGAGAAGTCCTGCAGACCCCTGGACTTAGCACAGTATGACCAGTGTTGAACTTCTGAATGATGCCTGTTAGTCAGTTCACATCAGTTAGATGATAATGTGTTAAGTCACGTTGTTTATGGTCATTTGTAACCTCAGAAATGAAAAACCAATAAGGCCCTTCAATGGACCTTTTAAATCTAATAGATCAAACTTAGAACTGTAGAAAACCTATGCTGTCTAAAGCCCTGCAGTGCTGATTTATAAGCCTCATAACACACTCTTGTGTGGCTAAAACCAATGTTGCATTTGAAACTTAATACACAGCAAGATGTCTTGAGAGGGTCACATTCTGCTTTCCTCTACAAGACTAGAAAGTGGATGCACAGATCATCCTGACAGAAATGAAATGCTGTATAGAATTCACTCCTCTTTAAGCACTGGCCTGGCCATATGTGATGCTTGTGTTCGCACTCTCGGGTACTGGTGACCCTGTTATCCACTTTCTAGTCATTCATGTGGTGAGCATTCTGGGCTCCCATCTATACCATAGTGCTTAGAGATCAGAATTCCTGGGTTATGGGCTTCCTTCCCCTTCCTGCCTGGCAACCAAGAAGGTACTGATAGTTGCTCACAGGATAATCAATCATCTGTGGCATGATCAATGACTTCAGTTACTAAGGTTTGTTTGCTTGTTTTGTTTGTTTGAGACAGAGTGGTTTTGTGTAACTTAGGCTAGTCTCTAACTCACAGCACTCTTAACTCAGCATCTGGATGGAGCTACTACACAGCCACTAGAACAATTCCTTAGTCACTAAGTCATTTTCTATTGCAAGTTTGGCTGTTCAACAAAAGAAAAACTGAAATCATGACACCCTACAATATGATCCCTGTTTTCTCTCCTCCTATGTGGGATCAGAGTTTTGTTGGGGCTTTACCATTTCCTGGGCCTTGGGATGAATCTGTCTTGCTCAATTTGCCTAAGTTCACCCCACAAAGGAGACAGCAGCCAAGGGTAGCATAGGACTTCATGTGAAGGCCACATATCCTACCTGTGTGCGTTCTGGGACAACACATGTAGCCATCTAACTTTAAATCAGTTCAGAGTTCACCAAACTGTTCTTCTCCTGGTTCTCTGCCCACTGCCAGGGCAGATACTCCCACAAGCAACCCAGAAATCCAGTGTAATTCACCCAGAGACAACAGCCTCTTCTGCCTAAGGCTCTGTGCTGAGGTGTTCTGGGGAAAAATGATCAACTGTGACCCTAGGCTGAAGTTGTTTCTATGGGGCAAATAACTAGCAAGCTAAAAAGCCACATAGTCCCTCCACATTGTCCCTGTCTTCACTCCTTGACTGGGTCCATGTGCTTCAGTTTCCTTGTTCTAACATGGTGATGGTTGGGGATAAATCAAGAATAATACTTGTGGGGTGTGTATAGAATGGACGGGGTACTGCTGACAAGTCCTTGGTTCAGCTTCCAGTACCTAGCAAGCAAACAGCTGTGATAAGATTTGCTGCTATGTTGTTTAAACTAGACATTCATGCCTTTAAAGAGTGAAGGAAGGGAAAGAGAGAGGCTGGTTAAAGTTTTCAAAGTATACACAAAGTAAAACAGTGTACATAGATAAGAGTATGGTGAGGAACTGAATAATTAGGAACACACCTATTTGCTGACAAGGTAGCAGTGAGGTCTCTTCCTGGGCTAGGGATGGATCATACACCTTAGAGTCCAATACCCTCCTTCTGGGAGTCTGGAATGTGAGGCTGGCATTTGGGATTAAGGCCACATCCTGGTCACCATGGCTACATACAGGAGGAGTTCCTCAAGCCTGGCCCTCCAATTTATCCTCCAATTCCTTTCCTCTACATTCTCTTTGTATGTCAATGTCCTCACAGCTGCTTCTCTTCTCTTCAGGGTAAGACCCAGCATGAGGCAGTTTTACATTCCTGGTCATTGTTAGGGCTTCTCTGTCAACATCAGCTGTGAGGAGCAGACACTAAGGCTGGTGGCACCATGTGGAGCCAGACAGAAGCCACAGCAGCAGCCTCCCTTCCCGGGCTGTCAGGAGCCCATTCTTCATCTTCCAAATCCAGGATTGCTTTCCCCTGCCCACAACTAGAACAGGTGGTGGGTCCTAGGATTTACAGCAAGTTTTACCCACAGTATGAGTAAATTCTCAAGGGAATGTTAACAGAGAGAGTTAGGAGAGTTGGCCTCTGAAGCAGGATTCATGATATAATTAACTACTGAGAAAAAGAAGAAGGGGGAGGGAGAGATAGAAAAGGAGAGAGGGAGAGAAGGAAGGAAGGATGGAAATGGGGGAGGGAGGGAGAGAGGAAAAGAATGTGTGTGTGTGTGTGTGTGTGTGTGTGAGAGAGAGAGAGAGAGAGAGAGAGAGAGAGAGAGAGAGAGAGAGAGAAAGAGAGAGAACAAAAGCCAGCTATATTTTCCACTCAGCGACAGTCCAGGATATGCTTCCCTGAGCCCCTTTCCTCTGAAATGTGTGTATTTTGAAGGAAGCTTATTTGTGCAAAATACTCTGAGGGAATATTTACTCCTGCTCCAAAACAACCTCCATTTGTTTAGGTTTTTTAAACCTCCCAGAAGTTAAAAACAGGAAGTCCTAGTTGGCTCAGCAGATGTAAACTTAAGCTCTATGGGTCTACCGTGGTTTAGGAATCTGGCACCCATGATGAGATAAAAATCCTTCAAATTCCCTGTGGTGATCTGACAACTGTACCAGGGGGTGTGCACACTGGAGACCTGCTCCTGTGCTTGATGACAGCCAAGGAGGGGCCAGAGTGAAGTTGCAAATCATTTGACCCAGAGCCTCCTCTAGGAAGGTTTGTCCTGCAAGCCTCACACTCCCATCCCTGCCCTGATTAGGGAGAGATCAGACACTTGACAACCAACTTGGAGACCTCTAAGTTGACATTTTATTGTAGTAAATTGAATCGTTCTGTGTTGGAAGGATGTCCTCTTCCACAGCCAAGGTAAAGTATGCAAGGCAGGAGAGAAGTGGAGAGGTGTTCACATGGTGCAAATATCATAGACATTAGGAATTAGAGACAGCCCAGTTGATTTCTGGCCTCTGCCATGCTCCAACCTGAGGTCTTAGCCCTTTAAAGCTTAGTTCCATTATCTATATCATTCATCTATGTTACAAATATACACGGATCAAAGACATCTATCTAAGATATTCAGCATAGTTCCTGGTGAAGCACCAAACCTCTTATCAGGTACACAATAGCCTAGAACCACCTTCTTTGTCAAGTGTCAGTGTTGACCATACATTCTGACAACACATGGTCTGTGTGTGTCTTCATTTAAGCACTGACTTGTGCCCGTGCAGAATATATCAAACACTCAAAGTGATGGCATCTTTGAGGTGGTATCTTTGGGAGGCAACTGGGTCATAAGAGTGGAGTTCTCTTGTTTGCATTAGTATCTACTGTACTCGGAATATGATCTGTCTCCTCTGCAACTAAGCCTATAATCTCATTGTCATTGGATTTCAGCACCTTGCATGGACCAAGGCAGCTGGCCTGATTCTAATACTCAGCATCAGGTTGAGCTTACAGAAGGTAACACTATGGGCAGCGATTCAGGTCGTATAGCTCAAAGTTTGTTCCTATAAGTGTTCCATGGGCCTGCTCAGTGAACTCTAAGGTGAGCATGGTCCCATGCAAGTACAAGACAGCACAGCAAAACACGGACTAAGTTCCCAGTCTTCTCCAGATTTATTCTGCCTAAGGTGCTAATTCATTCTGAGAGTGAATGAAAAGATGAGCTCCCCCTGGCGAAGTGTTGCAATCTTAGGAGAACATGAGTTACTGTGAGAGAGCCCAGGAGTTCCTCAGCATGAGATGGGCTGCCTGAGACCCTCACCTGCAGGTCTTATGATTGATTTGTCTCCTCCGCAACTGAGCTTACACAGAAGGATCTCCACATCTTGCTCTGCCCATAACTCCTCGCCTCTGATGGACTCAAGCACGGCCTTCTCAGATGGGTGGTTTTATCTGATAAAAGGAAAACAATGATGGCTCAGCTCAACTGCCCCCTGAAAACAAGGGCTAGTCACCAACATGCAGTCCAGCTGGGTTTTGGGGAAAACGAAGTGCGCCAGTGCTCACTGTGGCCATCTTTTAAAGATGTGTGTAACCCTGGGTGACAAAAGAATTGCTTTTCAAAGATACTCCCTCTACATGGAAATGATCTAAGCCACTGCTTCTATCCCTATACGACTTCATCATCAAAATAGCACAAGCCCGTCATTTAGAGAAGAAGCCATCACATCTCTTCACAAAAGAAACTTGCTTCTTCGACCTTCTAAAAATTCTTCCAGGGTGTTTTGGTGTGGTCTTGGAGCTATTTATTTAAGAATGTAGATTAATTAAAATGCAGCTCCTTGACATGTGTGAGTGGTGTTGAGGCTAGAGCCCAGTATTTCCCACATCCTTTACAAGTGCTTTTATCACTAAGTCCCACCCCAGTGGCCACATGTCAACACAAGACTTTGTGTGGTGAGTGGGACAATAAACATGAGTGTTGTGGTTTAGATGGCTTGGCCAACACATCACATTCCCTGGATCAGCTGAGGCCCTCGGCAGACAAAAGTGGCCCTCAGGTCTAGATTCTCTAAAGACTGCAAACTTGGCAGCTTGAACGGCTGCTTCAGAAAGTCTAAACCCAGCTCGGTGTGTCAACAACACATACCTGATATCGCAGCACTTTAGAGGAGAGGTAGGAAGATCCTAGTGAGTTTGAAGCAATCCTGGGCTACAAAGTGAATTTTCGAGATCAGCCTGAGCAATAAAGTTAGAGAGTCTGTCTCAAAAACAAAAAGAAAAATTGAAGGTCTATTTATCTTAGAAGAAAGACACAAAAACACAGAATGTTTATCCAACAACAATAACAACAACAATATAAAAAAAGGAAGAAGGAAATTTTAGGGGCAAAGGAACTGATGGAGAGAGAGGCAAGATATGAAAAGGTATAGCCAGCGCAGGTAGGGAGCGTGTAGATGTGTATTGGTAAAAGCCCTTGCCTTTACACCTGTCACAGCAGCTCAGCTCCTTAGAGGATGGGGAGGGGGAAGTGGAGAGGGAAGGGGGTCATGGGAGTAAGGATGGGGGACATGGGATTGGACACAATTATGGGAAGTTTCCCTGAGGCCATTATACTAGTCAGCTCTCTTGCTGTGGCAAGGCACCAGATACAGTTTAAAGGAAGGAGAGATTCGTTTGGCTCATGCTTTCAAAGTTTTCAGTCCATGGTTAGCCCAGCCTATCACTCGGGGCTGGAGGTGAAGATGAAAGTGGTGGGAGAAACACTGTGTGGCATGAAGCTGCTCGCCTCATGGCAGTCAAGAAAGGTTCCAACATCCCACCTCAAAGACACACACACCCCAGTGACCTTACACCAGCCACTGGGCCTCACTCCCTCCTAGCTCACTATAGGCTCACGGAAGACCTTAGTAGAGCATGCACCCAAACTCTAACATGCACAGAATCTGTTTCATTTCTTCACTTCCAGCATATCGTACATAAGCTTCTGTAATGAAGTCACAAGAAAATTAATGTCTCTGAGATGGTCGTTCAAATATACATTAAAATAGCATGTTATGCTATAAATTTTCATCAAAATATCTGGCAAGGTATATTTTAGTCTCTCTCAGCACACCCCTTTCCAAGTTCAGTGACTCCCTCCCTCCCTCCCTTTCTCTCTCTCTCTCTCTCTCTCTCTCTCTCTCTCTCTCTCTCTCTTCCTTCCTTCCTTCCTCCCCCTCCCTTGTTTCTCATCCTAAAGTTTCTACAAGGCTAAAAGAGCACATGCATATCAGTTACCCTCTGGTGCATAATGGGATCCCTAGAAGCTTACTGATAAATGTGTTTCCCAAGGCTGGTGTAATAAATTACCACAGAGGTACCACAAATTAATCCTCTTACTGTTCTGTACATCAGACATGCAAATTGAGCCATACAGGGCTAGAATTAAGGCTTCTTCTTTTGAAGGCTTAAGGGAAAACCCTTCCTTGCCCTCTTCTGGTTTCTCAAGACTTCTGACATCTCTGGCATCCTTGCTCCCAGCCTTCCTCTGCTATCTTCTTGTGATCCTTTTACTAGAACTGCCTGTAGCATCCAGGATACTCTCAGGAACCTAGTCAGAGTATTTTTACTCCTTATGGGGATCTATTCACAGACTCTGGGCAGTAGAGCATAGTAGTAGTAGTGATACTTATTGTTGGTGTTGTCAGAGTTAATGTCCATAATTAAGCCTACAAGAATGTTGTTTCATATACAATTGGGACTTCTGATCTTCTAAACAAAACCTCTTCACCAAAGCTAAAACTATCTCACCACATTAAGCCCTGCCACATTTTCCTGCAAGGACTTCGGCCCTCTTCTTCCTGCACCATAATTGCTCGCAAGTCAGCTACCCTGCACTTCCAAGGCAGCCTTTGCAAAGGTCAGGCATTCTGCCACAGAATGTACGCTCCATACCACCACCAAGTGGCAGTAAAAAGAATGGCAGGTATGGGCTGAGCAGAGTTCCTAATGATCCAGGAAGAAACACTGCGCTGTCTGCCTGTTTTTAAAGCGTTAAGACAAATAACAAAAATAAATTTGTATTATATGGATAATAAATAGTGAGGTCTTAGTTGATCTCCACTTGTTTTCTGGGTCATACACCATGCAGTTGTTTTCTTCCCATCAGAGCACTTGGGATAACTTTTTACTTTGATATTGTTTCAAATTTTAAAGAGTCACAAGAGTAGCACAAGAATTCCTCTTTGCATTTTACTCAGATTTACAAATTAATTCCATATTGTTCCACATGCTTTGTCCTCCCCCCCCAGCCAATACACACTTAGACACATTTTATTTCAAAATGTTTGACACTAAGTTGGAGATATGTTTTCTCATTGATTGCAATGTTTAGATCCTAAGAAAGAGACAACCCATTAGTACACACCTAAACAGTTGTTCTCAAAACCAGAAAACTCTGCCTTGATATTGTCTAACCCACAGTCCATATTTCAATTCCATCAATTATCCCTATAATGTTCTTCATATAACATAAAAATTAAATAAAACAAAAAATCAGCCTACTTTTAAATCCTCCATGACTAAATGCATCAATTTAGTTGACAGAATATGGTGATGATGACATATAGTTATAAGATGTTAACAAATCAAACCTGTGCACACTTTATACCTAATAGTCCAGGTAAGTGGATACTTAGTCAGAGTTTGCAATCTGTTATATGTACACAGTGTCTTCAGAGTGGTCTGCCAGCTCTGGTGGTGAATGCTCATAATCCCAGCACTTGGGAGGGAGGAAGATTGTGAATTTTCGGACCAAATAGCACAAGAGTCAGAGTGAAAATATCAAGCCAAATGGTGTGTAGTAAACCTAACAAAGAGAGTGACCCCCAAGCAACAGAGCAGAACTGATAAATTTAGGGCAGACACAGTTCCAGGAAAACTACATCTGGCCACGGCAACTACCAGTACAGAGACCAGGACAAACCACACCCGGAACACCATTGTGCCTTGCCAATGTTTGCTTCAAAACAAAACAAAACAAATCAATCAATCAAACAAACAAAACAAATGTCCCTAGCTCTGGAGGTAAAGAGGAGGCTGCTTTAGCCCCAGGATGCTTTGGGGTGGGAGGGTGTTCTGTTTATACTGGTTCAGGAAACTACGTGGTTTCTCTTGATTCACCACTTACGACCAGTTTCATTATTTGCCTTATGAGTATGAAGTCAAGGATAAAAACATTATTCAAAGATAAAAATCGGATATGGGGTAGGGGCTGCATCTGTCCAAGCATGGTCCTGGTGCCCCATTACATAAGTCCTCCCTTGGATTTCCTTTAAGTAGAGAAAGAAAAGTGCACAGCATGTAGCCACGGGCTCAATGCAGAAACTGCAGGTTGGAGTCTCTTTTGTTCAAAACAACATCTTGTTTCTGTCTTCCTGTGAGTTCCCTAGCCAGACATTACAGTGAAAAGTTCCATGTAGTAAGCTGTGGTTTGGGAGATCTAACATGTGAATTGTGACCAGCAGCAAACTCTGTGTGGAGCTTTGTGGTCATACTTTAAAGATGCAAATAAAACAGTTTCATTTGTGTTCACATTCCTTCAGGGAACTGCAGTCAAGAGGAATTATGGTCACTTGTGTGTCACACTACCACACTGGGATCTGACTCACAGGGGTGCTTGTATAATACTTGATGATTCTACAAAAGAGATGGATAGATAGATAGATAGATAGATAGATAGATAGATAGATAGATAGATAGAGAAGTGGGAGAGAAGGATGGACGGAGGGAGGGAGAGAGAGAGAAAGAGGGAGGGAGGGAGGGAGGGAGAGAGAGAGAGAGAGAGAGAGAGAGAGAGATTCTTCTGAAATTCTGAATCCTACCATTTAATCATAGGAGTTAATATTACTCCACTATCACTGGAAATGCTCACAGGACAATCTGATGGAGGCAATTCCTCAATTGAGACTCTTTCCAGATATATCTAGCTTTGCATCAGGCTGACAAAAACTAACAGGTATACTTTGCTTAAACAAAGTTAATTAATTGGCAAACACTTAATGAGCACCTATTGTGTACACCACTTTCTCTATAGCATATGACAGGTCTCCCAAGAAAGAGGTATAGGCCCATTGTTATTCCAGTGTTATTTTCAGAACTCTGGACAAAGGAGAACCACATTCTCAAGTCTGAGCTACACAGGATTTAATGGAGCAACAGTGTCCAGAGTGGATGAGAAAGCATCTGTGGTCCATGCTCACCTGTGCCCTACATCACTCTAGTCCTTGGGCAAAGACTTTAAAAGGAAGCTGTATACTAATCAGTGTGTGTGTGTGTGTGTGTGTGTGTGTGTGTGTGTGTGTGTTAAATCCAGAATCTCTCCCTTGCTAGGCTATGTTCACATTCCCATCCCTTTTCTATGCTTATGTCTTGAGATAGGGTCTCACTAAGCTTCCTAGGCTGGCCTTGAACTTGTAATCCTCCTGCCTCAGCTTCCTGAGTAGCTGAGCTGACAGGCCTGCACCTTCAGACATGGCCTGACATTACTCATTATCACTATTGGATCCATGGCTTTTGAGTATTGTGTCAAAAAACAAACAAAAAAAAACCCCATTTTCTTCCTGTAGGCTGAACAGTATCCATACCCCACTCCCTGCCAACTACAACTTCGAGAACTAGAGTTTCCTACTCAAGGACACTGAGCTGTGGTGGGAATTAATCCTGGAATTCCAGCCACCATTGTCTGATAACCAAAACAATCCAAAAACTTCTCTTGCCATCCTCCTACACCTGAATCACTGCCTGGGACAGAGAAGAAATCCCATGTCTTCATTTTTCCAAGTGAACACAAGTTGGTGATATGATATCAGAGATAGATCCTGCTATGAAACAATAGCTCACTAGTGTTAGCAATTGATGCCTGCATGCCCTGTACCCCTCCAGGGTCTGATCGCCCAATGTGACACATGACATCAGTCCAACATGAAGCAAGTCAAATTCTTTCCTGTAGGTGGTCTAGATAAAAGTGCAAGTTCTGTTTCAGAAACTTGTCTTTCAATAACCATCCTTGCTATTTTGTTTATTCCTAAATGAAAGGTATTTATTTGCAAGAGCAGAGGCCCTCATGCTGGTAGGTGGGGTGTGCCTCACTTTCTCCCAGGTACTTGTGTTGATCTGCAGGAGCCAGCCTGACTAAGACTCTGGAGGCATAGTGCTTGTGATTTACAGGATGCTGAGACTTTCCACCCAAGCGCTCATTTGTGTCTCTTGTTTGTTGACTTTGCTGTTTTCCTGATTTAGCACACCAGCGGGTGCTCTAACATCTGGGCACATCCCAGTAGTTCTTTTACCCAAACCACAGTGTATCTGGCCCTTTTTGCCCCCAAATTGAACACTAAATCTAAGAACTCTCCAAAGTGGGAGCAAATCAACTGTTTATAAAGCAAATTTGGTGTCACTAATAAAGCTCAGAAAGTGACGATGCCTATGATAAAAGACAACTTATGACAGAAAGCAATTAACTGAGAGGTTGTTTACAGTTTCAGAGGGTTAGTCAATCACCATCATATTGTACAGTGCTGTGGTGGTTTGAATAGGAACGGTCCCCATAGACTCATGTGTTTGAATGCTTGGCTCATAGGGAGTGGCACTATTAGGAGGTGTGGCTATGTTGGATTAGGTATGGACTTGTTGAGGAAGTATATCACTGTCAGGGTGGCCCAGCCAGTCCTGGAGCCCAAAGGTCACTGTAATCCCAGTGCAGCTGAACTGACACCTCAAACTGGCCCTCTGACAATAACCAGTATTCCAGGAGTGTACCTGCCAAGAGGGTGACCCAAACCCATGGGGAAAGGAAGAAACAACACTATAACACTGGGTGTCTGATCACCATGGCAACCCTCCCACCAGTTTCTCCTGTGTAGACATAGAAGTCATCTTCCACACCTCCTTCACAGTCACTTCCTACCCACATCAAGTTAGTTTCAGAGGCACATTAGCAATCACACATGTACCCAACATATCCATATGTCCCCTTCCTTAGCCATCTTCCCAATCCAATCCTGTCTACACTAGGGAGTGGCTTCCTACCAAGACCCTTTGTATCCTGTCCCAACTCCAGGTTTCACTCAGAGAACAGAGTGATCACAGAACATGGATTGAGTGGTGACTGTCCCCATTAAAAGATCAAGGTAAAGGAGTGTCTTTATCTTTCCCCATTTGTATGAGCTGATTCCCTGTTCAGGATACCACCTTGTCCCTGCCAGCTCCTCCTTGTCTCAAACATCAATTCTGTCACCTCTAAGGAAGTTCTTACTCCTATGCCACCAGTCGTGGCTAGTCTCTGTGACTACTTCACACTCTTCTGCAGCTCACACTTCTTCCTGAGGTCACTGCCTAAGGGGTTTTCCTACCTAGAACCTCTAAGTTGTGGACACAGATCTAGGAGCTGGTGGATTTGAGGTCCAGACTGTCAGGTGAGTAGAGTGAACAGGGCCTAAAATGCCCAGTAGACAGTAGCCAGGGATATGGGAATGGGTTAACTGGAGGGGTTGGCCTGGATGCTTGCCACCACTCAGGCCTGCCTGATCAGGAGCAGAGCACCTTGGGTTTGTTGCATTTCAAATGCCCTCAAAGTCATGTGAAGAGTCTGAGTCAGTGGACACTAGAAGAGCCCAAGTTGCATACAGGCTTCCAACCATGACAGACTCCACCCCTATATGCAGGAATGAGGGGAAGACCCTGGCATTGGAAATGGCAGAGGGGCCTCTTTTAGGCATGCTCTTCTCAGATTCTCCAAAGGGCTATTTCCTATTTAGCTTCAGCTGTCAACTTGAAACAAGACATAGTAATTAAAGGAGTCTCAATTAGGGGATTGCCTTGATCTGAATATGTCTGCAAGGCATTTTCTTTATTGGTGGTTGATGCAGATGAGCCTAGCCCACTGTTATGATACATCTCTGGGCAGGTAGTTCTTGGTTGTATAATAATCTGGCTAAACACAAACAGGAGTCAGCCATGCTGACTCCTCCATGATTTTTGCCTCGGCCTCTGCTTGATTTTTGCTCTGACTTCACTGATGGATGGTGACCTGGAAGTTTAGGAAAAATAATCCTTTTCTTCCCCCAAGTCGCTTTGGTTATGGAGTTTATTACACAATGGAGAACAAACTAGAATAAAGCCCATGACCCCACCCCTTTCAGGTTAAGTCTACAGCCCCTCCCACAACAACCAAGTGCTCTACATTCAGTTCAAGTAACCAGGACAATTTTTAGGTGATGACACCTGTTTAAAGTATAGTAAAGGCTAGGTAGGCATGCTTGCACACACCTGTGACCCCAATATTCAGGAACCTGAGGCAGGAAGAGTGAATCTGAGACCACCTGAAGCTACATAGGAAGTTGAAGCCAGCTTGGGCTTTGTAGGAAGACACTGTCTCAAAAAGAACAAAAACAAAAAGTGCATTTGTGACCTATACTTTTGTAGAACTTTTTTAAAATTAAACACACACACACACAAGAAGCTGAAAATGCCTATGATCCCACTTTACTGTGACCTCATTCACCCACTAAGCCTCCCATATTTTTCTTTCCCTCCTGTAACCTACATATGCCATTGCCTTCCACAAAATGTAATGCCCATGTGTAACGCTCTTTTTAGAAGCAGGATTTGGCTATGTAATGCTGGATAACCTCAAATTTGGGCTCCTCCTGTCTCTGCTTCCCATGTAGTGGGATTATAGGCTCTAAGCCTTTGAGCCACACACAGATCTAAAATAAGCTTTTTGAGCTTGTATGTATGCTTGCAAATGCTCGGCAAGCACTCTGCTGCTAAACCCCCAGCCTTCTGCAATCTAATCTGTTTACTTAGTGATTTGTTTTCAGTACCTGAAAATACAGCAAGAGTCCTACCAGGTGAAAAGGACAGCTCCACACTCATACATTCCCTGCCTCCTGTGACTTCCTGTTCAATTAAATACCACTGCCGTGAATATCTTTACACACTGCCTTCTACTCATCTGCTTCTTTAGAATGGATGCAAAGAAGTGGGCTCTCTGAATCAAAGCGTGTGTCTTTTCTCAGAGTAGCTGTATTTACTTGTTCTCCCCCAGTGAAAACAGCTGCTTCCCACACCTGCTCAGATCTGAAATCACCACACATTTTAATGCTTGCCAACTGATAGACCCAAGGTCTTACCTCATGGATGTTCCAGTGTGGATTTCCCTGAACTCCAGTAATGTTTGCATTGGCTGGGGAACTCCTTCTGTTGTGAGCAACCTGGTCACATCTCTTCCCCACTGTTGCTAATCTTTTTTTTTAAATGAATTCAGAATTCCTTCATGTAATCAACTTTTAAAGATAGATGTAAATTATATATACTCTCCAAATTTTTACATGTCCCTGAAGATGACAGAATACCTTTTATAGCGAGTTTTTTGTCTTTTTATTTTTCAAATTAGCAAACACCATGTTAATATTATGATATTTTCCAACCAAGTATATTTTAGTAAATGTTCCTCCTTTCTCATCTCCATGTCCTTATCTCTAGTCTCTGACTTGTACCCTTAGTTAATCTCCTGCTTTCAGGTCAGCTAAGTCCTTTTGTCCTCTCCCACTTCCACTGCATCTCTTTTTACCCTCTTCTGTTCTCCTCTCTTAGGTTTTGCTCACAATCACACCCATTCATACACACACACACATTTTGCCAGGAGCCACATACCAGAGGCAACATGAGGTTTGTTTCTTTAAGTTTGGTCCCTCACTTCATATTATACTTTCCAGATCCATCCATTAATATTATAGTTGCAATTTTATTTACAGTTGAAAAATCCATTGTGTATGTGTATTGCATTTTCAGTATGTAGTCATCTGTTGACAGACATCTAGGATGATTCAATTCCTTGCTATCACAAATAGGATAGTGATAACCATGGATGTGCGAGTGTCTCCATGATAGGATCTAGAGATCTTTTAATATGTATGTGTGTATGTATGTATGTATATATTGACAATTCAGTATTGACAATATTGAACCAATGTTGTGTTTATAAAAAGACAAAAAGGGGGGATATGTTTTATGGAGGTGTAGTCAGGTATGGGGGAAGGAGGTGCCTCATTGGGCCTGTGCTGAGGCATCCCTTCCCCCTGAGGGACCAGCCACACAATGGTATAGTGTAGAATAGAGTTTATTAAGAGCATGGGGAGGGAAGTTAAGAGGGTAGTAGAGGCACAGAAAGAAAGAGTAAAGAAGTGGAGGAATAGAGAAGAAGAGGCTGGCCATGAGCACGAGAGAGTGGGGAAGGGAATGGGGAGAGGGTGGGAGCAGGAATGGAAGAGCAAAAGCAAGAGAGGGGCAAGAGAGCGAGGAGGGGGCAAGCAGCCCCTTTTATAGTGGGCCAGACCTACCTGGCTGTTGCCAGGTAACTGTGGGGTGGAGCTTAGACAGAATGCTAACATATAATATTCATATAATATATATGAATGACCAGGAGTGGTACAGTTGGGTCCTATTCAACTCAATATTTTGAGAAGCCTTCAGACTGATTTACACAATGACTGTACTAGTTTGTATTCTCCCTAGCAGTGGGTAAGTGTTCCTTCTCTGCATCCCTGCCGGCACTTGGTGTTAGATTTCATTCTGACTAGGGTGAAGTGCTACCTCAAAGTGGTTAAATTGTATTTTTTTTGATGACTAAGGATATTAAACACTTCGAAAAGTATTTGTTGGCCACTTGATTTTCTTCTTTGAGGAACCGCCTGTTCATTTCATCAGATGGAGAAGATCGTCGAATTGCTTGGTACATATCTGTAATCACAGCATTGGAGAGGTGGAGATATGAGATTAGAAATTCAAGGACAATGTGAGCTGCACAACAAGAATGTGTCGAGCAGACTGAGGGAACTACACTTTGATCTCTTGCTTAATAACTTTTATGGGGTTTGCCTTCCTGTATCAATGTCCCATATGTGCCAACTCTGATTTTGATTTTATATCTATTTCCTTCTCAATGCTAACTTCCAGAGCATTAATGACATTAAAGGGGATCTACTTTGCTTCCCTTCAAATGCATATCCAAATATCATCACTGCCTCTAAATGTCATTGTTGAATATCCCATCATCCCCAGTTCTATGAAAGGCTGCTTATCCCATATGACTTATGCATATGCTGCAGTCCCCGTCAGCTTGGTCTCTCTGAGATTGTCATTTCCTCTTCTTGGGTCACATCTTCCTTGCTCGTCTGAGCCTTTCCACACATTCGCTGTGGTATCCGATGAGCCTTGAGGATCCTAACAATATTATGAGGAGGCTGAGGTAAGGAAGCACCTTCCTCCCGCTCCTGTTAGGGGGGTTGAATTGGTCATTTCTTTGTCATTTCTCCCTGCTCAGAACCCGCTTTGTCATTTCTCCCTGCTCACAAGAAGCAGGAAATGTAAAGGAGATTTAAATTCAACTTTGGACATCCGCCATTTCTCATTTTTAGTATTATAAGCAATCTTAGTGACATCACTACACACTCTCCTAGCTCATATTTAATTTCTCATGATTGATTCTCAGAAGGCCCATAGGGTCAAAATACATGGACATTTGCATTGCACTTGATATTGGATATTACCAGGTTTTCACCCAGAAGAGTAACATCCCTTCATATCTCACCACCTGGAGAGAGCACACCTTCCCCACCCAGTAAGAGACACTCTGCTCCTTGTTCGTTTCTGTGTAGGACTGAAATCTAATGAAGGACTTACTGGATCTTGAACTTGGCTCCCAGTTGATGGTGTCTTATAAACTGTTTAAGTAGTAATTCTGTCATAAAATGAGTTCTGAGGAGATGCCTGTAACTAAACACCTGTCACCAAACCCTTGATTGTGGTTATGCTGGCTTGTGCCAGCTTCAAGAACTCACTGTATTTGTCTGGCCACTTCTATCAGCCACCGTTGCTCAAGCCTTTATGCTCCTCTGATTCACTTCACTCTCTTCTAATATTTCAAACAACTTAATGAAGCATCAACTTTCTACGTGAGAGGATATTACATATAGAACTTAAAAGAAGCCTAAGAATTTTTGCCTAAAGCAAAAGCAGGGTTCATACTCCTATCCAATTGCCTGCAGAGCTAGACTACTATGGAGGCTGCCAAGAAGGTTCTCCATCTTCAAACATTAACAAATCCAGCAATAGATGGAAATCAGAATGCCCTTTTCTGAGTTCTCAAGCTCTTCAGTCCACATTTTGCACAGACATAGACTCAGGCATGCAATTGTATGCATAAAATAAATACATTCAGGTTTTAAAAATATTTTTTAGTATTTTACATATGTAAGTATTTTGATGGTATATGTCTCTGTACCATGTGCATTCAGTGTCCACAGAGGCTAGAAGAGGGGCATTTAATCACCTGGGACTGAGGTTACAGATGGTTATGAGCTGCCATAAAGATGCTGGGAATAAAATTCAGGTTCTCTGGAAGAGTAGCCATTACTCTTGATTTCTGAGCCATCTGTCAAGCCCCATAAATAATTGTTTTAAAAGAAAAGAAGTTGGAGGCAGCTGGAGAAGTGGCTCACTAATTAATAAGAACATGCACTGCTGAGGTACTGAGTAGGCAGGGGTGGACATAGTGCAAAGGAGGTGACCTGGAAGCAAGGCCCCTGGAGTGGATGAGACCAACCAGGATACAGAGACAGGCAGCCCCAGTGAGGGTAAACCCAAAGAAATGTCCAGGAGAGTCATCTGTGAAGTCCTATAGAACTTGAAGGGGTCAGGTCGTACTGAGGGCAGCATTCATCAAGTGAAATGCCCCTACTATCCCCACAGGTCCAGCCTTACATTCCCCCCAAGACCCAGAGCAGCCTGAATTGCAAGTCCAGAAGAGAAGTGTACAATAGCACATTTAGTGGTGGAGAGCTGCAGGTCCTACGCAGGAAAGTGACCCTTGAACATGACTCAATATCTCTAATATCACAGGGTCTAAACAGTAAGGAATTCAAAACAGAATGTTTTGAATCAGTGGCCCTAGTGTACTTCCCCAGATTCTTGCAGCAGTCAGGGACATTTTTCTCCTTCACCTACCACACATGAAAGGGCATGGGAGACAGGCATATAGCTTTGTTGTTTCCAACATTTTCAGCCACCCTGTCATTGAATAAGAACTCTTTGGTATTCTCCATGAATGTCATTTAAGTCCATCTTTAAGGCCTGTGACATTACAGAACTATCTATTTCATCTTGATGATTCATTTGACTGTTTATCAATCACTGTTGAGTAGTAGGGACAAGGAGAACCATCAATCAGAAAGAAGCTTCCATGAAAACAAGACTCCAGCTCTGTTGATATAAGTCTTGGGTACAGATTAGACACAAATGAGATGTCTTCAGAGTAGAGTGGGATAGTTACAAGACCTAACCTGTGTGCCTGGAAACAACCTTATGAGAAAACATTTTTGAGCCAAACATAGCTTGTTGGTTTGTTTCTTATTTACTTGGTTCATTGTAAAAGTAGAGAATGCTATTGACAGAAGGTCACTGCTTTACATAGCTAAACTGTCTATAACATTTGGAAAACAAATTAGATGCTGAATATCTCATATAAAGTTGCTTTTGCTAGGTCTCACCCCATGTAATATTTTCATGGGTGGCCAGACAGGAGAATTGACCTATCTGTACTAAGAAAAGACTGGTTGGGGGAATTAATATCACAAAGGTCTTCTCTAACTGGGAAGAGTGGCAAGCAAACAAAAGAATGTTTGGTAGAGCCTAGAGGCCAGGGGATAAGGGTTGAAGCAGCAGTGGTATGTGATAGAGGAGAGGACAGACAAAGGGCAGGGATGGACTTGTGTGCTATCACTCAAAGGACTCCTAGAGTCCTAGAATCACTAGAAGAGCAATGACCCTTTTAGTGGCGTCATCACAGACTGAGCATAATCAAGGTTCCAAGTGAACCCTACAATGCTCTAGGCACTAAAAAGGTGTCCCTGGCTGCTTAAAGAACCATTTAGTTCCTGGATCCAGGTCACCAAGATGCCAATGTAAGGGATAGATAGCTTCAAGAGACAGAGGAGTCCCAGGACTGAGAGTGCATTCAAGAGTACCGAGGGTCAGCATTGAAGCTATCAAACAAAGACACCTAGAAATAGATTCTATTTAAAAACCTATAGATATGAGGTAGGATGAGACACTGGTCAGAGAGTACAACCTAGCAGTTAGACAAAGGAGCTCCCAGCTAATAAGATAGTAGTTAAGAGCCTAGCCTGGCCCCGACCCTGCATGAAATTATAGCCTTCTCATCAGGTTTAGGGAACATTCACAGGGCATGTGAACCCTTTACTTGGCTCAGCCCATGATGCTCTCATAAATGACCAATAAAGATTACCTCAGTCTCCCTCATAAGACTCGTAAAAGCTCATCAAACAGGGCATCGTGCGCCGTTTCCTCCCTTCGAGCCCTTCCCACTCCTGAGAGCTCTTTCCTACTTTTCCTTAACAAATCTACTTTTACCCTGCTCACTTCTTTTCTGTATTCTCTTATTCTTCTTGCGTGAGAGACAACAGACTTGGAATCCCCTGGTTCGGGGTGTCTTTGGTGACTTTTCCAGGACCCTATCCCTACTAATAAAGCACAGCAAGAACTGAGAAAGGCTCTCTCCCTAATCCAAAGAAGACACACCACTAACACAGCAACACTTTTATGATACACCGAGTTTAAGGATTTTTGCTGTTTTGTGGCGTGTGCAATTAGTTTGGGTCCTAAAACTTCAGTAATAGAAGACAGAAGAAATAGTTGCACAGTGTGCTTTGTAATACACTAAATCTTTGTGTACTTCATTTTTAAATAAATTATTCCCCCTAAAGTTTTAGAAAAGAGTTTCTGAATTTTAAATTTTCTGTATCTATGCAGCTGGATTTGCAGGTCACCAGAGGTTCAACAATTGTAATAATAATAAAATAACACATTTAATAAATTATGAGCAAAAGGTTATTTCACATTCCATATGGTCTAGTTGCTCTTACTAAAAGTTCTGGAGAATCAGGAAACGCCTCAGAACAATGCTAAGTTATCTTGGGTCATGTGTACTACTTTAGTATTTGAACTCAACTGAGATTATATGTCTATATATCTACATCTATATATGTGTATTAGAACTGCCATAAAAAGTTAACAGTGGAAAAAAAAGGATAATAGTCTAAGGATCTAATCCACAGTGTATTGACTATAGTAAATAATGCTGCATAGTGTGCTTGAAATGCAACAAAAGAGATTTCTGTCCCTCACCACCTAATATAAAATGGTAACCACAGATAGTGTTAGGGTGTTGATTAACTTGATTGTGGAAATCATATGCACTGTGTATGTATATCAGTTATCATCTTGAATATACTATATTATAATATATATTCAATATACTATATATATTTGAATATATATAAATATTAGCAACAATTAAATAGTTTAACATTTAAGTGATTCCAGCTCTGCCTGAGTAGGAAACTTCTAGTGATTGCTGAACAGGAGTGAGTCTCCTGCCTTTTAGGTATTCAAACACCAAGCAGACACAGGTTGGCAGAGCTGCACATGGGTGGGTGGGCTGTTTAGCATTCTCCAACCAAACCTTGGAGACTGAGCCTGGCTGATCACATCATTATCTCCAGAGAAATGTTCCAGACACACGAGGATCCTGGGCCAGCCACTAGTACTGGAAAATGAAAGTGGAAAAGTATTGATGTGTCACATTTGCTCCTTACTTGGGTGTGAATACTCCACTGAGGCCAGCTCCAGGCCACCAGCAGGATGTCACTGAGCACAGAGGGTGGGGAAGAAGGACCTGGAAACACCATCAGCATAGACACTATGCAACATAAGAACACAGATATTAAAACATCAGAGTAATATTTGGTGCATACATTGTCTGTGTTTTACCATGATTTGTTTCGTTATAAGTTTACATAAATTGTTCCTAATGGCTGTAGTTAACAACTGGCTCCAGAGATTCTGAATACTAGCTGTCATAAAAGGTCCACACAGGCTCTTGCTTCCCTGGTTAAAGCCTTGAATGCCCTGCCCCTACACTATGCTTCTGACACTAAGCCTGGAAGAGATTGGCAACTTATTCAGCTTTGAGACCTGGTGGCTTCCATAACACATAATGAAAGTACAAAAACAACACCCTTTGACTAAAGTAGTGAGTCACTGACTGCCAAAGCTGTTTGGTAAGTGCAAGCTTTCCAAAGCAGTTTGCTGGAGCCCCAGGCTGCTCCTGAAGCAGACTTATTTTGCATACTCTCTGGTAGCATTAATATATATCCCTTTACTATCCAAAGAAGAGTCTGTAAATAATCATACATCAAGAGTCACTGTAGCTTCATGCAGGCAAGAAAGGGTGGAAGGGAGGCTGGAATCTCAGAGTAGGTCATGGGACCTAAGTTCAGATTCCCAGAACCCATGTAAAAGCAGTGTTTCTCTACAATCACATTTATGCTGGGGAAGGAGAGGCAGTCAGATCCCTGAAGCTCACTGGCCAGCCCCTCTAGCTAAAGAGGGAATCCTAGGTTCCTCAAGACATTTTGTCCAAAAATTAAGGCAGAGAGAGTGACTGAGGAAGACACCCAGTATCAACTACATGGAAACACACACACACACACACACACACACACTTGCAGCATGCATATACAATACCACACATACAAAAGAAGGAAGGAAAGAGAGAAGAAAAGGAGGGAGGGAGGGAGAAAGGAAGGAAGGGAGGGAAGAAGGGGGAGGGGAAGAGTGAGGAAAAGGAGGGAAGGGAGAGACCCTCTGAGGGGACTGAGTCTATGCTTCAGAATATTCAGTGTGTGTCTTTCCCTCTTATAAGAATAAGAACCCCAGTTCTGTTGTATTAAGGTCAATCCTGCTCCAATGTACCCTCGTTTTTATTTAACTACTTACAGAGTCAGTGACTCTGAGAATGTGGTCCCATTTGGTCATATTGTAAAGTGACCAGTCCATAGTTCTATGAATTAAGGGAGTAGGTTTGTTCTTATCCCAGTACAATATGGAACTTACATTAGGGATATATACACAAGTGCTCTTGGAAAGAAGGGATTAAGTCTTTTCAGCACAAAAGGATATGTTGACTAAAACTTCAGGGTCAGATTCCAGTTTTCAATCCAAGCTCTGATGTAACTATTTAATTGTATTCCATTTATTAATAAATAACCTAAATAAAAATCTAAGTCCATGTCTCTTCACTTTTAAATAAAGCATATAATTTGTAACACTTAGGAAGGGCTAAGTCTTTCAAATGCTCAATACATTGGAAATCTTATTACCATCCAAGTCCATCTAGTGTTAGTAAAACCTGGGATTGTATCCTCCCCTCAGGACTCAGTGATCCCTGTGGAAGAGGAGGCAGAGATATTGTGAAAGCCAGGGGTAATGGAAGACACATCCCCCAAAAAAAGGCCTTTTAAACACAGCAGGACTGGCACACATATGAACTCACAGAGACTGTGGCAAGATACACAGGGCCTGCATGGGCTGAGCCAGCTGGAATGCCAGCATTGAGAGAGGAAGTGGGCACAAACACTCCCTGGGAACCCAGCTAGGAAATCCAGAAGCTATCTGATTGATAACTGCTAGCAAAGGAAAAGTTAATTTTCTCCAACGAAGTCTCATGGGGTATCTCAGTGTATATAAAAAGCACACTTAAGTGTAGGCCCCATGCCCAGCTGTAGATGGCCAACACAAAAGGAATTCAGTGTCATTGGAGGGGCAGTTTTTATTTGCTTGTTTATATAACAGGTCTTTTGTGTATGTGTTGTAGTTTCCAGTTTTGAGTTTTTGAGAGATTACTGTGTTTGAATGTGTGTGTGTCTGCATCTATTTGTGTTTCTTGTGCTTTTTCTTTGACTTTTTTTTTCTGTTTATTGATTTAGTTTGTCATATTCTGGTTTGTTTAGTTTTGTGTTATTTTATTTTATTATTAATTTTTGAATGCCTATAGGTTCTCTAACAAGAAGGAAAGAAAGAAAGAAAGAAAGAAAGAAAGAAAGAAAGAAAGAAAGAAAGAAAGAAAGAAAGAAAGAAAGAAAGAAAGAAAGAAAGAAAGGGTATAGGGTATGAATTTGGATGGGAATGGAGGTGGAGAGGAGCTGGGAGAAACCAGGAGAGAAGAAACTACAATCAGAATATACCATATTTTCAATAAAAGAAAAACAGAAGAAAAGAAGAGCATGGACTGCATATTGACATGGCCAGGGCATAGTGTCCTGATGATGTCACCCTGCACTTGCGGTTCATAAGAGGGGCAACTCAGGAAAATTAGAGTTTTGCCCCAGAGGACCTATTCAAGACCTTTCTCTGCTCTCTTTCTGATAGCTCACCTTTCCCGGTGGCTTCATTGTCCTGTTATGTCACTCATCAGTGATAAGACCCTGGATGGGGATGTTGTCTCTGAAAACACAGGCACAATAGATAAGAAACAGATGCCATGAACCTGGATAAAGGTTTAGTGGAGATGGGCGCAGCCCCTCTGGTTTCCTCTAGGCTCTGCCTTCCCTCCTGGCCAGAGTGCCACACATCAGGCCCACCCATCAGGAAGAAGTTCCATTTCCACTCTCTCTGTAAGAGATGCTCTTTCTCACCTCACCTGGAGTTAAGTGTCCTAGTGTGAGTCCAGGAAAACACAGGTCCCTCTCACCAAATCCACCATGTGGGCAGAAAGCCACTCTGATACCTCTGTGTATAACCTGTGGGTTATACACAGACCCACTCGGGATGCTGATAGAATCAGGTTGCAGGTAATAGTGGTGATGATGATGATGACGACGACGACGACGACGATGGCAGGGGGCGACGACGATGACGATGCAACAACAACAAATTAATTTTTTAAAAAAATTCTTGTTCAGGCCTTGGTAGCTGCTGACATTTTTCTCATTTGGGTTCTCAGAGTATAAGTATTTGGGTTCCCGTGAGTATAAGGGGCTACTGTTACCACACCTCATCTGTAGATGAAAAAGCCTTAGGTACAGAGCAACTGCCCAGCTGAACGCAAAGAACAAACATAACTCAGACTCACACCCTTGGGAAAGGGATGTACTGCCTAAGGAGCAGTGTCCATCTCTAACGTCTCTCTGGACGGGATGGAGTAGCCAATCCCAAGAGAACAGCTCTGCCATCCAACAAGGCCATCCTCTGCCACATATGCGGCCAGAGTCAGGGGTTCTTCCATGTGTACTCTTTGGTTGGTGGTCCAGTCCCAGGGAGCTCCAGTAACCGGGGGGGCGGGGGGTGGATCTGGCTGGTTGACACTGTTGCTCCCCCCATAGGGCTGCAAACCCCCTCGGCTCCTTCAGACCCTTTTCCATGTATGTACTTTTATATGTGGAACAAGCAGCATTATTGGACAGTAGCAAAGGCTGGAAAGTTGTAGCTTGGGAGACATTTGGTTATACTTAGGTTCAGATTCCCAATATCCACATAAAGACAGGGCATGTTAGCATATATTTGTCACCTCAGCACTGGGGACACAGAGATAAGATGTTGTCTAGAGTTCTGTAGCCTTAACAGCCTACCTAAATTGATGAGTTCCAGGTTCAAAGAGAAACTGTCTCAATAAATACACAGAGGAGAGTAACACACTCACACACACATACACACACACACACACACACACACACTAAGGTATGAAGCAAATTGCTACCATTGTAGGCAAGCTCTCTGTGATGTTCAGAGTCCCTTTTCATTCATTGTTAGCAAGGAATATTATACTTGCATTGTGGTATATTTACACCGAGGTATAAATGCAGAATTGGCAAAGCCCAGCTTCTTACCTCATTAAACCTTATTAGCAGTGTCATTTATCAACCTGTGAAACACTGACAACTTTCTTTAGGGAAGAGATTACACCATCAACTTGACTTAACTAAGGAAATTAATTAGACTTAATTAAGAAAATTCTGTTGGTGATAAAGTTCAGTGGCTAGAGCTGATCAATGAATGCCAAATGCTAGCCTGATAGGGTCCTTTGCCCTCAGCCTTCTTTTCTAATGGGTCCCTGCTTGCTCTTGAGCCTCCAGAAAGCTTTTCTGGAGGAGCAGATTTAAATCCTGAGTAGCCAATCCACCATTCAGTAGCCCAAATGGGTTGGGATATTTTACTTTAAGCCATACGACTTAATATCAGTGAATTCCAGAATCTCCTAGCGTTCTGGCTAAGCCATTGTTACTTTAGATATGTGGAAAATTCACTTACAAAACACACCACATTTGACAGTTTGTGATTTCCACCAGGAAGTGACTCAACTTCCCCCAAACACCAGAAGTCTCCACTGGGGAAGGGAAAGCAACCTGCCAATGTTAGGGAACCAGCTGGTTACTTTATAATTCACCAGCTGCTATATAATTTATGCATTTGCACAATGTATTCTGCTAGTCAAGCTGAAAGATGGATAACAGGATAGGAATTTACAGGATGGAAGATCCCTCAAAGAGTCGGAAAACTGGATGAAAATAGATCCATACCAAACACAGAATTTCCATTCTTGAGAGAAATCAAAAATGCTTAATATCAAAGACCAAGGCTCATGTGACATCAGACTTCTCTATAGTCACATTGGAAAGAACAAAATATAATCATTGTGTTCTTAATTCCAAAAACAAGTAGATGGAACCTACTTCTCTTATTTGAGAAAGTCATTCTCTTATTTAATTTCACTTCTATAACAAAATATCTTAGCTCTGGTAATTTATGAGCAACAAAAAAAGCATTTGCCACTATTCTGAAGTCTGGAAGCCCAAGATCAAGACCTGCAGTTCAAGATGCCTGCTGACAGCCTCCATACTGCTTCATATACATTCCTCTCTTTGCTGGATTCTCACGAGGAAAAAGAGATGAGTAAATTCCATTAGTCCTATCATGTCAGGGTGTGAATCTCATTCATGAAAACAGAGACCTTGTGACTGAATCACTCCCAAAGGCCCCACCCCAGTACTGTTTCATTAGGGAACTAGTTTTGGTGTATGAATGTTCAATCACCTATCAAGTAAGTATGAGAAAAGATTATAGATGTTTTCAAATCTGAAAAAAAAAATCTATAGACATTTCCCTCCTTTCTTTTTCTCAAAAAGCTACTGGAGAGCTGGAGAGCTAACTTAATGGTTGAGATTACTTATTACCCTTCCAGAGGTACTGAGTTCAGATCCCAGCACCCAGGCTGGGCAGCTCACCACTCTCTGTAACTCCAGCTCCAGCAGATCTGAAAAGTCTGAAACTCTCTTCTGACATCCTTGGGCACCCACACACTCAGAAGACACACGCACAGAAAGTCAAATATCAAATATTCTCTCTCATGTATGGACTCTAGCTACTAGTTTTTAAATTTGTGTGTTTAACACAGGGAATCTAGAGAGGCAGGGAACTAGAAAGAAACCTTAAAGCGTATGAAAAATGAGAGGGCCTTGTGTTGGGATAATAGAATACGTGTGCTATGGAAGTTCAGGAGGAAATACTGGGGTTTGAAAAGTTTAAGCAGGCTTATTAGGGAGGTGATTTTTTTTAAGAAGGAAATTCTTGCTTAATACTATGAACTTAGTCAAAATCCCATGCCTGGGAAGGTCGTGAGTCATAGGAGGTAGGGGTACTCTTACCTTCTACTCTTGTTTTGCCAAACAAATGTTCTGACAAACTGCTTTTTAAATACTTAGGTTTATATCTAGGGACTGGTGTTACACTCTGCCTTCATCAAAGATGCTTTCTTTTGAAGTACGTTGTGGTTAAAACAGACTTATGGCTGGTCAAAGTGCTGAGATAAATGACAACTGAGAAGTCAGCATGGAATGGGACATCTGTATCATTTCCTTAGTCTTTGCCCTATGAAATCCAGACAGTGGACAATACTGAGGGGGAAGCCCAGGACGTTTTCTGTCAAGGTGACTCTACTTACTGTAACTCTTCTGAGACAGCTAGACTCGGACTCCTAATGAAAGAGGATGGGAGACGCTACCTCCCCCTTCCTGCAACCAAATATCTGCAGACACAAAGGGTGTTGTGCATGAGCTAAATGCCAGTCCAATCCTGTCACCATTGTTGTTCTGGTTAGGTATCAGAGAGGGATCCCACATTCATAAAGAAAATCATTTAATGAAATCCAAAGAATCCAGATGCGGCAGTAGGATCATCTGGAGTGACAGATTTGCCACCACTACAGAACAAGAAATAGACAGGCTTCAGCCTTTTTATAAAGATTTATTTATTTATTTTGTGTATGAGTACACTGTAGCTGTCTTCAAACACACCAGAAGAGGGCATCGGATCCCATTACAGATGGTTGTGAGCCACCATGTGGTTTCTGGGAATTGAACTCAGGACCTCTGGAAGAGCAGACAGTGCTCTTAACCGCTGAGCCATCTCTCCAGCCCCCAGGCTTCAACTTTTTAAACAATGTTTATGAGCAAATACAAAAAATATTAAACAATATATTTTAAGACTATTTAAAACTCCATTTATTTATTTTATCAGCATAGGTATATGGAAGTTAGAGTAGAACCTGTGGGAACTCCATCATTCAGGGCTTGCAAATTAACTCAGGTTGTGAGGTTTACAGCATGGGCCCTTACCCAATGAGTCATCTTACCTGCCCTAAAATATTTTATTTTTGAAAAACAAGAAATATGTAAGTATTTCAACTCTAGTTTCAAGGGGCTTCAAATAGCAGTATAAATCATTCTCATTTTAACAATTTACTTTATAATTCTTAATAAATAACCATCACTTTCAAACAAGAAACAAAAATATATCTGTAGGGCTGAAAAAATAGAAACAGAGACAGGTCTTTGCCAAAAAACTTGTTTAGTCAAACTTAACAAATTGCAAAGCCTCCTTGCAAATAGGTTGATCTCTCTAACTGCATTTGATTCTGAGGTATGCCAAGGCAAATTTCTAAAATGATTGTTCCGTTTTGATTATCATCATAATTATTTTTAGATAAAACTTGTACAACATGCAACTCATCTTGCATCTGTGTTCTCTGCTAGGAATTATACTAGATTCTGAACTTCAAATTTGTTATGCAAATTTGAGCAACAGCCTTCTCTGAATGCCACCTTTATTATTTCATTTTATAACTACGATCAAAACCACATCAGTTCATCTGTGAAGCATCATGAGCAGGAGGCAGCAGGCCAAGACACAGAGGGGATCTAATCAGGAATGAAGGGAACGCAACTACCCCTCAGCTTCTGTTCTTCCTTCAAGGTGGGCTGCTCAAGAATCTGAGAGTTTAACTAAACATACTAAGATTGAGTGCCTGTTGTCATTGTAATCCATATGTGCTTCTTAAGGAACAGTCACAAGTCAGCACAAGTTACATGCTATGAAGAACACAAAGGTTTGTAATTTCTGCCTGACATGAAGGACTGAAGACAAATTATATTGATCTGATGACTTCCAAATGAAATAATCTACAGATCAAATGGTTTAATAACAGAAACTTGTCTCTCAGTTCTGGAGGCTGGAAGTCTAAGCTCAAGGCTCTAGAAGGATTGCTCCCCCCTAAGGCTTCTCTTCTCGCCTTGTAAACATCCATCTTGTCCTTCTGTCCCCATGTGGTCTGTGCCTTGTGTGTCTATGTTCTAGCTACCAAAACCACACTGTTAACATCATCATCATTATTAATATTTTTACTGTATTGTTTTTGTTGGGGGTATACACATGATACAGCGAGCATGTAGAGGTCAGAACTTTTGGGGGCCATTTTCTCACATCTTACCTACTGATCTTTCTCACCAGTTCTTTTATTGTTTTTGTTTTTACTAGGGTGCTGGCTGTGCTGGATTAAGGCTTATGCATAGTATCTCATTTTAATTTAATCCTGTCTTTAGAAGACTGTCTCAAAGCACAGTCACAAACTGGGACACCAGAGCTCCAATATATGAATGGTAGGGAATAGAGTTCAGCCCGTGGCCCTAAGACCTTTTAACACTGAGAGGGTATGGTAACCTCTCATGTGAGACACCTTACATGGTTTCAGAAAACACGCAAAGACTATGCAGTTCCTGAAAGTCATTGCTCTTTGTTGTCAGCCCTGATCCCATTTCCTCGGGTCCATCCATAATTGCAGACAGTTGAGCTTTTTAGCTAAATCGGGGACCTGCTATCAGGAGCTTGAGCAATCTAATCGTTTAGCACTGGGCACCTACTGAGTTGTCAGTGTGACAAGGTGACAAGACCCCAGACCACCCATGTGTGTGACAGGGTCAGATGGCTAGGTGGGATATGGGTCTATCAACCTCCTCAGAATCCTGGATTCTCAAGGAGCTGCCTCACCTCAGGTGCTCTCTCCAGGGTGAAGCCTGCCTCTGCTTGTCGAGCTGATAGTTCCTCACCATGTCCCCTATCTGTGTGTTCGGGCAGTCATGACCATGCAGACCCTGGCCAGGTAGCAAACAGCATTTCTACAGTGACACTCAACCCTGTTCCCTAGAAACCAAAAGCAGGGACCAAACAGCTTGGTCCATGTGTGGTTGTGTTTAACACAAGATTTCCTAAAATACAGTCTTAAATATTTCTAAGGAAAAGAGACAAGAGGCCTTTTAAGAAAATGGTATGTGTGTGAAAACAAAGGTCAGGGGGATATATTTTGGGCCAGGAAATCCTTTCCAAGTGGGAAGTGTTCATTAAGGAGGAGGAGGGGTATTGGAGACAGGATTGGAAGGGGCTGCAGCTCTGAGGGTGAAAGGGAACTAAGGGCAGTCAAGGCTCAGTTGACAGCAGCACATACTGCATGTCTTCCTGTGAGGCTGACATCCTGCCCTGGGCTCAAGGAAACCCCTGGGAGGCTGTTTGGATGTAAGGAAGGCTTTTAGTCTCTTCTGTCTCTTTTCTTTTTCTTCTTAAAGGGGATTGAGAAAACATTTCCCTAGTCTCCAGCTGTGGGGATATAGATGGTTTTAGAATGGGAAGGGATTAGGGATGTAAAATGCTTATTCTTCTCATCTCTGCATCATTTCCCAGCCCAGAACCTTTGTGCCAAGGCAATAGAGATGTTGAGTAAAATGAAACATGCCACCCTTAATACATATAAACATACAGGGTCTCCAAGGTCCTGGGATGAACATCTCTGGCCCCAGGCCTCAGTTCTGCAAAGCCTACGATCTGTCTAAGCAGCGGCATTCTACAATTTAGCAAGTGTTTAGAGAAGGGACACTGAAGTAAGGATGACTACAACAGACATTCATTTTGTAGGTTTGCTTTGAAGTATCATGTGCTTTTCTGATAGCAGGGTTGAATAGCACTTATATCAGTAGTAAAACATTGCTGCAATAACAACAACATGGCTGGGTGACATCATGTCTTCATTCCAAAGGACTGAAGTATTGCACTGGGGCCTCCACTAGGGTGTGTGCTGAGTTAACCCTCCCTCCCAAGCTGCATGGCACACTCGAAATAATTGCTTTTAGGGATTTGCTATGGCTTCATTGCCTATTAATCCCCAATGCAGTGTTGTCATATTGTAACTACATTGGTTACACCTCATTCTGCAATGTCAAAAATATTTGCAAAGACAACTTAAAGGAAGAAGGATTTATTTCAGCTCAGTGTGAGGGGTTATAAGCCATCATGACCGTAGGGCTGGTATGGTGGTAGGCAGCTATATGATGTTGGGAGCTCGGGTCACTAGTACATGATGCTGACCAAGAAGCAGATAATTTAAGCCCAAAGAGGGAGACACTATGAGCCTCAAGCCTGCCTCGATGGCTCCGTATTTGTCAGCTTGGACCCATGTCTAAAAAACTTCCATAACCTACCAAACAGCACCACCAGCTGGGTACCAAGGGTTTAAGCTTTTGGAAAATTTCTTCTGGTTCACACTTTTGGGATTTTCTAGCCATGTTCAATTTGCCTCCCAATGCCTTTGGGCCTTTATTGAGGGGTCCATCATAAGTGAGAGTTCATGGCAACACAAGCTGGGTACTTCAAGGAAGAGACTTAAGTCTCAAGGTCCCTTTCAAGGGCATGCTTCAAATGACCTGATTTCTTCTTACAAGGCTGGGACTCAACAGTGTCATGCTAGAGCCCAAGCCTTCAACATAGGTACTGGGGGACACTTGTCCAAAGCATCCCTCTCGTGCCCTCCTATTTTCTGCAATGGGGTGACTGAACACAAAGGCCTTTGGCAGATGACAGGACAGTGTTCTTGGACTTCTCAGCCTCTGAAACTGTAAGACAATAAATCTTTGCTCTATAATCTGCCCCAGCTTAGGACTTCTTCTATAATAGCAGAAAATGGACAGATATGCTACAAGCTGTCATCAGCTTTTCTGCCTAATATCACTATGGGAGGGCCATGAGGGTTCGGAGGGTTCAGAGGATCCCCCCCAGAACAGGACACAGTTGACTCAGTGAACAGACTGGGAGTGTGAGGCAATAAGGCAGATACAACATATCATGAATTACTCTTTTCTGCCTGTTCTGATCTCTTTTTAATGCTCTCTTTAGATCTCTCACACAAATTCTTTCATGAATCTCTCTTCCCAGCTACCCATGGATTCCTGATGTATGGAACTTCCCAAACTTTCAAGTGTACAGATAAATGGATTCCAACTATGTCACTCCAAAATGTATTGCTTTGAAACAGGAAATTTTTGGAGACAACGGCATCAGAGACTCTGTAGAGGACAAAAGAACACAGGTTTTCCCATTTTTCCCCCAAGAGCTCTTCTGACTTCACAATCTAGAAGGCTGGCAAAGACGGTGTTAAAGAGGAACCTCACTCTGCGGACAGATGAACAGATCCCCTTGCTCTAATCTGGCCCAGCAGGTGCAGAATGGATGCACACTCACTGCAGGTCAGACAGTTCCCTGGAACAGCTCTTTCCTGACATTTCCACATTTTTAGCTGTTCAAGAAGTGTGAGGTAGTAAATCCAACTGAGGATATTATTATAGAGGTGCAAAAGGCTAAGCTGAGCCCCCAAAAGACATGCACGTAGTAATGGAGCTGGCTGGATTGGTGTCTGCTCAGTTCCACGGACAGTCCCTCTGTGTAAAATCAAAACCATCTTAAAACTGAGAAACAAAGCAAAGGCAAGAATGAACAAAAGAAAAAGAAAAATGCTGCAGGGAAAACGTGTCTGTCGTGCATGCACGCACGCACACACAGACAGACACATATCTTGGCCTGGATATGCTCTTCCTCCCCAGCTAAGTCCTCCAGACTACCTTACACATCTTTGCTATAGCTTCCATCCATCTAGGTCCTCCAACAAGCCCTGAGACTTGTACTCTAATCTGGCTTAGCTCTCCTACATGCTTAGCTGGCTGCTGGCTGAGGCTGTGCAGGCAGCACTGAGGAAGGGAGTCAGTATGTTCTCTGGGTTAGGAGCATAGGACTGCCCTGGGTGACTTGTAGGTGTAGGTACTACTAGCCTTCCCATGAAGAGAACCAGAGCCTACATTATCAGAATAAAGAAGGAAAATCACGTTTTGTTTTGTAAGTTCAGAAGGCACTTATAATAAAATTCAAAGTAAGTCAAAAAGTCAGGAAACTTCCACAACTTGATAAAAGACTAATACCAAAAACATTCTGCTTCTTGGCAAACAGCCCTTTCCCACCAATGCTGGCTTTAGTCTCACATAAGAAGTCACCACTTCTGTTTAGACTACAATGCAGGACCTACACAGTGCAAGAGGAAGGAAAAGGAAACTGAAGGCCTAAGAGACAGACAAAGGATGCCATCATTTGCAAATATGTATGTTACTAAGAATTCTACATAGTCAACAATACAAATCACTGATAACCCTAAAGGTCCCAGCAAGGTGGTAGAGTATCCAATCACTATACGGATTGAGTTATTTTTCTGTATTTTTATAAACAATTTGAAGATGCTTCAACCAGTCCCATTTATTTCTCAGTGATAAGGAATGAAGCTGACGCCTGGCAGACAAAGATGTAATCAAGAGGTAAGACAAGTCACCGCTGGGCAGGTGCCCACTCTCACCCACCAGCCCTACAGAGCAGTACTTAATGTGACCAACTGAGTTCCTTGCCTCTCGTAGGCCACAAGAAAACTCAATAAAACTAAAGAGAAAACAAGAATTCCAGAGAAACAGAAACTGTGACAGGGTACTTACTGCCATTGTCACTATTTCAACGACTGTTTCCAGGCATGGCTTTTATTAGTAAAAGAACACTTTCCACCACCTGCATATAAAATAAATGCAAAAAAGTACATTCAAAAGAAATGCTTTCAAAGGGATACACAAGTATTAGCCTCTCCTTGTCCATCAGATCTCAATCCTTCCACTGAGACAATGATTTTATGTCCAGAGCACAACATGAGTTCCACAGTGGTCCAATGGTTTGAGAGTCCATCAGAACTCACATGTTTGGAATGTTAATTGTTCATCATGGTAGTGCTGGGAAGTAGGAACTCGAGGCAGATGTTTGAGACTTGAGCCAAAGATCAGCCAATACATCACTGGCCTTTCCTCTAGAGATTGGGTTGCTTACTGTAAGAGCAGGTTGTTATAAAAGTGAGCTTTACCTCCTTAGCTTTCCCTTGCTTTCTGCCCTTGTACTTTCTCCAACTATAGGTGGATAGCACCCTTAACAAAACTACAGCTCTGCACAGCCAGGAAAAACACAAACAGAAAAGGACAGTGAACCTAATCACTAAGGGAATTGAAAAACGCCTAGGTAAGTATCTACTGTCCCCACTGGAGCATATTGGCTCAAAAGAGACCTTGCTCCAGGAGGAGTTCCATTGTCTCAAATGACCAATGGGGCAGGGCATGGAGGTATACACTTGCAATCCCTGTACTCCCAAGCCTAAGGCAGGAATCTTGAGACCCCAAAGCTAGACTCAGCCACACAGAAAGACTTCATCTCAAAAAGGAAAACAGTAGGTGAAGAGATGTGAGCATCACCAGCAGAATACAAGAGATGGAAGAGAGAATCCCAGGCGTAGAAGACACAATAGAAGACATCGATATGTTAAAGAAAATATTAAATCTAAAAAATGCCTGACATAAAACATCCAGGAAATCTAGGACACTATGAAAAGACCAACTTAATACTAATAGGAATAGATGAAGGAGAAGAATCCTAGCTCAAAATCTGGCAAAAAAATATTTAACAAAATCATAGAAAAAAAAGTTCATAACCTTGAGAAGGATATACTTATAAAGATACAAGAAGCTTACAGAACATCAAAAATATTTCACCAGAAAAGAAAGTCTCCCTACCACATATTAGCCAAAACAATAAATATACGGAACAAAGAAAGAATATTAAAAGCTGCAAGGGGGAAAGGTCAAGTAATATATAAAGTCAGATTAATTTGTCAAGGGAGACTCTAAAGTCCAGAAGGGCCTGGAGAGATGTCTTGCAGCCTCTAAGAGACCATACATGCCAGCCCGTACTACTATACCTAGCAAAACTTTTAATCTACATAGATGGAGAAAACAAGGTAATCCATGACAAGGTCAAATTTAAACAATATCTATCCATAAATCCAGCCTTACAGAAGGTACTATAAGGAAGGTACTCCATCCCAAAGACACTAGCTACACCTATGAAACACAGTAAATAAATAATCTCACACAATCAAAACCAAAAGAAGGGAATTCACACATGCACACACACACACACACACACACACACACACACACACACACACACACACCATCATCACCACCACCACCACCTGCAGCACCACCATCACAACAACAGCATAACAAAAGTTAATAATAATTGGTCATTAATATCTATCAATATCAATGAATTCAATTCCTCCCTCCTCCCAAAAAACAGAGGATAATAGGATGGATATGATAGGATGAAAAGATCCATCCTTCTGCTGCATCCAAGAAATACATCTTCATGTGATAGATAGACATTACCTCATGGTAAAGGGTTGGAAAAGAATTTTCCAAGCAAACAGATCCAAGAAACAATATGGTATAGCCATTCTTATTCCTAAAAATATAGACTTCCAATCAAAACAAATCAAAAGGGATGAGGAAGGATACTTTATACTAATCAGAGGAAAAATCCACCAAGATGACACCTCAATTCTCAGCATCTATGCCCCAAATACAAACGCATCCATCCATGTTATTAAAAAAAATTACTAAAGTGTAAATAAACATCAAACCCAACACATTAGTAGTGAGAGACCTCAGTACTCCACTCTCACCAATGAACATATCCTCCAGACAAAAGCAAAACAGAAAAATAATGGAGCTAAGAGAGGTTATGACTAAAATGGACCTAACATATCTACAGAACATTTCACCCAAACACAAAAGAATATACCTTCTCAGCACTTCATGAAACTTTCTCCAGAATTGACCACATACTCAGTTACAAGTCTCAATAGACACAAGAAAATTGAAATAACCTCCTGTATCCTATCAGATCACCACTGATTAAAGTTGGATTTTAACAATAACAGAAATTTCAGACAGTCTAGAAACACATGGAAACTGAACAATTTACTCCTGAATGACTACTGGGTTGAGGCAGAAATAAAGAAAGAAATTAAAAACTTCCTAGAATTTAATGAAAATGAAGGCACAACATACCCAAACTTATGGGACACAATGAAAGCAGTGTTAAGAAGAAAGTTCACAACACTAAATGCCTTCATACAAAAATTAGAAAGATCTCATACTAGTAACTTAACGGCACACCTAAAAAGCTTTAGAACAAAAAGAAACAAATACATCCAAGAGGAGCAGATGGTAGAAAATAATCAAACAAATAAAATAGAAATAAAGAGAACAATACAAATCATCAATGAAACAAAGAACAGGTTCTTTGAGAAAATCAACAAGACAGAGAAACCTTTATCTAAATTATCTAAAAGGCAGAGAGAGAGGGGGGAGGGAGGTTGAGAGAGGAACGAGAGAGAGAGAGAGAGAGAGAGAGAGAGAGAGAGAGAGAGAATCTAAATTAGCAAAAGCAGAAACAAAAAGGGAAACATAAGAACAGTGAGGAAATCCAGAGAACCATTAGGTTATATTTAAAAAAAAAAAAAACCAATACTCCAAAATTGAAAGAAATGGCAACTTTTTTGATAGATACCATTTACCAAAGTTAAATCAAGATCAGATAAACAATTTAAATAGACCTATAATGCCTAAGGAAATAGAAGCAGTCATTGGTCTAGAGAGAGGACTTGGCAGTTAAGAGCACTGACTACTCTTCTACAATTCCTGAGCTCAATTCCCAGCAACCACATGGTGGCTCACAACCATCTGTAATGGGATCCGATGCCCTCTTCTGATATGTCCAAAGAGAGCAACACTGTACTCGTATAAATAAATAAATCTTTAAATAAAACAAACAAAAAATGTCTCTCAAGCCAAACAAAACAAGACAAAACAAAACCCAGTGCCAGATAGTTTTAGTGCCGAATTCTACCAGATTTTCAAAGAAGAGCTAATACCAATTCTTCTGATATTATTCCACAAAATAGAATCAGAAGGAACATGGCTGAGTTTGTTTTATGAACATAGTTACTTTAATACCTAAACCACACCAAGACTTAACACACACACACACACACACACACACACACACACACACACACACAAAACACCTAGGACCAATTTTCCTCATGAACATTGATACAAAATACTCAATAAAATACTTGTATTATGAATCCAAGAGCTCACAAAAAAGATCATCCACCATGATCCCAGAGATGCAAGGATTGTTCAATGTATTTCATTAGATGAGAAAAACACCTTTGACAAAATCCAACATCCCTTCATGATAACAGTATTAAAGAGATCATGGATACAAGTGACGTATCAAACATAATAAAGGCAATGTAGGGGAGCCTATAGCCAGCATCAAATTTAACTGAGATAAAGTCAACACAATTCCAATAAAATGAGAAACAGGACAAGGCTACCTACTTTCTCCATATCTATTCAGTGTAGTACTTGAAATTATAGCTAGATCAATAAGGCAACAAAAAGAAATCAAGGGGATACAAATTGAAAAGGAAAAAAGTCAAAGTATTGGTATTTGCAGATAATATGATAGTATAAATAACTAACCCCACAAATTCCATCAGGGAACTTCTACAGCTGATAAATACCTTCATCAAAGTAGTCTGATACAAGATTAACTCAAAAAATACAGTAGCCCTCCTATATGTAAAGAACAAATGGAATGAAAATAAAATCAGGGAAACAACACCTTTCACAATAGCCACAAATGGTGTAATCTTTTTATTTTATTTTATTTTATTTTATTTTTTTAATTTACATTTCAAATCACTTCCCCTTTCCTGTTTCCTCCCTCCCCGAAAGTCCCATAAGCCCCCTTCCCTCCCTCTTTTCTCCATTCAACCCCCTCTCGTTACTCTGTCCTGGCGTTCCCCTACATCCAGTCTTTCCAGGACCCGGGGTCTCTCCTTCCATCTTCTTAGAAATCTATTGATATGCGGATTGTGTCTAGGGTATTCCGAGATTCTGGGTCAATATCTCCTTATCAGTGACTGCATACCATGTGTGTTCTTTTGTGATTGGGTTACCTCACTAAGGATGATATTTTCAAGATCTGACCATTTGCCTAGGAATTTCGTGAATTCATTGTTTTTAATTGCAGAGTAGTATTCCATTGTGTAGATATACCACATCTTCTGAATCCATTCCTCCGTTGAGGGACATCTGGGTTCTTTCCAGCTTCTGGCTATTATAAATAAGGCTGCTATGAACATAGTGGAGCATGTGTCCTTATTGCATGCAGGTAAAGTCTCTGGGTATATGCCCAGGAGTGGTATAGCCGGATCCTCCGGGAGTGTCATGCCCAGTTTTCTGAGGAACCGCCAGACTGCTTTCCAGAGTGGTTGTACCAGCCTGCAATTCCACCAGCAGTGGAGGAGTGTTCCTCTTTCTCCGCATCCTCGCCAACAACTGCTGTCTCCTGTGTTTTTGATCTTAGCCATCCTGACTGGTGTGAGATGGAATCTCAGGGTTGTTTTGATTTGCATTTCCCTAATGACTAAGGATGATGAACATCTCTTTAGGTGCTTCTCAGCCATTAGATATTCTTCAGGTGAGAACTCTTTGTTTAGCTCTGTACCCCATTTTTTAATAGAGTTACTTGCCTCTCTGGAGTTTAACTTCTTGAGTTCTTTGTATATATTGGATATTAGCCCTCTGTCGGATGTAAGGTTGGTAAAGATCATTTCCCAGTTAGTTGGTTGCCGCTTTGTCTTTTTGACAGTGTCTTTTGCCTTGCAAAAACTTTGTAATTTAATGAGGTCCCATTTGTCTATTCTTGATCTTAGAGCATAAGCTATTGGAGTTCTGTTCAGGAAATTCTCCCCTGTGCCCATATGTTCAAGGTTCTTCCCTAGTTTCCCTTCTATTAGTTTCAGTGTGTCTGGTTTTATGTGGAGATCTTTGATCCACTTAGAATTGAGCTTAGTGCAAGGAGATAAGGATGGGTCAATTTGCATTCTTCTGCATGTTGACCTCCAGCTGAGCCAGCACCATTTGTTGAAAAGGCTATCTTTTTTCCACTGGATGGTTTTAGCTCCTTTGTCAAAGATCAAGTGACCATAGGAGTGTGGATTCATTTCTGGGTCTTCAATTCTGTTCCATTGATCTACATGTCTGGTACTGTACCAATACCATGCAGTTTTTAACACTATTGCTCTGTAGTACAGCTTGAGGTCCGGGATACTGATTCCCCCAGAGGTTCTTTTACTCTTGAGAATAGTTTTAGCTATTCTGGGTTTTCTGTTATTCCAGATGAATTTTTGAATTGCTCTTTCTAACTCTATGAAGAATTGAGTTGGGATTTTAATGGGGATTGCATTGAATCTGTATATTACTTTTGGTAAGATGCTCATTTTTACTATATTAATCCTGCCAATCCATGAGCATGGCAGATTTTTCCATCTTCTGAGGTCTTCTTCAATTTCTTTCTTCAGAGACTTGAAGTTCTTGTCATACAGATCTTTCACTTGTTTGGTTAGAGTCACGCCAAGATGCTTAATATGGTTTGTGGCTATCGTGAAGGGTATTATTTCTCTTACTTCTTTCTCAGCCTGCTTATCCTTTGAGTATAGGAAGGCTTCTGACTTGCTTGAGTTGATTTTATATCCGGCCACTTTGCTGAAGTCGTTTATCAGCTGTAGGAGTTCTCTGGTGGAGTTCTTTGGGTCGCTTATGTATACTATCATATCGTCTGCAAATAGTGATAGTTTGACTTCTTCCTTTCCAATTTGTATCCCTTTGACCTCTTTTTGTTGTCTAATTGCTCTAGCTAGAAATTCAAGTACTATATTGAAAAGATATGGAGAGAGAGGGCAGCCTTGTCTAGTCCCTGATTTTAGTGGGATTGCTTCAAGTTTCTCTCCATTTAGATTGATGCTGGCTACCGGTTTGCTGTAAATTGCTTTTACTATGTTTAGATATGGGTCTTGAATTCCTGATCTTTCCAAGACCTTTAGCATGAAAGGATGCTGAATTTTGTCAAATGCTTTCTCAGCATCTAATGAGATGACCATGTGGTTTTTTTCTTTGAGATTGTTTATGTAGTGGATTACATTGATGGATTTCCTTATATTGAACCATCCCTGCATCCCTGGGATGAAGCCTACTTGATCGTGGTGAATGATCGTTTTGATGTGTTCTTGGATTCGGTTGGCAAGAATTTTATTGAGTATTTTTGCATCGATATTCATAAGAGAGATTGGCCTGAGATTCTCTTTCTTTGTCGGATCTTTGTGTGCTTTTGGTATTAGTGTAATTGTGGCTTCATAGAACGAGTTGGGTACTGTTCCTTCTGTTTCTATTTTGTGGAACAGTTTGAAGAGTATTGGTGTTAGGTCTTCTTTGAAGGTCTGATAGAATTCTGCACTAAAACCATCTGGACCTGTGCTTTTTTTGGTTGGAAGACTTCCAATGACAACTTCTATTTCTTCAGGGGTTATAGGACGGTTTAGATGGTCTATTTGATCCTGATTTAATTTTGGTACTTGGTATCTGTCAAGGAAATTGTCCATTTCCTCAAGATTTTCTAGTTGTGTTGAATACAGGTTTTTGTAGTAGGATCTGATGATTTTTTGAATTTCCTCAGTTTCTGTTGTTATCTCTCCCTTTTCGTTTCTGATTTTATTAATTTGGATACTATCTCTGTGCCCTCTGGTTAGTCTGGCTAAGGGCTTATCTATCTTGTTGATTTTCTCAAAGAACCAACTCCTCGTTTTGTTGATTCTTTGTATGGTTTTATTTGTTTCTACTTGATTGATTTCAGCCCTGAGTTTGATGATTTCCTGCCTTCTACTCCTCTTTGGTGTATTTGCTTCTTTTTGTTCCAGGACTTTCAGGTGTGCCATTAAGCTGTTAGTGTATGCTGTCTCCCGTTTCTTTTTGGCGGCACTCAGGGCTATGAATTTTCCTCTTAGCACTGCTTTCATTGTGTCCCATAAATTAGGGTATGTTGTGCCTTCATTTTCATTAACTTTCAAAAAGTCTTTGATTTCTTTCTTTATTTCCACCTTGACCAAGTTATCATTGAGTAGAGCATTGTTCAGCCTCCATGTGTACGTGGGTTTTCTTTTGTTTTTGTTGCCATTGAAGACCACCCTTATTCCATAGTGATCTGATAGGAGGCATGGGATTATTTCTATCTTCTTGTATCTGTTGAGGTCTGATTTGTGACCAATTATATGGTCAATTTTGGAGAAGGTACCATGAGGAGCTGAGAAGAAGATGTATTCTTTAGCTCTAGGATGAAATGTTCTATATATATCAGTTAGTTCCATTTGGTCCAAGGCTTCAATTAGATTCACTGTGTCCCTGTTTAGTTTCTGCTTTCCTGAACGTTCCATTTCAGAGAGCGGGGTGTTGAAGTCACCCACTATTATTGTGTGCGGTGCGATGTGTGCTTTGAGTTTTAGTAAAGTTTCTTTTACGAATGAGGGTGCCCTTGCATTTGGAGCATAGATATTCAGAATTGAGAGTTCTTGATGGTGGATTTTTCCCTTGATCAGTATGTAGTGTCCTTCTGTGTCTTTTTTGATGACTTTAGGTTGAAAATCAATTTTATCTGATATTAGGATGGCTACTCCACCTCGTTTCTTGGGACCAATTTGCTTGTAAAATTGTTTTCCAGCCTTTTACTCTGAGGTAGTGTTTGTCTTTGACACTGAGGTGCGTTTCCTGCATGCAGCAAAATGCTGGGTCCTGTTTACGTATCCAGTCTGCTAGTCTATGTCTTTTAATTGGGGAATTGAGACCATTGATATTAAGAGAGATTAAGGCATAGTGATTATTGCCATCTGCCATTCTTGACGCTATCTTTATGTTTGAGTGGTTATCTACTTTTGGGTTTGATTCAAGAAGGTTATTATCTCATTTTTTCCTGGGTGTTGTTTCTCTCCCTGTATTGGAGGTTTCCACCTATTATCCGTTGCAGGGCTGGATTTGTGGAAAGATATTGTGAAAATTTGGTTTTATCATGGAATATCTTGGTCTCTCCATCTATGGTGATTGAGAGTTTTGCTGGGTATAGTAGTCTAGGCTGGCATTTGTGCTGTCTTAGTGTCTGCATGAGATCTGCCCAGGATCTTCTGGCTTTCATAGTCTCTGGTGAGAAGTCTGATGTGATTCGGATAGGTCTTCCTTTGTATGTTACTTGGCCCTTTTCTCTTACTGCTTTTAGTATTCTTTCTTTGTTTAGAACATTCGGTGTTTTGATTATTATGTGACGGGAGGTATTTCTGTTCTGGTCCAGTCTGTTTGGAGTTCTGTAGGCTTCTTGTACGTTCATCGGCATCTCTCTCTTTAAGTTAGGAAAGTTTTCCTCCATAATTTTGTTGAAGATGTTTACTGGCCCTTTAAGTTGCAAATCTTCACTCTCATCTGTACCTATAATCCTTAGGTTTGGTCTTCTCATTGTGTCCTGGATTTCCTGGATGTTTTGGGTTACACGTTTTTTGCATTTTGCATTTTCTTTGACTGTTGAGTCGATGCTTTCTATGGAATCTTCAGCACCTGAGATTCTTTCTTCCATCTCTTGTATTCTATTGTTTATGTTTGCATCTATGACTCCTGATTTCTTCCCAAGGTTTTCTATCTCCAAAGTTGTCTCCCTTTGTGATTTCTTAGTTGTTTCTACGTCCTTTTTTAGTTCCTGGATGGATTTGCTGAGATCCTTCACTTGTTTGTTTGTATTTTCCTGTATTTCTTTAAGGTATTTTTGCATTGCCTCTTTCAGGATTTCTTCCTGATGACCCACGTTCTCCTGCATTTCTCTGAGTGATTTTTGTGTTTCCTCCTCATGGGAATCCATCTGTTGATCCATCGTCTCCTGCATTTCTTTAAGCAGTTCTCGTGTTTCCTTTGTAAGGGCATCTAACCGTTGATTCATTTCTTTAAGCAATTTTTGTGTTGCCTCCTTATGGGCATCCGTCTGTTGACCCATATTCTTCTGCATTTCTTTATGCCAATTTTGTGATTCCTTTGTGAGTGCATCTACCCATTGATTCATCTCGTTAAGTGATTTTTGTGTTGTCTCCTTGTGCGCCTCCATCTTTTGATCCATGTTCTCCCGCATTTCTCTAAGCGATTTTTGTGTTTCCTTTGTAAGGGCTTCTAACCGTTGATTCATGGTCTCCTGTAACTCTTTATGAGATTTATTTGTGTCCTTCTTGTGATCCTCTAATAGCATCATGAGAAGTGATTTTAAATCCAGATCTTGTCTTTCGGGTGTGGTGGGGTATCCAGGACTTGCTGCTGTTGGAGAGTTGGGTTCGGATGGTCCCACATTACTTTGATTTCTGTTAGTAACATTCCTACGTTTGCCTTTTGCCATCTGGATACCTCTGATGTTAGTTGGTCCTGCTGCCACTGGCTGTTGGTTGGACCTCCTGTGAGCCTGCAAAGCTATTTCTGCCCCCCTGGATTCCCAGGATTCCCCTGGCACCGATTTCTGGGGCCTGCCTGCTCCTGAGTGACTTTGGAACCCTAATGTGCCTTGCCCCAAGTGATCTTATATTGGGGAGGCCTTGCACATCCAAAGGCTCAGCCTAGTGGATTCCTGGAGCAGAGGTCGCCAAAGGGAGGCTGGTAGGCTCCTGCCCTGTGCAGGGGTGAGTGATCTCTCCTAGGGGGGGAGGGGTGTCCCTCTGCCAGGCAGAAGTCCCACAGCAGAGCTAGCACGCTGGTTACTGCAGATCTGCCCAGCACTTGGGAGCTGTACACACACAAGCCGCCCGAGACCCAAGCGATATTATGCCTGTCTGTCTCAGAACCTGGCTGTCCCAACTTCCCAGTCACTGGAGCAAAGATGGCAGAGTGCAATCTGCACACTCTCCGTGCCGCCGCTCACCCTGCAGATGCGATGGCCTGCCGATCTGGCACCCAGACGACCACAGCGCTGACCCGTTCTCGGGCACAGACGTAAGCCCCAACAGGCCGTGTCCCAAGTGATGTTATATTGGGGATAGGGAGCTTGGGGTACCTGTCTCTTCAGCGCAGTCTGCGGGAACAGAGGTCGCGGAAGGAAAGCTGGTAGGCTCCTGCCCAGTGCGGGGTCCCTCTGCCAGGCAGAAGTCCCACAGCAGAGCTGGTGCGCTGGTTACTGCAGATCAGCCCCGCACTTGGGAGCTGCATACACACAAGCTGCCCGAGACCCAAGCGATATTATGCCTGTCTGTCTCAGAACCTGGCTGTCCCAACTTCCCAGTCACTGGAGCAAAGATGGCGGAGTGCAATCTGCACACTCTCACAAATGGTGTAATCTTAACTAAGTAAATGAAAGACCTGAATGACAAGAACTTCAAGTCTTTGAAGAAAGAAATTGAAGAAGATATCAGAAGATAGAATGACTTCCCATGCTCATAGTTTGGTACGATTAACATTGGGAAAAGGGCCATCTTACCAAAAACAATATGCAGATTCAATGCAATCCTCATCAAAATTCCAACACAATTCTTTACTGATCTTGAAAGAACAATACTTAACTTCATATGGAAAACAACAACAACAACAATAACATAGCTAGGATATCTAAAACAATCCTGTACAATAAAAGACCTTCCAGAGGTATCACCATCACTGGTTTCAAGATCTACTACAGAGCTATAATAATAACATCTGCATAGTATTAGCTTAAAAAGAGATACTTTGACTGATGGAAATGAATCAAAGACCCAGGCATAAATTTATACACTTATGGACACCTGATTTTTCATAAAGGAACCAGAATTATACAAAGGAAAAAAAAAGAAGCATCTTCAACAATGTTGCTGATCTAACTGGATGTCTGCATGTAGAAGAAAGCAAATAGATCCATGTATATCACCCTGCACAAAACCCAAGTCCAAGTGAATCAAACACCTCAACATAAAACCAGATACAGTAAACCTAATAGAAGAGGAAGTGGGGAATAGCCTTGAACACTTGGCCAAGAACAATTTCCTGAACAGAACACAAATAGCACAGACACTAAGAACAACAATTAATAAATGAAACCTCATTGAACTGCAAAGCTTCTGTTAAAAAAAAAAGATAACATCAATAGGACAAAATGACAGCCTACAGAATGAGAAAAAATTTTCTCCAATTCCACATTTGACAGAGAGCTAATTTCCAAACTATATAAAGAACTCAAGAAGTTAGACATCAACAAACCAAATAATCCAATTAAAAATGGAGTACAGATCTAAATAGAGAATTCTCAAGAGAAAAATCTCAAATGACCAAGAAGCTTGTAAAGAAATGTTCCTTAGGAACAAGAAACCTAACCCTCAAGAGCTTTGAGACCCCAGGGAGTGGAAAGGCCTGGTGGGGTGGGGGAGAGGAGACATCCTCTTGGAGATTGGGGGAAGGAGGTATGGGATGGGGAGCAGTCATGGGGCAGACCAGGATGGGGGTGAAGTCTGGACTGTAAAATAGGATTAAAATAAATAAAATTTTAAAAAAAAGAAAACACAAATCAAAACAACTTTGAGATTCTATTTTACACCTGTTAGAATGACTAAGATCAAAATTACAAATGACAGCTCATGCTGGTGGATCAAGAACGCTCCTCCATTGTGGGAATGCATTCTTGTATAGCCACTTTAGATATCAACATCACAGTTTCTCAGAAAATTGGGAATTCATCTACCTCAACACCTAGCTATACCACTCCTGGACATAACCCAAAAGATATTCCATCCCACCACAGAATATTTGCTCAAATATATCCATAGCTTTATTCATCATAATCAGAAGCTAGAAACAACTTAGATGTTCATAATTGAGAATAGATAGAGAAAATATGGTACATTTATACATAAATTTATGGTACAATGGAGTATTACTCAGTTGTTAAAAAATAACATCATGAAATTTGCAGGCAAATGAAAAAAATTATCTTGAGTAAGGAAATCCAAACCCACACAGACAAATATAGTATGAAATTGTTTAAAACTGGGTATTAGCTATAAAGTGCTACAATCCAAAGACCCAGAGAAACTAAGTAACAAGAAGGCTCACAGAGGGATGCATGAAACTCCCTGGGAAGGGGAAATAGAATAGATATTGCAGGTAGACTGAGGGCAGGTGGGTACAGAAACAGGAGGGGTCAGGTCAGGAGAGGATGGAGGGTTAGAGTATTGCGAGAGACACTAGAATTTGGGGGACATCTCAGAGATAGGTTAGAAACCTAGGGCAGTGGAAATGCCCAGAAATATATGAGGGTGATCCTAGCTAAAACTCCTAGCAATTAGGAGATATGGAGCCTGAATGGGCCATCTCTTGTGACCGGGCAAGACTTCCAGTAGAAAGATTGGGACACCAACCTAGTTACACAATCTTCAATCTACAATTTGTTCTGCTTGCAAGATGTGCTAGAGTAAAGGTAGCATAGAAATTGTGTGAGTGGCCAGCCAATGGCTGGTCTAACTTGAGACCTGCACCACAGGAGGGATCCCACCCCTGATACTGCCTGGAGGGGCAGGACCTAGATGCTAGATATCCCAGACACCTAGGATAGAAACAAAAACAGCTGGCAGGGGATGGAAAGTCAATAGAATGATCCCTAATGCTATTCTGCTATACTCATAGACAGGAGCCTCGCATAATCATCATCAAAGAGGCTTAATTTAGCAACTGATGGAAACAGATACAGAGAGTTACAGTCAAACATTAGGCAAAGCTCAGGGAATCTTGTGAAAGAGGAAGAATTGTAGGGGCCATAGGGGTCAAGGACACTACAAGAAAACCCACAAAATCAGCTAACCTGGCTCATAGGGGCTCACTGAGATTGAAGCAACAACCAGGGAGCCTACATGGGTCTGACCTAGTCCCTCTGCATTTATGTTATGAGTGTGTAGCTTGGTCTACTTATGCGACTCCTAACAGTGGGAGCAAGGGCTGTTTCTGACTCTTGTTGCTTTCAGGGCCCTTTTCGTCCTACTGGGTTGTCTCATCTTGCCTTACTATGAAGGGAGGTGTCTGGTCTTATGGCAATTTGATATACCATATTTGTTTGATATCCCTCGAGACTTGCTTTTTTCTGAAGGGAAATGGAGGAGGAGTGGATATGGAAAGAGGGGAAGTTGGTAAGGAAGGACTGGGAGGAGATGAAAGACAGGAAACTTTAGTTAAAATGTAATATATAAAATAATATTTTTAAAAAATATGTTTTAAAAACACGGAACAGTGCTAGTGACATAGCTCAATAAAGTAAAAAGCATGTTACTGCCAAGGTTGACATCCTGAGTTTCCTGGAACCCACATGGTATAAAGAGAGAACTGACTCTCGAAAGTCCTGTGTGTGTGTGTGTGTGTGTGTGTGTGTGTGTGTGTGTGTGTGTGTGTAAACATCATAATCATGTTTTCTGGTAAGGACCAAACCTGCAGGCCTTCAAGAATCATCCCCTCATAGAATGCCCAACTTTTCACACTTTTAAGCATCTTTGCTAGGACTGATCTAATCATCCAGTAGACATCTGTAAGCCTTCTCTGTGGTCTAGCCCTTGATCAGCTCCATAGTGTTACCTGCAGATCCTTGTTCTGTTACTAATCCCAGTCAGAATAACACAGAGCTGTATTCAGAAATGACAGAATCTCATAGGCTCCTAGAACTAAAAGAGACTGTGGTCAAGGTAAAACTGCATTCAATGATGTGAACAGTAAGAACTGTTCAGCTGTGCTTCAAAAACAAACTGATAACACAGACACACACACACACACACACACACACACACACACACACACAACCTGATAATGCAAAGGCTTAATACAGAGTATTTGCTGCCTTCTCAGATGCTGCTTCTTACCCGTCTCTCAGATAGCAATTCTGAGGCAACTCAGAGGCTTAATTTTGATGGCTCTACCACCACCATATTAGATCTCTTCAAAGCTTATAGGGATGGAGAAACAAACAAGGGTTGGAGGGAAGAGAGGCACACCAGATCTCATATGCCTTCATGTATATCATATATCTGAAATGTCCCCCAAGACTCAAGTGTTTAAAGCTTGGTCTCCAGGGCAGCACTGCTCAGAAATGGTGCTTTGTAGAAGTGATTGAATCATGCAGGCTTCTATCTCTTCAATGGATTAATCCATTGATGGGTGGATTTTATAGGCTGTTAGGAGATAATGGGAACTTAGGAAGTAGGACTCAGTTGAAACAGTTAAGGTTGTACCTTGAGGGACGATATCTGACTCCCTTTTCTCTCTCACTCCTTTTACTTCACTACCTTGAAGAGGAACTTCTTCTGTAACATACTCCCCCTCCACCATGATATTCTGCCTCTTCATTGTACAATGATGAATCAATAGAACCGGAATTTATGAAAGCATAAAACAGAGAACCATCTTCAAAAAGAGTTTCAGGCTTTTTATCTCAGTAATGAAAAGCTCAATAACACCCCAACCCTGACTTTCCCCTACATCCATATGTACCCATTCATATGGATAGACTACATGCACAATAATGTCCTGTCCAGAGGTGGAACTACCCACAGTGGGCTGGGCCTTCCCACATCAATCATCAATCAATAAAATGCCTCCTTGTCTTGCCTATAGAAAATCCGAAGGAAGCATTTTTGCAATTGAAAGTCTCTATCCATGATGACCCTCACTATGTCAAGTTGAAAAATAATGAACCAGCACACCATGGAATACTTATCTCCCTCAAATAAAACCTAATATAGAATACCAAAGTGGGTGTTTCTTCATTTTAAGAGAGAAATGGGAAGCCCCCATTCAGCCTCTTTTTCCATCCATTCCTGAAGACTGTCCCCTATTCTTTGTCTCTACAGATGAGAGAGAGAGGGAGAGAGAGAGAGAGAGAGAGAGAGAGAGAGAGAGAGAGAGAGAGAGAGAGAGAGAGAGAGAGAGAGAGAGAGATGCAGCAGTGATATAGTCTAGTCCAGGCTTTCCCCCAGTTGTCTGCTTTCAGAAAAGACCAGCAGTGCTCAGGAGGCCCTGGCCATGACACAGAGCCTGTTGGCAAGCACAGGCCTGGAATCATTCCAAATGACTCACATGCACTAGGGATGACCTGTAGCATTTTTCAAAGGACAACAGAGTTGATGGAATCTTCTCCCATCATGGACTGCAAACAGCATACAAGCAGTGTGATCACTCGAGTCTATTTAAATTTTGATGCAGGGTAAGGAAAGAGAATATTGCAGTGCAGCCATATCTTGAAAAGCCTTTGAAGCCCTCATTAGTCCCTCCAAAAAAGTTGAGAAATTCAATTGATCTTAGAAATGTCACAGGAAAGTACTTGATAACAAGGGTCAGGATGTTAAATAAAGAGAGAGGAATTAATCTCCATTCATTAAGAAGATGCCAAAGTGACCTTTAAGCTACATCAAAGTCCCATAACTGAAGAAAAGGAGTTTGTTATGAAGGTCCCTTTCAGCCTAGCATTCCCTGAAGACTCCCTTGCCAACCCCAGGCTCAGAAATATCTCTGTCCTTCAACCCTTCCTCTATTGAAGCCAAAAACCTAGGCTAACCTTTAGGAATGCAACTGTTGGGGACAGAACATATGTCTGTCAAACCTCTGTGCCAACATGGTCACTAAGTAGTTAATGCTCCAACTAACTTCTCCAAGGCACTCTCTCTTGCTAGGAAAGCTTTACTTCTTGAAGACTTTACCACCTGTACTTTCTTTTCATTGTCTTAAGCCCCAAACTGGCCTCAGAAACCATTGCTACTAGCAGAGAAGGCAATCCCAGTATGACTTTCTCCATTTCCCCTCCTCCATTGCCTCCAATCTTACCTGCTGTCATTGCCAACCCTGCATCCTGTTCTGATCCTTCCTTCCTGTTCTCCTTGATGGGGTTTATCAGTCCCTAGGAGTGCCCAGGAGAAGAGGCCTGGCATGTAGTTTCATTTTCTCTGCAAATGGCTACCAGATCCCTCTCTCACAATTATTGTGTTCATGAACCTCCTTTCTAAGAGTCCATTCTGGATTCCATACAAAGGCATATTTTCCTCAGATGTTCAATACCTCACCACCTTCATCCTGAGAATGACCTCCAGCCTTTCTTAATTGCATCACAAGAGCCTGCCATTCTTCTGACCTCACACTCTCTTTCCTTCTCCTCTGAGATCCCATGGGGCCATCCACACCCCTTCATACAGGCACTGAGCCCCACATTGTATCATGATTGTTCTTTCTGTCCTCTTCTGTCCTATGGACAGAGATCATGTCCTCAATAACTTACCTACTGAAGAGGATAACAGTGCTAAACACACACATACACACACAGAGAAACATGAACACTCCCACACAAACAAATCTATACACACTATACATACAGACACATCCACTCATGTACCACATCTTCCTAGCCATTCTCATGAAGAACCAAACAAATTCCCCAAATCTGGGAGAAACAAAGCTAGTTAGAGAATTACCAAGCCAGCCAGAAAAGATGAACTAAGCATAGCTTGTAAAATATTCTCGAGTCTTCTGTCCAGACAAGAATGCTTGAAATGAATAAAATAGACACTAGATTTGGAGCACTATGAAAAGAGACTGCAGATGTCTCCTTTGTTGGCTACCTGTTGAAATAATAATATTTTAGATATTAAGTCAATGAAAAGGGTACTTCTAAAGTAATTAAGTTGTAGCACTTTGATTTGGTTCAGTTCAGGTTTTTTGATATTGTTTTACTCTACAGCCCAGACTTGCTCTAGTTTTCCAAACACTGGATGATTTGTGAGCCAGATAGAGTTACCCAGTGTGCATGAGAGGCTGGCTATACCACTTACTGTTGTAAAACTTCAGTTACCCATAATCCAGGAAACCGCAAGAAACTCACTTCTAGTAAACAGAATAAACCCTGTTGAAAATTAGTGTGATGCGCCTCTAGAGGTGTTGCAGATGCGGCTGCTACATCACGTGTGCATCAGTAGGTGGTAGAGAGGAGAGAGGCTATGTCTACCCTCAGTTTTCTGACCTATGAATATCTGAATGATCAATAGCCTAATACTTTCTGAAAAAAAGTGAGACCGAGATCACCACTGCTCTGACACCAGTCAGACCCAGTTGGGCACTCAGGGAAGTAAACCAAAGACTAGAAGATCCCCATCTGGGACTACAGGCCCTGGCCAGGAGTAAGCCTGAGATAGATGACTCTAGCGAGGGGTCACTTGGGCTGGCCTGGTGAGGAGCAAGCTTGAGATGAACGAACACCAGACTTGTGTCATGGGGCCCAGACAGGGAGCTAGCCTTAGATGACTACCAGTCTAGCACCGCACAGGCCTGGGGGTGCCGACCATGCTCAAGATGACCCCCCTGCCCGGCACCATAATGGTCAAGAGAGGAACTCCTGAGACTATTTCTTAAAGTGACTGGAGACGTTCAGAGACTCTAGATGACACTAAGAGAAGCAAGTGAATGGTGGGGAAATGGAAGAAAAGGAGGAACAAGGATGTGGGCACAATGAAGAGAGGCAGAACTGGAGAGTCTAGGATAATGAGGAACTGCCTGTTGTGAGTAGCTAGTGATGCCACCTGAAACCTGTGCTTTACGTCTGGGTTCATGGCCGTGAAGCAGTTAGGGAGTCTGTTACCACCAAAAGTCCTGCAGATATTCCTGGTTTGGGCTGCCACCCAGGGACACGTTGATTTCTGAGGACTGTGCAGAACTGGCCCCACCCCTCACTTAGACATTGTGGGAGTGGTGTCCCTAGAGACATGAGAGCAGAGGAGTTGCCCCAGCCTTTGCCTTCAAGCTGCAGTACTCAGGGGAGCACCCTGCACACTGTGGGAGTTGCAGGTGAGCCAGTCTAAAGGATGTGAGTTCAGGAGAGCTGGCCTCGTGAGTGAGATGCCCTCTTTCCCCCTTACCACCTGTGTCAGGTGGGAGACCTAGCCCTGGGATCATGAGAGCAGGAGAGTTGCCCCCTCCCACCCCCAGAGTCATGAGAGTGAGAAAATTGGCCATGTCCCTCACCAGCTCCAACCCCAGGGAGAGGGACTTTCTCTTTACCTGGGCAGCAGGGTAGAGCTACCCTGGGGTTTTGGAGGTTGTAGGTGAGTCAGTCCCATGGGTATGAGAGAGGGCAGGCTAGTACCTCTTAGGCCCAGATCCAGGGCTTTGAATTGGTCCATCTCAACATCTACCCCAACAATAAACTATTGGGGTTCATGAAGGGGCTGATCCTGCAGATCTAAAACTACAGGATCTCCATAACACAGGGCAAAACAGGATATCCAAGAGGAGTCCCAATGAGGTTTCAGTATTGATAGAGTAGCAGAAGCCAGAGGCCTCAAACCAGACCAATGACTCATTGCAATGAACATTTGCAAGCAAAGAAGTGTGGACAAAAGGAGATACTGCGGGACACACTGTGACACACTACAGATTTTTTTTTCTCTATTGATGAGGAGGTTACAAGGGTGGAGGGTTGGAACAAGGGGAGGGGGAGATGAATGGGATTGGGATACATGATGTGAAATTCACAAAATACCAATAAAAAGGTTTTTTTGAAATTAGTGTAATGTTTATTAGAATTGCCTTTTGTAGTTCAAAAGTGTATTTCCCTGGTAACTGAATAGTCAAATGTAATAATGTTTCAGTGAGTGGATTAGTGTTACAAAATGTGAGCTGGAGTTAGACTCCATTCTGCATCTTGGGAATGTGTTTTGTTTGGTTAGTGTTTTTGTTTGTTGATTGGTAATTTTTTCCACATCATTGGCTGTGGCGGAGAGTTTATACTTAAGGACTATTATTTAAGGATCTGGTGTGCCCATTACTGGTTTCAGTGGTGGCTAGTGATGAGCACATTGTTTTGCATGTTTTCTGAGTGCCATGTTTTGAAGTTGAATGGTTGGGTTAACCTAGATTTTTGGCTTCAATAGAGAAAAGAATGGTGGAGTGACACTGGTGGCTCAGTAAAATTCCAGAACAAATTTTGAATACCTGGAAAGAATTGCCCAGGAGTGTTTCCTGGGCTTCTTCTCAGGTAGAGAGTCCCATTATCATCCAACAGATACATCCATCCTATGGGACCGAGCTCCTCAAGTGCTAGAAGGTTCTTTTCCACTCGAACACTTCACTTTCACACAAGCTGAGGGTAGAGATGTTGCTGTTGATCCCGATCCCACAGGATGGCAGAAGTGTTGCCAGGGACCTGAACAGCATAAGAGAGGAGAACAGCAGACTGGGAAGGAAGGGAGGGCTAGCAACTCAAGACCTCAAGGGAACAGGAGGTCATCCGGTTCCAGAAAGCCCTTGGCAAAGGCAGCAAGGCTTGCCAAACTGCACCGCAAGCTATTGTTTCTCTAAGGAAGCCATCTGTTCCTGACTCAGGCCAGCACTAACATGAAAGCCACTGTAGCCTGGCCCTCAGTCAAGGCCTCTGGAAGCACACCACTGAGTTTCACCAGTCACTTGACCTCCTGTCTTCTGAATGATGGGAGGAAAGCACTTGTCATGGTCTGTTATTGCATCTTCAGCACATTTCTCGTCTGTGGATTTTGTTCCCAAACCACAGATGGGATCAGATGAGATTTAACCAAAAAAGCAAGACTGTTCCTGGGCCAACATCCAGGGAATGTGGGAGAGAGGAAGACATGAGCACTGAGGCAAAGCAGCATGGAATCTGGTGCCCACGCCCCCAACCCGTGCATACCTAATGCTAGTTTTGAGACCTTGTTCCAAGCTCCTGCCTGCTAGGCCTAAATCCCCCTCTTTCCCCTACCCACATATATCTCCTTAGGAAACTTTTCTACCAGGTGACACTCTCCTTCTTTATCCATCCTTGGATATCTAATTAAGTCCTTAGGACTTGAATGACAGTGTGGCATTTCTGTGCCAAGCAGTTAGAAAAGAAAAAAATTATGAACCCTGAGCAAATGACTTGGAACAGAAATGAATGGCTCTCATTCCTTGAGAACATTTCCTTAGGACATAACGAGACACAGCACAGATGTATGTCTCAATGGAAAGGGTCTCAGGCCTCTTATCTAGGCCCTGACTAAGAAGTCCCAGCATTCTTCCAGGTTGCTCCAGTGGAAAGCCACTCAGGGTGATTCTAGACCTAGAACCCAGAGCATTGGTTTGATATAGGGTCTTTGTAAAGGTGTTTTTTTTTTAACTAGGGGTCACCCACTACCCTGTGGTCACATGAGAGTTTAGGAGATCCACACTGGCTCCCAGTTATGTTGTGATATGGCCTCCTCACAATACAGATTTCATAAACATCATGACAGCGTAGGTCTCATAGTCCTCTCCAGATCGAGGCATGGCCATTTTCCCCCATCCCAAGATGCTGGTCCCTAGGATCAGTATCTCTACAGTTGTCAAACCATCACTGTTCTCTGAGTAGGATGCCATATTTTTTTTCCAAACTGAGAAAGGTTTGGGGAGTGATTGAGGTGTTAATAACAATAACTTTCATGATCAGAATAACAGTGAGTCAGTCCCTGGGAAACAACATTAAAGGAGGGACGAACATTAAAGTGGGAAGTCTTTGTATAGCCCAAAGATGTTGTGCCCTCAACGGTCTTGCACTGGTCATTGGCATGTTAGGGGTAGAGTTGGACTGCCCTCAGCCATCCTGGGGGCAAATCCTACACCTCACACTTTTTTTTTACAGCAACAAGACCTGTTTTCTGCACTTCCAGCACCTTCCCAGTGAAGCAGAAGCAGCCATTTCTCTCTTCCTGACTGTCACTTGTTCCTGTCTCCTCCAGAGCAGGAACCATTCCAGAAACTCAGTGAGTTAGATGCCCTGTCCGATCTAGGGCATTTGTCAACCCCAGCACACAATATGTGGCATCTTCAGTGTCTAGGACACTCACAGACAACTAAGCAAGAGGCACTGGTCTGGCTGTCCTGTCCCGGAACTAACTGTGTAGACCAGGCTGGCCTGGAACTCACTGTGTAGACCAGGCTGGCCTCGAACTCAGAAATCCGCCTGCCTCTGCCTCCCGAGTGCTGGGATTAAAGGCATGCGCCACCACTTTTCAGCCCATTATCCCCTTCTTTTTTCTTTTTTCTTTTTTAACGTTTATTTTAAATATTTTGATCAGTTAAATACCAAAAAAGTAATATATAATGACAGCCTGGAAACATTTATATGCATATACTTGCAGCTAGATAGAATGTCTTTTTTTTTAAGAATGAGTGTGATTTATTTATTTATTTATTTATTTATTTATACTCCATATTTTATTCCCCCCGACCTGTCCACCCTCCAACTGTTCCATAGCCCATACCTCCTCTCCAATCCCCTGTCTCTACATGCATGTCCCCACCCCACACCCTACCTGACCTCTAAACTTCCTGGGGACTCCAGTCTCTTGATGTTAGGTGCATCATCTCTGAATGAACACAGACCCAGAAGTCCTACTGTATGTGTGTTGGGGGCCTCATATCAGCTGGTGTATGCTGCCTGCTTGGTGTTCCAGTATTTGAGAGATCTCAGGGGTCCAGATTAATTGAGACTGCTGGTCCTCCTACATAGTCGCCCTTCTCCTCAGCTTCTTTCAGCCTTCCCTAATTCAACAACAGGGGTCAGCTGCTTCTGTCCATTGTTTGGGTGCAAATATCTCCATCTGACTTTTTCAGCTGCTTGTTAGGTCTTCTGGAATGTGGTCACACTAGGTCCCTTTTTGTGAGTGCTCCATAGCCTCAGTAATAGTGTCAGGCCTTGGGACCTCCCCTTGAGCTGGCCAATATCCCCTTCTTAACAACAGTGCCTACCCTGTCTCCTTGTTTGCTGTTATACGAATATACCTAGAATCTCCCATGTGTACCAGTACTATGTCCTAAACACCTAAGCCAAACACCAATTTGCAGGAGAATTGGAACCAGCCCCAGAGGGGCAGAAAATCAAGGGAGGAGATCCCTATCTCTTCCAATTGTGCCTGTGATGCCTTTGTATCTCCTCCATTAACCAGCTGACGTGGTACAGACTCAACAGGCTACACAAAGCAAGATTATTGCTCATGGGTGGACAGCCCAGGGTTCATGGTGAGCTTGTCACCCAAGGCTTGGGAAACTTTCTAGTAGATGATGTTTTTGTTGACTGTGCTCTATTTCTGCTATAAGTGAGAGACCCCAGAGAGCAGGCCTCTAGGTTTCACATCCCAAAATCATAGGATCCCCTGTGTTAAAGCTCTGAAGGGTGCACTTCTTAAAGTGGGAACAAAACTGAGGCTGCTGTGATTATCCCTCCACATCTCAGGATTGTATTTTCCAGCATGCTATTCAGTTATTCCTAGAAGCAGAAGAAAATGGGTAGGGAAACTGAATGGACTGAGGTTACCCTTATAAAAGAACTGCCTTGACTTCCCTCCCTCACTTTGACAAAAGGCATTACTGCAAAAGAGGTACCTTGAGTTGCTTTTCATGTTTGATAGCAGAAGGAAACCACTTATAAAGTCACAATGCTCTGGACTGTCACTCTCCAAGCTGAGAGCAACTTCCTGGTTCTTCTGGAGATGATGGGATCTTCAGGGGTTGCTAGTTCTTGAAGGCTGGGAAAGAGACATTCCTTAATTCTCTGGTCACCCTAAAGCCCAGACTCCTCCTGCTCTCCTCCTGTCCTCTGTGGACATCTTTCTTCCTGGTGACCTTCCTGATGATCAAAGCTATGTAGTGACCTGTATATACCCAACTGTGGGTGACATGCTCTGCACCATTTTATGTCTTTCATGTCCTTTAACTTTCAACCTTCTTGGGCTATGTCAACAACACACTTGTGACCATGTTGAGGCTCCAACCAGGAACCTCGAAAATGCTCACAGCAGCTAATCAAGGTTACTGCTTCTCTGTGTTCACTGAGGCAAAATGAGAGCTGCCTGAACATAAATGCTGTGAAGCCACACAGTGGCTCTCATGACTGTGATGCAGCTAACACACAGCGTGAAGTCCACAGCAGACATGGTCTACCCTGGCTACATACAGTATGCTGGACAGAAGGATAATTCACATTCCCCAGTAGGTTGACATAAAATTTTATCACACTTCTCAGAGTGATAGACATGTCAAAAGTTATGAGCTATGAGCTATATGCTTACAATATTTTCTATTTGATATTTTCTAGCCAGAGTTGAAGCAGGTAACTAAAATAGAAAGGCATGAATAAGACAGGATTGCTATGCTAGAACTTATTACCCATTTTCCTCGGTTGAACAATAAGACTATGTCCTGCTTAGAACTACTGTGAATAAGTCTGTCATGAACCACTGTGCATCATCTTTTCACAGATAGACCATTTCGTTTTTCCCAAATAAACATCTCAGGATCGCGTTGTACAGTGGTAAAAGACACTTAACACTCAACTAGCTAAAAAACTAATAAAGAGTTTTTGAAGGTGACAGTAACATTCTGCCTTCCCTCCAGCAAGGTACAAGAGCTCTAGGGACCCCGCATTTCCCCCAACACTTGCTGTGGTTTGTTCATACTATTCAACTTTGTCATCCCAATGTGTATGCAGTGATGTCCACTGTGGTGTTACTCTGCATCTCCTTGATGCCTGTGGATACTGCATTTACTACAAATGTTACATACCCCTTTGTGTGCTTACTGACCATTCCCTGGGGTCTTGGAAGTACTCTTAAAAACCTTTCGAGAGTTTGAGGCCTACATGCTGGTCTCATCAGCTCCTCTAAATAACAATTCCAAACTTACTGTTCGTGAGCTCTTGAACTATCAACTTGAACCCTAAGAGAGAGGGTCAGAGGTAGGCTCAGCCTTGATCTCAAACACCTTCTCAACATATAAAGTTTTCTTTTCCTAAAAGATTCTGAAAGCAGCTTTCACCCACAGTTACAGGAGACTTACTAGAGGTAAGAGAGCCAATGAAAAATCTGGTCTCTGCTGGTAACCAGGGAACTTAATGAATTTGGACAAGTCACTTACCTGTAGAGAGATAGGAGTCACAAGAGGTCTCTCAACAACTTTTGCTCTAAGGAATGTGCTGTCTCCAACCCTTCTAGGATCTGGCCTTACCAGACAAACAAGAATAACCATATTGGTTTCATAAGAGAAAATACCAGGCAAGTTCAGAAACTGGAGGCAGGATCAAAAAGGAATGGCAGAGGAGGAGGTCTGGGCAGGCTTTTCCCCCTTCACAAGATTTGAAAACAAAGCTCAGTTGCCTACATCCTAAGGAAAGTTAGGTTTCTTCTCTCTCACACACCTTCCCCAAAGCTGTCCTTGCCCAAATCCCTAGCAACTCTGTGTTTGAGTTGGGGCTTATATTGAGGTGAAACTGAGTCTCCAGCTAGAGTTGTCATGGACCTGTCTAGAAGGGTACCCTACATTCTTAGATACGTACCATACCTAGTATGACCATTTCCATGGCATAACATCACTCACACTCCTGGCCTGGCCACCAGGGCCCCCACCTTTTTTATAGACTCATACGGGAAGTGTCTAGGGTAGATGATTAGGGCAGGTGCTGGGTGTGGTGGGCTAGGACACTAGGAAGCCCTGGCAATAGAGGAAAGAATGTGGGTCCTGGAAGCAAAGAGAGAGCTCAGAGCCAAGGTACCTCTGGGGGCAGGTGGGCCAACCTCAGTCTTTGGTCTCAGCTTGTCCCAGCCAGGAGGCATTGCATCACTGCACAGGCACAGAGTGCTGGGTTTCTGAGGCAAAGCGAGGAAGGGGTGGATCCCTGAACTGTCCAAGAAGGATCCAGATGTCAGGGCCACAAACACATAACTAAGCTCTCTTGGCAGTAGAATTATGTGACAGCATCCAGAGGTCAACCAGGATCTGGGGAAATAATGATTTCTTCCTTCATGAGCAGGTAGCCTTTGGGAGTGATGATGGAAAACTATTACTAATGTGCAGCAAAACCCATCTGGTGGCTCCCTGGGGTGTGGGGAGTTTAGAGACTTCAAGGGACTTCACTCAACAGCTGGCCAGATATGAATGGCTTGGACAGGTGGAGCATGGTACCTCTGTGAACCAGATGACATTACAATGAATTTTGGTGCAAGACATCAGGTTCTCATAAGCATATGTGAGCACATGTACATGCATAAACTTCCATGAGCATATACATCAGCAGGTGTGCTGGTCAGCATGGTCTCTGTGACAAAAGTACTGGTAATAAACAAATTATATATATATATATATATTATATATATATAATATATATATATGGTTTTTCGAGACAGGGTTTCTCTGAGCATACCTGGCTGTCCTGGCACTCACTCTGTAGACCAGGCTGGCCTCGAACTCAGAAATCCACCTGCCTCTGCCTCCCAAGTGCTGAGATTAAAGGCGTGCGCCACCACTGCCCAGCTTTTTTTTTTTTTTTTTTTTTTTTTTGACTCACTGTTTGGAGGACCCACTGCATGGTCAACTGACTCCATTAGTTTTAAGGCCTGTGTGTGGCAGAATATCAGAATAGGAAGTGTCCCATGGAGCAAGTCATTGGCATCATGGCAGTTAGGAGACAAAAAGAAGGAAATAGGACCAAGGTCCCAGAATCCCTTTTAGGTCATATCCTTCCACCTCAATTCCTTCTATCAGGTCCTACCTTTTTTTTTATTTTGATTATTAGTTTGTTGGGGGACTGGGCATGTGCTCATTAGTGCAGGTTCCTTTGGAGGCCAGAGGCATCAGATCTCTCCGGAGCTAAGTTACAGGCGGTTATGAGTCACCCAACTATGGATGATAGGAACTGAACTCAAGTCCTCAGCAAGAACAGTTATGCACTCATAATTGTGGAGCCATTGCTCTGTCCCTCGGTTCCTTAAAGGTTCCAGCAGCTCTCATCGGTGCCATCCATGAGCCTTTGGTATGCCCTGAGCTGACATTGTGCACATGTGCTCATGTGACTATGTATGTAGGTATCTGTGTGCTTCATGAGCAGAGATGAGCTTTTCCAGGGTGACTCTCTGCTCACTCTGTGGAAGTCATTCAGACTTCTGTCAGATGTTCTACTCTCTAATGACAGCTAGATACCTACTGACAAGTTGGAAGCTTGAGGAAGATGATTATTTATTTATTTTTAATAACTTATTTATTTATTCACTTTACATCCTGATGGCAGCTCTCCTCCCAGTCCCACCCTCACAAATCCATCACCTCATTACCTCCTCCCATTCTCGGAAGAGAAGCCCTCCTTGAGTACCACCTTGACCTGGGACATCTAGTCCCAGAAGAACTAAGCACTCCCTCTCCCACTGAGGCCCAACCAGGCAGTCTAATTAGGGGAAGGAGATCAAATGGCAGGCAGCAAAGTCAGAAATACCTCTTGCTCCAATTGTTAGAGGACCCACACGAAGACCAAGCTACATATCTGCTACAAAATGTGTAGGGGGCCTAGGACCAGCCCCTGCATGCTCTCTGGTTGGTGGTTCAGTCTCTATGAGCCCCCATGGGCCCAGGTTAGTTGACTCTGTTGGTCTTCTTGTGGTGTCCTTGACCCCTCCACCTTGCTCAGTTCTATCTGATACTCTTCCACAAGATTCCCCAAGTTCCACCTGATGTTTGGCTGTGGGTCTGAATGGGGCCACTCAGGAAACAGTTATGCTAGGTTCCTGTCTGCAAGCATAAGAGAGTATCATTAATAGTGTTAGGTGTTAATTCTCTCATGAGATGGGTCTTAAGCAGGAGATATGGAGATTGACTTGGCCACCTCCTGTAGCCAGATGGGATGCCCAGGGGAAGGAGAGGGACAGCAACCCACCTACAAAAGAGTCAACTCAAAATTTGTTCTGCCTACAAGATGCACAGGGATAAAGATGGAGCAGAGACTGAGGGAATGATGTTTTACTTTTAAAAGAAACTTTGTCAATTACATTTCTCTGAATCAAAAATATCTTCCAGGAGCTGAAGATGTGGCTCAGAAGTTTAGAACTCTCTTGCAAAAGATCTAGAGTCAATTCTCAGCACCTACATGGCAACTCATAACTATCTATAACTCTAGCTCTAGGGTATCTGACACCATCTCCTAACCTCCTCAGGCACCAGACATGCACATGGTACATATGCAGGCAAAACATACATAAAAATAAAAATAATTAAATCTTAAAAAACAACTCTACCAGATCATTTGTTTTTTGCTATTGTCTTTTTCATACAGCTTTGCATGGCAAGGGCCCTATCTTTTAGATACCATGTGCCTTCCATTCAAACAATATCAAATTATAGTTTAATTATACATGATGCTTAAAAATGCTTAGACTTGTAACTTGCTGAAGTCACAACAGCGTGGGTCTTGATAATATATAGAGCCCAGGGTCACGCCAGCCCATCCTTTGTAAGGAGAGATGTGGAAGAGACTCAATATAGCTCTCTCCTACAACCACAGTGCTGGCCTGAAGAATTACCATCAAGGACCACTTCCTGAAATAAGCTGAAGGCCTGGATAGTGCCTAGTGGCCAACACCATATAAAGGTGCCCACCCTCCCTGAACTCTAGGGACAAAAAAGGACACCACTGTCCTTTCTGCTCAGGGAAGTTTTACCCACAGTTCACATCTACTGTTGTCATCCTGGAATACTGAGATTGCTGTGGCCTACAAGATTTGACCTGTAACTTTTAGATTTAAATAAAATGTAAAGATTATATCACATTGTGGCAAGCTTGTTCCTGCAATCCCCTCCCTATGATAGCTAAACTCTTCCCCAGCAAACTCCTCCAAGTCCGATTTGCCAGCTGCCTCTCAGACACTGACTCATCATCTGGATAATCTCAAGCTTTTCTCCTGAGGCACCTGCTCCCCTTTGGTAGAGTTACAAAGTTCTTTCTTACAGTCTCCCTGAGACACAGACAGAAAATGTTTTCTACTGGGAAGGTTTCCACTAGAAGAGGAACATATTCAGATATGAGGGAGCAAATGTAGGCTAACACAAAACCCTGAGATAGTCAGCCCCTGGGGGCCACTGGTGGAGAGGGAAGGGCTGCTCTGTGTAATTGTGGCCCTTGAGAGTAGAGCCGGTGGGATGGTGAAGTATAGCCACTATCTGACAGGTGCTGAGCTAGTGAAAGAAGGCTCCCTTGCCTGTTCCTCGGCTCCTCCCTAGGCTTCCTAAGCCCAACAGTGGACACCTGATACAGTGTGCAGGGGTTCTGGTGTATGGAGAGCAGCTGAACAGAAAGCAGTTTTATTCATCTTATTGAGAATGTCTTATTAAGAAGTTAGCACGCGCACACACAAACACAAACACACACTCACACATGGGAGGAGGGTGGACATAAAACACTCAGCAGACTGAAACTATTTCCAAACCTTTCACAGTCACTGATTCCAGCAGCAAGGACCTCCAGGCCCTGTCTGTCTCCATGGACTATATGTGATTAATATGTTTTCACCCCTCACACCAAGTTTATGCATCTCCTTTGAACAATGCACTTCAGCGATGTCCTTCCCTGTGACAGTGGTGAGTTGTTGGGTATCTCCCACATTGCTGCTCTTATTCAGTATCTTCCCATAACTCTCTCTACTACCAACTTCTACATTTCAGCTTTGAGACTCCCTTCCGCCCTCAGGGTCCACTCAACAGGCACCATGAGGAAGTGTTTGAGATCCGCATTCAACATACTCCCCGGGAATGTATTTATTACTTTCCTTACTGCTTGACAAAAAAAAAAAAATACCTAACAAAAACAACTTAAGGGAGGAAGGTTTTTTTTGGCTTGCGGTTTGAGAGGTATAGTTCATCGTGGCAGGAAAGGGATGATAGCAGAAGCATGGAGCAGCTGGTCACATTGCATCTACAGTCTGGAAGCAGAGAGTGAACGAAAGCTGGTGCCCAAATTTCTGTCTCCTTTCTACAAAGTCCAGGAGCCCAGCCCATGGAATGGTGCCACCCATACTAAGGTTCAATCTTCCATATTGGTCAGACCAATACAGATGTGGATTCAGGCAGCCAAACATCGGACTGAGTGCAGGGACTCCAATGGAGGGGTTAGGGCAAGGACTGAAGGAGCTGAAGGGGTTTGCAACCCCATAGGAAGAACAACAATATCAACCAACCAGACCCCCCCAGAGCTCCCAGAAACAAAACCACCAACCAAAGAGTACATGGGGGAAGGGGGGAAACCCATGGCCCCAGCTGGATATGTAGCAAAGGATTGCCTTATCTAGCATCAATGAAAGGGGAAACCCTTGGTCCTGTGAAAGCTCGATGACCCAGGGTAGGGGAATGCCAATGTCCTGAGGCAGAAGTGGGTGGATAGGTGGGGGGAGCATCCTCATAGAGGCAGGGGGGGATAGGGGAGGGATGGGGGGTTGTGGAGGGGAAACTGGGAAGGGGGATAACATTTGAAATGTAAATAATAAAATAACCAATTTTTTAAAAGGGTCTGTCTTCCAACCTTGGTTAACTCCATCTATAATATTCCTCATAGAAATGCTCAGATATTTCTTTCCAAAGTGATTCTGTATCTTGCCAAATTGGCAACAAATATAAACCATTACAGGACCTTGCCCTAATTGAAGTCAGACATGCTTCACACTTGCCTCATACTTGCAGTTATCACACCTTGAAGTTATCACACCCACCCACCCATCCACCCCCACCCCACCCCACACTCTACACAAGACACTGAACAGACTGAAAGTATTTACCAGCCCCCCAGATGTCTAAACTTCTCACTCATAGCTACTGATCCCAGCAGCAACAACCTCCAGGACCTGCCTGTTTCCATGAACAAAAGATTAAAAGTAGTTTTCACCTCTTGAGCCAAGTTTGTGCTTCCCCTAGAGCAAAGCACTCAGCACTGCATAGCCATTTCAGAGCTCTGAAGCCAGAACTAGAGTCCATGAATATTTACCATCATTAAGTTATAAAATGCCAAAAAGATGAAATGCACAAAAATGTTGACATTTCCTAACAAATCTCCATGGATAGCCATGGACACCTAAGGCCTAGATTGTCATTTGCAAAACTGTCTTACTCATGTCCTGGTGCCAATAACATAAAAGTAACTTTGAACCAGGTATCCAATCCCATGCTCTCAGAAACATTGATTTCCCAGGAGCTGACAGGCAGGATGAGTGAGAGGCATCCAGGTCTCTCTCACTTAACTGCATCAATCCCACATACACTCCAGATTAACTCAAAGACTTTGGGAGACAAGCGCTCCCAGGCTGGCCAACCTTTACCCTAGAGTCCTTCATGCTAGTAGCCCATCTCCATTTCATGACTGCAGGAATAGGGAACTCACTCTCAGAGATGCCATATTCTGGCTTCGCTTACCAGTGCATACTCAGATTGAGCCTTGTCCATTGCTGGTGCAGATCACATGACATTTGCTATCTTAGAAAACTAGAAATTCCTCACAGCCATCCTTGGTGTTCTGAGAACATCAAAAAGGACCCTGTGTGACTTAGATGAGATGCTCACTAAAAGTTGGGGACTTGTTACATAGGCGAGGCTAGCTGGCCATTGAGCTCCAGGAATCTATCTCCACCTCCACAGTGCTGGAATTAGAAGTGTGTGCCACCATGCCTGGCTTTTGTACATTCTTGAGATTAAGCTCAGGTTCTCATGTTTGTAAAACAAGGAGTTTACCATGTGTGCCATCTCTCCAGAGTCCAGACTCCCCGAAGTCACAGAATTCTTACTGTGAATAAGTTCCTCTGCCCCCCTAAAATCTAACTAACACTATTGACCGCAATCGTCCTCTATTGTAACCCCATACAGGTGGCTTCCTGACTGCTGGGATTGATTTTTTCAGGGATCATAGAACACACACAACAGAAACTCATAGACATCACACTGAAAGGATTCATGTGCATCTGATTCTTCTGCATAATGGTTCCAAGCAGACACCTTGACTCTTCTTTTTCCTTAATCATATCAGTAACAGTTTGAATACAGTCTCCAAAATGGACCTTCCCTGCAGCCTATCTTTTCCTTTCCTTGTTCCTGTTACATCCCCAGACACTGTGACCTCTTTCCCAAACCACTTCGAAAGCTCCAAATCACCTCCCCTCCCTCTTTTACCTCCCAGTCTCCCTCATTTCATCTCTCTACCCCATTTTCCATAGAACCACAAGAAAGACACCCTTTGTGTGCGTTGATGACATCACTACTCTGCCTAGCTCCGGCTGGTCTCCTCTTGGATAAGAACAGCATTCCCTTCTGTCTCTTGCTATATGAGGCTAGGCATGATCCATATTCAGAGACTTCTTGTCCCCAGGCATTTTCTAATATCAACATGGAGCACCTTTCATTGAAGCCATCTTTTTGCCCTGTTTGAGCATTCCCAAATCCTACCCATTTTAGAGCCCTATTCTAGCTGCTCCCTTTGCCAAAAAAAAAAATGATTTTTGTTCTTCTTCTTTTAGGATTTGGTGTAAATGTCAGCTCTCTAAAGGGCCTTCCCTGATGACCTAAAACTTAGCTTCATTCTCATAATCCCTAGTCTCTCACTCTTTATGATTTATTTATTTACAAATGTTCCAGGCAAGGTTCTATCTTTCCTACTTCTTTCTTTCATTAACACACAAGTTTGTCCAAGGCTTCTTCACCCATTTCTGTATGTGTATATGCAAACACATGCTCATGATGTCTGCTTTAACCACTCAAATAGAAGAGTTGGGGTTGAGGTTAGACTCTTATACTTCACTGCATGCCAAATGTAAAAGGACACACTTGGCACTAAGCTCAGTGAGTGAGTGAATGAACAAGTCTATGAATGAGTAAGTAAACAAGTATGTGAATTAGTAACAGTGAGCAAATAGATGAATAAGTGAATAACTAAATAAGAGAGTGAATTGCACCATGGAGCAACACCAAGGCCACTTGCAAGGATTTCATTTGTAACCCTTAATACTAGAAGATGAGAAATGATTCTGTGGTGGTTTGAATAAGAATCACCTCCATAGGCTCATATGTTTGAATGCTTAGTCACCAGAAGTGACACTATCTGAGAACGATTAGATCTTCTGTTTATTATGATCTGCTGTTGTCTATGAACTCTCAGGAACACTGAAAAAAATAACAAAATTCCAGAAACTTGTTAATGACAGGAAGGAAGCACCTTTACCCATAGACTCAAGGAAGAGGCATACTCCAAATCATCCCATAAAATGCTGATACATCAGGTCAACTCACACTGCTGCCGAGTATATCAAGGGTGACCTGATTTATTTCTAGGATGGACAGCAGAGAAGAAACCATTTCTTACACTGAAGGCTAAGTGGCTTTAACTGCCTTACATTAACACCTCTATTGTTCTATGGCTGCCTCCAGAGTTACCGAGCTAATAGTAAACCTCAGACTTATTTAATAGTAGTCACCATGGCTTGACAAGATGAGTAAGTTAAAAGGGAGCAGTTTGCCCTACCTTACCCTCTTCCCATCACTGCTATCTATCAAACCCACTAGAGGCCTAAAAGCAGGTCTACTCCATAAACCTTTTTTCTACATAAGTTGATTTTCTTAGTTGTTAGATATGATGATAGGAGAGAGACTAGTACAGTTCTCACCAGAAAGATCCAAGTGTGTCCACTTCAGGATTGGTTTGCCGTATAACAAAGCAGTCCAATAGTTTGTGACTTCAATAGTTTGAATAGCAACTCAATAATTTGGGCTGCCTAGGCAGTTCTCTCATATTCTCTGAGCTCATTTGATAGCTGGGTTGGGTTGGCTAGTTTAAGATAGCCTTAAAACCATGACTGGCTGGTGACCAGTGCTGGCTATTATCTCAGGAAGTCTTAGTCCCTCTGTAGTTTGCTCTAGATTTTCACTTACCATAGAGGTCTCAGAACCTGAGGAAGTAGAAATGGAAGTTATGGGGGCTCCTGAGGATGCAGAATTTGACCTACACTATTTTCTATTCTGTTCCTGAAAGGAATTCATAGCCTGCCCAAATTCAAGGAACAGAGACTCAGGTTCCACCACTTGATGAGATTGGTAGGAGCATCACATGGTGAAGAGAATAGAGAAGGTGAGACACTATGTGCGATTGCCATAATTTCCATCACCATGTCGGCTGAAGTACAAGTATATATAAGAACATCCAACATAATGACTTCTCTTATTTGGGGGCATGGAAGAAGGATGTTGAGATATTGGTTCACTCTGTGGCATAAGCTAGCCTGGAAGCTTTTATATAGCGAAGGCTGACCCCAGCCTCTGGGAATTGCATGACCTACTATACCCAGTGTTATGGTACATGTTAACTTCAGCAGATTATCTCCAAGAGATTCTCTGTCATCCAAGGGTCAGGCTGTTGGACATAGAATAATAGCCCCAGTGTCAAAACTGTCCCTTTGGCACATGTCTATTGAAGTATAAACATATTGCTCTCTTAGAAAATGACCATGAGGAGCATCTCTCTGTGTCCTTTACCCAAGGTGCTTCCCACACAGAAATGCCTATTGCTAACAATCGTCTGGGCTACAACACAGCCAACACAGGTCAGTTGCTCACTCAGCAAACATACCCATGAGGAAATGCATTTCCCTGGCCTCACTTCAGGCCAAAGGTAAATTATTCACTCTCATTCCAAGACAGAAGTTGGGCATCTAGGTTCCTCTAGACTCTGGCTGACCCAAGCAAATATGAGTTGCTTGTGGATTGAATACTTTGGGCTCAGCAGTTCTGTTCCCTGACTGATGGAGCATGCCATACTTCTTTCAGTCATTGAGCAAACTTTCAGAATAGCCAGAGGGCTGCTTAGCACAAAAATACCCCAAATCACATGAACAGAAGGTCATAGGGTGGTAGGTAAAGCTGGTTGAGAAACAACTTCAGTAACATCTCCTGACAACTAAGCCTGTTAGCTCAGCAGCATCAGTTCAGCTTTCTAAACTAGCACACCAATATCATGGCAAGTCACAATGAGTAAGTGTTTTCTACTTTTATACCACCATATCTGGCAGGATTTAAATGCACTCTGACCGGCTAGCTATAGGCCTCAATTAGCAAGATCATCCCTGACTTATACAGTCAATTCTGGTAAAACCTCCACCTACACATGTACAAGACTACACAGAAGAGCCAACCATCTTGTTCACAAGCAACACAATCTGAAGCTGGCTGGCTTAGAATAAAGGAATTGGTGGCTCAATTTGTTAGTTAGCATAAATAAGTTCACATGTTCTACTCAACATGGTAACTCTCATCAACACTAAAGTAGACCATTGTATTAGGGTTTTGTGTTGCTGTGAGCAAAGTACCTGACAGATAAACTTAAAAGGAAGAAGGACGTATTTGGCTCATGGTCTCAGAGCACTCAGTTCACAGTTGTAGGCTATATGCATTTAGCCACATAACGGCCAGAGTGTGTGGTTGGAACAAGTGCTTTCATAGCAGAGAGAATGCAGAGTATTCCAAGAACTCACCAATGACAACATGCCCCCAAGGACACAGAGAGAAAGAAGTAGATATGGAATCCTACCCCTAACCAAAAAGCTGTCTGCAATTGATAACAACTGGCAAAGAGAAAATCAGTTTTCTCCAGTGGAATATCACTGGATATATCAACCATACTCCAGGGCAAGCCACATATACAGGAATAGTTATCTAACCCAAAATGAACTCAGTAGTATTTTTGTGAACTCATAAATATGTGTAATTCTTATAAATCCATTTGAAAAACTAAAGTCTAGAGATGGTACTCAACAAATAAGTTTAATAATTTTAAGATAGAAGGAAGAAGAGAAGGAGGAAGCAGTGAGGACCATTTCAGGGTTCCCACCCTTCCTGACTGTCAAAAGCATGCTGTGGAAGCCACTTGCTTGAAGGAAGTTGTTATTTTCACTTTGTAACTAGGTCAGAGTGACCATCCTTGTCCTTTTCACCCCTACTAGGGATCTCAGCCCACTCTATCATGAACACTGAACTCAAAACTATTTCTCAAGAGAAAGGCACTGAAGTAGATCATTATATTAGGGTTTTGTGTTGCTGTGAGCAACGTACCTGACAGACAAACTTAAAAGGAAGAAGGGCTTATTTGGCTCATGGTCTCAGAGCATTCAGTCCACGGTTGTAGGCTGTATGCATTTGGCCACATGATGGCCAGAGTGTGTGGTTGGAACAAGTGTTTTCATAGCAGAAAGAATGCAGAGTATGCCAGGAACTCACCAATTATAACATGCACCTAAGGCTCCACACCCAAGTTACCTACTTCCTCTAACTATCCCCACCTCCTAAAGTCTCCACAACCTCTTAAAACAGCCCTCAACTGAGACTTTATGTTCACCAAATAAGCCTTTAGGAGACATTTGCCATCCAAATCATAACAAACACAGAACTGAAGCACTCACCAGTCTTCCCTTTGGGGAAAGGTCCAACAACTTCCTATAGTGCCTGTGACATTATAGTACTATTTCCATCCACGGAAAGTCTTAGAGAAGTCTTAAGAGTAAGCACACTGTTACAAAGTTCCCAAGCCCTATCCTAGCTTATGGGCTTGTTTTGCCAACTGCTTATGTTTGAAAAAAGAAATTTATTCCTAGTCTTTTTTTGTTGTTGTTGTTTGCTCTGTTATCCCAAATAAACAGCAATTAAGGTAATAGAGAATAAAACCAAAATAATCTTCCCTGTGCTCCTGTTGCATCCAGATCTTGCATGAAATAACTGTGTCTGTTCTTTATGTCTTTCAGTCTTGCCACCAGGATCCTGAATTCCCCAAAGCAAGTAGAGGTTGTAAATGGGCCAGAGGGTGATGTGTGAATCCCCCACACACAGCTGTGTGATGCCAGAGCTAGAGAATCTGGTTTTCATTACATTTAGGCTCATATCACCACATGGATGTGTTCTTCCCTGCTAACTTCAGACATTCTCATTCTTGAGATGCAGTAGAGATGCACTACATACATTAAAGATATGGAAGAAAGCAAAAGAGATTAAATAGTCTTTAAAAATATTCCAGTGGTAAGATCTAGGCATAAAGTTATACTAGTAAAATCTGGCATAAGCTTGCAATCCCAGAGCTTGGAGATCTCTGGTGCTTCCTCACTGCCAACCTTGCCTAATTACCAATACCTAATACCTAATTACCAAGCTCAGGGTTAAGAAATAGCATCTTAAGAAATAATGATTTTAAAAAAAAAAGGGTGGGGCAAACAAAGTAAGAGCTAGAAAGATGACTCAGCAGTGAAGAGGAGATAGTAGTCTTGCACAAGACCCATGCCGTCAGCTCACAACTGATGAGTGTCAGGCTAGTCAGGGATACAAAGAAAGTAACACACACACACACACACACACACACACACACACACACACACGCGCGCGCACACTTTTTTAAAGTAAGAAGGTGGCTGGCTTCAGAAGAATGACACCCAAAGCTGACCTCTGTCTGCCATGTACACACACAGGAACACAGATCCAGTGATTGGATTCTACCAAGAGCACAGTGAGACTGAAATTCTGGCTTATTCCTGGGATGCTGAAGATGACCCTTCAAAGAAATCCCTGAGGGCTTTGCTGTGCTGAACTGGACCTCACAGCCCCTTCTTTGTCTTATCCCTGCCAGTTTGAGTTTCATAACTCTTTGCTCTCATTCGAACTTAGGCCTTATTTATCAGAACCAGAGTAGACACAATTATCAAATAATTATGTGACTCTGATTATTTGTTTTTTGCAGAGTCCAATCAGAAGGGGAGATAAGACCTGGAACTCATTGGATACATTAATGCTTGGTTTTCCCCATAAATAAGAAGATTGAGCTTTAAGTAAACAAAGTGGCATGGAAAAAGCCACAGGGGACAGTGTTGACTACCAAGCACCATCTTCTGAACTCCCTCCTGCATATGTTTCATTCATTCACTCACTTACCCTTCCTTCCTTCCTTCCTCCCTCCCTCCCTCCTTCCTTCCTTTCCCTCCCTCCCTCCTTCCCTCCCTCCCTCCCTCCCTCCCTCCCTCCCTCCCTCTCTCCCTCCCTCCCTTCCTTCCTCTCTTTCTTTAGCAGAAGTTTCAGAGTGTATTAAGACTGTGACAATCAATGACAAAGATCAGAAGGGGGACGGGGTGGGGGTGGAACTGACAGAGGAAAGCAATGGAGAAGCTGAGTAGAAAAAGGTACAGACGCAGAGTGCCTCAGAGTGTGGCATGCCAGGTCTGTTACCACCTGGCCTCCCGTTGTGCTTCAGTCCCTCCCTGCAGTCCTGCTTCACTGGAACTAAGGCTGCTCACCCCTGGTTTCCTATCTACCGTGGCCAGCATCACAAATTCCATCCAATGTGCTGTGGAAAAGAGGTCTGAACCAGATCCCCCAGAGCTCCTAGGGACTGGACCGCCAACCAAAGAATACACATGGAGCGACCCATGGCACTGGCCACATATGTGGCAAAGGATGGCCTTGTTGGACATCAGTGGAAGGAGAGGCCCTTGGGCCTGAGGGTGTTGGATGCTCCAGTGTAGGGGAATTCCAGGGCAGGAGGACGGGAGTAGGTGGGTGGGGGAGCACCCTCATAGAGGCAAGGGGAGGGGGGATGGGATGGGGGTTTCCAAAGGGGAGACCTGGAAAGGGGAAAACATTTGAAATGTAAATAAAGAAAATATCCAATCCCCCAAAAAAAAGTTAAAAAGAAAAAGAAAGAAAGAAAAGAGACCTGGAAACAAGGTCACACAGTCATCAACAGTCAGGCAATGGAGGCATACTCCAGCAACTGTTTAGAGAAAGGATTTGCTTTATGAGATAAAAGAACCTGCTGTTTGGGAGCTGCTGTCAATCATGAATCCAGATAATGAATAATGATACGTTTGCACTTCTCTGACACACATTCTTTAAAATAAAACATGTCTGATCTGATTTTCAAATTGCAGGGTTCGTTCCTAAGCAACATGCAGATTCATTTAGAAATATTGACAAGAACAAAGGGAACCAGATCTTTTCTTAGCACCACTTGTGATGGGTGAGAAGCAGCTGAGGGGAATATATCTGCCTCTTGTCATTATCATGACCCAGCCTCAGAGATACCAAGGGAAAAGTGGCCTGAAGGAGACTGGAGACCCTTAAGGCAGGCCTCAACTTTGTGGAGCTATATGTATAATATTGTAGTTCTAATAGAATGTTATGTTATGCCTCAATGTGTCAAGCCCACAGACTGACCTGGTTTTGCACTATTGTAGGCTAGCTACCAACCATTGCTCCTGCTGTAAGACCAAAAGGTCCAAACTTCAGCTATGGAAGTATGGTTTCTGTAGGGCCCCTAGATCAACACAGTACAAGTGACCTCTTGTTTCCTGGGCCCATGTACTTCATACACATGAATAGGATGCCTCCTACTGGGCTCTGTAGGTTCCTCAATCTAGATCCTGTGGGTCTCCAAGTACCTGCGCTCATCCCTGAGCCAAAACCAAGCTGCTTCCAGAGATGTGGGAATCAAATGAGTCTTGGTTTCATTAGGTATTTTGCATTCCCCCACCATGCCTTGAGAATACCACCCTTTCTCCATGGTTGCCAATAGGTCCCCACTCAGTTCTCACCAGTACCTTCTCAGTTCTTTATGGGGCCATTTGCTGCTCAAGTCAACAGCAAGGTCTATCAGGGTCTGTTATATTGTTATTTTTATTGTTGTTAATGAGATGAGCTGAAGAGGGGCAGTTTCCTTGGGTTAGATGGCTATCTTTTCTCTGCTGCCCTACCACATGCATTTCAGGAGATGGTTTGATGGCTAAAGTGCTTACCTCAAAAGCATGAAGACTGAAGCTCAGAACCCCAGGACCCACATAAATATCAGGAGGGTATAGCTGCCCAACTGTAATGCCTGGTTCAGAAGAAAAAGGCAAAAAATCCCCAGACCAGTCACAAGGGGATCTCTGGGTTTGATTGGGAGATACTGTCTCAAGGAATGAAGTAGAAGTATGATTGAGGATAATTGCTGATAGCCATCTTGGGTCTCGACATGCATGAAAGCACATATACACGTGCACCTACACAAATCTGTCCCCCCACACATATAAAAACATGCATATACACATGTACACCACATAGACATGAAAATGAACTTTAAAAAATAAGTTGTTTAGAAGCTGAAATTTCTACCTATGCTTAAGAGTTTATCCAACAAAGTGAACTGCTATTCTTTGTTCATGATTCATCTAGGATTTATTCTTTGTTGCCAAAACCAATGGGGGAAATTGGAAGAATTCCCCATTAAATACCATCTCTGTCACTCTGCCTGCTTTGGCATGAATGTATTTCATTATCTACAGCCTGACATATACATATACAATAAAACATGACCAAGTGTGATGCCATTTTATGTCATCTTGACTACTATGTTACAAGGTGCTCAGATAGTTGAGCATTTTTTTCTGAGTTGTATCTGAGAGAATTTTTCTGAAAGACTTAGCATCTGAACTGTGGACCAAGTAAGGCAGGTTGCCTTGCCCAGGCTATCACCCCATCTGCTGAGTATATTAACAGAATAAAGAGAGGAAAGATTGAAGTCACTCTCCCGACTGCCTGACCCAAACCCTGATCTGCCTTTTGTACTTTTGGTCCCAAAGCCTTCAGATTAGACTGGAACCTCCTATCTCTAGCCCCAAGGCCTTTAAATTATTAGACTGGACTTCCTGGGTCTCCAGCTTATAGTCTTATCAGCCTTTACAACTAAAGTAAACCTCTTCTTTGATAACATGAGAAATTATAGTCACGAGTAGGGGCATATGTCTGTTCCTGTCCCCAGAGGAACATGAAAGGAAAACATTTCTCCTAACCTCTTTGGCAATAAGAAAGAATCGCTGTCTTTTGACATTGTCCAAATTGTTGAAAATGGCTTATAAAGTGTTCATACACTTGAAATTTAATGTTATACACTTGTAATCGTAGCCCCTCATCCCTGAGGCAGGAGGATAGCAAGTTCAAGGTTTGCCTGGAACCACATAGCAGGAGCCTGGATTTAAAAAAAAAAGTAGAAGAAGAAAAGAAAAAAAGCCAAGCATGGTGGTGCATCCCTGTAATCTCTGCATTTGGGAGGTAGAGGCAGGTGCATCCTGTGAGTTTTAGGCTAGCCTGGCCTACATTGTGAGTTCCAGGACAGTTAAGGATATGTAAAGAAACACTAAAAAAAACTGCAAAGAAAAAAAGAGTAAAATATGTTATATATTATAAATCTGCTCCTAGAGATATATCTAGGTGCACATTATTTATATAATTTATTATATTTACACTTGATAGTTCATATTTTATTTTTAATTTATGTATAACATATTTATAATATGCTTTATTTTATATCTATATAATTTTATGCTAATATAAAACATGTATTTTGTTTACAGAACAGAACCAATGGGAAACATGTTTTCTCTGGGGAGCCCTTAATGTTCTAAGGATGATGAAATTCAGGGTGGTTCACATATCTGTGGTAACCACACAATGCCTGCTTGCTGAGTCTAGCTCTTTTCTTTCTTTTTTATTAAAAGAGCATACATAGAACCTTGGCCAAGTTTCATGTCCCATAAAGATGAGAAGGTCACACAGCTCAAAAATAGTCTGCAAAGGGGAATGAATATGAACATAAACAGAAGCATTAAAGTGCAGATTTTCAGACCCTGTTCAGAGGGACTGGGTCTAAATGTCAGAGAAGGGCACTGGGCCTTTTTTTTTCTTTTTTGGCTTGTTGCACATTTGTATTGCTTTTTGAAATCTGACAAAAGCAATTTAAGGGACTATCATCATAGTTGAAAAGGTTTGGCTACAAAAGTGAGGCAGCTGGTCACATTACATCCACAATCCAGAAGCAGAAAGATGACCGTGATGCCCAATCCACCTTGTCCTCTTATTCAGTCTGGAACACTAGCCCATGAAATGGTATCTACTCAATGAACCCAATCTCTCAAAATCCTCAGAGACACTTCTAGGGGTTTGTCTCTCTTAGGAGATACAAAATCCTCTGAAGCTGACAAATTAAGCCTCACAATACTTTGAGAAAAACTACTGTGAATATTAAGACCCGGGGTATACTACCTAAGCTGCAGTTCAGACAGATTAGTCTAACAGCATATGCAATGTGCACCTGAGAGAATCATAAAGATGAAAAAGCACATATTGTATAGAGTAAGAAGGAGAAAGGAGAGTAGAACCAGATTGAGGGTGGGACCAAAGTGCCATATTTCAGTAGTTAAGAGCACTTGCTTCTTTTCCAAAGTCCTGGAGGGTTTGGTTCCCAGAACTCATTGTTGTACAGCTCACAACTGCCTGTAATTCCAACTCCAAGGTATCCTACACCCTTTTCTAGCCACAGCAGGCCCCCATATACAGATGTGCAAACACACACACACACACACACACACACATGCACACACACACGCACACCACTTGCTACTATTCTAGAGGACCAGAGTTTGGTTTACAGCACTAACATGTCAATTTGAACTATCCCGAACTCCAATGACAATGTACGTGGTGGCTATAGACACTAGGTATGCATACAGTGTATTTACATACATATAAGTAAAGCAATAATACACAGAAAATAAAAATAAATAAATCCCTAAAGAAAAAGGAAGAAAAGCAAATAAAAAAGTAAGAGCAAATAGGGAAATTTAGAAAGGCTAAGCTAACTCTCTTAGAACCAGAGCCAGAAATGTGCTATGGGTATCTAGGAGTAGAGGGATGGTTCTTGACTAGATTAAGGAGACAGAACAAGGCAGCGGGAGGAAAGAGCAATGAGCAAGGGGTACATGTGATTGGAGTAGAGCATCTACACAACCCACGCCATCCCTTTAAACAAACAGACTCTTAACAATCACAGATAGACCTGGCTTCAAGCTTTATGCTTCCTTCTGCACACAAAGTTATTTGTGTTTACCAAGAAGGTGTCATTAGCCGGGCGTTGGTGGCGCATGCCTTTAATCCCAGCACTTGGGAGGCAGAGGCAGGCGGATTTCTGAGTTCGAGGCCAGCCTGGTCTACAGAGTGAGTTCCAGGACAGCCAGGGCTATACAGAGAAACCCTGTCTCGAAAAACAAAAAAACAAAAAAACAAAAAGAAGGTGTCATTGGCATGAGAAGACTTGACCTCTGTAAAGACATAGGTTCTCCAAGAACTGGGAGGTTTAGTTGCATGGGTTTTCTTCGGTAGTTTTTCTTAAGCAAGGTTTATTGGAAAATTCTATGAGAGACCCATAGCAGGGGGTTCAGGAAGGAAAGAAGGATGAGGTGATCGATGACTGGCCAGGAAGACAAAGACTTGGTTAACAGACACAACCACCCTCAGCTTCTCTTCTGTTTGCCAGATATTCCCCAGAGACCAGAAGCATCAACTCATCTTTTCCTCCCAAGAGCTTCATTAATAACTTTCAGGCCACTTCTCACTATAAATCTCAAAAATGTAAGGCTTAATTTCTTCATCTCCCCATAGAAACTTTCAGACCTTAAATATCATCTTGAGTAATTTGAGTTATTTGTTGACATTTACACACACTTTTGCTTGGCAAAAAATAAAAAAATCTCTTTTTGAAGAATTTATTTGTGTGTGTGTGTGTGTGTGTGTGTGTGTGTATGTGTACACCCACACACAGGTGTAGGCTTGGGAGTGAGAATTTGCATATGAATTCAGGTACCCACAGAAACCAAAAGAGAGTCACTGATCTTCTGGAGACACAGAGGGTGTTGTGAGCTGGTTGATATGACTGCTAGAAACCAAACAAAGGTCCTCTATAAAAGCAGTATGCACTCTTTTGCCTGCTGAGCCATCTCTTGGGCCCCAGAAAAAATAAAATAAAAAAATTACTTAAGGAACCATTTCCTTTCCTCTCTTTTTATTAATGCTCTTTCTTTTCTTCTTTTAAATTTTCAAAGAAAACACTAGACCTGGAAAGAAAGAATCATTTCTCCCACAGTATCAATAACATCTACCTTAACCATCCATCCACACCTGTTCAGCCACATCCTCTCTGGCTTTGGACCCAATTAAGTGTGCAATTTGAAAGCGTGTGAAATTGTTTCTGGTGACTAGGGAATAGATATGTGATACAAAGGGCTTGGAACATTACCCTTGGTGAGTCAACTCTAGGGCACAAGGAAGACAGCGTGTCATAGACTCTGCTCCTGCCAAAGTTTAAAAAAAAATAAAAGAAAGATACTTCACAGACATCAGGCTGTCTCAGGAACCCCATCTCCACACCACTCCTACTCCTCACCTGCACTGCCACTTGCAAGCAAGGTCCTTCTCAAATGTGACCAGTGTTTTGTTGTTGAAGAGAACAGCATCAACCCTATCATCATCTAAGCTAATCTTTGAGGATTCTCATTAAAGTTAATTACTATTTACTACACTAAAACATCATTCCTAGAATAAATGCTGTTTGTAACTCTGGGTCTTTATATTTTTGTTATTATTACTATTTTTTTTGCAAGCCATGGAGCTATAATGAATGAAAAACAACCAATAGATGAATAAAGACAAATAAATAATTCAGAACCCAGATGTCATTTGCCTTTGCCTCTCTCCTCTCTCCAGAGCCAGCTGGGTCCCGTTTCTCTCATTTTCATTCCTCTACTAAACAAGCTTTTTCAGCCTGTTCCAGAGAGGTAAATAAAAATGAATAATTCAGTCTCCCATCTCATGTGTCCTCCCCCCTCAGGGAACCAGAGTCCTCTTTTGTTTTCTGTCAATCTCTGGTTAAATAACATCAGCACCAGTCCTGCATTCTTTTTCCAGTCTCCACCTAGGAGATGGCTTGCTATTCTCATCAACCATTCCTGGGAAGGGAGTACATGTTGGGGGTCTCAAATATGACCAGAATGATTGCCTTTGCAGACAAGCTTCCTTTATTGCTTGATGACAATTCAGGTTGATGATCGTACAGTGAGATGTTTCAGGGCAAGGTTCTTTTAATACTTACCAAGGGCTAAGGAACTCCCTATTGTGACTAAAAAGTCTCTTGCCCTCCAGGAAAACTTGGGTGGGCCCACTACGTTCTTCCTGAGTGCCAAGCCCAAGGCTGACCACTTACTTGCTATAGTAACCAGCTCAGTACCTCATCCCTTCTCTCAAGACTACAGGCCTCCATTCTTGGTATGTTGGGAATCAGAATAGGAAAATATTCTAATGACTCCCTTTTCTGGATCTATAACTAAATTCTCTATCTTTAATCTTTCAGAATCAGAATATCTCTAATTCCCTATGGAGATTTGTCTCTATGAGTCAACCATATGATTGTATTTCCCAGGTACTTAAATCATTTAAGTGTCCCTGGTGACTGCATAAGCTGATTCATTACATTTCTGCAAGCTCCCTGCACTCAATTTAGTCCTGAAAATAGCTTTGCCTTTTCATGTTATGTGCCATTTCCACTTTCCCCTCCTACTGGAAGTACAATAAATTCTAATATTCAACAGACAGAAGACCCTATAAAGAAAAAGAAATATATCTAACATTTTAGTAGCTATAAAACCAAGTAACCCTCAGGAAAACATAATATATGAATGGCAAGGCTACTCTTTATGATGAGATTGTTATGGTCTGAATATGAACTATTCCCTGATGGCTCATGATGAGAGGCCGAGCCGCCTGTATTAGCATTTTTCTGTTGCTGTGATAAAATACCATGACCAAAAGCTACTTATAAAAGAAAGAGTTGATTTTAGCTTATGACTCTATAGGGAGTCTACAGTGGCAGGAGAGGCATCACGGTCAGTGGCAGGAACAGGAAGCTGAGACACATCTTCAACAGCAAAGCAGAAATTGAACTGGAAATAGGTTAGCAGTATAAACTTTCAAAGTCCATTCCAATGGCATACTTCCTCCAGAAAGCTGTACCTCTTAAAAGTTCTACAACCTCCCAGACAGTACCATAAACTGGGGACCAAGTATTCAAATGCTTGGTTAATACCTGTGGGGAACAGTTCTCACTCAAACCACATTGTCTCATTCAGACTTTCTACAACAATAATCGCTGCTTCTCAGTATAGTTCTGTACATGTTTAGTTCTACTTTCTGAGGAGCCTTTGAGAAAATGTCCAAACTTTCCATCGTTATGGGGCATAGCATGGCTTAGGCTCTGACTCGATTGTGTATTAATCCCTTGATGGATTCATAATATAAAAGCACCATTGGGATATGTTGTAAGGAAAGAGATGGGGCTTAACTGGAGGAAATGGGTCACTAGGGATGTATCTTCTCAGTCCCTTCTTTTTGCTTCCTGGTCACCATGGGGTTACCTAATTTGCTCCCCCCACATATTCCCACAAGGCAAGGGTGCCATCCAACCATGGCTATGCCCTCACATACTGCATGATCTATAAGAAGAAAGAGCAAAGTGGGGTCATGTGAACAACTGATGACAAGATAGCTCTAGTCACTGTGGTAGGCAGAAGTCACACTGTCAGCCTTCATATGTAAATGCAGATGGGCCTGACTGCAGTACTTACACTTTACTTGGATGACCTCTAAAAACTTAGACCAGAATTCTGCAGACAAAATATATTTGTAGTTCTTTCTCACTTAAACACACCTAACTTCATGGGGTTGGGGCAGAGGAGCTCTCAACACCTAGCCAGGTGACCCTATCCACTTGCTGGGAATGTTTTTGTTGTTGTTATTTTGTTTTTATTTCCAAAGATTTATTCATTTTATTTTATTATTGATTTCTTTTCTGGGAACTTTTCTAAGCAGAGACTGCCTTTAACTTTATGAAATGTGTAAGCCAGTGTTGTAGCTATAATGGTACGGAGGAAGGTTCTGAGAAGAAGCCTATTGTCATTGGTCTTTTCTTCCCTTCTAATCCAAGCCCTCCAATGCTGTAGTTTGAATAGGAAAAGCTGGTTAGTCCTCACGGTCATCTTGACTGGATCAGAATGAATTAGAAGCTACTGCTCTGGGTGTGCCTGTGGGGATATTTCCAGAGAGGTTAAACTGTGGAGGGAAGGTCTTTCCCACACATGGACAGCACCTTCCCATGGGCAGGAGGCTCGGATGAAATGAAACGGAAAAGGGGAGAAAGTGTTCTGAGCACCAGCATTCGTCTCCCTTTGCTTCCTGACTGTGGACATGTGACCAGCTGTCTCATGTTCCCACCACCGGAGTTCCAAGATGTTCAAGGCACGTTATACCTTTCCTTCTTTAGGTTAGTTTTGTCGAACATTTTGTCTCAGCGACAAGAATTAACTAATATAGGAAATATGCCACCCCCCCCAAAGCCCATGTGTTAAGGACTTGGTCCCCAGCTGGTTGCATTATTTGGGGAGGTCCTAGAAATTTTAAAATGTAGAATATTGCTAAAGGAAGAAAGCCATGAAGGCTGTACTACTGGGAGTATCTTGTTCTAATGTATTCCTGCCCATCTCTACTTCCTGCCTGCAATGAAGAGAACCTTGTGTGTCACATCCCAACTATTATGAAATTCTGTCCAATAATCTCTGAAACAGTGAGCTGAAACAAATCCCTCTTCCCTTTAGGTTTTGTGTCAGATCATTGGGGCAATGCTACACCCGTGCAACTAGCACATGCATGCAATTGCCACAAACTTTTATGGTTTTCTATTAGCAACCTCTAACTTCTAAGTGAGTGTATATTCCAATCATTTGATTTTTCAACTCTAGTCATTCATTAGTGACTTTTATGAGGGAAACTGGCAAGACAATCTTAGCTAGTTTTATTAGCTTGGATCACGGCTAGCTCACCTTCTTAGGGTATCCTTATGACTCCCAATAAAGATGGGACTTTCTGTTCCCCTTAGTACCCTCCACAGCTGGACGTAGAAAGAGAAAACCTAGAATGGTCTGTGATAACCTGCTTTTTCATGGATAGCACCTGGGTCCTCTGTGGAGGTGGTACCTCCTTTGAGCAGCTCACAGTCAGTGGCATATGGCTAACAAGAAATTGCTGCCTGGGTTCTTCCACCGCTGGTCCCCTCTGCCTTGTATGTTGTACCCACCTGGATCCATGCTGAGTACAGAGTTCTAAGTGCTGGCCGTGTACCTAATATCCTAACCAAGAAGTTCTTAGCAAGGACTTCAGAGACAGAAACAACCCAAGTTTTTGAACCTATAAACAGCAGATAAACAAACCCAGAGTTTCTACATTCTAAGGAATAAAACCACAAGAACAAAAAAAAAAAAAAAAAACCACAAGAACAAAGGTCCTATGTACCACCATCTATTCAGACAAGAGCGGTATCCTTAGAATTTTCTGTTTGTCAAATGTTTGAGCTAAGAGAGAAATAGATGCCTTCTAAGAGATAACAGGAACTCAGTGCAGCATCTTAGCCTCGTATTGTGCTTAGCATAGGCGAGAGCACCCTCGTGTGGCACACTTTAAATGTCAACTCAGAATCCAAGAGTAGGCCAGATGCAGGCAGCTTCCAAACAGGGAAATGGAGGCTCAACCTTTGAGCCTGAATCACCAGTTACATAGTGTAAAATCATTTTATTGGATGAGCGTGTAGCATTTCTTTTCTTTTTTTTTTTTTTTTTTTTTTTTTTTTTTGTTTTTTTCAAGACAGGGTTTCTCTGTGTAGCCCTGGCTGTCCTGGAACTCACTCTGTAGACCAGGCTGGCCTCAAACTCAGAAATCTGCCTGCCTCTGCCTCCCAAGTGCTGGGATTAAAGGCGTGCGCCACCACTGCCCAGCAGCTTGTAGCATTTCTATACTCTGAGTGTTTATACTGTAGTCAGCACAGTGGTCCTACTGTGTTATCCATGATGACAGTGGTAGCATCTCTGGGAAGTATTAAAAGTGTAAATTGCTGCTACTTTAGAAACTCTGATGCTGGAGTCTAGCCCACAAATATCAGTTTGCCTTCTTTGAATTCTGAAGCTTGTTTATGTATATGCTCATGTGTGCTATATGTGTTCATATATATATATATATATATATGTACAGGTGGGGGTGCGAATTCACATATGATCTGCAAGTGTGTGGAAGGCATACATCAATATTGGATGTTTTCTTTAATGACCCTTCATATTATTTTTATTTATATTTCTTGTGTTTGTATGTGTAAGCATGCAGATATGCTCCGATGTGCCCCTATAACTCCAGCTCTGTGTAAACTAATCAAACCTTTTCACCTTATTTTTTGAGGTGTAGGCTCTCACTGAATCTGGAGCTAATCAATTCAGCCAAGTTGGCTAGACATCCTCTTGGCTCAGTCCCCAAAGAAACCCTAGCCTTAACCCACACCCAATCCTACACACACACACACACACACACACACACACACACACACACAGAGAGAGAGAGAGAGAGAGAGAGAGAGAGAGAGAGAGAGAGAGAGAGAGAGAGAGAGAGAGAGAGAATCCTCAGCAGAAACCATGACATAATCACACTAGAAGTGTAAAAAGTACATCTAGTGGGGTTCAGGGACTGAGGAAAGACAGGGTCATCAGCACATGAGAATAACATGTGAGAGTCAGTTCTCTCTTTCTACCGTAGAGATTCCAGGGTCATCAGGCTAGACAGCAGATGCCTTTACCTAATGAGCCGTTACACCCATGCCACCTGCCAACTGCCAAGTATACACGAGATGAATAGACCAACTTGGAACTTTGTACTACACATGGAGTCCAGGAGGGTAGTACTCACCAGTCTGGGAGGATGAACTGTAGGGTAAAAGACCATGACCAAAGCAAAAAGCACCCTGACTCGAACTTGACTCATAACCCAAGACCAGAGCCAAGAAACAATCCCACCAATCCTTGGGCTTGCCTCAAAACCAAGCCAAAGAATCCCACCAATCCCTGAGCACAAAATCCTATAAATTCCTAAGTCAGAAATTTCACCTATCCCCACGTTTGCTCCACAATCAGATCACAAAAATTCTACCAATCCTAGTCCCTGTGGAAAGTTGTGCCCCTCCCCCGCCCCAGAAACCCTATATAAAGTCTGCCTTCTGCTCAGTCACCCTTCTGGCTTTTACTCTCCCAATAAACTCCTTGTGTGAGGTTGTTATGCAGGGACTTTGTGGTATTCTTTGGCTCATGATTTATTGCCAGGATACCTCTCAGAGAAAAGCTGTAACACTTTCACTGGGGAAACCTCCCCCAGTTGGAGCAAAGTTGTAACACTTACATGAGATGAAAGAACCAGAGCTGGTGGCCCCCAGGCAACCACATCTTGTTGGCTGGATGTCCACTCACTAAGAGTGAGCTGCCTAGGGGATACCACTTTCACTAAGGAGCCCTAGCTTCTATCCATGAAAAAGCAGGTTATCGTAGAACATTCTAGGTTTCTTCTTTTTACTTTTAACTGTGGAGGGTAGATTACTTGGGGCAGCAGGAAGTCCCATAGCTATTGGGGGCCATAACTAGAAGACTTGACCATGCCCCAACCTTATCTTTGAGATAAGGTTGTGTTAAATCTGGAACTCATGATTCTTGTAGACTAGCTAGGTAGTGATCTTTCTATCTCAGTCCACAGAGCTAGAGCTATATATTTAACTCTATAGCTGTATACTGCGGCATCTAGCTTTTATATGGGTTCTGGATTTCCAAACTTGAGTCCATATCTTTGCACAAGCAGATACTTTATCAACTGGCACACTAGTCTAGTACACAATTGGTGGTTGGTATGCTAGTTTAGTATAAAGTGAACAGTTGGCATGCTAGTCTACTATTTAGTTATCAAGTGGCATACTAATGCAGTACACAGTTGGCGTTCTAGTCTAGTATACTGTGAGCAGTTAATATGCTAGTCTAGTATATAGTCGGCCGCTGATATAAATAATAGCTTACTCTACAGATGACAACTGGTATACTAGTCTAGCATATGGGAGCTATGAACTGGAAGTCACTGGGTGAGCTCTCTGCCCCCAGGAAAATCCTTTTAAAGCTGTTTAGACTCAGCTTAGAAGAGCCAGTATACCAATTAGGAGAAGGAAGGAAGGCAGAGACAGAGTTTGTAGGAAAGGGACCTACCAGAGCTGTACCCGCCACCTGGGCATCAAGTCATCTCTCCCTATGTCAGCACCAGCAGTGCAGATTGGGAAACTGAGTCTGCATAGATTAGACAATACACACTTGACCTTGCAGGTCAAGTCCTGGCTCTAAGTCCCTGTTTCTTACTGCTTGATCTGCCTGGATTTCTCTAATCATCCCCAAAGCTAATGAGGTTCTTGTTCTAGATCTAGTAGGAACTGTGTGTGGAACATGAGTGGATCCAGTAAGGCTGATGCAGTATAGACATCACAGGGAGAGAGGGACATGACCCAGATTCTGACCTTGTGCTCACCAAGTCAGAGGTACAAACAGATGGCCCAGGGTAGGAAAAGAAATTCTCTAAGGATACCTGTAGCTGAGAGACCAGCAGAAGTACCAGAGAATTGAAGTCTTGAAAGAAGGGATTTCTTCCGTTCCCTCTGTTTAATACACACAACATAAAATGACCATTTTCAAGTGAATAGTTTGATGGAATTTAGTACATTCAGTGTTACTCAGCTTCTATCTAGCTCCAAAGTATTCCCACAACTGGACAATGGAACCCCTATTCTATTAAGCTGCTTCTCCCTCCACTCCTCCCTGCCCATAATCCCTAGAAAATGCCAGTCTGCATTCTGCTTGTATGGACTTATCTAATCTGGATATTTCACATAAGAGGAAACATATTCCAGGTGCCCTTTTGTGTCTGGCTTCCTTCATGTAGTGTGCTTTCAAGTTCATCCACACTGTAGCATGTAGCAATACTTCATTTTTCATGGCTAAATTAAATTCCATAATACAATCAGACCACATTTTGCTTATTCACTCATCCATAGATGGACATTTGAGTTGTTTCCTGCTTTGGGCTATTATAAATATTCATATACACTTGTCTTCTTGTGCACCTGTTTTCAATTCTTTAGAGTTCATATCAAGGATTAGACTTGCTGGGTCGTATGGTAAGCCAGCTTAATTTGGGGCAGGGGAAGCAAATGCCATGCCACTCTCCATGGTGACCATGTTACAGTTCTACAGTGCATAACCTCATTAAAATTACTCCCAGGGACACCTCACTGGGATTTTGATTTGCATGCTCAGAGAAGAGCATTCAGGCCATCTCACAACACCACAGCTCCTAACTAACCAGGTAATGGGTCTGCAGTTCTTATTATGTGAAAGACTGAAATAAGGCCACAGTTCCCTCAGTTCACAGGCATCATTCCCTTAGTACAAACTGGCTCACTGACAGCAGAGTAATACCATATCCTTCATGCCCTCAGTCTACTGTACCCTTGGCTTCATGTGGCACCTAGTCCCTCCTCATACAGACTGGCAGCTGATCCACATGGTTGAATGTCTAAAGGCAACAACCTCTTCAGAGGCCCTGTTCAATGTCACCAAGAGGATGTCTATGAAGCACACAAAACGTGCTGGGTCAACCACGACCACTTGTAAAACTACTTAGAATCCCTGCCACAATCAGCACTGTACTGAAGCCTGGGACTCCCCTTATCAGTGGACTCAGCAGGTTTCTCAATGCCTAGTCACCATTTGGAGGTGACCTACCTCTGATACAGTAGCTTCTGTACATCTCTTGCTAGGCAGTAAAGTAAGAACTTTCCAACAGTCTCCACTGTCAAGAGAGCTGTGTAAATCCCCACACACACACTGCCATCCCACTTCCTCAGCCTCCCCACCCCCTCCTGAAGAACCTCCAGTGAGAACTCTGAAGCCTGTGCTGAGTTGGTTTATTCTGGTCTATATTGGGTTCCATAGTGTGACAAAGACATATTGCTATTCTTTTACCAGTAGTGTGAGGGCTTCAAGTTTCTCCCTTGATAGAGGCCACTGCTCAACCCAATGGCCTCAAGTGGCAATTACCTGAATGATCCACCCTCCACTTGAGTTATCTGCTCTCCTATATATCCCCAATCAGTGCTTTGCACTAGATCCCTACGGTGAATTTTATATTACTTTGCTTTGTGTTTTTCCAAGATAGGTGTTACTACATAGCTATAGGTTGGCCTGGACTTCCCTATATAGAATAGGGTGCCTCAAACTCATAAATGTGGGGCAAGTGGACCCAAAACTATACCCAAAAAATTATACCTAAAACTATACCCAAGAAGACCTTTAACCCCTGCCCCTACAAAGCACCTCTAGTTCTAAGGGCCATTGTTAGATTTAATACTCCCTGCCTTGATTGGCTTTCCAATGAGGCCATTGGGTTGAGCAGTGGCCTCTATCAAGGGAGAAACTTGAAGCCCTCACAAAGACAGCAATGTCTTTGTTACCATAGCTACATACTCACATTTTATATGGGCTAGCACCCAAACAAGAGAAAACTCAAAAAGGTTAATTCACCACATGGTCTCCACTTTTGCCATCATGGGCATTCCCCAACAAATTAAAAGTTAACAATGGTCCTGCCTTTACTGGCTCTCAACTCAAAACTTTCTCATCACAATGGGAAATCGCCCACCATATAGGGACTCCCCACAACCCTCGGGGGCAAGGAATAATAGAAAGAACACATCAAAGCCTAAATGTCCAACTTCTAAATCAAAAGACAACCACCTACCCCCTAACATACAATTAATGAAAGCTCTAACTACCCTAAATATATTTAACATCTACAAGTGCTCCAACAACCTATCTCCCTGCATTAGCCCACACCATGAATAACCCATCCTATCCTAGTGCAATGGTATAATCCCTTGGATGGGATTTGGAAGGGACCAGAGCCCCTTCTTACAATGGGGTTTTGCTTGTCTTTCCCACAGCCTAGGCCTATCTGGATTCCCACCAGAAATATCCAACATCACCCACTGGCCAAGAAGATGGTTGGTTTCTTGCTAATAGATCAAGGACAGAGAAGACACCACTCCCAAAAGGACAACAAGATCTCCTGGAAGGACATCTATGACCTGGTGACTACTGTCTAGGCCATGTGCCTCCATAAGTTTCATGGCTGGTTTTTTTTTCCTTCTTTGTACTAATTCTGCAACTGCCCAGCCTCTCTCTAGCTTTCCCAACCCTCATCCATTGGAGACTCTTTGCTAGGGAGACCTACAATGGACACAACAAAATCATAGGAACCCAGGATTGCCCACTTAGAGGATGTTGGACCAGGATTGAAATCTCCTTACAACCCGATTCCATCTCCACTACCCCCACCCAGCCCTTTCCTCTGCTTTCCTTACTGAAACACTGGTTAATGTCTCCGGGGGGGCCTCCACATATGGAGGTTGCAGATACTGGAGTTGCAGAATTGAATTTATCAGCTGAGGTGGTACCGTGCTTGCCAACCTTAAAATACATTTTCAGCTTTCTGTCAGCAATCCCCGGGGTGAACGTTGGTGAATGGGAGTCATGGGTATGCTCTACCCTAATGGCTATGCCAAATATCCCATAGCCTACCTACATGTCTCTTGCCAGCTTGTCCCTGCTTCCAAATTAGTCTTTACCGGTGTTAATATTCTTCAACAGGAAATCCATCTCAGAAGGAGCTCCATGCTACCCTTTCCTGGCTATAATACATTCAATATGCAGCTAACCTCCTTCCCCTAACTACTCACCCAACTCCTCTCATTGCACCACCCACCCAACTCCTCCCATTTCACCACCCACCCAACTTCTCCCATTGTGCCCCTCACCCCAACTCTGTGCTTCCCTTTCTTGAACACTACTGAGAGCTATTCCCATTAACATTTCCCTTTATGAACCCTATGGATTCTTACCCACACAAAAAAACACAGGACATTCCTCTCGTTGATTTACCCCTCTCCTTTGCCTTATAGGATCCTCCTCAAAACCCTATCCTTCATGTTCCCATTACATCACCATCACCATCACCAAACCAATATGTGCTAGCCACCCTTGTCTTCTTGGGTGCAGAGGCATTACAGGTTTCTGCATTGACCTCCGTTTTCAAGATTCCTGCACTCCCATAATGATTGCTCTCCAGGTTTATCTCTACAAATCTGAAGAATTTACCTTACAGCTGGGAGGAGGTCTATAGAAAAGAGAGATCTTCATCCCTCTGCTTATCTCACTGGGCACAACAGGAACTTCTGGAACAGCCCTTGTCCAAACACACCAGCTGGTCAGTGACTTGAGGACAAACTTGACCAGGCAATGGATTCCACTGCAAGAGGCCTTGAATCCCTTCAATGACAGATAACCTCCTTAGCAGGAGTTGTTCTTCAAAAGAGGACTCTGAACTTACTGACTGCTAAACCGGGAGGGATTTGCATTTTCCTGGGGAAGGAATGTTGCTTCTATGTTAATGAATCTGGGCTGGTGGAACAACATGTACAGATGCTATGAGATCTCCAGGAAGACCTCCAGACATTATGCTCCTAACACCTCTTTACCTCATGGTTCTCAATCCCCCTTGGTAGCTTGGCTTCTTTCCCTCCTTGGTTCCATACTAGCCATTGGAACCCTGCTTCTCCTAGCACCCTGTCTTATCTAATTTCTAAATCAACAGATGAGTAGCATTGTAAAGATCACTCATAATCAGGTTTTGGTTCAATACAAAACTGTTCCTAACATAAGAGGCAATTACTCCAATGGCACCTCTCCTTTATAAAAACAAAAAGAAGTTGTTCTGGAGCAAGTGGACTATGCCACCAGACAGAAGAACTGATACGATTGAGTGAGCTCAGACCCCGTGAATCTAGAATTGAGAACAGTAAGAGTGGAGCCATTCCCTGCCTATCTCTACCTGCTCTGGAACAAGTAACTACCATATCCCACTGAAAGGACCATGACAATGTAGGGAATGGTCCTTCCCCATGCAAATAAGATCATCACTAACATCTCAAACTAAGCCAATAGGAAACACTTACCCCTAAATCCCACCCTACTTCTAAATGTTTATATCCCTCAATGTTATTTATATTCTGTGTCCCTATACACAGAATAAAGCACACAAGTCCTTTCATTGAGGATCATCTGAGAGTGACTGTTTTATTGAGCTATAACACTTGGGAAAGAGTTCTCTCTCCCAAAGTATTCATTGCTGGACCTGGAATCCACCTGGTCAGCCAGGGTCACACTGTTGCCACCCCTGCAATTACCACTGCCTGTGCCACTACTGCCATGACAGTGCAACCTTAGCCTCAGGTCCTGTGCTGGTCCCCCAACCTCATTTTTATTTGTTTTGTTGTTGTTGTTGTTTTTGTATTTTGTTTTTTTTTTTTTGAGACAATGTGTCTCTGTGTAGCCCTGGCTGTCCTGGAGCTCAAGCTCACTCTGTAGACCAGGCTGGACTCAAACTCAGAAATCCACCTGTCTCTCCCTCCCAAGTGCTGGGATTAAAGACATGCACCATCACTGCCCAACAACCTCCTCACTTCTAAGAGCTGTAACACTTCCAGCTTTTCCAACCTGACTGAGACCCATGGAACCTATTTACCTGGCGCCACTTCACCCTTTGGGTGCATAGAGGACAACACATGAAGATAAAATGCCTGTCTCCTAAGTGCTGGGATTTAAGGCTTCCCCAGCTCCTTGATATGAACTATTTTTTAAAGAATCATTTTTATAATTTGTACTTATGCACATCTGAGTGTACCTAAAGTAATAACGGGACAAGGATGTCCATTTTGCTCATTCAGTTCAATATAATGACTTAAGTCCTCACTACAACTATAAGTCAAGGGAGGGGGAAAAAAAACAAGATACAAATAGGAAAGAAAAAAAATCAAACTATCCCTTTCTGCAAGCATATGACCCTACACTTATTTTTTTTTTTAATTTTCAATTTTTATTTAACTTTTTATATGTCTGGGTGTTTATATTTATATCTATGTATTGTATGAGTGTTTGGTGATGGCACAGGACAGAAGAGAGGATCAGATCCCTGGAATTGAAGTTACAGATGCTTGTGAGCTGCTTGGTGGGTGATGGGAATCAAACCCATGTCCTCTATAAAAGCACCCAGAGCTCTTAACCACTGAACCATCTCATCTTTCCATGGACCATACTTCAAACAAACCAAAAACTAAAGACTCTACAAGAGAACTCATTAAGTAAAGTAGCAGCATATAAAATCACCATATCAAAATCTATATACCAAAAAGTAATACGCTGAGTAAGAACTTTTTAAAAAACCACAGAAGTGTGCTCGCCCGGAGAAGTAAACAAACCGCGGGCGGGCTGCTGGCGGCGACGCTTAAGCGGCTGGCATGGTTAGGGAGGCGGAGAGCTCGCCGAGCTGGGCGGAGCTGGCCTGCCGGCCCGCGGCACACATCCGGGATCCTCGGGAAATTGTAGCTGTCCGTGGCGCCACCTGTAGGCTGGGGGCGGGAGCGCGGAGTCCTTAAGCGCGGGCGCGGACGATCAAGATGCAGCGCCTGCTGGAGGCTGCGGAGGTTTTGGAGCGCAGGGAGCGAGAGTGTGAACAGGGCTATGCCTCATTGTTCCCCTCCATGCCGAGGCCTCTGCTACAGCATTCGAAGCTCCCACGGAGGTTGAGCCGGGCACAGAAACACAGCAGTGGGAGCAGCAAACCAGCACTAACAGATCTACACACAATGAATTGGAAAAGAACCGACGAGCTCACCTGCGCCTGTGTTTAGAACACTTAACAATTCAGATCCTGCGGGGCCCAGACTGCACCAGGCATACAGCAGGAGGATTGTTCAACAAAGCCAAAGCACACAGCAAGAAACTTGAAGAAGCTGAAAGGGAGAGCCAGCACCAGCTTGAGAACGTGGACCGAGAATAGATTTTTAAAGCAGCGACTGGAACAGCTGCAGGGTCCTCAGGAGACGGAGCGGATATGAATGGACAGCATTGAATCAACCATCTCTTCAGATCGCTCGGATTCAGAGCGCGAGGAGATTGAAGTGGATGTTGAAAGCACAAAGTTCTCCCATGGAGAAGTAGTATCAGTACCATCAGCATCAGTGACCTTGATGACCAGAGTCACTCCAGTGCCAGTGTCAAACTCTCCTTCGTGTCCTAGGACCCAGCATGACATAACAGCGCAGGGCTGAGTACTCACTGGGCCAAGTCAATACCGTCTCTCAAACTGGGTTCATGATGTAGTCTCCTCTTTAAAACTAAAAACTACACTGAAACAAAAGGGTCAGAAGACCTGTATTTAAGCAAATACTTAACAAAAGGGGGGGGGGTACAGCCTCCCCGGTGGAACAAATATTCCTATATTTGGAAAGAATACAGTTTCTAACAGCAGCAGAAAACATGCGTGTGATTATCTTGACTTGACTTGGTTGACTTAAGAAACAATGGAGATTTCATTCTCCTATTCTAGTTTGCTCACTCTGTGTTGAGCAGACATTTAAGGATAGGGTTATGAGCCCTTCCTGAGCTTCTTGGCCCTAGAAACAAAATCAAACTTAGAGTAAGGAAAAGACAGGATAATCAGGCATTAATCTTGGATAGCTAAAGAGCTATTAAAATTCAGCCTCTGTTTATCATGAAGTCTGTGGATGATCAATTCTTTTTAAAAAAAAAAATGAATTTTTAAAAAGCTCATATCATACTCTACAAAAGGAGAGACTCCCGGGAAGTCTTTTGAAAGAGATCATCACACAGTTCAGCTTTCTGTTGGATTCCATGCTAAGCCAGCTAACCTTACCTGCATTTTTAGCCTAGAGCAGCCAACCACCTGTTCCACCCTTCGGCAACGACAGCCTGCATCACAGGAGGAATCACAGACATCACAGTGCCTTGGTGTCTGCTCGGATCTGAGACACGCAGTGTAGCGTGCCAAGGTCTGAGCCACCGCAGCATTTTTATTTGAGATTTTGATAACTTTGTATGTGTTGAAAACCAAAATGACATTTTTAAAGCTTGTCCATAAGTAAACATAGATGTCTTGTATAGTGGAATAAACCACGTGGGAAAATCATCTATTTTGATGCAGCATTTGATAATGATAAACACCTCATGCCTCACTCTTCACGGTGCTCAGGACTCAGGACAGAAGAAGTCTGGGCAGGGTAGTTGGAGGTCAATGTTGTTTTTGTTTTCTTTAGGACCATTCCCTTTTACCAACTTTTAACCATTTGATATCCATAGTAGGCATACTATCCTAGTTAACACAGAGTTACGTTCAGCACTTGTCTTGTTTAATGTAAAGATTCGCATTTTCTACAGGCAGTTTACTCCCCCACAATCCCACTGTGCAGGTGCGATTGTTGCTCTTACAAATATCTTCAGAAATGTTATCTTCTAAGTGAAATTTCTAGCCTGCACTCTGATGTCTTGTGTTCCCTCTGTCTTTCAAACTCTAAGGTTTCCCCTCTGGGCCACTACTTTGCCCTGGGAGGCCTTTCTGGAGACTTTACCCCAAGCTGTTTGGACTTTGTATTCTTTAAATAATTTAACTACCCTTAATTACTTAAAAAAAAAAACAACTTATTGCTGATTTTAATGGGTTGTTAATTTCAGTCCTATAGTTTTATTTTGTTTAGATAGGGCTGGGCAAGGAAAAAGAAAATAAAAACAACCATATTTAGCAGTTCAAAAAAAAAAACATAGAAGTGGAAAAGTTTTACAATCAAGACTTTAAGCATCAAAGAAAGCAAGCCAGGGAACTAGAAGACATAAAGATCCCCTGCCCTCACCCTGATCCTGTCTCCCATACTCATAGATCAGCAGAATAAGTATTACAGACATGGCTATTTTACTAAAAGTGATTTACAAAGTCTACGCTATCTATTAAAATGGCAATGACATTATTCTTTTGAGACATGTTCTCATTATGTAGCCCGGACTTACTTTTGGCAATTTAATTCTTTAACTCTTTGCTACCAAAAGTCACCGGCTTCTGGTAATTTAACTCTTTCCTTAACTCTTTACTATTCTGGGTCCAAAAGTCAATAGCTCCTGGCAATGCAACTCCTGCTGACAGCCCAGGGGGTTAAGAAAAAGGCTGAGTTACTTGAGCTCTTTTCTGTTGGCTGCAAGGCCTCTCACAGCCCAGGCAAGAGGCTCAGAGTTTAACTCTTCTTGAGCCAGAGAGAAAGAAAAGAAAGGAGGGAAGGAAGTCAGGCATACATAGACTGGCTGAGCCTGACCACCTGTTTCATCAGTTTTACAAGTGCACATGCATATTTATATACATACACATACACCTAGATATGTATGTAGACAAGACAGGCACATATACATTTGGTGGATGGAGCAGAGCTCCACAAGTCACACTTAATTTCTACATTCAGAGCCAGGCGGTGGTGGCGCACTCCTTTAATCCCAGCACTTGGGAGGCCGAGGCAGGAGGATTTCTGAGTTCGAGGACAGCCTGGTCTACAGAGTGAGTTCCAGGACAGCCAGGGCTACACAGAGAAACCCTGTCTCGAAAAACCAAAAAAAAAAAAAAAAAAAAAAAAAATCTACATTTAGCCTCTTTTATACCTTAGAAAAGTTTTTTAATAAAATGACCTCATAGATAAAATGTTATACAAAAGGGGAGTTACAGAAGGATTCTGATAGTAAGTTCAAAGCAGTGTTTCATTCCGTAAACTCGTTATAAGTTCAAAGCAACAGTCTCACAAGGCCTTGCTTTATCATAGTGCACACCTGTTGCTTCATCCTTGGACCTGACCTAGAATGAATGTCTTTCTTTGATCGCAAATTTGCCCCAAGCCTATTTCTCTTAATGTAATTTATGAAAGCTCACTGTAGTCCTTATTATGCAGCCTTTACTTTCTACTCTATGAGGAGGGAGCACATTCTATTCTTGATTGTAACTTTATTACATCTTTCTGGCAAAACAACTAAAACTATCTCCTTAAACTTTCTTCCTAAAATTATCTGAATCAAATCAGGCATTATATAAAGTCATTAATTCATCTAAACAGTATTAATTTATGAAAGTTCACTTCATGTTGATCTGCAGGAAATTTGCCCAATAGGTTGGGCTGATGCCCAGGAATCGTTAAGCTATATAACAATGGTAGGAAAGACTTATCAGCAGCGAGAAGCAATTATGGGATGAAGTTTTTGGGGTTGTACCTCTCCAGAATGCACCCACTGCAATCATGCAAAATAGTGGGCCACCTCCAAGAAACTTGCTTGCCATAGTCTTTCCTAGATGGCTTCTGTCACTTCCCCAAATTCCTTACCCTTTGCCTCTGGGACAGCTCCTTTACCTATTTCTGCAAGACTTGCTCCCTCAAGAGGTTTCAGCAGGGGGTGGGGGGGCGGGGTTTGCTGGGGAGATGGCTCAGTGGTTGAGAGCACTGACTGCTCTTCCAAAGGTCCTGAGTTCAATTCCCAGCAACCACATGGTGGCTCACAACCATCTATAAAGCTATCTAATGCTCTGGTGTGTCTAGAAACAACTACAGTATACTCATATAAATAAAATAAATCTTTAATTAAAAAAAAGAGGTTTCGAGAGACCCCTGGTCCTGGAAAGACTGGATGTAGGGGAATGCCAGGACAGAGAAGCGAGAAGGGGTTGAATGGGGAAAAGAGGGAGGGAAGGGGGCTTATGGGACTTTCGGGGAGGGAGGAAACCGGAAAGGGAAATGATTTTGAATGTAAATAAAAAAAAACTTAGAAAATAAAATTAAAAAAAAAAAGAGGTTTCAGCAGGATTACATAGCAGGTGAATGAATGACTTATGGCTGGAATTGGGTGGATCTAACTCCATTTCCTAGGAATCTAATTTGCATAGTGAATCCCAGAGGGTAGAAACTCTTCACAGATCCATCATCCCATTCCACCCAGTTCTAGTTTGCTCTCTATTGCTGTGATAAACACCATGACCAAAAGCAACACATGGAAGCACATGCTTACTGGATTGTTCTCTGTGGCTTGTTCAGCTTGCTCTTTTAGACAACTCAGGATCACATGCCCTGGAGTAACGTCATCTATGCTAGGCCCTCCCATGTTAATCATCAAGAAAATGTCCCCACAGACTTGCCTACGAGGCAATATATTTCTTTAAGTTCTATTTTATTTTATTTCATCGTAGGTGTGTGTTTGCCCTCTACAGAACAATCTTATCAAGACATTTCTCAGTTGATCAAGGACCCTAATTTATGACAAGCGAGCGCGCACACACACATACACACACACACACACACACACACACACACACACATACACACACAAACTAAACAGTACACAGCTCTTTAAGTAATTGCTGGTCAGTTCTTGTTCCTAGACCGTAGGAATTACTTCCACAATCCCTGTTGTTTACTACCAACTTTTCCATAAAGATCTTTCGGCTTAAATTAGCCAGAACTGGCTTCTTGTACTTTGCAAATACTGATACAGATGTCCCATTTTGACCAAAGAGTCTCTGTAGCCACGTGTGAACCATTCCACCATTCCAGGTGGCTGGTACCAGAGTTAGGAAAAGGTGCACCTAAGACTTAGTCAATAGCAGTCATTACAAGCTTCTCAGGCAATCAGCACCCTCAAGGGAGAATTTTCATGTAATGTCTAGGGAAGCAATGTTCTCAGGGGTCTACATTCTTTTCCTTGGCTATAGAGAAGGCAGATGAAGGATTGTATAAAACACTCTCTGGCTTTATTGACTTGTACATCTTCCATGGCCTACTATAGCCTCCCCACAATCCAGTCCCTAAATGAACTCACAGAAACACAGCCCCAGATCACACTGGCCCACCAGAACTAAGATGGGCCTGCCAAGGTCAAGAGACAGGAAGAAACAGATGCAGTTCGGGTGGCCGTGTAATTGACACACAGCTGCCCAGACACTACACTGACTGACCTCAAGTCACACAGCTGCTTTGAAAACATGCTGTTCAAATCCTATCCCAGGGAACAGCACCAGCAGTGGGGAGGAGAGCAAGCGTGCTGACAGATTTTAAGATCTATAAGTCAGGCCCAACTCTGTGTGTGGACCAGATGGTGTCCTTCTTCCTCTTGGACAGGATCCACGTAGCAAATGGGAACACCGCTCCACAGCTGCTTAGGCCGGACTCATTTACCAAAAGTGCTCATGTGATTGGGGTAACAAATCCCACCGATTTGTCATATACTTGTCCCAAATGTAAAAGCCAATCATTTCCTTAGGACTGTTGGCAAATGAAGTTACTGTTGACATAAAGTATAAAACATAATTCGGTCCTATTAATGTTTTCTGGATGCAAATTTGGACAGAGACCCATGTGAAGCTCTTCCCAAGAATATTATTAGTGTCCGTGCTTTACAGAGGAGGCAGCTGGTTACCAGATAGGCAAATTCACATGTCACAATCACACTGATGATACCCAAAAGACACAGTGCTGAAACTGCAAGTAACTGTGCTTCTGCCCAGCTTTCAACACTGACTCTAGAAACTGCCAAGTCCAAAATTGAAGAGTGGGGCAAAGATTTTGCTTAGCATGTTGAGGCCTTGTGTTTAACCACCATTACACAGACACAGACACAGACACAGACACACACACACACACACACACACACACATGCACAAACTGAAAGTGATAGTCCTAACACTGTCGGCCTGGTTTCATCTCACCTTCCTGTTGGCCTCATCACTGAGGGGTCAGTTTCCTCTGGGGAGCAAGAAGACTGAGGCACTCATTGGTACCCATACTTATATTCAAAAAGGAAAGAGAGAAAATGCTCCTTTCTCAGAATGAACTGTCAAACTCCTTTTTCAGTCCAATAACAGTAACTGGGGTCCCTAACACCCTGTGATTGCTATTTTTGGTTGTCATTTTTTTTTCTTTGTTCTGTTCTTCAATTTTTTAAATGTGCATTGGTGTTTTGCCTGCATGTATGTCTGTGTGAAGATGCCAGATCTCCTGGAACTAGATAGTTCCAGCTGCTACGTGGGTACTTGGGAATTGAACTGCGGTCCTATGGAAGAGCAGCCAGTGCTCTTAACTGTGAGCCATCTTTCCAGCCCTTTTGACTACATCTGGAATTAACTAAAACCTAAACAAAAGATTTTTTTTCATAAACTTTTTTTTTCTTTTGAGGGGGGACAGTGTTTCACTGGGTAGCCTTGGACATTCCGGAACTTGCTCTGTAGACTAGACTGGCCTCAAAGTGACAGAATTTGCCTGCCTCTGCCTCTTTGTGCCACCACCACCTAACTGGGAAGATCAACGTTAATGTGGACCACACCTTCTGGCAGCCTATATACAGAAGCCTATATACAGAGAGAAAGAAGCTCTTCCTCTTTGCCTTCTCTTGATTTTTCTAGAAAGCCCAGTCCTTCACTGGCATTAGAGCCTATTTCTGGTGTCCACTGAAGACCAGCTGAGACATCCAGCCTCACAGACAGAACAACTACTGTATTCTTGGACCTTCTGCTCATAGGCAGCCTTTGTTGGACAAGCCGAACCACAAAGGGGGTGTGATGGTTTGTATATGCTTGGTGCAGGGAGTGGCACTATTAGAAGGTGTGGCCCTGTTGGAGTAGGTGTGTCACTGTGGGTATGGGCTTTAAGACCCTCATCCTAGCTGCCTGGAAGCCAGTATTCTGCTAGCAGCCTTTAGATGAAAATGTAGAACTCTTAGCTCCTCCTGCACCATGCCTGCCTGGATGCTGCCTTGTTGCTGTCTTGATGATAATGGAACTGAACCTCTGAACCTGTAAGCCAGTCCCAATTAAATGTCCATATAAGAGTTTCCTTGGTCATGGTATCTTTTCACAGTAGTAAAACTCTAACTAAGGCAGAAGTTGGTACCTGGGACTGGGGTATTATTGTGATAGGCCTGAGCATGCTTCAATGCTTCTGCCAAAACCACCGTCCGTGGACTTGCAGAATGCCTTATCCATCCTCATGGTATTCCACACAGTATTTCTTCTGACCATGGAACTCATTTCACAGCCAGAGAAGTGGGACAGTGGGTTCACAACCATGGAATCCACTGGTCTTACCATGCTCCCCACTATGCTGAAACAGCTGGTCTGATAGAAAGATGGAATGGCCTTTTGAAGACACAGTTACAGTACCAATTAGGTGGCAGCAGCATGGAGGGCTGGGGCAGGGTTCTTCAGAAGGCAGTGTATGCTTTGAATCAATGTTTGATATATGGTACAGTTTCTCCCATAGCCAGGATCCATGGGTCCAGGAATCAAGGGGTGGAAAAGAGAATCGTTCCATTTACTATCTGTTCTAGTTAGGGTTTTACTGCTGTGAGCAGACACCATGACCAAGGCAAGTTTTATAAAGGACAACATTTAATTGGGGCTGGCTTACAGGTTCAGAGGTTCAGTCCATTATCATCAAGGTTAGGGGCATGGCAGCATCTTGGCAAGCATGGTGTAGATAGAGCTGAAGGTTCTACATCTTCATCTGAAGGCTGCCAGCACAATACTCACTTCCAGGCAGTTAGGAGAAGAGTCTTAAAGCATACTCTAACAAGGGCGCACCTACTCCAATAGGACCTATTAATAGTGTCACTACCTAGACTGAACATATAAAACTATCACATTCTACTCCCTGGCCCCCATAGGCTTGTACAAACATATGAGTCTATGGGGGCCATACCTAAACATAGTATAATGCAAAATATATTTAGTCCAACTTCAAAAGAACCCATAGTCTATAGCAGTCTCAACGATGTTAAAAGTTCAAAGTTCAAAGTCTCTTCTGAGATTCCTCCAATTGCTTAAATGTAATTCCCAAAGCAAGACACGAAACCAACTGGGCAGACTCCAAACTCTGCTTTTCCATATCTGATGCCAAAGTGGTCTTCAGATCTCCAACTCCTCTTCCATCTTTGTTGACAGCAACAAACTTCTTTCTTCTGGGCTGGTTCCACTCTCTGTAAGCTTTCCTCAGCAGATAGTCCACAGCTCTGGCATCTCGAACATCTTGGGGTCTCCAAGGCAACTTCAATGTTACAGCTTTTTGTTTCAATGTCTGGGATTCACACATTGAGCTCCTCCAAAGGGCTGGCATCACTTCTCCAGCTCTGTCCTCTGTAGCACTCTAAGCTCAGGTTGACCCACTCCACTGCTGCTGCTGTCTTGGTGATCATCCCTTGGTACTGGCATCTCCAATACACTGAGTCTTCCTCTGCAACTAAGTTTCACCAATAGGTTCTCTTCATGGTGCCAAGCCTCAACTCCTTTGTGTCCTGGGCCATTAACTACAACTGAGGCTGCAGCTTCATCAATGGCCTTCCCTGGCCTCTCACAGTACCAAGCCTCAGCTGTTCTTCATGACCCCTTCATGTCTTCAAAACCAGTAGCAACTGGGTGACTCTTACACATTATCAAGTACAGCTGTAGCATGAGGTACAACCTTGGCCATCTCTGGAACACAGCTTCTTTGTGCTCTTTCTCAGAAGCACTTCCCAGAAGATTTCACCTCAATGATGACAGTCTCTTTTTAATCACCACTAATGTCTTAGCTCCAGCTAACTAGCATCAATTGTCCCAGTAGTTCCTTCTATTCTGGACTCTAAAGCCAGAGCCATGTGGCCAAAACTGCCGAGTTCTGCTGCTTGCTGGGGCTGACACATGGCCCCCTTTTATTCTATTACATTATCAACAGCTTTCTGTTTCCCAACTCCTTCACTGCCTAAGCTTGGCTTTCCTGGATCTTGCTCTGTAGATTGACCTTGAACTTAGAGATCTCCCTGGCTCTATCTCCTAGGATTAAGGATGTGTACTACCATGCCTGGATCTAAATTTAGCTGGACAGGTTCTCACTCCAAAGTCCCATTCCCTTAATCTGCTATCTCCTAGAACACAGGATTCAGTTCCATTTCACTTCCTGGTGCCCCTGTAATACTTAAACCACATATTTTATTTATTTTTTCTTTCTAAGCTTGTTGTGCTTGTTTAATTTTCTCTTCATGACTTAACCAGAGAACAAAGTCTCTGCGGGGCTTTTTTTAGACTTTGTTTGTCAATGCAGTTAAGATAAATCTCTTTACCTTAGCCTCAGGTAGACTCTTCAGACAAGGGCAAAAAGCAGTCACAGTCTTCACCAAAACAGCACAAAAACAGTCTCTATGCCACATACTAAAACTCTTCTTTTCTGAAACCTCTTGGGCCACGTCTACACAGTTCAAATTACTCTCAGCGACAAAGTTTTCTATATTGCTCCTAGGATAGCCCATTAAGCCTGATTTAAAACATTCCACTGCTTTCCAAATCCAAAGTCCCCAAATCCACATTCTGCCAAACAAAAGCATGATCAGGCTTATCACAGCAATACCCTAGTCCTGGATACCAACTTCTGTCCTAGTTAGGGTTTTGCTGCTATAAGCAGACACCATGACCAAGGCATAAAGGACAACACTTAATTGGGGTTGGCTTACAGGTTCAGAGGTTCAGTCAATTATCAGCAAGGTGGGAGCATGGCAGCATCTAGGCAGGCATGGTGCAGGCAGAGCTGAAGATTCTACATCTTCATCTGAAGACTGCCAGAAGAATATTGGCTTCCAGGCAGCTAGGAAGAGGGTCTTAAAGCACATACCCACAGTGACATACCTACTTCAACGGAGCCACACCTTCTAATAGTGCCATTCCCTGGGTTGGGCATATGTAAACCATCACACTATCACTCCTAGTAACCCTCTAGGAAAATTTTTGCTTTCTGTTCTGACAACCCTAGATTTTGCTGGCCTAGAAGTTTTGGTTCTAGAGGTAGGAGTGCTCCTACCAGGAGCCACAACAACATTCAATTAACTGGAAGCTCAGACTTCCCCCTGGCCATTTTGGGTTTCTAATGTCCTTAAACCAACAGGCTAAGAAAGGCATAACAGTGTTGTGTGTGTGGGAGGTGGGAGCAGGGTGGTAGTGATAGATCCAGATTACCATGGGGAAATTGGATTGCCTCTCCACAATGGAGGTAAGAAAGATTATGTCCAGTCGGGCGGTGGTGGCGCACGCCTTTAATCCCAGCACTTGGGAGGCAGAGGCAGGAGGATTTCTGAGTTCGAGGCCAGCCTGGTCTGCAAAGTGAGTTCCAGGACAGCCAGGGCTACACAGAGAAACCCTGTCTCGAAAAACCAAAAAAAAAAAAGAAAGATTATGTCCGGAGTGCAGGAGATTCTTTAGGGCACCTCTTAGTACTACCATGTCCTGTGATTAAAGTCAATCACAGGACACTATAACACCCTAATCAATGTAGGATGACAAAGGGCACAGACCCATTAGGAATGAAGGTATGGGTCCCTCTAGGAAAAGAGCCAAGACCCGCTGAGGCACTTGCAGAGGGTAGAGGACACACAGAATGGATAGTAGAAGAAGGTAGTTATAAATAAGGTCACAAGGCAAGTTGCAGAAATGAATATGAGAAAGTAATATAAATGCTTCTGTCTTATTTTATTAAGAACACATTTGTATAGATATCTGTGCTTTCTTCCAATTTCTTTAACATCAATCGGTATTTAAGATACTAAAAGAATGTTCCCAAGGCATTTACCTATTTTAAATTTACAAATGTGTTTGCGATTGTATGAGGAATAGTTATATAATGTTAAGCACATTTATAACCTGGTTATTGTTTCATTTGGACATGAGATATTTATGTCAAGTTGACAAGGGGTGGATTGTAATGGTTATTCCTGGTTGTCAACTTGGCTATATCGAGAATGAACTACAATCCAGAATTGGAGGGCACACCTGTGAACCAGATCTTAAGGCTGGAAGACTCAAGTTTCTGACCTGGATCTTGGCATGGCGATCTTCGGGCATAATGGCCATGAAAAGCTTAGGCCCAGGCAAGGTGGTATACCCCTTTAATCCTGGGAAATTGAGGCAAGGAGATCTGTTAGTTCAAGGTCAGCCTGGGATAAAGTAAATCCCAGATCCAGGCATGGTGGTACACAGCTTCTGCTGGAGGCCTATTTAAGGACATTGGAAGAAGGAAGACTCACTCTTTTTTTGACTGCTTACATGTACTTGCCAGCACATTTGTTAGAACCTACTTCTACAGAAGACCAGCTGAAACAACTAGCCTCATGGGACTGAGCAACTACGAGATTCTTGGACTTCCCGTCCACAGCTGCCCATTGTACTACAGACTATAAGTAATCACAGTAAATTCCTTCAGTATAGAGAGACATTCCATAAGTTCTGTGACTCTAGAGAACCCTGACTAATATGGTGGGGGTGGGGGAAGAGAAAGGAGAGAGATTCATTTTAACCTCTAGAGAACCGTGACTAATACTCTCAACTGTGTCAGTGGCTGGTCCCTTAGAATCAGAGGTATCTCTAATCTTCCCAAATTCAAGGGCTACTGAAAGAATAAAGGTCAAGTTCCTCTCTCAAGGAAAGTCCTGGGACCTACCACTGCCTTACCCCTAGGTAAGCATTTTTGTGTAACCACGGCTCCAAAGACACTTATTCATCCTTGAAACGCAGCCTCCAACTTACTTATTTCTTTCAACAATGAAAACTTGTTATCCACTACTCCAGTGGGAAGTGACCTATCTGGAGCTGCCATTCTGGTTTCTTATATCTAAAAGCAAATGTTCCCTTAGTAACACGGGCAAAAGGAGCCACGAGTTTGCTAACAAAATACAGATTAAAGTACTTAATTGAACAAAGCCACTTCCAAACGCTTCTTTTGGGTTTTGTCACACGCGGCAGTTTCCGAAGTTCCCACAGAAAAGGTTCCATTCTTATGCCAAGTATCTAGACAGATCCAGATTAATCAAAATGCAGCGCCTTAAGTGAGGTGGAACTGCAGCAGCCAGCAAGGAACTCAATTTGCAAGGCATAGAAAGTCAATTGCTATTGTCTGTCCCCTCGCCGGCACCTTCGACCTCAATTCTCACTTGACTAAAATTTGTTCTTTCTTATAAGTTCATCTGCCGGTCAGCTCTAACTAGCTTCACCTTAGAAAGGAAGGGTGCGCTCAGCTCAGATGTTTGACAAGGACTTCCACAGACTCAGACTTAGCCTTCCACTCGGGTTCCCACACTGCGGGTGTCTATGTGCTGGGTTCAGTCCAGAGCCTTACTGAAGCCATGCTGCTGTCTCCCTAGAAAGCGCCAACCAGTGAAGCTCCACGAGTCCCCACAGGATATCATCCCAACACAGACAGAAGAATAGAGCCAGACGTTGCTGAGTCGGACAACTCTCAGCAGCCAAGCCTTCCACAGTTAAGTGCGATGACTCCACCCCCTCCACGCCATCCAATCAGAGCTCCCTCACCGGATCTTCTAGAACAGTGCCTACCCCGGAAGCCACACTGTCTTTGCCGCCACACCTGGGCGGAGCCAGGCTTTCTACTGGCTCGCGTAGCTGCCCGTCGTGGGGAGGCGGGAGCCGGCGGGAACCGGGACGCTAGCGCCTGCGCAGAGTGCAGCTCGCGGCGCGCGGGAAGCCGCTACCGGCGCCTAACCGTTCCCCGCCTCCTAGACGTCGTCTTCTCAGGCGGAGCCACTGGGAGGAAGAGGAGAACCGGAGAGAAACTCTTCTGGCCCGGGACCGCGACCGGGGCGGGACCCGGGACCGAGTCGCCTTGGCGGCGCTGACCGAGACCGAGCAGGTAAATGGGTGATCCTGCCTGACTGTGCGCTGGCAGTCTGGCTACGCCGCGGGATCAGGGACCTCTTCCCTTCTCTTAGGCTCAGTAAGACATGGGTGTTGTCCTTTTCTCCACGTGGTGTCTCTGAAACCTGGCACCATGCTTTTGTATGTGCAGAACGGTGGCGGTGAGTTTGCCATACCTGGAGGAGAGCAGCAATTTGGGGCCGGGGGACGTAAGAAGCGACTCCGGGCTGGAAATGAAGGCCGGGGCCCAGGTGCCGTTTCTGGGGTGCAGCTCCAGGAAACTATAGTATGAACGACGGGAGTGGAGCATCTCTCTGGCTGTCACTGTACTATATTTCGGATATGTACTGTTTCTCTCTCCTTAAGAGAGAAAGATGACCGGGTTTTGTGGGTAGCTGAAGACCAGAAAGGGGTGATCATCTTTGGGGGCGTGACCAATGTTAGATTGTGTTTGGACGAAGCATCGTGGGCTAAAGAAGCGAAGATGAGGTGTTGGACAGAGAAATATGGTTACCTGGGAGAATATTGCTAAGCCAGCATCCCTAGAACTGCTTTCAGAAACCCTGGAACTTAGTACGCATGGCTCTGACTCCCTTGCTTCCCTAGAATGAAGCAACCAAGATTGTAACCTCTTTTTGTAAAGGGTGTTACAGTGATTTGTGCAATGATTGAGGGAATGTACTTAAACTACTAAGCAAATAGCACTTCAGATTGATTGTTGAGTCTGAGGACCTTGGAGGGGAGGGGAGGGGAAAGAGCAGTGTCAAGCTGGCTCTGAATTCATCTATAGGACCAGCTTCCACCCTGTTTTGTTTGAAATCATCGTTCATAAACTGTTAGTTTTTTGTTTATTTTTTTAAAGTTGGGCCAGGCATAGTCGGGCACACCATTATTCCCAGCACGAGAAGCAGAGGCAGGCACATCTCTGAGTTTAAGGCCAGCCTGGTCTACATAGAAGTGCCAGAAATACATAGAGAGACCCTGTCTCAATAAAATAATAAAGGCTCTTGAAATGAAAAAAACATGTGTTCACAACTTAAGGTTTTAAGCTTACTCTGTAGAGACCCTGTTTCTGGAAGTTGGCAAATAATGTAAATTACTTCTACTCATCTATTTTCAGTAATATTGGTCAACACTGGGTTCTTTGAAGTGAAAATTTTTAATCATAGAAAAAATTAACAGCCATACCTGTTGTGAAAAAAAAAAATGCTGCTTATGTGTTGGAACTTTAATGTTTTTAGGGAACTGTGATCTTTCAGATTCTTTTTGAGAAGCTGTTTGAATTCTAGAACCTTTCTGCTATGGTGTCATGGCCCACTGGTCTTATATGGGGGATATCAATGTTGAAGACAAATTCTAGTCAGTCTTGGGTTTACTTCTTGTGGGAATTGTAACCACTGTCCTCCACTCCTGAGAAACATACCATTCCCTGCATCTTCTGGGTCCTTATTGGGTTAGTGAATGGTAGTTTTTTTCCCAGATGGGCACCTGCTCTCCTTTGTTGTGTTAGTAACCACTCATTTCTTCAGATGAGCCACACCCTGGTTGCCTAGGGGTAGCCACACCTATTCAAGCTTTCTGGAAAGAGCAGTCTTCAGGTATCAAATGTATTCTAATAATAAAATGGATTTAAAAACCCATTGTAAGGTGAACATATCAGCCTTTTTACCTTCTTCTTTTTTTTTTTTTAAGACCAAGCTTACTATTTACCTAGACTGGCCTAGAATTCCTGTCTTAGCTTCTCCAGTGTGTCCCACCACTCCTGCCCTAAACATCTGAACTCAGTGCTGGATGTGCACTGTCTAGTTTAATTTTCTCTTCCTTTTTTTTTTTTTTTTGGATGAGGAAACTGAGGATTAGAAAGATTAAATAGGCAACCATTCCTGAGCTGAATGCCTTTGATACCAGGTCTATATATCATGACCCTGCCTTTAAGGTAAATAGGCAAGAGTCTGAGCCTGAAGTCATCTGCCTGTAGTATGTAATTGTTCTGTTACCTATGGAAAAATAGGGTTGGGAGCTAGGTGGGTCAATAGGTAAAGGTGCTTTCTGTCAAACCTAACGACATGAGTTTTTGATTCCTAGGACCCACATGGTAGGCAGAGAAGACTCTTTGACCTACAATGAGCCATGGCATGTACCAACTCACATGGCCACAAATGCTATTTTAAAAATTAAAAATTGAAAGAAAACTTTTGTCAGGGCAGAATAGACTTTGATATTCACTTGTGTTCACTCTACCTTTGGTTTCCTACATACAGTCCCTGGATCCCTAAGGAGGAGACACTCCGGCAGAGGCCTCTGTCAGCAGAACCAGAGATGGCATCAGTAGATTTCAAGACATATGTGGACCAGGCCTGCAGAGCTGCAGAGGAATTTGTCAATGTCTACTACACTACTATGGATAAGCGTCGACGGCTGCTATCCCGCCTGTACATGGGCACAGCCACTTTAGTATGGAATGGAAATGCTGTGTCAGGACAAGAATCCTTGAGTGAGTTTTTTGAGATGTTGCCTTCCAGTGAGTTCCAAATCAATGTGGTAGACTGCCAGCCTGTCCATGATGAAGCTACACCAAGCCAGACTACAGTCCTTGTGGTCATCTGTGGAACAGTGAAGTTTGAGGGCAACAAACAGCGGGACTTCAACCAGAACTTCATCTTGACTGCTCAAGCGTCACCCAGTAACACAGTGTGGAAGATAGCAAGTGACTGCTTCCGGTTCCAGGACTGGGCCAGCTAGTGGGGGTGACGAAAGCTTCTTGGCTTTAGCCCAGCTCTGCAGAGAAACGCCAGTCTGAAATCTCAGGATGTGGAGAACACAAGTTCATTTTTGTTGTCACAGCAGCACTGCAGACTGGATGCTCAACTCCTGGGAAGCCCTTTCCTGGTTATATACTGGTTTGTCATTGTTGCCTTTTAAAAGTAGTAAACTTTCTATTTTTCTACTTACTCAGTAGAGACCCTGTTTCTGGAAATTGAGAAATAAATATGTTGCTTCTCTGCCTCATATGTCTAAATCTTGAGAAGGGTGGAGGAGTGTGAAAGACAGACAACATGATAGGAAGCTCCTGTGGGGGTGACAGGCTGAGCCACGACTCTAGTTTGAACTTGGGGGGATCCAGAACTGTGGGTGGCAGCCCTATAGGCACTAGAATCCTTGAAACATTGGGAATTACCTGTCCTGGACCCACCCTTAATGTGTGGTGTGTGTACATATGCATATATATGAGTGTGTATGTCTATGTATACACACCTGACCGTTGGCTTTGCCCTTGACACCTGTGATAGGAGTTAGTGATCAATGTGAAGAGTTAGCTGACAGCTAAGTACTGCTTCTCTCAGGTTGGGAGGGAATGTCAGAAACTATAATTACAAAAGGTCCACCTAAAACTTTTTCAGGCTGAGTTACTGATTTGACATGATTAAATTCTGGCCAATGAAGCAGAAAGAAGCTGATTGGTTGAACTGGGGAATTTTGCATCAATAAACCCTCACTTCCTCTCTCTGGCTACTAGACCAACTGGTCATGTCTTCATCTCAGGTTACAAGACAATCTGGCCTTGCCCTAGAGTTAGGGTCCTCGTATAGCCCTAGTCCACCTATGATATAACCTATGTCTTGGCCTGTCACACCCATGAAATAACAGTCCCAAAGCTACATCTAGAGCAGTCAGACCTGTCCTACAGACTTGGTGACAAGATGAAACTCAGATGTTCAAGTTAAGATGCTACTAATATTTATGAAATAGCAAAGTGAGGTTTCCACAATGCTGAATTGACCAAGATCCTGGAACACTAAACATGGCCCTTTGGAAGAGACACTGGGAAGAAGAGTTGAAGAAACAGTTTCTAAGCTTTAAATATCACACACTGTCCCCCAAGGGTGAACTTGATACAAATGCCCTGGAGTCAAAAGAATTAAATTCGTTAAACTCTACCCTAATTTTCCAAAATTGCAAAAAATAATGTTAACCTCCAGGTTCCTGATTTCCCGCCTCTCTAGGAATGTTTGAATTAGCATGGTTCTCAAAGCTTTACTCAATATCCATTCTATACTCCATCCTCATTTCTCTCCTGCTAGCGTCCTCTAATTCAACCCTTCTGCTCTCCCCCAGGTTCTTGTTCCTGATGCTCTGCCCTGTCAGGGTTCCTTCTCCTTCACCCCCACATCCATCAACCCGTCTTTTCCTTTGCTGTTCTTGCCTATCCCTGCCCTACCAGAATGCACTCCAGACAGAGACCAAAGGCAAACGCATTTTGCTGTAAACACTAGACTGTCTCCTGTTGGCCCCAGTACACACAAGGACCCGGAGAAAGTACTCAGTAAGAAAAGAGGTACCTTTTTCTGTAGCAGCCACATTTTGTTTTTCGAACAATAAAGGCAAAATTTGCTTCAACCACAAATCCTCATTTGTAGTCTATTTCAAGTTCCCTGTTAGAGTTCTCTGCTAAATTAAGAGGTCTGGGTTCTGCTCTAACTCTATTTTGCTTTAACAAAGAAGATTTTTTATGTTTTTGGTGTTGCCTTGTTGAAAAAGTGTGAAAACAGTCTTTACTTCTAACAGTGAGGGTAAAATTAGTTAATTTTTGCCAAGTTTTCTTTTAGCAGTGATGGAGACATTAAGGACAGAAAAGTCATATTTTCAAACTCCTAAGACTATAGATAGACATCTGTTTGACTCTTGCCTCCTCAAACTTCATGCCCTGATTAGATGGATTACCCAGAAGGAACTGTGAGGAACACTTTAGGATTTGCAGTCGGGCTGGACTGGACTTAAGGGCTGGAGATGGCTCAGCTCATAAGAGTACTTGCTGCTCTTGCAGAGAACCTGGGTTCAATTCCTTGCATCTATACTGTGGTTCAGTTGTTTGTAACTAGAATTCCAGATCTGATGTCCTGTGTAGTCTCCATGTCCACTAGGCCCACAAGTGGTGCACAGACATGCAAAACATACATACAGTAAAGTTAATTTTTGTTAAAAGTAGCCAAGTTTGATCCTGATCCAGAAGCTCTGACATCTGGTGGACATTGGCCAGAAGAAAGTAGCATAGGCCTGGCTACTCTGGGGCAACCAGGATAGTACGGGGCATGGAGTCATTAGGAGGGAATCCTACTGTCTGGGCATCATCTGGTCGACTTCAGGACATACAATATTCCTAGCACTTGTGAGGCAGGTTTTAGCATCCACAGCTCACTAAGATTTGTGAGGAAACAACAGAAGACCTTGACCAGTGGGGTCATGTTTTGCTGATCACAGCACAGAATAGAAACAGTAAGTACAGCAAGTGGTCAAGTGGTGCTTCTAAGACAGGGCCTCACAATGTTGCCCAGGCTGTCCTGGAACTCGGGCTCACATGTGCCTCTGACTCTGCCCATGGAATAACTGGGGCCTATTGACACGTAACTGCACCCATTGTCTTGGTATTAGAAGTGTCTTCCTGTCATCAGTAATGTTTGGCTTCTCTTAGGGAACTACCAATTTTACTGAGTTTTCAAATAAACAGCTTATGTCATTGATTTTTCTGTTTTCAGTTTAGTTGGCTTCTGCTCTTTGTTATTTCCTTCCTCATGCTTATTTCAGTCTTTTAAAAAAAGTTCTTCCATTGAAAGTACTAAGGTTAACATATGCCACCACGCCTGGCTAATAAAAGTTATCACAAGCATCCTTTGTGAGTGGCAAGTCTAAATGTCCACTGACTTTGTAGAATGCACAAGCATTCTAAGGACCACTCAAGGCACATTGCACTATTTTCAGCTTATTACTGACAAGGTGATTGATTTGTGAATGTAAAATGAAATTACAGTAGATATAAAAATTCTAGAAACATAGATCAAAAATTAAAGACAGATGCCCCTCTCACATTGGCTTCTAAGATTTTAATGGTTAATTACCAGGACCAACGCAGTGGAAAGGAGAGAACTGACTCCTACAAGTTGTCCTCTGATCTTCCCAACATATGATCCTCTCCCAATGTAATTAAAGGGGGGTGGGGGGGGGAGAGTCCTCTAATGTGTTTAAAGAGTCAGAGGTGAAGCATTTGGGTTTTAGCATCTGCAAGAATATTCCAACGTAGGAATGGAAATAGCTTTGCAAAAGCGCATCCGTTTTTTATTTCCGGTTGATTACCAAATACACTTGTAAGAAATGGTTAAAGATGGGGTGTAGGGAGAGGGGTGCGGTTAAGTGATAATGTGTCCAAATTTAAAGACTTGTGACCTGTTAACTCTTGAACTGAGCCATAATTGACGCACTGGAAAGTAGGCTGTATTTTGGAGCCTGGGAACTGCACAAGAAAACTCGTCCACTACCACGCCACGTGGTTCCTCCGTCAACACCCACGCCCGCCTCTCTCCCTCCCCTCCTCTCCCTCTCACCTCTCTCTCTCCCCCTCCCCCCTTCCTCCCACCCCCCCCCAACCCCTCATCCCCGTGCAGCCAGGAGGCTCCGGCGCGGCCGCGTGGCAGAGACAGCTGCTCGGCTTGGAAGGGATGTCACAGGACCACAGAGCCTCTCTCTTCTATGCCAAGACCACCATAGCACCATCCTTTTAGGACTGGGGGATCAACGTCATCACCCAGCGACCACCCAGAACCAATAGCAAGACCCGGGAAACTCAGAGGCAAGCCAAGTGACCTGAGTCCCTGATGCTCCCTGAGTCTCCCAGTGTGAGGGACAAAGCGCTGCCGGATACCAGTCTACAGAGGATGCGTGCAATGGAGGGCGTGGCACGGCTTGTTGAGAGTTGCAGAATTCTCATATTCTAATGAGAATTGTCTAGTAGCATTCTTTATCCGCCGGTGATTTATTGTTGGAGAGGTTCTCCGAGGTCTGTCTTGTTGTCTTACCATGGCTTGGGCATAGTTTAAGTCCCATGGCACAAGGATGTGAATGGGTCAGATAAGTAGTTCTAAAATCCGGGATAATCTGAAGAAAGGTTAAAGCAATGATTTACTGAGGGGGAATGAAATGAGGTCAGCAGAGTCAAGCAGGAGTCTGAGCCAAAGTACAGGCGACAAAAATGAAAAGTGGTGACCAGGATTTAATCCAGACTTTAGTTACATTGGTGTAGAAGAAACTACGTGATAGAATTGACGTTATAAAAGATTTACTAATAGATTTTCAGAGAAGACATTAAGTCACACAAGTGGAATTTAGCTAAAGGAGCTACCTCCAAAACACTCCAAAGATAAGTAGTAGTATACTAACCAGGCCTGTTAGAAGAAAAATTTAGGATGTTAGGATGCAAATGTGTATTCACCACAATTGGCCAGCCATTAGGTTCGTCCCCAAAGACTCTCTTCTAAAAGGCAACTCAAGGTGTGTGTGTGTGTGTGTGTGTGTGTGTGTATGTGTGGTGGGGTGGGGGATGGGACAGTTCAAGGTTACAACCATCACTAAATCCAGGATTGCCATTAAGTCCCCTGTACTGACCCTGGGTAACAACCATTCAAAAAAAAACAAAACACCAAGCCAAACAAACAAACAAAATAAAAAACAAAAGTGCTACAACAAAACTGGTGTGCTTAAAATAATTCTGACAAAATGTTCTATCTTTGCTGTGTAAATCTACTATTTACCTAAGCAGCCAGACTTTCTGTCTCCTTTCTTTGTTTAAATTGTTCAAAGTGTAACCTGGGGCCAGAACCTAAAAGGAACGTAAGGATGAAAGCCTATGTAAAATGAATATGCCTAAGGTAAGCTAATAAAACCTTCCTTTGGTTGGGCCTTAGCCCTAGTGGGCCAGGCACTTTAGTAAAGAGCTTTTTCTTCATTAATCTCTAACTGTGCAGAATAATTTCTCACAGGGAAGGCATATTTCTATAACAACTTTGTGGGTAGCAAAAGTACTTTAAGATACAAATCCATTAAGAGTCTGTGAAGGGAAGAGCTTGTGGGCTGAGGTACTTGGCAATTAGGATGTACATACTATTGGGTAATAGCTTCAAATCCTGAGAAACTGAGCCAGGCAATACTAAGTAATAGCCCCTAGCCACAAAAAAAATTGCTTGGTTTCTTCCAGATCTTTCAGCTCTACCTGTAGAAACAATACACCTGGATACCAAAAATAAATAAATAAATAAATAAATAAAATCCTGATTCAATTTAAAACACACACACACACACACACACACACACACACACGGGGGGGGGGCGAGCACACACATTTCCTGGTAGCTACCCACCGATGTGTGTAGATATATATGTAAGTGTTGTAGCTCTGAAGTGAAAGACTTACCCTACAGTAATGTCTCAGCTCTGCTCTGCTGGGGAAACTGAGAGTAACAGCTGTCTGTTCTTCTCTGCTCTAGGGAAAGTGTTACAGCTCACTGCACAGCAAACCTCACATAAATTTTATTGGAAGACTCCAGGAGTAAGGCTGCCTCTGCTCCAGGGAGAAGCAACAACAGTGAGCTGAATTGTAGACTGGGTTTATACAGGACTTCTTAGAGGAGAAGCTTTTCAGGGCACAGATTTCCGGGGTCAGGATTACTGGGATTTCAAATCCTGAGTTTGGGGAGCTCAGCGATTGGTGGGTTTTCCTGCTCAGGGATTGGTGGCTTTTTTCTACACCCTTTTTCTGCATTTGGCCCATGGGACTGGATGGGAAGACGATCCAGGCCTCAGGCGGCTTTGGCTGAGGTGACATCTTCCAGAAGCCAGTAGAGGGGGGAGGCTGAAGATGAGGTGCGGTTGCCAGGGCAACTCCTGAGGTTATCGTCCCCCACCTCCCGTTTAGAGATTACAATAAACACCTTTCCACCAGTCCCACTAAATGCACTCAACTTTCATCCCACAGAAATGTCGGGGCCCGTGCTGGTCTTTGGGCACATGCTGGATGTGATGTCTCTAAACTCACAGATAACCTAATCTGTGGGGTGGGGAACATGTCTGTCAATGCCTCTGACTAGGAGAGGACACCTCCTCTTTGCAGCAGGAGCTAGTTAAAAGTAAGAGCAAGGCATTTGGAAAGTTGAAGGACCTATCAATCTCGTGGGCGTTTCTAGTTGAAATAGCTGGCTTCCACCCTAGAGAAAGACATCGTCTGATAGGTTTCTAGAGGATTAAGTACATTTCAAAGGGAGGAGAAAGCACTATTTCGCTAAATTAAATGCTCAACGAAAGGAGTGACCAGAGACCTATTCTCAGCAAGAAGAGGTTTAGCTAACCGGTGGCAGTAGGGAGGCGACTTCGTAAAGCTTTAGCAGTAGGCGGAAGCATGATCAACATTTCCTGAGAACTGAAAGTGTCAGGCAGGACTTTCTAATGACAAGGTTTTCTTAAGATCATGGGTGGGATTTAGAGCGGAATGATTCAAGGAATACAAAGCTGCGCCAGCCTTCCTATCCCACCTCGGCCGTGCCCTACGCCAAGACTAGGCCCCCGCAGCTCCCGGGAGGACTTGAAAATGCAGCCTCCAGTAACCGGATGAACGAAACGTAGCTGCGCGGCCGGACCTTGTCCCAACTCCACCTAATAGCTCCGCCCCCACCCATTGCTGTGTTCTGCGCAGGCGCGGCCTTGGTTAGACGCCGACGGTAAATCCGGGATTTGCTAACTAGTCGCCCCGCCCAAGCTCACGTAAGATCACGTAACTCAACGGCCGGAATAGCCTTTGCAGCTGGAGGTGCGCGCGCAGCGCCTTCCTAGCCTACGGGGGGCGGGGCCCATTAGGGGGCGGGCCGCGCTCGTGGCGACCAATCCGAGGACCCTGCGGTCCGCTGTTCCTCCGGGCCTGGGCTAGGGTACGGGTCCTGTGGAGGCACTGGCTGAGAGGTGAGCTTGCTGCTTCTCATCTGTCTTCTAGGCTGTCCTCTGTCTTCTGTCCCTTAGAGCGGCGGACTGTGGGGATGGATGTAGGCACAGGACGAGGGGTAAAGGGGTGCGGCGAGACAGGCCGAAATGACCAGGCAGGCTGGACCCTTTCGGCTCTGGAGGCTGGAGGGAGGGCTGAACCTTGCCTCAAGAGTTCATTCTCCCTGCCGCTTTGGAAGATCATCTGTGACTCGGGGTGGCCAAGGTGGGGACAGAGGTGGTGCAGTCAGAGAGGCCACAGACACCGGCCTTTTATTCCTTGCCTGAGAGCCAGGATCCCTCTAGGGTAGGCAGGCTGCGGAGAGCAGCGTCTCCTGGAGGCCTGGCCTGGGACCTCCGACCCTGGGACTACTAGGCGACCTTGGTGAGGAGGCTAGGCCCACTCAGAGACGGCCAAATGCCTATGAGTTACAGTGGAACACAGCTGTCACCAGACCTCAAATAGCCGCTCGCTACGACCGGTGTCTACCCCCAGGGGAGGTAAACGGGGAAATCTGCTCTGGGTCTTCTTGGTTACCAGATCTCCTGGAAGGACTTCAAGTTCCCTTGAGGGGCCAAGGCGAGGTGTTAGGAAATCATGCTGGCCATATAGGCATCGATCTGAGAGGGGTCTTCAGCCTTAGTCCTCAGGCTGGGACTGGGGTTTCTGAAGAGCACTGGCCCACGAGTACTGCCTCTTGTCGCTCTCATACCAGTATTTCCTTTATTTAAGCTTCCTCGATAAATAGGTAGTGTTTCCTGGAGAGCCCCCTTTAGTCGATGTGACTAAATTCCACAGGTACCGAATTTACAATTGCACTCCCTAGGAGTCTTATCTGTGTTTAAGGCTGGAGATTTTGGGTAGTGGTCCCTTGAATGAAATGGAGAGGCACTGACAGATCCTGGTAGACACATAGAATCCAGGAGTCTCTGGAGGGTGGAGACTTGGAAACTCATGTGAACCTGGAAAGGGAAGTTAGATTCAGGGACAGAGGACTCTGAGAAGAGTCTACAAAGCAGAAGACATGAAGTTGGGCTAGCATTTTGGAGTCCAGGACAGGAATCTTGGGGGATATGCCAACTGCAGGGGAATCTCGTCTTTCATTTGGTGAAGCTGGGGTTGAGGGGAGTGTTGACAAACTGTAGTTGAACCAAGACAGGGGCATGAGGCTCAGGTTCAAGATGCCCTTCAGCCAGTTAATCTTACAGTTAATCACCTGTAAGATGAGATGTCCTTTACAGATGTGTAGGAAGCCCACCATGAACCAGCGAATGTCAGGCAAGTTGAAAGTGCTGTGCTGTGTTCCATAAAAACTCAGAATAGCTGGGTCTTCCAAGAGGAAGAAGTGAATGTTCAGAGAAGCTTCTAACTTGCTCAAGGTAACACAGTTTGTAAAAGCTCTGGAACTTGAATTATTTCAGGAGAGCAGTTCAATTTACCTGATGTTTAAGGACATTGCAAATGAGGATGGGTTTTGAGCTATTTTTCTGGGAAGTACTCACTGTTTTCATCGCTAAAAGTGATTATCAATAACTATTTCTTGTTCAAAATAAAACTAGAAGTAAATTTTCCTATATCTTTGGAATATGTCTTTGAGTAGATTAGAAGATAACCTTGATAAGCAAATTACTGCCCTAATGAGTTTCACTAAAGGTAAACTAATCCTTTGTGCTTATCACTGTGGGGAAGGCTTGCCAGCATTGCTTTCATGAGGATATTTCTCATGAAAGCCTTTCTGGAACCTTAGAAACTGATAAGAGGTGAACTGTAATTGGACTCCGTGTTCTGTGTGTGAGGTTTTTTTTTTTTTTTTTTTTTGGTTTTTCGAGACAGGGTTTCTCTGTATAGCCCTGGCTGTCCTGGAACTCGCTCTGTAGACCAGGCTGGCCTCGAACTCAGAAATCCACCTGCCTCTGCCTCCCAAATGCTAGGATTAAAGGTGTGCGCCACCACCGCCCGGCGAGGTTTTTTTTTTAAAAGATTCATTTTGTTTTTAATAATATGCATATGTCTTTGTTAGGGTATGTGCAATAGGGTGCAGGTGTCTGAGAAGTCAGATCCCCTAGAACTGGCGTTAGGGGTAGTTGTGAGTCACCCAGTGTGGGTGCTGGGAATTAAACTTGGGTTTTCTGCAAGAACAGTATGTGCTCTTCTTAGCTGCTGAGCCAACTCTTCCACCCTATCTTTGTGTTTTGGTTGTTGCTGTTTTGAGATAGGGTCACATATGGTTCCAGCTGGCCTCAAAGTTGCTGAGATTGGTTTTGAACTCCTGTCTTCCTATCTCCACCTTGTAAATGCTGGGATTGTACCTGGCAATTTTGGTTACAGATGCATGCCACCACATCCAGCTGTGATTTGAATCTTTCAATGAGAAAAGTTGAGTTTGTTAGTTACTATTTATATTCTCTAGAACCAATTTAACTGTCATAATTTCAAGCCCTTTCTTTTCTTTAGGGCTTCTTCACATGTGAGATAATTGATTCTTATTTTTGTTTTTAAAGCTGCTTTTAGAAGGAAGATGGAAAGTGGCACAGTTTTGCTGGAATCCAAATCTTCACCATTGAACCTTCTGCATGAGATGCATGAGCTCCGCCTGCTGGGCCACTTGTGTGATGTCACTGTTAGCGTAGAAAATCAGGGTGTCCGTGAAGACTTCATGGCCCATAAAGCAGTGCTGGCAGCCACCAGCAAGTTTTTTAAGGAGGTGTTCCTGAACGAGAAGAGTACAGACGGTACCCAGACTAATGTTTACTTGAATGAAGTTCAGGCTATTGACTTTGCTTCATTTCTGGAGTTTGTCTATACTGCCAGAGTGCGGGTAGAAGAAGACCGTGTGCAGCAGATGCTAGAAGTAGCTGAGAAGCTAAAGTGTTTGGACCTGTCTGAAACATGCTTGCAGCTAAAGAAGCAGATGCTGGAGTCTGTCCTTTTGGAATTGCAGAATTTTTCTGAGTCTCAGGAGGTGGAGGCCAGCAGTGGCCCCCAGGTGAGTGTGACCCCCAGCTCCAAAGCCAGTGTACCAGGGGAGGATGCTCACTCCAATGGCCTTGTAGATTCCTCCGACTACCCAATAGAGAGTTTGGGCAATGGCCTCTCACCAGAAACACCATCTAAGAAGTGTAAGGAGAAACTGGACAAGAAGAAAGATGTGGCTAAGCCTCCTTTCCCTAAAATCAGAAGAGCAAGTGGGAGACTGGCTGGAAAAAAGGTGTTTGTGGAAATCCCTAAAAAGAAATATACAAGAAGGCTCCGAGAACAGCAGAAAAGTGCTGAGGAAGCCGCAGAGAATGACAAGTGTTCTCAGGACCAAAGCGCAGACAATGAGAGGATGGAGACCGAGCCAGCTTCCAAAAGTGAGGCTTGCCCTGCAAATGTGGAAGTGGAGGAAAGCCTGCAGAAAGTGGAGGGGGAGAAGGAAGAGGAAGAAGGGAAGGATGGGGGGGAGGAGAAGAAGAAGAGTAACTTCCAGTGTACAGTCTGTGACAAGGCCTTTCTGTACGAGAAGAGTTTCCTGAAACATATCAGGTACCACCATGGTGTGGCCACTGAAGTGGTGTACCGATGTGACACCTGTGGCCAGACCTTTGCCAACCGCTGCAACCTGAAGAGCCACCAGCGCCACGTGCACAGCAGCGAGCGACACTTCCCGTGCGAAATGTGTGCCAAGAAGTTCAAGCGCAAGAAAGATGTGAAACGGCATGTGCTGCAGGTGCACGAGGGCGGCGGCGAGCGGCATCGCTGTGGCCAGTGCGGCAAAGGCCTGAGCTCCAAGACTGCTCTGCGGCTGCACGAGCGCACACACACGGGCGACAAGCCCTATGGCTGTACCAAGTGTGATGCCAAGTTCTCACAGCCCTCAGCACTTAAGACCCACCTGAGGTGCGGCTCCCTGGGGATGTTGCTATGTGGAGTAGGGCTGGCCTGCATGCAGGGGTCTGGGTCCCCAAGTGCTAATGTGTACTGGGCAGTTGGAGATGGCTTTAGGACTTGAACCAACATATCTGTCTTTGTAGATCTTCATTTCCCCACTGGTGCCATCTCGGACCTGGGAAATTGAGGCAACTTTTAATCTTTGGAGGAGGAAGTAAGGGAAATGGCTCTTCTACTTCTCGAAGAATCTTTGGCCCCTCCTCCCATGCATAGAGGCCAGGGCTTAGTAGAGCCATCCAGAATTCTGGGTGCTGGGTGCCTCGTGGTGGCCTGAGGTCTCAGGGCACTCTGTACTTGAGCAAAAGCCGGGCTTTTCTTTACTCAGTTCTATTGAAGTTCTATGGAATGATAGGTAGCTCTGTAGGACACTTCCCTAGTGGTCTTTTAGTTCTCACGGCTTGGAAAGTGCCATTCAGTGGTTGATCAAGAATCACACAACACTTTCTAACTTTTTAAAAAACATGTATTTATTTTTATGTTTATGGTGTTTTGCCTGAATGTATGTATGTGTACCATGCAAAAGCCTCATGCCCTAAGATGTTAGAAGGCAAATGACAAATACTCGGGAACTTAAGTAACCAATGGTTATGAGCCACGTGTGTTAGGAACCAAAGGCTGGTTCTCTGCAAAAGCAGCAAGTGCTCTTAACCTCTGAGCCATCTCTTTAGCCTCTGAATGATGCTTTGTAATTGTTTGCAAGACTGTAGGTGGATAATGAGTTTTGTTTTGTTTTGTCTTGTTTTTTGAGACAGGGTTTCTCTGTGTAGCTTTGGTTTTCCTGGGACTCACTCTATAGACCAGACTGTCCTTGAATTCAGAGATCTGCCTGCCTCTGCTTCCTGAGTGCTAGGATTAAAAATGTGTGCCACTGCCACATGGCTTGGATAGTGAGTTCTTCTTAAAGATTTGTTTATTTATTATATGTTAAGGGCACTGTAGATGTCTTCAGACGCCCCAGAAGAGGGCATCAGATCTCATTACGGATGGTTGTGAGCCACCATGTGGTTGCTGGGATTTGAACTCAGGACCTCTGGAAAAGCAGTCAGTGCTCTTAATCACTGAGCCATGAGTTCTTATATTTAAATTTCCTTATAGTTTTTTCTTTGTTGTTGTTTTAGACCAGGGGTTCTCAGCCTGTGAATTGTAGCCCCTTTGAGGTTGAAGGACCCTTTCATAGGGGTCACATATCAGATATCCTGCTTATCAGATATTTACATTATAATTCATAAAAGTAGCAAAAATACAATTATGAAGTAGCAACAAAAATAATATTTAAGGTTAGGGCTCACCACAAGATGAGTAAATGTTTTAAAGGGTTGCAGCATTAGGAAGGTTGAGAGCGACTGTTTTAGACAGTGTCTCACTTTGTAGTCCTTTGTTGGTCTGGAACTTAGCAGTATTGTTTGTGCTTGCTTTAAATTTCAGAGATGGGCCTGCCTCTGCCTCTCAAGTGCTGGCATCAAAGGCATGCACCACATTGTAGTTCTTAGTGTATATGTTCTCTTTCCAGACAAGCAGTTGAATTTTTACTGTATTCTACCTATGCCCTCCAAAACCATGGGGGTGAGAGCATAGTGGTTGCCATCTTTCAGTTTGCCAGAGTTCAGAGTACTTGTGTAGGAAGCACTCAGTTGATCATGCTGATTGCTACATCATGCTGGTTGTGAAACTGAAATGCTCCTGCGTGGGTCTTAGAAACTTAAGAGCAGATTCTTCTCTTTAGACTAACTGGCCATGTTAGGAAAGGATAGTAAAATATTTGGTCACATGGTACTTTGTCAACAGTAATTCCTAAGGTTATTACAAATGAGGAAGCTTTTCAAATATTAAGTGATACTCTGACTTCCAGTGCCTTACAGCATAAATAAGGCCCAAGAGAGATGTAGGAGCTCTCAAGTGGGAAGTTCCACTCTGGTATGTGGAACTGAGTGCAGATATCAATCCTTGGGTCTTACATAGAAACTTCATTTGTGTTGGGATGTACGGTAAACCCCCACCCCTGAGCCAGAAAACCCCTGGGTTTTTCTGTATAGTCCAGGCCATTTTGGAACTTGCTCTGTAGACTAGGCTGGCCTCGAAGTTAGAGATTTCATGTCTGCCTATCTCCCAAGTGCTGGGATTTAAACACGTGTGTCACCATTGCTCGGCATATGTGAACTTCTGATCTGTTTCATTAGTCATTTTTCTCAGCACTCTTGGAGAAAATGGTTTTTGCATAGTACAGAGTAATTTGGAAATTGTATTGCAAAGTGATCTTTGAAATATACCCTGAGTTACCATCTGAATGTTGTACTTTCAGAGTTCATACAGGGGAAAGACCTTTTGTCTGTGATGAATGTGGTGCAAGATTCACTCAGAACCACATGCTGATTTATCATAAAAGGTGCCACACAGGTAAATACCCACACTCTTGTGATTGACTGTCTTTCCTAGCTAGAGAAGAAAATTGCAGTTGCTTAATTAGAAGTTGGCATCCACCACAGCATTGCAAGTTACAGCTAGGTTTCTGCTTTTCCATCTAGTAAGAGAGGATTACAGATACACCTGCTGTTGGCAGTGCTGCTGTACATATAGTAGCCATGGTCTGTGCCATTAGGCATTAAAATGGAGCATACAGGTCTTTGATGTCTAAGAGGTATTTAACAGTTGTAACCCTAAGTCCATTTCCAGGAGTCTGTCCTAAAGAATTATCTGACATCTAAGAAAGACCGTGTGATCAGCTCTCTTCTTGATATGTTTAATAACAGAATTAGGAGCAACATGATGGGCAAACCACAAGGAAGTGTTTCCATAGGCTGGAAATCCATGGCTCTTCAGAGGAAGGACTATTGAATTGCATGGGCACTTCTGTGCTTTTATGAATTATGAATGGTCATTGCCAACTGTTGAAAACCTGGACAGAAACCGGGAGAAATACTTACCTGATAAATAATCATATTTAGATAAGACATTATTATCTCTATTTCTAAAGATCTTTGTGATCGTTTACCATGAGAGGGAAAGCTGTTTTTATTCTGGTTCAGCACTGAACTCCTGTGGTTGAAAATTGTGATGTAAACTATGCAGGACAGAGAACCTAGTCTTTTACTTTGTACTGTATTCCCTCACCCAGCTCTTCTTTGCTTACACTTTTACCTGTAAGCACTCAACACGGGCCTTAGGTCAAGCACAGTCCAGACAAAGGAGGTGTGGATCATTTGTTACTGGAATGCAAAACTGCATTGGAGGCTGTGGAGAGGCAGTGCCACACCATAGACTGAGTTAGTATATGATTATTAATGTATTAAAACTTTATGGAAGCCAATGTTTTAATGTTTTTAAAATCAGGGGCACACCAGTTGATGGTATAAGAACTTAAAACAACAAAAGGTGAGGCACTGAAATTGCCATTAAGTCCAGTTAAGGCAACTGCTGTCGCTAGCCTGGAAGCTACTTGGTAATCCATTGTGAACTTCCTCTCATTTTAACAGAGAAACTTTTATTCTCATAAAGAGCTATAGAAACACTTGTTTGAGAATAATCCAATGGACCCCCAAAGTTGTAAAATTTTCTTATTTGCAGTACCTGAATTTCTTAATCTTAGCTGGCTGAACAGTAATCATTGTCCAATGGAATGCTGTTTGGATTTCCCAGGATATTCACACTTTTAGCAAGTAGCAAGACAAGTATGTTTGATGTTTCATTAGAAAGTGTTAGCTGCTGCTTGCCAAGGTATAAAGAGAAGACTAGCTCTTCCTATCTGCTTGTTTTTAATGCCTCTGTTGTTGGGGTTTTTGTCTCATCTTTTTTTGTAGGTGAAAGGCCTTTTATGTGTGAAACATGTGGCAAGAGTTTTGCTTCTAAGGAGTACTTAAAACATCATAATAGAATCCATACTGGATCTAAACCCTTTAAATGTGAAGTGTGTTTGCGGACCTTTGCCCAGCGGAATTCCCTTTACCAGCATATTAAAGTCCACACAGGTATGGTTGCATAGTACCAGAGGAGTGTTCAATCTGGCAAGGAAAATAGCTCACAAGTGTTATAGAAAGGCACTTGGAGAACGTTGCTTTGGTGTTACTATGGCCATAATACAGTGGCTCAGAGTTCTCCAGGCCTCATTTCCTCAGGGCAGAGAAAGCATGGCCAGATTCGTGGCAGCAGGAACTTGGGAAGGTTCCTCACATTATGCTAAACCAGAGACGGCTAGCAGGAACCAGGGTGGTATGATCTTAACCTACTTCCAGGCCATCAGGAAGTAGCCTGTCCCATAAAGATCCCACAGCCTTCAAAATAGTGAGCAAATTAAGAAGGTGACCCTGTGAGGCTCACTTCAGACTCCTTCCTTCTGAATCAGAAGCTTTAGGAGCAAAGTCTGGCCAAACTCTGTTATAGTAGTAGATTTACCTCTACCCACTCTGAGGCGTTCGATTAAACTTGTACGTGCTGTCTGAGCGCTGTGCCACTACCTTAATTTGTGTACCCTATTCTTATGTTTTCTTTTTTGAGATATATTTTCTTATAGCCTTGGAAATTGCTATGTAGCCCAGGATGACCTTTAATTCCTGATCCTCCTCTCTATACCCCTAAAGTGCTAAAGTTACTGGTCTGGCTTCCTTTGTTTATTTATCTGGCTTCCATTATTTATAGTTGTGTTGTTGTTGTGTGTTTTTTGTTGTTATTTTTTGGGACAGGGTTTATGTAGCCCTGACTGCCCTGGAACTTTTTTTTGTAGACCAGGCTGACCTTGAACTCAGAGATCAACCCACCCCTGCTGCCCAAGAACTGGAACTAAACGCTTACATCACTACTGCCAGGCTAATTATATATCTTTTAATTAATTAAGTTTATTTTGTGTGTGGATGTGTATGGGTTATTTAAGTGCCCTGACATGTGGAGGCCAGAGGACAACTTGTGGGAGTTGGTTTTTGCCTTTCCCCACGTGGGTCCTGGGGATTAAATTCAGATCCTCAGGCTTGGCGGCAGGTGCCTTTACTTACTGAGCTGCCTTGTAGGCCCAGTTTCTGGTTCTGATAAAGTGAAAGTGAGAACATGTTAGTATGCAAATGGGGGACAGTGTTTGCAACATGGGGTTTATTGAAAGGGCACATAGCTTCCTGTGGCCTGAGGGCTACAGGAGTATGTATGGATGCTTGTATGATCCACATCTTTCAGATATTACACAGGGTTAAAGAATGTTAGTGAAGATATGTGCACACACGCAAGCATTTTGATATTAGGGCAGTGCATTACAGTGGATAGTAGGCTTGTATTTCATCGATACAGTGCCAGCTGCACACACAGAACTGACCTCCTTCTGGTACAGTTGTAAGGTCTTGGAATTACAGTATAGTAAACTGGTGCCTCTGCCAGATAGTCCTTGAGCCATTGTGATGTCACTTCCCTTGTGGGGAGTGCTCAGACTAGCCAGGGTGTGCAGATGTGTATCCAGAGTTCAAAGAAGACTGAAGATGCTTTTGAGTAGTTGCCTTCTTTCATTGTTCAGGAGAGCGGCCTTATTGTTGTGACCAGTGTGGGAAGCAGTTCACACAGGTAAATGCCCTCCAGCGCCACCATCGCATCCACACGGGAGAGAAGCCCTACATGTGCAATGCTTGTGGACGGACTTTTACTGACAAGTCTACTCTCCGGAGGCACACCTCAGTAAGTGATGGTAGCCTGCTTGTAAACAAAGCCCTTCTGGTCAGTCTGCAGGGTCAGAGGTGGTAATAGGTTCTCTCCTTGGGTGTCGTGAAGTGACAGCTAGCCAATAAGGTGAAGGACCCCTATGGCCAAGCCTATGCTAAACACTTCCAAGCAGTAGCTGCTGATTAGGGTAGATATTTGGTAATTATTACACAGATTTAAAGGTCAGGGAGATCTTTTGTTTCATTTTTTAATATTAACTTTTTGATTGATAAACAGTCCAGCTCTGTTTTCCAGGCTGACCTTGACCTTGGACTTATGACCTCCCATCTCTGCCTTCCATGAGCTAGGATTGTTTTTTTTTAATGGTTGGGTGTCACAGTGTCTGGCCCTAAAGAGAGCCTGTTGTTTTAAAACATGCATGTTATTAATAAGTATCTGTAAATTGGGAAACATAGAGACACATGCAGTGACTCTTGTTTTATTTGTAGATACATGATAAGAATACGCCGTGGAAGTCTTTCCTTGTCATTGTAGATGGCTCCCCCAAGAATGATGAAGGGCACAAGACAGAACAACCCGACGATGAATATGCATCACCCAAACTTTCAGATAGATTACTATCTTTTGGTGAAAATAGCCATTTTAACAACTTACTGGAAGTTCAAGGCAGTGTGCCTGCTGTGCAGGAGAACAGTTCTACAGACACTGCTTGCAAAGCAGTGGTGTCTCAGGACACTCTGCTTACCACTCCCATTAGTGCACTTGGTGAGCTGACTCCACAGACAGTAGTCTCCATGCCTGCACACCTTCCCTCGTTGACCAGTCTGGAGTGAGACCTTGAAGTTGTGTGCCAAGCAGTATGTGTAATTGCTGTTTTCCAGGTGATGCCAGGGGCTGAGGAAAAAGTTGTCTGTGCAAAGATGCAGGCGAGACTGGTCTTGCAGATTTCCCCAGCCTTCCATGACCTAGCACATCTGTATCACACTTGAAGCTTCCCTGTTAACATTCTGATCTGCATGATCTCAGCTACATTTCATCAGCAAACATGGCAGTTAATATAGCTCACTTGACCCTGGTGTAGCCGTACATGTCAATCACACTAATGCTTGATTCTCTTGATGTCTAAACCACTGCTTGTCTTAATCTGAGTACACAGCATTGACCCAACTCGGAAAAGTGCTGTTCGTGGTCTCCTGGTCTCGCCCTGCCTTATACTTCCATGTGTGTTTACTTCATTCTGTCTCTTTAGGGTGTTTTTTCTACAAAGTTAAAGTAAAACTGTGGCCACTTACTTTCAGCTGTTTCTTCCTGAGATAAAAGCAAGTAAGATTTATTCTGGGGACCCTAGAATGGGATTGAAGTAGATGATTCCATTCGTTTCTCTCTAACCCTCCTTTTGTAGACACAAAAAGATGAATGGCAGGTGAAACGTGCAGTGTAGTACCTCAGCATGTGTGCAAGTAAGGAGTCTGTCATAACATTCAACCTGGGATGAGCTATTCAATTTCATTCCCTAAATCAGATTAAGTCAAAGCTGCCCTACCAAAGAACCCAGCAGACAGTTGTCTCTCTTCAGAAGCGTGAGAAATGAAGCCTTGGTGTCAGAGCATTTAGCTAGGCACATTTTCACAAACAGCACGCTGAGTGAGCCTGGCTTGAGTACTGCTGCCAGGCTTTTTTATAATGTCCAGACCCCCCAAGCACCCCTTTTCATAGTGGAAGATGACACTAACTAGTAACTGCTACAAATCCACCTCTCTAGGAGCATGCAAGAATCTAGAGCAGTGGTCCTCAATGACCCTTTCACAGGGATTGCCCTAAACCATCAGACAGTAGCAAAATTAAGTTATGAGGCAGCAATGGAAATAACTGTATGGTTGGGGGTCACCACAACATGAGGAAGTGTATCAAAGGGTCACAGCATTAGGACAGTTGAGAACCCTTGATCTAGAGGGACCAGAAGCCTTGGCATGCTCAGCTTCTATGCCTTAACCAGTGGATTATAAAGAACCAGGAATGTTGTTTCTAATGTTCCTTTGGCTTTCTTGTGCTGAATTTAATAACTGTTCAACAAATTTCATATGAAAAATGCATTTTATGGTACTGCTATTCCTGATACATGGTTGCAGGGCCTTGGGTATGTGGACCCTGTGGTACCTGTGACCCCTAAGCATTAATTTTAAGAGCGCCTTAAAGGGGGAATTCTTATGCTTTCTGGTTGCTTTTCCTCTCTCCTTTTAACTTACTAAACTTGCTATGAGAACACTCTGGTCTCTAAGGGAAAGACACCTAATGTTCAGGGTGAAGATAGATCACACTATGATAGAAACTAAGAGTTCTTACCCAGAGCTCACTTTGTGGTAATACCCTAAGTAGCTGGTAAGGCCACCAAAGGTATTCCAGGTGCTGGTAATATTTCCCATTTGCTCTTGAAAGTTCAGGGCTGAATTATTTCACATTTGGTTATGACCTGGCAATCTAGTTGTGTTTACAGACAAAAGACTAGTGATTGGCACATGACCATTTTATCTGGTAAGAACAAACCTGCGCAGCTGATGTACTGTGTTATGGAATAAAGTCATCTTGATGAGAAGGAATTTAAACAATAGATTATTTTGTTACCTACTGGAAGAACTGTCTTGAATTTGTTTCTTTAGAAGTTCTAAATAAAATTGATTAATGTGTTAATGTCTGCTTTGTAAAGTCCTTCTAAATCTATTTACTTTATGACAGAGTAGGATCTATAGAAATAGATTCTTTAAGTCTAACTTAGTAGCATGAACATTAAAACTTCAAGTCAGGGTCTTCTATTTATACAATCACCACAGATGATTGACTTACATTCTCGAAATCCACAGTGGCACAGGGAGAATGGCCTCTGCTCAGCAGTGGTCAGTCTTGATCTGGGGAGTGTATGTATAGCATAAAGGCTCTCTGCCCTTCTGCAATGCAAAGTCACAGCAGATATCAATGAACACTTTGCTATATACATTTTTGTCTCTTCCCAGTAGAGGAAAGTGAGCTTTAGGGACATAAGCCCCAATGTTACTACCACTTTGTTGTGACTCCAACATTTCTAATCCAAACAGATTTATGCCGTGAGAAAGCAAGACTGCCTTTAGTGAGTTTGTCCCAAATGTACTCTGACCGCATATTACTCTCAGATCATCCATAAGGGTTACTGAAGAGACAACCTGGTACCATTCCAACCATTTTATGTCACAACATAACTTCAAACACTGGAGAGCTCCATAGCCTTTGGTTTTATCAAGGTTTTCTGTAGCAGTTTAAAAAATGGGCCAGGAATTTGAACCTTTAGATTTTTGCTGTTGTTAATTATCTAATCAGAAGTTTGGATTATAATTTAACTTTCTAAAGATTTTATGTGCATGGGACTTTTCGCTGCATGTTTCTATGTTTGTGTACGACGCGCATGCTTGATGCCTAAGGATGCATCAGATCCCCTGGAACTGGAGTTACAGTTGTGAGCCACCATATGGTGCCAGGAATCCAACCACCATAGCTGGACGACCTAGTGAATTCCAGAAGAGGAGCCAGTCCTACTGATCACCAAGCCTTGCCTCCAGTCATAACTTTTAACTTAAGTAACTTACTTCTAAACTGTAGCCTGCAGGTGAGCCTGTTAGGTGAGTATGGCACAACGCCCCTAGCAAAAGTAATGCTGTAAGCTTCAGGGGAACGACTAGTTCTGACCTGAGTCATTTTCTCTAGCAAAAACGAGTCAAAATGTTACTGATAACTTCCACTTTATTTACTGTACAAGTTCACATAAAACAAATGCTCATTTAGCTAAGATAGATTTATTGTTACACGATTTGTTTTATAATGTACTCCCTTGCCTGAGACCACTTAGGGCTTTACAGGGCCTGCTGACTGGTCACAGCTCACACTGCAGCAGGCAGGTCACGGGCATGCTGTGCTCCCAGATTCTCCACAGTTACAAAGGTTTGTATTTGGACGGTTTAAGTTTTTAAGTGCACAATATCAGAGGGAACAATAAATGCACAAGGGCTGGTGCATGTACTTTGGTTATAGTGACACTATCACACATGGTTACAACTGTGCAAAAATACTGTTTTATGTCATAAAAAAAAAAAAAAAGGAATTCACACAAGCTATAAAAATGTTGCCACAAAAGGAAAGCTTTTCTGTAAGGAAGATCGACTGCCATAACTATGAACTCTCCAGATGCACTCAAGTATGAGAACTGTAACAAATCACTGTTTTGTTCATAATATTCTAGAGACCATGAAAGCCTAAAGCCTCGGTACCTTAAGAGAATGTACTGCCCTGTGTCTGGGGGACATTTGAAGGGAGTAAGCTTGCACACCACTGTCTGGACATTTTCCTCATTCTTTTATCGTCTGCAGAAAGTGTGTTCTTGGTATTTTTTTTAGTTGGTCTTGCTACTATGTAGCTTAGTTTACTCTGGAAATCATGTTCCTCCTGCCTCAGCCTCCCAAGTGCTGGGACAAAATAAACCCACCAGGGACTGATCTGAGTCTTTCATTTTGAGATGGAGTCTCACATTGTAACTTAGGCTGGCCTGGAATTCACTAGGTAGTCCAGGCTGGCCTCAAACTCACAGCACTCCTCATCCTTAACCTCCTAGATACTACAGGATTACAAGTGTTCATGATGCCTGCCCCAGCATTTAACTTCAGTAAAAGCAAATAAATGAATTAAAGAAACAGCAAAGTAATACGAATACTACTTTAACAACCTAGCTTCATGGAGGTGTGTTAGGGAACCATGACGAAAGGTAATCTACAGTGTCCTGTAAGACATGTCGGTCTCACTTTAAATGGTTACATCAGAAGACTGAAGTAGGGAGGCAGTGGACAGAGCCTGGCCAGAGTTCAGATGCTCTTCTGCTGGAACTGACTTAGAGCCATTTCCACACCTCATTTCCATGGCTGCCTGTGGCTGCCTGTGAATATAGCAGTAACTCTCTTTTCTATACACTAGAGTTTTAAAATTTTTAAGTATATGCATGTTTTGTCTGCATGTATGCGTGTGCACCACAAGCATGCCTGGTGCCAGCGGAAGCAAAAAGATGGTGGATCCCTTAGGACTGGAGTTATAGACAGCTGTGAACCCCCACATGAATGCTGGGACTTTAACCCTGGATCCTCTGGAAGAGCAAATGAGGCATCTCTCCAGTGCCAATAACTCACTTTTTGTCTTTATATTAGAGATTCTAATGGAGTCAAGAAGTATCAACTAGACTCCATTGCAAATTTTACCTTCGGTAAAGCCAGCTATCATTCAGAAACCCCTAAAGGCATTGAAGGAAAAAGGAGTCCTCATCAGATTCTAGGGCACATTCCCTCTGTTTCAGACATGCAGAGGCCTCTCAGCTTCCTGCACTTACACCCGGTTACCACCATGACAGGGGCCTGACAGACACCTACCACCTGTTCTCATGGGACCAGTTTCAGCTTTGTCTCCTTTTTTTCTTCTTAATAAAAGATTTTTTTACAAATGAGTGTTTTGCTTACATATATGTATAGATTTCATTTACCTGTATGTGTTTATCTGTATGCACATGCTTGTGGAAGGCAAAAGGGGGCACTGGAACTCTTGGGGGAACTGGAGTTACAGGTGGTTTTAAGCCATCCAACACGGGTGCTGGGAATCAAACATGGGTTCTCTGGAAAAGTAATCATCTCTCTAGCCCCCTTTGGCTAATTTCTTTCACTCTTGAAAGAACCGACTTTCTCATCAGTCCTCAAACTCTCCTCATTCAGGCCTGGGCCTAGACAAAGAAAGCTACACTCTACTCCATGGTAAGAGCCTCAAACCCTACTCTAGGACCATCCAAAGATGAAAACACCAATGCCATTTTTACCTGGTTAATCAGGAGTTTCACTGTCACACAATAGCAGCACAGTAGGATGAGATATGTCTAGTAACACAGGCTTTTCAAGCACAAATCATCCCAGCATAAAAATATCTCAGCAAAGGAGACTCAGGAAGCAAGGCCATGTCTACAGTACTGTATCAACATATAAAGTATCAGGGAGTGTCAAAATCTAAAATAACAGAGCATACATCTTACATCTTATGTAAGCCAAATAGGACATCAGAGTTCATACACGCAAATGAAATCCCTCTGTCAGTTAAGAAATAAATCCGGACCCTCAAATACAGGTGACGTTCGTTCTTATCTCACCAGGTATAACATAAACTCTTATGCCACACTGGTAACATTTAACCACCATGTCCGACAATGACACTTCACCACGCAGATTCAGCTGGACTCTGCTCAAGCTTGGCATTACTGGGACCCAGAAGACAATGTGAGGAGTGTGTATACAAAGGAGATGCCAGCTAAAGATGGTTTAACAAATATGAAGAGATTTCCACTCCAATTAAAAGTGGAAACTATCTCTAGAGAAGGGAAAAGTTCTCTCTCATAGGTTTTATGTGAGTGTGTGTGTAAGTAAGAACATAACCAAGGAAATCTACCTTGATATCCATCCATACAACAACAGGACCTCAGGACCTGCCAACAAGTGCTTTCTCCTACTGATGCAAGTGATGTCAACAGATCCTAGCTGTTCTTTTTCTAAGTGTTTGTCATGCACATGTAAGCATATGGGAGATGAGCATATGGAGCAAAACAAAAAACATCACTAACACCTTCAAAACAGCTATAAAAGAAAGCCAAACAGCTTCTACTGAATTACAAACTGATTCCTAATAACCACCCTAAACTAAGCCACTTGTATAAAGGTTGCATCTGGATACCAATGCACAGGGTCTTTGCAAGCATCTATAAAACTGGGTTGAGGACCAGAGTTCAAGAAAAAACACAAAACATGTGGCAACATTAACCATGGTCCCTCAAAATATCAAAAGAACAGGAAAAAGATTTGGCAGTACTTCTCAGAAAACTATGAGGACTCAGATAAGCATGATATACTTTGGTTGTCATGACCACAAACTGAATAGAAGCCTTCGATTCTCATATCATACAGATAGTGAGCTAAAACAATACATAGACTGTGTGGCTGGCTTATTTACAACAGAATTAAGTCATTAAATGGGCATCTCAGAAAGACAGCTCTGCCCGAAGACAAAATAGAAAGGAAGGAGCTGCATGCCACAAAGATGTCGGCGCTTCACTTGAGGTCTCCATCTCCTTCTCCATCCCCTTGGATGGACTTCTTGATACGGAGCAACATGGTGGTCAGCCACTGATCCAAACGTGATATTGAGTCAAACTCCTTCACCTGGTTTAAGAAATGAAGAACAGGAATTATACCCGAAAAACCATTGAAAACACAAGAGGAAAGTGGCCTAAGCTGTTTGAAGATGTTACTGTAATAACCCACTGACTCTGATTGGAATTACTCATTCTAATTTATAAGTTCTCTCACTAAAATCAGTTTTTCTTTTCCTTTATCTCATAAGCCTGTACATTTAACTTTTTGCTATATGTGAACACATATATGGCAGAAATCCTGAAAAGCTATTATGAATGGAAAAATGAATTCTATGTGATATAGGACAAGTGGGCATGGCAGAAAAATCAGGGAGTTATAAGTATTATTTACTGCCCATGGAAAAAACACAAATCAAATAGTTGGGGAATATGAAGGAGAAGACCCTTGATGGATTTCAGCACATGCAAAAGACAATGGCATTTGTGAAAAAGTTCTGAAGATAAAAGAACTGTCTCAGTCCTTTTCACTGTCACTTTAGGACTGTAGTTGAACTCATTTTAGGCAACTCATAAATCTGCTTGACTCTGAACACAAGATTAAGAAAGACAAAAAAGAAAAAAAAAAGGGCTGGAGAGATGGCTCAGAGGTTAGGAGCACTGCTGTTCTTCCAGAGGTCTTGAGTTCAATTCTCAGCAACCACATGGTGGCTCAAAGCCATCTATGATAAGATCTGGTGCCCTCTTCTGGCCTGCAGGCATACATTTAGGCAGAACACTGTATACTGTATACATAAATAAATAAATCTTTAAAAAAAGAAAACAAGTATGAAGAAAGTAATCTATATTACAAATATACCAACCACCCAGTTTTGATACTTTAATTTTAACTATAAACACTCCTTTACATTTAAGATCAGCCTGTTTTCAAAACACCAAAACTGCATATTACAACTCTGTCAAACACTTCTGAACTAGCATTACAGCTAAGTTGCTTCTCAGAGGAAATCAAGAATCAGGGCTTAATATAGCTAGAATTTCTGCATGGTAACTGGTTAATGGAACTAAACTGAAAAAGGATTAGGCTGATTTATTTTATGTGTATGACTGTATATGTAGTCATGAGTGTGTATGCCTGGTGCTCTTAGATGTCAAGATGGCACAGGTCCTCTGGAACTGGAGTGTGAGCTGAGGGGTGCTGGGAACCTAGTTCTAGTCCTCTACAAGAGAAACAAATGTTCTAAACTACAGTGCCATGTCTCCAATGCTTAACGGAACTAATTTGTGAACCATGCAAGATATGATCTTTGGAAAATACAAGCAAGTTGAGCCACACTCAAATAAATGTTCAGAATTTATACAATGCAAAGGAAAAGGAAGTTTTATACGTAAACCTTTAAAAATGCAACATATCCTGAAGGTTTAACTTACTGCTTCAGTGTAAGCTTCACTGTTCTGTTCTTCATGAGCTTCTAGAAGTTTCTGATGGCATTAAAAAAAAAATCAAGAAAAATACTTTAGGCTAGAAAGTCCTGTTTCTGAAGGAATACTTCAAACAGAAATCACATTAGTATCTCATCAACTGATATTCCTAGTATCTCGTAAAATGGGATATACCCAAGCAAAGGTTCTATTTTGTATTGCTATTTCAAGGCTGCATACTTCAGAATAGTGTTAAGCATTCTAACTTTCTTAGCATATGAATATCTACAATGAAAAAAGCGGCCAAGTCCGAGGTACCCAAGTGATGGCTAGTCTTCACTGTCAACTCGACTAAGTTTAGAATCACTATTCAATCACTCCTCTGGGTGTTTCCAGACAGGTTTAAGAGAAGAAGGGAGAACTAAAGAAGAGTGAGCCACCATTTCTTGGGTCCTGGATTGAATGAAAGGAAAGAGCCAGAGAGGCACCAGCATTCCTTTCTTTCTGCTCATTTACTGTGGACTCAGTAACCAGATACCTCATGCCCCTGGTGCCAGAATGGACGATCCAGTGAAACCGTAGCCAAGTTACCTGAAGTTGGATTCTTTGTTACAGCACAATGAATTCAGTAAGCAACATGCTCTCAGAAGACTTACTGACTAAAACTCCACCCATCATCAGTCCCACTTAGGTGTCATCAATCAACAGTAAAGGCTTCTGTCTTCAAAGTTGTTTCAGTACTTACTTTCAATAATTTACATTCCCTGGAGTCAGTAAATGCTGGAAACATTTCCTCATATTTCTCAAGAGCAAGCTGAGGGGAGGAAAACAATCAGTCACTGAAACTTAGCGAACTAGGGAAGTTGTTAATGCTCTATCAGTTCAAAAATTTTATTTCCATCTCATTTAACTGTTTAAGAAATATAATGTTAAATTCTACATCAGAACATAGAAAACATATTTATTTTGAATATTCAATTTTGATTGATAATAACATTTCTAAAATAATTTCTAGATTTTAGTTGGGCTTCTGGAGAGAAGAAACAAAATAAAATCTAATTCACTGCTAGGATCTATGTATGAGCGCTACGTAGAGAAGACCTTCATACCCTTCAAATGCCAAGTGCCCATGCGGTAGGATGGACTCCAGAGTAGTTTTCTCTGTGGCTGTCTGATGGCCAGTGGTGTGTGTCAGGCCCCATCTTACTTTCCAGCTGTCCTCTTGCTTTGCAGCTTTCTCTGACCTTCATTCTATTCTAACTCCACTTCTGACGTTTGTTGTTTGTGCTTTTTGTTTTTTTAAAATGAGGGCTTAGAAGTCTACACCTTAAATCCCTGAATTTAGGAGGCAGAGGCACGCAGATCTTTGTGAATTTAAGTTACCCTGGAACTACATAATGAGTTTCAGGATAGCCAGGGCTATATAGTAAGACCCTGTCTCAAACAAACAAACAAACAAACAACTCCCTCCCAAACATACATACATACATACATACATACATACATACATACATACATCCGGGCCAAGGAGGTTTTTAACAGATAAAGGCATTTGCTACCATGCCTGACTTGAGTTTGATCCCTGGATCCGATATGGTGGAAAGAGAAGACTAATTCCTAAAAGGTGTTCTCTAACTTCCACACGAGTGCTGTAATATATCCACATTTACCCGCCCCCCCAATAATTAAATAAGCAAGCATATGTAAAAGGAACAAGACAGTGTATTAATTTTACGTCTTAGTTCCCTAATCTACCTAAATTAACCATTGAAGGACACCTGAAGAGGACAGCATTGTAGTTGCTCAAAGATTCAAACTCACATACCACGGAAGAACTATTACTTTTACTTTGTGTGTAACAGGAGACAGGTAATAAGTATGTGTTCATGTGGCTGTGTGCCCAAGCATGTTAGGGTGTGTGTATGTGGCATCCTGAGGTCAATGCCAAGTGTCTCTCTCAATCATCCTCCACCTTATTTTTGAGATGGGGTTCTTCCTGAACCTGAAGCTCATCACTGAGCCAGACTGGCTAGCCAGCCAGCTTTAGGCACCCGCTGATCTCTGCTCTGCTCCTCAGTGCTGGAGTTACAGATGGGAGCTAGGATACCTGGCTGTTATGTGGGTGTTGGGCATCTGAACTTGGGTCAGTTCGGTGCTTTATCAACTGAGCCCTCACCACAGCTCTTAACACCTGTAGGAAAAGACATCAAGGATGACAAAGCGTCTGTCCTCAAGGGTTCAGTCATCACAAAGGAGCGCATTCTCACCTTTGCATTTAGCTCATCCACTATAAAGTGACAGAGTGCTGCCTTGAAGAAGTAATCCTTCGCACTGTACTTCAACAAGGGGTTATCCATAGTGTTTGCTCCCACCTAGGCAGAAGACAGCAGGGCAATATTATACGCAAAGCAATTCACTGCTTACTCATCTGTTTTCCTTTTTTAAAATGCCTTTCACTACCTATACTGATACACTCCATACCAAGTAGTACAAAGTTTTACTAGATAAGAAATAATTATGAGGGACATGAACTTTTAACAACGCCTGGAAGATGATGGAGAGGTCTAAGCTTACCCTGGTTCTTCCTATGAAATACAACTAGAAGTCTGCTGTTTCTTAAACAAACCAACCAACCAACCAAACATCTATGGACATAGGGCACAGGGGAGCCAACCAGCCAGGAACATGACATCAAGAAAAATCACCTGGGGCAGGGGCTACTGGGCTTTCTTCTTTATTGTAATCCCAATATGAAAATTAAGAACCCAGCATCCAGAAGTTCCAGGAGGAGTCAATTAAAAAAGAGGTAAAGGTCGCACGAGGCCTAACAGGGGTGAGACTTCCAAAAATGGGAGTCTGAGCTTCTGCCTCCACCAACACACCTAAATTCCCCAGTCAGTATTAAAGAGGGCCAGTGCAGAGAAGGATGATGTAAATTAGATACAGCCTCAGAAGGTGAAGGGCACCAATCACAGCAGAGCTCAAGGTGAAGGTAACCAATCACAGCAGAGCTCAAGGTGAAGGTCACCAATCACAGCAGAGCTCAAGGTGAAGGTAACCAATCACAGCAGAGCTCAAGGTGAAGGTCACCAATCACAGCAGAGCTCAAGGTGAAGGTCACCAATCACAGCTGAGCACAAGGTGAAGGTCACCAATCACAGCTGAGCACAAGGTGAAGGTCACCAATCACAGCAGAGCTCAAGGTGAAGGTCACCAATCACAGCTGAGCACAAGGTGAAGGTCACCAATCACAGCAGAGCTCAAGGTGAAGGTCACCAATCACAGCTGAGCACAAGGTGAAGGTCACCAATCACAGCAGAGCTCAAGGCGAAGGTCACCAATCACAGCTGAGCACAAGGCGAAGGTCACCAATCACAGCAGAGCTCAAGGCGAAGGTCACCAATCACAGCTGAGCACAAGGCGAAGGTCACCAATCACAGCAGAGCTCAAGGCGAAGGTCACCAATCACAGCAGAGCACAAGGCGAAGGTCACCAATCACAGCAGAGCACAAGGCGAAGGTCACCAATCACAGCAGAGCACAAGGCGAAGGTCACCAATCACAGCTGAGCACAAGGCGAAGGTCACCAATCACAGCAGAGCACAAGGCGAAGGTCACCAATCACAGCAGAGCACAAGGCGAAGGTCACCAATCACAGCAGAGCACAAGGTGAAGGTCACCAATCACAGCTGAGCACAAGGTGAAGGTCACCAATCACAGCTGAGCACAAGGTGAAGGTAACCAATCACAGCGAGTATAAGGTAAGGGTCACCAATCACAGCAGAGCTCAAGGCGAAGGTCACCAATCACAGCTGAGCACAAGGCGAAGGTCACCAATCACAGCAGAGCACAAGGCGAAGGTCACCAATCACAGCAGAGCACAAGGCGAAGGTCACCAATCACAGCAGAGCACAAGGTGAAGGTCACCAATCACAGCTGAGCACAAGGTGAAGGTCACCAATCACAGCTGAGCACAAGGTGAAGGTAACCAATCACAGCGAGTATAAGGTAAGGGTCACCAATCACAGCAGAGCTCAAGGCGAAGGTCACCAATCACAGCAGAGCACAAGGTGAAGGTCACCAATCACAGCAGAGCACAAGGCGAAGGTCACCAATCACAGCAGAGCACAAGGTGAAGGTCACCAATCACAGCTGAGCACAAGGTGAAGGTCACCAATCACAGCAGAGCTCAAGGTGAAGGTCACCAATCACAGCAGAGCTCAAGGCGAAGGTCACCAATCACAGCTGAGCACAAGGCGAAGGTCACCAATCACAGCAGAGCTCAAGGCGAAGGTCACCAATCACAGCTGAGCACAAGGCGAAGGTCACCAATCACAGCAGAGCTCAAGGCGAAGGTCACCAATCACAGCAGAGCACAAGGCGAAGGTCACCAATCACAGCAGAGCACAAGGCGAAGGTCACCAATCACAGCAGAGCACAAGGCGAAGGTCACCAATCACAGCTGAGCACAAGGCGAAGGTCACCAATCACAGCAGAGCACAAGGCGAAGGTCACCAATCACAGCAGAGCACAAGGCGAAGGTCACCAATCACAGCAGAGCACAAGGTGAAGGTCACCAATCACAGCTGAGCACAAGGTGAAGGTCACCAATCACAGCTGAGCACAAGGTGAAGGTAACCAATCACAGCGAGTATAAGGTAAGGGTCACCAATCACAGCAGAGCTCAAGGCGAAGGTCACCAATCACAGCTGAGCACAAGGCGAAGGTCACCAATCACAGCAGAGCACAAGGCGAAGGTCACCAATCACAGCAGAGCACAAGGCGAAGGTCACCAATCACAGCAGAGCACAAGGTGAAGGTCACCAATCACAGCTGAGCACAAGGTGAAGGTCACCAATCACAGCTGAGCACAAGGTGAAGGTAACCAATCACAGCGAGTATAAGGTAAGGGTCACCAATCACAGCAGAGCTCAAGGCGAAGGTCACCAATCACAGCAGAGCACAAGGTGAAGGTCACCAATCACAGCAGAGCACAAGGCGAAGGTCACCAATCACAGCAGAGCACAAGGCGAAGGTCACCAATCACAGCAGAGCTCAAGGTGAAGGTCACCAATCACAGCAGAGCTCAAGGTGAAGGTCACCAATCACAGCAGAGCACAAGGTGAAGGTCACCAATCACAGCTGAGCACAAGGTGAAGGTCACCAATCACAGCTGAGCACAAGGTGAAGGTCACCAATCACAGCAGAGCTCAAGGTGAAGGTCACCAATCACAGCAGAGCACAAGGTGAAGGTCACCAATCACAGCAGAGCTCAAGGTGAAGGTCACCAATCACAGCAGAGCACAAGGTGAAGGTCACCAATCACAGCAGAGCTCAAGGTGAAGGTCACCAATCACAGCAGAGCACAAGGTGAAGGTCACCAATCACAGCAGAGCACAAGGTGAAGGTCACCAATCACAGCTGAGCACAAGGTGAAGGTCACCAATCACAGCAGAGCACAAGGTGAAGGTCACCAATCACAGCAGAGCACAAGGCGAAGGTCACCAATCACAGCTGAGCACAAGGTGAAGGTAACCAATCACAGCGAGTATAAGGTAAGGGTCACCAATCACAGCAGAGCACAAAGTGAAAGTTACTGATCACAGCAAGACCTGAAACTTACTACAGAAGCAGCAGACAATTTCAGGTAATGGAAATGTTAAACTGTCTAAGTTTGCTTAAAGGAGCTCTAAGAAAAAAATTCCTCAATAGGTATACAAAAATACTTGAGTGCTGTGTTTAGGGTTCTGGGTTCAATCCCTAGAATTACAAAGTAAAACAAATAAACAAAACAAAACAAAAAACCATCAATGAAGAAGCACTTGGAGCTAGAGAGACAGCTCATTAGTCAAGAGCACCCAACTTCAGCTCCCAACATGTACATCATGTGGCTCATAACCATGGTAACTCTAACAATCCCCTTCTAATCTAGGTGATCCTCTCATGGCCTCAAACCCACTAACATAGCTGCCACTTATCATAAAAGAAGGACAGATCAATTCCTTCAAGTTGTCCTCTATTTGCCATAGGTGGCACTTATACTCTCCACATATAAAGTAACTAAATGTAACATTTTATTTATTTATGTTTAAATTTATTTATTTTATGTATATATCTGCTTTATCTGCATATACACTTGCATGGCAGAAGAGGGCATCAGATCTCATTACAGATGGTTGTGAGCCACCATGTGGTTGCTGGGAATTGAACTCAGGACTTCTGGAAGAGCAGCCAGTGTTCTTAACTGTGGAGCCATCTCTCCAGCCCCTAAAAATTTATTTTAAAGACTGAAAACCTAGAACAAAAGACAAACAACAAAACAAAACTGAAATCCATAGAATGCTAAAAATGCTTGTAAGTAAGTTTATTTTCAACCATAAAGGACTTGTATCCTAATATCTAGGATTAAATTACTTCTAAATCTCTCACCAAAGATGAGAAAATGGCCAGCGAGCACATGAATATTAGTATCACTCATCAGAAGAGAAAGAACAGATTACCCTTCCTATTCATTAGGGATCATGGAGATGTTGGTGAGGATTGGGAAAGCTGAGCCCCGGACACTGTGCCAGGAATGCTCAATGATCCAGTATGCTGTGAGAGTCTGCTAGCTCCTCAGCAAGCTAGGCACTGATATACTAAGAAGCCCAACAATCCTCATTCCATTCCCAAGTATGGAGTCAAGACCACTGAGAACATGCTCCCACACAGGTTAAGGGCAAATGCTCACAGCAGCATATCCTTAACAGACCCAGGTGGAGGCTCCCTAAATGCCTATGAACAGATGAACATGAAAACCAGAGTATTACTCAGCCATGGAAAGCAATCAAACATTGACACATGTTACAATATGAAGAATCTTAAAAAATAAAATCAGTCACAGAAAACAGATGGTGCAGTATTCCATACACGTGGAAGGGTCAGGAATGGCAAATCAGGGAATAGAAAGTGGGTTGTTTTCCTGGCTTCTTTTGGAAGTGATGAGAAGGCTCTAGCGGTATGCAGTAGTGATGGTTACAAATTTGTCAAGGTGACAACAGTGTCCTCACCTGCTCATAGATCTCGATGGCTTTCTGGTACTGCTCCAGCTGTGCAGCGTAGGCTGCCACCTTCAGCAGACACTTGTTAGCAGAGCTGAAAGTAAGACAGTGCAGAGTAAATGACAATCCTGAGGATCCCTGGTCTAAGGACACTTGCTTAGACGACAAAGATGGCATGTCCTTTATCACATATGAAAGCCTGCCACTGATATGAAGAAAAGCACTTGCCTGTTAGATTCTTCTCCTTTGTAATAATCAGCAGATTGTTCATAATGCGCAATAGCCTGAAAGTACATACAGTTAATTTACAAACAATTCACTCAAAGATTTGCATTAAAAATGACATGTTGAGGCTGGTAGGATGGCTCTGTAGGTAAAGGCATTTGCTAGCAAGCCTGACAATCTGAGTTTGATTCCTGGGACTCAGGAGAGAAGGGATTTATTTCTGCAAGTTGTCTCCTGACTTCCAAAGTGTGTCATGGAAAATATGTGTTATCACAAAATAAGTGAATTTATGTAATAAAAAATTTAAATCTACATGTACACAGATTTTTTTCTGATAATTAAACTTATTCAGTGACAAATCTTTTACAACTTGGCCTCCTCAGCCAACAGAATAAAGCATGAAGCCCTAAAGCCTCCTGGAGACAGAATGCTTATATTCATCATCTGTGGTGGCTTGAATGAAAAATGTCCCTCTTAGGCTCACATATCTGACAACTGGGTCCGAGTTGGTGGTGCTGCATAACAACATTATGGGTACAGGTTTGCTGCAAGAAGTACATGACTGAGCATCATCTCTGAGAGTTTATAGCATCACCCTGTTTTAGTACAGGTTTGCTGGAAGAAGTACATGACTGAGCATCATCTCTGAGAGTTTATAGCATCTCCCTGTTTTAGTTCCTTCTTTCCTCTAAAGTTGAAGATGCTGCTGCATCTTCTTGGTTTCCTGCTTCTGCCACAATGTCTGTCATTTGCTGTCATGTCTTCCTGTCATAATGAACTCTATTCTGTAGAACTCTAAGCCAAAATAGGTTCTTTGCTCCATAAATTGCTTTTGGACATGCTGTTTTATTAAAAGCAACAGAAAAGTAACCAATAGTTTCCTTCACTTACAGCAAACAGCCCAGCTTCCACTGCAGCCAGGGTGGCCATGACTAGTTCTCTAATAAAAGATGAAGAGCCAAACATCTTATTCTGCATTCTTCCCTTGATCTTTTCTATTTTCCGAAAGATAAAAGACATGGCCAAGTCTGGTAGACTGAAGCCATAGACTGAAGATGGCAGAATTCTGTCAACCTGCTTCCCAGTCAACCCCTTACCCCAGCATACTCACCATGATCAAATGTACTCTAAGCTAAGTGAGTGTTAGCTTACAGTGCTGTGAAGCTGTTATGCTCTACAACTTAGAGCAGCAGCCCTGACAACACACCCTATCAGAGTCCAATGCAAAGTAGAACAGGATGACATATACTGCTTTGGCAAGCCTGATGGGGTTAGATTCTGGGAAGAATTAGCTGCTTTTCAGGCAGTTACAGGGGAAACAGATCATGTACACAGGAAAGGGCCTGAAAAACCAAAGGCCTCTTCAGCCCAAATGGCAACAGGTAAGTCTACAGGAGGCTTTCAAGCAGGGATCAGGCAAGCATTTTCTACAATAGCTCAAATTATACATTGGGGTCTAATTGCTGATGAGCTCTAGTGGCAGGTACTCACTGATCCTGTGACAACACAGGAAAAAATGCTATATCCTAGAGATTCACAATAAACTTCAGTTTTGCATGATCTAAACAGTTTTGAATGTTAACTTTGTGAGGGAAGGCTAGAGGCATGTAGAAGTCAAGGACCTTTGTAGAGCTGTTTTTCTCCTTCCACTTTGTCTGGGTTCTGGGGATTGGACTAGTTTATCAGGCTGCACAGCAAGTGTTTACCCCCTGAGCCATTTCACTGGCCCAATTTCATGTTTTGTATGTGCCATAATGCTTTTGCTTCTAATGATTAAACAGCAAAACACCATTGTCGGCTTCCAGACATAGAGAAGCAAGCAGCAGGTTTGTAGTCCCTTGCCATCATTTACAAAGCTTTCCCAATAAGCTCCAGATACACAACCAGTAGCACATGAAAACTGGACTGAAAGTGTGAGGCACTGACATAAGAAAACAAATGGAACAAAGTGGGCTTGGGAACTATAGCTGAATACGCTCTGAAAGCCTGTGGCCTCTGCCCATCTGTAAAGTAGTGATCACAGCTGCCAGAGGCAACACTACTGAAGACTCTGGATTGTAGAGCATCCAACAGACCTAGAACAATTCTTCAATACGACACATCTAATGTGTACTTTAGACACATAGCCCACCTACCTAATATGCTCCCCAAACAGATTTCCTCAGTATTATAAAAGGAAAAATAAAAATAAAAACAACTTTGATGTTAAACATGTGATCTATAATTAAAGATAAAGTACCAAGACAGAAGGAAAACAATAGGCATACTATAACCCCCTCTTAACAATACAAAATTCCATACAAAAGCGGTAGGGACAACACAGTCCTTTGGAATGCTTCTCAGAACTGTCACACACATGGTTCCACCTCCCTCAGAAATGCAAGCTCTGTAAGGGAAGGCCCAAGACTGTTGTTCACCATAGCATCCCTGAACCCAGGATAAGGCCTACCGTATGGCAGGTGCTTAGTAAACACAAGTGAATGAACAAAAGAGTGGCACTACTAGACCTCTGTCGATATTCTAAGTAATACAATGGAACAATAACAAAAAGGATTTTCAGCAAATTCATGATTGGGAAAACAAAAGCCCTTGGGGGCTGGGGTGTAGCCCAGTGGCAGAGCAAATTCTTGGCCTCTACGAGGCCTTGGAATTGATTGCCTGGTCTCCTACACCTCCCTTCTTCTGAACTGTTCATATTCTTTCAACTGCTTAGTGCTGTTTCCATTGTAATAAATGCATCAGGGCAGGAAAAACATACTGGCTCCTGTAAAAAGCCTGGACCATAGACCCTCTTCTTAGGGAGAGGGAGGTGTCCTCTTTCCAGTTCTTCACTAAGAGCAATGAACAGAGCTGAGCTGAGAGATATGGAGCTGCTAATATTCATCAGGAGATTATGCATTTTAAGTTTTGTTTTTGTCGTTTGTTTTGCTTTGCTTTGTTGACAGTGTCAGTGGAACTGGCTTGAAACTTGCTATGTAGAGTAGACTGTGCTGGCCTTGGACTCACAAATATCCAACTGTCTCGGCCTCCTGAACGCTGGGATTAAAGCCACACCTGGCTGTAAGGTTTGATTTTAATTATTTATTTTTTTGAGATTATAATCACATCATTTCCTCCCATCCCTTTTCTCTCTCCAGATCCTGCTTGCTCTTTCAAATTCATGGTCTATTTTTTTTCCACTGATTGTTGTTAACTTTCAGAAGAGGAGAGAGATGAAATCTTTCAACCTCCTCTTCTGAGATGGTAATCTTAGGTGCAGAAGTTACATCAAAAGTTTCTTTTTTTTTTTTTAATAATGCTAATCAAACCAATGCCCTGAATCCATGTTTTCCCAAGTTTTAACAGAAAGACTCAGGAAAGGAGAACAGCCAGTTAGCAATGGCTCTTTCCTCCAGTGGCATATTAACTTCCTGGCATTTGTGGACCCTGGTGCTGAAAGGGACCCCACTGTATCTCACCATTTCAACCTTAGGAATCCATTGCACAGATGGAACACTGTTAATGAACCTTAAAAGAGGTTCAAGTCCCTTACAGCAAACAGCCTCAAGTCAAAGACAAAGCCACGGCATGTGCCCATCCTATGCTGTAAGCAATACTATTAACCCAGGTTTTTCAGAAGCCAAAACCAGAAACAAGCTATGTCTCCCCTGGGTCACTCAAGGATCACCTATGTAAGACCTGCTTACATGCTGGTGAGTATTTTACCTCAGGAAGCTACAGGAAGTCATTTGGATGTATGATGGCACATCTCACTGCCTAATAGATAAAATCTGTGAATGAATCAAGAGAATGAAGAGACATCTGTCATACCGACAGTGAATAATATTTAGAACAAACCAGTACTTCAGGGTAATTTATTTCTCATACATAAATTTCACACTTCACTCACCACAACTTTGTGAGTCCAACCAGGAAGAAGAGAAGACAAGGACATTTTTAACAATGTAAGAGCCTCAAAGTCAGGGACTGTGATAAGCTAGCTCTTTTGTCCATGTCTGCATGTGTATATGTGTAACATACACATTTTTTTTTTGAGACAGTGCCTTGCTATGCAGCCATACTGGCCTGGAGCTTACAACCCTTCAGTCCCAAACTCCTGACTAGTGGGATCATGTGAACCACCACATCAGTCTTTATTTCTTAAATTACTTTCAACAGAACAAGATGCATGAGTGAAAAAAGGTGCCACCTACTGGTTAATTCACAGAATGACAGAAAGAGACCAGGCAATAGAAGCTCAAGGGCCACCATGACAAACCAAAAGAAGAAAAATGACAGCACTAGAAGCCATTTCATTCACCCCCATCCTGTGGAGCCTGTGCAGTTAAGTGGTTATCCAAGACATCTCCTGGTACAAGGAATGGGTTCCAGACCAGAGTGCTCTTCTGACTGCCAGGCCAGGGTGGTCTTTCTGACTTCCATGGGCCTAGAAGCAACCCAAAATGATGTCTGTACATATTCCACATCATCCACAAGATCCACTCAATCCAGTAAAAAGACAATGCCCATCCCAATTGCTGAGATTAAGTCCTAGGCACAGATGACCTGTTCCCTCTCATTTCTTTATTAATACTACACCAGAAAACAACTGCAGACTCTATTTACCCCTCCCTTCCACATACACACAAGTGAGATAGCCTTCTTTAGAGCAAGACCAGAGCTTCCTCAGAAAAACAGTAGGAAGTGTGGCTCTCTGTCTGTCTCTCTACCTCTACCTACCCCCCTCTCTCTCGTGTGTGTGTGTGTGTGTGTGTGTGTGTGTGTGTGTGTGCGTGTGTTGGGGGTGAACAGCATGAAGCAAATGCAAGCAAAATTCTGTGTAACCAACAAATGTGGCAGCTGGTATGACATCAGTTCCAGATGCTTCCTGGATTTGTGACTATGCCAGAGAGGGGACACAGTATGTGTACTTACTCATAACTATTTGTTCAGAACTTTTACTATGTCCTGGGCTTTGGGACCTCTCAGAAAGGCAGAGACAGAACTCTGCTGACATGACACCAAGACCAGAGGTGAGAAGGAGACAGAAACACCAGAATCATGAGCAAGTATATACCACAGAATGAGATGTGGTACGTGGCTGTAAGATAAGGTGAAAAAATGGGTAAGTGTGTATTTGCAGAGGTGTCATCTGGTAAGTATTCCTGAGGTCTATAATCTGAACTAGGGGGTCATGAGCTAGAAAAGGTGATAAAGGACACAGGGAGTCATCTTGTGGATGTGTGAGGGAGAGCTGAGCAGGCAGAGGGAATGGCTGGTACCCAGGCCCAAGGGCAGTTCATTTAGTACAGGCAAGGAACGGCACAGCATGGAAGCTCAAGCAGCTAGAGTAAGGGAGACAGAGCAGAGAATACGAGAAACTTGAGGCCCCAGGGGTGGCTAGAATATGGGGGACAGAGCAGGAGAATACGAGGAATTTGAGGTCCCAGCGGTACACGAGTGGGGTGAGAGGAGCAACTTGGTCGTGACAAGCTAGTGCATGTCTCCAGCTCTTCCTGAAGGGTGTGCCAACAAATGCTGTCCACAGTGGCTGGAGAGATGATTCAGTGGTCAAGAGCACTGACTGTTCTGGTTCCTAACACCCACAGGGAGACTCAAATAATCTGCAACTGCAACTGGGGGATCTGATACCCTTTTCTGACTCCCAAGGGCACATATATGCAGAAAAACACTCATACATATAAAATGAGTATTAAAAAGACTATAAGCAGAGGAGGCAGGCTGACACACAAGCATCAAGGTTCACTGCAGTTGCTCTGCTATGTGAGAGTCTGAGATGAGGGAATGAGGAAGCAGATGTGCGAGACCAGCTGGAGAGTTCTGTTCCTGATCCAGAAAACTGGGGACAAGGTACTAAGAAGCGCTGAGACACAGATGTAGTGAGAAAATTGACCACAGAAACTCTTCAACTAGATGGGTCTAGAGAAAGGGCAAGCAAGTCTGATGACCAGAGACTAGGGGTAGGGGTGGCACTTGAGGAGAGAATGCAGTCAAAGACCTGCTGGCTCAGAGACGACTGGTACCCAAGAAGAGAAGCTGGCAAGCAGGGCATGGGGAGAGCAGCGATGCTGAGGGAGTAATGTGACCGAGGCTGCAGAGTTTGCCTTCAGCTTCTCCAGAGCCTCAGAGCGCTTCACTAGACAGCTGCAAAGTCTTTTGACCATTCTGACATGAACCAAAGCACAGACGACAGGTGAGCTAGGTAAATCTCAGGCACTCACTCCAGGTAAGCAGCCCCTTTATTCAGCTAGGCAGGCCTAGGCAGTCTCCGCCATGACACATCCGAGTCAGCTGGGAAAGGGAAGGAGAGGTTTGCTAAGAGGCCAAGCCTCTACCATCTGCACGTGTGGCTAGTGCTTACCTTCTCAATGTCCACAAGCTCTGTCTCATAGATCTCAGCAATGGTGATATGGTGCTTGGCTGCGATTGTGAACCTTCCCTAGGGGAGAAAACTGAGTTATACACCTGCTTTACCTACGCAAACACCAACCAGTTTAGGAACAAGAAAAAGTACACCTCTAAAGCAGCTTAAGGACTCCACCCCACAGCCATTCAAGCAATGCAATGTCTTACCATGTCTGTGTAAATGTCGATGGCTGCATTTAAGCAGTTGATAGCCTCTGAAGCGTTGGCATTTAAGAAAAACAATGAAAAATTTATTCAGTGAAAGAGGGTTCAGCTGAGCCCAATTCCTGGCTGCTACTGATGGTAAGGAGGAACAATTTGGAGTGGAGGGTGGGCAGGTTGGTTAGTAGGAGCAGACACAATCATGCACAATACAGATTCATTAGTGTAGCTTTGTTCCTAGCAGCTCCTCTGGTGTTTAAAAGCAGTGTGGCTGCAATAATCCTGGCTTAGTAACTCTTAAGGGGTCCATCCAGGTGGCAGGTTGTATTACAAATGAAACAAGACCACAGGGATTGCCACCAAATACACCATTTACATTGATAAAATACAAGGTAAATGTAGTCTTCATTAATGTTATGTGTGTCTACATTAATTTTGGAAAATATCACTTCTTCACAAGAAAAAGACCATTTCAATGGTCTCCATTCTTTAGGCAGCCAACATCTAAAGCACTTTGAAATACTCGTTCATCTCTTAAGTCTTATATAAATGTGTATACTGGTCAAAGATGCTAACTTTCAGTATGCTAACCTAACAAAATGGTCTCTGTATTCTGCTTAATGAAGGGAAAACCTCAGGATAACAATGCTAATAAATTATATCACTTCCTAGAACAGTGAGCCAGAAAGTTTCCTGTCACAGAAAAGTGAAAGAGGCAGCAAGGAGGCAAGCTTAACAGGAGAAACAGAAAAGTGACAAGAAGGACAAAAACGAGAAGCAACTGTTCCCTAAAGTACATTTTAGAATGTCCATTCACTGCTACACCTCACAGACTATAGGAAAACAGACAAAGCTTATTGATTACACCACTCAGGCCCAGTGTTCCTTCATCAGCAAGTCCCTTTCCAGTGTTTTTTTTTAGAAACTGTAGCCATCCCAATACTCAGCTCCTTAATTTAAATTAGCACATGAGGATGTACCAGGTCAAAGTACATTCTATGAAACCCAGAACTTTGCTTTCTTTGAGGTAGGGTCTCATTTTATATACATACATATATATATGTATATGTATATATATATATGTATGTATATGTATATGTATATATATGTGTGTATATATATATATATATATATGTATATCCCAGGCTGGTCTGCAACTCCCAAGCCTCCAGCCTCAGTCTCCCAAGTGCTGGGATCATAGGTGTGTGTCACCACAGCCAGCCCCAAACCAGAGACTTGGATGCTTGTGTGATATTCCACAATATGAAGGCATTGTAAGTCTGCTGTGCCACCCCCACCCCCATTCTGCTTATACCTATGGTGTTCAGTTTCTCACTTAGGAAATAAGAATATGGCTAACCCTTCTAAAATAAAATAAAAATAAAAAAGCTGGACATTTTCCTTTGGGATACAGTCCTAGAAGTTTAGATTTGTAGGTTAAACAAAATAGACTACAAAAGAAAAAAGACATAGAGTGGGGGGTGGCGGCAGCAGTGCATACCTTTAATCCCAGCACTTGGGAGGTAGAGGCAGGTGGATCTCTGTGAGTTTGAGTGAGGCTAGCCTGGCCTACAAAGGGAGTTCCAGACAACCAGGGCTACACTGAGAAACCCTGTCTTGGAAAACCAACCAACCAACCAACCAACCAAAAAAGACTAAAGATAGCCATGTACACATACAGGATTTTAATACTTTAGTTTAATACTTTTCCAAAAGGAAATAACATTTGCAAAACGTTACTACTTTTAAAATCCAAAACTGTTTAAAGAGTTTTGAAGAGCACTTAGGAAAACAATAGAGTGCTGTGTGGGTAAGACACCGTCGACACCTTCTTAACCACTCCCTCACTACATAAAACCCATTGAGGAGTACAGTAACATTAGGATTTCCTTCTTAGTTCAGGAACATGTTTCACGAAGTTGAGATAAGGGGCTTGTAATCCCAGAATTTTGGAACCAGAGGCAGAGGGTGCAGAGCTTTAGCTACACTGACGAAAACCTGTCTCAAATGTCCCTTAACCCTTCCAAATTAATGTCTTTATGATTAAAGAGTAGATATTATTACATTTACAAAATTTCCTTTTTATCCCATAATGCAAGAATTCTTACTACCAGGACTCAGCGTGGCCTCAACCTCAGTGCCACAGGGAATGCTAAGCCAGTCACACAGAGCTCCTGAGCGGCCTTACCTTGAGGGTCTGCTTTCTTGTAAGCATTCCCAGCGTCCACAAAGCTGGTGGCAGAGTCATGCTTGCTCTGAAGCTGCATGTGGAGCTTGGCGGCTTGACAAAATGCATTTCCTGCAGCTGAAGAAGAACAAGAGACCAGGCATCAATTGAAACAAGTGTATCTATCTGGGTGTTAGTCAGTTCCAGAGGCCTGCCAAGCATCCTGGACACAGCCTCCTTTCTCAATGACTGTTAGCCAGAATTTATGCTCTTGAACTCCAGTCCACACCATGAGAAAGACCAACAAGGGGCGCCTAGTTCACACAGTTAAAGAAAGGCAAAGCACTGAAACCAAGGGTATTTATCTCATCTCTCAATCCAGTGTCCTTGGCTCTCAGGTATCATCACTGAATCTGCTCCTCTAGGAAAAACATGACAAAGAATGGCGTGAACCCTTAGGGTCTGGGGGAAAGATGTGGTGTGCTAAGGTAGGATCTTGTCTTTCCTGAAGCTAAACTCAATCCAACTCTGCCTCAGCCCTTTCATGTGTCAGGACTACAGTCAAGTGCTACCATGCCCAGGCTCATGTTCTGAACGCTTGGCCTCCAGCGTTCCTTTCCAAAGGAAGCCACACAAACTCTGGAGCCTGCTCCAGTTTAATTTTTGGTCTGTCCCTCTGTTTCTGACAAAAGAGTACACGTGAAATTTAGAAATCACTGACTACCTAGCTTGGCATGGGTGCTCCTGTGGTCTGAATGTTGGTATCCCTGACCCTTCATATTTGAGTATCCAAATGGTATGTATAGTATTAGGCCCTTTAAAGGAGTGGTTAATCCACACAGTTATAGTGGAATTAGCACCCTTACAGAAGACACTGAAAGGAGAAAATTGCTTTGCTCCCTCTGCCATGAGGAATGAAGCAACAAGATGGCATTTTAGAAGTGGAGAAGAGTCCTCACCAGATGCAAAGTCTACTGGCACCTCAACCTTGGATTTTTCTGTTCCCTACGCTCTGAGCAATATATTTCTGTATTTTATAAATTCCTCAGATGAAGGTATTTTGTTTTAGCAGCATAAAAGGATTAAAGCAAACACCAAACAGTGAGAACTGGCCTTTGGGCTAGAGTTGGATCAGAATAATCCCTGCTAGCAGCTGGAGAGCCACATTAAGACGTACAAGACTCAGAAGCACCAAGGCCAAGCTAGCTGTAGGAAGAAACCAATCAATCAGGACCTTTGCTTGACTCCACCTTGGAAGAATGAGTGACCTGGACCTGCCATGAAGTGCTTGGGAGGGCCTAGCTCCGGAAGCACTGGTGCTGGTCACATTCATCACTGTAGACAAACCTTTCCAACAGCACATCCCAGCACACTTCTCATTTCTTTACAAGCCCCACTGGCATTTTACTTTCGACCATGTTTACTGTCCCAGAAGTAATCATGGCCTATCCCTTTCCTGCTGAGGGTACATCTACCACCCAGGTAACAGTTGGTGCTGGCTATACAATTCCATGCTGCCACTTCATTGCTTGGAACACAAATTCCAATCACTGCTAACAAGAGCAGATTGGTCTCTCTTGACCTGAAAGTGTCTTTAAAGGAGAATAGTCTCTGGGAAGTTACCCAACTTGTCAGTCTCAACGGTGGCTGAAAAGCATTAGCTTAATCATTATAAAAGAACTTTTAAAATTATAGAGACAAAATGGTGTCACGATCACCATCAGTATGCCACTGCTTTAACTTCAAGGCCTTGTTTATTTACTCAATTAACAAATACTATACTGACTATCCACCACTTCAGAGACACAGTGTGGACCCTGGAGATGGAATCAGATTGCAAACTCATGTGACCTTCCAAGGCACAAGCTAGTGAGGGCCACCATGTGATGATTCGTGTAAATATAAATAACTAAAACACCTAGCTGGTAATATGGGCAGTGTGGAAGAGTGAAGAGTTTCCAGGGAGAGATCACTGTTTATAAGGGGTAGTCAAAAGAGAACTGGCTGAAAATATAATATTTGAAGATGGACTAGAAGAAAGCAACAAACAAGGGGGAAAGTATGCAGACAGGTAATAGCACATGCCAAGGCTCTGGACGGGCAGCCAGGTGCATGAACATGAGGTGAGAGAAAAGAAGAAGACAGTCCTGGAAGGTCTGACTCAATATATGACCTGACTTAACTCAGCCTCAGTAAGTCTGACTGGGAGCTAAGCATGATGGCACATGTCTACTATCCTAGCACCTGGGAAACGGAGGCAGGAAGACGGCTCTTCTTCTGAGCTACAGAAGCCTCTTTCTCCAAGGGAAGAAGATGTATTTTCTCTCTAATTAGTGTTAGTGAGGGCAATCCCCTTGGATGGGGAGAAGCATCGACCGATCTGCTCCCTCTGAGGGCTTGGACAAGGATCTCCCACTGTCACTCAGTTCTCAGTGGATTCAGGGTACAGAATGCTTTGAAATTCTCAACTCATGCCAAGGCATTTCCATCTATCTTGTTAGTTCTCAATGACTTTTCCTATAATTAAGGCATTGGAGTACAATTCTAAGTAGCAAAAATTAGTACCTACCCTCCCTTGTCCATGACATTCTTGCTTTTAGACACCAGAAGCCTACTGCACTGGGTGGCTGGCAAAAGCTGAGACAGACAATATCCCAGTGCTCAACCTTGAAACCAGGTTAGTTACCAGAGATGACGATCCTCTCAGCACCAATGCTTGTCTCGCTCTTTAAAGGGAACACACAGTCCTGTCTTCCTACCAAATTGTTTTTAAAGTATTTGCCTGGTAAATAAACAAAACGTTGTACATACCACTCCAGTTCTTGGCCATCTTGAACATATTTGCAGCTCTGGTATACATTTCACATGCCTCTTCTATTCTTGTGTTTCCTCTAAGAGAAATGTAAATGCAAGGTTACATTTCTGTTCCTGTTAATAAACATCCATGTCTCTCCTCCCTCACTAAAATAATACTGAGATTATTATTTTATTTATTAAATAATTATTATTATATTACTATAACTCTGAAACACTCTTCTGTACACAAGACAAACTACAGAATCTTAACTGCTATTCAAAAAACCAGATACTTTTTGTGGTAGTTTGAATAGGTATGACTCCCATAAGTTCATATGTTTGAATGCTTGGCCCCTGCGGAGTGGCACTATTAGGAGGTGTGGCCTTATAGGGATGGGTGTGGCCTTGTTGGAGGAAGTGTTTATGTGTTACTGCCTCCTGGGGGAGGCAGGCTCTGAGGTTTCCTAAGCTCAAGCGCTACCCAGTGTGGAACATAGTCTCTTGCTGCCTTCAGATCAAGATAGAGAACTCTCAGTTCCTTCAGCACCATGCCTGCCCAGATGCTGCCATGTTTCCTGACATGATGATAATGGACTAAACCTCTAAAACTGTAAGCTAGCCCCAGTGAAATGTTTTCTTTTCTAAGTGTTGCCCTATTCATGGTATTTCTTCAGAACAATGGAAACACAAACTAAAAAGACTCTTTTTGATCCCAAATTCCAGAGGAGACTGAGGAATGAATGCAGTGCTAAAGCTACTGTATTGGACCACACAGCAGATACCATAAAAACTACACCCAGACAATGACTTGGTGAATCCAAGGTCTACAAATATAACTGCACTGTAACTTAGGGCTCAGTGGTTAAGGACACTTGTTCTTGCAGAAGACCTGGGTTCAGTTCCTGTTACCTATGTGAAGGTTCACATGTGTAACTCTAGTCCCAGGAGGTTCTGGTGCCCTCTCCTGACCTCAGTGGGCAGTAAGCATGTACGTGGTACCAAAACAGACATGTAGACAAAACATTCATATGCATAAAAATTAAACACATCTAAAATATTTTAATGCAAGTTTTGTATGAGGAAGGGTAAGCAGATTATATTAGAAGTGTACTTCTCAAAGAAGATTACATTTTGAAGGATGAAGGTACTTTATCTTGCCATTCTTTAACAGTTTAGCACAACACCTAATACCAGATGAGGTGGCCCAGGCCTGTAACACCCAAAGTGTTGAGTGACAAAGGCAAGAAGCAAGTGAGTTCCAGGCCAGTCTGACCTCAACAGTGAGACTATCTCAAAAGCAATGCCCCAATCTCCTCAAAAGCCACAAACCTCAGCAAACAAAGCACTGAGCAAGTGCCACGTTATTTTGTTGCTCTGCCACTGTGTGGCCTGTCAGCTCTGGCACGGTTCAGCCTGTCTTCAATATGGAAGAGCCTTAGAGCCACAGCCTCACCAGGTATACACAATCACTGTGTAACATCTCGAGAAGAGGGCATTCCACAGCAGCTAGAATACATGAAGTTCTAGAAAGTTCTTCACTAGGTAGCTAATTCCACTGTCTGATAACTTAATTTTTATTTATTTTTAATTATAAAAATTACTTTATGTATCTAAGTGTTTTCTTTGCGTGTATGCTTGTGTGCCATGTATGTGCAAGTGCCCACAGAGCAAAGAAGGGGCATCAGAGCTCCTTGTACTGGGGTTACAGATGGTTCTGAGCGACCATGTGGATGCAAGACTCGAACTAGGTCCTTTGAAAGAGCAGCCAGTGCTCTTAACCACTGAACTAGCTCTTCAGCCTCTAAGGGATAGCTTTGTATAGTCAGCAATTACTTCAGACATAAAGCCAAATTAATCTTTGCTGTTTACCTTTTAGAGTTTCTAAATTCAACTCTGCTTCTAATTAGCTCAGGCCCTTCCACACAAGACATCTATCTTGTGTGTCTATACTGCAAATATAAAATTACAGAGGAAAACCAAGACCTAAGAGACTCTGACCACAGCCCATACAATGAGGACCTCAGAGTGGAGGGTGGAAACAGACCTGACAGAGAGTGAACACAAGGACATGTCCAGAGAGCTTGGGTAGGGCATGATCAGTGAGCTAAGAGAGCTAAAGCAAGGGCTTGTGGGGTAGGATCTCTGCCAAACAAGTGCACAGCATCTGTCCCCTCCCTGCAGACGTCCACCATGGGAGGACTGTAAAGGCTCGCAGCCGATGCCAGTACCACGACTTTGTAAGTTCTACTCTCCAGAATTGAGAAACCCACCCCTTGAAACTACTCAGTCTCAGGCATTCTGTTGTGATGTCACAAACCAGACGTAAGACACGGAGAGCCAAGAGTGTTGGGGAAAGGCAGGAAGGGTGCCACCAGCAAAGGGCGCTGTTTCATTTGGGACTATTTTTTTCATGGTTGCACAGCTCTAATATGCAAACATTTTAAAAGATCAGTGAACACTTTAGACATGTAAATTATTTGCTAGGTGTATAATATCTCAATAACACTGCTATGCCTGGCAGCCAAATAAATGACCTGGGGCCATGTCACACAAGGAATGGCAGGATGTCATCAAGCTGCTCCAAAAAAGGAAAGCTTTTGACCTCAGCCTTCAAGTCCCCTTTCTCTATTTCGAATCCACATTAAAATTCTTTAAAGGACTTGCTTCCTTTATGTATGTGCGTGTCTACTTGTGTGCCTGCAGAAGCTAGGTGAAGGTGTCGGATCCCCTGGATCTGGAATTGCAGATGGTTGTGAGCTGCCGTGTAGGCGCTGGGAACCGAACCAGTTCAGGAAGAATAGCCAGTGCTCTTAACCTGTGAGCCGTCTCTCCAATCCATCTACAGCTCTTTCTTCTTCTTCTTTTTTTTTTCTAAAAAGCAATGAACTAATAGGATTTCCCTAGTGGAAAATTCCTCACACAAGAAGTTTCTCACTTTTAGTCACAGTTAACACGAGCTAGCCGTTCCCTGGGTCTTGTTTTCTGTCAAGTACCCGAAATCTTGAACTGTAATTACAGTGCAGTGCAGCCATTCTTATTAAGTTTCTAAATAAAACTAGCTTAATTAAAATGTACCTTATCCTACTTTCAAGATGCAAACAACAGAACTCGTGTGCTGTGCTAAGCTCACACCCAGATATTGCCACAACAGGTCATTTTTTAAATTATAATAACCAGAGAGGATACTTCCTTCATCTTACAGAAGAGACACTGTCATCTGGAGGTCAGCAGCTCACCATGGCCACTCAGTACAGTGGTGCAGCTGACTCCTGACTTCAAATCTAGAGATGCTTGTGAGAAGGCTGAATGAGCTAGCTGGATTAGATCAAGAGACACCGATCCTGACCAGAATTACCACAAGCATTCTCATTACTTGAGAAGGGGGCCTGAAGGGATGGCTTACTGGTTAAGAACACACACCTCTTTTACAGAAGACCTGAGTTTGGTTCCAAGCACCCACATTGGGCAGCTCTCAACAGCCTATAACTCTCGATATAGATCCCAAGGCCTCTGACCTCAAAAGGTACCTGCATTCATATGCATACACCCATACAGACACACAAAAATCTATCTTAAAAACAAAGAAATGAAGAAAGCCAGGCATATATACCTGAAACCCCAAAAACTTGGAAGGTAGCGGCATGAGGATCAGACATTTAAGGTCATCCCCAGTGAGTTTGAAGCCAGTCTGTGCTACATGAGAATCAGTCTCAAAAACAAACAGATAACAACAAACCAACAAACCATCTAAGGAAGACTCATCATCAAAAAACAAAACAAAAAACAGCCAGAATCTAGGTTGGGGATATGGCTCAGCTGGCAGAGTGCTTTGGTATGATATTCATCCAATCCATCTAAACTGCAAAAGAAGGCCCACATCTGTAATATCAGCACTTGACGAGTAAAGGCAAGAGCATCGGAAGTTCAAGGCTATCATCCACAATACAGTGAGTATCAGGCCAGCCTGGGGTATACGAGCCTTTGTCCCCAAGTGGGGTGGGTAAGCTTTGCACAGCCATATAAAAATAAAAGGTAGGCTGCTGATAGGGTAAAGATTCTTGTCTGTCAACCTAAATTCAATTTCCAAACCATGTAAAGATGGAAGGAAAATAACAGACTCCACAAACAAATAAAACTGTACACTTTTTGGAAAATGTCTTTAAAAGTACCTCAATTAGTTACTTTATGTACATGAACACTAAATATTACAAGTTTTAAAGACCAATACTCAGTATTTACATCCAAATAATTCAACTGATGGCCATCCTGAGTTTCACAGAGAGCAGAATATTCTTGGAGACACAACAGTTTCAAAAGATTCTCTGCTACGAGGTAACATGATGCCAGCACGTGGCACCAAAGTGGCATGAAAACAGATAAACTGAGCTAAAGTAAGCGTCCTTTGGTATCAGGAGTTTCTGACCTTGAACAAGGAGACATCTCCACCAAGAAAGGAAACTCCAGCAGGCACAAGACCTGGCTCCACTTGAGGCCTCATAGCACTCCTTCATTTTAGAGGCCGGAACTTCTTGGCCACACACTGAGTAAACAGCTGCTGAGGGCAGTCAGTATGACCAGACAATGCTATGGAGGAGGTCAGAGCACGAAACCTCTTGTACTTTGGGGGTGAAGACGCCTGAGACAGCACCTCTAGCCCCACCCTGTTCCTCTGTAGACTAAGTCCCAAGGCAGCCCTTTAAGGGCCAGTGAAAAGCAAAGCTGTCAGAAGTTAATTAATCCCCCAAATCCTCTCAAGTCCTAGTATTTCCCCACCCCAAGTAATCACTGTTTGGAGCACAGAGCACACTGGCAACTATAATACAAACTATTTTAAAACTGTGGGTGGGAGGAGGGAGGTATCAGAGTAGACTGGAGTGAATTAATGGCACACATCATGAGATGTACCCAAAAGGAAAAGGTGACAACTGCAGAGGCAGAAATAAAGCTGCCTCTAAAATCACAAGATATTAGAGTAGAAATATCTCAAATAATTACAGCTACAGCGACCTATCTGTATGCAGGCACAACCAGAGAGAATACAGGTCTATAATCCAGATACCCTGAGGGCTACTACAAAGACAAGAACTACTGTGCTTATTACTGGGATGATGGTGAGGTGTGTAGGGGGAGGTTGTCAGCCAGGGCAATACTTCTTCACTGGCAGGAACATCTCCTTAGCCTAACCTGCAGCAAGAGGTCAGACCAGGGCCCGGCACACAGGTTACAATGACAGCACTGGCCGGTGAGTGTACTGATGGAAGAAGAATCTGTCCACATCAATGTTTTTTTGTTGCTGCTGCCGGTGGTTTAACTGTTGTTGAGTTTGTTTTCTGTTTTGTTTTGGGAAGTTGCTACTGATATTTGTTTTGACACAAGGTCTTGCTCTATATAATCCAGGTAAGCCTTAAACTCAAGATCCCTCTGCTTTTCCAGTCCTGGGATTCCAGACATGCAGGAGTGATCCCAGCTCCACATAGCAATTTTTAATAAGTTGTCCATGTGTTCCTCAAGGTAGCAAGCAAAAATAGAAAATATAGAGAAAGGAGAGACAAATCCACTCACTCTCTATTTAAAAAGTATCTCTACCATAAATATGGAAAAGGAGAGAGGATAAAATAACAGTCAGAAAGTCTGAAAAAGTCATAAGAAATCATATTATTACTATCTTTCTTAAGTAACCCTATAATGCTTATATTGTTAACATGAAATTTTCTCATCTGGGTTGAAAATGTTCCCTCCAAGAGCCAAAGACCATATAACAAAACATCTAAAACCAGGTATGAAAAGCCCTCTTTTGAGCTGTTGGTTGGTCAATGTTTCAAATATCACAGGCTATTGATATTGCCACTGATTGCCTCCAAGAGGTGAAAGGAAAGTCTCTATGCTAAAGACACCATACACTTCAAACTCAGGGCCCAAAGACACCTGAGCTGGAACTGACCTGAATGTCTCCTCCCGAGGACTAGCGCTTATGGTTCCAAAAAGCACCAAGCAAGCATCCAAAGGAGGAAGGCAAGCAACAGTCCTACTCAGCTATGATGCCTGTGGACCACAAAGATGAACCAGCAACACTATAACCCTAGGGGTGCAAAACTAGCACTCATACCATGGCGGCAACCAACGGCGCACTAATTAGACTTAAGACCTATTCAACAAGAAGGATATGTACCTGGTACTGGAAACCTAACCACTACCCAGGGTTAGTGAAGTCATAGATCTTGAGGAGCACCTACAACATCCACTTTACTAAACAGCAACAACATAACTTGTACATTCTAAATGTTTGTCCTTACACTTACAGATAAGTCTAGTCTTTACCACTCTTTAAGGAAACCTCTCTTTGCAACAAGATGGAGACCATTATAGAAAGCCATGACTAATAAAAACAGTCCTATGGAACCCAGTCTCAATGGATACATGTACAAAACAACTCCCCTAAGGTTCAGGGAACACTGACGAAGAGGGGGCAGGCAGAAAGATTTTAAGAGCCAATCAGGGAGATTGTGTGAGATTACTGTCTCCTAGGAACACCAGAAGCTATAACCATAAAGTCTCACCAACATCATAGCCTAAACATGAGCTGAACAAAAATAACAATAGGCATACCAAAATAGATGGGGGGTAAAATTAGCAAGGTTTCAACCCTTCACAAGGAACTATAAGTGACTAAGGAATGGGAGTGAGAGAAATAGTCTTCCCTAGGGAAGAACTACCAATTGATTATCCAATTTTAAATGGTCAGCCCTACATGCATGCATGCATACATACATACATACATATATTATACAGACTAAGCAGAATGAATATATATGTGTATGTGTGTATATATGTATGTTGTATATACACACACAGACACACACACAAATAAATTAATGAAACAAAGGTTGTAGAGCCTTTAGGTTGAACCTTGATGAAGGAAGTGAGTCACTTGAGTGGTCCTTGATATTTATAGCTAGACCCTGCTTCCTATATGGTCTCTATTTCCTGTTCCATAGGTAAGGAGTCCCAGCCACATGATCCTGTGGTCATGAAACCACCTACTATCACACGTCTACCATGATGAACTTCTCTCAAACCTCAAGCCAAATAAATTCTTAAGTTGCTTTTGTCAGATATCCTGCTACAGCAAAAAGTAAATGATACAAAGTCTGTATCAGAAGTGGGGTTATTGCAGCAATAAACCTGACTATGAGGCTGATTTGCAGGAGAAATATGGAAGATTGGAACACAGACTAGCTAAGCCCTGGGGTGCTATAAATAGAGTTTAATGCGCTGTTGCAGTGGGGGTAGAGAAGAATCCTGATATAAATGTGAACAGTGAGGGTGTGACTCACTGGGTTTCAGGGAGAAACAAGAACTCTATTAGGAACAGGACCATTTGTGGCATATTTTGGCAACAAATATGGCTAGGTTCTGCCCCATCCTGAAAACTTGAGTGGGGTGAATTAAAAAGTAATGGACTGTGTATTTTGTAGAATTCCAAGACACAACAATATCCAGGCTATAGAATGGTCACTGCTTAACCACAGTTAGGTGAAAAAGTAGAATAAAAAGATTGCAAAAATAGTTTCTAGAGGAAAGGAATCCTGATAAGCTACCCAATTCCATAAATAAAGAAAATCTCTGGGCTCCCATATCAAAATGCAAAGGTGCTTACAAACCTAAAAAATCCAAATTAGAACTGGTTTCAATGCTAGTGTACACAGCTGACAGTTGAATTTTCCAAGAACTAAAGAGAGAAACAAAGTCACACTGCTATCAAATAGCTACTTAAGCCATTCCTTATGTGCCACGAATAAAACCCAAAACTTCAGGAAGACTAAGAGAGGACCAGAGAATGTCAGTGGGTGGGCACTGGATACATTTTATTACAGATCTAAGACTAAAGGATATAATGAGAAGGGTTAAAAAAATAAAAATGCAAAGGTATTTTTTTTTGTTGTTGTTTAAATACAAATAGTAAAACTCCCACACCAAACCAACAAAAGCAGCCAGTGGAGGAAGGAGAAGGTACACACACTTTCAAGCACATAGGGGAGAGGTGTTTTCAGAACAAATGAAATAACGAGGTCTAAGTAAGGAACAGGAGCTAGACTATTTTTAAAAGCTTTATGTCATAACTGTAACAGCTGAACAAACCACAAACATCTTTAAATAAAGAGATCACAAAAGAATCAGATAAATTATAAAATACAGTAAATCCAACAAAATGCTTCAACAGTTGAGAACCAGTCACATCAATATCACTTTCAGATTTACTCACAAAATAGAGCCCAGAAGAGGCACAGCTAATGTAAGTCTCTGAAAGGCTTAGGATATGGAGCCAGAAATGCACCAGAGGGCCTCAACTGCTCTTACAGAGGACCCAGATTCAATTCCCAGCACCTGTAAGTAAGGCAGTTCACAATTGTCTGTAATTGTCCAGTTTCAGAAGATCTGACACCCTTTTCTGGCCTCCTTGGACGCCAAGCATGCATGTGATGCAGACATACATGCAGGCTAAATACATACATATATCTATATATCTATATCTATATCTATATATACATATATATAATAAAATATAAATAAAATTTTTAAGAGGTGGTATAAAAAACATACACCAGAAGTTTGAGACCAGTCTGGTCTACATAACTGAGTTCTAGGCCAGCCAGACGTAAACATTATTATCTTAAATATAAAACAACAAAACCAACACACAACAGCCAACCCTGTTGTATGTGTCACAAGCTCAAATAGTCCTGACATCCTGCAAAGGCTTCTTTAGCTCAATTCACCTGCAGGAGGGTTGTGATGTTGGTTGGCTCTTTCCTAAGGGCCCTCATGCTCTACCTAGGGTACCAGCTTCTTAATGTCTCAAGGCAGAAACACAGGATAGGCCGGCACTTCCAAAGGGAGGTCTATGTCCTTTCCACTTAACTTCCCCAGAGTCAGTCACAAAGCCATCACAGATTGTGGGGAAGAGAGAGCTGGCTGACACAGGACACATGGCCATTGGATGACTGAGTGATCTTTCTTATATAATACATAGTCCCAACATAGGAAATGTACACAATTGAAAAACATGTACGAGTATCCTAGTATTCTGGAATGGACAAGGTAGAATTTAGATTCAAAAGCATCATGTAAGATAAAATAAGCTCATTCTATAATACTAAAGATAAAGATCATAATGGAATTGTATTAACTGAATAAAGCAATAGTCACCTTAAAGCAGAAACTACAGGAGATCCACAGAAACAAAGACAAGACATTAACATGCTTCTCTCAATTGAAAGCATATCAAATAAATAAAGACACAAAAGGCCTAGTCCTAATTATATAATCACTAGGTAAGACATTATCGATCTCTATCAAACTGAGAAGCACGCATCCACCTTCATATGACCCTTCATGAGCACTGATAACATATTAGGCAGCAAAGAAGGCGGAAAAATCACTAATCATAAGGAAATAAAACAGAAATTTAAAAAAAAGTCTCTTCTGTCTAGAAGGATGTCCCCAACAACTCCTAGACCAGAGAACAGACTTAAGATCAAAGCACTATGTATCAGGCCCTATAGCACACAGTTAAAGCAGTTTAAGAATTCACACCTAAATCAGATTCATATAAGCAAAATAGAGACAGCAAATTAATACCCCTGCAAAAAAGAGCCAGAGGGAAAAATAAATTATAAGGAAAATCGAAAAGCAACAGAGGCAGAAACAGAAATAAGGTAAAAGGTATGCAAACAGCAGAACAGATGAGGATACTCACTGGTTGCTAGAGAATAAAGGGTCAAAAAAAATCATGGGAGAAGAGGGAGGAAATAATAATGCAAAAGTAAGTACCAAGAAGCAAAAAAAAAAAAAAAAAAAAAAAAAAAAACTGAAAAAGAACACTTTTAGAAATTAAAAAAGATTCTGGTATAACTCTGCAAGTCAATTTTAGATTAAATGAGTAATTTTCTGAGAAAATATAATTTACTAAAATTGACTTTAGAACATATAGTGTATTTAAATATTCCAAATTCAACACATGCACACACCCAATAGTCTGCTACCTTAACTCTGGGAGGCTCAAGCAGCAGACTGATCAAATTTGAGACCAGCCTGGGCTAAAGTAAGACCCTCAAAGCATCTCAGAGGAGTTTACTCCAAGAATGAAAGGACAGTTTAACAGGAACCCACCCACTAATCAAGATGTTGGTAATTTGAGGGAGAAAAATAATTTTTATTTCCAAAGATATTGATAAGGCTTTTCAAATAAAACTATGGCCCATGATGAAAAATACCCAGTAAAACAGGAGTTCCCTACCATGAGAAATATGTCTTAACTCAAACAGTATTGACTAATTAATTATAGGTAAGATTTTCATTGTTTTGATAAGTTTTATTTGAAAACAGAAAAGTTAGCATTCTGAAATTCTAATTCCAACCTTGAACTTCCTGTGAACTGTGTGAGCTGCCAAATTTTTTTGAATGTAATGCTGACTTTATCATCAAATCAAATGAACACAGTTCTGAAGGCCTAACTGTATAAAGTCTCCTATCCTATGACTGGGATGACACTGTGATCTGGTGACATGGACACTCTTGATTTACCCCATTTTTTTTTTTTTTGCTATTTAAAAAAATGCGAGTTTGGGGGTCTTAGGTAGAGTTTCTATTGCTGTGATAAGACACAGTGATCAAAAGCAACTCTGAGATGAGAAATGTTCATTTGGTTTACATGTCCCAGGTTCTAGTTCAGTGATGGAAACCAAGGCAGGAACCTGGAGGCAGAACCTGAAGCAAAACCCATGGAAGAATACTGCTTACTGGCTTGCTCTTCATGGCTTACTCAGCCTGCTTTCTTATATAACTTAGGACAGAGTCCTGTGGGCTGTACCCTCCCACTCTGCATCATTAATCATTAAATCAAGAAAATGCCTACAGACCAATCTAGGGAGACATTTTCTCAACTGCAGTTCATCTTCCCAGATAACTCTAGCTTGTGTCAAGCTGACATAAACAATCAACCAGGTCAGGGCAATATTATTTGCAATCATAATTCTCATGAATAATTCTCATGAAATAAGAAATATCTGAAAAAAATTCAGAAGTATAAAATCCCCGAATTATAGATTTAAATGGCAGCACGTATTGTTATTTTTCTATACACAATTATCCATATCTTAGTTAAGTTATAACAAATATGTACAAATATCCTCATGTGCCTTACACTGTATCTTCATCTTTGTAAGTAATTGAGTCTACATTTACTCTCTTGTTTTTGAGATAGGTTGACAGGAAACTCAAGATCCTCCAGCTTCAGTGTCTAGATACTGGGTGACCACATTAATGATTTTGTTGTTGTTGTTTTTCCTATTCTTTTTGGTTGGTTAGTTGGTTGGTTGGTTTTTTGTTTCGTTTTTGAGATGTTTCTTTACATAGCCCTGGCTGTCCTGGGATTCACTATGTAAACCAGGCTGGTCTTGAACTCACACAGATCTACCTGTCTCTGCCTCCCTAATGCTGGTATTTAAGGTGTATGTCACCACATCCAGATGATTAATGACTTTTTTAAAAAACTAAATCTACATTTAAGTATTAATCATAACTGAGAAAAGATGTAAATGCTCCCTCTCAAAGCTATCACATGACTGTGCTAAACATGGAAACACAATCTTCACTGAAATAAAAACAAGGGAACACTATGGATACAGTCTACAGTATCGAAGAAATATCTAAATCTTCACAGATATTAAGTAGACTCACGCTTAGTTGCAGTAACTCAAAAAGATCCTTCATTAAATTTACACTAAGACCACCTCTCTTATTAGTCCTGAGATTAAGGAACACTGCAAAGGAACCATCAGAGATTTGAGAATATAGCTCACTGGCAGCATAAATGTTTGCCTAACAATGTACAAGGCCTGCGGTTGCATCCCCAGCACTGGAAACAAACAAACAAACAAAGGAAGCTCAGAAACATTTTCCTATCATTCTCTAAGTATGGCTTTCTTCAATGTGCTCTGTGCCAGACACCCTCACTGCATGTTCCCTGAGCAACAAATGAAGATAGTGAGGAGGTCTTCGCACTTTCAAAGTATCCTGCTGTCAGTTTGGCCAGCTCCTTGAGATGCTACGTTAAACTCTGAATTTAACTACAAATTTCCACAGCTCCGTTCTGACAAGGCACTAAGTGAAAATTTGACTTTTTCAGTGGTGATTTTACACTGTGCTCTTCAGAAAAAGTGAGAATTTGACTGCACAGTTACAAAGAAAACAAACAAACAAAAAACAAAACAAAAAAAAAGCAATTACTCTTTAATGGGGAATAAGACAGAAAACCAAACAGAGGAAACACTGGTTGCAGGCACGTCTGCATCCTTTCAAACTGCTTTCCTGTAGGGGAGCTGTAAGAGGCCTTGCTGGGGACAAACATACTGATGCCCCCCAACCTCCAGCTGCCAGGCTGAAAAAAATACCCAATAGACTCATTCTTGTGAATTTCCATGCATATTTCCGACTAAAGCAACAACAGAAAGGCAGCGTTATGTAACAATACTGAGAACATAGTATTATCACAAAAGGATACAGGGGATGTAGTCAAGCTACACTTTAATCTGCAGTTAGGAGATTAACTGTCAGTGATGTGAACCATCTGCAATAAGCCAAATGCCTTTTTAAATGTCTGACACATCCTTAAATCATCACCTGTCCGTCTCTTAAACAGGAACGTTAATGATACTTGTCATTATTAATTGCCTGTTAACTTGAGAGTCTCACATGGGGACGGATAACACTACGGTAAATGAGGGATTGAACCAAAGAGAGGTGGGGCAGGGCAACATGTAAGGTGATGATGACAGATGCTCGCAATGCCACACCCACAGAACCTTAAACATCTAAAACTGATACAAAACCATAGTCTTCCCATAGTAAGTAAATAGTTTGGAGTTTCAAATACTTATATATTTATAATGAATCTCATGAAGTTCTACATATTCTTCTCCTAAGCTTTTCAGGACCAAATATGACTGGAAACCTCCCAGTCCTCACAGAACAAAGGACAATTGACCTGGCTAAAACTCTTAAGGTATTTATTAAGGCTAGGGACCACACTTTTGGCTCTGAATCCTGTAAAACTCAACCCATCTGCCCTTCTGCTTCCTTGTTAAGAGGGTTGCCAGCTTTGATGAATATGTGGATAGTCATCCCACAGCCATTTCCAACATCCATAGGTCTAAGTATTTTATAAACTCATTGATTATTAGTCATGAGACACACTGGATTATAGCGGAAGAAACCAAGGCCCAAAGAAGCGAAGCTAACCTGTTCCAGGTTCCAAGCCCCAGGGTAATAACCTGAACTGCTGCTTCTAAGCGACTCTACACAAACTGAGTGTAGATGGAAAATGACAGTCTTCCTACATGGCCTGCCACTGAAAGACCAACAACAGCCAAAAAGATGTTTCTTCAGAAATAAAGATTCCTCAAAATCCTTTTCCAGAGTGTCTCATGATTTGACCTAGTTTCCTCAAAACAATGTTCCTCTTGACCAAAATAAATATCCATAACTGGCTCGAGGAAGCACATACTGATTTAAAATGTGTATGAACATCATCTCCTAAGGTGAGCTACTCTGCCACTAAAGTTCACATGAACTGAATGAATCTTGTGTGTTTTGTAACTCACAGACAAGAATTAGTCTTTGGCACCTGCAATGCTCCTTGTCTCTTTTAAAGGGAAAGCAGTATCTGTAACTTACACCTACAGTGTCAAACTTCATATTATGTGAGAAATTTAAGACCTAGCAGTGACAAATGACCTTAGAAGTCTCCAAAGATGGGCTCCTCCTCTATCTTGGCAGACCATGGTACCATAAACTGTATCAATGTGACCCTAAGTGTTTCCTGGAGATGGAAACAAAATGGGGTTTAATTAAACTATTATATAATTAATATAATTAGTAGTCAAATGAATGAAGTAAAAATATAAGTTAAAGCTCATTGGGTATGTTTTCAGAACTTAGTGTCTAAACTGAATTTTTACAGAAATCAATGCAGCAGTTTAAGTATGTACCACTTGTCCTTTCCGATAATTAAAATCTGTTCTTGGTACAGATCTTTCACTTTCAAATTGGGGGAAAAAAATAAGAGGCACACGTAATTTCTACCACTGTCATAAACAGCTGAATCATTCGCATAATCAACAGCCCAGAATTCTTCAAGCTCTCTGTGCAGGTTCTGCATTTTGAAAGCTCAGAATGTAAACCCTTCCCTAGCACAGTATGTAAGAGCTATGCAAAAGCACGGGATTCCCAAAGGATACTGACTTTAAACAGGAGTAATGTTACATACACTTCATCAAACAGGAGGCCCGAACTACAGATACAACTCACTCTGGCAAATGAAAAAAACACACAAAGGAGGAAATGATTTCAAGGCCCTTGGGCCAAGGCCAGCGGGCAAGTGCCCGGGATACAGGGGCGCAGACTTCCCGCTCCCCAAGAGCCGCCAGCAGATGCCAAGCTCCAGGCTGAATTCCAGAACCTCATAGTCCTGGCTCCCCAGGTGATTTACGGCCCCGACCAGAGGAATAGAATAAATGTGGTCCAACAGGAGGGGTGGCATCCTCGAAGGGGTAGCTTGGCGCGGACCGTGGCGCCAGCACCGGACCGTTGGCGACGCAAGGAGCATGGGGGACCACAGAGATCTCCGAGGACACGAGGACGCGTAGGTGTTCTGGGTTGTTTAAGGGTGCCTGGGGATTGAGAGCTAGGAGTTCTCCGGGCGTAGGTGAGGGGTGCCCAAGGCCTGAGGATCCCCAAAATGTTCTGGGGCTTGCAGTGTGTGCAGACAGGAGAGACCCCCAGGAACGGCCCAAGGGATGCGTTGAGGCCCTGGGTGTTATGGGACCCGAAATAGAGCGTGGGCCACTGGGAATACCGGAACCCTAAGCAGTTGCGCGGGGTACTCTGCGGTGGCAGCCGGATGGGCAGGGGATCGGGTACCAAGACCCCCAAGGGCAAGACCTCTAGCGCTCACCCGAACAACCCTCGGAGGAAGGAGTGGGAGGCCTTCACTCGCTTCTCGGCCTCCGCCATAAGCTGGACTGCTTCTCGCTCCTTCCCTGCGTTGTCCATGTCACCCGCTGCAGCCAAAGCCTCTGCTGACTTGCGAGGCTCCCGGGACGACTTAGCCCTTCCTCTTGCAGGTGCCGACACGCAGGCGCGGAGCGCGTGGCCTTTCGGGATCTGTAGTCCTAAACTCCAACTTAATGGCAGCTGTGTCTGAGGCCACAACTACAGTTCCCAGAAGGCTTGTGGGCAGGGCCGGGCGGGTGCTTGTCTCGGGGACCCCGAATTCTCCCGGACTCCAGGTAGGAGGGAGAAGGGGCGTGGCCTTCTGGAGGGGTCTTGGACCAAGGTGGACTTCAAGGTTTTAAGGAATGTAAAGTGTGTGTGTGTGTGTGAGTGAGAGAGAGAGAGAGAGAGACAGACACAGAGACAGAGAGAGAGAGACAGACAGACACAGAGACAGACAGAGAGAGGGAGACAGAGAGGGGGAGAGAGAGAGAGAGGGAGGAGGGATGAATGGATGGATGGAGGGAGGGAGGGACACAGACACAGAGACACAGAGAGAGACAGAGACAGAGAGACACTCTACAAGCAATACTGCAAAACAGAATATAATGCAGCAGTTCAGCGCAATTTAGTCAACCATGTGATGCCCCACCTCCCAACTCTCCCAGAAAAGGAGCAACAGCTGGCCGAAAGAGCTATTTTTAATTTCTGACAGCAAGACATTAAAAATGCATCATCATCCCCAATATAAATTCAGAGTTGATTTTAAGCGTCCTCAAACTACAACTCTCTATTTGGTCCTCTTGTTTAAAAATGAATTGCATATCTTTCATGTAGGCACAATCCACCCTTTTTATTGATTGAATTCTATTAAATGGCTATAAGCCAGCGAACTCTCTTATACTTTACATAATGCTGGCTATAGTGGGTGGATCTTGACAAAATTCCTGTCTGCCAGGAAGACTTCTAATCTACTAAATATCCATAGATAGATGCAATCCTGTGCCAATGACTTCTAGGCCTGTCCCAGAGGGAGGTGGTTTTTAATACAATGTCTAGACCATTTATGCTTGGCAGTGCTAACTCAGAGGTGGTGTGGCAAATAGAATCACTGCCAAATGAGAATTTCTGATGATTTAAAACTCTTCATGAATACGCTGTGGGAACTGGCAAGCAGTATTTATCTAAGAAAATGAAGCCTGTTTTCAGAGAACACAGCAAGAGGGTTCAAACTACTGGAAACGAGTTACCAAAACTAATGTCACAGTGTGACAGGATTCCACCATAGCAGGATGCTCTCAAGATAGAGGGCAATATCAGCTCTTGGTGCACAGTTTTATTTACAACTACTGTGAGCATTTGTCTCACTTTGGAAAACTGATTTGCATGTTTGGAGCAGGAGGATAGATAGAGGTAGGACATTGGAGGTGGCAGTGGATGTTGGATTGAAGAGAGAAAAATTGCAAAACGTGAACCAACATTGACATTTGGAAAGGAGGCAGTTGGGGCATTTGGTGGAGTGAGCCAACTCCCAAGCATCATGAGTTGCAGTAGTGTGTTGATCAGAGCAATTCCCAACTCTGGCTCAGTGGAACAACTTTGCAGGATAGTCAAGAAATATTGATCCCTCTATCACTAGTCTTTGGTGTCCAGATCTCCACTCTGTCCTATTCTGGGCCTCACCATTCTAAATTCTAAAACTTTGGCAGAAAAGGAATTAGAATGCATTCTCTTAAAGCATACTTCGAAAACTAGACATTTCACTCATCCACTTTTGATGGATACTCATTCAGACTGTGGCACCCACCTTTCAGTGGCTCTGGGCACATCCTATTCAATGGACATTCAGGATACATTCAAGCTGAGTGAATACAGAGGAGCGTAGATTAGAAGGTTAAAGGCCCACTGTCCATATCAAATGATCCATAGAGACATGACTGAACTCATCTGAGTTCAGTCCTAACAGAGTAGGGGTCAGAAAATGACCTACATGAGTAGCAGATGGATGTGGCCATCTGCCTGGTGCTAGAGTTCTAGGTAAAGTGGGGCCACCTTTTATAACCAAGCCTGACAGTAATGAATGGTATGAGGCTTTTCTACACCAAAGCAAAGAGGTAAAGCTAGTCTACATACAGGGAGGGGAGCTGGATGATATTTCTTAATGAGAGGGACTCAACCTTATTTATTTGTTCTTTTTTTTTTCTGGGACAAGGTCTCTCAGTGTAATCCTGGTTGTCCTAGAGCTTGCTACATAGGCCAGGCTGGCCTCAAACTTACAGAGATCCTTCTTTTTCTGCCTTCCAAGTGCTGGGATTAAAGATGTGTACTACCATGCCTAGCTTAGAACTCAACCCTTTTTTCTTTCTCTCTCTCTCTCTCTCTCTCTCTCTCTCTCTCTCTCTCTCTCTCTTTCTTTCTTTCTTTCTTTCTTTCTTTAACAGTTTAACCACAGGTATGTTAGAGGAAGTCAGTCTACAGCCTGGTCCACCCTGGTAGTGCTGATCATGCTGTATGTCTGGAAGTCCCAGGCTGAGGAATAGAATCACCTCCAGTGACCCTTCCTACCCTAAAGAGTCAGCTGGGGCGTAATCTCCCACTTCCAGGACATTTATCTTAATTTCTCTTCTTCTTTGAAAAAAATACTCTGGCAAAAGCAACTTAAGGGAGAAAAGAATACTGACCCACAGTTCAAGGTCTTGGTCTATCACAGTAGGAAATCTAAGGTGGAGGAGATCCAAGCTGCTGGTCACAGTATCTACAATAAAAAGAGCAATAAATGCTATGCTGCTCCAGCACTCCCTGTCCCTCCTCTCCCACTGCCTCTCATATAGTCTACTATCCTATATGTGTAATGATGCTTCCTGCAGTGAGTGAGTCTTCCATTTTAATTGGCACAATCAAGATAATCCCCCTTAGACCACACCACTCCTAAAACATTGTGCTTTACTTTAATAGGCAGTTCAGGGGACTGGGGAGATGGCTCAATGGTTAAGAGCACTGACTGTTCTTCCAGAGGTCCTGAGTTCAATTCCCAGCAACCACATGGTGGCTCACAACCATCTGTAATGGGATCTGATGCCTTCTTCTTGTGTGTCTGAAGACAGCTACAGTGTACTTATATAAATAAAAATAAATCCTTTTTTTAAAACAATAATAGGCAGTTCGGGAAAAGGAGCCTATTCAGAAGACTTTTTATCCATAATCATTAAAGCAATGGAGTCATAACTAGAAATTAGTTAATGATGTCTTTTATTAATTTTCAAAAAACATTCAAAGCAACATGAGTTTGTGGGAGAGGTGAATCTGTGTGGCAGGTGTGTGTGTGTGTGTGTGTGTGTGTATTGGGAGGAAGTAACTTTTCCTGCTAAGTCACACATGCTATAAATATCCACCCAAAGGACTTTATAGATATGATTTAGCAGTTTCCTTAATGTAGTGGCTATTCCTGGTTGTCAACTTGACTATATCTGGAATGAACTACAATCAAGAATTGGAAGGCTCACCTGTGATCCTAATCTGGAGGCTCAGAGATACAAGTTTCTGACCTGGATCTTGGCATGGAGATCTTGAAGCATAGTGGCTATGATTTCCAGAAAATTAAGACAAGGAGATCTCCAAGTTCAAGGTCATCTGGGATTAAAGGCACAGTGGCACACGCCTTTAATCTGGGCCACACACTCTGCTGGAGACCTATATAAGGACATTGGAAGAGGACTCACTCCTCCTTCCTTGTCAGATTGCCTTGTGGGACTGAGCAACTGCTAGATCCTTGGACTGCCATCCACAACTGCTGCTGACCATTGTTGGGGAGTTGGACTACAGACTGTAAGTCATCAACAAATTCCCTAACTATATAGAGACTACCCATATGTTCTGTGACTCTAGAGAACTCTGACTAATACACTTAATAAATCTATAAAACTGAGTATGCTGGCACACATCTTTAATTCCAGTACTCATGAAGCTGAAGCAGGCAGATCTTCAAGTTCAAGGTTAGTCTGATCTACTTAGTGACACTTTATCTCAAAAGAAAGAAAAGAAAACATTCTATAAAATTGAGAGCCCCAAATTAGGAAAGATAAATTAAATATGAGTAAGTATCTGCCAGGAGAAAAAATTTTAAATCAATGCTTATAAGAAAATACATACTGTACACATTGTTAGCATTACTTAGTGTTATTCTTTTCACTAGTTGGCATAAAAATTGACCCAAGTTATGAAATTAACTTGGTGGGTTTTGTTTTTGTTGTGTTTTGTTCTGTTTGTGTTTTAAAGACAGGGTCTTCTGTAGTTCATAACTTCTGATCCTACTGCTTTCTACCTCCTAACTTCTAGCATTGCACACTTCCACCACTACATATTGTACTACTTTTATGCCACGCTGAGATCAAACCCAGGGCTTCAGGCATGCCAGGAAGCACTCTAGTGAAGTGGAAATTTCTGGTTTCTTTGGAAACTCAATTATGTCATATGATGTTTTGCTGGAACAGACAGATGAAAGGATGTTTTGTTAAAGCAGACATGTGAGAGGATGCATGATGTTAGCAAGAATTATAAATATGACCCAGAGTGGGAGAGAGCTCTGGCATTGATTTGCCTTACATCACATTGCTCATCTTTGCTTGCCATGACTTCATAGAGAATAACTTTCCAAAGAACTTCTGGTGATATTCTGGTGGCTCTGCTGCCTCCGAAGACTCAGGAATGATTGGTGGAGTCTCACAGTTTCTTATGGATCAAACTGCTTTTGCTGAGTCATGAGTAGTGATTGCCAGGTGGACTGGACTGCAGCTGTTAATTTATGTTGGTGTTTTGCTAGAGAGCTGGACTGCTGACAATGAAGATTGGAATCACCCTGTTCTAAACAGGTTGACAACCTCTGCTTCCTATTAACCTTTTTCCCCCATTACTACTACTGATTGGCTAGAAGGGAGGTTGAGGCATTTAAGAACCCTTATTAAAGTGTTTTTGAAAAATCTAAACCCACACTCTGGCAACCAAGCTATGCCCCCAACCATATTCAATGCTTTTAATATGGAAAGTGGTCAAACAACAAAGATAACAACTTGAGGGGCTGGAGAGGAGACTCTCTGGTTAGGAGAGCATTCACTGCCCTTGCAGAAATCTGGGTTCAGTTTTCAACACCCACATTCCAGCTGTAACTTCGTTTCCAGAGGGTCTGATGACCCTTCTGGCCTCTGTCAATACTGCATACATGTGATGCACTTTTATACACAAAGCCAAAACATTTAAATATATAAATTAAAAATAAATTAATTTTTAAAAAATGAATTTGTGTGAAAAATGAAAATATGTTATGGGCTAAGATCTGTCTCATCTTTGCTTAAAATAAGACATCTGAAGATCACAGTTCTGAACTGCAGACATATCTGCTGAGTTGAAAGGCTTTACTTTCCTCAAGCCTTTAACTTTCTAAAATGCTATACAATAATATTACATTAAAATAAATTTGAAGAAAAGACAGTTTTCATTCTAAGTATGTGAGTGTGAGTGTGAGGGTGTGTGTGGGGGTTTATAGGATGACAAAGGTTTACATTGGCTAGATGTTGTTCTTCATCTTTTTTTTAATTAATTTTTTTTTTTTGAGGCAAAGTCTCATTGTGTAACTGCCCGCAGTTACATCAAATGGGTTACCTGGAAGGGAAGCTGGGGATGTATGGGAAGGTGGAGAAAAGAGAACAGAGACCAAGACAATAGCTGCTGTTCAAAGTCTCAAGGTTTAATGGAGGACTCCAAATATATAGGGGGTGGGGGGAGGGAACCCTTTGAGGAACCGGTTTGGTTGCTCTGCAGGTGACTAGTGTCTCTCAGGAAACTGCAGGTCCTTGAAGAACAATGGGCTTCACCTTGGTCTGAGCTCTCCACTCTAGGTGGAGGGGATTATGGCTAACACAGGAGTTCCCGCTCAAAGGCTGGGAGAAGAACTTCACCTTGGTTGATGTCAAGTTCCTGCCAGGTGGCATGGTACCCCAATAAGGCTTTCTACATCATTGAACTAGAACTCACTGTTTAAGCTAGAATGTAGGCTGACTGGCCAGGGAGCTGCTAGGATATGCCTGTCCTGTCTCTGCCCTATTCTCTCTCCACAGCACCAAGGCAACATATACAGCATTGTGCCTGACTTTGATGTGGGTGCTGCAGATCCAAACTTATCCTTCTGCTTGTACCACAAGCTACTGATCCATAGAGAAATCCCTCAATTCCTCTTTCACCTTTATCATATGCATTCCCGTTTAAACTTAAAATTAAATAAATGTCATCAAGGTATAGATTTATAGTTTATATTCTTTGTGCTAAGCCTTTAGGACATAGGCTAAGAGGGAACATTTCTGATACAAAGCACTCAGGAGACATGACTGTAGTTGTTAACTACCAATAGTTGAGCACATTAGATTTATATAACTCTTTCCCATGGAGCATAGTTGAGTTTTATGAAATTGGGCTCTTATGAAAATATTCACATCTCTCTGGCAAATGAAGTAAATTGCTCTTATCTGGAACATCCTGCCCCCAGTTGAATTAAGAGAACACTAGCCGTGCTTCATGATCAGTGAAGAGCTGAGTTTTTACTCACTTGCTCTGCATCAGAGTAATTGGCTTTGAAGATGAAGCCAGTCTTTATTATTCCTGGATTCCATCTTTACGAAGTCACTTACTTGTTAACACATGATGTTTCTGCAGCCATTCTGAACACATCGAGAGTGGTGAAAAATGCAAATGGACTGTCTTATATATTCTAGCTAGGATTAAATACAGTGGCCTCTGACTTCTGGGTCCCTTCTCTTTCATAGCCTCTGTAGTCTCATAGCTTTATATTTTAGTCATTTTTCTGGACTAGTCATGGATCTCCAACTTGCAAATGGAAGGTTGCTGACTTCCAGCCTCTGTAACTACATGAGCCAATCTTGCATAACAAATCCCTCCATATGTATGTATATGTATATATATATATATATATATATATATATATATATATATATATATACACACACACACACACACATATATTAATGTTCCTACTGGTACTATATCTTCCAATTCATCTACTTTCTGCTACCCTTTCTTCAAGGCCTGCAGGAATTCCATCAATGAGGGTCCTGTATCTGTGGCTTCTGCTTGAATTTAGTGAATCGATCATAAGGTAGAGATCCAGGGATGGGCGAGACTATAGCATTTGTTTCCCAGTTCCTTCACAAAGTGGCCACATGGCACTCCCTGGCTCTTTCTGGAATTTTCCTTTCTCATTATTCTTGCTTAGGAGTGCTGACATGGATACTGTTACCTGCAGAAGACTTCCCTATCATCATCCCTCCCATCCCCCATGTTCCCTGCTTCCTTTGTGTCCTCACCATTGTGTAGACATTATGCATAGATCAATCATCTTGAATTTTCTTTCTTTCCTTTCTTTTATTTTCAAGACAAGATTTGTCTGTATAGCCCTGGTTGTTCTAGAACTCACTCTGTGGACAAGGCTGACCCTGAGCTCAGAGATCTGCCTGTCCTTGCTTCCCCAGTGTTGAGATTAAAGGCGTGTGCCACCACCACCCAGCTTTCTTGAATTTTTTATTGATCTCATGCCTCTGTTCACTGTGAAGACCCTGACTGACATGTTCCCAATTCATTGCATAAGGCCAGTATGCTCCTGAACCCCAAACCAGAGAGGATAACATGGAAAGGGAGAAACACGGGCAGTCTCATTAGTGACTGTAGACACAGAGTATGAACCAGGCATTGGCAAACATAACAAGAACAAAATCAAATGGATTTGTGACTTAAATAGAAATGCTGAAGCTTAAAATGTTTGGGAGAACATGGAGGAAAGTTGCAATATTAAAGTGTATAAGTAGCTTTCTGACCTTGACTTACCAAGTAAGACATCAAAAATACAAACCAGAAGAGAGAAAATCAATACATTCACCCCATCCTACAATGTGCCATAAATAAAACGGAAAGGCAAGTCACAACCCAGAAAAAGATATTTGCAACATGTATACCCAAATCAAAGTAAAGAAAAGAATTATGGAGGGTAAGGAAATCTTCCAAATCAATGGGCACAAACAGCAGAATAGAGAGTGGGGCAGAGGCCTTGAATTTTGAGATTTAGAGAATTTCAACACATGCATTGCCTTCCTTATCTTGGTTGTTTTTCTGGTGGGGAACTTGTCATCTGCTCATAGAAAAAAAAAGCAGAAGCAGGCTCCAGAAGCTATTTGCTCTTCATTTAATTTCATAGTAGGACCTGATGTGAACTATTGTGGACTTTACAACACATTGCTGTAAGCTGCTACTCTTCAGCTACAGAACCTTAGAATTTACTTTTTTTTTCTACATTTTGTTTTGTTTTGTGTTTTGAGACAAGATCTCACTGTGAAGTTAGGTTAGCCTTTAACTCCCAATCCTGCCTCAGTCTTCTGAATGCTGTGATTATAGATGTGTGTCACCACACCCAGTAAGAAAGTTTTTGTTGATCATCATTTTAATTGTACATATTTAATGCATACAGTGTGATAATTCACTACATGTATATGACATGTAATGGTTAATCCATGGCAATTAGTTTCAATCTCCTTATTGTTGTGTTATAAATTCTTCTCAGAGTTATTTATAAAATATGTATTAGGCTATTGTGACTACAGACACCCACTGTGTTATTGATTTACTATTTTTACTCCTAGTGTTTTGGTGCTTGCTATCCATTTTCTCACTTTTCCCCTATTACTATTCCACACTGAGCTTATTAAGTGGTGTGTGTATGTGTGTGTGTGTGTGTGTGTGTTGCATATGTGTGGATTTGTGCATGGACTGTGCTTGCCTGTGCATGCATGTGTGGAAGTCAGAGGTCAGTATGTCTTCTATCATTCTTCATCTTAATTTTAGAGAAAAGGTTGTTCACTAAAGCTGCAGATTGCTGGTTTACTAATAATGATGGGGCTGAGTCCCTGGGATCTGCCTGTCTGCTTCATCCCACATATGTGTGACGTTATGCCCAGTATTAGGCAATGGGGATCCAACTCAAGTTCTGATACTTATACAGCAAACACTGCAGCTGGTGAGACATCTTGGCCAGCCTCGGGTTTTTTTTTAATGAAAAATGAATCAATGCATAAGGAAGAACACAAGGTATCTGCTCCTTTGTGTTTGGCTTATTTCATTTGGTATGATGTCCTCTAGTAGTTTTGATGCAGGTGGTAGGATATAATTTTATTAATTTTTAAAATTATTTTTAATTGTGCAGATGTGAAGGGGGCAGTATGTACACAAGAATGCAGGTGCTCAAGTAGGCCAGAGGCATCAGATCCCCTGGAGCTGGAGGTACAAATGATTGTGATCTGTCTGATGTAGGTTCTGGGAACTGGACTTGGGTGTACTGAAAGAGCAACAAGTCCTCTTAAGCCATGTCTCCAAGCCTGAGTATCATTTCATGGCCTTTAACTTATGATTCTCCTACTCTTAGGAGTATAGAAATGCCCTACTATGCCTGGAAGGATATCACGCTTCTTAATAGGTAAGTAGTATCCATATATATGTATATTACATTCTATACCTCCCCCAACTCTGTGTGTGTTTGTGTATGTTTCTCAATGTTCACATGGAGGTCAGAGGATAAGTGTTGATCCTCATCTTTCACCTTGTTTTAAACAGGATCTCTTTTTTTATTTTCCTACTGCATGAGCCAGGCTGGCTGGCCCACAAGTTTCTGTGATTCTCATGTTTTTGCATTCCATATACTAGTGGAGATGTACTGGGATCACAGATGTTTGTATTACTGTCTGGTATTTTCATGGAGTTTGGGGATCAGAACTCAGGGCTTAGGTTTGAGTGACAAGTGCTTTCCCTGTTGAATCATCTTTCTTTTCATATACTAGGTTCTCTTTACACATAGTTTGAAGACAGGATCATGTATTCAATGCTTAGCCCCCAACTAGAAGCACCATTTTGGGAGTTTGGAAACTTCTAGTCAGGCCTAGATGGAGGAAGTAGGTCCCTAGAGGCATACCTTTGAAGGTAGCACCTGATTCCCAGATTCTTCTTTCTGCTTCCTGTGTACTAAAAGGCAAAGAGGCTCTATTATACCAACACCCCCCCCCACACACACACTGCTATGATGTTCTGTCCAAACTCATAGGGTCAGGTAGGCTTAGATTTTTCAAAACCTATTTTAATTATGGTTCTTTAATACTTCAATCTCCCTTCTAACTTACTACCCACCAGAAGGGAGAAGAAAAGTTAATAGAAAATGAGGCTTATGGATCTGTTTAGAAATAGTTCTTTGGGGCAGTTCTTATCTTTGTTGTCAGCAGTCCAGTGCACTAGCAAAACACCAAACAAAAATCATCAGAAGCAGTCCAGTCCACTGAGCAAATACCAAACATGACTCAGTAGCAGCAGCTCGATCCAGAAGAATCTGTGAGGCTCCACTGGTTGGTACGAGTTTGAGTTTGGAAATGGCAAGAAGCAGCCTGAATACTATCAGAAGTTCTTTGGTGTGTTTCTTGCTACAAAGTCATGACAAATGAAGATCAGGGAAGAAAGCAAGGTGAACCAATGCATGCATGTTGTCAGTGAAGTCCCGCATCAGAAAAGCCCAACAAAGACTAGCAAAGGATGGCAAGGTGAACCAATGCCAGAGCATCATCCCCTGTCTGTTGGGTTATACTTACACTCTTTCCAAACATCATGTGTCCTCTCAAGCATCCACTTGAGCAAAACATCACGTCTTCTTATCAGGCAGCTTCCAGAAAACACCACGTGTCTGTTCTCAGCAAAACATCCTCTCAGAAGACAGTTTCAGAAAAATATCACAGGACAAAAACTAAGTCCAAAACTAGAAATTCCCACTTCAGGTAACCATGGATCAAATTCTCTGAAGTTTGAATGAGAATAAATCCTTCCTCTTTATGTTATTTATGGATGATGTCTTATGTCCCTGCAACAAAGTCTAGTTAGCACATCAGTCCATCTGCAGTTGAGCACCTATGCTGACTGTGTATCTGAGTTCTAGTAGATAATTCTGTACCACACATGAACATGGGCATGTCTCTCATATGCTGATTTAATTTCTTTTGGATCCACCCAGAAATGGGATAGTACGATGATAGGCTAGATCTATTTTTCTGAACCTTCCATACCACTCTCCGGAACGACTTTACATTCTAACCAAGGGAATTCTGAGTTTGCTTTGCTTCACCTGTGCTCCACTTGTTATTTGTTTGCTTTACCTGCATTTTGGTGCCAGTTATCAAGCTTTTCTCTATTGCCCTATCCTCTGCCCCTTCCCAGCCCCTTGAGCCCTTACTCTACTTCCTATATGAATAAGTATTTGAGTGAGATCATACAGTCTTTGTGGCTTGTACCATGTATATTTCACTTAACAGAATTTCATTCAAAATATTTATTTATTTATTTATTTATTTATTTATGTATTGACAGGGTTTCTTTGTGTGTCTCTGGCTATCTTGGAGTTCTCTCTGCAGATCAGGCTGACTTCTAATTTAGAGATCTGCTTGCCTGTGCCTCCCAAGTTCTGAGATTAAAGATGTGTGCCGTTACACCTGACTGAAGATCTTACCTTTTATTTTTATTACTTTAAAAAAATTTATGGTAGCTCAGGGTACAACTTGTAGGAATATTTCTTTTATTTCATCATGTGGGTCCTAGGGTTTGAACTCAGATCTTCAGTTTGACAGCAGATGTCTTCTTCTGCTGAGATGTCTCAGCAGACATGATTTCTGAGTTTTAATGTAGGCTTTTTGTAGTTTCCTTTCCATTCCTTTCCTTTCCTTACCTTTCCTTTCCTTTCCTTTCCTTTCCTTTCCTTTCCTTTCCTTTCCTTTCCTCTCCTCTCCTCTCCTCTCCTCTCCTCTCCTCTCCTCTCCTCTTCTCTCTCTCTCTTCCTTCCTTCCTTCCTTTCTTTCTTCTTCCTCCCCTTCCTCCTTCCCTTCTCCCTCCCTCCCTTCTCCCTCCCTCCCCTCCCTCCCTCCTTCCCTTCCTCCCTCCTCCTCTTCCTCCTCCCTCCTCCTCCTCCTCCTCCTCCTCCTCCTCCTCCTCCTCCTCCTCCTCTTCTTCTTCTTCTTCTTCTTCTTCTTCTTCTTTTTCTTTTTTCTTTGTATTAGGAAATGAACATATGGCCTCACACATGCTAGGCAAGCAGTCTACCACTGAACTATACCTTCAGCCCTGCTTTCTGAATTTTAAATATTCCCAACACAGAAAATGAAATTTGAAGTTGTATTAGTAAGGATTATCCAGATGGTAGGGTCTAGAGTAGTAGAATTTAGAGAATGATTCTTTCTCTCTATATAAATCGGATTTATTAGAAAGACTTAGGCTATGGTCCAGCTCATCCAACAATGACTGGCCATGAACAGAAAGTTCAAGCATCCAGAAATTGCTCAGTGCACAAGGCTGGGTAGTCTCTAATGCCAGTGAAGGAGAGGACTTGCTAGTGAGGCAAAAGCAAACAGCAAAGAATAAAAGTTTCCTTCTTCCATATCCTTATTACATAGGCTTTCAGCAGAAGATGTAGTCCAGATTAAAAGTATGTCTTCTCTCCTCAAGATCTGGATTAGAAGCGGATCCTCCTATTTCAAATTGAGCAAAAGTCTTTCACGGGTGTGCCCTACATTTTAGGATTTTAGTTAATTCTAAATATAGTCAAGTGGACTACCAAGTATAGTTATCGCAGAGGTAATGTCCATTACTCTGATTTGGTCAGTACAAATTATATTCAAGTATCAAAATATCATTTGTATAATTACATAAGTTAACAATTTCAAAAATAAAATGTAAAAAAAGGAAAAAGGAGAAACCTGCTGTTTCTTTAGATGGAGATGTCTATTTAGAGGCTGATAATTTTTTTTTAATATGGAAAACACATGAAGAAAATAAAAGACTTAAGTTTGGGTGAGGAGTACAGGCACCACCAGCTGTTCCACCCTGATGTTCTTATCCAGCTCTTCCCTCCCAGGGGGAAGCACTGGGTAACTGTGAGAATGATCTTTCTCGGCCTTGTGATTTCTCAGGTTTCTTAGTCTAGAGGAGAAAATGTACAGGGCCTTTTGAGGCAATGCCAACCTGAGCCATCTGTAGCACCACCTTGTCTCTCTGCCATTCTGTGTGCCTGCTACAGGCCTGATCCTCAGAACCACAGGGCATTTCCAAGCCAAGGTCAGCCATTTCCATCTGTGGTAGCCCCAGAGGTGAGGGTCCAGGACTGCTTTGGTATTGCTGCTGGCAGTATGAGTGGTACTGCCCGACAGTCAAGCCTGGCATACTTGAGTAGGTAGCAGACTGTTTACTGTTCCTTTCAGAGCCATCTTGGAAGGGTGCCTGGCAACCTGGTGGGTCTTAAATAGATTTACTTCATGTCTGTGTTATATCCAGGCCAGTATCCTGCCTAGAGCAGGACTATTGAGTACAGAAATACCTTTTTAAAAAGTCTTGAAAAGAAACAAAATGATACCAGTCTTCTTTGTAAGGAGTCATTTTCTTTATTCACTCTGTGGGAAAAGAAGATTCAGACATCAGATATAGGTACAGGCTTTTTTAAAAGAGTGGCTCATTGCGACTCTTCTCACAGCCCTGACACTGTATCTATTAGTTAAAAACAGATATCCCTTGGTATCCATGGGGATGATTTCCAGGGGCTCCTGCAGATACTAAAATCTGTGGCTGTTCCAGTCTTTGCATAAAACAATATAGTATTTGTATAAGACCTGTTCTCTCTCCTCTATCCCTTTTACTGCCCCTGCATCTCTTAAAATACTTAATAAAATACAAATCTCTATGTAAATATTCTTTAGTTTTTAGTTTTTCAGGAGCAAGTCTAGTCCAGACCTAATTGTTCTTCAGGAGTTGTCTGTTCATAGTTGGCTGAATTCATACATGCTGAACTCACAGATAACAGAAGTCTACTGTTCTAAGGTTAAGTTCTCAGGAAACAGTTTGGAGTCCTGAAATAGTTCCACTTTTATCACTCCTCAGTGAAAAGTGATTTTATTAATTATTATTATTATTATTATTATTATTATTATTATTATTATTATTGAAATAGGCAGTACAACTGATGTCACTATGAACCCTGGTCCCTTAAGCTACACCTGCTGGATATCTGTGCAATTCATAATTTAATTTTTCCAAGCATCTATAATACTTTGAATGTGAAATGTAATCCAGCAAAGGCTTGTATGTTAAAGGCTTTGTTGCCAGCTGATGGGACTTGAAGGCTGCAAGCTCTGCAGATTATTCTGTGGGTGAACTAATAAATAGATGGTATGATTGGGAGGTGATGGAAACTAGGAGGTGGAGTCTATTCAGAGGAAGTAGGTTGTGGGAGGGGCATCCCCTAGAGGAGTATATTTTGTTCTGGCACCTGATCTGCTGCTTTCTGTCTGTGTTCTGGCTACCATGAGATATTTAATCATAGTAATGAAAAGCCAGCACAGCATCCTATGAGATATTTATTTTTATGATTATATACTAGAATTGCAGGTAAGAAAAGTTAAGCTAAAAAGTGAATCAACTGTGCAAGCAGCAATGAAATGACTTGAGTTTTTCTTACTTGTGTGCCATTTTTCAGGAGTTTTCCTGCACACTCCAGGGTCCACCCAACTGACACCAGGACTAAGGAGCCTGGTCAGGATACAGTCTATTCTGTTGCCTAGCCTGGAACATGTCCAGCATCCTTGGCAGCGTCCTTGGCAATTGCTAGTAACTTCATTCTGGAGCAAGGGCATGCCACTTCAGGTTGCCAGTGAGAGCTGGGATACCATGAGCAATGCCTTTGGACCAGACTGTTGGGTTGTTTAGTGCAAGCCCAAGAAATCTCAGGCAAGGCCTAAACCTGAGTAATCTATCTATGGGAGTGGGGTACAGTGAGAGAAGAATAGCAATGACAAAGACAGAATAGGAGAAGGGATGACTAAAAGTTACAGCCAGGAAACACCCTTGTCTGCAGACTGCTCAGCCCACACAGCCGAGCATACTGCCTGTGGTGATAAAGCACGATACTTTTCTGTCTATTTTCTGCTTGTGTTCTTCTGGGATCTGGACTGGCCAATCTCAAGCCTAGATGCCAATAGGAAAAACTAGGACGTAGTGAAACTCATGCAAGGACTTCCAGGGACACAAACATCACTCAGTCATAGGCAGATCTCAGATGAATCTCGTCTACTAACAGGGCATGACTGATCCATCAAGGGTCAGATTACCAAATTTAGTCTATCAAATAGGAGGCCAGATTTGCTGAACATGAGGAAAAGATTCTTCAGAGAGAGAGAGAGAGAGAGAGAGAGAGAGAGAGAGAGAGAGAGAGAGAGAGAGAGAGAGAACAGAAGCTTTCTTACGGTGTGGCAGCAAATGGTAAAATGTCTTTGGTAGAGGTAGGTAAGAATGGCTATGGCACAAGGTTCATTGTTTCAGTCTTTTCCTTGTGACTTTGGCCAAGGGCTGTCCATTTTCCCTCAGTATCATTGGCACAGGTCATGAAAAGGAGCATAGTGGTGACAGAAAAGTCATTGGTCTGACTGTGTGTTTCATAGGAAGTACTCTAGGTAGTGTCCCATGCCTTTTATCTATCCACCTTGCTATTTACCTACCTATTCATCTATGAATCTATCCATCTATGCATTTACCTATCATGCTCCATTTATTTATACACCCCCATCCATGCATCGAAACCACATTATGAAGTGCAGTTGACAAATAATCCCATGTGTTTGGACAAGACCAAGGTCTCTGTAACTGCCTCTTTACATGGACCCAGCTAAAGTCCATTTTTCTCTTTGCTATGGACCAAGAAGACTCCTCTAAGTTCTCCTTAGTCTATGAAATTCTCAATTTCCCGCTTTTCCTATAGCCTATAAAATTATGAAGCATTTTGCTTCCATTTTCATGACATGAGGAGAACCTTATTTTTCCCTTTCCTTTGTAAACAGTCAATCATCTTAAACAATTTCCACAGATACTTAGACCAGGTTGTGTGTTTCTTTTTATTCCCAAATGGAACCAGCCATCATATTCCTCCTATTTCAGAGCTAAAATCAGAAATCCAGTTTTCCAATTCTGTGAAGATAAGGAAGTACTTTCTTTGCCTTTGCTCTAAGAACATTATCAGGCCCCTTACTTCCTCCTTTTTATCCTCATTCCCCATGGCATTATATGTCTGGCTCCTTAGTTTTCCTTTAATTCAAAGGCAGGTTCCTTATACTCACCATATTTTTCATATTTATGATTGTGACTAGGGTTTCTATTTTATCTTTATTCCACAAAGAGCTTAGATTAGAGCTAAAGCTCATCAGACAATGAATCCACTTAGTTCTTGGACATGAAAACACTGCCCATTTATTCTATATTCCATTCATACAAATAGGCCAGTTATTTTTCCTTTATTCCATGGCTTAAATAAATATTTATTTTCTCCTCCATATCATGGATCTTTCTGGTATTGTTTTGGGGAAACTAATTCAGGAAACAAGATGCCCACACTGACATGAGGCAGGAAGCAGTTTTATTGTGTAGTTTTGACATATACACAGACACAGAAGAGGAGTGTTTAGAAAGCTGAGCCTCAGGGCTGAAGAAATGGCTCATTAGTTAAGAGTACTTGTTTTTAGGACCTCCACATAAAACCAGACACACTGAAACTAATAGAAAGGAAACTAGGGAAGAACCTTGAACATATGGGCACAGGGGAGAATTTCCTGAATAGAACTCCAATAGCTTAGGCTCTAAGATCAAGAATTGACAAATGGGACTTCATTGAATTACAAAGTTTTTGCAAGGCAAAAGACACTGTCAAAAAGACAAAGCGGCAACCAACTAACTGGGAAATGATCTTTACCAACCCTACATCCGACAGAGGGCTAATATCCAATACATACAAAGAACTCAAGAAGTTAAACTCCAGAGAGGCAAGTAACCCTATTAAAAAATGGGGTACAGAGCTAAACAAAGAGTTCTCACCTGAAGAATATCTAATGGCTGAGAAGCACCTAAAGAGATGTTCATCATCCTTAGTCATTAGGGAAATGCAAATCAAAACAACCCTGAGATTCCATCTCACACCAGTCAGGATGGCTAAGATCAAAAACACAGGAGACAGCAGTTGTTGGCGAGGATGTGGAGAAAGAGGAACACTCCTCCACTGCTGGTGGGATTGCAAGCTGGTACAACCACTCTGGAAAGCAGTCTGGCGGTTCCTCAGAAAACTGGGCATGACACTCCCGGAGGATCTGGCTATACCACTCCTGGGTATATACCCAGAGGCTTTCCCTGCATGCAATAAGGACACATGCTCCACTATGTTCATAGCAGCCTTATTTATAATAGCCAGAAGCTGGAAAGAACCCAGATGTCCCTCAACGGAGGAATGGATTCAGAAGATGTGGTATATTTACACAATGGAATACTACTCTGCAATTAAAAACAATGAATTTACAGGCCCACAGGAGGGACAAGCTCAAGCCAGAGACAGCAAGACCAACTAGCAGCAGAGATAACCAGATGGAGAAAGGCAAGCACAAGAACCCTACCAACAGAAACCAAGGCTACTTGGCAACATCAGAACCCAGTTCTCCCACCACAGCAAGTCCCGGATACCCTAACACACCTGAAAAGCAAGAGTTGGATTTAAAATTGTATCTCATGGTGCTGATAGAGGGCTTCAAGAAGAACTTAAATAACTCCCTTAAAGAAATACAGGAGAACATGGGTCAACAGGTAGAAGCCCTTAAAGAAGAAACAGAAAAATCCCTTATAGAATTGCAGGAAAACATAAACAATCAAGTGAAGGAACTGAACAAAACCATCAAGGATCTAAAAGTGGAAGTAGAAACAATAAAGAAATCACAAAGTGAGACATCTTTGGCGATAGGAAACCTGGGAAAGAATTCAGGAGTCATAGATGCAAGCATCAACAACAGAATATAAGAGACAGAAGAAAGAATCTCAGATGCTGAAGATACCATAGAAAACATTGACTCAACAGTCAAAGAAAATGCAAAATGCATAAAACTTGTAACCCAAAGCATCCAGGAAATCCAGGACACTATGAGAAGACCAAACCTAAGGATAATAGGGATAGAAGAGAGCGAAGACTCCCAACTTAAAGGCCAGTAAATATCTTCAACAAAATTATAGAAGAAAACTTCCCTAACTGTACTGACTGGTTTTGTGTGTCAACTTGACACAGGCTGGAGTTATCACAGAGAAAGGAGCTTCAGTTGGGGAAGTGCCTCCATGAGATCCAACTGTGGGGCATTTTCTCAATTAGTGATCAAGGTGGGGGGGAGGGTCCCTTGTGGGTGGTACCATCCCTGGGCTGTTATTCTTGGGTTCTATAAGAGAGCAGGCTGAGCAAGCCAGAGGAAGCAAGCCAGTAAGAAACATCCCTCCATGGCCTCTGCATCAGCTCCTGCTTCCTGACCTGCTTGAGTTCCAGTCCTGACTTCCTTTTGTGATGAACAGCAATGCACAAGTGTAAGCTGAATCAACCCTTTCCTCCCCAACTTGCTTCTTGGTCATAATGTTTGTGCAGGAAAAGAAACCCAAAGAAAGAGTTGCCCATGAACATACAAGAAGCCTACAGAAGTCCAAAGAGACTGGACCAGAACAGAAAGTTCTCCTGGCACATAATAATCAAAACACCAAATGCACTAAACAAAGAAAGAATATTAAAAACAGTAAGGGAAAAAGGGCAAGTAACTTATAAAGGCAGACCTATCAGAATTACAACAGACTTCTCTCCAGAGACCATGAAAGCTGAAAGATCCTGGGCAGATCTCTTACAGACCCTAAGAGAACACAAATGCCAGTCCAGACTACTATACCCAGCAAAACTCTCAATCAACGTAGATGGAGAAACCAAGATATTCCATGATAAAACCAAATTTATATTCTCACAAATCCAGTCCTACATGGGATAATAGATGGAAAACGCCAACACAAGGAGGGAAACTACACCCTAGAAAAAGCAAGAAAGTAATCTTCTTCCAACAAACCCAAAAGAAGATAACCACACAAACATAAAAATAACATTAAAATAACAGGAAGCAACAATCACTATTCCTTAATATGTCTTAACATCAATGGACTCAATTCCCCAATAAAAAGACATAGATTAACAGAAATATTTTTCATGTAAATCTTCAATTTTATCAGAAAATGTTTGTAATTCCTCTTTCAATTAATTTAGTAATGTTTTTTATGTCTACCATTTTCTCTGCATTATTTTTCACGATAATCTTCAATTTTAACATGTTTTTCTATATATTCTTCTATTTTATCAGGAATGTTTTCCATGTAAATCTCTGATTTTATCACAAAATGTTTTTAATTCTACCTTCAATTAATTTAGAAAGGCTTTTTATGTCTACCATTTTATCTGTATAAATTTTCATGAACTAGTTAATTTTAACATGTTTTTCTATATATTTCTTGAATTTTATCAGAAATATTTTCCATGTAAATCTTCAATTTTACCTGAAAATGTTTATAATTCTACTTTCAATCAACTTAGAATTATTTTTATGCCTACCATTTTATCAGTATCATTTTCCATGATTATCTTCAGTTTTAACATGTTTTTCTATATACTTCTTCAAATTTTATCAGAAATATTTTCCATGTAAATCTTCAACTTTATCAGAAAATGTTTATAATTCCACTTTCAATTAACTTAGGAATACTTTTTTGCCTACCATTATTATGTCTATAAAATTTTCCATGATAACTTCAATTTAACATGTTTTCTACATTTTTCTACAATTTTATCAGAAATATTTTCCACACAAATCTTCAATTGTATCATAAAATATTTTTACTTCCTTTTTCAATTAATTTAGCATTTTTTATGTCTACCACTTTAATTTTCCATGAAAATTGTCAATTTTAACATGTTTTTCTATATATCTCTTCTATTTTATCAGAAATATTTTCCATGTAAATCTTCAGTTTTATCATAAAATGTTTTACTTCCTTTTTCAATAAAAGAACATGCTTTTCAAAAAAATAATAGATAAATAAATAAAGAAAGAAAGAAAGAACTGAGTCCCAAGTTCAGTTAAACAGAATGTTTCATACACCTTCTGTCTTTCTGCTGACACATAACAATCAAATTTTGTTGGCTATATTTAGCTCAATTAATAGTTTGTTGAATTGCCAATAAGCAGAATTCTTCCTCTACCCAAGTAGCAGAGTTTATTTAGTAATTTATTTATAATACAGAGGTTAAAGGTAGGAATTAGGGCATAGATGATACACCTACTTTGTAGTAACTTTGACTGATCCAACTTACAGTGTTCTAAAGCTCCCATGTCTGGAGTGTGACAAATTGTAGTACTCTATGGAGCACAATATGGATGCCGTGATGTATCCTAGTAATACTATAAATGGTCACAATGGAGGGACACAGTGAAGCTCGGACAAGGGCTAGGAGCTCATCAGACAATGGATCCAGCATATGAATCAGACTCGGCAAAGAATCATGCAGATGGTTTTGAGAAATCGCCAGTGCTGGTACACAGGAGCAAATTCTTTGCTTCCATCCATTTTCATATACAGAGATGTTAGATGTGGTGCCACACACCTCTAATCCTAGTACTCAGGAGGCAGATCTCTGTGAGTTCCAGGCCTGCCAGAACTATATAAGATTCTGTTTCAACAAGGGAGATGAAAAATCTAGGCTCAGGGAGATTAAGTAGCCCAGAATCTCCAGATTAGAGCTGGATAATAAGACATGTGTTGTTTGCCATACCACTCTGCTTCTCAATGACTAGTTTTAGTTTTTAACATTTTAACTTTAATTTTGAAATAATATGAGAGTTACAAATAGACTGAAAAGATCCCAAACAAACCAAAAGCCCTCAGACCCTCTCCTGGGCCTTTAACCTCCTGAAACATTGACATAGTCCTAGTACAACTATAAAGCTAAGAAGTTAGCATTCCACAATGCAGTCATTACACTATATTGATTATAGTGTATGGGCATGTGCATGAGTGTGTGTGTGTGTGTGTGTGTGTGTGTGTGTGTGTGTGTGTTGGTGCAGGTAGGTGTGTATGAAGGCCAGAGGTTGCTAACGGAATGTCTTATGGCATCACTCTCTGTCTTATTTTTGAGACTAGGTCTCTCAATGAACCTAGACTTAGCATTTTGACTACACTGATTGACAGGTGAAGCCTTGGGACCCACCCATATTTGCTTTCCAGCACTATGGCTACTAGTGTTCACTGCCAAATCTGACTTTTATGTGAGTGCTGAGGACCTAAGCTCAGATCCTTATGCTGGCACTAAACCATCTCTCTAGTCCAAGATGTTATTGATTCTCTTAGTATTATTCTTTTTCTGGGGGTAAAAAAATAGGGTACTGTAATGAGTTTCTATATACAGGTCGCACCCTGCAGCAATAATTTCTGAGTAAGACTCCTGACTGATTTCACATGGGGAACTTGGGGTTACCTCACAAAGCTCTACTGGGTCACAACAGGATTACAGGGGCTAGCCTGGGAATCTGCCAGCGCAGTGGGAAACAGCAGAGAGAAATCTGTGGCCAGTGGGAGGCAGGTGAGTAGGGGATCTGACTGAGGAAGCATAATGTCGCTGGTGGCTTGGTAAGGAAGTTGGAATGTACTACTCCAGGTTCCACGTGGTCGATTCCTCTGTCTCAGTTCAAATATGACTTATTCCATAAACTTTCGTCCACTCCCATCCATAATGCTCTCTGTCCACTACTGCATTTTAAATTGTGTAGCTCTGAAGTCTATTCTTGGGATCACACTACATGTACAGGCAAGGCTGGGGATGCTCTCATGGCTTGGCATGTGTGCAGAGACAACTCCTTAACCTTGATTGCTAAAGAACAGGATGGCCACTGCAAGTGGGAGGAACACTGCTGTGGCCTTTAGGAGGCTTTCCACGGATAGTGTCCTTAGCACTTTGGAGGAATGAACTCGATATCTTTTTTTGAAAGAATTATCATCATCATTATTATTATTATTATTATTATTTGTATATGAGTACACTGTACAGATGGTTGTGAGCCATCATGTGGTTGCTGGGAATTGAACTCAGGACCTCCATTAGAGCAGTCAGTGCTCTTAACCACTGAGACATCTTTCCAGTCCCCAAGGCAACTCTTACAAAGGACAACATTTAACTGGGGCTGGCTTACAGGTTCAGAGGTTCAGTCCATTATCATCATGGCAGGAAGCATGGAAACATCCAGGCAGGCATGGTGCTATAGAAGGAGCTAAGAGTTATACATCTTGATCCAAAGACACTCAGGAGAAGACTGACTTCCAGGATGTGAGGAGGAAGTTCTCAAAGCCCACTTCCACAGTGACACACTTCCTCCAACAAGGCCTCACCTCCTAATAGTGCCCACTCCCTGAGCCAAGCATATTCAAACCACTATATTCCACTCCCTAGCTCCCACTAGGGTTGTTCAAACACAGTAGTCCATAGGGGACATACCTAGCAATAGCATGATACAAAATACATTTAGTCAGACTTTAAAAGTCTCCATAGTCTGTAACAGTCTCAACAATGTTAAAAGCCCAAAGTTCAAAGTCTTTTCTGAGATTCATGCAATCTCCTAACTGTAATTTCCTATAAAATAAAAATCAAATAGTAGATTACATATGTCCAACATAACAGAACACAGGATATATATTATGATTCCAAAAATGTCATAGTGAGGAAATGCTGGACCAAACCAAGGCCCCCAAACCAACTCCTTTCATTTTTGTTGACTACAGCACAATTCTCTTTGGCTAGTTCCACTCCCTGTTAGCGGCTTTCCTCAGCAGATTTCCCATGGCTCTGGCATCTCGAACATTTTGGAGTCTCTGAGGCAACTTCAACATTACAGCTTCTTATTCCAATGTCTGTGATCCACACATGATCTTCTGGGCTCCTCCGAAGGGCTTGGGTCACTTTTCCAGCTCTGCCCTCTATAACACTCTAAACTCAGGTTGATCCACTCCACTGCTGCTGCTGTTCTTGGTGATCACCCCATGGCACTGGCATCATTAATACACTAGGGTCTTCTGCTGCAACTAGGCTTTACCAATTGCCTCTCATAGGCTCTCTTCATGGTGCCAAGCCTCAACTTCTTTGCATGAACCCCTTTAGTCCTGGTCTCTCAACTGCAACTGAGGCTGCATCTTCACCAACGGTCTTCCATGGCCTCTCACAGTGCCAAGTCTCAGATACCCTTCATGACCCCTTCATACCTTCAAAACCAGTATCAACTGGGTGACTATTTATTTATTTATTAGATTTATTCTTTATTTAAATTTCAAATGTTGTCCCCTTTCCTGGTTCCCCTCTCCCCTGAAAATTCCATAAGCCATCTCCCCTCCCCCAATTACCCCTCCCCCGCTTCCCTGTCCTGGTATTCCTCTACACTACGGCATCAAGTCTTTCCAGGACCAAAGGCCTCTCCTCCCTTTGGTGTCTAACAAGGTCATCCTCTGCTGCCTATGTGTCTGGAGCCATGGGTAACTCCATGTGTACTCTTTGGTTGATGGTTTTGTCCCTGGGAGCTCTGGGAGTACTGGGTGATTCATATTGTAGTTCCTCCTGTGGCACTGCAAACCCCTTCAGCTCCTTGGGTCCTTTCTCTAGCTCCCCTGTTGGGGACCCTGTGCTCAGTTCAATGGCTGGCTGAGAGTGTCCCCCTCTGTATTTGTCATGCACTAGGAGAGCCTCCCAGGTGATAGCTATATCCGGCTCTGGTCAGCCAGCACTTGTGGGTATCCACAATAGTGTCTAGGTTTTGTAACTGTATATAGGATGGATCCCTGGGTGGGGAAGTCTCTGGATGGTCTTTCCCTCAGACTCTGCTCCACCCTTTGTCTCTGTATCTCCTTCTGTGGGTATTTTTTCCCCCTTTCTACAAAGGACCCAAGGATACATACTTTGTTCTTCCTCCTTCTTGGGCATCGTTTGATATGTGAAATGTGTCTTGGGTATTCCAAGCTTCTGGGCTAATATCCACTTATCAGTGAGTGTATACCTGAACTTGGTGTCTTAATCTCTGCTTTAGCATAAGTGAGAGACTGTCTCCCACGAAGTCAATGCCGGCAAGCCTGCTGTGGAAGACTGAGAGAACTGTTCCTGCGCTCGCAAGCTGGCAACACTACCAGATAAGTGCTTTCTGAAACCACGGAAATGAAGGCCAGAGGCTTGAGGGTCCCTTTGCTGTTATTGCTGGTGACTATGGTTGTGATGGCTAAGGTGCATCAGATCCAGAGGTGGGGGGGTTTCAAGGAGAAGGCCACGAGCAAGAAAAACATCAACTCGACACTCCATTTCTTCATCCAGTCTTACAACAATGCAAGCAACGACACCTACTTGTTTCAAGTTCAGAAGCTAGTCCAAAGTCAGATGCAGGTTTGTGCTCTGCTTCCCAGACATCGACACAAGCCCCATCCTGCTTCTTGAGACATATGGGGGATTTTTCTATAACCAAGTATGGGAAATTCCCCGAGTAGCTTCACATACAGTGGATACACATGATATCTCTGAGTTAAGCAGCTTATTTAGTCACCATAGCCACATGACCTAGGCTGACCTCAGGCTGGAGGCTAATCTTTACTCCCTTCTCCTTGGCCAAAAGCTGACCTGTAGTCATTCTCCATTGTTCTATGGGAGAAACTGCATTTTGTTCTGCTTACCAGAGGGCAGCATGGGGATGCCTGTTTTTTTGTTTTTATTTTTTAATGATAGTATCTGGAAAAACCATAAACACGCTCTGTAGATTCCTTACTTCCAAAGGCATTTTTTTTTCTTCAGTGTCCAGGACTGTAAATTAGGATTGAATTTTGTATTTGAGACATTTAGAGCAATGAGTCTTTGGTGAAAGTGGTGGGGACAGGGAATGGGCAAGCAGCTTCAGTCAGATCAGTTCTATGCCTTCTGAGGCAGAGTCCCTGTAGTTAGCCCTGGTTGGCCTTTGCCTCTCCACCCTCAGCCTCCAGCCATGTGAGTGCTAGGATCACCCTTGCACATCATTGCACCTTCTCTTTTGTTTTACACACAACATTCTTGTGAATCGTATCAGTTGAAAGGCAGTAAAGGAAAGACTGCTTGAAAACTATTGATCTCAAGGCCAGCTAGTAAACTGTGTAAATCAGTCAGAAACAGTACTGCACCCTAGCTAGACAGTTTCGAGAAGTAGTTCACTATGAGAAAAGACTACTAGTCAGAGAGAATGGGAGGCAGAGGGAACAGGAGTTAACAGCAAGAGGGGGAAGGCATGGGGATAGGGTGGGCAACCTAAGTTGAATAACCAGGTCAATGGGTTCCTTAATCCTGACTCAGATATTCCAGAGAATTCCTTGGTATTATGTACTATGACCACAAGGTGGCGGTGTTCTCATTTTTCTTCACTTTGATCGATTTCCTTAAGCTATAATTGAGATACCAAGATAACCTGTGAAATCAACCTTCTACCATTAACAGTTAACCAGCCGAGAATAGTATTTTAAATATTATGTGCAAACTTGAGGTTATTTATGGTGATAAGCGGACAATATGGGCCTGTCACTCGGAAAGGGAGGATTATGGATACAGGTTTCTGGACATCTCTGTATCTAGACGTGACTTTGAAAGTCATAATACTGCAAAGAGGGGTAACAGACAAGCATGGTAAGATGTAGGCCTGGTTTCACCTTTCAGCTGTTCCCAGTTGTGGGATTGTGGCTAGGCGTTATCTAGACTGTTCATTCAGAGGCAAAGTGAGTCAGGGCAGTAACAATTTAGCACAATGCTGCCTACTAGTGGCACTTGTCAAAATGTTTTCTGATATGGCTGTATTCTAAGTGAACAACCGAGACTAATAGTGAGTAAGAAGTTTAATGTGCGTGCATGTTTTATGTTTCTCCTACATACAACCTGCCGATGGCCAGGTAGCGTGACCGTGGTTGGTACAGTTCTACAACATCCCCGTGCATAAGTAGAATGGTCCCTTGATGACAGCAGAGGAGCACCTGCACTCTAGGGAATTCCAGGCCAGTACTCAGATTGTCTTATCAGTGCAGCCATGAGCAATTGCCCTGGGGCCTGGTCTTAGATTTTTCTATAGGATTCATTCAACCAGGATCAAGGTGAATTTTCTGCCTGCATCTCCTCTAGACAGGTATCTCATTAGGTTGGACCACTGTCATTTGGGCACAAGAAGCAGGAGGCTCCCAAGACCTTTTCTCCACTATATGTAGATCTCTCTAATCTACACATTCTTCTGAGGTGCCAGACCTGGGTCAATAGCCATCATATTTCCTTAGTGTTTTACTCCATGTGTAGGACTTCTTTTCTACAAAAGACTTCCCAGTCCCTCCTCCTCCACCACCTTCTCCTCTTCCACCTTGTTCCCTTCTTAGTCTTCACAGCCTTAGGTTGGACCATGAGTAAGAGAAGACAGATGCACCCCTGGGAGCTGGCCCTAGCTGGTATTCTCTCTGCCTTACCTGGTCAGCACATCACCTCGAACTGTCCACTGCCCCAGGAGGAAACAAATTTAGGTAACAGGGGGTATCATATCAAGTAGAAAGCTCCTGGGAGAGAAAGCATGGTCTTCAGCACAGGCCATTCTTCTGTCCTTGGTTCTCCAGGAGTCATAGCCGTCATGGCAGAAACATTTAAAACTTAGAAAATACCCTTGTGTGGCTTTTCCTGGGGTAAAACTGAACAACAAACATCTACTTACTCCAGATAGAGCACCATCAACAGACCGAAGCAATGATTCCAAGCAAGTCTAGCTTAGTTTACCAGTGAGTTTATGGGGGATGCTTAAAGGGAATATGGGTGACTCAATAGAGGCTGTATTGCCAGAAAGCCTACTCCAGAAAAGCTCAGGATGATAATGCTATCTCAGAAGTTCCTGCAGGTGGCACAGGTGGCTCACCTAGTCCAAAACTCTGCTTAATCTCACCTTGGGGAGGAGACCTTATGATCTTGTTTCATTTGATTCCTGAATCTTATAAGCTAGCCTTCACTCTCTGGAGGGAATGCTTCGATTGGGAGGAAATATCTACACAATAGCTTATTTTTTTTTAATGCATTAGGGAAAGTGCTTCTGTTTTGACCACAGACTCCACAAAAAGCTTGGATCCTTATGTGGACCTTGCAAACGGAAGCTGCTAGGTTATTTTTTCAAGGTTTCAGAGCTAATACGTGGGGAGTGAATGCTAGAATCAATTTGACTCCTAAACTATAAATTTTTAAAGACTTGTATTTTATGCATATCAGTGTTCTTCCTTCAAGTATTTGGATAGAAGTGCACCACATTCACACAGTGCTTGCAGAGATCAGTAGAGGGCATTGGATTTCCAGGAGCTGGAGTTATAGATGGTTGTGAACTGCCATGTGGGTTCTGGGAACCAAACCTTAGTCCTCTGCAAGAACAAGTGCTTTTCACTGCTGAGCCATCTCTGTGATTCATATTTAGATGCATTGCAAAATTGTGTTTTCTCTGATTGGCCAGAAAGGAGAGTCAGGAAGGAGTGTGTAACTGCACAGACTGGGAAGAAATAGGGTCATATACCTCACTGCAATATGAGAACCATGGTGGTCTGTGGTTACCAGGCAACCCAGCTTGTCTTATCATGGGGATGAGTGAGGGACAAAATAGAGGCACTATGTGGCCACTACAGCAAAGTTGAGGGCACAAGGCTGTGGCTGACCAGCGGCCTCAGTTGCCATTGAGACTCACTCCGTGGGATGGGAGGAAGGAATTGAGTTTTGGTGCATGATTTCAGGGAACAGGAATCACAACTTAGTTCCTCCTGGAAAGAGGCAGCCACTAGACCATCAAAGTGGAAATCAGAAGTGTGATTAATGACTTCTTTGCAGTTGACCACGGGAGTGGAGTATTTGGTTACTGTGAAGATTGGCAGGACCAAATGTAAGAAAAATGAGACGAAGAAAGCCTCCTGTCCCATGCAAAGCAACAAACTGAAAAAGGTGCGTGCTGGGAGTTCTCTGAGAGTGCCTGAGGCCAAGGATGGGGAGTAAATATTCTCAAACTGTGAGAGGCAAGGCCAGCAAATGTCCTGCCCTCGGGCTAGCACACACTTCTGGGTGTATCTGTTTCTCCTCACAGAGGGTGCAAGTGCCATCTGATTCTCGTTGGGGGCTCTTGTTCTGCTCTTGCTCTCATTCTCAATGTCACTGAGGACTATCCCGTCACCTCTGTGTCTTCTGGTTCTGCTGTCCCTCATTGTCCCTTTCTATGTCGCCTCATCCTTCTTTGGCCAGATGGTAGATAATGAGGGCCTCTTCCTATCCCAGGGTGTAGATGCAGGAGTGGGAGGAGAGGAGAAAACTCAGTACCCCTTCCTGGAACTGAGGGTTCTAGAGTCACCTGCCTTGGGTCTCAGAGGGACAGTTTCTTTCTGGATACCCCAGGGCCTGAAAAGCAGGAGGTTTTTTTTTCTCACCTTTGAAGACTATTTTCCCCAAAGCGGATTATCTTGTTCTTCTTTCTTCCACAGAGCCTGACTTGCACATCATTGATATACTCTGTACCCTGGATGAACCACTACCAGCTCTGGAACAATTCCTGCCGGGAGAGCTTAGTGTAAAGAGCTCTGCTGACTCCCATAAGCCTGTGTTGTATACTGGTTTTTGCAAAGTTGTAAGAGGACTCATGACTCTCTGTGGGGTGTTTCTACACACACACACACACACACACACAAGCTTACAACATTAACATTTAACAACACACAGTATCAGCTCCTTTATTGTACTTTACACACACGTGCGCACTTATGCGTGTGCGCGCGCACACACACACACATACACACACACACACCTGCCCTCATATACTTCTCATGAACTCCCCACACAAACTTATGCAAACACTCCCACACATGAACCCCTGTGCCTTCCTCCACTTGTAGCTCACACACACATCAATGAAATGCCAGCAACCACTGTACTTTGAATAGGTTGCTGATATCCCTTTGGGGAGTCTCACTGTTCTTTCTACCTCAACTCCATGCTTCTGCTTTCTCTGGGTCTGGGATGTGGAACATTATATCCTGCCAGTACACACAACACTGTGACTCACACATGTCACAGTGAGCATGTCTGAAGTCCCATGACCAAACAAGGCTGAGTAACCAGTGTAGTTCCAAGGCTGTGACTTACAATGGCAAAAGGACGTGAGGCAGTGGTGGTGGCTGCAGCAGCAGAGGCAGGGTCTTAGTCACGGTTTCTATTGCTGAGACACCATGACCGCAGAAATTCTTTTTTTTTTTTTTTTTTTTTTTTTTTTTTTTCTAGGTTTTTTTTTTTTTTTTTTTTTTTAATTTAATTTAATTTTATTTTTTTAATTTACATTCCAAATCACTTCCCCTTTCCCGTTTCCTCCCTCCCCGAAAGTCCCATAAGCCCCCTTCCCTCCCTCTTTTCTCCGTTCAACCCCCTCTCATTACTCTGTCCTGGCGTTCCCCTACATCCAGTCTTTCCAGGACCAGGGGTCTCTCCTTCCATCTTTTTAGAAATCTATTGATATGCTGATTGTGTCTAGGGTATTCTGAGATTCTGGGTCAATATCCCCTTATCAGTGACTTCATACCATGTGTGATCTTTTGTGATTGGGTTACCTCACTAAGGATGATATTTTCAAGTTCTGACCATTTGCCTAGGAATTTCGTGAATTCATTGTTTTTAATTGCAGAGTAGTATTCCATTGTGTAAATATACCACATCTTCTGAATCCATTCCTCCGTTGAGGGACATCTGGGTTCTTTCCAGCTTCTGGCTATTATAAATAAGGCTGCTATGAATATAGTGGAGCATGTGTCCTTATTGCATGCAGGTAAAGTCTCTGGGTATATGCCCAGGAGTGGTATAGCCGGATCCTCCGGAAGTGTCATGCCCAGTTTTCTGAGGAGCCGCCAGACTGCTTTCCAGAGTGGTTGTACCAGCCTGCAATTCCACCAGCAGTGGAGGAGTGTTCCTCTTTCTCCACATCCTCGCCAACAACTGCTGTCTCCTGTGTTTTTGATCTTAGCCATCCTGACTGGTGTGAGATGGAATCTCAGGGTTGTTTTGATTTGCATTTCCCTAATGACTAAGGATGATGAACATCTCTTTAGGTGCTTCTCAGCCATTAGATATTCTTCAGGTGAGAACTCTTTGTGTAGCTCTGTACCCCATTTTTTAATAGGGTTACTTGCCTCTCTGGAGTTTAACTTCTTGAGTTCTTTGTATATCTTGGATATTAGCCCTCTGTCGGATGTAAGGTTGGTAAAGATCATTTCCCAGTTAGTTGGTTGCCGCTTTGTCTTTTTGACGGTGTCTTTTGCCTTGCAAAAACTTTGTAATTTAATGAGGTCCCATTTGTCTATTCTTGATCTTAGAGCATAAGCTATTGGAGTTCTGTTCAGGAAATTCTCCCCTGTGCCCATATGTTCAAGGTTCTTCCCTAGTTTCCCTTCTATTAGTTTCAGTGTGTCTGGTTTTATGTGGAGATCTTTGATCCACTTAGAATTGAGCTTAGTGCAAGGAGATAAGGATGGGTCAATTTGCATTCTTCTGCATGTTGACCTCCAGCTGAGCCAGCACCATTTGTTGAAAAGGCTATCTTTTTTCCACTGGATGGTTTTAGCTCCTTTGTCAAAGATCAAGTGACCATAGGAGTGTGGATTCATTTCTGGGTCTTCAATTCTGTTCCATTGATCTACATGTCTGTTACTGTACCAATACCATGCAGTTTTTAACACTATTGCTCTGTAGTACAGCTTGAGGTCCGGGATACTGATTCCCCCAGAGGTTCTTTTACTCTTGAGAATAGTTTTAGCTATTCTGGGTTTTCTGTTATTCCAGATGAATTTTTGAATTGCTCTTTCTAACTCTATGAAGAATTGAGTTGGGATTTTGATGGGGATTGCATTGAATCTGTGTATTACTTTTGGTAAGATGCTCATTTTTACTATATTAATCCTGCCAATCCATGAGCATGGCAGATTTTTCCATCTTCCGAGGTCTTCTTCAATTTCTTTCTTCAGAGACTTGAAGTTCTTGTCATACAGATCTTTCACTTGTTTGGTTAGCGTCACGCCAAGATACTTAATATGGTTTGTGGCTATCGTAAAGGGTATTATTTCTCTTACTTCTTTCTCAGCCTGCTTATCCTTTGAGTATAGGAAGGCTTCTGACTTGCTTGAGTTGATTTTATATCCGGCCACTTTGCTGAAGTCGTTTATCAGCTGTAGGAGTTCTCTGGTGGAGTTCTTTGGGTCGCTTATGTATACTATCATATCGTCTGCAAATAGTGATAGTTTGACTTCTTCCTTTCCAATTTGTATCCCTTTGACCTCTTTTTCTTGTCTAATTGCTCTAGCTAGAACTTCAAGTACTATATTGAAAAGATATGGAGAGAGAGGGCAGCCTTGTCTAGTCCCTGATTTTAGTGGGATTGCTTCAAGTTTCTCTCCGTTTAGATTGATGCTGGCTACTGGTTTGCTGTAAATTGCTTTTACTATGTTTAGATATGGGCCTTGAATTCCTGATCTTTCCAAGACCTTTAGCATGAAAGGATGCTGAATTTTGTCAAATGCTTTCTCAGCATCTAATGAGATGACCATGTGGTTTTTTTCTTTGAGATTGTTTATGTAGTGGATTACATTGATGGATTTCCTTATATTGAACCATCCCTGCATCCCTGGGATGAAGCCTACTTGATCGTGGTGAATGATCGTTTTGATGTGTTCTTGGATTCGGTTGGCAAGAATTTTATTGAGTATTTTTGCATCGATATTCATAAGAGAGATTGGCCTGAGATTCTCTTTCTTTGTCGGATCTTTGTGTGCTTTTGGTATTAGTGTAATTGTGGCTTCATAGAACGAGTTGGGTAGTGTTCCTTCTGTTTCTATTTTGTGGAACAGTTTGAAGAGTATTGGTGTTAGGTCTTCTTTGAAGGTCTGATAGAATTCTGCACTAAAACCATCTGGACCTGTGCTTTTTTTGGTTGGAAGACTTCCAATGACAACTTCTATTTCTTCAGGGGTTATAGGACGGTTTAGATGGTCTATTTGATCCTGATTTAATTTTGGTGCTTGGTATCTGTCAAGGAAATTGTCCATTTCCTCAAGATTTTCTAGTTGTGTTGAATACAGGTTTTTGTAGTAGGATCTGATGATTTTTTGAATTTCCTCAGTTTCTGTTGTTATCTCTCCCTTTTCGTTTCTGATTTTATTAATTTGGATACTATCTCTGTGCCCTCTGGTTAGTCTGGCTAAGGGCTTATCTATCTTGTTGATTTTCTCAAAGAACCAACTCCTCGTTTTGTTGATTCTTTGTATGGTTTTATTTGTTTCTACTTGATTGATTTCAGCCCTGAGTTTGATGATTTCCTGCCTTCTACTCCTCTTTGGTGTATTTGCTTCTTTTTGTTCCAGGGCTTTCAGGTGTGCCATTAAGCTGTTAGTGTATGCTGTCTCCCGTTTCTTTTTGGCGGCACTCAGGGCTATGAATTTTCCTCTTAGCACTGCTTTCATTGTGTCCCATAAGTTAGGGTATGTTGTGCCTTCATTTTCATTAACTTTCAAAAAGTCTTTGATTTCTTTCTTTATTTCCACCTTGACCAAGTTATCATTGAGTAGAGCATTGTTCAGCCTCCATGTGTACGTGGGTTTTCTTTTGTTTTTGTTGCCATTGAAGACCACCCTTATTCCATAGTGATCTGATAAGAGGCATGGGATTATTTCTATCTTCTTGTATCTGTTGAGGTCTGATTTGTGACCAATTATATGGTCAATTTTGGAGAAGGTACCATGAGGAGCTGAGAAGAAGGTGTATTCTTTAGCTCTAGGATGAAATGTTCTATATATATCAGTTAGTTCCATTTGGTCCAAGGCTTCAATTAGATTCACTGTGTCCCTGTTTAGTTTCTGCTTTCCTGAACGATCCATTTCAGAGAGCGGGGTGTTGAAGTCACCCACTATTATTGTGTGCGGTGCGATGTGTGCTTTGAGTTTTAGTAAAGTTTCTTTTACGAATGAGGGTGCCCTTGCATTTGGAGCATAGATATTCAGGATTGAGAGTTCTTGATGGTGGATTTTTCCCTTGATCAGTATGTAGTGTCCTTCTGTGTCTTTTTTGATGACTTTGGGTTGAAAATCAATTTTATCCGATATTAGGATGGCTACTCCACCTCGTTTCTTGGGGCCATTTGCTTGTAAAATTGTTTTCCAGCCTTTTACTCTGAGGTAGTGTTTGTCTTTGACACTGAGGTGCGTTTCCTGCATGCAGCAAAATGCTGGGTCCTGTTTACGTATCCAGTCTGCTAGTCTATGTCTTTTAATTGGGGAATTGAGACCATTGATATTAAGAGAGATTAAGGCATAGTGATTATTGCCATCTGCCATTCTTGACGCTATCTTTATGTTTGAGTGGTTATCTACTTTTGGGTTTGATTCAAGAAGGTTATTATCTCATTTTTTCCAGGGTGTTGTTTCTCTCCCTGTATTGGAGGTTTCCACCTATTATCCGTTGCAGGGCTGGATTTGTGGAAAGATATTGTGAAAATTTGGTTTTATCATGGAATATCTTGGTCTCTCCATCTATGGTGATTGAGAGTTTTGCTGGGTATAGTAGTCTAGGCTGGCATTTGTGCTGTCTTAGTGTCTGCATGAGATCTGCCCAGGATCTTCTGGCTTTCATAGTCTCTGGTGAGAAGTCTGATGTGATTCGGATAGGTCTTCCTTTGTATGTTACTTGGCCCTTTTCTCTTACTGCATTTAGTATTCTTTCTTTGTTTAGAACATTCGGTGTTTTGATTATTATGTGACGGGAGGTATTTCTGTTCTGGTCGAGTCTGTTTGGAGTTCTGTAGGCTTCTTGTATGTTCATCGGCATCTCTCTCTTTAAGTTAGGGAAGTTTTCCTCCATAATTTTGTTGAAGATGTTTACTGGCCCTTTAAGTTGCAAATCTTCACTCTCATCTATACCTATAATCCTTAGGTTTGGTCTTCTCATTGTGTCCTGGATTTCCTGGATGTTTTGGGTTACGCGTTTTTTGCATTTTGCATTTTCTTTGACTGTTGAGTCGATGCTTTCTATGGAATCTTCAGCACCTGAGATTCTTTCTTCCATCTCTTGTATTCTATTGTTGATGTTTGCATCTATGACTCCTGATTTCTTCCCAAGGTTTTCTATCTCCAAAGTTGTCTCCCTTTGTGATTTCTTAGTTGTTTCTACTTCCTTTTTTAGTTCCTGGATGGATTTGCTGAGATCCTTCACTTGTTTGTTTGTATTTTCCTGTGTTTCTTTAAGGTATTTTTGCATTACCTCTTTCAGGATTTCTTCCTGATGACCCACGTTCTCCTGCATTTCTCTGAGCGATTTTTGTGTTTCCTCCTCATGGGATTCCATCTGTTGATCCATCGTCTCCTGCATTTCTTTAAGCAGTTCTCGTGTTTCCTTTGTAAGGGCATCTAACCGTTGATTCATTTCTTTAAGCAATTTTTGTGTTGCCTCCTTATGGGCATCCGTCTGTTGACCCATATTCTTCTGCATTTCATTATGCAAATTTTGTGATTCCTTTGTGAGTGCATCTACCCGTTGATTCATCTCGTTAAGCGATTTTTGTGTTGTCTCCTTGTGCGCCTCCATCTTTTGATCCATGTTCTCCCGCATTTCTCTAAGCGATTTTTGTGTTTCCTTTGTAAGGGCTTCTAACCGTTGATTCATGGTCTCCTGTAACTCTTTATGAGATTTATTTGTGTCCTTCTTGTGATCCTCTAATAGCATCATGAGAAGTGATTTTAAATCCAGATCTTGTCTTTCGGGTGTGGTGGGGTATCCAGGACTTGCTGCTGTTGGAGAGTTGGGTTCGGATGGTCCCACATTACTTTGATTACTGTTAGTAACATTCCTACGTTTGCCTTTTGCCATCTGGATACCTCTGGTGTTAGTTGGTCCTGCTGCCACTGGCTGTTGGTTGGACCTCCTGTGAGCCTGCAAAGCTATTTCTGCCCCCCCTGGATTACCAGGATTCCCCTGGCACCGATTTCTGGGGCCTGCCTGCTCCTGAGTGACTTTGGAGCCCTAATGTGCTTTGCCCCAAGTGATCTTATATTGGGGAGGCCTTGCACATCTAAAGGCTCAGCCTAGTGGATTCCTGGAGCAGAGGTCGCCAAAGGGAGGCTGGCAGGCTCCTGCCCTGTGCAGGGGTGTGTGATCTCTCCTGGGGGGGGGAGGGGGCGTCCCTCTGCCAGGCAGAAGTCCCACAGCAGATCTGGCGCGCTGGTCACTGCAGATCAGCCCAGCACCTGGGAGCAGGTTACACACAAGCTGCCTGAACCTGAAGCGATATTATGCCTGTCTGTCTCTGAGCCTGGTGGTCCCAACTACCTGGTCACTGGAGCAAAGATGGCGGAGGGCACTCTCCGTGGCGCTGCTCACCCTGTGGTCACGATGGCCCGCCGATCTGGCACCCAGACGACCACAGCGCCAACCCGCCCTCGGGCACAGAAGGAAGCCCCAACAGGCCGTGTCCCAAGTGATGTTATATCGGGGGGGAGAGCCTGGGTACCGGTCTCTCCAGCGCAGTCCGCGGGAACAGAGGTCGCGGAAGGGAAGCTGGCAGGCTCCCTCCCTGCGCGGGGTCCCTCCACCAGGCAGAAGGTCCCACCGCGGCACTGGCGCGCTGGTTACTGCAGATCAGCCCAGCACCTGGGAGCAGGTTACACACAAGCTGCCTGAAACCGAAGCGATATTATGCCTGTCTGTCTCTGAGCCTGGCGGTCCCAACTACCTGGTCACTGGAGCAAAGATGGCGGAGGGCAGTCTCCGTGGCGCCGCACACCCTGTGGTCACGATGGCCCGCCGATCTGGCACCCAGACGACCACAGCGCCGACCCGCCCTCGGGCACAGACGGAAGCCCCAACCGGCCGTGTCCCAAGTGATGTTATATCGGGGGGAGAGCCTGGGTACCGGTCTCTCCAGCGCAGTCCGCGGGAACAGAGGTCGCGGAAGGGAAGCTGGCAGGCTCCCTCCCTGCGCGGGGTCCCTCCACCAGGCAGAAGGTCCCGCCGCGGAACTGGCGCGCTGGTTACTGCAGATCAGCCCAGCACCTGGGAGCAGGTTACACACAAGCTGCCTGAAACCGAAGCGATATTATGCCTGTCTGTCTCTGAGCCTGGCGGTCCCAACTACCTGGTCACTGGAGCAAAGATGGCGGAGGGCAGTCTCCGTGGCGCCGCACACCCTGTGGTCACGATCGCAGAAATTCTTACAAAGGAAAACATTTCATTAGGGCCAGTTTACAGCTCAGAGGTTTACTCTTTTGTCTGTCTACTTTCATCAACCTATGCAGGTCTGTCTTCAGGACCTGGGATTTGAAGACCTTAAGGAATGGAGTGGACTACAATCTAATGATGTAGTCAACTACACTTTAATTTCAGTGTTCTTTTATACATAGATGTAACAAAGAAAGCAATGATCCAAAGAAGGTTGTCTGAGTTCAGCAAAACATCAGAAAAACATGTAAATAAACACCAGTAAGCACATACTAAATATTAACAGGGCAGTCCTTTCCCAGAACTGTCTCAGGACAGGCCAACTTAAACATAATTCCTGGTATATTCTATAGATTATATCTGAGAAGGCATGAAAGCAACGGAGAAGGCCCTTTTCAGATTTAGGTCACACTGAGAACAGCGCCCAGCACACCCTTTCACCTGATTGGGTTCTGTAGCTATGTTACTGTGTCTCTGTACACATCAGCATTCAACAGGATAAGCATGTCTTATGAATTAAATGCAACTGTCTGTTGAAGGCAGAATGGAATCATATTAAAAAACAATTCAAGGAACAAAATGCACCTGAGGTAAAAGGCCCTCTGTCTTTTATTTTATTAGAAAAAAGTGAATTTATTTTATTCATTTCTTAATAACAGGTTTCAGGGTGGGGAGAACAAGAGCGGGTATGGGGAAGCTCACTTCCCAGAATCCCTTGTCTCTCCCCACTTTGGGCCCTTGGTGTGGGCATGAGAGGGCAGGCGTGATTGACAAAGCTGACAGGAAGACAAAAGGCACTGGTGGGCTATATCTTGGGCCTGTGGGAGAGGAGGGCTCCGTTCAGGCTCCAGGCAAGGCCAGAGGCTCTCTGGCCTCCTGACTTAATCCTTTCCTTTTCCTTTCTTGGCTTTGGTTTTTGACTTGGTCTTGGAGGTGCAGGGCTTGGTCACGCGGATGGTCTCCTGGCACTAGGTATTGTACTGAGCCTTCTTCAGGGTCCCTTGGCGGGCATTAGTGCCAGTGCTCCCAGCACACGTCCCCAGCTCTCAAACTTGTATTTGCAGTTGGCTTCAACACAGTCAAAAGATTGACACATGGTGAACAAGGCCTTGGGGAACTGTGAGAGAACCTCCAGGAAAAAAAGACAGGGGCCTGGGTGAGCGAGTGAGCACAAGCAATGGCTGTGGCCCCAGTCCCTCCAGGCTGCTGTCACCAAGGTGGCTGAGGTGAGGGTGGGGATACACTGAGACATTCGTTTCAAGTCCTTCCTCCGTTGCCCCCTTGTATTGGGCCTGGAAAGTGGGAGAAGATGCCGCACGGGGCTTCTTGCTTCTAGTCCTTCTTGTCCTCTTGGAGGGGAGAGGGGAGAGGGGAGAGGGGAGAGGGAGACTAAGGATGGCTCTAAGAACCGTGATTTCCCTGGCTCCTCTGAGTTAAGGTAGCTCTAGGGCAGATCAAGGAGGGAGTTGTGTAGAAGGAACCTGGGGACACTGAGGTTATGGTGGTCCCACTGTTAATGTGCCACCATGAAAATTGTTTCCAAACTCCTGTGGAGACATAAATCTACAGCATGAGAATAGGTAGGACCTACTGGGACTTTTTGGAGATTACTGTGTCTTTGTACATATTAGTGGATGAACTCGTGTGATAAATGAGTTAATGGGTTAATGACTTAGTGCATCATCTTGAGAGAAGTCAGTTATAAAAGTCAATTTAGATAGGTTTCTGCTACTCCCTGCCTTAGGACTTTGTCAAAAAGGAGACTATTACTAGATGGTACTCTTTAACACCATAAGCCCAAACAAAGTTCTCTTTATAAATGACCAGTCTATTTATTCTATAACCTATAGAGTCCAGTTGTGTTTCTGTTGTCATATACTCACAGGTGTGAGAACATCCCCTGGAGCGTGGCGGTCCCAACAAGAGCCACAGTCATAAAAAGAACATGATGCTGGGAGGGGATGGGGGTTCTTGGGAGGAGTTAGGCGGAGGAACGAGAGGTGAATATGACCAAAATACATTGGACTCATGTATAAAATTCTGAGAGAATTAATGAACATGTATTTTAAAACTACACTTAATCATATATAAGTGAAAAATACCCTCATTAGAGTAGAAATTCTGGAATTGTGGTGATAGAAGGAGTTTTTGTCATTTGTAATAGGAAGTGAAGAAATTGACATAGAAACTTAACAATCTCCATCCAGTGGTTCCTTTTCTAGAATGCAGTGACTAACAACATTAACCTCACCTCTTGTTTCCTCCTACAAATGATGTAGTTGTCTACTTTTTATCCTCTAACTTGTTAAATAAGGAACATGATATAAATTTTAAATGGCACCTGTGAATGTTAAATTAATATGACAATTGTTTAGCATTTTGTAAGTTCCTTGTGTATAATGAGCACAGGATAAATTAAAACCAATGTCATGATTAATTCCACTTTTTATTAATAGGTTTCACTTAATGTGATTTTTATTTTATTGTTTATTTGTATATCTGTGCACGTGTATGTGCATGTGTGTGTACAGGTGCCCACTGAGCTCAGAGGCCTTGGATCCCTCAGGAGCTGGAATTACAGGTGGTCATCAGTTGCTTAACATGGGTCATGGGAACAGAACCCATGTCCTCTGCAAGAGGGAATACTCTCTTAACTTCTGAGTCACTTCTCCAGTCTCAGTTTGAGATGTTATAAACAATACAAGCATGTCTGACAAGTTATTTAAAGTCTGACTCTGAGTAATTTAATGTATACATTCATGTTTTATTCAGAATACTGGTGAACATCTTCAAACATATTCTTAAGTAGAAAGAATTTTTCAAAGAACAATTGTATACTCACCATTTACTCTGCAATTTATATTTTGTATTGTTATTATGCATCTCTCTCCCCGTTCTTATATTTACCCAAGAGTCTCCCTTTCATATGTATTTCAGATTTAGATGAAGACATCAGTATATTTCACCCCTTAAACATGTCTGATTGAAAATGAAACAGATTTCACAATTTGTGTTTTTCCCCCTTTAAGCTAAAAATGTTAATATGGAATTATAACTAGACTAGTTATTAAAAATAATTTTCCTCCTTTGTAGTATTGTGTTGCTACTAATAGGAAACAGACCAAGGCAGAAAGTGCAGTCCCTGTGACATAATGTTTCTGGTTTCTCTCCATCTACACCCCTTTCTCACGTAGAGGAGTTGATCCAATTTGTTGATACGGAGAGAATAAAGTCACATGTGGTCTATGTCCTCCTTCCCACAGGGCATACATATTCCTTTGTCTCATAGATAAAATCCTCCAGAATCTGAGATGCATTCTGCTCTGGTCCTGACTGCTGGTATAAGGTGGTGGGAGTCTAGATCTGGATTTTGTGTTCTTTCTTTCTTTCTTTCTTTCTTTCTTTCTTTCTTTCTTTCTTTCTTTCTTTCTTTCTTTCTTTCTCTCTTTCTCTCTAACAATATTTTGTTCTTTTTAAATTGTTTTTACTTATTTCCATTCCAAATGTTGCCACCCTTCCTGGTCCACCTTCCAAGAGTTCTTTACCCCATGCCCCCCTCTGAGAGGGTGCTCCCCCATCCCTCCCCCATCTACCCACCCCCATGCTGCCCTCCATATGCCTCTTCGTTGGGACATCAAGTCTCTACAAGATTAGGCACTTACAGAAAAAGAGGAAATCTTTCAACTAAGGACCAGGAGCAAGTCCTAGTCTTTCTTAGTTCTTTGTGTTTTTTCTTCTCTATTCATACTTCAGTAGAGGAGAGGGGGGCTTTTTGTCAGGTTCCTGAGGGATCCCATCATGGTAGTCCCCTGTAAGCATCTCTGTTGTTCAGTTACCTACTGTTAACATTTCTCCACCTCCTTATTTCCTTCTTCCCATCTTCTCCATCTTGTCTTAAAACTGAGACTTTTGGGCCTGAGAATGTTGCTCAGTTCATAGAAATCTTGTTTGGCCTGTATGAAGTCCTGTGTTTGAAACCAACCACTGCATAAAACTGGGTGTTCCTGTTATATCTGCACTTGGTAGGTGGAGGAAGAAAGATCAGAAGTTCAAAATCATTCTCAGCTTCATAGTGAGTTCAAGACCAGCCTGAGTCTACCTGAGACCTGATCTCAAAACCAAACCAAACCAAACAAACCAAACCAAACCATCACACAAAACTATCACACAAAACCATCCCAAAGTCTCCGACTTGTTATGAAGCCAAAAATGAAGTTCTGCTAGCATGTGAGTGTAAACAATGGGCTCAGAAAGTATCTGTGTTATCCCATTGGAACTCCCAGTAGACCTCCACATTTTTTATAAAAACTGAAGAATTAATAGGGGAAAACTGTAATCACAGCATGAAGACCATGGAGAGTATAAGCTGACCTTTTTATTGGGCAAATTGAGGATTACTATTGATTGCAGGGTGATCAGAAGCATGGAGGACACAGCATGTGCTCCATGACACTCAGCTGCTATTGGTACAGTTCTTCTTGAGCATTTTGAATACTTCAAGCCAGGGAATGACATACACTGAGAAGTAGCACTGGATTTTCTAAAACAACAACAAAAGACCAATACATGTATTTAAAAGATGAACAAGAGTTGGGCATGGTTGTGCCCTGTAATCCCAGCAATCTGAGGTGGAGGGTTTATAGTAAGAAATGGGCTCCATAATTAGACTCTGTCTAAAAACAAAACAAACAAACAATAAAACAAAGAGGCCAAAATGGAAGGTTATAAAAAAGAGAACATCAAACCTGAGGCTGGGTAAGTAGCACTGCCTCATTGCCCCTCCAATCCTGATATTTATATTATCTCACATGACAAAAGCGTTGCTAAGACTATTCTGGAGAAGATCCTGTCTGTGGCCAGACATGGAGTAAGAATAGGGGCCATGCTCACTGTGGGAATTACTGATTCCATTTTCTCACCATTGTCATTCACATGGTATTTACCATGTCTTCTCTCTCTGGGCTTCTGTTGGATCCACATCTCCTTTCACTGCCTCCCTTGCCTTTCATAGTTTCCTCCTTCCCTCCTTCCCTCCTTTCCTCTCTCTCTCTCTTCCTCCATCTCTCCCTCCCTTCCATCCATCTACTTAGCTATCCATCTGCCCACTCACAATCTGCCCTTATAATTCCATCCACATGTATTCTTCCATCCTTTCACCCATTCTTTCCTTCGATCTATACTTCCTTTCATTTGCCCAAAACCAATAATTTTATGTCCTAATATGAAGAGGAAACCCAGGAAAGGATACATTTATTTGTTGAGAACCTCCAAGTCATTGTTACTAGATTGACCATATAGTTTATGAACCAAACAAGGACATGTTATAAGCAAAAGATGAGGCTAATAAAGATTACACTAAAAATTTCAACATCAACCAGGATGATGCCAGGCAAGGAGGGACACATGGCCATCCTTGATCAAACTCACTTGGGGAAAGTTAAGAGAAAGTTACAGGGCTGTTATGACTCCCAGCCTAAAGATTCCCTCTGTGTGTTGGACACACTCTGACTATTCACACAGAAGTGATAATGGTGTGGGGCAGCATTAAGCCAGCCTCACGAAGTTTTCAGGGGACTGAAGTACTTTTGAAGGCCTCTCAGCAGGCCCCTCAGCAGGCCACCCACACAGATTTGTTTTCCTTAGTCTACATCTATGCCAGTCAAATTATTTCCAAATGTACATTCCCACTTCTGGCTAAAATACAGTTAATAATTAACTGCTTCCCTTGGTCTGGGCTGTCTCCTTGTAGTTCGGCCTCGCCTCCCAACTTCTCCCTTTGGATCCCTTTCTCCTCCTTGTAATTCTTCTAGCATCAACAAAAGATGGCTTAGCCTTTTCCATTTCTAGTTTCCTCTTTGAGAGAGGAGATACCATTCATGAAATTTCCTTCCTTCCTTCCTTTTTATTTTTTATTTTTTTTTTTGAGACAGGGTTTCTTTGTATAGCCCTGATTGTCCTGGAACTCACTCTATAGACCAGGCTGGCCTCAAACTCAGATATCCACCTGCCTCTGCCTCCCAAGTGCTGGGATTAAAGGCATGCACCACCACTGCCCAGTTGAGATTTTCTTTTAAGCAAGCTTAAGTGGATCCCAAACAGGTCTGCCTTCTCTTATGCTAAAATCATAGGAAAAATGGCTTTCTGTGAACGAGTTTGCCCCAGCACCTTGTGAAGTTCCCCTTTCTGGATATCACAGAGGCTCTTCTCCGTCTTCAAGCAGGTGGTTCGCTGCATTTCCACCGTGACGTGATACTCCATGTGATTTGTCATCTGTGGGTAGTGAGGGGAAGGCAAATAGTGAATAACCAAGTCTCCCCATTATGGCTTCTGTATGGGCAGGACAGCTTTACACCTTGCTCCATGACAAGAGCCCAGTCTTGCACAGTTGTGGGATCCTTGCTTTTCTTCCTGTCTGACTCCAGTCCTCTTTCAGTCACCCCTTGAGACATCACCAAGACTACCCATCTTTCTCCATGGGAATCAGCTATCCCCTGGACAGCATTGAAAAGGCTAATTGTTCCAGACAGGATTGTGTCAACTTTTCTGTGAAAGGTTAGATAGTAAACAGGTTAATCTCTGTAGGTCACGTGTCTTGTGTTGTAACTTTTCAAATTGCCTGTGGCAGCATAGCAGCCCCAGATGAACAAACCACAGATAGCTGCAAAAGTTCTGCTTTAAAAAGCACAAAGCTAGGACAGTTGGTCCTGGTTGGGTAATTTTTAGTTATTATTGAAAGGACAGATTCATTCACTTTAGTGAATGCACATTTCTCTTAAAACACCCACTTTCAGTTGGGGATGAGAGCATATACCTAAAATTACAGCACTGTGGAGGTTGGCACAGGAAAGCTGCAAGATCGAGCCTGACCTAGTCTGCATAGTGAAATCTTATAAAAAACAAACCCTGGAATTTTATGGGAGCACAGGGTCCCTCTGTGCAGGTGAGACAAGGAAGCCACACACTCACCTGCTTCTGAATCTTCAGGATTCGAAGGATCCTGAAGTTGTACAAGTCTTCACTTTTCTTGTTGTATTCATCTGTGATATACTCCAATGTGTTCTTCACAGAAGCCTCCAATGCATTTACCTCTTCAATCCGTATAAATGTTTTCCTCTTTACTTGGTAGCTGAAGGCCACCAGGGCCACCAGAATGGTCAACAGGAGTCGTGTTGCCTTCCAAGATCTGGCCGTCATCTTTCAGCTGGAGAAGATTGAAAAGATCCTCCCACTTCATCTGTTGGGTCAAACTGACCACAGCTGCCCCCGTCAGACTTAAGGGAAGTGTGCATTCACACCCACAGCTCTCCTCTCCTTTCCCTCCTATCTACCTACTCTAGGAACACTGTGCAAAGACTGCCAAGCTCACTCCCACCCTCAATCTTTTCCCATAGTTCATGAATCTCTCTCTCTCTCTCTCTCTCTCTCTCTCTCTCTCTCTCTCTCTCTCACACACACACACACACACACGTTTATACGTTTTAGTGGCTGCTCCATCAGCAATGTATACTTCTGTGGCCTGCTACTCCCTTCCTGGAAGTCAAACTAGAGGCTTCTTTCCACTGAGCTTATGTCATGAGGGGCTATGGAACACTTGAGGGGTAGACATCGGAGGAGACATTAGGGATATTGGATCTCAGGAAGCATTACATAATTAGCAGGACAGTATGAGGAGAAGCTTCTTGGGAGAGACTGGATCTGAGGAAGCCCTCTACTTGGCCTGACTCTTGGACACTGTTTCCAGGCAATGTGTCAAAAGAGCTGGGAGCTAGGAGGAGGGAGAGCAGCAAGGATCTGGAAAACCTCACTTTGGAAAGCTGGTGACACCCAAACGTGGCTGACTCCATGTTTTACCTGTGGGTAGGAAGTTGAGAGAGGGGGATGCCAAGAGTTTCCTGCCTGACAAGTTAGGTTTCAGTAAGATAAGTCCCCAAAGGAGTCCTGTGATAGATTGGTATCAAAGGGCAAGGACACAGGCATGTGAGGCTGGCAGGATGCAGCCCTCTGTATGGTGCAAGCTTCTGAGATGTTAAGAGGAAGCCTATAGGTCATTGGTTCTCAACCCCTGGGTTGCAACCCCTTTGGCAAACCTTTGTCCAAAAATATTTATAGGACAAAATATAACAGTAGCGAAATTACAGTTATAAAGTAGTGACAAAAACAATTTTATGGTTGGGGTCACCACAACATGAGGAATGATATTAACGGGTTAAAGCATTAGGAAGTTTGAGAACCGCTGCTGTAGAGCATTTTTCAGAATGGTACAGTACCAAAACAGGTAGTGAAAGCTCCTAAAAGAGACGTGTGAGTACACATGCCTATATACTTTTGCTCACGCTGATGTGCACATACAAGTAAACATATGCATCCACACCTCTGCCGTCAGTCTGCATTCGCATTGATATATGCATCTCCATACAGACACACTCACCTCCATTCCTACCCTAAGTACATATTCCCATTGATCATTATGTAGCTATTTCCTCTGAATTCGAGCATCCTCTTCTTAATGCTTCTTAGTGCTTTTTATTACTTCCTTAGTCTTAAGGAAGTTTTTATTACTTAAGACTAAGTAATTCCTAAGTATTCCTTAAGACTAAGGAAGTAATAAAAACTTAGAAGTCTCAGGAAGTTCTTCAAGTACCTCTTCAAAGTTATGTAAGCAATCTTCCCCAGCCTCACTGCCTACAAGTTGTTCAAACAGCTGTAGAAGTCTCATGAGTCATTGTCTATGCTGGCGTATGATTTTCAATGATGGAGTTGCCTTTAACTCACCCATACTTAAGTAAACCCACACACATACTCCTGAAGGAGATTCAAATAAAGTCACTGGTTCACAAAACTAAATCAGAGTTGAAGCCAATATACCTTTCTTCAGTCACACATCATCGCTACCTTATCTGAGGCCCCACTGGGTGAGAATCCATCTCATATGGAAGGGCCTGAGCTGTGAGACTTGCACCATTAAATCTCCATACCTACTTGGTGTCATTTGAAGAGCGATCTATTGATACCTTCACCACTAAGAGCACTCACAAAATAGGAGAGAGAGGAAACAGAAGGTAGGACCTCACCTGTCCCTCCTGGTTTCATTATAGTGTTGCAGAAGAGATCTGTCTGGGCTTTGGATCTGCCTGATTAATTACCGAGAGGGCTTGATAGCAAGGTTGATGTCATGAAGAGAATGTCTGGCAGGGGATTTTGCTCATTGCATGGCAGGTGTGAGGCAGAGTGAAACAGACAGGAAGGGGCTGGGGCTCTAACCTACCCTTCAAGGACTTGCCTCCTGTGATCCAATTTCTTCCAGTGGTTATACCACTTAAAGGCATTACAACCTCTCAGGAGCTCCACAGGCTGGGACCAAACATGAGCCCTCAGGGGACATTTAAAGTCCAAATAATACACTATTTCTCCTACCTGTGGGTCTACATCTGTGGAGGTGATGACTTCTCTTTCTTTATCCCACCTACTACTCTGTTTTGTGTTCCTCACCTTACCAGCCATTGTTTTCAAGATCTTTTTGTTACCAGACCTAGGAGTGGAAGAAGTGGGGACTGAAAATGCCATTTGGCTCCAGTTCTAATACTCCTGGCCTTTGCAGAAATGAAAAGCTGACATCCTTGGGGGTGTCCTCCCGCTTCTCCTTTTCACTACCAGGATTCATGCCTCTGTTGTGCTCCTGGATGCTGGATGAATTTCCTGTGATGATCCCTCAATTTACCACAGTTTACAGCAAAGTAAGTTTGCCATCTCCTAGCAACAAGTTCTTTAACCTCCAATACCCTCATTATTTCTCCTATGACTCTCCATCTCTCTCTAATGAGGACCCTGTGAATGCATGGTACCTTACCACTGAGGCAGTGCCCCACCTCAAGATCCCTCTCCATAGGTCCAGTCTCTTTTGCCTGTAAGCAGTGTATTCACAGGTTTGAATGCTTGGACTGGGGAAGCTTGGGTCAGGATGCTGCTGTCTGTCACAGCAGTACAGAGGATTTCTCCTCTGCTCTGCAGCTTGGGTTCATTTCTTCATTTTGAGATTCCATTTATCTATCTATCTATCTATCTATCTATCTATCTATCTATCTATCTATCTATCTATCTATCTATCTATGAATGACTGGGATTTGTGGTTCTCTTTTGGTGTCTCTCATACTATAGAATGACTTCAATCCAACCCCTTCTTGGATGTCTGGCCATCCAAGAAGGAGAGCGAGGAGCCAGAAACCATTTTGTCTTAATGTTCCTCTGTTCTCCAACCTCTGGCCATTTCACTTTGTAAACATCAGCAAGGAGTGTAGGTAGCTTTTCCACCTACTATGAAAAGCTTGAGTTCTTTTCTGGCACCCAGCTTGAGTCCCGTCTTCCTAAGTAACAAAGACTCCATTGTAACAGTCAGTAGAATATTTATTCTCAAGGTTGCAGGGACTTGACTAATGTTTGAAGCTATGAGCTTGGGGTTGCTGGCTGCCTAACTGTCACTTTAGGTAGATGAATGTGTAGGTGGTTCAGCTAATTGTATCTAAAATTTCTCACACAGCCTCCAACCCTAGTGTGTTTGTTAGTTCTCTGATTTAAAGCAAGAAAGGCAGCAGCCATAGCCAGGCCTAATAGTGCACATCTTTAATTCTAGCACTAGGGAGGCACAGCAGATGGCTCCCTGTGAGTTGGAGGCCATCTTGCCTGTGTCCCATGGCCCTCTCCTTTCCTTCTTCTATGAGAGAAGAACAATAACCAGTAAGTCCAGCTATGATGATTTTTTTCTAAGGGGGCATTAGTGTGCCTGATGAAGATGATGGCAGTTCAACTTGGAGGATAATCTTGTACAGCACTCCTGTTCAAGCATTATTCTGTTTTTAGCTTTGGTTATACTTCCTGGTTTATACACTGTCAACAGTGTATGAGAAGACCCTTCCCAAAAACTCTGCTGGATGCCCCAAATTCCTCATACATATTTATACTATTCATAGGGCGAATATACCAGAGTTTTGCCTCACAGCTTTGAAATCAAATAGACACCCTATCAGCTGAGTCCCTCAAATACCCACACTGACAGGAAATCTAGCTCTTTCTCCCAGAACAACCAGTATTCCCTAGGTGCAATACTGGAGTTTTAACAGGGTAGCCATGGGTGGCTTTCCCAACTGTTATGTTTAGATATATTCCGTTTTACCCGTTGATACATTTGGAAACCATAAGCTGGGACTATCTCTCTGTGTCTTTGTCTCACACCCTACCCCCTCACTTCATATCTGCATGTCTCTTAGCAGATTTCTGTTTATCTAAATCTGATTGTCTACCTCTATATCTAAATTTGTATATTTAGCACATATCTGTCTATCACTGACATCTATCTATCTATCTATCTATCTATCTATCTATCTATCTATCTATCTATCTATCTATCTATCATTTACTTGTAGCTATCTACCTAGCAGATGACAATTTATTTCTATTAGCCTCAGCTGTTGAACCATTAATTTTTAAAACCCACTAACTTGAAACTCACCTTGATCAAACCCAGCATTCCCTGAGTGTGTGACTCACTTTGGCTTAAGTTTTGTCCCACTCTCAGAGAGTGCTGCTGGTCTATTTTTTGCCCTTTTCCTCAGTCTGACTCTAGAATCCTGGGTATGAGGTTCAAACACCTGCATAGTCAATTGACTCTTCCAGTCTTTAGAGTCTGTAGTGTTTGTTTTCTTTGTTCTTCCTTAAGCATTTGTTTAACTCTCCCAGAATTTTTTAAAATTTAGTTTGCTATTTGTTAATATTTTGAATTTAGATTAACAGTAATTATACCAATTCATAGAGAATTAAATTTGTGTCACACTGAGAATTATATTCATAATAGTTTTTATTCACTCCTTTTTTATTCCTTTCAGAAGACATTACAAGTTTTCATGTATATTTCGTTTGTTGCTGTTGTTTGGCAAGGTGGCCTTACTGATCTGGGCTGGGTTCTATTTTTGCATTGAGGCCTGAGCTAAGTAAGGCTCGTGTGAAGGTTAACCTCCATTGTTAAGTTCATCATAGATAGAATCACTGTGGAAATGTGAGTCTCTCCAAAAGATTTAATTGAGGAAGAAAACTCACCCTGAGTGTGGTTACAATTGCACTGAGAACCTTAACTGAATAAAGAGGACAAAGCCATCTCTCTCTACTTCCTGACTGCAGACACAGTGCAACCAACTGCCTCTTGCTCCTGCCATCATGCCTTCCCTGCTGTGTTGGACTGTTCCTTCAAACTGTGAGCCTAAATAAACCTTTCCTACCTTAGGTTATGTTTGCAATGTATTTTGTCACAATAATGAGAAAAGTAAGTGATATAATACTTATAAAAAAAAAGGAAGTGATATGACACCATGACCTCAATTTTCAGATCCTGTGGCTATGCTTACATGGTGTCTCAGAGCTTTACTGCTGTGAACAGACACCAAGATCAAGGCAACTATTGAACAACATTTAATTGGGGCTGGCTTACAGGTCCAGAGGTTCAGTCCATTATCATCAAGGCCGGTGCATGGCAGCATCCAGGCAGACATGGTGCAGGAGGAGCTGAGAGTTCTACATCTTCATCTGAAGGCTAATAGGAGGAGGGTCCCATTGCCTACCCTCACAGTGACATACTTTCTCCAATAAGGTCACACCTATTTCAACAAGGCCACACCTCCTTTTTTTATTTTATTTTATTTTTTCGATTTTACTGTTTATTAATAATGAGAATTTTATAATTCTACAAGGATAAGTGAAGACATTTAGATACAGTACAAAATAGCAAGATACTCTCCGTGTTAAAATGAGTTTTCTCTCGTCAGTTCAGTACAGATGGCTCAGAGTGCTGAGTGCTTCCATTTATTTTTTAACGTAATTTAATTTTGTGTGTATGGATGTTTTGTCTGCATGTATGGTTCTGCACCGTGTGCATGCAGTACTGGAAGAAGTTAAAAGGGTGTATCAGATCCCCTAGAACTGGATGTGAGGCTGTTGAGAATTCAACCCAGGTCCTCTGCAAAAGCAACCACTGAGCTATCTCCTCAGCCCATGTGTTAAAGATTTTTAGCATAGTTCCTATTAGTGTTTTAAAAATGTCTCGGATAATTAATGCCAATGCTCTTTAATTTTGAAATTATATCAGTTTTAAAGTATATCCATTGTATCGCCTAAGAACCAAGGGGAGTTAGATGGGAATATACTGTACTTTTACTTTTTGGTTCCCTCAGCCTAGGCTTAACCAGTGAAAAGAAAATGAAGATTACTGTTTCCTAATCTCCCAAGCCTTGATTTCCATCTTCTCACTAAAGGCTCTATCCTGATAAAAAGGATTTGCTTACATTCAAATCTTTATCACCTTCTTTTAAAAATTCCCTAATAGTCAGAAATTGCATTTAAAACAGAAAATTAGACATCTATATTTGCCAAAAATTATTCTTTAAAAGCACTATTAGAATGTTCAATTTGATCTGTCTTCCTTGCTTGCTTGCTTATTTCCTTTCTTCCTCTCCCTTTTTCCTTCTTTCTTATTATTTTATTTTGGAGGTGGGGTCCAAAATAAAAAATAAAATTTGGTGCCCTGGCTGGCCTGGAAATTGCTCAGTAGACCAGACTGAAGGCCACACCTCCTAATAGTGCCACTCTTTGGCAGAGAATATTCAAACCACCACACATGGCAAGAGCATCTTTGCTTATGTAAGTAAAGAATTTGAGAGAGAGAGAGGGAGAGAGAGAGAGAGAGAGAGAGAGAGAGAGAGAGAGAGAGAGAGAGAGAGAGAGAGAAATTTCCTTGGGTAATCTGGGTATTCAACATAGTCACAGAAGTCCTTGTAAGAATGAGTAGAGTATACACAGCCAGAGAAACACAAGAAGACCATGGAAGCACAAGGGCTTTGAAGATTACTCTGGCGCTGGAAGAAAGGGCCAAAAGACAAGAAGTACAGTGGCCCTAGAAGCTGAAAAGAGAAGTGGGTAGCCTTTCACCTAGAGCCTTAAGGAAGAACGGAACCCTGCTACATTTGATTTTAGTCCAGTGAAAACTGTGTTAGGCTCTGCCTTCTGTGTAATAAACCTGATCCGTTTTAAGCCACTATTATTGCAGCCCATGTCCTAAGCATTGTCAGAAAGCATCTTCACTCATTTTGATGGTTCCCACAATATTAAATTTTAATTTAAAAATATGTATTTATGAGGAATGAGTCCTGCTGTACTGTGGCAGTGTAGGGTCCACAAAGTTAATAAGACTTTATTTATTTCCTAGAACATTTTCCTAATGTTTGTGTTAAAGTTTCTTTTGTTGTTTCCAACCTCTGGATTTGAAAGTTTCTAATTATTTTTTTCCCTATGGGAGTTAAAATTTTCTTGCTTCTTCAAATATAGAATACTTTTGAATTGCAACTCAGACATTTTGAGAATTGTCTGAGGGAACAATGATGGCCGTTTTTGATAGGCAGCTGATCATAGCAGCATTCAGGCTGCAGATTCTGAACCCTCAGTGTTGGTTCCATGCAACAGCGTTTGCAGTGCTGTTTGGATCTGTGCCTAGTGTCCTAGGGGCCAGTCTGACTGGTGTAGTTTATCTCTTTATTCATTTTGAAGGTCTTGTCACGCTGTTTAAGGTTAGATACATACTGTATAGCTCAGGGAACACCCTAAGGTCTCTTTCCCTAGTTCCTCCTAGAATCCTAGGAGAGTCCAGCATATTACACAGAGCTAGTTGCCCCAAAGAAAACAAACCAGAGTGATGACAAAGGAACAAGAAAGGATTTTAAAGAAAATGGTTATATTGGAAAGATCGAAATTAAGCCTTTCAGCTCATCTTTAGGGTACTGACATGAACTTAAACATAGGAAAAACCTTGGATGGTAGGGACAAGAAATGAGGAATTTGTAATTAGGCAGTCTCGATCAAGGTGAGGACTGCCTGATGCTTATCTCAATCTGGCTCTATGAGGTGGACCAGAGAAGTGCTATTGCTTGAGGGGACAATATGATCCTCTGGAGATGGTTGCTCTTCCTTGGAGAGGGGGTGACTTCATCTCAGGTGAGCTGTCTGTGAGACTTGGCTGGTCTTGGAAGCCAGTGATTAGAGATGTTCAGGCTTCTTTCAGGAACTAGAACAGGACTGTGTAAAAGCTGATGTAAGATGCCTCAGTCAGTCTCTGGGCCTTCATCCTTGAAGGGGGATGAGATGTGTTAGGTATCCCTGGCTTTTAGACAAATACACCTTTAGCGATGAACATGTTCTGCAAGGCTACCATTGTTTGATACTTTCTCTGATGACAGGGCAAGTTTCCCACAATTGGGATGGGCCAAAAAATTCTTTTTTTAATTGGCGTGTTATGTTTAATTAAAAAGGTTTGTTTTTGAATTTCATACATGAGTACTTGTTTATATCATTTGTACCCTCTATTCTTCCTTTAAGTCTTTCTTCCCATTCTCCCCCACTTTTTCTAAAATCACACACACACACACACACACACACACACACACACACACACGTGCATGTGTATGTAAATACAGCTAGGGTGCATGTGACAGGCAGGAGTCAGGGACTTATCTTTCTAGCCTTTGTGCTCTCCCTGTTAGACAGGTTCCTCATATCTTTTTGAGGTCCCCAGTGTAGGTAGAATTTTAGGTACCCTGCTCATCAGTACTGAAAAAGACTACTTTGCCCGCCCCTCTTGTGCTTCCTAGAATCTCCAGCACCTGCTCTTGATAGACTACAAGATCTTCACCTGCCTGAGGAAGGACAGCCTGGAGCTATGCTGGCACTTCCTTCTGATGGTGACCTTGAGGGACTTGAGTTGAGTAACACAGTTGCCGTGTCTATCTGTGTCTCAGCCATCTCTTCTACCAAGCAGTGACCTTGGACTTAGGAGACTCCTAGCCACAGTAATGTGTGATCCTTCCTCTGAAGAAGCAAGATACTTTCTTGTTGCTGATGCCACAGTGTGTGACCACAGCACTGCAGCAGGGACACACTCATCCCTGCATTCATCACTCAGACAATTCATGTGTCCCCTCTCCTCTCCTCTCATCCATCTCTATATGCCAAATGTTCTGCTGTATCTTGGAATGGCTGAATTTTTTTAAAAAGGTTTTATTTTAAAAGAATCCCACATTGTAGTAGAGTTATAGTGTAAAGATCCTTTCCCTCTGAAACATCAAAGAAAAACTTGACTATGTAACTGCCTCATTGCTCTCAAACTTACTACTGATTCCTGCAAACAGGTCTGATCTCCATAACCCAGTGCAACCACTGCATTCAGGGCATGGCTCTCCAAGTACCCTCTAGCTATTCTCAGATGCTAGGAATCCAGGAGCAGTACATAGCCTTACCTCAGTCAATAGTGGAGTCCTAAAGTGTGTTCTGGGTCTTCTAGGAATGGGCACCTGGAAGGGAACTCACTCCAAGTGCTTTCCTTCCTTCCTTCCTTCCTTCCTTCCTTCCTTCCTTTTTACCTTCCTTCCTTCCATTAAAAAGATTTATTTATTTATTATATATAAGTACACTGTAGCTGTCTTCAGACACTCCAGAAAAGGATGTTGGATCTTGTTACAGATGGTTGTAAGTCACCATGTGGTTGCTGGGATTTGAACTCAGGACCTTCAGAAGAGCAGTCAGTGCTCTTAACCGCTGAGCATCTCTCTAACCCCAACCAAGTGATCTTTCCAAATGACAATTACCTGCTACACTGACCTTCTCTCATCAGAACTGTTTCCTTACTCTTTCCTTGATCTTCATGACCTTGATACCATTCAGATTATCCGAAAAAAAAGATGAAATATTCTAGCATCAGATGGTAACTCTATTATGTTGTGCTGTGTTGTGAATTCAGGAGTGACTGATGTCAAATGTGACACAAGAATTAGATACCAGTCAGAGATTCTCGGAAACCATAGATATTCTGTGATTATGGTCTACTTTAGGAGTTGGTAAATGAAGTATATTTTGAAATCAGCTGTGATTATAACCAAGAAGTTCAGTAATTAGAACCCAAAGGTCAGAAAAGATGTCAGAGAAGATAAGAGTATGTCAGAGTTGAGGGGAACTGAGAATTAGCATAGCAAACCAGGAGAATGGAGCCAGATGTAACTGCTGGCTAAAGAGGGACAGGACAATGAGGAAGGAAGGTGGCATCACATGCACCCCTCCCCCAAACTGCTGGCCTTGAACTTGGCAGTTGGTATGTCCTGCAGGCAACAACTGATTCCATTTCCCAGGAATGAGATCACCAGATTTCTCAGGAGTTCCTCTGACTCTGGGAACCCTTTCCAACATTGTGTAAGGACAAATGGGACAGGCACAATGCCTCTAGGCTGCAGCGTAAGTGACACCTGTCTTGGCAAAGGTTAGGGGACAGCCCCAGAGATGTGCATGCAGAGGGTATTTTTATGGATGTTTATCATGCCAGGGTTTGTGTCACCACAGGGTTGCTGACATCTCCTTCTGTTTGGGGTGGTGAGAAGGGATAAGACAGGGGAGTGGAGATAAGGGCTTAGACAGAAGAACAAAGCAGGCTGTCAGGAGCACAGGACTCTGTGGGCAGGGCCATGTGAAATCCCGAGCCTAAAAGGGCTTTATCAACTGTGGCAGTAACCATCCTTTTACCCTTGTGTCCCCAACCCCTAGGCTGATGCTAAGGACAGTCATGTTGTGGAAGGTGCCCACGCTTGTAGGATTGATTGTGCTAGGCATTCATATATGGACCATTGACAAAGAATTTCTAGATGTTACTAAGGATCTAGAATATTTTGTGGCATCAGTGGAGTTTGCTGTGGCTCCGTTCAATGACAACAACCCAGAAGAGAACACATACAGGTTGCTAGAAGTTGGGAGAGCCCAGAAAAAGGTGAGTCCACGTGCAGAACTTTATCCCCTCATGAAGAGCCCTAGGCTGGGGCTTAGGGTGGATGGGCATCAGCTGGGACTCATGAGAAGAGTACTGGACTTACAGAATACTCTACAGTCAAGGATCTAGAGACACTTCCTGACCAAGGACATATTTACTTTTTCCCTGTGTAACTCCATCTTGGGCTGTTGTTAAACCTGGGCCCTGAGCCCTGGGGCCTAGGAACTCTTGGTACCAAACACTTTACCACCACTAGCTGCCTCATAACTGTGGAGATGCAGGCCTAGCTCATCATGTGGGACTGAGTATGGAGGTGTGGAACAGATGTGATGGAGTATGTTCTTAGTGTGTGTCAAGCACAAATATAGGTAAAGACTTCTAGTGTGTTTTGTTAAGTTATGTTGTATATTTGATGTGTGTTGTGCAATGATGGGTGTACCATTACCTGTATTGATTCCTAAGTGCCCAGTTTAGTCAGCTTTTTTGGCAATCTCCACAGCAATCCACTGTGATGAGTACTCTTCTGTGGTAGGATTTCCTGCTTGGGTATTCTCTGGGTTTTCATGTATATTTGTTTAAGGATATTACAGTCATTCTCAATAACGTCTCACAGCATCTTGAGCAAATTTTAAAAATGGATGATATGGCTGTGCATTCAGCACAGTGTGTCTCTAAGAGAACTTGCATGCCGTCATCCGCTCACATGAAAAGACAATAGATACCCCCAAGTTCCTCATACCCCAGCAAAGGTGGAGTTCTGCCTGCTTCTTGTTCTCTATCAAAGGAGTGACTCAGCAGGCACTGCTGCTCAAGTGAATGAGAGTTGTCACATCATTGTGTGTGGCTGTAGTGTGTGCAGGCTGCTTTCTGTGTAGTACCTGATTGTGATCCTGTGAATGTGCCATACCCTACATGTCCATGTCCTGTAGAGTGCCAGACTTCAGCTGGAAGTGCGGAAGAAGACTGGTATGAGTCTTGTGGCTCTCAAAGGCACATTGCTGTTAACGAACACTGGTGGACCAGACATATAGATGCCTATTTAGAAGCACATGCATATTCCAAGCATTCCCATTTTCTACTTGATCTTCTTCCTGTTTATTTTGTATTTATAAAAAACAAGTATTTATCAACTTTTTTGCATACTTTCTTTTCTATAGACATGGACAATGATTTTCTTAATGGATTTGAAAATGGGCCGCACAGTTTGTAAGAAACATGATGAAAACATCCATAATTGCCCATTGCTACAAGGCTCTGGAGAAAAGAAGGTTAGAGAATAAAACTATTTCTAATTATAACTGATCTTTTTGGAAAAGAAGATAATCAGGCAAAGCCTGGGACAGGGCTTAGAGAAGGTGTGGGAAAATCCAGGTAGAATGAAGAAACATCTCAGGCTCTCTCACTGGAAACAAGAAAGGACCATCTTTTCCCCCCATATTCATTTATTTATTACTTTATTTTATTTAAAAATATTTGTATTAATTCTTTGAGAATTTTATACAATTTTGGTTCTCCCATAACTCTTTCCATATCTACCTTCACTGCTTACCTTCACATCCTAATTTTTTATTAATCCACTGAGTCTGACTTGTGCTACCTATCTATTCCTGGGTGTGGGGTGATTAGCTGGATGCAGTTGACCTACCAGGAACTACATAGAAGGCGCCATCTTTTTTTTTAATATTTCAATTTTTTATTAATTAATTTATTTATTTACATCCCAAATACCGTTCACCCTCCTGGCCCCTCCCTTACAGGGTCCCTCCCTCCACCTCCCTCCTCTTCTCCTCTGAGAGGATAGACCTTTCCTGGGTACCTACCCCTCCAGAACATCAAATCCCAGCCTGATTAGGCACATCCTCTCCCACTGAGTCCAGACAAGACAACCAAGAAGACTGAGCTGCCTGACAGCTGAGATGCCTCATTCCAGCCTGTGTGTAGCCTTTGCTTGGTGGCTCAGACTCTTGAGAGCTTCCAGGGGTGGAGGTTTGCTGATTCTTTTGGACTTTCTGTGGTGTTCTCATGTACGTCTTACCTCTTCGTTTCGAGTTGGGCTCGTTATTGGTTGTCCTTTCATTTGGTCTCTGCTCCATTCCTGCACTTATTTTAGACAGGATAAGTTTTGGGTCCTAAGTTTTGTGGGTGTACTTGTGGCCATATCCTTCCACTGGGGGTCCTGCCTGCCTACAGGAGGTGGCCTCTTCAGGTTTCATGTCCTCACTGTTAGGCATCTTGGCTAGGGCCACCTGCATTGACTCCTGGGAGTCTGTCCTATCCCAGGTCTCTGAGACTTCCCCTCCCCACCCCAGGGAGCTACAGCTTTCCATTCATTCTTCTAGCCCTCTGGGCCTCTCTACTGTCCTTTCAGGTCTAGCTTACCTCACTCAGGATGTCTCCCTGCACCTAACCCTGCCTCTCCATAACCCTCCCCTTACCCTCTCTCACCCATTTCCCTCCCTCTGCCTCCTATGATTATTTTGTTTTTCCATCCTTGCTTGGGCCATACTTCTTGTTTAATGTCTTTAGGTCTGTGGGGTGTTTCATGGGTATTCTGTACTTTATGGCTAACATGCACTTACGAGTGAGTACATACCATGCATGTCCTTTCTGGTCTAGATTACCTCACTCAGGATGATATTTTCTAGTTTCTCCCATTGACCTGAAAAATTCACGATGTCTTTGTTTTTACTAGATGAATAATATTCCATTGTGTAAATGTATCATGTTTTCTGTATCCATTCTTCGGTTGAGGGACATCTGGGTTGTTTCCAGTTTCTGGCTATTATGAATAGAGCTGCTATGAACATGTTAGAAGGGGTCATCGTAAGCAGACAGAGCCTGGTTCCCAAGCCTAGGGCACCCCTCTACTGCAGATACCTACATGGCTTCCATCTATTATAAAACATGCTTGTGTCTCTTATTTGGCCTTTAGGAGACTATCAGGATTTGGGAAGATGAAATTCTTCCTGTGGTCATTTTAGGAACTATGTACTTTATCCATGTATTCTGATTTTATTGGTAGATTCTGTGTGATTTTCAGTGACATCACTGTCCTGTCTGACACGTAATCCATGGGATCTGGGACCTTGAGGATCACTTTCCATTGCTGGACTCCGTCATGGTTTGCTTTCATCTTCCAACTAACGACCTTGAAGCAGAACCATTTGGGGTGGTTTGTACTACTGTGCTGTTGGGGAGTGCCTGATGGGACCTTCGTTCAAGCACTCCTTTCACTCCTTCAGGATCCTTTGGATGGGGAAATTCATCCCCCCTCATAGGTTGCAGGCTGGGGAGCTGTGAGGACAGGATGCCTCAGGGTGGAGAACCCAGGCAGGTCCTTTTGCAGTAGCCTCTTCCCTCAGATGGAAGGCTTTTGGGATTTGTGTCCATTGCCCTAGTAGAGGGTTGAGCTCTATGTTCCTTGCTTTGGTAAAAGGGTTGTTTCAGCTTTATTTTTGGAAAAAAAAGTTTTTCATCTTGCATGCTGCATTATTTCAGTCATTAAAATGTTCTAACTTATGTATTATGGTTATTTTTTTTCAGGTGCATTGTGTTTTCCAAATAGATGCATGACCTTGGTTTTCCCGCTTCACCATCCTGACTAGCACCTGTGTGCCGACATAAGTGGGGGGGAGGGGCTTTGACTACATATAATATTCTCCCTTCCTCTGGAGTATTACTATCTGTAGCCCAAGGTCTGTGTAGTGCTAATGCAATTAAAAGCATCCCCCAGCATCTTCTGGCTCCCTGAGCAGTGCTTGGAGTCTTCTATGTTGTTTATTTGCTAAGGATAGCATCCTTATTGATAAGCAATTTTTTTTATTGCCCTGCCTGAAGGTGTAGATTTGAGAATAAATCAGACTCTTCAGTTCATGTGAAGCAGTGCATGTATGGGCTGGACCGGTTGATTTGTGTTCTCTTTCATTCATTTACATATTCATTCATTCTTTAATTTCTCTATGCCCCTCACCTATGCATTCATAAGGAGTGCAGAAGCCAGGCATAGTGGTGCTCACCTATAGTCTAGCACTATACAGGAGGTTGAGGGAAAGGATCTTAGAAGCCCACAAGCTGGAGATCAGCTTAGGCCACACGGTGATGTTAAAACTCACAAAGAAAATGAAAGAAAAGTAAATGAAAGAATACAGAACACTTTCTTTAAGGAATAGTCATTTGTCTCCTCATGCTTCTATGTCAGGAATTAGACTCACAGTGGTGTTCATTCTGCAGTGGAACCAGGCTCAGACTCAGGTATGGAGGGAAGGAGTAAACAACAGTCTAGGAAGACCTTGCCCTCCTGAACGGCACAGGCTGCCTGATAGGGCTAGAAGTAAACTTGAGGTTCTAATGGGAGAGTTTCAGGTACCTTTCTCAGTAATTGACAGATCCACAGAGTCAAAATCACCAAAACATACAAAATGTAAGAATTTACTAAACAAATTTGATTTTGTGATATATATTATATACATATGTGTGTATGTATGTATTTATATATAACATCACCTAAGTTCAGTATGCGCACTATTTTGAACCTGCAGATATCCATGTTTTGGTCCATAATATAATTCTTCAAGAACTTCAGAGAATGAATGTCATGTAGATTGTGTTCTCTGACCACAGTGAAATTCATCTAACAATTAAGGAGGGAAATACTTGAACATTTAGCTTTATATCTTCTCTAAGTGCCAATATCTCTAAGTGCTAGTAGAGTGAACCCAAGTAGAATAGGATGCTTTTAAAAATACACACTTAAAACATTCTTAGTTCTTTTTTTAAAGTTTTTAAAAAATTTTATTTATTATAACTATGTATGTGTCTTCACATTTATGTTCATGTGTTCATGCATGTGTAAGCTCTCTCTCTCTCTCTGTGTGTGTGTGTGTGTGTGTGCATGTGTGTGCATGTATGTGTGTGTGTATGTGTGTGGTGTTGGGGGCTATGGGTTTGTTTGAATGTGGGAATGTACATATGAGTACACGTGCCTGCAGAGCTAACTGGCATAGGTGCTGGGAATCAAACTCCAGTCCTCTGGAAGAGCAGTAAATACTCTCGATCACTGAGCCATCTTTCTGGGCTCCATTCTTATTTATTTAATAAAAAATTGAATGTATGGTGTGTTTGTGTGCGTGTGTGTATGTATGTGTGTTCATGTGTGTATATACTTTTATGTGGGTGCCATGGCACATGTATGGAGGTCCAAGGACAACCTTGGGTATTGGGGCTCAATTTGCACCTTTTTTGAGATAGGCTATCTTTTGTTGCTCACTGGTTGGTGTGCCAGATTAAATGGCTAGTGAGCTTCATGGGATTGTCCTGTCTCTGCTTCCCATCTTGTCATAGGAACACTGATATTGCTGATATAAGCTTCTAGACCTTAGATTCATGTGGGCTCTGAGGATTTGAATTCAGATTCTTATGCTGGTGTGACTAGTACTGTACCATCTTTATAATCTTCAATACATTCTGAAGTAATACATCAGTGGATTCTGCTGCCATAGAACTTCAAGAAACATACTGTACTCTAGAGAGCAGACAAGACAGCAGATGATTATATTGCATTCTATATCAAGACCACCCTTGTCCTAAATTCTTGTTTAGAATTCTTGTTTAGAATCAGGAAAAAAACAGATTAGGGGTAGTGGATTGTAACAAAAATACATAAAAGAAACAGTTCCTTAGAAATAAAACAGTCGCTAACCTTTGGTAAAGTAAATATAGATTTGAAGAAGACAGTCAACTCACAAGCTTCAATGAGAAGGAACCACAATACAGATCTGGAGACCTCAGATTGATGATGGTAAGATATGATGAGCCTGCTACTTGGAAGGGTGAATTTAAACAGATATAAGAGTCTACTCTGTGAGAATGCAAAGGGCTGAGGCATGTTTGAATTACTCGGGGAGAATATCTTTGTTGTTAGGACCCCTTGCCGTCATCATTTTTGTTTTTTGTTTGTTTTTGTCAACTGGACACAAGTTAGAGTTATCTGTAAAGAGGAATCTAGGTTGAGAAAATGTTTCCATTAGATTTCCTGTAGAAAGTCTGAAGGACATTTTCATGATTAATGGTTGATGTGGAAGGGTCCAGCCCTCTGTGGTTGGGGTCACCCCTTTGAGGTGCTCTCGAGTTGTGTAAGAAAGCAGGCTGAGCAAGCCATGAGGGGCAAGTCAATAAGCAGCATCCACAAATGGCCTCTTTGTCAGTTCCTGCCTCCAGATTCCTGCTTTGAGTTCCTGCCCTGACTTCTCTGGATGTTGGATTACAAACTATAAGATGAAATAAATGCTTTTCTCCTCAAAATGATTTCTGTCAGGCTGCTTTATCACAGCAATAGAAACCTAACTAAGACAGCATCCATCATCAGGCTGTCTTGAGAGATCATGTCCTCCCACCTGGAAGCTGTAGGAAGGTGTTTTCAATCATGTCAAAAGTTCTGTCCCTTTCCATGGCAAAGCGATAGTTCTGCTTCTATGGTGTCCCCAAGGCAATGGTTAGGCTCTGGATTATTATTATTATTATTTGAATCTGCAAAGTTCAAATGTCCAGGTCTCCCAAGACATGGGGGACCATTTGAGTATGAGTCCTTTCCCATGATGGCGATCTTCATAGCGTTCCACCTTACTTATCCCCTTGTCTTATTTACTTATCATCAGTTTCCCTAGAAGTGAGGCAGAGTATGGAGCTTTTCTCCTGAGAAATCTGGCACAGGGGCAAATGGCAGAGCTGGTTCTGGATGCATATTAGCAGATGCCCCTTTCTGAGTTCAATCAGCTTCTAGGTCCCTGGCCGCCATTTGTGTTCATTTCTGCAGACCCATTTCCTCCCACTCTGATTCTCTCTGGTACTAGGCTGGAAAACACAGGCTGGGCAGGCCTCAGGAAGGAGGCAGAAGTGATGACTTGGCCACCAGACTACAAACATGGTAGAGAAGATGATCTCCCAGTTGTGACTCTGATCCTTCCCACTGGGGTCCTCTGAGGCTCCAAGGTCATGGGCATTTGGTTTTTAGATTCAAATACCTACCTTATCTCATGAGAGTTTCTGTGACCCTAGCAGTTCTGGAATTCAGAGTAGTAAGGGTAAACTGGTTGCATTTATAGTCTTGAACTCCACCTCAGTTCTTATCAGGGATGGGCAGGGTGGGAGATTGGGGGGCAGGCAGGCCCGGAGATGTGCAAGCAGAGGTTATGTTGCCTAATACCCATGAGCCTGTAGCTTATGTCACCAAGGTCTGGAAAATTTGGGCTCCTCTTCTGCCTTCTGCTTTCAGATGAAGGATGGGTCAGGGTGGAGGAGTAGAGATGCCACTGGCAAGATGCCCTAGTCAAAGTGAGGCTCTTAACACTCCAGGGCCTCTGGTGGGCAGGGCCATGTGGGATGCATCACCGTGTGCAGCTATGCCACTCCTCCACCCATGCATCCTCAGTTCTGAGGGCCGACTCTGAAGACAGCCATGTTGTGGAAGTCGGTCCTGCCCGTGGCACTCATTTTGCTGGGGATTCGTGATTGCAGCTTCAGGTTTATAGAGTTTGACAAGAATGATAATGATTTTGTCATTTCTGTGGAGCACGCCGTGTACCACTTCAACGAAAACCAGGATGATGATTTTGCCTACAAGTTCCTGAGAGTCCGGAGAAGTCTTCATGAGGTGAATAGCTTGCTTCCTGCCTGGTGCCTGCATTCATTCCAACACCTGCCAGGGCTGGGGGACCTCTGGGTTTGTAGTAAGTTAAAACCAAGGGTTTTATTTGAAAGATGTTAAAAAACCCCTCAATTTAGTGCTAGAAAAAGCTCTAAACTTTGGATTTATTTTAAAGTGAATGTAGCCTCTGAAAAGTAGGGGAGAAAGGAGACACCAATGTCTCAGTCTGAGTTCAGGATGAGAGAAATTGAATCAGGACTGAGGGATATCAGAGCAGCAGAGAGACAGGTGACAAAAGCAATTGACACCAGAACTAGAAGAAACAAGGTCTCCCACAGCAGACAGTTGGCAGCAAATGCGATGTGATGACAGGTACCTTCGGGGAGCTGGGCCTTGCTCAACAGGGTGGGAATGTATACCAGGTTCCTGGCAATGTGAGTATTATGGCTGGGATGACATTTGTGTAGGCAGTAAGCTGTGGAGCCAGACAGGAACCCATCTTTTGCACTACTATGCTGGCACCAAATCCTGAGTAAAATACTAGGCCAGGTGGGGCGAATGTAGTGACACATGCTCACGGGAGCTGGAGAAGGTAAGAAAGTGATGGCTCTTTGAGTAGGTGGGAAGTGTAGGTTGTCACAGATAGGCCCCCCCCACCCCCGGAAGAGGATGAAGCAAGCATACTCAGGAGATCTGAGTCTCCTGGAAGGAGGTACTGTGACTCTGTGACTTGAATCTTGGAGAGGGGGAAATACTGAGATGCAGGTGTGCAGAAGGGGTGTGGCAGCAAGGAGGCAGGATGCCAAGCCTGGAGTACTGGGAAACCACTAGGTGGTGCTCCTCAGGTGAACTCCCATTCGAGGTGTACTAAGTGTAGTGGCCCACACAGGCTCTGGACACGAACCTTCAGACGGAGACAAAGAGAGTGGTGACTTGGTCACCAGGAAGTGGAAGTTGGAGCAGATGTGTGTGCTGGCCTGGCTGAAAGTGAGTGGTGCCCAGGAGGGACCTTAGAAGGTTTTCACCTGGGGCCAAAGGGGCAGGAATATTACCAAATAAATGAGCAAACAACAACAAAAATAGCATAAAAGGATTTGAAGAAGGACTGAAGCAATCTGAGTAGACATGTGCCATTGTTGTAGTTCTGAACTGTCCTCAAGGAAGGTGACTATAAAGCCTGCATAAATTCTGGTGGCATCAGCATCTATTGATGGGAAGTGTTACCACCGAGGCTGGTCTTTCGATTGGCTTCCCTTGGATAGAATGATGTTTCTTTCTCACATCATGATTCCCACATGAAGATCCATGAGCCAGGCCAAATTGCAGAGGGTCACAGATTTGTGGCATAAATCCTATAGTCACAGGTCTGGGAACACCCTCTATTGCCCAGGGATACAATGCTCTCTAATCTTTCTTTCCTGTTCTTTGATGATTACATTTCTTAAAGCATATTCTAATCTTGGGCTCTGAACCGTAGTGCTCTTCCTTCTTGGAATTCTACCTCCTGCTTCCAGGCAGGGGTCCCAAGCCTAACTCACTGTGTGTGCTATGTAGGAAAGATGTATGTGACAGTACCTGTGTGCTGTTAGTGTGTGTCAGATATGAGTGCGTGAGAGTGCTGTTGGTGAGTTGAGGCATGTGTATGAGGTTGTTGATGGGTTCTTGGTGTGGTTGTGTTCTGGCTCAAGAGTGTTGTTGATTAGTAGTGGGGATGAGGATATTGCCTTGTTCTTGACATGAGGTCATATTGCTGTCATTTGTGTAGATTCCTTAATCCCTGAACCACAGAATTTCCAACTCTGCTGAGTGAGGATTCCACCCTGAGAGGATTTCCTGGTTAGATTTCTCTATGTTCAAGTGTTTCTTGACTTTTTAAACACATCTGTTTATGGAGATATCCTATATAGTATTTTAATAAATATTGAGACTAGCATTGGGATAATTGATAGTTATTTTATCTCAGTACTTGCAAGATGAGTGCTCTGTGCAGTTAGCACCTGCATTAAAGATACAACATCAAGAGACTGGCATGCCCTCTGCTCATGACAGATTGGCTCACCAGTGTCCTACTCTAGGTCAAGGAGTCACTCAACAGTTACCTCTGATGCTGCTTGGGTGAACGTTTGATAATCACCATAGTAGTGTCCTGTGTGTGGCTGTACCATGTACAGGTTCTTTGCTGTGGATTTAATTGTATAAAGATATTGCACCCTGGATAGTCACTACTCTGTCACTAAGAACTACTGGGCATTTACCAGGGGAAAATAGACTGAGAGAAGACTCAATGCTTCCCCTGTTGTACTTAATAGACATTTGGGAGCTCTGGGGATCAAACTTTGTTCTTTGAGCATACTAAGCGCACACTTTCCAACTGAGCTATATCCCCAGTTAAATGGATGTATCTTTTGTGTAGAATTAAAAGAAAATTTTGGACAAAGATTAAAAGGCAGTTGGCTGTGGAAGAGTATGCCTGTAACCCTTGTACTTGGGTAGTTGAGGATCAGTAAGATCAAAAGTTAGATGTCATCTTGAGCTATACTGACTGTCTCAAAAAGTCAAAATGACAGCAACAAAGAAAAAAAAAATTACCCCCATCCCCAAAATCAGAGAAACAAGATAGTAAGTGCTTTGTGCTATTTATTTTCTGTCTGTTTAACTTTCACATTTTCAGCTTGTTTTTCTATCGAGCTCTCATTCACTTAGTTCCAATTAAATATTTTATAACAGTTTTATAATTTTTTCTTGACAGAAATTTTCGTTGAAATATTTGGTAGACCTGGAGATGGGCCGTACGCTTTGTGGGAAATATGATGAAGACATTGACAATTGTCCATTGCAGGAAGGTCCAGGAGAGAAAAAGGTTTGGGATTAAATTAATCCCTTCTATTGACAATCTTTTGGGAAAGAATGCAGAAAGGACCATCTTAAACAGGCAGAGCCTGTCTCTGAACGCTGGGGCAGTCCACTGCACATATCCCAGCTGCCTGGCCACAGGCAACCTGTCTGTGATGTAACCTTCACTGTGGTTCCAACCTATGCCATCAGAGACCTTTGAGGTTCAGGAAAACAAGAGACTTGTGTTCTCCCTTTAGTCATCAGTCTTCTATGTTTGCTTTTTGGGGCAGTGAGAACTATTTTGTCTGTCTGCTTGCTTAGGCTTTCCCTTTAGCTCATGGCTGTCAAGGGTGGTTCTTGGTGACAGCCTTGTACTGCTGTTCTCTTGGGAAGTTCCTAAACAGATACTTTCTCAAGCAGTTCCCTGGCTTTCAAGACCCTTCACCTATCACCATATGAATTAGGGACACTGTGAGGAAAGAATGCCTTTACATGAGTGACAGTCCCAGCAAGGTGCCTTTTCAGGAGATCTTGGGCTCAGGTGGGGGAGTTGTTGCAATTTATGTTATTGTTAAAGTGCTTCATTCACTGCTCAAACCTTGCTATAGGTCACTGTGTTTTAACTTTTCTTGTTTTTTTTTTTAACTTAGTTTTTATTACCTATATAGCTTTAGTGCATTGCATTTTTCTAATTTATGCTTTGTAACTTTTTTTTCAGGTACGCTGCACTTATATTATGGAGACTGAAATATGGTTTACTAAGTTCACCATCTTGAACAGCACCTGTGAGCAGACTTAAGTGGAGCAGGGGTCTTTCTGTGCCTACAGCTAAAGGCCCCTTTCCTCTAGAGGGTGACTGTCTGAAGTCTAGGGTCTCTTTAGTACCAGCACAATTAAAGTCATCTTACAAAACATTCTGAGTTTCAAATAAAACTAAATAGTGCTTAGAGTTTTCTGTATTGACTGTTTACCAAAGATGCCACACTCAGTGATAAGCAATGGAGATTCTATAATCATTATTATCGCTCTATGTGAAGTGCAGAGTATTGAGTAGATTCTTTGAAGTAGTTCACTGTTTATTTCAAAATTTCATTCATTCATTTTTCCATCATTTCATATTTGTATGTAGTTCGTTCATTTATTCATTCATTCATTCATTCAACAATTTCTCCATATTCCTCATTCTCATATTCGAAAGAAAGGCAGCATATTCTTATGGGGAGCAGCCACCTGGATCACAGTGAATGACCCTTCTGCAGAGGATTGGAGACAGACTCCTGTGTACATGTCTGTGTGTGCGTTTATGTGAGCGCGCGCGTGTGTGTGTGTGTGTGTGTGTGTGTGTGTGTGTGTGTGATTGGAACTAACAATGACAGAGATTCTACCCCTGTGAACACTGATGGCTGCTGACAAGAACATTTTCCTAACAGATAGTCTCAGTGTTCTTATTCGCTGAAGCCCTAGTTTTCCACCTAGGTTCCAATATGGACTTCTATGGCAGTAATCACCAGTCACTACCCCAAGAGAGGCACAGTTTTGCCTTTTGGCTGAGGAACACTCAGTCTACCTCCTCAGATTCTGGGAATGACCTTGGAAGGACAAAAGATTGACAAGTGGGAGGGTGGAACACTACAGAGAAGGGAATGCAATGGCAACACTAGAGAATACTCAGAATGGAAGGCTGGTTGGTCTTTTCTATTGTGTGTCTCTGGAATTTCAATTTCACTGATCTATGTTGAAGAATCAATTCTTTCTGGGTCTTCCCATTCCTGTGAGTTTGTCATAGTGTTCATGGGACAAAGTTATTAGAAGCATCTCTGTGCAGCTCCTTGAATGTAGCACAATGGCTGGCTTTGACCCTTTGACGTGTGTAGGATTTGGAACATCTCAACATCTGGATTCTATTACTATGTTACAGCTATGTGGTCAGCATAGCTGGAATCTTGTGAGAGCTCTAAGACTTGAAGGGTAGAGCTCTTGTCCATGGACCCAATGCCCTTTCTGATCAGCATTGTTCTTAGGCAGGGACATTTCCCCAAATCCTATTTCACTTCAGGAAGGTTCCTGACTTGCTTAGTTTTCATGATATGCATATTGCATTCTGCTTTGATACACACAAAATCCTCCTTGGTTCATTTTACATTTGTCTGGGAGGTTAAACCAAATATCTGTCTCTACTACAATAAAAAAAAACCAAAAGAACAAAAACCAACCAAACAAACACCAAGTAGATTCTGTGTCTCTAGGACATAATACATTAGCTGCTTGGCTTTCACAGCTAAAGTTGTAAGATGGCTCTCCAAAGAATTCTAGAAACCAAATTAATTGCAAGGAGTGTTTTGCCTGTGGTCTCCATTAGACTAATCCTAGCCTTCATAGTATGAAAAAAAAAAGATCATCTTGTCAGCTTCATTGAGTCAATGCTCAGAACTCATTGCTAAGGCTTGTAATGCTATGTGTGTCACCCTTGTCTTCTGATGAACTCAAATTAGTAACTTTGTAATGAAATCAATATGTCCAAAGGCCATCTGCATTCCCACAATCATAGCAGCACTGTTTCTAGTAGCCAAGATATGGGAACAACCTAAATGCCCATGACAAATGAACAGTATAATGAAATGTTCTTTAGTCATAAAAAAAGAAAACACTGCCATTTATGATAGGGTGGATGGATTCACAAGAAATAAAACAGACATAGCAAGACCTAACTCATAGATGGAATTTAATGAAAACTCAAATCCACACTGAGAGAGAGGGAGTAGTAGATGGTAGTAACAGATATTACAAGGTGGGATATATTGTTCAAGAACACAAATTTTCAGGATGGTTATTTATAATAATTTTTCACTAGTTGAAATCCACTAATAGAATAAATTTGAAGTGTTTTTATTACAAGAAAAAGTAATTATGTGAGGTGATACATACTATAACTATTACATTGCAGTAAATATTTCATGATGTAATATTACATCAAAATATCTTCTCTCTAAAAGTATATTATTGTTATATATCAACAATATCTCAATAAAGCTAGGAATAAAAGTGAAGAACATAAACACTGCCACTATCCTTCTTCATCACATAAAAGAACACCATAATCCTCAAAGGAGAGGTAAAATTGATAGAAATAAAAAAAATGGAGCTATGTTTTCTAAGGTTAAAGGAACAAAGTAAGCCACAGCTGCATAAGAAACGGCTTCATTTGTACAGTAGCTTTATTTTAAACATCGTTAGGAACTTTGAAACTGTTTTCCACTGAATTCACTTCTCTGGATATGTGCACAAAAGAGATAAAATCACTATCTATTGAGAATTTTGAACTTCCTTGCTCAATGAAGCATTACTCAAAATAGGTGAAAATAACTGAAATGTCTGTGAATGAGTCAATAGATCAAGAAAATGTATATGTACACAAAGGAATAGTATTCAGCATTAGAGATTATACCATTTGCCACAACATGGATCGACTGAAGGACAACCATGTTAAGGAAAGGTAATGAGATGATAGTTACCCTATTGTGGTGGTTTGAATGAGATGGCCCCCATAGGCTTTAAAAGCTCATCTCCCCTCCTCCCTCTCTCTGCCTCCTGCTTATGGATCAGACATTGTAAGCTCTCAGTTACTGCTCCAGTGTCATGCCCACCATCCTATTGCCAAACTTCTGGCTATGATGATTTCTTGCACTATATCCCTCTGGAACCACAAGCCCCCAAATTAAATGCTTTCTTTAATAAATTGCCTTGGTCATAGTTTTTGTCATAGCAATAGAAAAGTAACAAAGACACATGTGTAGTAGGGGAGGGGACAGAAAATGTAGAGTTGTGAGTCAAAGATACAAAATGGATCTGTAGGATGAACAGAAGTCAAAGTTATAAAGTGGACCTGAAGGATGAACATATCTAGAGAGCAGCTATTCTGAACCAAACATAAACATTGGAGTAAACAAGTGTATTGTGCTCTGAAGTTTTGCTGAATGTCTAGAATTTAGACTATAATCTACACTCTATAGATTCTCTTGCTGCAGAGGGAAATAGGTAATTTGTGTATAGAAGTGATGGTTGCTAGGCTTCCATTGTTGGATGCAAGACTATATTGAATGCCTTTCAAGGCAATTTTTTTTTGCTTTATGACTTAAATTGGCATTGTTGAGATAAATATTGAAAACATGGATGATTTTAAATCTTTTAAGTATTTTGTCAAGTTGCTTTCCAAAAATGATTGTACCACTTTACAATCTCAAAGTATATTAAGAGTATATTTGATAATCTTGCTATTTAAACGTGAAAGAAATCAAAGAGTTATTGTTTCAGGAAGTTATTGTTTTATTGTTAAGTTATGAAAACAGTTTAAAAAATGTCGCAAAAGATAAAAGCTACAAAGAATGAGGTAGATAAAGTTGTCCACATAAAAATGATGATGATGATGATGATGACTTTGCTGATGATGATATAAAATGGGATGAAGTTGGGAGGGAGATGAATTGATGGGTTCCAGGGGAGTTGAAGGAGGTGATTGATGATATCAAAATACATGGTATGCATGATGAAATATTTAAAAAATAAATTAAGTATTATTTTTGAAAGTTTAAAGTTCTAATGGGAAATACTGACAAAAATTAGTAAAATGGATAAATTACTAAGATGGAAAGTATTCTGGACAACAGACTTACTCTGCATATTTAAAATGAAACATTAGTTATTCTATTAATTCCTCCATGGGTTCTTGACATTAATTTATAAAAAACCAAAGACTATACTCAGAAAATGGCTAAAATGATTGAGGCATTAGCAGAAGAAGGCATGCTGTGCACAATGTGCCTATCCTTGGGAATCATAGAAACAGAAGAACTCAAGTCAGTAACTGTTCTAGACAACTGAGAAAGTATAAGTAGGCTGAAGGGAGGAGGCTGAGAATTGACACAGCTCACTATCGCCCTACTCAAAATGTGATCTGGCCTAGCTCAGGTCTGCAGGGCTTTGGCCTCACATGAACAACCCCAAAATTAGGTGCATATAAGGTGTACTTTACCAGTTCTCAAAGTTGGCAGCACATTGGCACCACTGGTGAAATATAAAAACCACTCATTTTCTGACTCTACTTCCAGGTCCTCTGATTTTACTGGTAAAATAAAGCCTGGCATTCCACGATTCTCCCAAGTTCTGTGATTATTTGAAGATGTATTAATTTTATTATTTTATGTGTTTGAGTCTTTTTCCTGCATGTATGTCTCTGTACCACCTGTGTGCTTGGTGCCTGAGAAAATCTGATAGTGTTGGATACCTTGGGGTTAGTGTTACAGTTGTGAATTACCATGTGGGTGCTGGGACTTTAACCTGGGTATTCGGGAAGAACAACAAGTACTCTTAATGTTTGGGTGTTCTCCAACCCCACATTTTTTTTTAATATGGAGTAACATTAGAAAGACCATGAATGCGTTCTTAGTGGCCAGAGACTTGGCAATGAATAGTAAATGTACATTTCTCTGCAGCTGTCATAAACAATTCCCCACCTAGTTCTTTGCTTGATTTCTCACAGATACTAAAGAAGCATTCACTGCATTACTGTTGGCCATAGCAGAGAATGGGAAGTCACCAAGTAATCCAGTGGTAGAGGGTTTAAATAGAGTCTGGTGTATATACTCCAGTGTTTTACAACCTATCTATACTCTATGGTCAAAATAATTTCAATAATATCAATCTTTGCAGCTGGGGGTGAATAATCACCCCCCAGGAATTTACTAGACATGAATTTTGGACATCTACAATGTCACACATGTGCAGCGATCCTCTGCCCTCTCGGGCTCAGATCTGGTTGAACAGTAGAGGCCTAAGCACAGGAGCCCAGGGGACAGGTGTTTGGTAGAGTGAGGTAGACAAAAGTAGGCACATGAATTTCCCAAGTAGAAGGTGCTTGCCTGGTGTCTCCAGCCTGCTGAACATCTTAGACCCAAAGGCTAGAGGCCAGAAGATGAAGGGTGCTGCTATGAGGCGTGGTCATATGTGCTATATTGCATCACAAAGCATTGCTTCCCTGTAGAGCCTGGGCTTCTAGGTCAGGACTTACCTAACTGCCTAACCAGGGCATAAATGTGAGCTAAGAGTGCTGGAGACCCAGAAGAATCACAAGCTGGGGTGGCCAGAGTGAGGAAGGAGCCCAACAGGACGATCAGGTTGGAGAGTCACAGAAAAGTAGGATCCGAGAACACTGGGGTACACCACCAATTATAGTTCCCACTTACAGGATAGATAGTAACAGGCATGGGCCATGTGAAAACACACCAGGGCCTTCCTAGAGGGATGTTTCTCTAGATGAATGGATTGTACCCAGAATGGGAGGCAAGAGGCAAATGCCTGTGGCATTTGGGGGTGCTTTTAGACAAGGAGAGAGGTGGCTTTATGGGTGTCCCAAAGAGTTATGTCTTGAACCCAGCTATGCTGATACTGAGAAGGTGGGTTGTTGTAAGATCCTTGAACTGCAAAATGTATCAGAATCAAATGGAGTCATTTTGTTGTGCCTTAACCAGATATATAAATGAAACATAAAGCTAGAGGCTCTGATGCTGAGACTGACCTTGTGCTATGTGCCTTGAGAACAAAAACAGTTCTCAAAACTCTCCAAGGACCATAATCTTGTACAAAAGCCATTCAGCCTTCCACAGAAGATAAACCTGCAAGGACAGCTACCCACTAATGTGTATTTAACCTTGGACTGATGCCACCTTCATTACTGATTCTTGCAGCTACAGCTTCATTTCAAACGTCTCATAGAATCCTCCTCATTTTAACTTTAAACATGTCTTATCTCAGTCTCCTTGAATGTGATTTCCCCTTGCCAGGCTCTGCTATTTCTAAGTAAATACACATTTTGTATATCTTTTGTATGAGGATGTGGGGCGTGTGTGTGTGTGTGTGTGTGTGTGTGTGTGTGTGTGTGCGTGCGTGCGTGTGTGTGTGTGTGTGTGTGTGTGTGTGTGTGTGTATCACACACATCAAAGCATGCTTGTGGAGATCAGAGGACAGGACAGCTTGCAGGAGTTGCTTTTCTTTTTCCAATACATGGGTCCCAGGTATTGAATTCAAGTCTCCACGTTCAGCAGCAAGTGTCTTAAGCCTCTGAGTTATTCCCTTGGACCTACACATAATCTTCAGAGAGCTTTTCTCTGTGTTATTTAGTTTGGCAGACCTACGGAGGCAGCAGTGGCTGCTCCACTGCAGCTCAAGCCCCAAGGAGACGTGGAGGACATCTCCTGTACCTTTTGACTGAGGGACCATGACAAAACCCTTGTGGCTCTCCTTGATCCTCTTCATCATTCCAGTAGCCCTGGCAGTTGATGTGGACCAGTCTAAGAATGAAGTGAAGGCACACAGCTACTTTGGATCCATTAATATCGCCAATGCCAATGTGAAGCAGTGTGTTTGGTTTGCCATGAAAGAATACAACAAGGCAAGTGAGGACAAATATGTCTTCCTTGTGGACAAGATACTCCGTGCCAAACTTCAGGTAAGAAAGTTCTATTCACGCAGCATGTTTACATATTGTGGCACGGGTGGAGGACAGGTTGTGAAAGCAGACAAATGAGACAAAAGGTGACAGTACAATTCTAAATGTGTGACTTGGTATGCACAAACCCACGGTGACAAAAGCAATATACACACATGCACTTCCTATGCATGCTGCACTCGTAGTTGCCTGTCTTATTTTCTTTACTTTTAATTTTTAAATTTATTCTTAATTATGTGCATGGATGCATGGATGTGTGTGTGCTGGGGAGGGGGGAGTTGAGTGTTCGGGCCAGAAGAAGACATTGGATTCCCTGAATCTAGAGTTAAGGCAGTTGAGAGCCACCGATATGGGTTCTGGAAGCTGAAATCAGCTCCACTTCAAGAGTGGTATGTGCTTTTAGCTGCTGAGCTACGTGCACTAATGTTTTAATCCAATGCACATTTAGTAGGAGAAAAAGACATTCTGGCTTTATCATAAAGGTGTGTCTCTTTTCACGGAACCATGCACTGCCCAGCTCTAGGGAGCACTGTGCCCATGTGAAATCCAATGGGCACGGTGCTTCCTGAAGTTTTCAGCAGTGTTCACTGCTCTGTTTAGTAGAAGGCTTCTCCAGTGTTGTCATTCAGGAATTAAAAATAGCAGCCTCAGTTGATGACTGAATTGAAGAGGTTTTCAACAACTAGGTCACTGTTGTCAGAACTCTCACCCTCTCTACCTCAGGAAAACATGTCATTAACATTGTATTTCCTGATGCTGATGATGTAGCCCATTTTACTGGCTGTCATAGTCCACAACCCATCTTTTACAGCCTCTTCTTCACTTTCACTGGTGCATAGGTAACACATACATTTATTATTGACACGTTTCTCAGAAGCCATTTATGTCTTAGCTACAGTAGGTGAGATGGTGACATGACCAACATTCATCACAGAGCTTAGTCAGAAGTCCAACTGAAAGGAAAAGCTCTCATTCTGTGCTGTAGTACAGAACAGGGGAGCAGCAAGTCAGGGGAACTCCTCTTAGACAGTGCCTTTCCCCCATAGAATGTGTAAATGCCCTCATGAACAAACCAAATATAAAAAAATGAGAGTCTTTGAGTGGAGTCCAGGACTCAGTAAGAGTTAAACACTTCCAGATGATGTCAGTACATCGTGTTGGCAAGAACTGTCACTTTCGGGTGTGACCTTGAAGATATGGCCTGAAGTCAGAGCAAGGGTTAATGGTGTGGAGGAAGCTGTTGGGAGGTGGGTCTCCCCAGAAGCAGTGAACCATGGTAGGATTCAAGGGCAGATGGTATGTTTTGGAGGCCATCCAGGAGGCACTGGTAAGGTAGAGCAGAAGGGATATAGGGCAGTAGAAGGTAGATGACACAAGAATGAGTTAATGAGACTGATAAAATTGGTCTTCCTGACCTTGGGAAGACATACAGAGTATACTCAGAGCTGGGCCACCATGTGGGAGGTTGGTTATTTATCTACCAGTTCCCTTCTGTCCATGACTGAGAGCTGCTACAGGAGAACTTTGGTCCCTGCTAGTAACAGGAAGTCTCAGGCAATAACCACAGGAGCCTGGCACAGTGTTTGGGAACAATACTGATAGCATCTACTTTGAGAGGAAAGCAGGAAGGATCAGTGATGTGAGGGTGGAAAGTGCACTCTCGATTCCTTCAGTGAGGCTTCCAGCATTGCACAATGCCAATGCTTGGCTTTAAGAGAAGATCAAGATTTTTAATTTATTGTAGGAACACACATGTATTAAATTAGGAAGCACTTAGGATCCTTGTGATTAAATTTGAGTTTCAAGGTTCTTTTTTATTTCTCTACTGTTATTATTGTCGTCACTGTGTTGGTGGTTGAACCAAGCATTTTTATGATGACCTACCCATAGCTGCTGCTATTGTGCTATGTCCAAGCTCCCAAATTTGAGTTTTAAAAAGAAGTTGTGAAGATACAGCCAGGATGTCCACATGACAGCATGGTCTAGCCTCTTGGTTTAGGTTCTCATTTCTTTGTAGCCAGCAATAAGAAAGCCCTCACTTTTCCAGGCTGGCTTAGCAAAGATGGCAGATTTGTGAGCCTGATGGGCATGTTCTGTGAGCCCCAGTGCTGACAGTTTTCCTTTAAAAACCAGGATCAGCTGCTAGATATACACCCAATCTCTCTGGTCATTTTATGTTCTCAAAAATAAAAAGGGAGTGATACCCTTTCTGAGGACTGAGGTTTCTCTCAGTTCTTCCCCCTCTGTAGAGACTTAAAAACTTGAAGTTAGCAGAGCCAGCATGATGAGAGTTGGCAGAAACCATTACAGATTGAAGAGCTCCTACCTGAAATGCTGGGGACAAGATGAATTTCAGGTCATTTGGATTTTGAAATATTTGTCCACACATAAGAAGTTGTTTTAGAAACAGTTTCTACATCTAAAACTGAATGCCTTTATTTTCCATGTATATCTCATACACATAGCCTGAAGGTAACTGCACGCTATTTTTATTATGCCCGCATTAATTTTTTCTGTTTATTGTTTTACAACCTCATATGTATGTATACTGTACTTTGATTGTATCCCCCTATTATCATTTTTGTCTCTCCTTCAATACCCTATCTTCATCTCTTTTGGCTTTTGGGTCCCCTGCATAAAAAAGGATGGGGAGTTATTGAAGCAAAGACAACTTAGCAGAGGCTACACCACTGAGGAATATGATTTTTCTAGCCTATTAGCCATTAACCGCCTATAGCTCTCCAGGGAGGTGTGGGGCCTCATGATCTCTTCCTTTTCATGATGGAATATGGATGGACCTAGCCTTGTGTTGGTTTTGTGCTGGTAGCTACCACTGCTCTGAGTTCATGGATACAGTAGTGGTGACTGTCACATCCAGAAGACAACACTTCACCCCCCTCCATCCTATCCTCTGACTTCTACATTCTTTCTTTGTTTTACTTGATGTTCCAGAAGCTTTTGTAGGGGTGATGTAGATGCTCTGTTTAGGACTGAGCACTGATGAACCACTTATTCTCAGCATGTTGATTAGTGTAGGTCTCTGAATTAGCTCTCAGTCACTATAAAGAGATGTGTCTCTGACCCAGGCTGTGAGCTGTGCTAATCTATGAATATAAAATAAATATTTAGAGGGTGTATTTGTATCTTTACCAAAACCTGTGGCATAAGGTCACATGTGAAATTTTCTACTCATAGCATCATGGTGATTCTTTAAAAGTTTCATATTTTGGAGTATTTATGATTTCAGATTTTTGGATAGGGATTGCATGGATAGGACAATCTATTCCATAGTATCCTCAGCTTTCTCTAAGTCCATCACTAACTCCCTAATCCAATGTGTAGCTCTGCGCATATTGCTATCCTGTGCTCAGGTTCTTTCCTCCAACACAGGCCAGAGACACTTCTGCTAACCTTTAGAGCACAGCAAAAATGAAATTCAGCCTTATCTAGTTTAGTAGAAAGACCTGATAAAGATCCAGGTATCTTCTCTCGTCCTTTCAAACCAAACATAGAGGAACATCAGAAGGACCCTTTAGTGAATTCGAATACTAATGAATGAGTAGATATTCAATTCTTTCATTAAACCCATTACTTCTCCCACTACTTCTCTACACCCTGTGCTGTGCTGGAGTGAGGGATTTGGCTCAGGGAGGTTCTAAACTCAGGAAATTCACAGACGTCTGAATAGGGTATCTGGGAAAGGGACTTGGGCCCATTGTGCTGAGGGGCTATCCTCATCGGGACTTAAGGAAGCTTATGGTTCTGGGAACCATCTTTCCATTTCTGCTTTGACCTTCTTTGGGTCACGAGGCATACTCTAGACCAGTAGTTCTCAACCTTCCTAATGCTGCGACCCTTTAATACAATTCCTTGTGTTATGGTGAACCCCACCCCCCAACCATAAAATTAATTTGTTGCTACTTCATAACTATAATTCTGCTAATGTTATGAATTGTAATGTAAATATTGATGTTTTCTGATGGTCTTTGGCAAACCTTGTGAAAGGGTCAGTTAACCCTTAAAGGGGTGGTGACACCGAGGTTGGGAACCTGTGCTCTAGACTCTGGAACAGGAGATGACATTAGAAAGACCTGCCTTCAGGAGGCTTTTACAGTGTTTTACTTCAAATGACGTTATATAATTGGTCTCGGCAATTATAATGGAATTCAGTGATGGCACTGTCCTTTCCCCGATCATGTGTCTGTGGAGAGAGCAAAGTAGAGAGAGGAGAGAGAGGACTTGCATGTTTCCCAAAGCATTTAGGAGTTAATCCAAAACATTTTTAATTCAAATTGCCCCATTGTTTATTGACAGATCACAGACCACATGGAATACCACATTGATGTTCAGATCTCCCGCAGCAATTGCAAAAAACCTTTAAACAATACTGAAAACTGCATCCCTCCAAAAAACTCCAAACTGGAAAAGGTAAGTGACTTCAAGTCCCATCTGGGTTATCAAAGCTTCAAGGTAGTTGGGAAATCTTAGGGTACCCAGACTCTCTAAGAGGTCTGGATTGCTCCCCACATGGAGTCCCAGAAGGGCCACCTTTGTCACCTTCAGAGTAGAGGATGCAGCCTATTATCAACCTCAAGGCTCCCGTCAACTCTGGATTTTTGATGCAGGAGAAACTATTGAAATGTGATTTCTGAAAGTTTGTCCTCTTGGACTGAGACTACTTTGTCCAGATGATGAGGTGAATTGATCATGTGTGCAGGCATGAAGGAAGTCTATTGGTGAACAATCATTTTCACTTAGAGCACAAGTACTATTCATCTTCAGCAGGCCTATTCCAAGTGCTGCAGATTAGATGATATTTAGGCCAGATAGCATCTCAAGCTTTCTCTTCACACTAAAGTCTGAAAGACTTATCCCATCTAGACAGTAGTAGGTACAATTTGTCAGCCCTGAGCGTGTCCCAATGTCATTTCACATACCTGCTTTGTTATTTACTGTTGGTTGCAGATTGTGATTTTACTTTTATATTTCCTGCTGGGCTCCTTGGCATTTTAGGATAGTTGGTGGCATGTCTTCTAGAATATTCTTAGGCTGATGACTAAGAACAGGGCAGTTCCTTTCCTTTGGACATGCTACTGATGCTCTTTGCTGCTGTCTTTTTCAGAAAGTGAATTGCAGTTTTCTGGTAGGAGCACTTCCCTGGAATGGCGAGTTCAACCTATTGAGCAAAGTGTGTAAAGATGTGTAAGGGTGTTACACCTCTCACTTCTGGGTCTGCTTTTCTCTGCAATAAAGAGCAACAGCTGGTTCGAATCTGTCACCAACACACTTTCCTTATGTGTCACCTCCTACTTGCCTTTTTATTTCCTAGTTTTATAATATAGGGAAGGGACCTGAGACTTCTTTCTAAGTGTTCTAGTTGGGCTATCATCATGTCAGAAGGAGCAGCCCATCCCTGGGGGACAGTGATTTATGAATTGAGGGACATTTGTTTCTTTTTTTGATGTGAGAAATGGTCAGAAAGAGAAAGTGAGAGACAAAAGTGAACTCTGTTGTCTGAATGTGTCTGTGTGCAAACAGTCATGTGTGTGTATGTGCATGTGAGAAAGAGGGCACTAAAGATGGAAGTGGGTAAGCATGGGTGATGGCAGAAAGTAATCATGTTGAGACTGGAGAGGTGGCTCAGTGATTAAGAGCATTTGGTGTTTTGTTTTGTTTTGTTTTGGAGGGTATAAATTTGATTCCCAGAACCCACATGGCAGCTCACAAAACCATCTGAACTCCAGGCCCAGGAAATTCAACATCCTCTTTTGGCTTCTATGGGTACTAGATGTACAGTGCTGTACACACACACACACACACACACACACACACACACACACACACACACACAAAGTATATAGCCAAAATAGTCACATCCAGAAAATAAAAATAAGTCCTAAAAAAGTGGTATAGCAGGGTCCTCCAGTAGTACTATGTCCAGTTTTCTGAGGAACCACCAAACTGATTTCCAGAGTGGTTGTACAACTTGCATTTTTATTTCATTTCTGTAGTTCTGGGGATAGAACCCAGGACTTTGAGTGACACATCTATGTCTTGGTTTTTTATTGTAGTTACATACACTATTATATGTTTATGTATGTGTTTTTATATATTCCTAAACATATAACAACAATTAATTTAAATGGATAAATTAATTTGAAAAGGTCATAAATTTGAAAAGGTTCAAGGAGGGGTATGTGCAGTGAAAGAGAAGGAGGGATGATACAATTATTTTATAATCTCAAAAATAATAGATTTTTTTAAATTACTCAATTAAGAAATGTGTATAATGTGCATTTTTAAATACAGAGATAAGGGTCTGTCTACATATGGTATAAAGCAAAATTATTCAGAGATACAGTGTCTTTTTCTGCTAGGCTCAGTCCATTCCTGTGCTAAGTATTCCTGTCTTCTTAAACTGTCATCCTACAAACAATCATAAATCAGGTAATACAGTTTGTTGAGCCAAGTTGGCAGTTTAAAAAGAACAAGATTCAGATGGCTAAAAGATTCAGCAGACCTGAGTGACAGTTCCAGAAGATTGCCATTGCCACAGCAATGATATGGTTCATTGGTTTATCTGTGAAAATGAGCATGTCACATTAAATAGCATTACTGTGGGTGACTGAAAACTCTCATCTTGAAAACCAGAGAACAAGCAAGGAAGAGCATGAGAAGTCTGTGAAATAAAAATGTCTATAATAATAATAATAATAATAATAATAATAATAATAAAATATTATATAACATAATAACATTGCATGTTTTTTCCTTTCCTCCTTCTAACATAATTTCAAAGGAAACTTTTTTTAGTTCTGCTTTATAAATAAGTAAAAATCAAGTTTATAAAATGAGCTTGCTTACTTACATTTAAATGTAAACATGGAATCTGAACTCTGAAATCTAGTTATTCATAGGAGCTGCTCCAATGTTGGTGAACACTGACTTTTTTTCCAGTTGCATTTGGTTCAATCATAGGTCACTGAGCCTTGCAATTTACAGATCCTGGCCATCGAGGCAGTGTCAGGCATGGATTTCCTCTTCTGGCATGGGCCTCAAGTTAGACCAGTCATTGTTAGCCATTCCCACAAGCTCTGAGCCACCATTGCCCCAGCACATCTTACAGGCAGGTCAGGTGGTGAATCACAGGTTTTGTGACTGCTGGAAGACTAACCTGGTTACAGAAGATGGCTGATTCAGGCTCCATACCCTTCATTACTAGGAGTCCTTGCTAGTGTCACCCGCATAGATTTCAGGAAGTTTCCACTGCATTAGATTGACATATTGTCTCCCTAAATGCCTACTTACCCCATTTGTTTCTCCCTGTACTTTATCCCTCCTTTTCTTCCTTCCCCAACTGATCCTTCCTGTTCCTATGCTCACCTGCCCCTGCTCCACCGACAATATCTATTCTATTTCCCTTTCCAGTGAAAACCATTAACATCCACAACCCTACAAGACAAGACCTCTTTACCTAACTTTTCTGGGTCTGTAGATTGTATTGTAGTGTGAATTATCCTTTACTTAACTAATATCCACTTATAAGTGAGTACGTACTATGTTGAGTGATACACCTATTTTGAATGTAGAAGACCATGTACCCAATATGAGACAGGATTTATCCACCTTGTCAGATTGACAAAAGGTTTTAATATTTCTTCCCAGACAAAAGGAAGTCATGAATCTCAAAGGCATAAGGCCTTGACCACTTCACTTAACTCTGTCTGCTCACCTATTACGTGTGTGGGCATGAGAACTGATTGTTCTAAGGGGTTGATGGGGCTGAGAGCAGAAGGTGGTCCTGCATGAGCACCTTGGGAGGAACTTTTCTAATGGTGAGTGCAATTAGACTTATCAATTGGTTTGTACTCTGCCAATGAACCAGGAATGGATGGTCACCAAGACTTATGGGGAGTGTGAGGAGCAACTCCAGTTCCAGAGTATCCTCTTTTGATAATTCTTTGTGGCCCTCTGTATGATAGAGGCTGTGAAAGGCTACTCCAATGGAGCAAACTCTGGGACTAATCCATGGATCACTGGAGGGGGTTATTGTACCTCAGCTTCTTACCATATTCTGACTTCCTGGCTCTTTGCAATCATAAGGCAAAAGAAAAATGCTAGCCTGAAATATGGAAAATGCAAAGGAAGTCAGTTTGCTCTTTGAAAGCTATTTTGTTGAAGTAATAATTAGACGCTGGGTTAAAAAAATCTAAAGAGCTAGTTTTTTTTTCTTTGAATACCTTTAACTGCTTAATACATTATGTTCAGTTTGTCTGTTTTTGTATTTTGGGGCGAATTTAAAGACTCATTTACATAATAGGTCTTTATATTTGTACTATATCTTTCTGAGCTCCAGAATCATGAGTGTGTCACACACACACACACACACACACACACACACACACACACACACACACACAGAGACAGAGACAGAGACAGAGAGACAGAGACAGAGATAGAGAGGGAGGGAGGTGGTGTGGGTATGTCTCACAAATAAGATGTGCCAGTCATCTGACATGTGCCCAGAATTAATTCCATTGGCATATTGGACTGTACTGGTCTCATGATTCTCATTGTCTAGCATCTGCAGGTCCTAGAAATCCACCATGGATAAACTCCACTAATGGCCACTAAACCTTTGCCCTATGATACATTTGGCCAGTGTTGGTTGTGGGGCAGCAAAGATGGATCTGGCATTAGGTAAACTGCAGCTCACAGCAGCTCATGGTGTCCCCTTTCTTCAGCAATATGAGTTGAGGAAGCAGAATAATGGCTCCAAAATGTCTATATTCCAGTCCTCATGTATAAAATAGGCACCTAGTTATAACAAGTTTAAAAAGTTCTGTGTGTCCCTAGCCACTATACTGTACACTTCAGCCCTTGCCAATCATGTTAGTGTGCTGAAAATCAAACCTTAAAAGCAAAGATCCCTCCTCAGATATCCAGAATATAAAGAAGACTTAAAGTATAACCACACTATTTCTCCATACTTAATTCATTTTTCTCACTTTCTAAATTACTTGATATGTTCTGTGACTCAACAGTCCTAGTCAAATGAAACCTCCACACACTTTACCAGCCTTCCTTTGGATGCACTGTACCCTTGACATCACAGAGGGATGGCTTGAATGGCTCTGAGGACCTTCCTTCTTATATATTCTCTGCTATGAATAACCATCCTCAGAAAGAGATGACCCAGTGCATGCATAGCCCCCTCTATGAAATCTGCTACTCAGTATTACCTCGCTGCCCATATACTTCATCCTCACACACTTGCTATGTTCATCCGATCCTATATTATGAGCCACCCAATAAGAATAGTTTCTTGCCTTGGAGACAGTCTCTCCTGTGCAGGGACATCACACACACACACACACACACACACACACACACACACACACCTGATTTGTGTCAGAGTCATTCCTCCTGCCTAATCTATTGCATCTCTGCAAAGATTGGAGTCCTAGGAATTTAGTGGAATAGATGACAGAAAGATTGGACTCTGGGACATGGTGAATGTATGAAGGGAGAGACTCTCCAACTTTGGCATCTCTTCATACAGCAGTGTGGGATAAGATACTTGCTGATGGGACGTAGCTGATTATTGCTTTTCTCCATTATATTAGAACACAAAGAAAATGAGTTTTGAGTCTGGTCAAGTGATGAGAGTTAAGACTAACCAATGGAAAGTAACATCTGATACTTCTATGGAAACCTCTAGCATGGAATTTTTGGGTCTTCAGGTCTCTAACAATTCAAAAGCTAGCTCAAAATTAGCTCACAAGGTGTGAGGTACTGTCTCAATTCTTTTTCTAGCTTCAAGGTTTTTGACCAAGTACCTCAATACTCAGAATTTTCCTACAACCTTCAGGAGCATCATACATGCTTGGCTCAGGTGGGGAAACTGGGGCTTGGGAAAGAGGCATACTGAACAGGTGTTCTGGTGTACTTAAGAGCTTCTAGCGCCCTTCAGGTAAGGTTAGGGTTCTGAGTCTGAGTTATAGTTATGTGTGTATACTTGCACCCATGAGTTAATGATGCAGTTGGGCAAGGTAATAGGGACAGGTGGCAGAGTGGCCAGGAAAAGAGCCTTGGTTTCTGCCATGTCCTCACCTTGCTACAGGAGTCTTTGTTCTATTCAAAGTTGAAATATTAGTTCTGTAGTCATTTTTATTCTTGAGTTGACTGACACTGTTTTTGGTTTTGCTTTGTTTTTTGTTTTTGTTTGTTTGTTTTTACAATATACAAGTAGGGAGGGTCAAGGGCAAAATGGAGACTTGTAAAGATTCTGGCCAAAGAGCCGAAGATTCTGGCTGGATGATGGGAAGTGTACTGACCAGTGTGTCCCACAGTTGAGTATCTACAGCATATGCCCTTCTATCATTCTTACCAGGAATGCAAATCTGGGGTCAGTAGCAGAAAGGTGGTCACTGGAGGGTAATAATGCAGATCCTTTTTTCTTTCCACAGCCCTTTTCTCTCCCCTACAGACCTCCTCCTAAGGACACTGCAGTGGCAGACACATTCTCTCCCTGGGTTTTCTAACAGGGTAGATTTACTTCATCATGGAGGGAACCAGTATGCCTTGTTTTTACAACTATGCCTGCCCTCATGGCCAAAACTTCAGGGCTCTCACAGAAGTCAGCATACATATAAATTACTGCACACTTGCTGGTGTTTACCAGGGTCCTCAGCAGACAGATTGGATGGGTCTACACATCCATTTGCAGCCTCATTCTGTCAGTAAAAAATATGGGTGGATACCAGTAGTTCTCTCCCCATGTGCAGGGTGACCCCAGCATGCTGGATTAAATAAAATTCCTCTTGCTTTTTGCATCCATTCCTCTCTCCATGTAAGTTAAGGTTCCCCAAGTTTTACACACTTTTTGAAACACATGTGGTAGTTAAATGAGAATTGCTCCCATAGACTTATATGTTCGAATACTTAATTTTTAGTTTGTGGGACTATTTAGGAAGGAGCACAGTTATGGCCTTTTTGGAAAGGTGTGTCACATGGGTTCATTTTCAGGCTTTAACATCTTCTAACCATACACACTTTGCTAGCTACCTCTTGTCTGAGGTTCAAAATGTGAGCTCTCAGCTCTACTTGATGCCGTGTGTTTATGTTGTCAGTATTGATTCTAATGCTTTGGAATTGTGAGCCCAGTTATATTGCTTGCAATTATAATGTATTTTCTCCATTGTGTGTTTTATGATACCAATAGAAAGGTAAATATGCAGAAGAGTTCCGTGGAAGATCAGAACACAGAAAATCATCCTTTTCAACTATAGAAACCAGGGAGAATTATTTTTCAAACTATTTCTAGAGCAGTATGATCTGTCCCATGCCTTTGAAATTAGGAGTGATCCCAAGATTGACAATTATAGACTTCCCTGAAAAAGCAACCCTTTTAAGAACATTCTCTTTTACTTTTTTTTTTTTTTAATTTAATTTAATTTTATTTTTTTAATTTACATTCCAAATCACTTCCCCTTTCCCGTTTCCTCCCTCCCCGAAAGTCCCATAAGCCCCCTTCCCTCCCTCTTTTCTCCGTTCAACCCCCTCTCATTACTCTGTCCTGGCGTTCCCCTACATCCAGTCTTTCCAGGACCAGGGGTCTCTCCTTCCATCTTTTTAGAAATCTATTGATATGCTGATTGTGTCTAGGGTATTCTGAGATTCTGGGTCAATATCCCCTTATCAGTGACTTCATACCATGTGTGATCTTTTGTGATTGGGTTACCTCACTAAGGATGATATTTTCAAGTTCTGACCATTTGCCTAGGAATTTCGTGAATTCATTGTTTTTAATTGCAGAGTAGTATTCCATTGTGTAAATATACCACATCTTCTGAATCCATTCCTCCGTTGAGGGACATCTGGGTTCTTTCCAGCTTCTGGCTATTATAAATAAGGCTGCTATGAATATAGTGGAGCATGTGTCCTTATTGCATGCAGGTAAAGTCTCTGGGTATATGCCCAGGAGTGGTATAGCCGGATCCTCCGGAAGTGTCATGCCCAGTTTTCTGAGGAGCCGCCAGACTGCTTTCCAGAGTGGTTGTACCAGCCTGCAATTCCACCAGCAGTGGAGGAGTGTTCCTCTTTCTCCACATCCTCGCCAACAACTGCTGTCTCCTGTGTTTTTGATCTTAGCCATCCTGACTGGTGTGAGATGGAATCTCAGGGTTGTTTTGATTTGCATTTCCCTAATGACTAAGGATGATGAACATCTCTTTAGGTACTTCTCAGCCATTAGATATTCTTCAGGTGAGAACTCTTTGTGGAGCTCTGTACCCCATTTTTTAATAGGGTTACTTGCCTCTCTGGAGTTTAACTTCTTGAGTTCTTTGTATATCTTGGATATTAGCCCTCTGTCGGATGTAAGGTTGGTAAAGATCATTTCCCAGTTAGTTGGTTGCCGCTTTGTCTTTTTGACGGTGTCTTTTGCCTTGCAAAAACTTTGTAATTTAATGAGGTCCCATTTGTCTATTCTTGATCTTAGAGTATAAGCTATTGGAGTTCTGTTCAGGAAATTCTCCCCTGTGCCCATATGTTCAAGGTTCTTCCCTAGTTTCCCTTCTATTAGTTTCAGTGTGTCTGGTTTTATGTGGAGATCTTTGATCCACTTAGAATTGAGCTTAGTGCAAGGAGATAAGGATGGGTCAATTTGCATTCTTCTGCATGTTGACCTCCAGCTGAGCCAGCACCATTTGTTGAAAAGGCTATCTTTTTTCCACTGGATGGTTTTAGCTCCTTTGTCAAAGATCAAGTGACCATAGGAGTGTGGATTCATTTCTGGGTCTTCAATTCTGTTCCATTGATCTACATGTCTGTTACTGTACCAATACCATGCAGTTTTTAACACTATTGCTCTGTAGTACAGCTTGAGGTCCGGGATACTGATTCCCCCAGAGGTTCTTTTACTCTTGAGAATAGTTTTAGCTATTCTGGGTTTTCTGTTATTCCAGATGAATTTTTGAATTGTTGAATTGTTGAATTGCTCTTTCTCTTTTACTTATAATACAACCAATACCAAATAATGTTTCAGCTTAATCTTGTATTGATGACTCATGTAAGGAATGGAGGTCCAAAAGCAGAGGATTAAATATATACTACTCTTTTTTGTTTTGACAGCTCACTTATTTTTTTATTGGATATTCTCTGTATTTACATTTCAAATGTTATCCCCTTTCCTTGTCCCCCAAGTCCCCCCCCTGCAGATTGCAGATATCCCCTATCCCCTCCACCTCCCCCTGCTTCTATGAGGGTGTTACCCCACCCAATCACTCCTGCCTCCCTTCCCTGGCATTCCCCTACACTGGGGCATTATACTACTCTTTATTACAGATTCAATAAATGTTAATTATAGTTTATTTAGTGAATCAAGTTCAGCTGGTATTCTAAATGAGACCCTGTCTCAAAAATGACAAACAAAGATAAATAATCACAGTTATATTTGATAAGGGTCAGTTAAGGACTATTTTTAATTTCTTGTTCCAAATTAATCCTAAAAATAAAATTTAATTGATTCTATATTGTTAACTATGGTGGTTTCTCTAATCATGTCCCAAGTTAAAGGCCAAATTGTCATTTTGACTATTTTTACTCTATAATCTTGAGATTTACACAGTATAAATTGTTTCCAGTGTTCATGGTATGTTTTAGAAGTGCAGATTTTAATTGTATTACTAACTGCAAAGCAATTCCAGTTTTGTAGTAATTACTACGCATCTTAGCCTTGAGTTTGACTACAAAAAGTTTCTTTGTTTTTACTCAGGGCTGATTATCTCTCCAATTCAGAGGAGACTGCAAGATTGGCCTGGAAATAAAATATATTTTTACTTCAAAAAATATAGGTGGATACCATATTTTTAGCTCTGTACATTGCAATGTACGGAGCTAAAGTGAGCAAATTGACCCTGTGGGGCAAGTTTCACCCTTAAGAGATGATCCAATCTGCTGGTCAGAGAATGCTCTGAAGTACTAGAGAGGGACCCCTTCTGACCCTCTTGCTCCCTTCCAGTGAAAGAAATTCGTGATAAAATGAACAATTCTGAGAATCTTTCTTAATTCAGCAATATGTGTAGCAAGATTCTGGGTCTTTCTAGAACAAACAACAAATGAAGAGTACATTCATGCACCACATAAGGATGCTCAAGAATACAGTAGACCCCACACTGGATGGTAATATCTTTAGTCACATTAATGGAGCTGAGAACATTCTTTTTTTATATATATATTTCATTTTATTTTATGTGTATGTGTGTTTTTTATTGGATATTTTATTTATTTACATTGCAAATGTTATCCTTTTTCCCAATTCTCCCCCCCCTCAAGGAACCCCCTACTCCATTCCCCCTCCTCCTGCTTCTATGAGGGTGTGCCCCCACCCAGCCACCCACTCCTGCCTCCTCGCCCTCGCATTGCCCTACACTGGGGTGTGGAGCCTTCACGAGACCAAGGGCCTCTTCTCTCATTGATGCCTGACAAGGCCATCCTCTGCTACATATATTGTTGGAGCCATGGGTCCTTCCATGTGTACTCCTTCCTTGGTGGTTTAGACCCTGGGAGCTCTGGTTTGTTGATATCATTGTTCTTTCTATGGTGCTGCAAACCCCTTAATCTCCTTCAGTCCTTTCTCTAACTCCTCCATTGGGGGCCCCATGATCAGTTCAGTCGTTGGCTGCGAGCATCTGCCTCTGCATATGTCCGGCTCTGGCAGAGCCTCTCTGGAAACAGCCATATCAGGCTCCTGCCAGCATGTACTTCTTGGCATTCACAATAGTGTCTGTGTTTGGTGACTGTATATGGGATGAATCCCCAGATGGGACAGTCTCTGGATGGCCTTTCCTTCAGTCTCTGCTCCACACTTTGTATCTATATTTGCTCCCATGAGTATTTTTTTGTTCACCCTTCTAAGAAGGACCGAAGCATCCACACTTTGGTCTTCTTTCTTCTTGAGTTTCATGTCGTCTGTGAATTGTATTTTGGGTATTCTGAGCTTTTGGTCTAACATCCATTTATCAGTGAGTGCTTATCATGTGTGTTCTTTTGTGATTGGGTTACCTCACTCAGGATGATATTTTTTAGTTCCATCCATTTGCCTAAGAATTTCATGAATTCATTGTTTTTTTTTGTTTGTTTCTTTTGATGGTGTATGCCTTTAATCCCAGCACTCAGGAGGTAGGAGCAAATAGATCTCTTGAGTTCGAGCCCAGAGTTCATTAAATAGCTGAGTAGTATTTCATTGTGTAAATGCACCACATTTTCTGTATCCATTCTTCTGTTGAAGGACATCTGGTTTCTTTCCAGGTTCTGGCTATTATAAATAAGGCTGCTATGAACATAGTGAAGCATGTGTCCTTGTTATATGTTGGAGCATCTTTTGGGTATATGCCCAGGAGTGGTACAGCTGGGTCCTCAGGTAATACTGTGTCCAATTTTCTGAGGAATTGCCAGACTGATTTCCAGAGTGGTTGTACCAGTTTGCAGTCCCACCAACAATGGAGGAGTGTTCTTCTTTCTCTACATCCTCTCCAGCATCTACTGTCACTTGAGTTTTTGATCTTAGCCATTCTGACTGGTCTGAGGTGGAATCTCAGGGTTGTTTTGATTTATATTTCCCTGATGAGTAAGGATGTTGAACATTTCTTCATGTGCTTCTCAACCATTCAAGTATCCTTAGTTGAGAATTCTTTGTTTAGCTCTGTGTCTATTGATATCATAGCTTTTCAGAACCTTGTAACACCATATACTCATTGTACTCATATTTTTGGTGATGCTGGCTGAGGTGAGAATCATTAATGGCACTGATCCTGCTCATACTTAATAATGCTGGTAAATGAATGCTACTGATTTCTGTATCTAGTAAACATTACCATTACTTTAGCATCTCCTACTTGTTAAAAGGAAGTTTATGTAAAATGGCCTGCCTTGTGACTCTGACAGCAACCTCACACATCTGATTGGCTCATCTTTTATATGTAGCAAGAGACTGCATGGGTAATGGATTGACAAGTTCCATGTTTGTGTAAGTATAATTTAGAATCTTCACATACCAATGAGATTACCTAAAGATACAGTTTTCAGAATTTGCTCTGTTAAAATGGGTTTCATGACCTGTTTTATTATATATCCAGATGGCTTTACAAATCATATAATCTAGTCTGTTCTGTAGAACTGGTTGACTAGAATGACTGCTTGCTGATTCCAAGTCCTGGTTTCTGTGCTTAGGGGTGGAGCAGTCCTTCTGGGCTAGGTACTGTTTTTTGGCTGCAGCTACTCTTATGGCCAAGCACTTATTTAAGAAGTGACGGGTGAACTGGGCATGGTGGCACAGGCCTTTAATTCCAGCACTCAGGAGGCAGGTGGATTTCTGTGGGTTAAAAGCCAAACAAAAATAAAAGAATTAGAAAAAAGTGACTGGTAAATGAAAGATCTATGAAGAATAAATGATGTGACTCTTTTCTTTCCAAGTTCATTGGGTTTTAAAATGTGTTAACCAAAAACAAATGCTGCTGACTCTGTGGTCTTAACTGTACAAACTTTCATGAGACAACTTTCTTTTTGAGAAGTGACGCAACATTCCTGAGTCCAGCAGATCCTAGATTCTGCAGATAAAGAAGGCTCAAGGTGAACTGTGGAGAGTTTTGGGGAATGTCACGGGGACTGAGCTATGTGGAGAGGTAGACGGAAATACCAATAACGTGTCAGGAGCTTTAACTTTGCTCTCCAACTGGAGATGAGTAGAATGTCTGTAAAGGAGAAAATTCTCTGTAGTGCCCTGGTTGGAAGAAAAGATGTAGATTTTGTTTTAAATCTATCTTTCTACATTTTGTATAAAAATGGAAATGTTTCACTTGCTCATGTCAAGAAATGAAGTTGCTGGAGACAAATAGAAAATAAGAAAGAGGGGTTAGGTGGGGGTGGCAAACGTCCTTCAATCCCAACACTTGGGAGGCAGAGGCAGGTGGGTTTCTAAGTTTGACACCAACCTCATCTATAGAGAAAGAGAGTTCCAGAACAGTCAGTGCTACACAGAGAAATCCTGTCTCCAAAAATAAAAATAAAAGTACAAGAGAAAGAAGAAGAAAAAAAGAGAAACAAAACAAAACAGAAATAGCAACAATAATAAAAACATAGGAAAGAGAACACCAGGGCCCTGACTCCACCTTAGACTCCAGCACACTATTGACTCACCATTTCTACATGGTTCCCCTTTGATAGGGTTTAACATTGGTGATGCTAATTTATCTCAGTCCATGAAGACCAGGTACTTGCAAGATGTCTGTTTTATATCAACTTGACACAAGATAAAGTCATCAGAAATGAAGGACTCTCAATTGAGAAAATGCTTCCATGAGATCTGACTGTAGGGCATTTTCTTAATTAATGACTGGTGGGAGAGGGACCAGGCCACTGTGGGTGGTACCATGCCTGGGCTGGTGGTCCTGGGTTCTACAAGAAAGTGGACTGAGCAAATCATGTGAAGCAAGTCAGGAAGCAGCACCCCTCTATGGCCTCTGCATCAGCTCCTGCCTCCAGATTGCTTCCCTGCTTGAGTTCTTGTCCTGACTTCCTTCAATAATAAACAGTGACATGGAAGAATAAGCTAAACAAACCCTTTTCTCCCAGGTTGCTTTTGGTCTTGGTTTTTCATCACAGTAGTAGAAACCCTAACTTAGGCAATGGTAATGTGTTTCAATTCTTCTGATGCCTCTGACAAACACATCCCTCCTGGGCAGACAAAACTAATTGTCTTCCATGTTCAAAACTTTGCACTAGGTGGTACAGCATGCTCACATGCCCCTTTTTTGTTGGATGGGATGCCAATCACGGCCTGAACAGCTATCCTAAAGCTTGACCCTATACAGCTCCCTATAAAATTCACTTGACTGTACTCTCTTCTCAGTTTGAGTGAGGCTGGGAAATTTTAATAAAAGCATTCATCTGTAGAGGGATTTTAATCCAGCAACATGGTTACTCTGGCTGAAATACACACAAGTCCTTAGTATCCACCTTTAATCCCAAACAATGAAGGTAAAGTTAATTTGTAAAAGAAAACACCCATGTTTGAAAGTGATGTGCAGTTGAGAGGCAGACAAAGTGATGAATCATAGAAAGATTCAACTGAATAGGATATGTTCAACTCTCACCAGAACAGAGAGAAAAGAGAGACTACTTAAGAAAGAGCAGTGTGAAAACCCCGTATCCTATCCCATCCCCCCTCCTCCTGCTCACCGCCCTCCCCAATTTCCTGACTTGCATTCTCCTATTCTGGGGAATTGAGCCTTCACAAGACCAATGGCCTCTCCTCTCCTCTGTCTGAAATGGTCATCTTCTGCTACATATGTAACTGGAGCAGGGGGGGGGGGACCCTCCATGTGTACTCTTTGGTTGGTGGTTTAGTCCCTGGGAGCTCTGGGCTTACTGGTTTGTACATATTATTGTTCCTCTTGCAGAGCTGCAAAACTCCTCAGCTCCTTGGGTCCTCTCTCTAGATGCTCCATTGGGGACCCTATTCTCATTCTATTGGTTGGCTATGAGCCAAGGGGTAACAAGGAAAGTGGTTAACATTGAAATGTAAGTAAAGCAAATATCTAATAAAAAAAGAAGAAAAAAGAAGACTTAGAAGGTTGGGAGTGGATTCCATCCCTCATACATATACCCAATAATAGTCTAATAATCTAATCTAACAATTTTGACCCCTAATAGGAAATAGTCACAAAGGACTTCCGTGGAAAATGTGAAAAGATAAAGACACAGTATGGTGGCCAGGAGAGCATACAAAAAAAATGTCCATGCAATTATTAGTGTTCATTATCTTTGTGTTCTTGACATTGTTGTGTACTCTGGGTTTTCTATAGGGAGCAAGTATAAATGGGGAAATAAAAGCTTCCAATCTATGTAAAAATAATAATCTCATTGTATAACATCAGATTTACTGCTAAAGATGCATATTACTCTGCAAACAGCAGCGATATTCATAGACTGAAAGAGAAGAGCAAAGAAGCTTAGTCCTTGGGGAGATGGAGAGCTAAGTTCAAGCTTACCCTGAATTCACCATTTGAATAAAATGTCTTCCTTTACATAAGCATTCTCTCTGTGCATATATAAAGGATTTAATAAAATTGTTATCAAAGTATATGACTTGATTTTTACTTTTTAGTCTTTCTGCACACATAGTGAGACCAGCAGAACTGTACTTTCTTTCACTAGCAGAAGCAGCAAGAGAGATAACACTCAGAGAGGCGCATACTTACAATAGTCAAACACAAGAAAGAGAGAGAGAGAGAGAGAGAGAGAGAGAGAGAGAGAGAGAGAGAGAGAGAGAGAGAGAGAGAGAGAGAGAGAGAAAGTGCAGAGAGAGAAGAAAAAAGAGGGCAGTTTTACCAGACAGTTGTACAGAGACAGGTTGCAGAGAGGGAACAGGTAAGACACAGGTGAAAGAGTCTGAGAATGAGAAGGAAGCAGAAGATTAGAACACATTGCTTTAAGTGAGTATGAGGCCAATCACAGCAATTCAGTCAGGAGCTGAAAGAAGCCAGTTTGAATCAGAATGGTGAGGAATTTTGAGCCAGAACAGCTGAGTTGCCCAGCCAGACAGAGTTCAAAAAGAGCTAGAAAGGGTGAACTTATTCAGTAAAAAGTCTCAGAGGCTGAAAACATTCTAGACCTAGATAAGATTGTACAGAGACTAGAAGCTCCCAGGACTAGGCCTAGGTCAGTGGCAGTAAGTCTCTGACCTGACAATTACACCAAGGAAAAAAAGTTATGTTTACAGCCACTGGTTACTTTCTCCTTGTGTATTTTCTTTTTCCCCCTTTTTGATGCATTAAGAAACATGGTCTATCAATTATTCACTGTACGTTTTGACTCTTTGACCTAAACACTCTGTAGTAAGTCAAACTTCCTGACTCAGTTGGGGAAGATATTGGCTTTTATTTTGTAAATAGTGTTGTTGGTTCGTGCTCCAGTTCATCCTTACTTTTCTAGGTAGAGGCCTTGCAGGAAAGCAGCCTTCTGCTTCTAAGGTAATCAGTGAAGCATCCTGATCTCTCTGGGTTTTGTTTTCTTCTCTCATTTGGCATATTTCCTCTTATTTTCATACTATTGTGTTTATACTAGATCATCTTCTCCATTTTAAGATCTTTAAGATTTCATAATTCACAAGAATTAAATGAGTAGAAAGAATCATAATGGTGCCTGGGGGTTGGTAGAGAGATGGTTCTGAGGTTAAGAGCATTTCCTGTTTTTCCAGAGGACCAGGTTCAATTCCTGAAACCTGTGTGGCAGCTCTAGTTTTAGGGAATCTGATATTCTCTTTTGGCCATGGAGACATCAGGCATACAAGTGGTACACATGAATACATGCAGGCAAGACACTCATATGCATAAAACAAAATTAAATGCAATAAAAACTATAATGGGGGATTTTCAGCTCATTAGAAGAGGAAACAATTCTATGAGTACCACTCCTGGGACAGAAAGTACAAAGGAACAATTATAATTAGCTCTGAATTAATTAAAAGGACAGTAGTGATCACAAAGATATGAATGGGATAAATTTTCCTATGAAAAAAACAGGAACTAAGGCCCAGTAAAATAAATTAGATAAAAGATAACTGAAAAACAAAATGAGCACGAGTGGATATATGTGAAGAGTTGGGTAAAAGTAAGTCCTATTCTGGAGTGGGTCAGAAAATACAGTGACACAAAAAAGATGTGGAATAATTGGTAAAAAAAAGTGATATTAAAGTATTTTAGGTGTGTGGAAAAGCCAAGATATTCTTGTAGAAAGGACTATTTAGGGGGTTTCCTGTAAGTCACCAGAACGGTGAGTGCCACCGCCTTCCCTCCACCTGACTAATCCCTTACATTGTATTTAGAATAGGGCCATAGAGACAGATAACTCCAGCAAACACATATACTATGGCATAAACTACTGTTTAATGTATAAAACATGGTTAATTTGGGAGATGTAATAATTATGAACCCGAATGCATTTCATATTCTATTAGTGCCTTAAAATAGCAAATGTTGGCAGAATTGTCAGGTGACAAGGCTCATCTGAAGGATTTGAGTATCACCACACATAACTGCCACTGCTTAGTGAGAAGTTGAACACCCAAGTCAGGATGGGCCAGAGGAGGCATGTTGCACAGTGGATTGTTCTCCTGAAGGTCACTTGTGAATCTGCTGCCCAGACCTCAGTAGATTTGAAATTCAGGGACCAATTCCTCAGGAGACTAGAGCCCATAACTGGAAAATGATGGTTCATGGAAAGATACTACTTGGCATGGAAGATGAAAGGAAATGGGGGTAGAATACGGCTCAGCTTCCAGAGACCATCCGAATAAAGAGAACATTCAGAGCTTCAGAAGGGACAGGTGTGGGAGACATAGGAAGAGGTCCCAGTAGGTAGGTTCCTTTGTTATTCTCCTCAGGGACTTGTAGGTCTCACCTGGCACCTTGTCTCAGCTCACAGATAGCCTTTGATCCTACTACCTACCCACTTATATTTTTCTTCCATTTTCTTTCATTTGTCTTCCTTCCTTCCTGCCTGCCTAAAAATTTTCTTATCTGCATGTCGCCTCCCTTCCTTTTGTGGTAATGACATATATGTCAATCACTTTGTGTGTGTACAGCAACTTCACTTACTGAGTTAGAAGTTGATTTTACAGAAACTAATCATGGATCCACTTGTCTCTTTTGTTCACTCAGTCTTTGTTTCTCTTTTTGTATTTGTTTCTCAGCATGTCTCTCTCCCTACTCCTACCATGTACAAACTCTTTATCATGGTTGGAAATGACACTTACACAATTTGTATGCTTAATGGTTGATTTTTTTTTTTTGGAATTTGTTCTGGGTGAGAAATTAAGCATGTACGAAGACTTGTGAACAAATGGTTGTTGCACTATACATGCTAATAATACAAATGATGCGATGATATATGCTCAGAACATGTGCCAGGATTCAATTATGGGGCATTATTCAGCCATCAGGTATAGTCATGCTTAAATGATGGAGAAGGGAAAATAATATACTAATGAGAAATTACATAATAATTTCTGATACTCCTAAGTGTTGATGGGGCAGCAGATATTCCTAAGAAAAATGGAACAACAGACTATATGCTGATTGACAAGATTAGGTAGGATGAGGACAGTCTAAGACAGCTATATCTTGATGGTGTCTGACACTTTGCTTGCTCTAAATCCAGTCTTTTATATTTTCAGCTCAAACTTGCTTCTCCTCTGTTCCCCACTTTGTAATAACCTTATAATCTCCTGGGAAATCACCTCTGATTCCAGACAAATAGTGTTAGGAATGAGTTCCTTTTATCAGTTTATACCCTGGCTAAAGTCACCTTCTCTCCCAAAATACAATATTGCCGAGGCCCAGCTCCAATCATTTTTGCCAAACTCAAACAATCACGCATGGCTGAAGATTGGAAGTCCTATCACGCCTCTAGGCCCCTTGTAATTATGCATATGATTTTGTTTTTTGATATTAAGGTAACATGATTGGCAAAGTCTGATTGATCATGGAGAGGGAAGACTCAAGGACAATAGGCCAGATGTTGGCAAAGTCTGGCTTGCCTTTTATCTTTATCCTGAAAAAATAAAAAAGAAGAAAAAGTGCTACATGGGGTTGTTAGTAACTGATGAGCCAAAGGGGAGGTTTAATTAAAATTTCAGAGCTAGATGTGGTCGATCATACTTGTAGCTCCCACACTTGGGAGGCTGAGGCTGGAAGGTCATGAGTTCAAGGTCTGCGTGTGTTATATAATGTATCTGTCCGTCTATCTATCCAACCACCAAAACAGTCATAAGATGAGAGAAGAATCAAGAACTACTGTGTAAACTAAACCCTTATCATTTGCATTCAGGATCACATCCTTTATGCATCTTGGGAATTGGAGTTTCACAAAGTTGGGAGTGGAATTGAGAGTATTTGCTTATTATCACCATAAGACATCTCTGCATTAGGATTCTACTGTATAGTTCTGGGCCTTTGAGAAAAGTAAATCTTTTCAGGAAGAGAACCAATGTGATGTGAATAATTAGCTTTGAAACTGAAATTCCCACACACTCCTGTCCCTGGTTCACCCCTCCCCATTTTCTCTCTTTGACTTTTATAACCTGCTGTCTTTATTCATCCCATACCCAGAACTGCCTTTATAGCCAGCTTAAAATGCTTATATGGAGCACATCTGTTTCCTTTCTGTCCAAGCACATATTTTACTTTATTCATTTGGATTCTATTTCATGAACATTACAAATTTTCTTGGATTGGGGTATATTTGAGTTGTTAATTCTCCTTTCTTTTTTGCTATTGCACTGTGTTACAGAATTTTATTTCCTGACTGTGGGTATATGCAAATACTTCTGTGGGATACAGTAGTAGGTGCTGATGAATAAGTAATGTTTAAATTCTCAACAGAGATGGTGAGATCACTGGTTATTCACAGAGATGGATGGAATTTCTCTTCTGTCAAGAGGCATGAAGCTGATTTGTGAATCTAGCCTTAGATAATCTGGTATTGTGGAGGGTGCTTTCCTTTAGTGTTTCAGAAATTGTAACATTTTGTTGTTAGGTAATGTAAACATTTACTCTTCTGAGGCTTAGAACTTTTTTTTACATATTTAGCGTAAATATTTATGCATCTTTTCTATAAGTTGTATGCTTATGATTTTTGTTCATATTTTTTTAAAAAAAGATTATTTTATATATACATATGAATACTCTGTAGCTGGCTTCAGACATATCAGAAGAGGGCATCAGATACCATTACAGATGGTTGTGAGCCACCATGTAGTTGCTGGGAATTGAACTCAGGACCTCTTCAAGAACAGTTAGTGCTCTGAACTGCTGAGCCATCATCTTTCTAGCCTTTGTCCAGCTTTTCTATCAGATAATTTTTCTTTTTAAAAATTCCATAGACAATGTTTCACGTTGTTTGAGAATTTCATAATTCACACAATGTAGTTTGACTAAATTCACCCTTCTATTCCTTCCCCTATAATGTCTGTCTTAGTCTCTCCACCACTTTTCCCTCCCAACTTCAACTTCATGCTCTCTCTCTCTTTCTCTTCTCTGTCTCTCTTTCCCCCTCTCCTACACAAAACAGTGAGTCTACTTGTTGCTAACTATATGTGTGTGGGTACAAGACCATCTACTGCAATATGGTAGTCTCCAAGGGTCCATATTTGTGAAGAAAATTGATTGTCTAGTAGCTATTCTTGTAGGAGTGGGGCTTCATAAGCCTTCCACAGCACATGCTGGGATTTTGGGCAGTTTGATCCTGTGCATTGCTTGCACATGTAGCAACAGCCTCTGTGAGTTCATATGTGAAACGGTGCCATCATGCCTGGAAAATACTGGTTCACCATAGTTATCTACTCCCTCTTCCCAGTGACTCCTAAGCTTTGGGAGTAGGGGTGTAAATCAGATATTTCATCTACACTGAGTACTCTACACTCACTTGTTCTCTGCATTTTAATCAGTTGTAGGTCTCTGTATTAATCACTGTGCTGGATGGCTTTATGTCAACCTGACACAAGTTAAAGTCATCCGAGAGGAGGGAACCTCAATTAAGAAAATGCCTTTATAAGATGGGGCTGTAGACAGGCCTATAAGGTATTTTCTTAATTAGTGATTGATGGAGGAAGGCCCAGCCCATTGTGGGTGGTGTCATTCCTGGGCTGGTGATTCTTTTATTTTTTTTTATTTTTTATTTTCTATATTTTTTATTTACATTCCCAATGATTTCCCCTTTCCTGGTCCCCACCTTCCCGAAAGTTTCATAAGCCCTCTTCCCTCCCCCTGTTCCCCAGTCAACCCCCTCCCATTTCTGTCCTGGTATTCCCCTACATTGTTACATTCAGTCTTTCCAGGACCAGGGGTCTCTCCTTCCTTCTTCTTGGAAATCAATTGATATGTGAATTGTGTCTTGGGTATTCCGAGCTTCTGGGTTAATATCCACTTACCATGTGTGTTCTTTTGTGATTGGGTTACCTCACTAAGGATGATATTTTCCAGTTCTAACCATTTGCCTAAGAATTTCATGAATTCATTGTTTTTAATTGTAGAGTAGTATTCCATTGTGTAAATATACCACATCTTCTGTATCCATTCCTCTGTTGAGAGACATCTAGGTTCTTTTGGGCTGGTGATTCTGAGTTGTATAAGAAAGCAGGCTGAACGAGACATGGGGAGCAAGCCAGTAAGCACCATACCTCAATGGCTCCTGCCTTCATGTTCTTACCCAATTTGAGTTCCAGTATTGACTTTCTTTGGTGATAAACATCGATATGGAAGCCAAATAGACCCTTTCCTCCTCATCTTGCTTTTTGTCATAGTGTTTCATCACAGTAATAGAAACCCTAATTAAGACAATCACCATCTACCAATAAAGGGAGCATCTCTAATGAGGGTTGAGAGATGCATTAATTTGTGGGTATAAAGAAAAGAAATTCAGGAGCAGTTTAATACTATGACCATTTAGCAGAATATGTCTATAAACTAGCCAGGCACAATTCTTTGACCCCCATTAATGGTACCAGGCATAAGCTCCATCTTGTAGAGCGGTTTTAAAATCTAATCAGAAAGTGCTTACTTACTCCTTAACATTTGTGCTACTATTGTACCAGCGGCATATCTTGCCAGGCCTGTCATTACCTCAAAGTGCAGATTTCACAACTGGATAAGACTAGTGATTACTTTTCTCTTCTGGAAGAGTGCATAGAAACTTCTAGAACTATGAAAACTAGTCAGTAGGAATAATTTTTTTAAGTTAGTCAATAATAGTGCTTTGATATAGAGATTAAAAACCGTGTCATGGATTTAGCACATCCTTATCATTTGCTTCATGTCCATATGTTAGGCTAGTGTCTTAGCTAGGGTTTCCATTGCTGTGAAGAGACACCATCACCAAGGCAACTCTAATAAAGGACAACATTTAATTGGAGTTGGCTTACTTTTTCAGAGGTTCAGTCCATTATCATCATAGTAGGGAGCATGGCAGAGTGCAGGCAGACATTATACTAGAGTAGCAAGCAGAGAGTCCTACATCTTGATCCAAAGGCAGCCAGGAAGATGGTCATTTCTGAACTGTGTGGAGATTGAGTATAGGACTTCAAAGCCCACCCCCACAATGACGTACTTTCTCCAACAAGGATACACCTACTCCAACAAAGCCACACCTCCTAATAGTGCCACTTCCAATGGGTCAAGCCTATTCAAACCACTACAGATAGCAATCATCAAAAGGATCAATAAAAACTGATGCAGCTTTGAGTCATTTGTACTCCTGTGAGCAAGCCCACACCTACATTTCTGCAAGTAACCCCAGTAAAACTCACGGTCTCACCAAGTTGTCTTTTTGCAGTGTTTTTAGGTTAGTTTGCTTTTGGTTTCCTATCTGGAATGCTGTGCATGTTCTTTTCATATAACCCTGAAATAGTGTCACACAACACAAGAGCAGTGAGGAAAAGGCTGACAGGACAAGTCTGAGGTATCCAGACTAAAGTAGCATCTGAGTGGCTAGCTTTCCTCACAAAGGGGTTGCAGGTGTCACCACCTGGTAGGAGAGTGAAGTCAGAGGCCAGAAGCATCTGGGGCTTAAACCCCAACAGATGCCTATCCAGGAGCAGGGACATGGCCTGAGTTTGCTGGTGGCCAGGAGCAACCTAGGGCCATTTAATCTTAGTCTTCACTACAGATAAAGGTACCTTCTGTGGGATAGACTATCCACTTTTAAGCCCAGAGACCAGCAACATGTCTGAGAGCTTGGCTTAGACATGGTACAGAGCAGAGTGTTCAGGGTAGTCTTCAAAGACCAGGAAAGTAATCCAGAGATTAGAAAAGAGAATCGAGTACTGAACAGTTGGTTCAGATATTCCTGTAACATACAAAATAAGCAAGGTGATTAGTGGGGTTTGTTAACATGTTTAAGAAACAGGACAAGTGAGGAGGAGGAGGAGGTGGAGAGGCCATGTTGCCTAGAGCAAGGGGTCACCTTTTGTACCTCCTGCTACATCAACTTCATTCTGATGGCAGGTTAATGGGATGACAGTGAAGATTTGAGCAAGTGTTGTGCCAGTAAACCAGTTTTGCTTATTTGTGGGAAAAATGTTCTAAGATGACCAGTCAATGCTGTTCAAGATGGAGAAGACAAGACCAGTGGATGTTAGTTAAAAAAAAATACTTACCGAGGACACAAACAGAAAGAAAACATACTGAAATACGTTACAAGTGGGTAGCAGATGAAACCACAAAGAGAAAGTTGCATGGCTGATAGGGTGTAAAAGTTTTATGGTAGTTGAGGGCCAGTTACTTGGCCTTATTGACCATTTATGTGAGGTGCAAATCCAGATAGATGGGTGGGTATCTCATATCTTACTAAATAATAAATTTTACAACACAACTTATCTTTCTTATCCATCTATGTCAGATGCTGTAGGTCATTGGGAATTTTGCTTCAGATGTTAGTATAAGACATCTTAAGTCACAAGCAGGGTCAAAGTAGTTGTGGCATGGCTGCTAAAATATGGGGGTTTTGTTTTTGTTTTTGATCTTTAACTCTACAGTGGGTGCCTGCATCGTAAGTAGTATCAATGTCATATATATTGTTCCTTTTTCTATATAGACATAACATGATAAAGTTTAATTATAAATTATATGCAGTGATGAACAAGAGCTACCAATAAAATAGAACAACTGTAGTGTTCTACCATAAAATAATTTCGAATTCATGAGTTTCTTATTTCTGGAATTTTCCATTAGTATCTTTGAACTACAGTTCCTTGTGTGCAACTCAAATCAGAATGAGGTAGAATGCTACACTTGATTATTCCCTTAAAGGTTTGGTTCAAGTGCATCTGCCTGGCTTGAGAGAGCCTACATCGTGAGTTAATTGGCATTACGTATGGAGAGGATACATGGGGCCAGAATGATGTTATCAGAGAATGGCTGAACTAAGACCTCATAAATAGTCTGGTTCCATGTGTCACATTCATCTTTAATGCCTGATAGATGTTGGATGTCTCTTAGTTTTGTCATCAAATTCTATGCCCAACCTAAATATAGTCTCTCTACACTCCTAAAAAATTCTGAAGTCTCTCTTAAGGTATTTGTTTGCTCATTGTCTATACTCTACAAACTTTAACTAGTGCATCCAGATCTTAGAAATTTTTATCTTTGGTAAAATTGGATATCCTCTGAAACGAATGTGTATTCCAGGCTAAGACTTAATGTGTGCATATCTCCTAGATTGAGGTAGTTAACAAGGTGGGACCGGTAGTGGTAATTCCTGGAAACCTCCATAGCTTTATGCATTTTCTTGGTTTTTTAATAAGCCTCATTTTCTCCTTTGTAAAGAGGTTACTCGGTATACTGTGCCCAGGGAAAATGGAAGTGAGTGAGTGACATAAGAGGCTCAGGGCCTGATGACCCTCAGGATAGTGAGAAGAGATCTGAGTTCTAATAAGCCATTAAGGCAATGGGGAGGTTCTATGGATGCAGCTGTTGAGGCTGTGTGCAATCTCAGGCGGTTTGCCACATCTGTACCTGAAAAATTAACCTTGAGAACAAGGAGATGGTTTTTCACTCAGAAAAAAAGAAAGAAAATAAGAAAAAGAAAAAAAGGGGGGGGGATAGAATTGGGGGTGGGCAAGAATGTAGAAGTATACATTTTCCCAGGAAATGTATAATTGACATGGGGAAAATGGGCTGAATTGTAACAGGAAAGTTTTGTTAACTTTCTTTGGAGACAGAGAGAGAGAAATTGTAAGATCATTGTTGTTGTATGTATGTTTTCATTATTTTTTAATTCACATTACATCCAAATTTCAGGCCCTCTTCTCTTCTCCCAGTCCTGCCCTTACAAAACCGTCCCCTTTTCCCCAGAGAAGGGGAAGCCGCCTTTAGTAATCATCCCACCCTGGAATATCCGGTCCCAGCAAGACTAAGCACCTCCCCTCCAACTGAGGCCCAACCATGAAGTACAGGTAGGGGAAGGTGATCCAATGGCAGGCAACAGAGTCAGAGACAGCCCCCACTCCAAACTGTTAGGGGACGCACATGAAGACCAAATTGCACATCTGCTACAAATGTGTGGAGGGCCTAGGTCCAACCTCTGCATGCTTTTTGGTTGGTGGTTGAGTCTCTGTGAGCTCTCATGGACCTAGGTTAGTTGACACTGTATGTCTTTTTGTGGTGCCCTTGACCCCTCCAGGTTCCTCAATTCTATCCCTCATCTTCTACAAGAATTGGCCTGATGTTTGGCTATGGGTCTCTGCATCCATTTCCATCAGCTGTTGGATGATGCTTCTCAGGAGACATTTATGCTAGGTTACTAATTACAAGCGTATCAGAATCATTAATATCATTAATAGAGTCAGAGATTAGCTCTCTCCCATGGGATGAGTCAAGTTGGGCCAGTCATAGGTTGACTGTTCCCCTCAGTCTATGCTCCACCTTTTATCCCTACACATCTTATAGGCAGGACAGATTTTGGTTTGAAGGTTTTGTCCCATTTTTCCCACTGTAAGTCCCACCTGGCTACAGGAGGTGGGCACTTCAGTCTCTGTCTGCCACTTGTAGGAATCTCAGCTAGGGTCACTCTTACAGACTCCTTGTAGGCTCTCCCATCCATGGTCTTCAGGGAAATTGGTGGTGGGGGGGCATCTCTGGGACTAGCCAGATACTTTTGTTTAATTCACAAAGTACCCCAAGAACCTCATGTGTGAGATTTCCAAGAAATGTTCTAATTCTTTCCAGCATCAAATGGATATGCAGTGATTCATTTAAATTACAACATTACCTGGTACCAGCCTATGACAACAGAAATTTGACTTGTTTTCATAAGACCTTACACTTTGAGGAGAGGCCCTTGGGCCTGAGGGTATTCGATGCCCCAGTGTAGGGGAGTGCCAGGGCAGGAAGACAGGAGTGGGTGGGTGGGTGGGGGAGCACCCTCATAGAGACAAGAGAATGAGGGGATGAGATAGGGGATTTATGAAGGGAAGACCTGGGAAGGGGGAAACATTTGAAATGTAAATACAGAAAATGTTCAATAAGAAAAAAGAAAGAAAAAAAAAGACCTCCCGCTTTAGACGCTATCATAAGTGGAAGGTTCCTGGGGTAGCTCACACCTTTCTTTGAACTTGGCTATGAAAGGAAGGTTCCCCACAACCTCTGCCAGTTTTGGTATCTTTTTCCATTTTTTCTTATGACTGAATATCATAAATTGAAAACAATAGAGGTTAAGGTGGATCTGAGGTTTGTGGTTTGAAGTACACATTTGAAAGACCATGTCTGGTGAGGGTATCTGCACTGTATCATAGCATGGTAGAGAAGCAAGTGACAAAAAGGCACAAAGTCACTCCTGAATAAACTAACCTGCTCCAGAAATAAATGGTACTGAGTCACTCAAAGATGATGAGGGAATTGTGACCTACCGGGTAAAGATTCCACACCTTAATTCCAATTGCCATAAAATTTCCCTCTGTGCCTTGGCGTGGACAATTGTTAAGGAACAGATGAGCAGCTTGATGAAGTGATATGCACAGCAAGAAAGAATGGTTCTTAGAGTTTTATTCATCTACATTCCTGCCCCACGTCTTCATCAATCTGGAAGCTCTCCTAGTGCTTCGAGATGGGCACAATCGATAAAATCATTAACCGTTGTGGATATACTCAGTCTTTAGCCCCTTGAGGTCAAAGGTGAACTGCAAGGTCCAACTTCTTTGGTTCTTCTGAAAATGAGCTCCATCTTTTTTTGTTGCTGCAGGGCTCACTTAGAGCTAACTTACTCATGCCGGAAAAGGACTTGCCAGGGAAGGTGTAGATGCTCCTTTCTGTTGTTATCACTCAGGAATACCTAGGGTTTTAATTGTAGAAATGGGGATGAAAATCAAATATTTCTCATTATAGTACAGTATCATAATGATGTCAACAGACATTCCTTCCTTGTAATCCACAGCAGTGTCAGGAGTTGAAGAGAAAAGATCTATCGAACTGCAGAGGAAGCAGGGGCCCTACTGGCTACATCTATACCAGCTCTGGAAAGAAAATAGGAACTGGGAACGTTCCTTGAATGAAGCACCATGGCCAGATTCTTATGGACCCTGTTGTTCCTGGTGGTCACAGTGGAGTTTGTATCTAGAAGAGTCGAAGCATGGGGCTCACCAAAGATTGTAAGGCCATTCGAAGACATCCCCAAATCCTATGTCTATGTGCAGCATGCACTCTGGTATGCCATGAAAGAGTATAACAAGGCCAGCAAAGACCGATACAACTTCAAGGTGGTGGATATCCTAAAATCTCAGGAGCAGGTGGGTATGCTGTCTGTTCCTTGATCCTTTATCCTCCAGTCTTCTGTTGGGGGCAGAGACTAGTGTCGAGGGATAGTTATTACACAGGAATGGAAACAAGGCCATAGGATGCCTTTGTCTACAACATACCATTTCATGTTAGAAGTCAAGATTAATTATACTTTACTATTAGTCTGAGATGCAGAATAAACATAAAATATCAATTAAAATTAGTTATAGTAACACTAAAACTGTAGGTCAAAGGATGGAGAGATAGCCCAGTGCTTAAGAGAACGTTCTGCTCCTGCAGGTAACCCAGGTTTGGTTATCATCATCCATATGGTGGCTCCCTGATCTGTGAATATGGAGCCTCTAAAAACCTCAAAAATTAAATACCTGTTCTTTACAGGTAACCTAATCTCAAGTTCCAATAAATAGATGGTTAATTTTCACTGGAGGATGCTCTTTGTTTATAATTTCCTTGTTTTGTTCTGGGGACACATGTTATTACTATAAAATTAAAAATCCAGGAGTTAGGGAGACAACTCAGTCAGTAAAGTGGTAGCTGCAAATACATGAGGGCCTGAGTTTGAGCTCCAGCATCTACTCAAATTTTAGGCATTGCAGTGCATGTCTGCAACCCAGCACTTGGGGCAGTGGGCAGACATAAGCAGATCCCTGAGCTTCTTTTTGACAGACAGGTTAGCAAAATCACTGAGCTCCAGGTTCTGTGAGAGTGATCCAAGAAGACATCAACATTGATTGACCTGTGGCCTTTCAGTGCATGCTCACTGCACCAACCCACATGAGTACATACATATAACATACACATGTATACACACAATAATAAAGATGATATCAATAAATAAAAAATAAAACAATTGTGACAGGGAAGATAGACAGATGTCAAGTTAAGAATTTTCTCAAATAATCTCAAAACATCTGCCAGGAGGTGTAGTGCCGAGGAAGAGCAGGAATATATTCTAGCCCTAAGTGTGGCATATTGGCTCATCAGAGGGGATACTTGGTGCTGTCTTCTCTATGAGATTTAACTTACATGATTTGTTGACAGATCACAGACAGTCTGGAGTATTATCTTGAAGTAAACATTGCCCGAACAATGTGCAAGAAAATTGCAGGAGACGATGAAAACTGCTTGCTTCAACATGATCCTAAAATGAAAAAGGTATGTAGTTGACATAAGGAGAAATTGCCCTGGTCCCACCTATGTGATAGAGAACATTGAGAGGACAGTTAAGACACATTTGCTAGTTTCTTCTTTAAACTTTGTTCATTTCAGACTATGGTAGCCAGACTGCAGACCTGAGATGCTGTTTCTATTATCTAACATTGACACCATCCAATCCCATTTTATAAGACATATACATACATACATATGTACATAGACATAAGCACACATAGAGATACATATACATAACACATAAAAGTAGGCTTAAATCAAAGCCAATTCATCATCTATTGCTATTTTGCATTCTGGACAGGGTTTTTCTGGGCAACCCTCTGCTCCTTTGGTATGTACTAGCAGGAATGTTCTAGACAAGTGGGTCAATCTGAGTCACACATATGGTACTTCACAGAGGATTGGCTGATAAAGTTGGGATTACTCAAACTTTATTTCTTCTGTTTGAGGCTTCTCTGGCACAAAGTCACAGAGCAAAAATCTGCCCTGTTCTTTTCCAGGACTAAGGGATATCCTAGCATGTGGATCTGTCCTTGCTAAAACCAGAGCCATCTCAGCTAAACTAGTATATATTCACCATTCTATATTCATTAACTTATTAACTTTCTCATAAAGAGATGGTCCTAAGGGAATC